>OY728165.1:450978143-453478143 GCA_963277665.1 Viscum album | reverse complement strand
ATTCTGAGACTTAGTATCCGTAAATATCTAGAATACATAGTGTATGATGATGAATATATTCCATGTATACTTTTATATGGGAATAAATTGTTTTTCATAAATACACTGTTTCTGACGCTTTCGCCGGGGCGCGCGCATCCGTCTGTGGGGAGAATGCGTTGCTTGTTGCCCCGAATTCCCGCTTTCCAAAGGCGGGCAACATCCGTTCCTTGTTCAGGGATGTATGATCCTTGATCGAAACCGGGATGATGGGATGTCGGTTCTTCCTTCCGTGGATTCCTCCTCGGAGCTCATTACCTAGTCCGGGTCTCCCTTATAGATTTAAGAAGGGTTCATGACGCCCATTCCTGGTGCCATATCTACATGGACGCCAGTTAATTACGCTACTTCCGTCATGACACTCCAAGGGGTCTTGTCGGGGCAGCAACCTTCGGTGACGAGAATGGTCATGTTGGGGAGTTGTTGGCATGTCTGTCTTTGGTCCCTCATCACAGGGCTTCTTGAGGGTGCGGAAGCCCGAGGCATCCCACATCAAATGCGGTGAATGTGCACCATCTAAAGTTTTCCTCTGCTTCCCATGTTTAAAATGGGGTATTTTGCGAGTTTAACGTCTTGCGGAGACGGATCGGGTTGAAGGACCCCTAGGGGGAACACCGATGTTGGGGCCATCACGTGGGCGGCTTCTCGGATGCCATGGAGTGTGATGGTGTGGCATGATCTCACCGGGATGTGGCAGCCAGGGTAAGGATCAGGATGGATGGTGGAGTGAGACATGGGGCTTACGTTCTGAGACGGCCCAAGAGGGGGAATACAGTTTAACGTCATGTAGGATGAGATACAGTTTAACGTCATGCAGGATGGGATACATTTTAACATCATGTGGGACGGGATACAGTTTAACGTCATGCGGGACGAGATACAGTTTAACGTCATGCGGGACGGGATACAGTTTAACGTCATACGGGATGAGATATAGTTTAACATCATCCAGGATGAGGGGTTTGGGGATTATGCTCTGAGGCGGTCCAATGTGGTCAGGGAACCAACGTGGAGAGGTCGGGACAACCGGGTGGTGGGCTTGAACCTCGTGGAGGCTTCCTACGTACCTTGCGTTAGCACGGATCAAAGTCCGCGTAGTTCGCTGAGATGTGGCTTACGCTCTGGGGCGGCCCAAAGTGGTTCCATGGTCGATGCGCACTCTAAGCCCACGTGAGTCATGCTCGGTGTGAGAAACAAGAGGCATTAGGGACCAGACGATCACGTCGCGAAGGGTGCGTCCGTGAGAAGCGGAATTGGGCTTACGCGTTGAGCGGCCCAAAGAGGAAACAGGGGCTTACGCGTGTTTAGCGGCCCTTGGTGTTGGGGCTTACTCCAGGGTGGAGGCCCGTGGTGCGACAAAGCGAATTGGGAAAAGGACTCCACTGGCCTTGGAAGGGGGGAAGTACGGAGATGCATGGGTGCAGTCATCCGTAAGAAAAGCTAGGGGCTTACTCTATGAGGCGGCCCTTCCCCTGCGGACAAAATCCACTCTGACAAGGAAGATCTCATTCCATGTGAGGAACAATCCATTCACGTGGAGACGAGAGGCGTAAAAAATGACCGAGCTGGTGGGACCCTGCGTGCGAATCACGGGGTCAGACCATAGTTTAACGTCATGTGTTAAGGACGAGGTGCTTAGAATTTTAACATCTTGCAGCTTGGACGAGGTGGTTTTGATCCACAAACCTAGGTCTTACATGCCCAATTCCCTCAACCCCTTGTGGGAGGGAAGGCATCGGCAAGGCCATGGTAAATGGGGGCTGCAGGGCAAACCACTGGGGGGTCCACGTTAGCGTGGCTATGCGAAGAAGCAATAGCCGTTAGCGTGCCTATGCGGAGAAGCATAAGGCAAAGCAACACAACGGGAAACACGACCCAAGTGACCTTGAGGTTACTTCACACGAGCCTGGGTGGCCGTACGGGAAAACAACGCATGGCATGCATGCCCGGCAGGGGAGACATCAGGTGCCGGTGCAGGGGGAATCCAAGGGGTGTCAAGGTGCAGGGTCCTGGGCTTTGTGCACAAAAAAGAAGGTTTGTGCGCAATTAGAGCAAGGTAATTGCGCGCGGAGAGGGAATTACGCACAGGTTTTTGCGCGCACGGCAGGGTATTGCATGCAGGAGACACGGATTGCGCACAAGGCTGGAACCCTCGGAAGGGGGAAAATTCACTGAAGCCGATAGGGTTTCGCGCAAAGGAAAACTCCGAGGAAGGTTGCATGAAATAAGGGATTACCTGGAAGTCATATTGCACACGGGGGGATCCGAATTGCGTGCATGAGGGTCGCTTCGGATTCCTCAACCTCCAAACTGTTTGGGGTCACCTTATATTTATAGGCGACCTCCGGCGTGGAATCCAGGCGGCACACGAAATTATTGCGCGAATGGGTCGGCGGCGCGAAATTATCAACCGCACGGGACGCAGGTGTGAAATTATTTCGCGCCGGCACTGGGACTTTTCATGAATCCTAGGTTGCCTTTCGCGCGGGACATTTTTTCCATGCACTTCACACAATTTTTCGTGCACTACTTCCCGGGCCTCCAGATCGGGCCTCTGATTCTGAATATGACTTCGCTTCATCATTTCGAAACTTCCTCTAAGAGTTACTGACTTTTTTCAGCGTCAACAAATGCCCCCCTTGGAATTGGATCGGCGAGAGGTCGCAATGATCGGATTCCAAGGGACACGCCGAAACACCGAAATGCTTAGTCCCCTAGTCATGTTGCGCGCAAAATTCCGATGGGGCGTGCAAAACCTACGGCCGCGCGTGGAATCCTCTTTTCTCGTGGCGTGGAACCCTGTCCTCGCCTATAAATAGGGGCACTGGGTCCCAAATCTATACCTACACTTTTTCCACACGATAAGCTCATCGCTCTCGTGCGCGAAATTGCTTCCGCGGCTTTGCGTAAAAACGCTCTGGCAGCGCAGAATTCCATCCGAAATTCCGCCGTGATTTCGCGCATGTTCGGGATTTTCCGCGCTTCACGTGCTGATTGCGTGCTCATCTCCAGGATTTTGCGCAACTCCGTCAGATTTCGCGCAGAACTCTCCGATTCCACGCACTGCATCCTGATTTCGCCTAACTCCCGAAGGATTCGAGATGGCTGCAAACCTAGTTGATGAGGGGGAAGACGTTTCCTGTAGGACAGAAATGGCAGAGAATGAGGAGGTTTATGGCACCAAGGTGATTGTCTCCAACAATCTGACCTTGTTCAATCTGCTGACTCTGGCCCAGAAGACATACCCCTTGTCGGACAACCTCTCGCTCTGGAATGTTTCCATCCTGGAGGAGGTGCCACTGCCGGGCTTTGAGGTGGACACGCCACTGTCTTGGGTGACTCGGGAGGATGAACGTCCTCGCTACAACATCACCAACAACGGCCATACTGCCAGGGAAACCAGACATATAGACGTATATGTCCTGAACCCGAGGACTTGGACCATTACCGAGGACGAGCCTGTGGTAGAGGATTTTCCAGCCCTCTACGCGAGCACGTTCCGCCAGAGCATCACAGATGAAACGAAGGGCTGGCTGAAGGATTGGGACCTGCGGTCCGGGGGCAACTTCACCAGCAAATGGGCCTGGGCGTTCTGGGTTCGCCATACCTGGGACCAGTTCGGGGAAGAATAGTGGTATATCGGCATGTTCGAGGTGGTATGGACATCGTAGTTCCACTTCCACTGCTAGCCTGAACTCGGACCGGAGCTATTTACCCGGTGGTCTCCTGACAACAACACATTCCACCTTTATCATGGGGATGTCGTCATCATTCTCTGGGACGTTCACTGCATCGGAGGTATCCCACTGTAGGGTTACCAATACGTCCAGTTCGTTCCTCCAAATATCACCTGGGGAGAAAGGTCGCGGACGCCTATGCTGACGCGACACCTGTTGGAGCTGGCCAAAGAGAGGCTGGGGGGTCAAGGACCTCCTGAAGGACATTGCCATCAAGGGCTGGTTTAGCCTATTCCTCGAGAAAGATCTGGCCACCAAGATGCTGGGACGGGGCAAACGGTGCCCAACTGTGACTCAGAGGAGCAGGGATGGGTCATACTGGAGGACCCTGGAGACGGGGAAATACCAATCATGGGGCTACCGCGTCATTGAGGCCCGGGACCCGAACGTCCGGTATGCCAGGTTTCTTGCCGCCTTCCGGAGCGGGTGGATCCTGCCGGTGTGGGATGCGAGGATGGGTGTCCGCCCAACAACATTGGTGATGGCGGGCTCCATGGCTGCCAACAAACGGTTCAACTTGGGCGTCCCCATACTGGCCAAGCTGTATACAATCCTAGGGCGCATCTCACGAGGGGGGTCGCCTCGGTGAGTATGAGGTCTCTTCCAGATCTTCCACGGCTGGGAGGCGGCTCATCATGGCGGTTACACTTCCTCAAACATCGTTCGTCCTCCAAGCAACGGTTTGCGACCGTCCTTGCTAAACATCGCTGGGGTGACGTCGATGACGCTCAATGAGGAGGGCATGAGGATCCGCATCGGTAACCATGCCAACTTCAACTTCAGCCCGTTCCCACCCCAGTCGGCCAGCTGGTGGACAACGGTCGAGGCTCTCTGGAACAGCAGGAATACTTCTAGAGCATTTGGGGCGGGGTGCTCGTGGCTCAGATCGACGGGAAGGTGATCTGCGAGCCTTATGTACCATCCCGATTCGCCAGGGAGTTCAGGTGCCTCCAAAGAATGCCGAAGAAGGTATTCACAGTTGTCTGGAAGGAGTGGAATCTGTGTGTCCTGCGCCAGATGTGGTTGATGTTTACCACCTTCGGTTCTGGAGATGTCGTCACTCTTCCCCCCGCAGAGGTCGGTGCTGGCCTAGCAATCGAATACGTCAAACACTTGACCATTGCGTACCCATAGGGGCTATTACGCAAGTGCGTCTGGAAACTCGAGGTTACTCGCGTGGAAACCGGGCGACGGGAAATAAGTCACGGTGTCGTCGGAAGGGGAGGACCAAGGGTGCGTCAGGCAGCGAGGCCTGTGCAGGCTAGGACTTTGGCAGCGGGGACATCACATGGTGCTGCCACCTCCTCGTTACCCGCAGGGGGGTCACATGAGGCGGCCAAGTAACTTCCCAGGAAGAAGATAAGTTATCTTCTCGAACCTTCCTAAGACGCAATTCTCCTGGCACTGTGGTCGGCCTGGATGACCCTGCGGCAATGGCTGAGCGTCGAAGCCATCTTCATGAAGATAATACAAAACGGGATCCAACTGCCAGAGGTCGGGATCATTTGAATTTCCGATCGAGTAAACTTCCATCAGTGGCATTCTTATCTGACGGCCATAGATGAATACACACGCCAAAGGGGCAGCATACAGAGCCACCTTTCCTAGTGAATGTGATGCTCAGCCAGGAGTATCATCCGGAAGCGATGCCCCCGGGAGAAGGCGACAGTGACGAGGAGCCGAAGGGGGAGGAGGAAACCAGAGAGGACGAAGGCGAGGGAGAAGACGAAGAAGAAGAGCCTGAAGGTGAGGGGTATCAAGGGGCGACCTACCAAAGGAGTCTCCAAGAGAGAGGCGAGATTGCCGACTCTGATCTCGACATAACCGAGATTCTCAAGGTATGTCTATGTCTTCATTCATTACCCTTATTCATCCATTCCCCTTTCCGACTTCTAACTCACTTCCCCATCCTACTCAGGAGTAGTTGAGTATTGGACGGGCATCCCCACCAGAGGAGGGGGGAGAGGAACTAGTGGGACATTATGGGGATCTGACACCCACCATTGAATTAACAAGAGCGAAGGGGTCTCCCCTTACGGCGGCTCCTACAGCGGCTAAGACACTGGGGACTGACGCTCTGGATTCCTGTAAGTCTCATGCTTCACTACTGGCACTTGGTAACAAATGACCCTATCTGACCAACGTATGCCTTGCGTAGTGACCTCAACACTAGAGCCACGTCAGGCTGCAGATCCCAGGCCGTCCGCAAGTGGACCAGCGGCGGACATACAACCTCATTCGGAACATGCTCCCTCCACTGATTCGGCCCCGACAATGATGAACAAGGGGTGGTGGACATCAGCGGAGCTGTTCCTGAGATGAGTTCGGTAGCTGGTGGAGGCATCATTGCTGCTGGGGTGAGAGAAGAAGGTCGCCCGGACATCAAGGATTCTCTTCCTAACGAAGACATCCCTAGGGCGGATCCGGATGCCGATCTGCTGGCTGACTTCCCCATATACTGACCTGCTGACCCTGAGGAGATAGATGACTCAGATTTAGAGGCATCCAAGGAGTTTCGGATGGCACGGAACAAAGGGTGGAAGTGTATCCATCGCTTCCTCAGGCAGCCCTAGTCAGATTGGATGAGTCGGATTGGATCACTTCAGACCTGGCTGCGCTTCCTGTGCGCCGGAGGGGCTGACACTCAGCGTCTTCATCTGACGGTCCGTGATTACATGGTCGAGAAGATGCGTGAGAGAAACCAGCGCACCGACATTGTCTAGTGATGACCCAGTTGGCTGATGTGCAGAAAAAACTGGTGGAGCAACTGATGACCGAGCTGGCTGATTTGCAAGAACAACTGGTGGAGGCAAGCCACCAGATGACCGTACTTTGAACGGAGCGGGCGCAGGCACAAGCTAGGGCTGGCGAGCTATGATCTGTGGTGGCCGATGAGGAGAGAGTCTTCAAAGAGTGAGAAGTGGTCCTAGAGGCTACCAGCCAAAGGGTAGCGACACTGGAAAGATCGATTCAACACGCTGATCCCTAAGGGCTTTGTTTTTTCCATCTCATGAACTTTTTTGCTTGTACTGCTCATTGTCACAATCCAATATATGGACAAATCCACTCATTTGTACCTTTGGTTTAATGTTCTCAACCATAGTTCCGAAATGAATAACAACTCTTCCCTAGGCTCCAGTGGGTCGTGCCCAGCGCGAGAAGCAGAAGATGCTCGTTCCATCATTTTTTTCAACTGTGGGGTATTCACCAAGATCCAGGCATCCAAAATTGGGCCTGGACTTCTGAGGATACCCCGAGCCGATTGATGTGTCAACTTCTCAATGTGCTCTAACACACAAGCGGGGCGATGCCGGGGGTATGGAAATCCATCTGAACATAGGGGGGTGGAGAGGAAGGGTGAATCACGCTGCCCAAATTTGGAACCCAATGGGGAGAAACGATGGAGGATAAATATCAACCGTGGTAGAAACACAACATCCATATCATGATGGCCTAGAATGTAGACAATAAATGAGGGCTAACCGCAACCATGTTCACAACACGGGGCCTGGCCCAAATATCATCAGTCAGTTTTCTGGAACGCTAGCCTAGGACAGTAGCCAGACCATAGGTCGAGCATCCGTACTGTTAGGGGGTCTGTCAAACATGACCAGTCCTCCAGAACGTTGGCCCAGGACAGTAGGTGGACCATAGGTCGAGCACTGTTAGGGGGTCCCGTCAAACATGAAAGGAAATGAGGATCCGAATAAGGTTGGGGTGCAAAGTGTGGAAGGTGGAGTGGTGGTTTGTTCGAACAGAGTCCAACACTCTCGAAATTTCTCCACCATGGATAAGGCGCATTAGGCGGGCATACTGGCCAAATCACGGGTCGTCACAATTTTCAGGCAGGACCTCTTTGGTGAGAGAACTGCCACTTCCCATTATTACCATGGGGCATCCCGAACCTTCCCGGGGTAGATGTCATGATTACATCACACCCCATGAAGTTGGGCCGAGGGGCTGACAATAAGGAAGGACGGGGTTCGGTAATCCCTGGGGCTGGAACCAAGACAAAATGTCTGAGTGGTCCAACGTATCTCATTATGATGAGAATCAAGCCACACATAGTTATTGAAACACAGTTTAATGTCATGTTGGACGAAATACAGTTTAACGTCGTGTTGGGCAAAATACATTTTAACATCATGCGGGATGGAATATAGTTTAACGTCATGCGGGATGGAATACAGTTTAACGTCATGCAGGACGGAATACAGTTTAACATCATGCGGGAAGGAATATAGTTTAACGTCATGCGGGACGGAATACAGTTCAACATCATGCGAGATGGAATACAGTTTTACGTCATGCGGGACAGGGAACACGTCTCATCTGGGGATAAGCATGGCACGATGAGTAACCTAACGTGAACGAGGACATAATCCCGCACCACATCGTGCAATCCCACAAGAGAGAGCGAGTCATAGAAAGTCACCGAAATGATCTTAGTTTTAGGTCTTAGAACTCGGAGAAAGGGTCGGACGGAAACATAAGAGGCGCACGGTGGAGTAACTCAAACACCTTCCATGAATGGGAATAGGGGGTGTGTATTGTGCGGTGAACAACCTGACATGAATGAGGGAATAATCCCATATCACACCGCACACCCCCTTTAGTAGAGGTTTTAGGTAATGTGACTGAAAACGGAAGTAGGCTGGGCCCACGGGGAAGTGCCCCGGGCACTCCTACGTATCTCATAAGGATGAGAATCAAGCCATACGTAGTTCTTGGAAGCATCATAGCTTAAGGTCTTAGAGCTTGGACCATGAATGGGTAAGGGGAGAAATGGGCACATGGCAAGGCGGTTACAAAACCCGACATGAATGAGGACCTAAGCCCTACATAACATGTGATGTCCGGGGAAATTCTCAAGTCGAGGGAACAAACACGAAGTCAGGATGATATCATAAATGTTTAAGGTCGTACGGTTTGGACCAACAACACATTTTAAGGTCGTATGGTTTGGACCAGCAGCACAATTTAAGGTCATATGGTTTGGACCACCACCACTGTTTAAGGTCGTATGGTTTGGACCATCAACACAGTTTAAGGTCATATGGTTTGGACCATCAACACAGTTTATGGTCGTAAGGATTGGACCGTCAACTTAGTTTAAGGTCTTAATGTTTGGACGGTCAACACAGTTTATGGTCGTATGGTTTGGACCAACCAAGAGAGGAGCTTCGGGCCAAAGGGTCCTATGAGGGTTCAACAATATGGGGGGCGGGAGATGCTAGTTCCCAGCTATGCTGGGCCCGAAATGCAACGTCTGGGCGACTCCTCGTTCCCCATGGGGACGAGGGTCAAGCTGCACGCAACTTGTAGAGAAGGGACCCAATCACATACTCTAGCGATCAGATCGCGGGAGCCCCGAGAGACACTGTTACGCAGCTCGGTCTGTCTGATGTGCGGGGGTGTACTGAGGGTTAGTACAAGGAGTGTTGAGATTCCACCTCGACACAGTGGGGGTAGAACACGAAATGAACCATGCCACTGACATTCAAGGCCCATGGAAACCGGCGTGACAACTGAGGATTACTGCAGACCATGTTAGGAACACAACATCCTGTCGTGCCAGCCATGGGGACCAACAAATGAGCATCAACCGCTGACCAAGTTCGCAATATGGGATTTGTATCAATTTGTTGTCTGAAACCCTTGGGGGCATTGGCCCATGATGGTTGGAGAGACCTTGGGTGTTATATCCAGGCCGTTCTTGGGGGACCCTCCGAGTGTGAAGGATGACGGGGGCCCGAATGAAGGGGAACATGAAGCTTGGCAAGTGGATGGAACTTCCCTAAGTCGAATCTAGAACTCCAAGTCCTAGACTGGAGTACCTTGAGCACATCAGCAGACCACTGGAATGGGTCAGGGGGCTCAGTCCGAGAGCAGCCAAAAGATGGAAGATCCCCAGGAAAAAGAGGGGGTGTAATTCCAAACACCCTGGGAACCGGGAGATCGTGGGATCTTCTAAGAGATGGGGATGGGCCTTGCATCTGGGTGTTCAGGAGGTCCTATGTATCCCATGAGGATGGGAATCAAGCCATACGTAGTTCTAGAACGGTGCCTTTTAATGCCATTGGACATGGGAGGGATAAATCCTGAGGACAGGGTGCGCGTGGTGTAGCTATTGCAAACCCGACGTGACTGAGGACATAATCTCACACCACGCCACGCGATCCTGTGGTCAAGGCCCCAAAGGCGAGACATACGCGACAACGGACCTCAACCTGGACCTAAATACGAAAGGTCTGGGTGTTCCTACGTATCCCATTAGAATGTGAATCAAGCTAGACATAGTTCTAGCAATACCGTTTAACATCATGTTGGATGAAATATGGATCATAATTTTAGGTCTTAGAGCTCGGACGAAGGTGATCTTAGTTTTAGGTCTTAGTGCTCAGACCATGGTGATCTTAGTTTTAGGTCTTAGAGCTCATACCAAGGTGATCTTAGTTTTAGGTCATAGAGCTCAGACCAAGGTGATCTTAGTTTTAGGTCTTAGAGCTCGGACCAAGGTGATCTTAGTTTTAGGTCGTAGAGCTTGGACCAAGGTGATCTTAGTTTTAGGTCTTAGAGTTCAGACCAAGGTGCAGTTTAGGGTCGTGCGGTACCATACAGTTTAAGGTCATGCATGACCATGTGGTTAGGCAATGTACTTCTTGAGGAACCTGATGTTGGTGGGAAGAGTGATACACTCACCATCCATAGTCACCAGGGAATACAAGCCATTGGGATAGACCTTGTGGAAAATAAAAGGTCCCTCCCACTTGGGCTCCATATTGGGTGGTTTCCTACCGGGAATCATTGGAGCTCTGAGAGCCAGTACCAAGTCACCTTGCAGGAAGGAGTGGAGGCGAACCTTTTTATCGAAAGCTCAAGCCATCTGGCTCTAATGCCTTTCCTTATTATGTAAATCGTGAAGCCCACATCCATCCATCGCTTCCAATTCGGCTAGATGGATCTCGAAAACTCTATCCGGTTCTTGCTGGTCGTAGAACGCCGTGCACAATGAGGGCATCTAAACCTCGATGGGTAGGACGGCCTCAGCTCTGTATACCAGGGAATACAGAGTCACCTGGGTGGAATTGCGAGTCTTCATCCTATAAGCCCAGAGGGCATTGGGGAGCTTGTCCGGGCAACATTTCTTGTTCTAACCAACCATTTTTTGGCAGAATGTTAGAGAGGGTTTAGTTAAATGCCTCAATCTGTCCATTCGCCTTCGCATGATAGCGGGAGGTGTGGTTAGAGAAAATGTTGTACTTGGAGTACAATCTTTTCAGCTCGGCTGCTCGGAAGTTGGTTTCGTTATCCGTGAGGATAGCGTGAGGTATTCCAAACTGGTAAATGATATTGGAGCTCACGAAGTCAGCGATATAACCAGCCTTGACTTCCCTGAGCGGGGCTGCCTCTTCCCACTTTGAGAAGAAATCCGTAGCAGTTAAGATGAACCGACACTAGCGGGCCGTCGCCGGCGGGTAAGGCCCTATAACATCCAACCCCAGACTGCAAAGGGCCAAGAATACCTAGTGGTATGGAGAGGCTCCGGTGGCCGGTGCACAATGTTAGAATGAACTTGGCACACATGACACCTCTTGGCATGCTCGATGCAGTCGTGGATCATGGAGGGCCAGAAGTATCCCAGCCTCCGAATCTGGTAGGACAACATCGACCCGGCCTGGTGGGCGCCACAGGAACCAGCGTGCACTTCTTGCATGACCTGTGGGATCTCAACTCCTTGAAAACAATAGAGGAGAACACCGTCAAACCTGAGCCTATAAAGGAGCTGCTCATGGCTGGGACCACTTTGAAGGGTGAACTGCGGCGTGCGGCGCCGGATTCGTTCCTGCTCTTCTCGGTCCATCAGAAGATTGTCGTGTCGGAGATATTCAACCAAGGGTGTCCTCAAGTCAGGAATGGTCTCGATCACCATGCCTGAAGCCCCGGGGGGTCCTGACGTAGGGGCACCAACGGTGAGATAGTTCACTCACGAGCCATGATCGCCCTCTGGGGTTACATGAGCAATGACTCTCTGGTGTGCCACGTGGATGATTAGGTCATCCTGTTCGAGCTCTGTGAGTGATGCGGCCAGGCTGGCCAAAGCATCTGCTCGACTGTTCTGCGACCGGGGAATGTGAACGACATCTGGTCGGGAGGGGAACATAGCCATTAGATGGAGGGTGCACTCCAGCAACGACATGAGTTTTGGCTTCCTGACAGCATAGTCACCATTAACCTGCTTGATGACTAGCACAGAGTCCCCTTTTACATACACGTGGGGCACGATAACCTACAGAGCCAACTCGAGGCTAGTGATGAGGGCATGATATTCTGCCTCATTGTTGGTGCAGCCTTCTAAAAACAAGAATGTATATGGCAGAACGGCTTTCTCCGGGGTGATGAAGACGATACCCGTGCCCACTATGTTAAGCCCATGATCGTTGAGCCTTATACCGGTAGGTCTTTTGGAGGCGTTGTGAATGTGCATCTGCCAGCATGGGGTGGTGTGATCGACTGAGAGGATTGCCTCATCAGGAAAGCCCAAATCCAGTGGCTGGTCCGCAGAGGTTTGGTGGGCAGCTAAGAAGTCTGCCAACGCATGTCCTTTGACGGCCTTCTGAGGTACAAACCTAATGTCGAACTGCTGGAGGATCACCACCCAGTGTGCCAATCGGCCGGTTAACATAGGCCGGCTCAGGATGTATTTCAACGGGTCTACCCGAGATACCAGATGTACCTCGTGGTGCTGCAAGTAGTGCTGCAATTCCCGTACGGCAAATACGAGCGCCAGACAGCTCTTCTCGATAGGAGAATATCTAATTTCCGCGTCGAGGAGCATGCAGATGAGGTAGTAGAGGATATTATATGTTCCGTTGTTGTTCTTCTGGGCGAGAAGGGCACCGAGGGATCGCTCCAGGGCGGTCACGTAATGGACCAGTGGCTTTCTGGGAACGGGTTAAATCAGTACTGGATGTTGAGGCAGATACTACTTGATTTCTTCCAAAGTGGTGTGACACTCTTCTTCCCACCCATAAGTGGCACCTTTCTTCATGAGCCGAAAGAAGGACTTACACTTGCAGGCCAAATTCATAATGAATCGGCTTATATAGGCTAAGTAGCCTTGGAGGCCTCGAAGATCGCAAATATTATTCGGGGGAGGCATCTGGCTGATGTCCTTGATCTTCTCGGGGTCGATCTTAATACCTTGATACCTAAAAATGAATTGAAGAAAATTTCTGGAGGTGACCCTGAAGGCACACATCAATGGGTTCATCTTCAAGTGGCGAGAACGGAGGAAACTGAACACTTTCTCAAGGTCATTGAGATGGTCCCAAAGCTGACAAGATTTAACCACCAGGTCATCTACATAGCACTCCACTAGTGTCCTGAGGATCGACTTGAATATGCGGTGCATAGCCCATTGAAAGGTGGCACCCGCATTCTTCAGGCCGAAGGGCATAACCCAGTAGCAGAAAGTACCCTGTGGGGGCCCTGAAGGCAGTGAACTCTTCATCCTCGGGGGCCATCCGGATCTGGTTGTACCCGGAGTACCCATCCATGAAGGAGAGGGCTTGGAACCCGGTCATTGCATCGATCAACATCTCTGTCACGGGAAGGGGAAAGTCATCCTTCGGACAGTGGCGATTAAGATCGCGGAAGTCGATGCAGACGCTGAACTTCCCGTTCTTCTTCCTGATGGGCACAATGTTGGCTAGCCACCTGGGGTACAAGACTTCCTTGACGAAGTTTCCCTTAATGAGCTTATCAACTTTGGCCTCAACCATGGCACCATGAGAGGGTTCTTCTTCTTGGGAGACTTCTTGAACCCACGATGGTTTGCTAGGAGGCCAAGGCGGTGGACGACTACCTGGGGATCTAGTCCTGACATCTCATCATAACTCCAGGAAAACACATCACAGTGTTGTCTGAGGATGTTTATGTACTGTTTCCGTTCCTCGGGAGGCATAGCGGTGCTGAACAATGTGGGTCTCAGGTCCGCCTCACTACCGAGGATCACCTGTATTAACTCATCGAACGTGGTGTAGATTCCCTTCTCAATGGTAGGAGGAGCATATTCCATGTCTTCTTCTCCACTTGTGGGAGGATCTTCCATGGGGGGAGCCATCTCAGGGCTGATCGACCCTGATGGGGAGCTGGCACCGGCTTGGGTGGCAGAGGTCATCATGACGGGAGACTCATGCACCACGGAAACCATGGAGATGAAGGCGGTTGATCCAATCCCATCTGGCCATCAGCCCAAGGGGCCACGCTTTACGACATCAAAGCAGTGGTGATGCATTGGCATGAGCCAGTCGATTACGGCATGAGCCTGGCTAGTGTAAGAGTACGAGGTGACTTCCCGCCATCGCTTAGACACGGAAATATGCCTTCCTCTGGTACCTAAGAAAACAAATCACTCTCCCATATCGGGAGTCGTGGCCTCCAACTGATGGATTGGGAAGACGTATGCGTCATCCAAACCTACCAAAGGATCACTCGCGACAGTGGCGGACTCAACCTCACTTGCCAGGATTTGCTTGTTTGGGCTCTTGTAATAGTCATCGTCCAGGTAACGAGCTTCACAAGAGGCAAACGGAGACGCATCTCCTTGAAGCTCACCCACTCGACTCTTAATAGAGTATTTGAGGAACTGATGGTAAGATGAGGGAACCGCTGTGTGAAGATGGAGCCACGGCCTGCCCATCAATGCATTGTAGGCAGTGTCCTGAGAGACAACCATGAATTCAGTATTGGCAATTAAGCCTCCGAAGTGGGTCTTCAGATGAATCTTCCTGAGTGGAGAATGCTCTATCCTGTCATACCCCTGGTTTCTGTGGTCGGAGAGAGTTAAATCATCCTCGGACAACCCCAGTTTTCACAGTGTCTGATTTGGGATCAAGTTAATCCCAGAACCCGTGTCGACAAGACATCGACGGACTTCCACGCCATTGAACTGGCCGGTGATGTATAGCGGGAGAATGTGCCACTGTATGGGAGGGTCTTCATCTTCATAGAAAATGAGATAAACGCCTGACATTCGATGTCCTCAATCACCTTAGTGTGGAAGGCTTCTGCGGCCACTACCTCCGTTTCAAATTGGAGGGGGCTCTTTAGAGCCTCGGAGAGCACCTCACACATTTCAGACGATAAGAAAAGGGCCCCACGGATGGAAAGTCGTGCTGGAATTCCAGCAAGATGCTTGGGGACATCATACATTCATGCCAAACGTGAGCTTCTGCTTATAGGAGGTCGCACTGCGATTGGGGGAATGACGGGCCCTACTGGCGGGACCGGTGACTGACTGGTACTAGGCATGTCCTGTTGTTCACTTGCTAAAGCCAGTGCGGTGACTGTCATGCTAGGATCAGAAGATCCATAGTCATCCAGTGGCAGGGCTGGGCGGGTTGCAACGTGGGCAAGGTGGTTCTGCCCGATCTAGCAACACAAAAGGTGGTGGAAGCGAACCTGTTGTCAACGGGTGAGGGAGCCATGAGTGATGCTCCTTGTACTGGGCTTGTTGCCTAGTCTCGGTAGCGTACACAACCTGACTGTAGGTGACGACTACCGTGCCTTGGCGATTCACGTAGCCACGACTCCGTTGACATTGGCGACGGCTGGGGACATTGGGGACGTCCACCGGGCGCTCCTCATCGTCGGAAGCCAAAAAGGGATTTTCCAACTCTACGGTGTTAACCGAAGCGTACCCCGGGCTTTCGGGGAGGGCCACCTGGATATCCTTGTCGTCGGGAGCCAAAAAGGGATTTACCAACTCTACGGTGTTAACCGAAGCGCACCACAGGCTTTCAGGGAAGTCCACCTGGCACTCCTCCTCATCGGGAGCCAAAAAGGGATTTAACAACTCTATGGTGTTATCCAAAGTGTACCCTGGGCATTCGGGGAGGTCCACCTGGCGCTCCACGTCGTCAAGAGACAAAAAGGGATTTACCGACTCTACGGTGTTAACTGAAGCATACCCCGGGCTTTCGGGGAGGTCCACCTGGCACTCCTCGTTGTCGGGAGCCAAAAAGGGATTTACCAACTCTACGGTGTTAATCGAAGCGTACCGTAGACTTTTGGGGAGTTCCACCTGGCCCTCCTTGTTGTCGGGATCCAAAAAGGGATTTACCAACTCTACGGTGTTAACCAAATCATACCCCGGGCTTTTGGGGAGGTTCACCCGGCGCTCCCCATCGTCGGGATCCAAAAAGAGATTAACCAACTCTACAGTGTTAACCGAAGCGTACCCCGGGCATTCACTCGAGGAGTCATCCACTACCAGATGGGGTCTCGGAGGGATCCCCATTTCCGGGTGCATGAAATCACAAAGCGTAAAAGAAGATGACAGCAATGGAAAGGCACATTCTTTCTTCTTGTGCCACCGCCTGCTCTTCTAGGAAGAAGTAAGCTGGGACGATGATGGCAAAGCATTTCTTGCAGACTCCGAGGGCTCTGGCTAATTCAGGTGGGCACGGATGATGCCATGGGCATGAGTGACCGTCCTGCGGGCCATCCAGTCATTATACTTCAAGGACCCACGGTCGGAAACCTATTCCCACCCATCCCCGTTGTCACTACTGCCATGTGATCCCACGAAGACACCTGCCCCCTGTGCTGGGGATGGGCCAAACCTGACTATGTTGTTGTCAATCTGGTCTTGAAGCCAGTCCTTGAACACATAGCATTTCTGGATGGTGTGTCCTAGGATCCGGTAATAAAGGAAGTAGTTAGGTTGATCAGTGAGACATGCCTCTTCTGGCTTCCGGCACTCAGGTAGTCATACAATCCTCTACTCCAAGGCGCTACGGAAATAACTGGGGACCTGGGCCTCGCCAAACGATTAATTCTGATTCCTTCTATCTAGAAAGTGGCCTCTTGGGGGCTAACCATGAACATGGGCCGGAAGTGATGGCCGAGGAGGCGGAGCCGGATTACCTCACCTAGGTGGTGGCGGTGTGTTACGCGGAGGCGCCTGCCGATTTTGAGGCGGTCGCTGTTGGGCCGGAGGCTGTGCCCGTAAGGGTGGACCCCTATGAGCCTGCTGAGCTGGCCTCACCGGCAGCAACTCTAGCTGTCTGGGGGCCTCTATCTGGGTCACAGCAGTGGGCTCGGCTCTGGAGGCTCTCCTTGTAGAGATTACAGGAGGCAGTGGGCGTTCCTGACCGACCTATTGCAGGGCTTCTTCGAGGCATTGAGCCTTGTCCGAGAAGTCTCGGAACCCTCCAGGGTAATTCTGTGTGATCAGAGAAGGAACCAACTCCGCCTTGACGTTCCCTACACACATCATCAGTAATTGCTCCTAAGTCAGTGGAATGTCAAGGGAGTACGTGAGCCCCTTCCACTGGGCGACGAAGTCCGAGACTCGGTCGTCGGGCCTTTGCTTGCACCTGAAGAGCTCTGCAATCTTCTTCTTCCGGGATGTGGAACTAAACGGGTAGAGAAATTTCTGGCGAAGGTCCTCCCAGCTAGTCACATATCCAACAGGGAGCTGGCTGTACCAGACGAATGCTGGTCCTTCTAGTGTCTGAACAAAGCACTGGAGCTTTGCAGCTTCCTGCTGCGCCGGAGTCCCTAACATAGGCCTGCACCTCGAGTTGAAGTGTTCTATGTGTTGTGGCGGGTCTCCGGTCCTGTTAAAGGGGGAAAAAGTGGGGTTCCCAAATCCCGGTGGAGTTGGCATGTCATCCACCCATGCTGGGTATGACTTGCCATCCGGTGGGATTTCCACCTGCCGAGTTTCTAGGGCCTCCAAGAGGGTGATGAGTACTTCCATCTGTTCATCCGGATGCGGATTCCTGTCCTGACGGGTTTCTCTAACCAAAAGCTCATTTCCAGCCTCTTCGATATGGTAGTCGTGCTTAGCGGCTCGCGGGGCAGCTGGCGGAGCGACTCTCAGGGTGGCGGGAGGAAACCGAGCAGGGTACCCCAGGTGGTCTCGCCACTCCAGAGGGTTTGGTGGAACATATCGCACCCCCTTGCCATGGGTTCCAGTGTCTCCCATGTTGGCGAACACGACACGGTCACGGTTGCCCGGGGGGATCTCAGTAAGGGGTAGATTCTCCTGCCCCTATTATCCTGGTCTAGGGTCGTCGTAGTGAGGCCACCACTCTACAATGCGTTCGGACAAGAGCTCATCAAACTGCCTCTTGATCAGCTAGCTGTTGGCGCAACATGGCCTTCTCGGGATCTTCCTCTACCTTCTGCACCGAGGCAGATTGGTCGGTGAGTTTGACAGACCCGACAGGCTCTTTACCCTTGCCGATGTTTCGGCCCAGCTCCAGTGCCTCTGTGGGCACAGGAAGACCTAGGAGACTCCTATGTTGGTGAATAATCCTCCCAGATGGGTCCAGTGGCGGCCTGTCCTCAGGGGGTGAGTCCCCGTCGAGGGGCTCCACAACGTTTCCCTCATCTGAAAGGTCATCCATGTTGACTTCCACTGCCCTTGGCAACGTTCCCTCAGGGTCGCCCAGTGGATTATGTTGTCGGCGGATCGCACAGAAGAGGAGAGCAGCATACTGCCCCCATCCGCAGACGTGCGCGTGGGGGGGGGGGGGGGGGGGGGTGGCTTTGTCAATAACTCTGTGGAGTACATGAAAACTCTGGATGCATTGTTGCTGGAGGGCCTCGTGGTGGTCCAGCGACTCGGGGTGCCGGACCGCGGGGAGTGCTTCTAGGTCGACCCAGTGGCACTACTCACTAATCTCTTCGAGATGCGCTTGTCTCTCAGGATAAGGCACTAGCTGAAGTCGAAGGTGGGAGTGAGTCACCTGAAGAATCTGGTGGAAGCACTAAATCTCTCCTGGGGTGAGTGACTGTGGCACATCAAAATCTGATTCTGAGACCAGACAAAACTTCTCAGTGAAGTGGCCCATTGCAAGAATGGTCCAAAAGCTCCACGGATCTGGTTTGGAGTCCGGAACATGCCTCCCATGCTCATCCACCACGAAAATGTGGGGAATTGGAAATGGCGTTGAGGCAGGCCTTCGGGGCGGTGGGCTGGCCGGCGGGGAATACGGAGAACATGACGATTGGCCGCCTATCCGTGGGTCATCCTCCAGGGGTTGCAGTGCTCTGGCTACCACGTCGATATAGGATGGGCCGGAGAATGGGCCTCCTTTCACTGCGTCGGTGCTCGCCGAGGGTGTGTCGCCTCACGACTCTTCCATCGGTCCCCAGAAAAGTTCCTCACCCTCCCTAATAGGGGCAGGAGGTGCTTCCGAGGAGGCCAGTGGCAACTACAGGCTTGATCCTCGGTGGTACGCCAAGTCCTTGTCCTCCTGGATATACCTTCGAAGGCAGGAGGGAATCATACGCATCTCGCATTCGGGGAGTACGAGACTGACGCGCTGCGTCCGAATCCCTTCCCTCAACTCGAAGGGTTTGGGGGGAGGTTCCATCGTCGAGTCGTACTCCGCCTCGGAATCTGAGAAACAGACTGGTCTAATTTCTGTCTGAACTCCCCTGACAATCCTCCTACGGCGACGACGCCCGGCCTTCCTGCCCCTGGGTAGCTCCTCAGGGTAAGGAAGATTTCTGTCATGGGGTCCCCCAGCCACAATAGAGCTGGGGCAGAGGGGACTAAAGATCGAGGTGTAAGAAGAACCGAGACAGATGTCGAAAGGGACATGGGGAGGACCTCCATGTGAGTGAGCGACTCGATACACAATGGCTCCATACTCGCGGCCGGAAGTAGGGGGAGTGACCTCATACCCCATGCAGTGGGTTCCAGAAAGTGTCATACCCGAAGCATAGCCATCGCGAAGAAGCTTTTGGCTTTCCAGATCGGTGGAACGGAATGAGCCTTCATGGTGAGCAGCACTACCGCGGGTTGGTCCGCAGTGGCCATTTCCAGTGTCCGTGACCAAGAGATTCGACCCAACTTGCCTGCAGGGCGGTCGGGGTTTTGATCCCAGTCGGGCACGTGGCCGCCCCTGCTCAACGTGTGAGGGGATCTGGTAACAGGAGTCAGCAGTGGCTCGGGCCACTGTGGTTGCTGATGTTGATGCCCCAGGACTGGCATTCTCTCCCGCTCACGCCCGACGCTAGTGTCGAGTCAGAAGGTCCAGAACCAGCGGTGTGGGCAGGAAGATTTCCTGGTCCTCGGCTCGGGGATTCAGGCGGCGGCATTGATGCAGCCTGGCGGGGGTTCTTGCCGTTAACCCCTAGGACGGATCGCCGATCGGGTGGACCTTGAAATCCCCCACCTCATTGGAGTAGGGGAGGGATGTGTCAAGGTGCTTTGGGGATAGGCTCCAGAAGCGGTTGAACGTCGGCGTGGGGAGAAGCGGCCCTCGAGGACGGAGATGGTGGTGAGGCGCAACCGCCTCTAGATCCAAACGGGCCATGCCACTGGCAGGGATGATCCCTTCCTCATCATACCTACGAACCAGGTAATTGATCACCCTCCGCTAGATGATTTCTGATGGGGAGAGGGGGTTCGAGCACCCGGATTCTATGGGGGTCGAAGTAAAATCGACCGTGGAATAGGTGGGACCGTGCGGGGTAGCCGCGACGGTACTGCCCCTGCCCCTGCGCCGGTGGGAAGGTGGCGATCGAGCTCCGAATCCAGTGATCTGATTCTTGGAAGCATGGAGATGAACCCATTATCATCAACAAGAAAGGAGACCAACAACTAGGCCCAACTCCATTCCGTCTTCCATGGTCGGTGAGAGGGATCCACACTGACGATGTCGCAGAACGGAGTGTCCAATGTCCTGACGGCCTCTACCCCTGGCGAGTTCACGTCCCGGTGAGGGTTACCTGGATGTGGTGACATTCTAATCTTCCGACGCCCCAATGGCTACCATTCCCCATATTTAGGAGAAGAGCTTCACGTCGAGTTCACCATTTTTGTTTTCGACGATTTCGCCGAGGCGCGCGCATCCATCTTTGGGGAGGACGCGCTACTTGTTGCCCCGCATTCCCTCTTTCCAAAGGTGGGCAACATCCGTTCCTTGTTCAGGGACGTATGCACCTTGATCGAAACCGGGATGATGGGATGTCGGTTCTTCCTTCCGTGGATTCCTCCTCGGAGCTCATTACCTATTCCGGGTCTCCCTCATAGATTTAAGAAGGGTTCGTGAAGCCCATTACCAGTGCCATATCTACATGGACTCCAGTTAATTACGCTACTTCCGTCAAGATGCTCACAGTGCCATATCTACATGGACATGATACAGTTTAATGTCATGCGGGACGAGATACAGTTTAATGTCATGAAGGAAGAGATACAGTTTAACATCATGAGGTATGAGGGGTTTGGGACTTACGCTCTGAGGTAGCCAATGGTGGTCAGGGAACCGACGTGGAGAGGTCGGGATGACTGGGTGGTGGGCATGAACCTCTTTGAGGCTTCCTACGTATCGTGCATTAGCACAGATTAAAGTCCACGTAGATTGCAGGGTTGGGGCTTATGCTCTGGGGTGGCCCAAAGTGGTGCCATGGTCGATTCGCACTCTAAACCCATGTGATTCATGATCGGTGTGAGAAACAAGAGGCAGCAGGGACCAGACGATCACGTCGTGAAGGGTGCGTCCGTGAGAAGTGGAATGGGCCTTACGCGTTGAGCGGCCCAAAGAGGAAATAGGGGCTTACGTGTGGTTAGTGGCCCTTGGTGCCAGGGCTTACTCTAGGGTGGAGGCCCATGGTGCGACAAAGCGCAGTGGGAAAAGGACTCCACTGGCCTTGGCAGGGGGGAAGTACAGAGATGCACGGGTGCAGTCATCTATAAGAAAGGCAAGGGGATTACGCTCTGAGGCGACCCTTCCCCCGCTGACAAAAACCACTCCGACAAGGAGGATCTCATTCTATGTGAGGAAGAGTCCATTACCGTGGAGACGAGAGGCGTAAAAATGTCCGAGCAGGGGGGGACCCTACGTGAGAAGAACAGGGTCGGACCACAGTTTAACGTCATGTGTTAAGGATGAGGTGCTTAGCAGTTTAACGTCCTGCAGCTTGGACGAGGTGGGTTTGATCCACACCCCTAGGGCTTACATGCCAAACACCCTCTACCCCTTGTGGGAGGGAAGTCATCGGCAAGGCCATGGTGAAGGGGGGTCGTAGGGCAAACCACCAGGGGGTCCATGTTAGCGTGGTTATGCGAAGAAGAAATAGCCGTTAGCGTGCCTATGCGGAGAAGCATAAGGAAATGAAACTCAATGGGAAACATGGCCCAAGGGACCTTGATGTCACTTCGCATGAGCCTGGGAGGCCGTACAGGAAAACAACGCATGGCGTGCATGCCCGGTAGGGGAGACATCAGGTGCCGGTGCAGGGGGCAACCAAGGGGCGTCAAGGTGAAGGGTCCCGAGTTCAGCGTGCAAAAAAGAAGGTTTGCGTGCAAAACACCGGGACCGCGCGCAATTGAAGCAAGGGAATTGCGCACGGAGAGGGAATTATGCCTAGGGTTTTGCACACACGGTAGGGTATTGCGCACACGAGACACGTATTGCGCGCAAGGCTGGAACCTTGAGAAGGGGGAAAATTCACTGAATCCAGTGGAGTTTTATGCAAAGGCGAACACCGAGGAATGGTTTCGCTAAATAAGGGATTACATGGAAGTAATCTTGCGCGCGGGGGGAGCCGAATTTCACGCACAAGAGTCTCTTAGGATTCCTCAACCTCCAAACCGTTCGGGGTCACCTTATATATATAGGTGACCTCCGGCACGGAATCCAAGCGGCGTGCGAAATTATTGCGCGACAGGGGCAGCGGCGCAAAATTATCAACCGCGCGGGAGGCGGGCACGAAATTATTTTGCGTCGGCGCTGGGACATTCGCGAATCCCGGGTTTCCATTCGCGCAGGACATTTTTTTCGCGCACTTCACCCAATTTTTCGCGCACCACTTCCCGGGCCTCCGGATCGGGCCTCTGATTCCGAATATGAATTCGCTTCATCATTTCGAAACTTTCTCCGAGAGTTACATACTTTTTTTGGCGTCAACATACACACTGTGTACTTTTTCTACACACTATGTAGAAAATAAACATGTAACCCACCGTGTGGGTAAAGACATGGGTTGGAAACTTTTTTATTGAAACATCCATGTACTAGGTGTACACGTTCTGTTTTGGTGAACTATATATCATGCTGTTTGACTAATGACACAGGTTAGTGAAATTCTTCTAGTACATGTCATTTAAGGCATATACATGTTGTGAATATTTTTTCATAGAGAACCATGTAGTTCAAGCTGTCTAGAAGTACTTGGGTGGGAGGGAGAATTCATGTACATGTCGTGTCCCAATGAGAACACATTGGGTGTATGCAATGTTACATGACCAGGTTTGGTAAAGCTACATGCCAAGCTAAAAGACTAATTGAACACACTTTTTATGGGTTATACATGCTTTGTACCCATGTTTTGTAATGATTAATTTTTTTCTTATCCTACTCCTTTATTTCACCTCAATGTTTCATTTCATTATAATCATGAACTAAGGTGTGGTATTTACCATTCAGAGTCATGTCACTAAGATTTCCTCTGGTTGTATGATAGGTTCAGGGCGATCATCAAACACGATAAATAGTAGACCAAGAACTAACATAATATCCTCTCGTCATGGCCTTTATGGAACCAGCCATCATTCTAGATAAAGGTGTGGATGTACGGTTCTGAGATTAATTCATGGGGATGATGTAGAATTTCTAGGGAGAACTGCATCCTACACCATCCATGATAGAGTTGAAATAGGTTTTTCAACATTAGCATTCTAACACTTTCTCAAGGGATGGATTATCCCGGGCTTCAGAGCCATGGTACGAATCTGTTTCATCTGTCTTCAGGCATATGGAGACACCTCTTGAGATAACAATGATGATCATGACATACATTATTTGGGATTCCTCCAAGAGATGGTGGGATGTGATATCATTGGTGGGATGTCAGTAGGTTATGCCTTGGGATGAGTTCTATTGGAACTTTTATGACTACGTCTACACGGAGACCATGAGAGCTGACTAAGCCTGAGAGTTCATGAATTTGGAGAAGGGTACTCTCTCTATCATGTAGTATTACTCTCACTTCATAGAGCATCAATGCTTCACACCAATTCTGGTTCGTGATGAGTTATTTCTGGCGATAATGTTTTAGTATGGTCTTAAGCATGACATCTGATATCATGTGAAAATATTCATGTTGACTTCCAAATCATTTCATGTCAAATAAGAACTGATCACCAGAAAAACATAAGGGATTATGGAGATATGGGCCCGAGCAGTTGACCATCCAAATTTTGAACTTTTCTAATGGACAATAGGAGTTCTATAAAAATTCTACGCATGGATATCCGACTAGGTGGGAATTCAAATATGTTATCCAGCTTGGGTTCTAAAAGTTCGGGATGGTAAGAAATAAGAAACACCAATACCCGAGAGACCAAGTTGACATCCGATCATCAGACAATAAGGGACATCATCAGAGTTTTTGTAACACCCACCAACTAGAATCTAGTGAGGGAGGATCTATTTTGACTCCATTTACCAGAGCATGACCACCGGTCCCACATCAGACATGGGACTGAATTCCTTTAAGTTGTTCTAGCCGAGGTGGTGGTCATGGACAATGTGGTCAGACACAAGTTATTTTAAAACATTAGAATGGATCAGCTTAGGGATCTCATGTAGCTTCACAGTGTCGCATCACATTTCATTCATTTGTGCTGGAGTAGATATAGGTGGAGTATTATCCTAGAACCGCTATGATTAGAGGTATGCTTTTGGTTGTGCCAATTTTAGCTTCTTCTCTTTTGATACAGTGGCTTCACATATAATGATATATGTTCATCTTGTGGAGATAATTGGGCTCTATATCATTACATAAAATGATATCATGTCATTGGACACTCTCTTGGGGATTAGAACAACTATTGTACATCAGTGCAAGAAGTTCCCTCTCAAGGTTGATGGGTGTCACAATATATGGTTCTTTTATGTATTTTAGATGATGGGCTATGACGCCATTATCAGAATGGAATGGTTAGTTCACTTCTATGATGTTGTGGATTTCTATTATCATAGTGTGAGTTTCACATCACCAGAGGGAGGACTGTTTCAATATATGGGTTAAAGGGATGTCTAGGTGAGCAGAGATGGACCTGAGCAGCATGAGTTGAGAGGTGTTACAAACAAGACTTATAGTCTATATCTGGATGGCTAGGGGACATCACTTATGGACTTCCATCTAGTGATCGATCATTTCATTGAATTCTTTCCTAAAAAATTCATGGGCATGCTCTAGAGCGAGATGTGGAATTATCTATTGATTTTGTTCCAGGGGAAGCACCAGTTTCCATTCATCCTTATAGGGAATCTACACTAGAGTATCAGGATATCATGAAGCAGTTGGAGGAGTTACATGAAAAGGGTATCATCCATCCCAGTACTTCTCCTTAGGGTTTTCCTATCCTATTTCCAATGAAGGTAGACAATACCCTCGTAATTTTTGTGAATTATCATAATATGAACTAGTTAACGACAAAGAACTAATATCCCTTTCCAAGTATTAATGAACTAATTGGTCAGCTTCGATGAGCCTTGGTGTTCTCGAAGATTGACTTGAGATCTAGTCATCATCTATTGCGCGTTGGACCGTCAAATATTCCTCTTACAGCCTTTTTGAACATGAATGGTCTATTCGAGTATTTGGTTATGTCATTCGGTGTCATTAATGCAATGATAAATTTCATGGAACCGATGAACATTGTGTTCAATCCATACATGGATTCTGGCATGGTAGACTTCATGGATTATATATTTGTGTGCTCTCATACTCGACATGATAATGCAAACCACCTTGAGATCGTTTTGAGTAAACTATGAGAAAGTAGTTATATGATAAGCTCACCAATATCTAATTTTCGATGGACCAAATTCACTTCACGGGTTATGTTACATCTGATATAGGAGTACCAGTAGACCTAGAGAAAGTGATAGAAGTAGTTTTCTGGGAGTATCTGAAAAACATATTTGAGGAAGAATTTTTTCTACGGTTTTTTATTTCTAAAGACATTTAATATAGTATTTTGTATGCTCATTAGTGCCACTAATGGGCTTGACTAAGAATGGAAAAATGTAATCGTTATCAAAATCTTGTGAGTCAACATTTCAGGAGATAGTGGGAATGTTGACTTTAGCACCGACACTAGTTTTTTCAATAATTGGAAAGAGTTCAATGTTTACTCTAATGCATCATGTATCAGTCTAGGAGTAGTTTTTATGTAGGGGGATGTAGTCATTGTGTATGGGTATTGGTAGTTGAGGCCATATGAGAAGAATTATCTGATGCATGACCTTGAGTTGGTTGTAGTTTTCCATACCGTTCATTTTTGGAGACATTAGCTTCTTGGAGAGAATTTTTTAGTGTACACTGACCAAAAAAGTGTAAAGTATATCTTTATGTAGCATGACCTGAATGTGAGATAGTGAATTTGGGTTGAGTACATTCTGTCATTTGACTATGATCATGCCTACACGCCTATGAAAGGCAACATAGTGGATGATGTGTTGAGAAAAAGATCTTAGATATAGGCAGTTTGGAAATCCTGTTATGAGTGGAAACTCAAGGTTCTATTCCCTAAAATGTATTTGGAGGTGTATGATAGTCAATGGTAGACATTTAATTCTTCTTTAGTTGTTACTTATACTCTACTAGATCGAGTGGGAATGATCCATCATTCAGATTATGAAGTCTTATTCTTACGAAAGAGTGTGCAAGGAGAGGACCCTAATCCTATTTGGACCATAGGAAATGATGAGTAATTGTTATTTCATGAACGTGTATAGGTTCCAGAAGACATACATGAGGATTTGATGTGATATTTTCATTCCTCTCCAAGGGAATTTATTCCCAGCGTCAACAATATGTATCAAAATTTACACTATCAGTATTGGTGGTTAGGTATGTAGAGGGTTATTACTATTTTTTTATGATATGTTCCACCTATCAGTAGGTGAAGGTAGAGCATCAATGACTAGTATGGATTTTACAGAAGTTACCCATTCCTAAGTGTAAATGAAATGACGTCGTGATGAATTTTGTGATAGTTTTACCGAGGTCACCTCGAAGGAATGATGTCGTTTGTGTTATCATTGAGAAAGGCACAAAGGATTCACACTTCTTACAAATCTATGAGACCTTCAGTGTTAATCAGCTTGGAGGGTTGTAAATATGAGTGATTTTATGATAGCATGGAGTAATGTACTCTATTGTTTTAAATAGAGACAGTTGTTTTACATTATGTTTCTAGAAAGGGATACAAAAGGTTTTGGGTACACAATTACAACTGAGTACAACTGACCATCCCAAGATAGATGGCTAGTCAGAGCAAACAATTTAGGTGCTAGAGGACATGTGTTGAGAAAGCATCCTAGATTTTGAATGTTCTTGGGTGAAGGACACACCTATGTTGGAGTTTCCATATAATAATAGTTTTCATGAAACTATTCATATGGATCCTTATGAAGCTTTTTATGGTAGGACAGTCTGATCACCACTATGTTGGTTAGAGGTAGGTTAGGCAGCTAAGATAGGCCCTTTTCATGTCCAGGAGACCTTAGAGTAGGTGGAGTTGATTCAGAAGAGTATGTCTGTTGCACTGTTATGACACAAGTCTTATGCTGATAGACGGTGATGACCTCTAGAGTTTGAGGTTAGAGATCAGGTTTTTCAACATGTCACACCGAGGATGGGACATATGAGGATATGAATAATGGGAAATCAGTCACCAGGATATGTGGTTCCATTTGAGGTTTTTGAGTTGTTGGCATAGTTTCCAATCATTTTATTTATCTCATAGGTATCGGGCTATGTGCGATGCCTTCCGCGTTTATCACCTACAACGTTACTTCTCAGACCTGTCTCATGTTTTTTAACCCAAGGTTTTGAGTTGGTGGTGGAATCATTTTTCAAGGAGAATCCTTTCCATATTTTATATCATTAATTGAAGGTTCCACATGTATGGTATTTTCCTCTTGTATGCGTGTTGTGGCAGCACGATAGAGTGCAAGACGAGACCTGGGAGAGGGAGACCGATATGTGATCATAGTGGCATAAGATGTTCGATGATTCTTCTTCACCACCATGTTAGATAAATTTAGGGAGAATTTCTTTAAGGGGGATGTTTTTAATAACCCATATCATTATTTCTATTATGGATTAGGATTTTGGGTGTCTCTCAAAAAAATGGGAGAATTTGGAAATTTTTAAGTACATGGCTTGTACTTCTGAGTAGACGTAGTGTACCTGATTTTCATGTACATCCATGTCTTGGGTGTGTAATGGTCAAGACATGGCTATGTAGGGTGTTCTAGAAAACTGTTATTTTTTAGGGCCTGTTGAGGAAAATACATGACGTGTTCATTAATAGTAACATCGTGTCGTTTTTTTATTTGACTATTCATACCATGGTCACGTCTAATCCTCAGAAACGTCTTCCTATGGACGTGCCTCATGAAGGGGTGGCTAGAATCACTGATGCTTATCCAAGCCATTGTATCTCTATAGAAGGTCTTATTTGATCTTTGGTGGGTGTGTTGGAATCCCCTCGGTTGGTTCTTCATTATTAAAATGCCTCTACTCCTGATTTCTACAATCTCTCGAGTTACCAATGGATGATTGTTTTTGAGGTGTTTATAGATCTACATAGTTCTAGGATTATTCTAGGGCCAATTTTCAATAGTTTTCACCATAAAATGTCAATGTTGGAGGTTTTTTCCTTTCGTTATTTTTCATTGAGTTTATATGCCAATGTTCGCATTACATATGTTTCAGGTATATTAGGTTAAGGAATTTAAAACCCTATATTTTATACATTAAATTATTTGTCAGAATAAGGGTTTTTGTGGGGGTATTATGTTGAATTTTATGTTTAAGGAAAACACCAATGCTACGTTTCCTTGTTTGAATCATTATGGCTGTTTGGTCCAAGTTTCCTATAAGGAAGCCCCTATTTACATGGCTTTCTTGATTAGATAGAATTGATTGCCTTTTGATTATTGTTAAATGATTTTTGTATGAATCATAATAAGTATCCATGTGTTAGTTGAGATTAATTTGTGCCCATTTATATCATTTATACATGATTGAATTGCAGAGGGTTTTCAGAACCTGGTGTAGTTAGACCATAATGGAAATGGACATTGAATGAATTCATAGAGTGTCCATTATATTTCATGCTACGAAACCACAGAAGGGATTTATGGTGAGTGCAACATTATTGTGTCTATTTTTTACGTTATGATACCATAGGGGGAATTGACGTTTAGTGATTCTGCTGGGAGTATGTAGTTTTGTGGAAATACCTTTAGGTGAATTGATAGTGAGTGCTTCCTAAATGTGACGTTGCCTCATTATTGCAGTACCTAGCCTGAGGGGTTAGACAGTGTGAGCTACCAATAGGGTTAATATAAATATTGAATGTTTCTGATGCATCTTCCAAGACAAATCACAATCTTAGATTTGATCATGTTCAGTAGTCTTCTGAGAAAGATATTTTGTGAGAAATAATTCATTAAATGATAAAAATTAAATTCTAATGAATGAAAATGGAAACTATTGGTTTGGTTAATTCTTTATACACCTAGTTCCTTTGCTACATTTCAATTAGTACTTGCTATATATATACTCAATGACCGATAGGTATAGATCATTTGGTGGTTTCCTACAGGTATTTGTCTCACACCTTGTTTGGGTCATGCTTTTGAGCCCAAACAGATTATATGGTTACAGGTATAGATAAGGGAATGATCCATTGGTCATCAGGCACTTGATTACTCTAGAACTGGATATCATGGGATAAAGATAAGTCTAAAATTATTGTTGAAGTTTATTTGTTTTCTTTTGTACATGGGTTTAAAACTATATTTCCAACATTGTGACTTGATTGGATATTTTCCAAGACATATGTGGCTTGCACCGTTTATCTATTTTCTCAAGTTGTTTACTTACTTCCATTATTCATCTATTTATTATTGTATGGTATTATTTCTTCTGCTTCTGTTTATCTTTTTTTTGTTATTCCGTTGTGAATACTCATAAAATGATGACATCATTACCGAAACTATCATTCTCAAGGCCCTCAATGCTAGTCGGATGCCTCTGGCTTTCGTGGAAATGCGCTTGAGGTGATGTAACCAACCGAGTATGGGGAATCATTGGGTGGAACTCGGAAGTGAGATGTTATGGGATTGAATTTAACTTTTCATCTATATAATTTTATAAATTAATAATTTAATAGTATAAAAATTTATACTATTGATTGTTTATCAAAACAATGTTTTATTAAATGATTTAAAATTAATAATTTTTTTTTAAAATATATAATAATAATGACATGGTCTATCTTGTTCAATGAAATTTATTTATCGTATAATTTACATCATATAAGTAAATAGTTCACCCTTTTAATATGGATATATTTGTTACCCTAGTAAAAAATAATTAGAATAACTAAGTGTTAATTAATATGTAAATATATATATTTACAAATAAAACAGATATAATTTTTATTGGATGATAATACTACAACCTTATCCCCTATCATCTTCAATATTTGGATATTTTTAATGTTTTTGGATTTTGTTTGAGTTTATTATAAATTAATATTTTTTGTGTTTCCAAAAGTTCCCGTCAACTAAATTATAAAAGGGAACCTCCACCCTCACCTCATTAATATTCATTGAACCATAAATCTCATAATTCTACTAAAAATTTAATTTATAAATATCCCTAGTAACAGTAATGAGTTTTTGGTCTTCTTCAAAGAAAATAATCAGTTCGATTAGAGGATATTTTAAGGGATCTTCTTGAAGAAGTGGTGATCTTCTCTACCGATTATTAAAAATTTATTTCTTATTTTAGTTCCTCTAAATGAGTTTTTTTTGTAAAGAAATAACTCAGGTATCACGTATATAACAAGATGTTATTAATTTTATGAATCAACCATATTCCATATTCTAATCATCTTATGAAAAATGAAATCACCACGCATTCATAAATAGGGATTACAACTTCCACGCCATGGTGAAATTTTTTTTCACCACCAAATTACTTGGATGGGTATGAGGATTGAAATAATTAAAATAAATTATTATTAAAACAATATATTGATTACAAAATATTATACATTATACAATTAAATACCATTAAACAATTATTGGAAATGATATCATCGCTCGTGTGATTGTATGACCAACCTTCTCTACAATGATATGTTATTCACCCAACATGATATTCATTAAATTGTGATTTTAAAAATTTATTAAATGAATAAATATTTTAAATATTATACTAATATCATTATATAAATTATATCACTATAACCTATGAAATGGAAGAAGAGCCTATCTAGAAAAACATGTGTAAAAATATATAGATGTTAACACATGATGAATGAGTATTAATGTTACGTGAAAATAGAAGATAATATGATCATATATGATATCATTGAAATTACTATGATTATGTAATAAGACAATAAAATTATTTAAATCATTATACAAGAGGTTTGAATACATACAAAGGAACTCAAACCTAAGGAGAGGGATAATTTCAAAAACTCATTATTTCCCATGTTTGTTTATATATATGTATTTTTTGGGGTATATTTATCATCCATGTCCATGTTTCATTAATATATATTGTTATTTATATTCATATATAATTGTTTAACGTCAATTCTACGCATAGTTAAATTTTTATTAAATTGTATGAAAGGAATATATTGTCATTTTTTGATAAAAGGTACTTTTTAACTTATTCGAGAACCGTACAAGTATAATGTTTCCTTTTAACATATAAGACATATTTAGTTTCAACATTTTCATATATCCTTAATTCCATAAATCATTATTTATAATATTTCAAGTATATTTTTTAAGAAATTAATTTATTTTAAAATTGTTTGGCATTTTGAGAGAAGATTTTTTTTTGAATAATAACATATATTTTCCATAAGAATTATTTTCAAGTTTTCAACAAAAAAATTTTTCATCTACGATAGAATTATTGATAGTGTGATATAACATGTAAAATATAAATATTATTATTATCCATTTTTTTTAATGGATGTATATTTACAAAATCTATATGTTTTACATGGATTATTTTTTGATGGAGTGATGATTAAGAAATACATTTTATTCATTTAGTTATTCTATGATTAATGATTTTAGTTTTTATGGATCTTTTATGTATCATTTAATAATGATATGGGTGGTACCTATATCTCCTACCAATACATTAGGTAGATATATATATCTCATGAGATATGCATGGATTAAATGGGAAAGGATTTCAGTTCAAAAGTAAATCGCTGGAATGAAGATTGAACTCAGTTTAGTAATGGAATTTGTCCACTATGATGATCATAGAAACGAACCTCGAATAATATGAAATTATATTATATTCTTATGTATATGCAACCAAATATAATGTCTTATATTATGAATTTTGGATTACCTGTATTAATTCCTATGAAATTTTATGATTTATCACATGGCATGACATCATGATATTTTATTAACAATAAAAGATTCTTAAATGTAATGTTATTATGTATTAAGGTAATGACATGACTGAAATCTCCCTTTTTTACACTAACTGAGAAACTGAGATCACCCTTTCATATGTTTGATTTCCCCAGGTGATGAAGAATATTATTAAGTATGATATTTCAAAAAGTGTTCTAGTTATGATGAAATAAGTGGGAGACAATTAAGATGTCTTATGATCTAGTAGTTTATGTTTCCTACTTTATAAGGACACATTACTTATACAATCTTATAATATTTTTTATATTTTTTATTAAATTTTATTCAATTTTTAATTAATATCTATGTACGTAAAGTATGGATTGTTGTAGATGGTATAAGTGTAAAGATATAGTTATCCATTGTAAACTAGGATGATATAACAATAGTATGACCCCAACGGATTTGTCGAAGTATAGTTTATAATCCTAGTTTTTTGAAAATGATCATAAATAAACTATGATAAGACCTAATGTGACCAAAAATTAAATTTTATTCAGGATTATGTGGTTTTCCATTATGGTTAGAGTTTCCCAGACTATTATCTGTGGTCTTAGTCAATTTATAGAACCTAGAGGAACTATGCTAATGTTGAATGTGATTGGAAATGAATGGATTTTTCTCCCAAGCAATAAAATGTAATGGGAACTGGAATGGAAATTCATATATAATGATAACACAATTTTCCAAATCTATGAATCATAGAGTAATTCAAAACAAGAAAAGGAGGGACTATCATTTTTTGAGTCCTTGCTGATGCAGCATCCACATTCATTTAGTGGGTCATCTGAACCATTAGTGGCTAAAAAATATATCAGTTCCAGTAAAAAGATATTTTTATTTCTCCAATGTTCAGAACATCATAATTTCATCATAGAAATATATCGTTTGTAGGGTGAACCAAATCCATGTTAGAACTCTATCCAGAATATGACTCAACGAGATAAAATTGAATCCATGGAATGTGATGAGTTCAAGAACATATTTTTCAATAAGTAATGTCATCATATTCATTGAAAAAAAATGGTGAAGGTGTTATTTGGGCTTAATAAAAAGGACAATGAATCTATTCCTACCAAAAAAAGAAATATTAAAAGACTTTCTAGATACATTTTGGGAATTATTATACAACTTGAGTGTAAAATTGATGGATTATTTAGTTTTTTAAAACCATGTTTTTAAAGGGAATAATTATTAAGGGACATAAATAGTTATGGGGGAATAATTATATTTGCCCTCATAGTTGAGATGAATATTGTAGTAATCCATCTGTCCTACATGATGATAAGAATATAAAAATAGAATTCAAGGGATAACCTAAAGACCACACTGAATAGAAGTCGAGTTTTACCTTATACTCAACGTGTGGATAGAAATATGGAGTAAATTATCTCAAAGGGAGTAGAAAATTTTTTATGTGTGGGACAAGAGGTCATCAAACATATAAATGAAAAAGTGATGGAAAAAAATATGTATAATGATTTGAATTAAAAAATGGCTACACAAAATGCACCCCCTATACTTCAATGTTATATGTACAAGGAAATGTGGCATTATTCCAATCATCTCCCAACCCCAAGAGTCATTGATTATGATTGATTCTAGAAAACACATAAGACCAAAGATAATGGAATGTCACATGTGATCACTATCGATGATTTAGTGTTTTATATTGAAGTGGTAAAAGATATATATCCTATCCACTCTAGATTTGAATTTTTTTTATTCTAGATCCACCCACTATTTTATTTCGGAAAAATATTTTAGGGGTATATTCATATTACCTCAGAAATTAGATTTTGAGTTAGATGTGTCTACTCTTAATGGCACAATAACCAAATAGATATTTTATAATTGTTATCTGTTTGGAATTTTTGGGAAAATACTTTTTAAAAATCATTTAAACCATCTTATAGTAGAACTTAATGTTATTCATGGCATGTATTGGATTTCTTTATATGGATCTAATATCGTTTACCATGGAAGAGAAGTCACATTTAATATTCTGGATCAATCTAGGATTATCTATCAATGAAAGGATTAATATGAACAACCAGAAGAAATTTCTTCCATTATATAGGTCTTTATTCCTACAAATGAAGGTTATGTATCTCAAATGGTTGAGGATAAACTCCAAATTAAAAATTAACCCATTGTACGAGAGATTGATGATTTCTTTATAGATGAGTTTATAGGTATTCTATTGAATCATGAGGTTTATTTTTCATCAGAAATCATACTAGATACTATGCCTCTTTCAAAGACATCTTATAGATTGACCCCAATTGAGTTGTAGGAATTGAAGAAGTAACTCAATGAAAATCTTGATAAGGGATCCATATATTCTAGTATATCATCTTTTGGTGCACCTATCCAATTTTTTAATAGGAAATATGGATCAATGAGACTCTTCATTAATTATAGAGAACTTTACAAGAAAAATGACATGAAAAAATATCATCTTCCCTACATTGACGACTTGTTTGTCAAACTACACAGATCCGAATACTTTTCCATGATTGGTCTTTATCCAATACATCACCATCAAAGGGTTAATAAAGAGGATATAACAAATATGTAATTCCTTACAATGTATGGACACTATAAATATATAGTGATGCATTTTGGTCTAACTTACGCCCCACCAATCTTCGTGGATGTAATGAGTATAGACTTTAGAAACTATCATGATAAGTTTGTTGTAGTATTTATAGACTATATTCTCGTATATAGAAAGAGAAACAAGGATCATGAAGATCACTTGAAAATTGTACTAAAGGCCCGAAAAAGGAGACGATTTATGCATAATTTACCAAGTGTGAATTTATGCTTTTAAATGTTTCATTTTTTGTGACATAATCTCAAGAGAGTGGATATCTATGGGTCCAAAAAATTGAAATTATTGAAAGTTGGCTGAGAACTACAACGATGATTTAGAACATAATTTTTCTTAATTTGGATGTATATTTTTGATGTTTTTTAATATATTTTTCCTAATTATCTAATCAACTCAACAAGTTGATTCAGAAATGAGTTATATTCATGTGGACAGAGGAATGTGAAGAGAATATAAAATATCTAAAAATAATGTTAGCTTGTACACCTGTTATCACGCTACCTTTTAGTGGATAATTGTTTGTATTCTATAGTGATGCATCCAAATGGGCTATATGGTTTTCTCATGAAAAAAGATATGGTGATATCATATGCTTCACGAAAATTTAAAATCCTTCAAAAGGTATACCGAACATGTGATTTAGAGTTAACTACAATAGTCATTGTACTATACATATGAATGCATTATATTTAAGGAGAAAGGTGTGATATTTACATTGGTAATAAAATTTACATTACAATTTTCATATAAATGGGTCTGAATATGAAACAATAAAGATGGTTGGAGTTGATTAAATATTATGATTGATCAATAAATTACCACCCCGAGGAAGAAAACAATGTAGTAGAAGCATTGAGTCGAACAGACCATCCAAGAAATTCAATGATGAGGATAAAAAGAGATCCAATATTAATGTATTTGTAATGTATTGATGGGTAAATGTTAAAGTGTGATATGAAACATGTCTTTCTAAAATTAATTTTCAACCATTTATACAAGTGAATATTAAAAAGGAACAATAATAATATGTATAGAAATAATAGAAAGTGATAAATGTTCCTAAATTTATCCATGATTGTGATGGAATAATATTGTTTAGGAACTGGGATTGTATTTATCTCATAATAGAAGTTAAGATGGAGCATTTGGATGAGGATTAAAGATCATTATTCTAAATTCATCTTGGAAGCACAATGATATTCAAGGAAATGAAAGAGTATTTCTGGTTGGATGGAATGAATATAGATGTTCATCAATATGTCTCATGGGGTTTGGTTTGTCAGAAATTTATGGATGAGAGACAAAAGTCTAAGATGAAGTTACAACCATTACCCATACGAGAATGGAAATGGGAAAACATCACTATGGATTTTTCTTTCAAACATCAAAAATCATCTAAAAGCCATTATTTTTTATGGGCAACATTTGATCACATTATGTTGTCAACACACTTCATTTATATAAGATATGATCTCGCTATTTATTTTATTAATAGGATATAAGAAAAGTAAGTGTCGTGATTTCATAGAGAACCACTTTCCACTATATCTGATAAGGATCAGAGGTTAACCTCTATGATCTGGAATAGTCTTCATTAGGCTTTGGATATAGAGGTATGTTTCAACATTTCTTATCATTCTCAGATAGATGGTCAGTCTGAGGGGAAAATTAGAACACTAGAAGAAATTTTGATAGATTTCCCAATGTATTTCAAAGGTAGTTGGGATCAACACCAACATTTGGTTGAATTTTCAAACAACATTACCATTTATTACAGTATTAAAATGGATAATTATGAATCCATCTATAAAATCATGTGTAGAACTCTATCATTTTGGGATGAAGTTGTGGAAAAAGATATTAGGACCAGGGCATGTTGATGGAATGGAATATAAGTTTAGATCTATTCAACAACAAATAAGAGAATCTCAAAGTTAGTAAAACCCTTTTTTTAACAGCTGATTGAAATAATTAGTGTTTGATGTGGGTGATAATGAGTTTCTATGAATATATCTATGAAACAATGTAATTATATTTGGAAATAAGGTAAGGATTATCCCTTGGTATATTGGTACTTTTGAAATTATAGATCATGTTGGGAAGCTAGCTAACTAATTGTCTCTTCCATAGAATCTATTGCAAGTTCCTGATTTATTCTATGTATATCTCCTCATAAAGTAAATACCAGATCTATCACATGTAATAAACTCAAATTTTTTACCATTGGAGAAAGATATTTCTAATGAAGAACAACCAATAGAGATTCTAGATCAAATAGACAATGTTATAAGAACTAGACCAGTCTCTTGGTTATTGTTTTATGTAAGAACAACCAATTTGAGCTTCAAGATGCATCATGAGGGTCCCATGTTGTGACAACCCCTGGTCCACCTCTGATAGGTCAGGGGTTCGCAACTATCACTAGGTTGGCATATCCGATAAATGAGAGGAGTGTTACTAAGTAACTGCACCCACAAACACACACACTGACATGTTCAAAATGGTGAAATATAAAAACACCTTGTAAATAATGCTTTCATACACAAATATAACAACCCTAGAGTATTCATCTTGGAAAAAAATCATAGAGTTGTCCAAATTACAAGCCCAAAAAATTGAAACAGCCTGTAAAAGTGAATTCATATGTTCATGAGACTCATCTACAGAAAACCCTACCTGAAGGGATAATGTGAGAATGTTGTCTTAATCGATATGAGAAAACCTCATTTGTCTGATCTCTCTAAGAACCACCTTGTCCTAGTCAACATAAAAAACTCTCACATTTTTTACCATCTTTACCAGACAAGACACTTGTGGTGGAAGCCCAAGAATGGTTGACTAAAACAATACTCAGTATGAAACCCCAAAAACACAATGGAATACCATTAAGAAATAATTGAAGTACACCAAAAAAGAAACACACGAAGTACATCACAATTGAAATACATTATGTACAGTCACTTCTACATAGGTAAATATATGTAAAAAATATACCAAATATATCAAGGTATAATCATAACCATCTATAAAGTTATGATGTAAGTCAAAAACAATCTCCACCATATGATTCTTCTCAAGGTAAGCTTTTTCTAAGAGAACTCACTCCCCGTTCCTTTATATCATTAGAGAAAATCGTGAATAGATCCCTCTCATTTGAGCCACATCTAAAGGGATATTAACTAGTAAAATATTATAATATACAGATAGTTAGTCCATCCCATTAAATATAATAACCCAATCATTATTATCCCTCGACATAGGGGATACTTCTTAGATAATACCAAAAACCTTATCAGTATATAAAACTAGGCAGAGGACTAACTACTTGTGGTCAGAGGTCACGTAAATTCCCACTAAAATCCATCAGGGTTGAAATAGGATAACTTTATTTCCAATGAGGGACACCATAACAATATTTGGGACTCGACCTCTAAATGGTACTACTATCCAGTGATGTGGACATAATACCACACTAAACCCTTGTGGAAAAAACAAAGGAAAAATATCCACCTATACAGGTCTAAGAAAAATAATTCCACCAAGACATATCAAAATTCCTAACACATATCATTGATATAAACACCATATATGTCTCAAAATACTAACCTTCCATTTGAAATTTATTCCCATTTTAGTTAAAATTGTGATTCGGGTTTCATCTAGGTCTGACATGAATCAGATTGGCCCGAACTGAACATTACCACTTGGTCACAATTTACTAGGTCGCTGGACTGAGCCTATTGGGCCACTTTAACTACCCGGTTCATCTAGCTTGGTTTCCATGCATGGGATGACCCCCATCTCGCATATAAGGTTGACCGTATTGTGTGTTCCCGATCACCATATCACCACCACGTTCAACATAGAAAACCACCATGTCTATCATTTCTGATGTATCATGCACCTATGTAGGTTTCATACGGACCCCCAGTTATTTATGTTTCCCCCATCACCATGTCCCTGGTCAATGCCTATTCCACTATTCCGACCTCAACTCCCATGTGATCCCACTAGGACTGTGTTCCAAAATAGCCACTGATCACACTATCAGAAGCCTACCGTCCTCCTACAGCTCCCCCTGGATCGGCCCTGCCTGGTCGGGTAGTTCATTCTCCACTAGCCTCCCCATTGGTGGCTTTCATGGACCAACTGATGCCGCTTCTCCAAGTGACGTTGTGCTCTACCACCATACATAACCATAATTCACTCCCTCTACATAATTGTGCCACACATTCTTCATCGCACCTCTGCATTATTGTTGCTATGACGAACAATCATTCTCAGGTTGTTGCAGCACAGATCGATGGTGAAACAATCATCCACTCATAAAAATATATAATAACGCAAAGAATATTGATGGATAAAAATTACATGAAATAACCCCTATAATGATCCTCAGCCTGTTGGTCATTTTTGACTTGGTTCATTTAGTAAGAAGAATCATAAACAATAAAAATCACCAATCAACTCATCCCAGATAATAACAATCCCATAACAATAAATCTAAATCACAATAATCATGACTTGTGAATCAATCCATGTGTCGATAGATTCAATTTCTTCATACAGATAAAGAATGCGGATAAATTGATTCATAAAACACACCCAACCTCGACTTGGATTGACCCTTAACGAAGAGAAATTTTGTGTCATTGTTGTTATTTGATACTTGATCTGTCATACCTGAGATTGTGTTGATCCACAATTTTATGCCACAACTATCACTAGAGGTTCTTTTTTCCATCTCAGAGGAAATCCAACATTGGCCTAAACCTTGAATTTCTTGCCAAGAACATATTAAAATTAAAACACTGTTGTGTTGAATATATTTTTTAATCAAAATATTTTAATGATTATTATTTCCAAGAACTAACTTTTCTGGTCGACCCATGTTGGTCTATAATAGGCCCCGGCTAGGGAAAATTCGTTGTTCTGAATGCAACAATGCCTTCTCATTCCTGATCTAGGAAATAATACAGAGGTCAGTCCAATTTTAATGAAAAATTCTCATGTGCTTTATTAACAATTGACCTTTTTTCAATGAACTGTTCTGTGCATATCAGGCCTTAGAATCACACGTCATCTTAGTGACTGGTCTCAGAATTCTCGTAATTTATTTAGAAAAATAAAACCAATTAAAATTAGAGATATTACATTAGGGAAGCTATGTGGGATCTTGATTATGTAATTAGGTAGAAGTATCATATGCTATTTTATTCTAAAAGAAGAATTTTGATGGTGAAATTCAGTTTAAGGAAGGTAGAATGTATCAAAAATATGTTCTTTTGAAATATTTCTTATAATTTTAATTCTTAAATAGCTTGTACTGCAAGAAACATTGAGTTTAAATGAACCAAGAGAAATCCTTTTCATAAAATTCTCATTTTAACCTAACCATTAGGTTAGCGGGAATATATATAACTAACATATGAAAATATATGATGAATTCATTGGCTTCCATTTATTTTTGATATAAAATAAATCAATTATATATCTTTATTTTTTATTTAATAAATTTCTTGAATAATTATTAGTAAGTGAAATTAAAGAAATATATATTTTATTTACTTAATAAAATATTTATAATATTCATCACATAGATAATTTTTTCATAGGGTATGAATAAAATATATTTTATGTATACAACCCTATATTTTTCAAAAGATTAATTTTCAACGTTTTAATGGAGAACCATTATAAAATTGTGATTTTGACAAATAAAAAATTATTATATGACAACATAAATATGTTCTTTGGAACTGGTATATTAAAATTTACATTGGATGAACGTATAATATTTTAATGATAACTTTTATAGTTTGATGAATGGTAAAAATATGTTAAATTTTAATTAAAACATTTCATAAAAATAATTTATAAAATTAAATTAATATATCTAATGGTTATAAAGTATATATAAAATATATTTTTATCATTAAATATAATTTACGTCATTATCATTACTTTTAAATGTAATTCAGATGTAAAATATTTCAATCTTTCACAACATTTTAACATTTAAAAGTCATTATCATTTTCCAAAAAATAGGTTTAAATTTAAAATAATGAGTATAACATATATTCATTAAATTTTGAAAATGGATTCTATATTTGGAATAATTAATTCGAAATTATATAAATAGATTACATTTATTTGTTGGCTTTTGGAATAGTATCATTGGTAAATTTTATTAATATTATAGATGGGTAAATTATGTTATTAAGGGTAAGAATAATATTATAAAATTACTCTAAAACATATATTATTATAAATAGATGAGTTTTTTGACCTAAATTATCCCTGGGTCGAAATTGTGTCCTTTGAAAGCAAATTGGTTGAGTTTGTGACATTTAATTTATTTTATTTAAAGAAAAATGAAATATATCTCATTTAAATTTTAATAATTAAACTTTTTTTTAATAAAAAGTAATATAGAAGATAAATTTGAATATAAATACTCTTGTGAAATCAAAAATATTTATCTCTATCATGAAAATTTATTTTTAATTTTTAGAAATAAAATTATTACCTTAAAGGATTATACTTTAAGGATGGCGAAATTATTTAATTGACGAGAAATAAATAAAATAATAATTATTAATGTGCTAATAACCATTAAATGACCCAAAACATGAAAAAAAATATTATTGGTCAAGTATATGTTGTCCATAACCATCCAACTGTTGAGTTATTGACCATTTAGAGCCTTATATAAGAGATTATGACAGTTATAATATTTTATTTAAAGTGACAATAAACTTGTTGCATTAATGATGTAATAAATTTATCATTTGGAATGATTTATTATAAAAATATATATTCAAATATATGTATTCCCATAAATTATAGTATATTTACCTTTTTTCAAATTATTTTATTTTTACATTTTATTCAACAAAAAATTATTAAATATTTACACAAAACTGTTGTAGTAATTATTTTGTAAAATTAAATATCAAATAAATATTATTAAAAATATTAAAATAATTATAATTTTTGAAATTTAAAATTTAAAATTAATTTTCCAGATGAAATTTACCTCTTAGTATTATAAAAAAATAATTGGTTGAAATAAATGTTTCATCTTAATATTTTTATAAATCAATTAATTGAATAGTGTCAAAATTGACACAATTTATTGTTTATCAAAAAAATGTTTTATTGAATTATTTTAAAATCATAAACCATTTATAAAAAAAGAATAATTATGATATGGTTGATAATATTGTAAGGTATTTATTTATTGTCTAATTTACATCAAATAAGTTAATATTGCACAATTTTAAAATTGAAATATTTTTTAGCTAAGTAAAAAATTAAATAAAAAAATTTTGTCAATTAAGAAGGTCATTTTTATGGTATTCTTAGAAAGATCGTAAAATGGATTGGTAATTTGAAAAATAATTTTTTTTCATTTGGTGGAAGGGTTACAATAATTAATCGTGTCCTAGCTTATTTCACATGCATGTGCTTCTTATTATTAATACACCCAAGGGAACCACTATTAAGCATGAAAATACCACAACCTATTTCTTAAGAGGTAAAAATCATATATGAAAATGCCAGTAGGCCTCATGGAAACGTTTGGTAAAGTGGTGGCGGAGGGTGTGTTTGGTCTTCGAAGCATTTTTTAAACTATTCATGTCATGCAAGCGTGTTTGCCTTGGGCTGTTATGGAAAATATCACTTTTCATGAATCTTTCATTAGAAAATGAAACAAGGGAAGTTTGGAAGAATTGTATTTTTATTCATGTATACCATTAAGATTATTTGATGCATTTTTATTAACATGGTGTAGCTACAAGACCATACTAAATTGGTTGTAGGGTGTGTTGACATCTACATCTAGAAATCGAATTCGAAAGGTGAGAAATTGTCTTTCCCAAGATTTCCTAACCCAACCATATCCTTAAGTGAAGCAAGATTTTTCCTATCATTATATATTCTATCGTCAAATGTGTTCACAATGATGATTACGATGTCATTCAAAATGTGGATGAGCAAGGAAATTTTTTTGGGGGTCAATATTAGGCTTTTTATATAGTGGAATTTTAAGGGATTTGTTTCAAATTGAAGTTGGTTCATGAAGACTTGGAAAAAATTCTTTGGAGAAAATAGATGCCAATAAATATGATTTTTATTCTCTGGAGGATATGGAATCAGGCTCTCATGATAGATGAAAAATATTTAGACAAAAGTGGTTACTGTGGCATCCTACTATTATTATTGTGCACGTCCTCAGGTAATCATCGTGGAATCTATTATTTCTACATGATTGGAAAAAACGGATATGGGATTTCATGTTATAGATCATAAAAATTGAATTTGGAGTGAGTTTAATGAATTATTTATTTCATGTATAGTTTCAGGGAGATAATGAACAAGTATTTTAAGGTAAGTACTGAGGTGTGTCTTTGATCTCTATTTGTTGGAATCTATTGAAGGCTAGGAATAAGGATATAGAATACAAAATAATATCCATTACTTTTCTCCTGGTTTGATTTAAGGGTTTTGATTGAGGATCTTGGGATATGTTTCAATGTATGGATTAACTTTCTACACTTCATAATCTCTTATTGAGGTACTTTACATATTTGAGTTCAAGTGTGAAGATATAGTGTAGGTGGAACAAATGGAATCCTCTGATGAGTGTTTTAAAGTTGAATGTTGACGGTTCATTCATTTCATGGAGTATGAGTGGGGAAGAATGGTTGATGTTAATAGGGGTTCGGTTGTTATGGGGTTCATCTCATTCATTGGGCCAGACAATTCCATGGGTGTAGAGGTAAGACTCATGAACAATTGCCTCATGATTTACATTTGTTATTATCTGCATATTGTAGATGTTTAATCTGATTTAGAAATATTGTTTTGGATTATTATTGTCAAAGAAGATCCACCATGGGACATGAATTATCTCATCATGATTTTTTATGAAAAAAAATTAGTTCATAAATCCACGTTGCACATTGTTGGAGGGAAGGGAGCATTGTGGAAGATGCCTTAGCCAGGGGCGGAAGACCAAATGAGAATCTTATAATCTACACCATCTTTCTATCCATACCTATTAACTATAAGGAAATAATTTTGGTATATTCCCATGACTCCCCCACATTCTCCACATTATTCTTGTTCACTTCTTTAGACTACATTGTTTTATGACTTCATTTTTAATTGAAATGAAATTTTAAGTCAAATTTGTCCCTCAAATCAAATTATAAAACAGAACCTCCAACCTCAAATCTCCAATTCTATTTGATACATTAATATTATCCATCCCCATCCCATTTCAGTTATAAAATCCCCTAGTCACATTCTAGAGATTTTGTTCTACCCCAAAACCCAAATCTAGTGCTTCAAGATGAAATTTAGAGGGAGCACATCGAAGAAGAGGTAACCACTTCTACAGATTCATTCAAAATTATTTGTTCTTCTAAATCCTATACAGTATTTGATTAATTATATTGTGATACTTCTTGTTTCAATTATATATAGAGATGTTATTATTATTATAAAACATCCATATTTCATATTATATCCATCCTACAAAAAACAAAATCACTAAGTGTGCGTACGAACGGCTTACCGTATCCACGTCGTGCTGTAATTTTTTTTCACCACCACATTACATAGAAGTTTATAATGATGGAAATAATAACTATATATGATTATTATAAAATTATACTGATTATGAAATATTATACAACATCCACTTCAAAACCATTAAACAATTATGGGAAATGGTATTGTCTCTCGTGTGTACATACGACCTACAGTCTCCATGAAGTGATTAATTTCATTATACATGATCATCATTAAATCATGATTATATAATTTAATTTAATTAATAAATATAATATATATTATACTAATATAAATCTGTAAATATTATAACTATAACCTATGATTTTGAGAAAGAACATATCTGATAAAACATGCTTAAGAAAATAAACAAGTTTACACTCGATGGACGAATACTAATGTTAATAACAAATAAATGATTATATGATCTTATGTGATACCATAACACTGACTATGATTAAAAAATAATCAATGTCATTAGATAAATCAGTATACAGGAGGTTTAGATACATACAAATGATATCGAACATAATGTATGGTATAATATCAAAATCTCATTATTATCTGATATTGTTTAAATGTAAGTATTTACTAGGGTATATTTATCATCCAGTTTTATGTTTTCCAAAAATGTATTATTATTTTTATTCGTATGCATATTTTTACAGAATCTTTTAACCATTGGTGATTTTTTATTAAATGGTATTATAGGAATCTTTTTTCATTTTCAATATGAGGTACTTCTTGTCTTATATGACAAAATTATGTGAAGAATGTTTTATTTTAAATTATACAACATGATGAGTTTTTACCTTTTCATAACATATTATATCCCTAAATTTTCCTTTATAATAATTCGAGGCTTATTTGAATGAAAAATATTTCTTTTAAGTTAGTGTAACACCCAAACTCGAGTTACCCCTAGTCGTTGAATTATTACATAACATTGGCATGATGCATGGAATCATGTCCCAAAATACTAAACAACTTAGCGACCTTGAAAGTATTAGATACATACATAAGTTTTACATTACATCTTGAAATGAAAAAAAAACAAAATCATTGTGTGCCCTTTGAACATACTCAAATCCCTTATCCAATTCCTACAGGTTAATTTTAATATATTTTTTTTGTATCCATGGAAAAATAAAACATAGAATGGTGTGACATAAGATGCTCATTAAGGATAAAAAAATAGTGAAAACCTTCATAATTAAGCATAAACATTTAGCGCAATATATAAGACTAAAAAAATCCTTTTAAACAAAAAATCCAGTATAATATGGCAATGATAAATCCTATAATTCCATTAACTTATTCAAATGGATATTTTACTAGTTAAATAATCACATGTAATATCGATATCCAATTTGATAATGATGAAATGATTAATGCCAGACATCATTACTACATAGTCATGGACTCGTGCCAAGAATATAAATAATATTTTGGCAATTACTTGTTCCAAGACACTTGTTTGTCTCATGAGACCTACAAATTCATCAAGGAGATATATCGGGCTCCACTCATCACATACTATGTCCAATTCATTCCACATATGAAAAGGTTTAGTCATAACATAATCATTCATCTTAAAACTAGCATATGAAATGTTGTTACATTAATCGTAAACCATGAATGGTATAAAAATAAAAAATAAACAAACAAAAAAATCAACAAAACCTAGAAATATAATATAAAATATTGTATAAAAATAAATAAACTCCAAACAATTGTAAAATATATCAATGGATGTTAACATAAATGAAATCAAAACTATTTGAGAGAAATAAATCTTTCTATTTTAAAATAATCTATATGTCACATAATTATAAAAGAAAAAATTTCTTTTGATAATATTATTAAAATCTTGTGAGGGGAAATTTGAAGGTGTTATAATGGCGAAAAAGAGCCTCACTCGATGCATAAGTTGAAAAAAACATTATTTTCTTAATTTCGTCGAAATGGTTGTAAATGACCGTTTTTGGAAAATAGTAGAATGATTCCTTTATAAAAATTATATAAAAAGTTAAACAAGGTTATGAATGACATTAACCCGTAATCTAGGAAACTGTAAAAATGTTTTGAAATACGTTTTAATGAAGCAAATATGTGGATGATAAAGATGTACTAGTAGATATTCATGTATAATCAACCTGATAAAATGAAGAGATTGTAGAATTAACCCTTACCTTGTACATTTTCATGGTTGAGGATAATTTAACCTCTTATATAATAGTTAAATAACGGTTATTAAATTATACATGAACCAAATACATAAATATGATATCATATGTGATCTCATAATATTTCTTTCTTGATAATGTTTAAGTAGTTTCATTGTTTTAGTTGTTAACTAATTCGTTTTATTTTATATGATTTGTTATGAGAGCCATGATTTTATGGATAGGATGTGTTTGATTCATATATAGAATGATATTAATTTCTTAAAAAATATTCTTAATCATAAAATTAGAATTATTCTTGAAGGGTTATGATGGGTAATGAATCTCATCATGTTCGTGGAGATGGTTATCTGTACGTACGAATGAGTGAAAATATCATTCTATTGATCGTGAAATAGTATGTAATTGGATGTTAAATCATATGTACAGAATCATTAACATGATATATTGATTATTTTTAAAATTCATACTCATTAATATACCCATCCAAATAATGAAGTGTTGAATAACAAATTACATCATGATGTGGAGATGGTAAGTCCTACGTACTGACGTATGGTGACATGTCATTAATAGGATGGATAGAATAATGTATATGGTTTTACCATATTTATAATAAATTCACAGTATGAATAATGTACTGGTGTTATTATTTTATATGGAAACAACAAATAAAGAGAAAGTTTAAGAAGAAAAGATCTTTGAAAGGGGTGGTGAAAATTTTACCTCTTCCTCATGTTCATCATTTTCATTTGATCAAAAGGGCTCCATAAGAAATATTATGATCAATTTAAGGCCTCTAGGATTAATTGAGTATATTTTTTAGGATATTTGAGAAGGGTTTTGTCTTAGCCAAATTTCTTTGGAATTGTGATTTTGAGAAAAGGGTAAGAACCCTTTTATAAGAGAGGTGATGATCACTTTAGGGAAAGATTGAAATAATAAATTATTATACAATTATATTAGGTTTATAAAGGCTTCAAAAAAATTTTGTCGATTGTAAGGTGGTACTGGGGTAAAAACCACTCCACCAAATAGGTTTTATACAGGTTTTGGTCACCATATTAACATTATCATTTAGATATATATCTAAGTTAAATAGTTTAACTTTTACCATGTATTATTGTATTATTATAATAAATTTTTAATAAAAAAATAATAAAAAGACAATATAACCCCATGTGGCTAATTATTGACATTTCTAACCTTATATAATTCCTTTTGCTGAAACATATATTTTTAGTAATATTATATCAAATTTTAATGTAGTTTTTGTTTTGAACATTCATTTTTTCCAATTTTGATACTCTTTAGTATTTGGTTTTTGTGAAAGTCATAAAAAATTTATCACTTTGAAAAAAAATTATTTAATCAACCCTAATATGTCATATTAACGTATAAATTTCATTTAATACAACAAAACTGTCAATTTACAATTATATTAATATTTATAATATCAATTATTTTATTCTTTCAATAATAATTGAATTAGTGCATCATCATTGTGTCATAAATAAATTTAATTATTTATCATCTAAAAAAATTCCATTATGAAGGATATATTTTTATTATAATGAAAATTTATAGTCGAACTAATCTTATGTATAACCCAATTTTGAGATTGAATTAGTTATTAAATTGGAATTTAACACTATTAACTCTTCATTAAATAAAATAATAATAAATGTCCTAATCTAATCCATGTGGACCAATAAGATCATATTTTTTTCTTGAGGTATATTTTGGGCTAAATGAACTTATATAATAGAATTAGGTCATGTTTTAGGTTATTTATAAATTCATTTTTACCATTAATTGCCCTATTTACTTTTAACAACGATAAATGAAATTTTAAAGTTATTATTCCACAAAAATAGTTTTCATACAATTGAACTAAATTTTACATATTGTTGTTAACTGTGTGTCTCGTATTTTTGAAATTAATTTCACAGAAGTGGAAAAATTATGTTTTATACAAATTTGCAATTGTGTCTCGAAGGTGGGTAAAAGAAGTTAATAAGTTCAATAAAATTTTATACGTCTAATATTTTTATAAAATGAATCTAATGAATTAAATTTGACTAATATATTTATTATATATCTATTTAGACTTAAAATAAATATATATATAATTAAAAAAATTATTTGAATAATAAGTTAGTTTTAATTAATAATGCAATGGTTTTCACTATTCATTCGAAAATGAATCTTTTCCGAAAAATAAATTCAACCTAATCTAATTTTAAATTTTTGAATTAGAAAATGAAGAATATTTTGAAAAAGAATATTTATAAAATTTTAAAAAGTGGATATTACTATTCATAACTACTAGTTTTATTGGTCATGGTGTGCTAGAACATGAAGGTGCATACATCGCAATCTATTGTATTATTCTAAGAGATGCGTATTGTGGATGTTTGGGGTGTTACATTTTTCCCACCATCAAATAATTTAAACCTCAAATTTTTTAGAAAATCACTACCTAAAAAGATTTATGTGGGTAATCATCATAAGTTCCTCAGGTTCTCACATTGCCTCTTCAATCTTATGATTTCTCCGTAGAACTTTTACTAGGCGAGTCATCTGGTTTCTCAACATTTTTTCTCAGTTATCCTGAATCTAGATAGACTCTCCACAGTAAGATAGATCATGTTCCAACTCTATTTCTTCATAGGTGATTACAAGCATTGGGTTATGCAAGTATTTTCTATATAGATATATGTGAAAAAGATCATGAAAATTAGAGAGACATTGATCCAACACCCAACGGTAAGCTATAACTCTAATTCATTCTAGTATTTCGAAATGTCTAATGTACCTAGGATTTAATTTACACTTCTTACCAAATTGTATAACTCCCTTCCATTGAGATACCATAAGAAAACATGATCACTAACTTGAGATTACAAATCCTTCCTTCGGTTATCACTGTATCTCTTTTTCCTACGTTGTGCTCCGTTGATGTTGGTTTGGATAATATTCACATTATCCATTGTTTTCTCAACATGTTCTGGGGCTACGAGTTTTTTTTTCACTAACATCTTCCCAACAATTTGGTGTGCGACATCTGTTTCCACATAATTCTTCATATCTTGCCATCTGAATATATGAATGGTTGAAATTTTTATATTTAAATTATACCATAGGTAAATATTGATCCCACATACCTTGAATGTATAGTAAAAAAGATCTCAACATATCTTTTAAGGTTTAAATAGTCCACTCTGATTGTCCATCAGTTTGAGGGTGGTAGGTAGTGCTCAAACGACATTCTGTACACATTTCCTTCTACAGACTAATCTAGAAACATGATGTAAAATAGGTATCATGATTAGAAACAATTGATACGGGTACTCTAGGATGTCTTATAACATAATTAATATATAATCTTGATAACAATTCTACTGGTAAATCTTCTCTTATTGCAAGAAAACGTGTGGACATGGGAAGACGATAAATAATGACCCATATTTCATCATTCCTTCTAGGATTATTTGGTATCCACGTGATAATTTCTATTGTAATATCATCCAATTTCCACTCAGGTATGAGAAGATGTTTCATGACACCTCTAGTATGTTTTCTTCCATCCCTAACAAGTTCACATTCCATACAACTTGACACATAATCATCAATCTCCCCCTTCACGTTGTCCCACCCAAAATGTTCCTTCTAATATCTACACATCTTAGCGATACAATGTTTTATACAGAAATTGGGTCTATGAGAATCATCCAGAAATTCCCTTTTCAGATCATGTATGACAGGAACATAAAATCTCTTCCTAAATTTTAAATTTGCATCTTCGTATAAGATGTCGTGCAATCTCCCACCGTTCAATGCATTAATTTTCTTTTGAAACTCTTTATAATTAGTATTAAATATTTTATCATTTATAGTAAATATGGTTTTGAAACCATTTGAAAAATTACTGATCTTTCACTATATATGATTTTTCCCATATCTATCTTTACTAGATCCATAAACATAAGATCCCTTTTAACTCCAATTTTGTTCCGAATTCTGTCATCATTTTTGCTCAAAGCATCTTCCACCATTTTTACTTCCTTGGGTGGCAGTGTGTAGTGTAATAAAAATCCATTATTAGTTCAAGACACATTCTTTAACTTATGTTGATTTATTTATGATATAAAATATACTTTAAACTCTCGTGATCAGTATATATCTCATAGTTTTTACAATGGAGATTGTGTCTCCATATCGTCAAAGAAAATATTATAGCTGCTAACTCAATATCATGAGTGGGATAGTATTGTTTGAAAATTTTTATTTGTCGTGATGCATAGGGAATAACTCCATCATTATGAATATGGACACAACCATGTCGTTTATTTAAATCATCACTATAAAAAACGAACCAATTATTCCCTGATGGTTGTGTCAAGATAGAATCATAGAAAAATATTCTCTTTAGTTCTCCTAAACATTCTTCACACTCATGTCGAAAAATATTTATTCCCTTTGTGTGTGATCTTGGTTAATGGGTTAGCCATCCGGGAAAAATCGTGGACCAAACACTGATAATAACCTGCTAAATAACAAAAACCGCATACCTTAGTTATACTCGTCAATGTTGGCCATTCTAGTATTTCTCTTATCTTATATGGTTCAACATAGATTGAACCATTAGATACAATATGGCCAAGAATAGAAATCTCATAAATCTAGAAATCAAACATCCTAAACATACCAAATGATTCATTACTTCTAAGAGTCTTTAGAATATTGTGCATGTGATTTCCCAGTATTCATAGATTTGGGAGTAAGCCAAGATATCATCAAAAAATACCACTACAATTACATTAGTATATTCCTTGAAGAATATATTCATTAAATCAATGAAAATAAGGAATTAATTTGTTAGTTAAAAAGGCATTACTATAAACTCATAATTCTCACACCTAGTTCAAACTGATGTTTTCATAATTTCTACCTTCTTCAGGTACAACTAATGATATCCATATCGAAGGTCAATCTATGAAAAATATCCAACTCAATAAATCTGATCAAATAAATCATCAATGAGTGGTAGGTGATACTTTATTTTTATTTTTATATCATTGTTCTCCTTATTGTCAATGAAAAACCTCATAGATCCATCTTTCTTCATTACAAAAAGAACAGGGTCTCTCTATGGAGAAACAATAAGGAGATTAAATCCTTTATTACTCAATTCATCTAGTTTTTTATTTAATTGAACTATTTCTGCTATGTACAATATATAAGGGTTCTTTGATATGGGCCTTGAACTAGGAATTACATTAATGGAAAACTCAATTTCTCAATCAGGACGATGTACATGGGAATTCCATGGAAACACATCAAAATATTCTAGAAAAATAGGTATGTCCTCTATTCAAACTTGGATACCTCACCAATAGTTATTTCTCTCACATACTCCCCAATAATTTAATTTAGTTCATCTACTGGGGGTGGATCAAGATTATAATCATATGGAGATGTTTTTTCTCTAATGATAAGTTACTATTTTTCATCATAAATAAATTTTACCTCCTTCTTCTTAAAAAATATTTTATCATCGTGTTCCAAAATCCAGTCCACACTAATGATTCTATCAAATTAAATCAGGGATATTATTATGAGATCTGTACATAATAGATGTTTATATTCCCTAATGGGAACTAATTCACAAGACATTATTGCAATGATAATTCCAAAATGTGTTTTTACAAAAAACCATTTTGTTAAATAATATTGGAAATTCATAATTTTCTTAGTAAACTGGGATGATGTGAAAAAATGTGATGATATATAATCAAATAAGTCATTGGATAAATTTGATGAAACAATTAAATTACTTACCACTACATAATTTAGAGCTTCAACTTCTATAGTAGTGATACAAAAAAACTTGGACCTTCTCCCTTGCCATTTTTGTGATAAGATTCCTTGGTGCTCAGGATATTCATTTACATTATTCCCCATTTCTCTACAATTGAATCATTCAACATTGACATCCTCTTCATTTCCTTTGTAATCACGTGATTGGTGGCCATTTTCACCACACATGTAATGAACACACATTTCCTTCAGGAAAGTACTGTGGTATTTCTTCCCACAGTTACTATAGGATGAAAATTCAAAATTTAGCTTATTCCCCTTATTTTCATTTTCAGAGTGTTCAACAGATCTCTTCTTCTCTTTCATTACATTAAATTATTAATACTTATAGAATTCCTTTTTAGTCATGATAGAAAATGAGACAATATCTTCATATAACAAGAAGGATTGTGAGAATAATGCTCGATAGAGAAATGGTTTTAACCCATCAATAAATCGATCAACATTACTCCTAGGATTATATATAATAATTGATATGCCTTTCTATCCTTGTAATGAAAGCCTAATACTTTGCGATATTCTCATCCTCCCTTTTCCTTATACTCATGAATTGTATTTCCATATCTGCTAGTTTGTCACGAGGAATTTATTTTCCTAAGAAAAGACATTTAAACACCCTTGATTCCATATTTGATACATATTCATCATTCATTGTGTTTTGAATTAATTATCACCATTGGTCTTCATCTCCTGTGAGGTGATAAACTTCCATGAAAACAATTTCCCATTCTCTACTCCCCAATGCATAAAATATTTTCTTTATGGAACTTATCCATTGATCATCTAAAAATGGATTTTATTCCCACTGAATGTTGGTGGTTGTTTCCTCATAAAGTGGTATAAAATTAATCCTCCACAGAGGGGATTGAGGTGCTTCATAGGGGTAAGGATATTATTCACAACCTGAGTGAGTTTTCCCAATATGGTAAAAAGATACTCACCACCGGTTTCATCACCTGGTCCACACTAATTTTCTTTAGTAGGAGGGAAATCTATACATGTATTATGTGTGTTAATACAGCTTTCATTCCTTCCTCTAGGCTCAATTTCTAAATAATGAAAAACACTATATTAGTTTATGAATCACAATACATAATTCCAATCTAGTAAAATACCTGATATAAATTTTATAGTTTATTCATATAATCCATTATCAAAAAATGTTTTCCATGAGGCAGTATTTATTCATAAAACATTCATAATGTTTTATAATACAAATCTGAATTATCCTAACCATGTCCCTTGGGAGTGATGTAAGAAATTGTGAAAAGGGACTATTTTCGTGTACCAGGATCACCCGGGTCATGCCCAAAACTCCTTGTCGGATATTTCACTCCTAGGTACATCTGAACCTGAGCGGCCTCTACCTGCTCATATCCAGACATGGACTTATTGCCTAGAAAATAAAAAAAATCTCTACATTACAAGAATTTTAGGTCATTCTTATATACTAATCCTCAAATCCTATCTTCAGGTCATGTCCTCTAATCACTGTTTCTTTAACCTAACCTCCATGATTTGTATTAAAATTACAATGGTACCCACTTTAAAACCCACACTCTAGTTACCTATAGTTAGTGAGTTTTTACATAACATTGTCATGATGAAAATTATCATGTCTCAAAAGAAATAACAATTTAGTTTTCTTGAAAGTACTAGTTACATACTCATGTTTTACATTATATGATGAAATGAATATAAAAGAACAACACTGTGTACCCTTCGGACAAACTCATATCTGTATCCAATTCTAGTAGGTTAATCGTAATATAGTTCTTCACATCCTGGAAAAAATAAAACATAGAATGGGGTGAGCTAAGATTCTCAGTATGTATAAAAATATAGTATAAACATTCATAAATAAGAATAAAAATTTAAGGTAATGAATAAGACAAAAAAAGATGCCTTTTAAACATAAACGTTAGCATAATATGGAAATGATAAATCAAATAATTCCATTTACTTATTCATGTGGATATTCTAATAGTCTAATAATCACATGTAAAACAAATATCCAATTTCATAATAATGAAATTCATAATGTCGGACATCCTAACTACATAGTCAAGGCCTAGTGCCAAGACTAAAAATATGATTTTATCAAGGGATTGTTCCAAGACACTAGTTTGTCTCATCAGACCTACCAATGTATCAATTAGGTATAGTGGGCTCCACCCATCACTTACTAATCCAATGCCTTCTTCATGTGAAAAGGATGAAATACAAAGTAAAAAATTTGTTGTAAAACTAATATAAGATATGGTAATTCCTTACCCATAAACCATAAATGGTATAAAAATAACACATCCACTGTGAAACATGTCACAAATATTTTAATACAATATTGAAGATTGAATCATAATAAATATACTTCAAACAAGTGTAAAATACCTCAAAGGATGTTGATATAGAAGAAATAAAAACTATTCGAGAGAAATATCACTTTCTATTCTGAAATCATTTAAAAGTCACATAATTATAAAATATAACATTTATTTTAAAAATATTTTTATAATAATGTACGGGAATATTTGAAGGTGTTATAATGGTGGAAAATACATGCACTCGTAATATATATTAAAAAATATTCTTTCATTAATTTTGTCGAAAGGTCATAAATGACCTTGCCTGAAAACCTAATGAAAAATTCATTTATAAACATTTTATAAAAAGTAAAATAGAGGTATAAATGAATTTAACCCATAGTCTAGGTAATAATAAATATGTTTTGAAAAATATTATTTAGGAACACAAATGTGGATGATAAAGGGGTCCAAGTAGATAATCGCATATAAACAACCTCGTATAATAAATAGATTGTATAATTAACCCCTAACATGCACTTTTCCTTAGTAGAGGGTACATTAAGATATTTTATAATAGTTAAATCATTGTTATTAAATTATAAAAGAACTGTATACATAAATATGATATCTTACATGGTTTTTTAATATTTCTTTGTTAATAATAATTCTGTAGTATCCTTGTTTCGTTTGTTAAATAATTCATTTACCATTATATGCATTGTTACATAAGACATAATTGTTATGGATAGGATGTATTTGATTCATATCAAGAATTATATTTTTTTCTTAAACATTTTTTTAATCATTAAATGAAAATTATTTTTGTATGGTCATGATGGGGAATGAATCTCATCGTGTTCATGGAGACGGTAATCCGTGCGTACACACGAGGGACACTATCACTATATTGATGGTAAAATCATATGTAATTGGATGTTATATCATATATACAGAATAATTGAAATCCTATATTTATTATTTAATTAAATTATTCTCATTATTATACCTATCTATATAATGAAGTGTTGAATAATAAACTACAACGCGACGTAGAGACTGTGAGCCATACGTATGAACATATGGTGACTTTTCATTCATAAGAGGGGTAGAATATTGAATATGGCTATACCATATTAATAATGAAATCATAGTATGTATATGGTACTATATTTTTTATGCAAACTACAATGAAAGATGATGTGGATGAAGAAACGAACTTTGAAAGAGGTGGGGAAGTTATTACCTCCTTTTCGGGTGCTCCTTTTTAATTTGAACAAAAAGGATCTTTAGGTTATATTCTGATCAAATTATTGACTCTATGTTCAAGTGATAGTAGTTTGGAGGATATTTGTGGTGGTTTTGGAAGATTTAAATTTCTTTGGAGATTTTATTTTCAGATAAGGGGAAGTAGCCTTTTATAATAGAGGTGAGGATCACATCAGAAAAAACTCAAAATGTGAATTTATTATACATTCTTATTCAGTTTATAACTACTCCAAAAGGATTTATTTCAATTCTAATGTGGGTCTCGGCCGAATTTCTCTCAACCAATTGGTTTTATATAGGGTTATCTCACCATATTAACCTTATCTTTTATATTTAACTCTTAGTTAAATATTTTTAATTTTACTGTGTATTTTTGTATTATTATAATAAATGGTTAATATATTTTTTATAAAAATCCAAGAAAATTACAAGTGGTTTATTAATGTTATATCTACCCTTATCTATGTCCTTTGGCCAATCCGTAGATTTTTTGAAATATTATATTGATTAATAATATAGTATTTTTTTTAAAACTCATTTATGTTAATTTTGACAAAATTTAGTATTTGGTTTTTGTGAAAGTCATAACAAATTTATCACTTCAAAAAAAATTCATTTAATAAGAAATAAAATGTCATATTAAGCTATAAAATTTTTGGAATATATAAAATGTCTCAATTTACAATTATACTAATATTTATAATATGAATTCATTTAATATTTCATTAATAAGTTAATTACTCCATCATCATTATGTCATAAATAAATTTAATTTTATATTTTATAAAAATTACGAATAAAATACCAATATGATGGAAATAGTTTTAGTTTTATAATGAATATTTATAGTATAATTTATTGTATGTATGACCTTATATTAAAAATGTTTTGATTAATAAATATTGAATTTAACACTTTGAACTCTTCGTTCAATAAAATAATATTTAATGTCCTAATCTAATACATGTGGACCAAAAGGATCATATTTTATTCCTAAGGTAAATTTTGGTAGAAATAAATTTATCCTATAGAATTAGTACATGTGTTAAAGTAATTACAATATCATTTTTACCTATAATTTCCAAATTTACTTTTATCCGTGGTAAATAAATTTCAAAAGTTACCATTGACAAAAAAATATTTTCATTCTATTGAATAAAATTTTATTTTATGATTTCAACCACATATCTTGGATTATTTAAATTCAATTCACAGAAGCGGTAAAATTTTGTTTTATGCAAATATGAAAATGTGTCAATTAAGGTTGGTAAAAGACGTTAAAAAGTTAAATAAAATTTTATACATATAATATTTTTATGAAATGACTCCAATGAATTAAATTGAACTAAAATAGGTATTATGTATCTATTTTGAAATAAATTAAATTTAAATATAATAAATAATTATTTAAATAAAAAGATAGTTTTCAACAATAACATAGTGTTATTCACTATTCATCATAAATTGAAAACTTTCATAAAAATACCAAAAATTCCATGTAAGCTAATTTTGATTTTATAAATCCAATGTTAATGTCCATTTTGATAAGAATTATAAAATTTCACAGTGTGGGTATTATTATTCATAAAATCTAGTTTTATTGGTCATGGTGTGCTAGAACTCGAATTTGCGTATATCACAACCTATTGTTTTACTCAAAGACAAGCATACCATGGAATCTTCAGGTGTTACAAATTGTGTGGAATTTTGGGAAATTAAATTTTTCTAAATAGTAATGGATATTTTCCAAAAGAATTAATTTCATGTTTTCAATCAATAATAGTTCCCATCAAATATAGAATTATATAGTATGATTAAGTTTCAAGTATACTATCCCTTTTATTCTTATGGTTTTATTATGTTATCTGTTGAATGATATTTATGAAATCTATTTGTTTTACATTGAGTATGTTATGATTGAATGATGTTTAATATACAAATTTTATTCCATTGGTTATACTATAAAGAATTTATTATGTTTTTTGTGTAACACAGATGAATGATTTCATTATGAGATGGGTGGGACCTATATCTCACTCCAATACAATTGAAAAAATTTATATCTCATGAGATAGACATGGATGGAATGTGAAATGATCTTAGTTAAATAGTACAAGACTAGAGGGAGGAGTGAACTGGGTTCAGTAATGGACTTTGTCTGCTATTATGGTCTTGGCAATGAGTCTCGGCTAATATGAAACTTTTTTCACTGTTTATCTGTGTGCCAAAAAATTTCATGTCATATATTATAACTTTCGTATTATGTTCATTGATTCTTGTTGACTTTTATGGTATATCTCATGGAATGATAACACGATCTCTCATATACCAGATAATATTTTCAAGTGTTATGTTCTTATGTCTTAAGATTATGATATGATTGATATCTCCTTTATTTACCCTTACAGAGCATCAAATCTCACCCTTTCATATGTTTCATTTCCCAAGGTCATTAAGATGAGTATTAAGTACGATATGTAAAAAATTGGTCCAGTTATGATTAAATAAGTGGGAGAAAATGAAGGTGCCAAATGAAGCATTAGTTTATGTTTCCTAGTTTCAAATGACACAACACTTATATGGTCTTATCATGAATTTGTTATAATTTTTGATTAATATTATTCAATTTTGACGTAATATCTATGTATGTAATGAATGGGTCATGATACCCACATCTAGTAGGACTCGGGATTGTGAAAAGCACTGATGGTATAGAAATATCACATGTAAGAGTCATTACCCTCTATTATATATAGGATTGAGAAGTCGGATAATAAACTGAAAATAACTCCCTCACATAACATAATATAAAAGTAACCCAAAAACCATCTCAAAATTAATAAATAATATTAAAAAATTGAAAACTATCCCAATTAAATACTCAAACTGAAAATCTAAGGTAGTGACATAGAAATAATCCAATGGTCTGAGCTATTAATTTCCAGCACAATATACATAGTCTTCTCATAAATCTAAGAAATAGTTTATATATTGGTTAGGTGATTATAGAATTATACTGTGTAGGACACACAATGTCCCTCGTGTATATGTGAAATAAGCATACTAATGAACCTGTGAGAAAACAACATAACCAATAGCACCAAAATTGGTAAACTAACAAATCTCATCCTCACCAGTGCTCAGTCACGAAATAATGAATCCATGTATAATAACGTAATGAGAAGAATATTGATAAAAAGGTACCCCATACCTATTTCCCACTGATTTTCCACTCTCTCACCCCAATATCATTTGTCCTAGTACACACATCTCTTCTACAAATACAGTCACATCAAATCACTCCCAAAGTCACCTTTGTTATCGCATCCCACTTCCAAAAACACTGGTCATCACATCACATCACATCTCACCCGCAAGCACCTGGGTCATCCCATCCATTTTCGATCATAGACACACAAGCCATCAGATCACTTCTATATCCACATAAGTAGAGTGGTAGGATATCATTAACATAAAGGAAATCAAACTATTTCTCTCATGCATCCATACACTACCCCTGCCATAATCCATATCATAATTTCATCAAAAATCACCACAATACACTATTGATTTATGGCCATCACTACACATGCCTATCGACATCACTAGGAAGAGAGTACAGTGATGTGAGGTCATCCAACCATCCAACCTCACCACCTAGATGTTGGAAAATTCCCCCAAATCATTTTATTTTTTAAATAACTTCCCCACATGGACAGTGCGTGAATATAATTCACAAGGAACATACAAGGTATATATATATATATACATATCCACACGCATCCCAACCAATGTGTTCATAAAAAAGAGCTATCACAACTCAGAGCATCACCAAAAAACAACAACACATACCTCTAAATTAACAACTCCATACAATAATACACAAGCATTGTTCCACCTTTCATTACAATTCATGAAAACATCTCAATTTCCAATTACCAACCTGCATAATTATCTAATTACATATATTATCCAACACATTTATTTCATTATTTCTACTTGTTTAATTCACATTTAAGATCGTCCATTTATACCACACACTACACTTTAATTGCACATTCATTATCGTGGTCAACCCATTTGACAAACTGGTCCATGTAATTTCAATTACATAATTTACATTCGATTTATTCTGTTACTATTGGGAAACAATCATATTATAGCACAAAAAAACAAACCATCTCCATTTCCCTTACCAAAAATCCACACAATTCTCCCATTTCACCCAGCCTCCACTTCTCTTCACAACCACCATGTACCCACCACATCTTATCACATTTGGCATACACATCTATTCACATCCCCCACATAACATCCACATATTAGACCATCTAGAACATACCAACCACAACTCGTCACATCTAAACCAAACACCATGCCCACAAGAGAACCACGCATAACCACAATACATTAAAATGGATAGAGGAGATGGATGGATTTTTATAAGCCTATAAATTAAAAAGAAAGTATCCAAACAATATACATATAATTGAATACTTGAAAATTGGTTTTAGGGTCACAAAAAACCCCAAAGAAACACGTAGTAACTCAAATAAGAAAAATAAACTCATTTTTAACCTTCATAGATATCACCCTCAAATAATCTATCAAACATTACATATTTTATTCCCCATTTTATTCGCACTCAAATTAAATCTTAATTTTTATCCATGTTAAACCATTTAAATCATTTAATACAATTTAAAGGAGTAAAAAATAATCAAACCCATTATTTTTTATTTTTAATAATTGAAAAATCATTTCAAGAGGTTCTAAAAATAAATTTGATGTTTATAAAAAAATCGGATACCCATACATGATATCATAACCCAAAATAAGGGTAACATGATTTACCCTTGTGAAGTGGATGAAATTCACTACCCATACCTGTGAATCTTACACTGTATAAGGGAAATTTTTTAACCATTATGTGACCATTTACTGTTACAAGAGGATTGAAGAACTCGGATGACCCATGATTATCATAGGAATGAACTTTACAGGATCCTTGAAAGTGTTAAATTACCTTTACGTATGAATAGATAACCCTTACACATGCATTAAGGAACCTGATGTACCCTTATTTGAGCTGGGAACTACATTTATGTGAGATGGGGTCATATCCTTATATGAGCTATAAGAGATTGAATGACCATTACACAGGTGGAGGCAACCCTTACGTAGCTAGTTAAATATTTTCTTAATGTAACTCATCTTATAAGAAATAGGTTATAACCTTAAGCAACATGTTGAATAAACTACTTATCCTTACATAGCTTATTAAAATAATAGACATCCCTTGTGTAACAATTCAAAACCATTGTCTTTTATTATGTAGATTTTTTCAAAAATTTCTCTTGCATAAAAGTAAATGGATTTAACTTTACACAAGTAGGGTTTCTCATGTAAGGGTAATTATATTTTTGAAAAAAATATATTTTTAATTAAAAAATATAATGAATTAATAAAGAGAATTATTATCACTTACAAAATCCGAAAACACTTCTAAAAATAATTAAATCCATTAAAAACACAAAACACATCTAAACATTTGAATAAATTTAAAAACATCTAATAAATTTATCAAATAAACATTTAATATTTTGAAATTACATACATAATTAGGAAAAAGAATTTTAAAACAAACATTATAAATTATGAAATCACTTTAAAATAACTTCTAGAATTTATGAAATCGCCCTTGAAACATCGACACTGTAGAATGGAAATGGAATCCTCGAGAATATTTAGGGCATTTACATAAACTTTATACATTGATCCAAAAAATATATTATTTTATTCCAAAAACTATCATGTGAACTAATAAGAAATTTTGGCTTGATTGTATGTTCAACTAAAAGGATAAGATTTTAAGGACATTTTTCATTCTCACAATGGTTTGGACACATTTATACTAATATTTTGCATAATATATCAGTATATATACTTCCCAAAAGGTCTAGATAAAGGGTATTAGTTATGAAATCACAATAAAACCCTCTAGATTTGAGAAATATATTTCAAATCCTTGAAAATTTCAATGACATTCAAAAAATATATGGTCACGGTTATATCGAGTGTTGGTATGTTCTAGCCCAATACAATAGAAATAATAATAATAAGAGGAGACAAAATAACATTTAAGAAGTATTAGAGAGATATAAACAGTTATTCATGGGAGAGAAATCAGTAAAGAAAAGTTCTAATGAAATTAATTCTAAGAAGATAAATATAAATGGAGCTAATTAAGAGTATACACTAGATAGAATTATATTCTACTTTCATGGTAAGAGTGTCTTTGTAATGAACTATTGAAAATAGAAATAACTATCAATGATAAAAGTAACATGTAGGAATCACCCTGAAGAGATTAAATCCAAGAAATAGATATTGGTATTGACAAGGTTATTGAAATTGCACGTGAAGAATTTTAGAAGCCACACAATACATGAAATTTAAATATTTGTGAAGATGTTTTTGGATGGTGTAAGAAGGTATAAATTTCAGTTGTCCTATGATTGACTATCTTGCCTGGTTAAATAAAAGATAAGTGAATGTGACACTAGATTATAGAGCTAATCACTACGGGAAAAATCAATATTTGTGATGGGGTATTTGCGACGGGGAAATTTCCCCCTCGCAAATAACCAACTATATGCAATGCGATTTCATCTCCTGTCGCGAATAGTTTGGCGTGACTAGCGTGCCAAACCGCGCGGCCTGTGCGCCAAACTGCGTAGGTGTATTTACGAAGGTACCCTTCGCAAATACCCCGGCGGCGGTTAATAGCTTTTTGAGACAGCATGTCGCCCCATGGCAAAAAGAGTGTTGGCAGAAATTATTTGCGACGAGACCCATCGCAAATACCCTTTTATCCACTGACTGTAATTAATGTGGGTGAAGATATTTGTGACGGGCCCTTCGTAAAGGCCTGGTGCTTAAATACTATTTGCGACAGGAAAATCCACCCATCGCAGATCGTATGTTGGCAGGTAGTATTTGTGATAGGTCCCATCGCAAATACCCTTTTATCTGCCCCTGTTATTAATGCGGGTGAGGATATTTGCGACAGGCCCCGTCGCAAATAACCTCGTTGCAACTAATCTAACCAATAGATACCGCCATTCGTTATTTTTCAAATCACTCAGATCTTCATGTCTTTCACTCGTCATTCTCTAGTTTTAAGTGACAAATTTCTTTTTGTTGAATTTTTTTTTACAATAGAAATTGTAAAACTTCAATACCTACAGAATATCAATGTTTAAGGTATTTATATTTTATTTTCGGTTATATTTAATTTATTTATTTATATTAATTTTAATTGTTTTTTATTAGTTCTAATTAAATTAGATTTGAATTGATTTTTATTTATTTTTATTTTTAGTAAGAAATTGATATTGTTAGTGATAATTATAAATAAATATTTTTAATTTGCAATAATTAGAGATTATAATTGAAAATTAGCGTAATTTAGTTATAATTATGGATAATTCGTAATAATTAGTATTAATAAGATATAATTATATATAATTAGATATAATTAGTAATAATTAGATATAATTAGTAATAATTAGAAATATTTATGAATAATTTCCTATAATTACCAATAAGTACCAATAATTATCAATAACTACAAATAATTACCAATAATTGCCAATAATTGCCAATAATTAGATATAATTAGTAATAATTAGTAATAATTAGATATAATTAGATTTAATTATAAATAATTATTAATAATTACCAATAATTAGATATAATTACCAATAATTAGATATAATTACCAATAATTAGATATAAAGAGGAATAATTAGTAATAATTAGCTATTATTAGTAATAATTAGATATAATTAGATATAATTAGATATAATTAGATATAATTTTGAATAATTAGGAATAATTAGGAATAATTAGGAATAATTAATAATTAATAGGAATAATAAGCAATAATTAAGAATAATTCGAAATAAATAGATTTAATTAGTAATAATTAAGAATAATTAGTAATAAATACCAATAAATACCAATAATTACCAATAATTAGATATAATTAGCAATAATTAGATATAATTACAAATAATTAGATATAATTACCAATAATTAGATATAATTACCAATAATTAGATATAATTTCCAAAAATTAGTAATAATTACCAATAATTAGTATTATTTACCAATAATTAGAAATAATTTCCAATAATTAGTAATAATTACCAATAATTATTAATAATTACCAATAATTCGTAATAATTACCATTAATTCATAATAATTACTAATAATTAGTAATAATTACCAATAATTAGTAATAATTACCAATAATTAGTAATAATTAGAAAAAATTAGAAATAATTAGACAAAATTAGAAATAATTAGATAAAATTAGTAATAATTATATAAAATTAATAATAATTAGATAAAATTAGTAATAATTAGATAAAATTAGAAATAATTAGATAAAATTAGTAATAATTAGATAAAATTAGTAATAATTAGATAAAATTAATAATAATTAGATATAATTATTAATAATTAGATATAATAATTAGATATAATCAGTAATAATTTGATATAATTAGTAATAACAAGATATAATTAGTAATAAATAGATTTAGTTAGTAATAATTAGATATAATTACCAATAAATAGCTATAATTAGAAATAATTATCTATAATTCGAAATAATTAGCTGTAATTAGAAATAATTATTAATAATTAGGAATAATTAGTAATAATTAGCAATAATTAGTAATAATTAAGAATAATTAGGATTAGTAATAAATAGATATAATTAGTAATAAATAGATATAATAAGTAATAATTAAATATAATTACAAATAATTTGTTATACTTAGAAATAATAATCTATAATTAGAAATAATTTGCTATAATTAGAAATAATTAGTAATAATTAGGAATAATTTATAATAATTATGAATAATTAGTAATAATTATGAATAATTAGGAATAATTAGCTAAAATTAGTAATAATTAGGAATAATTTCCAATAATTAGAAAAAATTTGATATAATTACAAATAATTACCAATAATTAGATATAATTAGTTATAATTAGATATAATTAGTAATAATTAGATATAATTATTAATAACAAGATATAATTAGAAATAATTAGAATGAATTAGATATAATTATTAATAATTAGAAATAATTAGTAATAATTTCCAATAATTAGAAATAATTTCCAATAATTAGAAATAATTAGTTATAATTAACAATAATTACCAATAATTAGTAATAATTAGATATAATTACTAATAATTACCAATATTTACCAATATTTACCAATAATTACCAATAATTAACAATATTTAGGAATAATTACCAATAATTTGGAATAATTAGAAATAATTAGAAATAATTAATAATAATTAGCAATAATTAGCAATAACTAAAATAATTATTATTAATAAAAATATTATATTATCAATATTAATGAAAATCAATTTTAATATTATTAAAATAATAAAAAATTAATTATATATTAAAATTATCAATATTTGCAATAAGATTTTTTCTATTCTTTACATGTTCAAATCTCAAAGGGTCGGAAATTGTCAGGTCATGCGCAATTAAAATTTTGTGTCAGCCATGTCCAATGTAAACTCTATAAATGTCCTTGCTTGGTTGATCACTTTTCAAGTATTGTTGCAATAGGACAAACCACGTAATGCCCTTCTAATCATTAAAAATTATCTCACATGACCCCTTACATAGATCATTCTTCCTTGAAAATTTAAGGGAATGATACTGATATCCCATCAAATTTTTAAGGAAGAATGATCCATGTAAAAGGAGCAAGATGATTCTTAGAGATGAGAACGACATTACTTTGGTCGTCCTATTGCAACACTACATGCAAGACGATCAACCATGCAAGGACAATTATGGAGTTTACATTGGACCTGACTAACACAAACTTTTTATTGCACATGACCTGACAATTGGTGACCCTTTGATATTTGATCATGATAAGAATAGAGAAAATCATGTTGTGAATATTGATAAATTTAATATTTTATAAATTTTTTATTATATTAATAATATTAATATTTATTTCCCATAATTATTTATAGTTTAATTTTTTTATTACTAAAAATTAGTAAATGAAATCTTCTTGGATAATGAATGGAAAATTTGTAATCATCTCTAGAACAATGATTACCAAATTTCCTTTCATTATTCAATTTCCTTTCATTATTCAATATCTTTTCATTTTTCTATGTATTGCTAAATATTACTAAATTAGTAATAAATTTTAATAATTAGTAATAATTAGTTAGGAAAAGTTAAGAAGAAATTTTAATAAATTTTAATAAATTTTATGAACATGGCACAATTTCTAGGGGATTGACGACACTCCTTTTTCTCGATGACTTTTCTCCTTTTAACGCTCACTTACTCAAAAAATTCTGGAACAATGTTCTGGTATGTACACATATTTAATCATGTATGCACAATATTGGATATGCATTCGTAGGACAATATTTTTTATAATGTTTTTAGGTGGTGACAGTTGGAAGAAGATGATTCATCGACAAAAAGGGGGCTCTTTTATCCGACGCCTAATTTAATTGCATCTTTCTAACACTAAAATCAGAATGAAGAATCTGGCCAGAGGTAAACATATTCATTCAAGATAATGAATATGTGTACCTCTGACCAAATTTTTCATACTGATTTTAGTGTGAGAAAGATGCATGTAAATGAGTAGTCGGACAATAGAGTAGCCGTCAATCCACTGGAAATTGTGTCTCCTTTAATAGATGGTAATTATTAAGAAGTAGTTGCAATTATTTATCTTCTTTTTTCAGATAGTGTTTTTATAATTTCAAATTATTCAAAAATAGCGATGATTTTATATTTTATATAGAAAAATAAGGAACAAGAAAGTCGACATCAGTCATTATTAGATGATCGTGTTTTAATAAATTAGCGTAGAAATCCGAATAGTTCTAGTTTAAATCCTGTATATATTGAGGGTTTTGAAGCTTTCTTAGCATTTCCATCATCAAAACCAAAATATGATTCAGATGGCACAATTAAGATTCCTTGTAAAAAAATGTGCTTTGAGAATGATTGACACAGTTGAAAACGTTGCAGGACATCTCTTACGGTTTGGTTTTCAACTAGATTATGTTTTTTGGTATCAACACCGTAAACGCAGTTCCATAGAAGATCCTAATATCTTGATTTTGGATCAATCACAGTTTAAAAATTTAGTACATGATGTTGTAGGTCCATCTGTGCAACAAATTGAATCCCTTGATGATATTGATTTAACTCCTTAGTTGGAACCATTGGAATTTTATGAGTTGTTGAGGTCTGCTGAGGATGAATTATATCCTTGTTGCAAGATAAGAAAATTAAAAGTAGTTGAAAAATTTATGGCTATTAAATCAGATAATTAAATTTGTAAAAACTATTTTGATCAGATATTTTCTTTGGATAAAACACTATTACCTGAAGTAAATGTGTTTCCTGTAAATTAATATGAGAGAAAGAGGATGGTGAGTAATCTGGGCCTTAGTTATCGGAAGATTCATTCATGAACAAATGATTTCATCTTATATTCTGGAGGAAATGAGTCCTTGGATAGTTGTCCCACATGTGGACAATCGAGAATTGGATAAGCAGCATGAAGAGAGGAGTCAGCAGCAGCAGGAGCAGGAGCAACATCATGAGGAGAAGATGTGTCGATGGTAGCAGAATGAGGAGGAGATGCATCGATGGTAGCAGCAGCATCACAAGGAGATGGAGTACATGTGCCGTCTGACTCGTAGTTTAGGGATAGATTTTCTCTACCATCTCCTTCAGCTCCTCCACCACCTCTAGAAGACGACCCCCCAGTGATTTTTTATGTTAAAAACATTTTAATTTTAAATTGTAATATGAATTATTTACGTTTTCTATCTTTTATATTGGTGAAAATTTTACATAATTTAATTTATAATATTTTATTATTTATTTATATTTTTTTGTGAATATTGAGAATTTTAATATTTTTTATATTTTTTATTTTAATAATATTTATATATTTTTTTAAATATCTTATATTATTATTATAATTTTTTATTTACTAATAATAATAATAATAATCATATTTATTTAATTTCTTTTTGTGAATATTGAGAATTTTAATAATATTTATTTTTTTAATAATAGTAATATTATTTTTTCATTAATCGTAATTTTATTTAGTTTATTTTATTAAATTAATTTATTTTTTGCGACGAGACATTATGCGATGGGACCCCAATGTAAATAGTTTAAATAAATATTATTAAAGAACATATTTGCAACAAGACTACTTATCTGTCGTAAATACTTTGTTGTGATGAGCCCGTTATATAACGTTTTATATATATATATTGGGATGGGAGGGCAGGCCCATCGCAAAAAAATTTTTGCGACGGGCCAATCACGAAAAATTTTATGTATATATAATGCATATAATCAGGGACATATTTGTGACGGTGATTTTTCCCGTCGCAAATACACATATTTGCGACAGACTTGTCTCAAATAATTGTATTTGGGACGGATTTTTCTGCAATGAGCTATTTGCGATGGGATCCCATCTCAAATAAGCCATCGTAAATACCAATAACTACAGTAGTGATAGAGTTTCTACTATAATTGAATAAAAATCCAATAATAAGGATGAACAAAACCAGAAAGGGTTCTTCACAACATGGATAGATCATTTGGAAGAGGCTAAGAGGCCGAAGTGGGATGAAAATAAATAAAATTCATGAATAAAGTGGTCTAAACATTTTTGACCTTCATAGGAGGGCGTTTTCAGGTTTAGAACAATGTCTTATCATTGATTCTCAATTTAGGAAGCTCATAGAGATTCAAATTATTCAAATATTGATTTGGTTAAACATCATTGAATAGGTAATTGAATATGAAACTTAAAAAGATAAATGTTTTGAAAGTTGTGATATTTATACTACTAGAGAAAGAAATCCATAATGAAATATCACATTGGGATTAATTTTATAATTTAAATCAGGTTCTTATTGCTATCATACATATTTGAAAATAACCGTGTTGAAGAATATGGAGAATCACTTGTGGGTGGGGGGCTATTAAAGTACTTCATACTGCCAATGTATTAGTATTTTTCTTGTAAATTTAGAATGGAAGAATGCATTAAATAACATTAATGTTATGATATGATTTTCATTCTACCAACAGGATTTAAACATTCATTAATTTTGGTTTCCAATAGGCTGTGGTTATCTGAAAAAATGGGTGAATAGAAAAAATTACATTATTATTTTTTATAGAACTATTTAGTTGAGTGTAGGATGATAAAACTTCAAAACAATATGGTTGTGCATTCATTATTAGAGGAGTTTTATAATATTTATAGATAACATTGATATATCAATTTAATGATATTGTTTTCTATATCATGCTAGCCCATGTAGATCAAGATTTAGATCTTTTATGTCACATTACAATGGAGAATGTGCTATCACCCTTCTCTCATAGTTTAAGAAGACAACAACTAATGAAAATGAACAAAAGGGAAGAAAATGTTTATTAAAAATAAAATAATTAATTTGATTATATAATGAAGACCTCATTTATATTCATGGAATAAATTAGGTAAATAAATCACTTCAATTTTAATTTATTCTCAATAACATAGAGAGGAATATAGATCATTAATTGACATACATTTGTTTGAGTAGTTAAATGTTTTGAAAACTAAAAGGGTGATATTTATGTTCCCTAATTTCTGTTAGTTGGGTTTTTGATTAATAATAATATCAATTTTTCAATGATATAGTTTTTTTACTAAAATAATGTTGTAATCCTATATACATGTGGGTAATAGTAGTGAAAAAATAAAGGCATGTCCACCCTAGAATAACTTGCTGAACAAATTCAAATGGGTAGCCCATAAAACCAAATGATTATAAAGTTTATTTTTAAAAATATGAATTTTTTTAATGTTGATAATCTCTCTACAATTTTTAAAAAGGATGTGGAGATTATTAGAGTGAGTTGGTTGGTGAGCCAAAAATAAATATCCTCTATAATTATCATTAAATAAATTAAACAATTTAAAAGTATGGAAGAAGGTAGTTTATGTTTAGAGAATTCATCCAAGAGTTTGTTAAACTTGAAGGATGTTAAAATCAATGATGTAATCCATTTGATGATGGGTATTAAGATATCTTATGTGATGATGTAAATTGGGAGGCAGGGAATTTAATTGGAATACATTAATTTGAGTATTTATATCCTTCAAATCCCATTCTAAATCAAGAAAGATGTATTTGAAATTATTTTCAAATTTTATAGAATTATTACATGTTATTTAAAAATGATTTAATGTGGAATATATTCCCTAGAGTTTATTAGAAGTGATTATAAATCTAATTGATGATGTATTGCATTTCATAGGATTGAATCATAAAAATTAATATGGGACACATTTTTTATATGAGTCATTTCCAAATGTGTGTAAGAATTAATTTTAGATAGAGATTATAAAAAGTGGTTATGTATATGTATGGTAAGCATGAACTAGATTTTTGTAAATATCATTTTACGGTTTCATAAGAGTGAATCGTATCAGAATAAAAATTATCTATGTTGGTATCAACCTGTGTAATGATGATTTGGATAACATCTATGGATGATGTATGTTTCTCCATGAATCATCCCAATGTGTAATAATAAATTTAGTCTACATAAACATCTTCCTATATTTTGTATGTATAAATTTCTCTAAATAAGCATGATTTAATATATGTACGAATGGAATCACTCAAAATAATAAACATTATGAATGTGTGTAAGGATTGTTCTTGTCTGTATAAAATTCATCACTTAGAGAAAAACTGAGAATCACTGTTAGAATATGAGGCTATACCCAAACCTCTATACCAATGGATATCTAGAAATATTGGAGTGGAGATATAACCAACAGTAAATGAAAATAATTTGTGAAGACTATTGGTATAGAATAACCTTTACTAGTTGTTTTTTAAAACTAATTGGTATTGGGATGAGACATAAGTCGAATGACATAAACTTCTCCCCGCCCAACACAAAATCCCTAATCATATCTACCCTAATAAATGAACTCACATATCTTCTCCCCTGAAAATATCACTTCATTAATTGATTCTTTTATTTTTTCATCATTAACATAAAATTAGTGAGTTTTAAATCCATCATCTCTTCTTATGAGAATCATTTTCATTTTTTCCTATGTATCAAAACCGAAATGAGATCCCATTTGGTTATGGTTCTTCCTGGTCCATTGAACATAGGTTTTTTAGATTGTTTTATGTTATTGTATTTCATAATAAATATTATTGTAGTTGATATATGTGTTTTCTAATTTATTTATCTTCTACATTTACAGAATTCTAATATATGGGGCTTTTATGTGATATATAGTAACTATTAATGTATTATATTATTGTAGTAGTTTTTTTACAGTTAATGTAATAGGGGGTTATGAAATTATTCAGTTAAATATGTTATTTTCTTATTTTAATGATCTAAATTTATGCATAATTATTTTTAATCTAACAGTATGTATTAGTCGATTTATATTCCATGTCTTATACATTGTTTGAGTCTTTACTATTATGAAATGATTGTAGCATATTCCATTTCATTTTTTGGATACCAATTATTATTGTTAGATGAATTTAATTTAAAAAATGGTATTTGGATTATCATGTGGGAAATGATTTGTAGACATGTGATATTAAATCATGTCTTGATGCAATTATGAATTTTTACCAGATATAAACATTTTTATCAAATATTATATTTTTTATCTTGTGTGAGACATTAATGTTAGTATTTATTAAATTTTTTCCATGATAAACACATAGGTATTTAAATGTATTTATGTAATTTTTAAAACAATGAAGATGTTTAAGACAAAATTTTACTCAAAAATAAATGTTATTTTTAATTGAATTATGTACTATTTGTTTCTCATTCCATGTATTATACTTTGTTGGCCTCATTACATTTATGCATAAGTTAGAGTATATGTTATTTCTATTATTCTTTTTTTAGATATCTACTAGTATGAGTTATTGATATTCATATTAAAATCGATATTTGTTTTATCTCATTGGATATTTTCTACAGAAATATGATACTAAATTATGTCTGGATGGTTTTTATGAATGGTTCATTGATAAAAAATTATATGTATCAGAAGCCATATATTTCATATTGGGTGGTAAATTATTATTTGATTACATATGTGATGAGAAATGGAATCGTTTTACCAGTGGTGAGAAATGGTCTAGGTCTTAAGAATAATTGGATTTAAAATAAAACATGTGCTTTATGTTATATATATTTGTTAGTTATTTATTTAATTAATATAGTACTTTGTTTTTTTAATGTATTAAGTGGTTGTGAGATTATTCCTTTCAAAACTAAATTTTAATATTATAATGAAAAAAATTCCTATTTAATCAACTTTAATTTAATATGGTGGGAAATTAGTTAATATTAGTTTATCTACTGTATAAATGTTTGTTAAATAACAAGTCACCACCTATACCTTATCAAATAGTATGTACTAGTTGTTTCTATTGTTCATGAATCAAATGAATGCATTGGTATAGATAATTTAATATTTGATCAGTTTTCATTCTTGCATCATCATGAGAATGATAGTATGTCGATGCAAGAATACTATGTTATCAATACACATGAAAAAAATAGTAAAAATGATTATTTTGAGAGAGTGATGAAAAATAATTGATGAATCAAGGAATTCACATATTGGTAATGATCTAGAATGAAAAAGTTTTAAATTCTTATTCGACTATATCATCAAAAAAATCATGTATGAAATTTATAAAACCCTTATTTATTATAGTATTAACTTTTTCGAACGACTGACTTCCTAATAATTAAATTTTTTTATCACATAATAATATTACATTGGAGTTAATTAACTTGATCGAATTTTATACTAATAAAATTCTAGTGTTCATAATAGATGAATTATTCATCTAGAATTAAATATAAGGCCTAAATGACTTTAAATAAAATGGTATATCCAGATAAAATCCAAATATAGATGGTATACCATCTAGTGTTCCGTAGAAGGTCATGTGGAAATTTACATTGATTCAAATTCTTCAAAATCGATTCATGTAAGGTGAAATATGAACAAATATGTGATAAAATAATTATTAGAGAATATAAGAGAATGAGGAGTTGGTTCATTCAAAAGATTGATTTGCATGGAATAAATTTGATGCATGGTATCCTGATTTTTCTGATAAGGTGTGTAATGTTTTGTTGGGACTATCCTATGAGGCTTTTAATCAAATTTTTCAGATGAAACATCTCAAAACAGATGAATAATTTTTATTCCTGTTTATTATGTTCCTTAATAAATGTGTTGATGGACCCAAGAACACTCTGAGGGGGGAGGAGTGACTCAAGGTGTCAATATTTTCATTTAAATGGATCGATCTTGTTGACATGTTGGTTGGAATCTATAAACCCTGTTTGATGAGGATGCGAAGAAAACCAACATCCTCATGAAAACCAAAGACACCAAAATATTACATGGTTTACCACTAAGGTTTACATCCAAAGAGTATACACCGATAGTGTTTCTGTCGTACTAAAAAACACTAATCATCACATGTTATGGATTATAAGATTTTATCATAGAAACTTTGTTCCAAGATCAATGCATTTACAATGACTTAGGGATAACTCACTATGTTTCACAGATAACTTCTTCTAACACCACCTTGCTCACTACATTGGAATAATATTTACTTAGTTTATCAACATTTTGGTCACTTCAATGGATTAACATTAAATCATGCATACTCTATTGTATATGGATTCTTTATTACATTATGTTTTTCTCCAATAAATGTAATTTAATTTCACGTACACTGATAGGTTTTGGTAATTAATTTCACAAACTGATGTTGTCACTTTTTAGGAATCCTTGGGTGTTTCGTGCACCACTTCACCTCTTCCACATACTAACTAGTGGTTATTTTTTGCGAATCACCTCATCTGCGTACCACTATTGTTTCTGCATACCCTCCAGCTCCTCCACGAACATCCATTCTCAAAGAACAACATAACTATGCATACGTCTCAGCTCCTATACATATCGTCATACTCCACGTACCGCCCTGCACTGCCCCGTGTTATAAGAGATTGCTCTTTGAACCATACTCTCTTCCACATAATGTTTTTCCTTACGTAGATGATTCTATCCTTGTACCATCTTTAACTCTGAGAACAACATCAAACAACACCATATCTCTTGTCTAAATTTTAATCTCCAATCCCATTCTCGGATTATGTGATTTTTCTCCTTATATATGCACATAAATACCAAAATTTTTATAATACGATTTAACCAAATTTTTAATGTGGGAAAATATTCACCATATACTAAACAACATCTATATACTATTATCCTCCACCACATACCTCTATATATTCAAGAAACTTCAGCATTCTGCGAACCACCTTCCTTCACCACAAACCACTGTTACAAACTGTTTTTTGGTTCTATTACTCACTCTGCGTATTGTTTCTATTGTAAGGTAAAAATATGAAAACCATTCCTGAATCATGGTACACAGTTTATGTTCTTAGGTATTAAGTACACTTATTTTTCCGATTTTTATTGACATTTTTCATACAATTCACTCTTATGTGAGAAATGTTTTTTTCCCACACCAAATTTACGATTTTTAGGCCCTAAAATTTGGAACATTGGGAAACTGTACAAACATCAATATTGCTTATGGAATAAACTATAAAATCCATTTCCTTACAGTAATCCTCATTATTTAATAGAGGATTGACAAAAAATAAAATCCATACCCCATTTCTATCAATGAACAACCATTATTTGAACTTGTGATTGAAAAAACCATTGACTTGCATCAGTATTCTAATATTATGATCTTTTTTCCAAACAATGATAGATATGCTTACCTACAACAACTAATAAAAGAGTTGAAGAACCTTTTTATGTGGGTGTGCACTCATTTGATTTATCTTAAAAAAATTTACATGTCATTTTACCTTATGTGGACAATAAATTATTTACATACTTTTGCAATGATGTATGGTTTTAGCATTAAGGGAAAACTATCATGTCCTATTTTTATTAAGATTGCACAATCTAGAAGACATAAATTTCATCATATTTTCATTTACATGGGGAATAGATGATTATTTCTAATGGATCGTTTATACAAGAATAATCAATGAAGTTTTCATCATATTGGTGACACTAAAATTAACCTCAACCTATGTTAGGAATAGATTGGATTAATGAATTGAAATATGTCATTTTATAAATTGGAAAGGTTAGATGATATTTAAAAATAGGAATAATTTTTTCACTGAATCCACATACAATTTGAAAATAAAAATTATATTTTTTGACTTGGGATATTGGTCAACAAATTTTTTATGTTCTTTCATAGACCTAATGAAAATGGATAAAAATATATGATAAATGATTCATTCAATTTTTCTAAATATCAACGGTTATTAAAGATAACTTTTGATATCGTGTATATTAATGAAAATAAATTAGAAGTTCTATATGCTTCATTGGTGATGACACCTTCATAGAAAAATAATTTTTTTGAAATGTTAGAGAACATCAATGTTTCAAATGTCTATTCATGAAATATATCTAAATGAGTCAATGGAATATTTTTTAAACTAAAATCTCCAAAACATATGATTATCACATCCTCCTACATGAATTGATTCAAATATAAATTAATTATTTACAATCTAATAATTTAAATGTATGAAGGAATTGATTAAACAATTTTTTAAAGTCATTCATGAAAAAAGGATATCAAATTATTTCTTGGTATAAATATAGGAAAGGTATCTATTAATTTTGTGTGAGATATAGAAAATTTTGGCCCCATTATTTTAACTTTCACTCTACATTTAATAGCCCATCTTCAAAATTAATAAATTCTAGGGGGCCCATTGCTTTCTGTTGGATGTATCCTACAAAAATAAATATGTGAAAAAATTATGTCCTATATTAATAATAATAATTATCTTAAAGGTTATACTATGAGATATTTTCATGATCAAGAGTGTGTGTATTTTTATCAATGTACATTGTTTTTTATGAGAAGAATATGTGACTAGACAATGAAAAACGAGGATGATATGTATTGGTAAGTTGATCCCTCATGTCCATCTCATCCCCAAACAAGAGAAATTATTTAGTCATATGAATTAGCCAACATGAAAATTGAAGTGGGGGATATAGACCATCACACAGTCGTGTTTAACCATGTATTTTTTGAATGAAAAATCATGTAAATAATTAGTATTTGTATACATAAAGTGATAAAATATAATTTTACAAATACATTTAAATTTGATTGTCATTTTATATAGGTAATATAAAAAATTTATGAGTAGATTTCATCGTAATTTTCCTTTGAGAAGTAGGAATACATTTCTTAGAAAAAATATTCCTGATTGGTAGAAATCAAAGGGATGACCATTACTTTAATCAACATAATAAATAAATATTCATTTAATTTTATACATTATTAATATTTTAGGTATCGATTGTGACATCCCAGATGAATAAAGAACATGTAATTTTAATATTTACTAATAATTTTGAATTAAATTTTAATTTTACCATAAATGGGAAGATGCGATTTGATGGCATACCTGATACGCAACAACAAGATTCTTTGAAATCTTATGTTGCACACTAATAATATAATAATATTATTTTAAATGGTTGTTAACACTTAGTCTTTGTATTGGTGGGATTTAACAAAACTAACTAAAATATGATAATATATGTTTGTTATATGTTTTTACATTTATCCAATAAATGTTAAAGGCTTAAAATGTGATTTAATACTATTTAAAGTATAAATACTCTAATATTCTTTAAAATGCCGATTTACCACCTTTTAATGGTGAAACATTATTAAATCTAGTTTTTGACACTTTTATATGAAATATATGACAAAATTTATTTCTTCTTTAAATTCAGGACATCAAAATTCACTTTGGGTAAAATTTGGGTATTTTTCTAATAATATTCATTTTTAATGAATAATGAAAAATACTGTATTTTTATACGAATCGGATTTTTCATATAATTTATTTACATGGTTATATTATCATTTTAATTGGTTTTAAATAATAATTAGATTATATTTTTATCATTCTATCCAATTGTGTTCATTGGAAAGAAGATCACGTTGAAATCTGACATAAACAAGTGTCAATCCTTTGATAAATATTGTTTCATAAAAACACGCTCTTTGTTTTGACAACTGGAATTGATTTTCAATTAATTAATTCAACTTATATGTTTTTAATTCGATAAAATAGGCATAATTTTTAAATTCAGAATATCGAATATATAATAGGATGAATTTTTGGTATTTTTCTGAAAAACATCTATTTTTTATGTATAGTGAACCACTAAGTAGTAGTTAAAAAACACTCTTTTTCATCTAAATTAAATTTTTCTGCTCCTGTGAATTGAATTTCAAAAATCCAACATACATGGTTATTATTATTATGTAAAATCTGGTTCAATAAGATGAAAATTATTTTTGGTGCATCGTATCTTTTGACTTTTATTTACCATAGTTAATGGTAAATATGGTTATTCAAGGTAAAAAGAATATTATAATAACTCAAAATTACATTACCACTTGCCATATCATTATTGTATGAGTAAGGGGCAACCATCAGAATCCTTGAGTAGATTTTGGGACCCCATGGTGCCACTTATTAATGACAATGACACTTTATTTTAATTAACGTAAATTAAAGGAAAAAATGACATAAACAAATATCTCATTAAAAATTATTTTTTACATGGTGTTATATAAGTTATCATTTAGTATAAAATTATTCATTGAAAATATAAAAATATTTACTAAATCATGGTGTTTGTTTAATTATTTTTAGACATTATATAAATTTAATACCTATGGACACAATAATGATGCAGTATTTACCTCATTAATAAATGATGTAAATAAATAAGATTATAAATATTAAAACAATATCCAAAACCTGTCAAATTTTTCTTTGATGATTTTATTTCGACCATGAGTCAACTTATCTTTTACTATAATGATAGTTTTACTTTTTGAAATCTAATATCATTATATAATAAAATAATACTTTCAGAGTCTCCTAAAGAGGCTCTCCTCCCTGTTATAAAAATCCCCCACTTCTAACCCATTCCTCACACCTCTTATGCCCCTTGGCTTGTCCAACCTCTTCACAAATAAACTCTCAAGATCCTTCTCTTCCTAATAGATGCCTTACCTTAGGCAGAAGGCATTTCAAGAAATCTTTTTGCCTCAAACCAACAAAAGTTACCCAAATTGAAGGAAGAACAAGAAACAAACAAGTCAGGACAGACACATGGTAAGGGATTTCTTATCTCACTTTTAATTTTATGAGATTTCCATTTTCACCACTAATTGATTGCATGATGTTTAATTTGTACTGGAATTTGATATATATTATCATGATCCTCATTATATTCATGTTATATATAGATTCATTTTGTGGTTATTGACTTTTGGTCATACAACTCAATTGATTACAACGTGGTAAGTGGTTTTCATATCACATTTTATTCCTGTGAGATTCATTCTATATTGCCAATATTTTCCTTTTGTAGGTTTCAGTTACTTCCCATTATTTCATTAATTATGTAATATACTTAAATTTATGGGCATTTACATCTTCATTATATGATCCGTCTTTCATGGGATGTATGTTTCGTAAGTTACCAAATCGGTAAGGGAACCATTCACCCTCTTTTGTTATATATTTTAATTTACATATTCTTATGTTGGGATATGATATTCTATATATTTATTGATGTAAATTATATGTCCATGTGATGATATACCCTTTTTATCTCATTAATTAATTTTCTAGATTTTAAGGTGATGTCATTAGGCTGTAAAATTTCATTAAGGGAACTTATTTACCCAATTTCAATTCATTGGGTTAAACATCTACATCTTGATTATGACATAATATGAATAAGTGTGAATAATATCTAATTTTTTCACACATAATATACAATTAAATTGAGTATATTCATATTTTTCCCACATTATTATGTAATTGATTTATCCTTAATCTAAGGATACAATTTTTATAAATGATTTCATCTCAATTTACATTCCATTGAGACTTCATTGTTGTTATGAACCAATTCTCTCTTATGAGGTGTATATATTTTCCTTTGGAATATGATATCAAGATCCCCTTTATTCATATGATATTATGATGTTATGATTTAATTTTATTCTTCAATTATCTGTATCCAAGCATCTCTCATTTTGTCAAAAACTCTTTAACTAAAATATCATTTTAAATGGTTTAATGATTTATTATTCTAAATATTTCTCATTAATGTACATGTTTTCAAAATAGTTTTTTTGATTTATTTATATGGTCATTAATGTTTTCAAATGATATTTCATTTAAAGGATTCATAGTGGTATGGAACACTTTGATTCAAAAATAACATTATTAAAGGTTTTAAATGGTTCAAAAAATCATTGTTTATTTCAATATATTGATTTGATATATTATGATTTGAATGTGGAAATTTTATCTTTATTTTATGCTTGTGTTATGTGTTATTAATATATTATGGATATTGGGCATTGTTTATGTATACGGGTGGTTCCGTGATAAACCCAGTGCGGGTGAGCCCGTGATAGCTCTCCAATTCATTGGATAATGTGACAGAGATAAAAGTTAATTATTCTCCTAAGAGATTTAGGGAATATACTATGATGGGTACTATAAATGTGACTACCTATGTAGTTGTGATAGATAAAATTTAAGTATGATAGGGATTCTATAATTTTCCTTTATGATTTAAGAATTCTGTGTATCATTTATAAATCTTAAGATTTAGTAAGGTATGTTATGATTGAAAAGTATTGGTATCATTGACTTGTATTTATTAATGGGCTAATGTTTCCCTTCCTTATTTTAAAAACCTTAACAAGATTTTTATGATCATATCATGTTTTTGGAAATGTTTTCTATAAAACATACAGATTAATGGGGTCAAGGATAGGATCAAGGAAAAGTCATGATGTCTAAAACATGGAACTATACATGTTTCTTTTTATGAGTGTTTATTTTAAGAAAAATGGATACTGATTAGCATTGTATACATGAAATATTCAAGTTGTTATGTATTAGTAATGGCCTAATTCTCGAAAATACTAAACCTAAAAAGATCATCAATGTGAATTCTTGACATAATTCAATATTATGTAATGTTTATGGTCGGGTCATAATAGTCGGTATCAGAGGACAGTTTAGATAACTTTAGAGGTTAGGGTATTATTTAGCATAAGTGACATTATAATAATGGTTTGGATTTTATAAAGAGTCATATTTTTGCTAAATAATTTCAATGAGTTTAAGATAACATGAATAATTATATCTTAGTATTTACTCTCCTCCTAAGATATTATATAATGATTTTATTGATATACTCACACTGACATTTTTGGTTTTTGTAAATGGATGGATCTAGTAGGCACAAAAGTAACAGTGGATGTGAAGAAAACTATGATGGTTTTATGAATGAGAAACTAAATGAAATGAGAACTGCAATGAGAACTCTTGTGATTATTCTCAAAAAACAATCTGTAGTCATGATTGAAAACCTAAACCATGGTTATTTTTTAAGGCATCGTGTATGTGAGAAACAAATCCCTACCAATGTTCAGGTAATAATCATTAAGGTAAGTATGTTAAAAAACCTACGTGTCAAGGATGTGGAAAGAAACACCTAGGAAAATGCTTCAAAGGGACAGGAATATTCTACTGATGTGGGAAAGAAGGTCATAAAACAAGAACCTTCCATGGAAAAAGGAAGCATAAAATTGACTTTAGGAAACAGAAATAAGTTATAACTGAGGGATCAATTGAATGTATTAAATTTGATGTGAAAGGTAGTTAAAAAAATTTATTTCCTACAAAGTTATTCTAAAAATGGGATCACCAGGATCATGAAAATATATGTTTACCAATATGCAAAATACATTCCAATTGAGGATGAATAAACTGACAATGTCCAATGAAAGGTATGGATTATTTCTTTACATATGTTTTGACATTATTGAATGGTATGATATGATTCATGATTTTTTTTGTAGAAAATAAGTATTTTAGAATATGTTGGAAAGTAATGGTTAATTAATCTTGAAGAATTATGAATTAGTAAGAAGTCAACATATAAGGGATTCAAGAGTCCTGGGATATTTTAGCATAGAGAAATACATAAAAGTATTAAGGCTATTTTGATGATGGGATTACATTAGAAAACGTTTTATAGTATGTTTATCCCTAATGTTTTATATATGAAAATTTTATTTAAGGAATAATTTTCATTTATTTTGTCGATATAGCTATAAAAAACCATTTCGTTTTATATGATACTTTAATTAGAGGCAATTATAGGTTAATACATTTTGGGATGAAAGATGAATGTTATTAGACAACCTTTGTGGATAAAATATGTTATGGTGATTTTTCATGAATTTAACTCTTTTGGGAATGTTTTAAAATTATATAGTTTTTGAAAAAGGACAACACACAGACCGCTTGACAACCCATCACATAGGACAAAGCTGCAGGATTCAAACCAATAAAAAAAGTGCGACTGGGATTTATCAGGTGACACTGGACTACGTGAAGTCCCTGGTTATTAAGACTAATTATTTTTAGTTATATGTTCTTATGAAACAAGAATAAGTTTATTTTGGATTATCTATTGAAATTATTAACCTATAATAGGGAATATTTTATTATGTTAATTACATTTCAATATGAGACTTTGAGAGTATCTAATGTTTTTTGGAGAGGAATGTTATGATTTTTCGTGGAATAGTATATGATTAAATCCTTCTGAGATTTGGGTATCAATCATAGTTTGGATTACATTGAATAATTTTATGGACAAATTATTATTGAATGGTCCTTGTTGAACATTGGGTTTTGTTTGAAAATTTTGGAGATTAGGAGTAGTTTTTCTTTTTGTAAATGATTATCCTTTTGAGTGTTATCTAATATCGCACTAACCATTTTGGTTTTGGTTATGGTCTAATGACATGTGAAATATATAGTTCAACTTTTTTAGATTATGTGATTCTCTCGAAGTTTATTAAAGCGCTTTTAATTTGAACAAGTCATTATGAATACTCATCATTTAGAGAAAATACGATTTTGTGTTAGAAATATAGAATAGGATAAAAGTCTACATGACAAGTAATTATGTTTCTTTATTTTTTATTTAAGCTCCTAAATAAATTCCTTAATGAAAAATAACGTAAAAAAACCTTATCTGTTAACTTTTCTTACTGGGGAATCAATGAATGTTTAACCAATCACAAGTTTGTGATTTTTTTTGTGGTAAAGTTTCTCCTAATAATGTTTTTTACCACTCTCCATCAGAACATTAGGGTTTGTTTTCTCTTCCATTTCCATGTTTTCCTACATGGAATCCTAGTATGGGTTATCTTGGGTGACAATTTTACTTCTCTTTTTTTCTTTTAATGTGATTGTTTTATCATCTCTTTTTCTGATGGGGGACTTCAAATTATGTTTCTAAGCACAATTTTAAAATTTCAAGGACATAATTTCCAAAAGGGGGGAAGGATGAAACAACCAAGGTAAATCAAGAACATGTAATTTTTATATTTACTAATAATTATGAATTAAATATTAATTTTACTTTAAATGGTATGATATTATTTGATGGCATGCCTGATATGCATCAACGAGTTTCATTGAAATATTATGTTGCACACGAATAATATAATAATATAATTTTTAATGGGTTTTAACACGTAGATATTGTATTGGCGAGAATTAACTAAACTAACTAAAATATGAGAAAATATGTTTGTGATTTTTTTTTACAATTATCCAATAAAATTTTGAGGATTAAAATGTGAATGAATTTAATTTGAAGCATAAATACTCTAATATTCTTTGAAAGGCTGATTTACCACCTTTTGGTGGTAAACCCTTTTTAAATATAATTTTTGACACTTTTATAAGTTATATTTGAAAAAATAAATTTCTTTTTTAGAATCGGGACATCAAAATATACTTGGGGTAAAATTTTGGTATTTTTCTGATAAAATTTATTTTTTAATGAATAATGAAAAATAATGTATATTAATTACAATCTTCTATTTAATATATTTATTTATATGGATATATTATAATTTTAATTGGTTTTTAATTATAATTAGATTAAATTTTTACCATTTAATCCAATGGTGGCCATTGGAATTAAATTTACTTTGAAATTGGACATAAAAATTTGTCAAAGTTTTGATAGATATTGTTTCTTAAAAACACATGATTTTTTTTGACAGCGGGAATTAATTTTTATTTATTTTATGAAACATATAAATTTTTAACTTGGTAAAATAGAAATCATTTTTTAATTCATAATATCAAATATATATTAGGCTGAAGTTTTTTTATTTTTTTTGAAAAACATCAATTTTTGATGAATAGTAAATCCACTAAGTAGTAGTTAAAAAACTGAATTTTTCATTTAAATGAAATTTTTACTCTTATGTTAAATGAATTTGGAAAATATGGAATAAATTTTTGTTATGATTAAGTAAAATGTGGTTCAATAAAATGAAAATAAATCTAGGTGATTAGTAACTTTTGACTTTTATTTACTGCGGTTAAATGTGAATAAGGTAATTCAAGGTAAAAAGAATATTATAATAATTCAAAATTACCTTAACACATGTCCCAAACATATTGGATCAGTAATATCCAACCATGTTAATAATTGGGTCTATTTTGAGACCCCATGAAGCTACTTATGAATGATAATGAAATTTTATTTTAATTAATTTAAAGTAAATGGAAAAATGGCATAAACAAATTTCTCTTTGTAAATTAATTTTCACATGGTGTTATATAAGTTATCTTTTCGAATATATATATTCATTGGAATGCTAAAAGTATTTCCTACTTAAATGTATGTTCTTTATAATTTTTAGACATCATATAAAATTAATTATTAATGACACAAAAATGATGCAGTATTTACCTCATTAATAAATGATTTAAATAAATGAGATTTTAAATATTAAAACAGTAACCAAAACATGTCCTATTATTATTGAATGATTTTATATAGACAATGATTTATATTATCCAAGAAATTAATGATTTCTGGAACATTATAAACTGAATATCATTATATAATAAAATAATATTTTCACACTTTCTTAAAGATCCTCTCCTCCCCTGTATAAAATGCCCTAAATTCTAACCCATTCCTCACACCTCTCAAGGCCCTTGGATCGTCCAACCTCTACCCAAATAAACACTCAAGATCCATCTCTTCCTCCTAGTAGCCTTTACTTAGGCATAAGTCATTTCAAAAATTCCTTTTGGTTCAACCCAAAGTCAGTCAATCAAATTAAAGGAATAACAAGGAACATACAAAGTCATGACGGACAAGAGGGAAGAGATTTCTTATCTCACATTTCATTCCGTGAGATTTACATTGCATGCCAGTAATTTATTGCATGTTCTGTATTGATTACTGATATTTTATATATATTATCATGATTCTCTTTATATTCATTTTATTCTACGAATCAAATGGTGGTTATTAACATTTGTTCATACAACTCGATTGATTTCAACGTGGTAAGGGGGTTTCATATCAATTTTTATTCGCATGAGATTCATGCTACATTTACACTATTTTCCTTTTGTGATTTTTTTGTACTGCTCATGACTATATTCATTCTGTAATATACTTAAATTTATGTATATTTACCTCTTCATTGTATGTTCTGTCTTTCATGGGGTGTATATTTCATAAGTTACCAAATCTGTAACAGAACCTTTCAAACTCCTTTTTTTAAAGTCTTCTTTTGTTATAACTTTTAATTTACATTTTCATGTGTTGGGATATGTTTTTATATATCATTATTGATGTAAATATTATGTCCATGTGGTTTGATTCCATTTTTCTCTCATTAAATCAATTTTTAAATTTTAAAGTGACGTCATTAGGCTTTCAACTTTCTGTATGGGAACTTCTTCCCCCAATTTCAATTCATTGGGATAAACATGAACTTCATGATTATGTCGTTCTATGGATATGTGTGAATATCCTCTGTTTTCTTCACACTTAATAAACACTTATATTGAGTGTATTCTTATTTTTCACACATTGTTATTTAATTGATTTATCCTTAATCTAAGGATACAGTTTTTATAAGGGATTTCGTCTCAATTTACATTCCATTGAGATATCATTGTTGTTATGCACCAATTCACTCTTATGAGGTGTGTATACTATCCTTTGGAATATTATATTATTAATGACTTTATTATAATGATATTATAAAGTTATGATTAAATATTATTCCTCAATTATTTGTATTCAATCATCTCTCATTTTGTACAAAAATCATTAACTAAAATAAAATATTAAATTTTTCAATGATTTATTCATCTAAATATTTTTCATTAATGTACATGTTTTCAAAATGGTTTTTAGGATTTATTTATATGGAAATTAATGTTTTCAAATGATAATTCATTTAAAAGATTAAATGTGGTATGTGAAAGTTTGATTAAAAAATCTCTTTACTAAATGTTTTAAATGGTTTTATGATGCATTGTTTATTTCAATATCTTGATTTTATATATTGTGATTGGAATTTGGAAATGTTATCTTTCCATTTTTTTTATGTTATGTGTTATGAACATTTTATGGTTATTCAGCATTTTTTACATATACAGGTGGTTCCGTGATAAACCTACGCCAGGTGAGCCTGAGATAGCTCTCCAATGCTTTTGGCAACGTGATGGAGGTAAGAGTTAATGTATCTCCTAAGAGATTTAGGGAATATATTGTGATGGTTATCCCAAATGTGACTCCCTATGTAGCTGTGATATATAAAATGTATGTATGATATGGATTTCATAATATACCTTTATGATTTACGATTTCTATGTGTTATTCATAAATCCTATGATTTCGTAAGGTATGTTATGATTGAAATGTATTGGTTTCATTGATTTGTATTTATTGATGGCATAATGTTTTTCTTTCCTTATTTTATTACCCTTACTGATCATTTTATTCTCATCCCATGGTTTTTAAATGTATTCTACTTGACATAAAGATGAATAGGGTCATGGATGGGATCATGGAAAAGTCATGTTGTCTAAAACATTGAAGTAGACATGTTTATTTTTAGGAGTTTTTATTTTATGAAAAATTGATACTGAGTAGTAGTGTCTATAGGTAATATTCAAGTTGTTATGTAATATTTATGGCATAATTATCTAAAAATATAAACTAAAAAAGATCCTCAATTTAAATTCATAACATAATTCAAGATTATGTAATGTTTAAGGTCAGGTCCTTATGTTGATTTTATCTATTGACTCTATATCTCATTAATTTAGAGCGTTAGATTTTGGTCTAAATTATTTTTTTGTGATTGAATATATTTAACCATCAATGGGTAAATTTTTTATACAAATAATTTAATGGTAAAAATGAGAATTCAACATAATGAAATTATGTTAACTAAAAAAAATATATTTTTATGCTTGTGCATCAAATATTTGGCCTCGATACAAAAATGAGTCTTCATGTAGGTAAATTGAGAAAAAAAATTATATTACTATTACTATCAAGGTTAAGTCACTATGATGAAATGAAAATAGTTTGATTAAATGATGTGACATGGTGAAATTGTTGATTATTGTGGAATTATTATTGTTGACATAAATCTCTTCTTTGATACCGATGAACCAAATATTTTGATATCAATAGAAAAACAAGGGTTTATCTGAAATATCATATGAGACTAGATTATGATTCAATTAATATATTAATCCCAATAAATATTTTTTATGATGGTGGGGATAAAATTGACACCATTGACATCCCCATTGGTGTTGACAAAAATATTGTATCTGATGACTCAAATTTTTTAATTGTCAAAATTGTTGTTTAACCTCAAATAGTGGTGGGTAATATATAAAATCAACCATATATGTTTATAGTTTATTTAATTTAGTTATATATGGTTTTATTATGTTACTAATATTTTAATTACTTCAATTCAGTTTTTTTTAGAATTTTATGTTTCTTTTATTTTTTTTATTTTAAATAAAATTAATTAACATTATTTCAATTCACAAAATTGTGTTTAAAACTCTATTTGAAAAAATGTATAACAAGGTTTTAAATTACAGATTCTAAAAAAATCATAAATAAACATCGTTAAAATATTATTTGAAAACTATTTTTAATAACTTCTTCGAAAAAGGTATAAATTTCTTTCTTAAATCTATTCTATACTGGGTTTATACAATAGGTGGTTATGATATTTTTTGTGAGTTTTTAACATCTAATTTCAATGCATAAAATTTTAAAAAAGAATAGAATTTTTTTTATTTCAATCCTTTATAGATTATGAAATATATTGATGAAATTCAATGGAAGATATTTTTTGATAATGAACAATTACTACGTGAACAAGGGATCCCTAATCTAGTTCCCTTAGTGAGTATAATAATTATATTTTTTCTTCTACATTACATTTGGTATAATGTTCTTATTATTCAAAAAATTCCATTTAGGGATATTCATTTGAACGATAGGTTACCCTTTCTCAGCCTACTATATGGGGTCAACAACATAGCCAATCAATTTTTGGTGCTACTAGAGCTACACGGATCACAATACATACCCGTTCAATCTTAGAACCATCGACAAACATCCCATCTAGCACATTGTTCCCTCATACACATGATCATCTATGGATATTCTCACCTATACCTCAATCATCAGGATTTTAGGCTCTACTTATCATTTACCATTTAATATCCTATGACATATCCTCATCCCTTATATTCATATTGTACCATGTTTATGACAACTTTATTTCATACTATTATATATCCAAAATTTGATTATATTTCTCCATTAACTTCTACAACCCAATATGTAGTTGAACCAAAGCATGAAATGGAACATGTAAATCCTTCAACGAATAAATATCATGAATATCCCATGGGTATATGAAATCCTACTGATCAGTAAGGATCATGTTTATGTTTATAAGTGTGTTAAATTATATCAAATTAATTTTTTTAATCTGTAGAGTGTATTAATTATAATTTTATTTCTTTTATCTTATCTAGTGAGATCTTTTAATAGGATAAGTGGGTTCACCAATATGTGTGAATCCTAGAAACATGAAACTTAAATCATGGTAGATTATAATGAAAATAACTAAATGATATATAAAAATATAACTGAATGTAGATGTTTCATGGAGATGTTATCCATGTATAGTGATATCATTCATGTCCAACAAATATTGAAGAGGTATGTCATTAATGAAATTAATGAGAATGAATGGGATGAGATATATGTAAGAAAATTTGTTAAATTGAATTCTACATTATTATTTTATTTATATGAATTGTCATGTATTTTGTAGTAACAATTTATCTTTACCGATGGTAAATATGGGAAGGTTACATTATTGATAAAACATTCTGGATTTAGGTGTTCATATAAACATTAGTTATATATTGGTTGGATGAGTAGTGTGATCACTAAGATAGAGAGTGTGCTAATATTCAATGTCTGTCCAACTATACAATGCTAAGAAATTATAATTTACTAGAAGAGCATTAGTTTATGGAATTCTTCAATATTATTATTTTATAGTGAAATATTTGATCATATTTTTTTATTGAATATTTTATTCTATGAAGTTTCTAAAATAATAAAATAAAATGAGTTTCATGAACTACATGAACACTTTGGGCTACCTAAAATGGAAATTCATGACAAACACTTGGTAGTTTGTGTGACCAAATGTGTTTTACTAAGTACTAACCCAAATTAACAAAACAGAATATATATTTTTTTTGTTAGAAAAAATTTATCATAATCATGTTAAATGGAATATAATCAAAACATACATAACCAATTAATCCATCTTGTTACTAATAGAATAATAACCAATAAATCAAAATAATATCAATCATGAATCAAACCAAATAAACCTTATATAATCTTAATATAACCAATATAATACTATTAATCCAACATAAAAAGGAATTGGAGAAAACAAAAACAAATAGACCACAATAACATTAAATATAATGAAATAGATATTAATCAATTTAAATGGAATACAACCAAACCAAAGGAAAAAAACTCTAAGATCCTTTTACTAATTGAAAAATAGCTATATAAACCAAATGGAACAAGTTGACAGGACCCAGACCTAACTAAACAATGTCTAACCAAAATAACAAAAACTAGTGTACCACATACATAATCAAATTGACTAAAACTATATTTATGTGAATTAAATAAAATAAAAATAATATAAAAAATATAGATTCGAAATAAAATAATTAAAATTTAGTTGAATTGAATCATCATGAAAAGAATAAAATGTATATAAACCAATTCATACTGAGAGGAAGGCTTGAAAAACACACTAAATATATCTGAATGATAACCAACAAGGTGAAAATAGATGAAATAGAACTAACTCAAACAAAAAAAACTAAAAAAATCTATCACAATTAGGATTGATTTAAATGAAATTTATTTATATAATTTTTAATTGAATTTAATAAAAAATATCTCAACTAAGTCATACAAAAACAAAACAAAGACAGACACATAGATTTTAATTCAATTCAATTGAGAGGAACTAAAATAGCCTAAAATGATATAATTTCAATGAAAATGATTATATTTGAACTATACTTAATTCATATAGATATAGAAGTGTGAATGCATCCTAATAAATGTTTCTGTCATCTAAAGTAACTCAAACATACTCAAATTAAAAAAAATGAATAATAATGATAAAAAATAAATTAAATTTCCAATCTAAACTGATTCAATGAAATATTTTGTAAATAAAATCTTAATATACATTGATCAATGTAATAAAAGATCACTGAAATTTAATCAAAATTTAGTTTTGGTTTGATCTATATAATATATGTTATAATGAGTTATTATTGTTTATAAATTTCGTATTAGTGAATTATTTATTCTTATAGTAATCAATTTCATTTATAGTAAGTAACACTGGGCATTAAAGATCATGTTCCTTGAGAAATTTTCTTTGATTGAGTAGGAGGTAAAAAGAAAAAAGTTTTATAAATTAAAAAATATTTGAAAATATTATAAGTCTTATTATTACAATTTTTAATTGTGATAACTAATTCATAAATAAATATATTATTCATATTCTCATTAGTGTTCCATAGAGATCCTCAATGAGAAAGAAGATGAAAACATTATGTGAAATAAACATTTCGGAGAGGTATTAAGTGAGGATCCCTAGGGGAGAGTATGATGTATAACTTGGAAGAGAAACATCCCCACTAGGTAAAGGCCCTCATCCAGAAAATCTCAAATCTTGAGAAGGACTATGCTTCAAAATGATCATGCATAAGTACACGAGGGAAAAAAATAACTATACAAGAGTGTGAAAGAGATAAAATGGTCACTACATAGTTCCTAAAATATATTATAGAATTATGTACATCAATTATATCATAGGTTGTTAAAATTTATTATTAATGTATGTCAATAGTGTTATCATTATATAATTCTCAAGGTAGTATAAATGGTTGTCAAAGTGGTTGTAAAGACCCTAACCCTTGTATCGCAGAGTCAATGGTTGCATTATTATATTAGAAAATGATACAAGGAATCACACCCCAAAAGACATAATATTTTTCGTTTTCAAGGTTATCTATATATAAACATGAAATTCAAATTACATATTGAACATATAATAGACAAAAAAAATCTTTGATAATTCCATTATTCCTTATTTTATATCCCTACATATCAATCACAAAACACTTCCTCGTATCATGGAGAAAATAAGTCATAAGAAATGAGTGATCTTAGATGCTCAATAAGGGTAATCGTATAATGAATGATATCATGAATAAATAAAAATAATCCATATAGAAAGGTAAATAACTAAAACACATTCCATTTAATCAATAAATGAATAATAATATGGAAGAAACAAATGATGATCCAATAACTCCATATAAACAATCACATGAGCTTTAATATTATCCATGGATATTATAACATATTGAATAATCATATTTGAATCAAAAAATAACATCATATTAGTAGGATGTACAATTTTAGACATCCGAAATATACTGTCAAGTCATACACATGGCTTTTTAAATCTAATGGTGGAAACCTAACAAATTTGGCCAACTAGTTTTCCACATGAGACATGTCAAGGCATTGAGGGGATATATATATATATATATAACATCGGCCCATCCACCAAATTATAAGTAAAATTTAATACTTATATTATATTGGTGAAACATAATCAACATAAACATTTTAATTTCAAAACTAACTTATGAAATATTAATACTTACACTAATGAAATCTAAATAATCATAAACCATCTATAGTAATATGGTGACCGGTAAAAAAATTACAAATCATTAGTAAAATTGATCATCAAACCTAAAAATAAAGAATAATGAGGATATCAATACAACATATTACTAGTGGAAAATTTTTACAATAAATGGATGTTTCCATTGATAAATAGAAATACAATTAAAATGTCATATAAAATATTATCAAGAAAAAGAAAATTTCACTTTGAAAAAAAAAATTTAAAACTAAATGTTAACAAAATATTTTGAAAATAATGTTATTATAAAATAAACATTGAAACATATAAAATAATCAATAAAAAATTGAATGTTAATGTTGATAAGACATTCAATACATGTCATGTTCCCTAAAAAAAGTCTCTGTTCGTATTTTTTTGGTAAAAGACAAACGAGCCTTGTTTTAAAAATGACACCATTATTTCATTAAAATAATTTTTTTCATTTGTAAAAAATGGGGAAATATTTCATTAATAAATAAGTTTGATTTTGTTAAAAACAATTTTATAAAATATTTTTAGAAAAACTGGTTTAGGAAGAAAATGGATTTTTGACAGAACAGAGAAATAAAGTTCAATTTTATTAAAATAATTTTCTCAATAACATGAAAAGGAAAAGAGAATAAAAATGGTAATATTGATTAAAATTTTTCATAAAAAACCATATTTGATGAAAATATATCAATTTTATGAAATATAATTTAATTCCATATAGAAAGGATTAAACAATAATTTTTTTGAATAATGATGAGATTGTGAAATAAACACTTAGGACATTGCTATTGTTGAATCCTAATCCCCATGTAATAAATATCACCAAAGAAACATTAAATAGAATTAATATAAATATATAAATGATATCAAATATCAAAATTTCAGTATATACATCATAAAAATGAATAATTGGTGAATATGGAATATGTCACGTGAAAGTAAAAGTGAGACAAGAAACCCTTACCTAAAGTTTTACTTCCTTCATGTGTGTCTGAAACTCAGGTATTATAAATTTATATTTATCATAAATACATTATATAGCCATTATAATATATCACATACCATATATTATTTACTAATAGTCATCTATCACCCATTTGTTAATAATTTTTCATTAAAATCATGTTTTGGGTGATAATTGCTTCAGTTTTCATGTATGTTTTTGTTCCGTGGTTTTGGTCCTTTTAATTGGATAATGGCTATATAATCTACAAGATGGTAAAAATGATATTATTATCACATATATTCATTATATATTTATTTCTATTAATCTATTAAATTTAAGTATAGAAAATGGATTACAAAATCCAATAAGATAACATACCTTATGTACGCTTGAATGATTTTTCCATTTTTATTAATGGATTTAATGAAATAAAAATAAATATTATATCATATTTAAAAATAATTATTATTTCTTAAATATTATTTATATTAATCAAATAAATTCTTCTGACCATTCATGTAAAAATGAAATGAAAACAATTTCACATCGTTGTGTGGAGGTGGGAGTCCACACATATGCCTGAGCATCATCATTATTTTCTTATTAATTTGAAGGAAAGAATTTATAAGTGATATTATATTTTTGTATAAATGATTATATATTAAATATAATATATATTCTGTACCTTTAACCTCACTACCAATCTTGTAAAGAATAAGTGAAAAACATATCACATTGTCTCATAAAGGAAGATCTCATCATACACATGACCGACATTTTTGTATCCCACACAAAATGAATAGTAATAAAACATATTTCATATAATATTTAAATAATTATAATAACATTACAAATATCATATAAATATTTTAAATCCATATTGATATTCAACATTGAATTTTTTTTATGAAAAACAAATTACATCGGTTCTGAAGGCGATAGTCCACCATACACAAAACGGACTACCTTGATACCCATATGATTGAAGTGGAGATGGATCTGAGTTATGTAATTAAAATAATAACATCTTATTATATGTAATATAATGTTTTTATTATATATCACAGTGTTGGTCATAGTGGCCACTCAAGATGGGGGGGATTTGACTTCCAATTAAAATTTCTGTTAAAATGATTCTTATTAAAATCCCACAAATTGAATAACTAGATAATCTATAGTGAATTTGTAAAACTGTAAAGGTTCGATTAGGTGTTCAAAATATTGATTAAGTCTCAGTTAATTTAATATGAAGACCAAATCAGCTTTTGAAACTAACCTACTGATTTACAATAGTTACAGACACTTGCTAGATTAATTATCAAAGTAACTTTAAAACAATTTTTTATTTCAAAGTAATTATCAGTGGAATATTAAATATAAGATAAATACAAAATAAGTAAGCACAAAAGATATAACCAAGAGGTTCAGTCTCAATCCGAGACTTAGTCCTCTCAAATAATTTATATAAATTTTATCCACAACCTGGATCAGGGTAAACAATAGTAAAATCACTATCTAGGTACGAAGACATCTACCACAGTTTTATGTGGGACAAAAACAACAAAACACTGGTCTTCAGGGTCTTACATGACCTCTACCACTATCCACAGTGGGAAACAAAGAGTAATTGAAGGTTTGTGTGAGGATTTAAAGATCCCCCAATTTAGCATAGGAGACGGTGTGAGTATAAAATATACAGAGTACACACACTGGTCGAAATTTAAATAAAAGAATCACTAAGAGAGTATAGATGAGTTTAGAATTCTCTAGTGATTTGAATTGCAGCTCTTGACTCCTTTTGATTTTTTAGAATTGGCTATGAGTCCATCTCTAGTTTTTGTGTGAAAAGAAGATGGTCATTTTCTTCGAGTTCAGTTTGATCATCTTGAGTGTATGAGTAGCTCGTTGTAGTTCTTCACTCCATGAATGATTTTCAGATGGTTTTCTCTTCATGAATGAATGGCTTCGTGTATGTCCAGTGTTCTTCTATTGTAGATGTAGCCTTTCTTCTCTGTGTTTATACACAACTTTTCAACCACTCTTTTAGCCGTTACGTCATACTTCGTTCACACCCTTGTTGTTATTTTTACACAGTCTTTGTCCTTCATTATATAGCTCTTAGCTCGGGCAATGGGAATGATTACCTTTTTATATGTATGAGGTACAGTTCCACGACATACCAATAACTATGATTAAATAACATTAATTTCATTAAAAACATCAAATAATACCATTTCTTAATAAAGAAATAATGTTGACAATAGTAGAGTTTAGGAAAGCCTTTTATCAGTATATATGTAACAGTGCACTTTGTATAGTAGAGAGCTCATATCGATAGCTCTTTGCATTGGTAACTGTTACTCTTCGTATCAGTAGCTATGTGCACCGGTGACTCCTTCTATCGGTAGCTCTTGGTCTATTAGTAGCTCCATGTATCAGTGGCTTGTTTATATTTGTGACACGGTATCGGTAAACATTGTATCGGTAGCTTGTGTATATCGGTAGCATTGTTATGTACCAGTGATCAAGTGTATATCAGGAGACTTTTTCATATCGACATACTTGTTCTATCGGTAGCTTAGCTTCTATCAGTAGCAGTCCGTATCGGTGGACTTGATCTGTCAGTGACATGTGATTACCGGTGGACTTATACATACTGGTAGCTCTACGTATAGGTGATCATTGCTTATCGGTGACTATGTCTATCGGTAGTCTAAGTACCAGTAAATCTATATCAATAACTATAAACATATCAGTGACTTAAGACTTATCTTCTTTATGTAAAACATATCCAATTGAGTTAGAATTATTTCAAAATTAGTATAAAATTAGATAAACATTGAATAACATAATTCAAATATTATTTTAATATTATTATGAGCTTGATAATAGAATTTCATAGATTAAATGAATTAATATATAGATAAACATTATTTGGGATTATAAAAGTATGTGAAAGCATAATTTGGATTATCAAAACAGGTGACATAAAAAATATCCCCCTTTTTGATAATCACAACTTATGATATTATACTCCAAAATAATTATGATTTTATCAGAGGGTATCATATTAAATCAATTTGTATCAGAGAAAAAAATATATGAAAAAAACATATATCAAAGGTAAAATATAAAACAAATGTACCAGAGGGAAATGAATATGAATTAAATGACGAAAAGATGGTATTACTCCTTTTTTCATAAAAGGAATTATTTCCCCCCAGATATATTTCCCTTTGATGGTATTTCTCCCCCTTTGTGATGATAAAAAATTTGGAAAATAAGGAAATAAAAGAGAGGAGAAGTGAAAAATAGTAAAATAAAGTAAGATCACATATATTCCTTGGAGAAATGAGATACAACAAAATAAATAAAAGAAAAAAACTAAATACAGGTGATTCCAATAATAAATCCTAATCACAGATAAATCCACATACTCAAAAAGACATTTCCCCTTGGTATCAAAAGAGGATTCATGTGTGGTGGATTCAGGTGGATTCTTTGAACCCCAGAAATGTTATGAGGAGGCTGAGCCACTGAAACTGTTCCTAGCCTGTTTACTGTAGCTCTCTAAGTGATCATAAGAGTAAGGATTCATGTAGCTTGATCTAGAGTCAGCTGAACAGGAGAAGTAGTTGAGGCAGATGCCGGTAAATCTAGAGGTATAATTAATTACCTAACATCATCATGCAAGAAAGGAATCAACAGATTTCTTAAATCCACAATAATTTCGCCTCCATTTTCTAGGGCAGAAATGAAATCATCCCTATTTTCCCAGAATATTTCCAGTGCAGGTGTCAATTCTCTCAACTTTCTAACTTGTCCTCTGAAGGCTTGATTTACAAGAGGGAGATTCATGTTCTCTAACATAAGCTTGAAATGATTATTGAGTTGATTCTTTGTATACACCATTTAAAACTAATAATCTACCTTGACTTTAACCTCTTTTTGAGAAGCTGATGCTTTTCTCATATAGTATCGAACAATCTTCATGATATCCCGAGTGGTATATCAAGTAGAAGTCATCACCTTGGTCAGATCAGATGAGTCCACAGAGCCACTGGTTGACGCTGAACAAAGATCCTCCTTCATCAAAGCTCTAATTTGATCCAAATCCACTGATGGTCTCGAAGCAAGAGAATAAATAAAGAATGTTACTGTTTCCTTGAAGTTTTTGGTAAAACCACTAATATGATTTTACACATGAGAAGAGGAGCTGCCATGATCTTTCATGAAGGTTTTAAATCCCACACGGAATGATACCATTTGGCTCACAACACTTTTTACTTAATTTAATTTTTTTGTATTCTTGGGACTTAGAACTCATATAAGATTCTAGAGAGACAACTGATTTCATTAGAATTTCAACATTCTATGCCAAGCTAGACATCTGATTCTGGAAAGCTATGACATCATCCTCTATCTCTACCGTATATGTTGATACATTAAAACAATGAGAGAGTTCAAAATAGTTTTCCAAATTTCTCATCTCTTCAACAATGTGACTCTTTAACTCAGCAACTAAAGCACTAAAAGACACTTTCAGTTCATCATTTAAGGATTCACGATCCGCCCTGGTGATCATAATTTAAGGTGCAACCACAACATGTGATCTTTCAAACACTATATTGTCCATAGAGTCATTCATAATCTATTTAATATATAACACTAGTGAAGCTTCCATTTTATTTATTTCTTCCACAAAAATGATTTTGAGATCAGACTTTAACCTATCAAGATCATGTGTTCTGACAATATCATCAGGTACTTTCATGGACTGAATATAAAAATTGACTTTTGGTCTCTGAAAGGATGTCTCATTATCAGAATCTAGATAATCTAATCTACAATCTACAATCCCTAGGTCCTCTTCCCAGCCATTAAACTCAAAAACCACTGAGACACTACCAAACATGGTTGGATGTTCCCCCATAACTAGTGCATTTTCTTGTACAGCAACAACACCCTCAACAGTCTGGGCTTCCTCATCAGAATCTTGCACAACCATCTCAATTTCTGTAACAACAGGAGGTTCATCAAGAATATGTAAAGGTCTATAAACTTCATCAAATTCTTCAACAAGCATTAGGGAATGTCCAATCAGTGGACTAAGGCTCAAGCTAAGAGAAATAGATGCATCACTTGCATGAACTTCTTCTTCATATTCTACAGTAGCCACTTCCTGATATTCATTCTTTTGGTCTTCCTCATCCATAGGTTCCTATTTCTTTCTTAAACCCAAAATATTTTTAGTACTAGGTAGGTTCAAAGAAGTATTATCCTTTCTTGTGATATAACACCAAGATCTGGGCTAGGAGTCATGTAAGGATCTCATTAATATACTGCAAGGGGATAATCCTCTTCTGAATCATCACTAATTTGTTTCTCCTCCTCATCATGTGGAAAACATGGATCCCTCACATCCTTATGCCTAGAAGGATGATCAACATTATTGAACTTATCATGTATCTTTTTGTCATCAGCAACCCAATATTTTCCCCATGGATTCCAATTTATCTCCATGTAGTTGCAAACAGTTCTAGTGATACAAATGATTTTCTTTACCACAACTGTCTCATTCTAAGACTCAACTACTCCTTTTACCTGAATCATTACCGATATCATATTGGAAAAGAATAAGGAATTGGTCTTTGATTTTGGCTTAATCATATCATCCATTTGAATCATTAGTAGCCTGCCCAGATTTACATTCACATCATGTCTCAAGATATGTAGTAGATAGATATATTGATATCTAAAATATGCAAAGTCTCCCCTCCTTGGAATTAAGACACGCTGAACAAACATGAACAACAATCTGTTATCTCCATCCATTTCAGCAGCCACCACCTGTCTTTTCTTGCCACTACCGGTGAGCTCCTCTAAGGGAGTCTCACAATCAAATATGTCTCATGTGGGTGGTACTGATTTTGAGAAATATCCATAAACACCTTCGTGTGGAACCTTCAGTCATTCAGCCCACTCAATAGAAGAGAAAGCTATCTCTTTTCCATTCACAAATTAAATCATTCGGTTCTCATCATCTGATTACTCAAAACTCAAAAACTCATAGAACTCTTTTACTAACAACGTATTGTAGGGGCCATTGTTGATCAAAAATCATTATACCCAGTTCTGATCTTCCCGCACCTCTAGAACTAATGATTTACTAGACAACATCCCTTCCACACATAGCTCTTTTTGAATCACAGTAACTCTATTTTGTAAATGCTGTTTCACTGGTTTCCTCCCCGACCTTGAATGTTGTACCGATTTGGGAATGTGTCATGCATGTTTACAAATTGATGATTTCTTGAACATTGAGTATCAATTGACTATAGATGATAATGCTAATCTTTTATAGCCATATTTCTCATCTGAGGATGACAACATTGAGCAGTTTGATGAAATTAGTGACCTCTCACTTTCACACACACTCCCATCAATCCAAAATAACCCTAAACTAGAACTAAAACAACTACCTCAAGATTTGAAATATACATATATTAGGAATAGAAACAATATTCATTTCACTATTTTTAATTCACTTCCTCTAGTGCATGAATTAAAACTACATGAACATTTGAAGGAGTGTAAACAATATTTGGGATGGACACATGCTTAAATTTTTTGTATTATCCCATAATTTTTATGCATCATATATTGTTAAATGATATGGCTAAACTAGTGAGTCAGTCACAACAACGACTGAACAAAAAATTCATTGATGTTGCTAAAGAGAAGGTAATAAAATTATTTGATAATGGAATAATTATTCATAATAATGAAAACCAATCGGTTAGTCCAATACAAGTTGTTCCTAAAAAATTATTCTTACAGTTAAAAAAACTGAAAACAATGAATTGGTTCAACTTGTGTGTGGAATATATGGTGTGTCTGTATAGACTATCTCTGAATTAACCAACACACTATGAAAGAAACATTTCCCATTACTATTCATTGATTGTATGCAAGAGAGGCTAGTTGTGAATTCCCATTTTTATTTTATTGATGGGTATTCTGGATACATTTGGTTCCATATTGCCCCCAAGTTTCAAGGGAATACAAACATTACATTCCCAATTGGCACATTTCATATAAGAGGATTCAATTTTTCATATGCAATGCTCCATATACTTTTCAGCAATGCATGGTTAGTATTTTATTTTATTACCTCGATAATTTCATTGAAGTATTCATAGATGATTTCACCATTTATGGATCCTATTTTGATGAATGTTTGAGAAGACTTCATTTAGTCCTACAATGGTGTATTGAAAATAATTTCATATTAATTTATAAGACATTCCATTTCATGGTGTGACATGGTATAGTATTGGGACATGTAATTTATGGGGATGGTGTCGAAGTGGATAAATCAATAGTGAATATCATTTCGTCTTTACCAGTTCCAAAAAATGATTGATATGTGCGGTCCTTTATATGTTATAATGGATTTTACAATCACTTAATTTGTGATTTTAGTAAAATTACACTCTCCCAATGCAGATTGTTCAAAAAAATGAATTTGTGTTTAATAACTAATGTTATGATGAATTTAATAAGTTAAAATAGAGTCTCGCGTCTCCCTGGTGTATCTGACCACCATAGTGGGATTTACCATTTAAAATCATGTGTGACGCCTCTAACTATATATTTTGTGCATTATTATCACAATGAGTCAATAGAGATCTATATGTATTGTCAATGGCTCATGAATGATGAACCCTACCTAAGAAAACTACAACACAAATGAAAAATAATTTCATGACACTATTTCTCCTTTTGTAAATTTTGGTCATATATTTTAGGGACCAATGTCATTCTGTTCTCAGACCCTGTAGCCATATGATATCTCTTTATGAATCTAAAAGATAATCCACATATCATTACATGGATGCACCTCCTCCAGAAATTAAATTTAGAAATTATAGATAAAAAAGGAGTAGAGAATGTGGTGGATGATCATATCAGTAGGTTCCAAACATCCTCATACATTGACTCATCCCAATATATTACCATATTTGACTTGTTTCCACAAGAGAAATTGAAAAAAGTCAAAGATAATGTTCTTTCTTATTCCTAAATTGTAAATTATTTTATATAATCTTTCATTCCTATTTATTTCAATAAAAAACTAGGGTGATCGTAAAAAAATTGGGTCTCGTTGGTTTATTTAGGATGCCCCAAACATTTAGAGAACATGTATTGATAATTTCCATAGAATTAGTGTTCCAAAGTGAAATTTTCATTTCATCCTTAGGTTGTACCATGCTGTTGATTATGGGGCCTACATTGGTCCCCAATAGACTACTCGCCAAGTCCTTGATTCTGGTATCTTTTGGTCAAAACATTTTTAGGATACCCATGATTTCTCTAAATCTTTTCCTCACTGTCAAATAATGAATAACATATCTTAAAAAATAGAATTTTTCAACAACCCTTTCTCTTATAGGAATATTTTAATGTCTAGGGAATTGAATTTAAGGGACCATTTCTCAATTCATTTGGAAACATTAACATTAATATAGTAGTGTATTACGATTCAAAATGGGAAGAGTCAATAGCTACAAGGACTGTTGATTTTAAGTTATTTATTGAATTTCTTGTAAACCAAATTTCATGTATGTTTGGATTACCGAGGTTCATCATCAGTGACCAGGGTCCTCATTTCTACAACCGAAAAATGCAATATATTTTTCATTGGTATGGGTTCGGGCATAGAGTTTCTAATATATATCACCCACAAACCAATGTTCATGCTAATGTTCCTAATGGGGAGTTAAGGTAGATTCATCAATAATTGTTCAACCTAATAGAATAGATTGGAGTCAAATAGTCGAAGATTCGTAATGGGATTACCATAAATCTTCTAAATCTCCCATTGGAATTTCACTATATCAGCTTGTGATTGGATAGTGTTATCACCTCCATTTTGAGATTGAGCATCGATCATACAGGACCATCGAACAGTGAAATTCTTATCTTTCAGGAGTTGGTTCTCATAAGAAGTTGTATATTCAAGAGGGGGAGGAAATGAGAATAGATTCATATGAGAACTCCTAGATTTTTAAGGAGAGAACCAACACTTCACATGACCGTCTCATCCTTCATCGTCAGTTACACATTGGGTAGATGACCCTCCTTTATAATACAATGTTGGTGTTGCATCTTGGTAAGAATTGTTCCTATTGGTTGGGAAAATACACTATTACTAATGTATTTATATTTGGTGTTGTTTACATTCAATGTGATGAAACCAATCTAACCTTCAATATCAATGGGTACAGGCTAAAGCACTTCCCAGAAGCCCTTTCAGAGTCCTTGATTGAGGAACTCCAATTTCAAGAAGCAACATACCAATAGAACTCACCAAGTTTCCTATTTTTGTCTTGCTAGATTTTTTGGTCACATGACCCCCATTCTTTTGGGTCGAAATGATAATTTTTAGGCCCATATTATAATGGAAAATTATTCCCACTTAATCATGGATTTTTTTGAAAATTCAAGTGGTTTCCCCTTTTTCGTATTTGATTAAAATTAAAAAAATATGATAAAATGTGAATTTCAGTAAGAATTCAACAAAATGGTGTGTATTTCTCTTGAAATGTGGTTTTTTCAATGATATAAATGGTTTTATCATTTTGAATCATTTTTGAAGAATGGTACCCTTTGGGTGAATAGTTTATGGGAAAAATATTTCACATAATCTCCACACACATCATTACATCCAACCATATAGGGTGAAAAATTATTACATAAAGGAAGGAAAATATAAGTTATGTTAATTTTTCTCTACCTTTAATAAAATATTTTACCATATGTTTGTTCTTTTTCTAATCTATTTCATTACTATTGAATATAGTCCAATATATATTTACCAGTTGTCCGACTATTGTACGCCCTAAAAAACCTAAAAAAATAAACATTGAGGGGAGTGATGAAATTAGAAAAATATAGTGATATATTTGTTGTTATATTATTGTTTGTATTATGGGAATGCTTATGTGAGTGGTTCGTGGAATTTGATTGCAAAGGAATTTTGTCAAGTTTGGTGAAAAGCATAATAAGTATAATTTTTTAAAATAATATATATTTACTAAATAGAAAGTGAAAAAATATCATGAAAGGGTTTTCACGCACACACGTGGAGAATTAGTGACATGATTAACATTTGAATTATTTTCACCGATTGATATCCTGAATCTCTTGGAATTTCATTCTGATACCATTTTTTTTGTGATGTCATTTTCCATGATCACTAAGTATAACTCTTCGGTGTGATTTATCCATTGGACATATTTCTATCAGAAATTAAATTTTCATTGAATATTAAATCTTTATAATGTTTTAAATATCTACATGCATTATTTTTGGAAATATGACATTTATTAGGAGTTAAAATGTTTGGGTGTGAGGGTGTGATCACACAGTGATTCACTATTTCATTTTCACCCTTACTCAACTATGCTAAACTAGTTTTGAATTGAAAATTATTAAAAAAATCAATTCATATTTGGTTCAATAATTTTTTATTTATAATAATTAATTATATCAATGTTACTTGTTTTGAAAATTTATTTGTAGGTGGAGGTGATTTGGAGGGCACATGACAAAGATAAAAAAAAAGGAAAACTGTGTAGGATATAAGAAAAACAGTGGATAAACATCACACTACTACAAAAAATTTCATCCAAATGGGATGAGATATGGTGGACTAGTCCAACATTTTGTGGGATATGTTATATATGAAGGAACCAATGCCCAATTTTGTAACTAAGAGTCCCATCCGAATTGATATTTCCAGCACACTGAAACTGCACCATGTCAAAAGTTGTGTGCTTTGATTTGTCCATATCATGAGCTGTAGATGTCCAAATAAATTCAATGTGAGATAAGGCTATCTATCCACCTAGAAATAGGACATGTGTTTTTAAGAAATTGTGGGCCCAAAACCAACTTACACTTTTCCTAAAAAATGGAACCTTAAGATCCTCTTTTAAAAGAATGAAATATAAGTAAAACACTACCATCTTGGAGTCCCAAAGGTTCCCTGTTCTCATTCAAGGTTTTTTGGAAGCCCTTATCCTCATTGAGAGATAATTAATGATAAAGGATTTCTAACAGAGCATCCTCCTCTAGTTGATGTCGAGCTATGCGGTGGGTGATCATTTCATAAGAGATACACACTTGAAGAGGGAGTTCTACCGTATAATTTTCTACTGGTTTTCTATATATTGTGGGTTTTAATTATTATTTTATATATATCATATCTTGTTTTGATGAAGTTAGTCGAATTTCTTTTTAATAAATAACTGATCGGTGTGAAATTATATGTTAGGGAATTCCGTTTTTCTCATTGGACAATATAAGACTACACTTTGTTCCCAAAAAATTTAGATTTATGTTTTCATTTACAATATTTAATTCATTATTAGGGTCTACAAATTGACTATATTATTTTTATGTCAATTTTTAATCTTATTTTCATCGTTTTACGGGTTGTGGGTACCAAAGATCTGTGTTAACCCTGAATCAAAGGATCACACCAAAATCCTATTAATAAATGAATAACATAAAATTTTCATGTGATTTAATAACATATAAATGATAACAAACTACTCATATAATTTCAAAATCCGATTATTTATCATTTATTAATCTCTTTAAAATAATTTAGTTTCATAATAATGTTTTCAAAATCACACTCCCCCTTCTAGTACTTTTTGCTAAAAATGCATACTCTGAACTTATCTACACTCCTTGAAATAAAACCTAGGGTCATCCCTATAATATAAATCAAACATAAAATCACAATTAATTTTACATGTCATGACAACACCTTAACCTATCTGAATGGTTAAAATCATGAAAATGGGATTCCAAATCATATAAGTGTCTCTAAATCAAATATGTAAAAAACACCATGGTAACTTGAATATCATGGTAAAGATGTTTTATATGTATTTTTATTCTCAAAATTTATTTTCCTTAAAATCCTAACCCTTTATATCTTCCCAAAATAAGGAACAGTCCAAAATAAATTTCACCACCAAGACTGAAAAAAGATGAGTGAATCACAGACCGACCATGACAGAGACCCCTTGCAAGTCAATGACCAAATTAGTTGATACCTTTTATAACATCCCACCCTTCCTCATTGTACTAATAATTTTGAAGGAAATTATTTGGCCTTAATAGACACCCCCATGTTTCCAAATACTATAATTAAATTCTATGAGCTATATTAATAGATGGGAGACGATTTCCTCTTTGAAAATAATAAACCTATCCGAGCATGCCATAACCAAATAAACCATGACGTGTTTCATGATAGCAATGTAATAAAACTAAAATAAATGAAATTTATATGAAAAAAATCAATAAATAATAACATAGTTTCAGAAAACTAACATCAATGAACGTAGTGGAAGAAAAAACTGAAAAGCAAAATAAAAATCCACATTACAGTAAATCTCTAACATGCTCTAGGCTTTGACTTCACAAAACATCTGATGTATCATGATGCATCACTAAATAAGTGTGATGCATTACCTTTTAATGTTTCTTGATAAAAAACATCTTCTAAATGCTAAATGTTCCAAATAAGTGATGAGAAATGAAATTTAGTAAGCTTTACCCAAATGACTTCCCTATACACACAACTATGATTCAAATGGATTTTACATTTATATAAAACAATTTATATCATTTCATCACAAAACCAAAACTATTTTTATGAATAATAGTTTTTGAAATTAAAACCATCATCCTAATAAAGAAAAAAACTACAATTTCATCCATTTCACATTAATTTTTTGCATACCAAAACCATGATTCACAAACACGCCCACACAAGCACTCTTCTTTGAAATTTCCATACTCATGAGCGATTTATCATCCATACACTATGTTTTCACAATGTGGCCAATATCCATGTACCCCAATTACACACACCCCTTTTATAGGGTCAGATAACTTTGTACCCCAATGGTACACACCCCGTATTCAGGGTTACATTACATCATTAACTCACAGAACCTTGTGTAAATAAACCAATTCCTATCAATAATTCTAATATATTTCGATTAATCCATTATTCTCTTGTAAACCATAAAAATAAAAAAATTCAATTCATTTCAATAAAAATAATTTTATTCAAAAAAAACTAAAATAAGACATTTCCAAAAAATATCAATTTTTTTTAAAAAAATCAAAATTTAAAATCAATAATAATAGAACTTAGCATAAACCCTTTCCAGAATTCGAAAATTTCACTTAAAATCCACAACCAATCACTAAATATGGATTCAACCATTATTTACATGTCATTTTCGAAAACTAATTTTAATCAAAACCATCATGTGAAACCAATCCTTAATGTTCTAGGATGAGGATTCGAGAGTCAAGAATCATATCTCAGGAATGGTGGTGAAAATGAATAACAACAACCATATTCCAAAAAAATATGGTTGAATCTCAAGAAAATAATCTTAGATATCTTCCACAAATATAAAATAGGCCATATATAAACAAGATTCAAATAAAAAACATTATATATTTCCACATTGAATAGAATCTCTCAAACTAAGGTAAAGAGGAAGGTAGATCTATGAAAAATCATGAAAACATCAATAAATGATGTCTTACCGTGGAGGTAGGGCTTAAAAACTCTAATAAACACCTCTATATTGCTTCTAAATCAATGGGGAGAGGTATTAAAACATTTTTGAAGAATAACTCATGAGTTAAGGTCGATGTTGTGAGAAAATAGTTATTGAAACTTAATCTATCTATAGATCCACGTGTTTACGATCTTGTTTTTAAACCATGCATGGATATTCGCACGGTTAGGAAAAACCATGCACTAAATGTGTGTCAGCCTCTGACTCAAGGGAGACCGCATGTTGTTGGCCTACACAGTTAAAAACCCATGTGAAATCCTTGAATAATTCCATTACCTAACTTTATATGTTTTCTTCAGGGTGGCTACACGGTTTTGAAAAATCTTATGCCTTCTTGGGAAACTTCCCTTATCCCATGTCTCCAAATCCACAATTTCCTATTAGAGTTTCATGGTTTCCAAAAACTATTCTCAAAACATTAACCTAAATTAAATCCCTACTAATATTTAGAAATGTCACCAAAACATCCCTAAAATCACCCAAAAACGTTATATTCTTAAAATAAATAAATTAACGGTTACTTACCTAAAACCAGGGGTGCTACAGTAAATATAATGTGAATTGTTTAAATTGATAAAATTGAAACTATTATATGAGTTGGATTAACTCATATAATTTTAATTGTTATGTGTTAATTAATGAAAGGATATGATCAGATGAAATGGTAGTGGATTCCTTGGATGATCTCCTTGGATCCAAATTCCAATTGATTCCATGGTCGTTTCTCTCATGGATATTTTTTATATTAGTCGATGCATTAAACATGTTTCCCCTTTTGGTATTGATTCTTTAGGATGCCTTGGAACATGAATCCCCTTGGATTAGAATTTATTGGGCTCATAATGGACTCATTCTATTGACATGGTCCTTAGACCCCACCAAAGTATTTACTGAGTTTCCATTGAGAATCTCATAGGACTCGATGTAGATTCATTGGTATTCTATAGCTTGGATTCATCCCATCATTCTATGATACTTTTGATTTCATGGCATGAATTTTTTTTATATTGTTTAATCTTTATTATAGGATTAGGCTATAATGGAATTATACACTTTGTTACATGGCATGGTCATTGTAGTAATTTTTTGATGATTACATATAGCCCTGTTATAGGTATCATATTGGAGTAGTTAGATTGTATTTTCTCACATTCGTATTTATAATTCCTAGCTTCTATTGAGTATGTTTTATTGATTTTTAATTTTTTTTTCCTAATTTGGAAGTAAAATATAACTCTAGATTTATTACTTCTTCCATATTAATTTCACTTTTACCTCTATTATACCTATTATTGAAATTTTTAAAACTACCTTAGCATGTTACACACAGACTAAATTTGTTATAGACATTATTAGTGGTGGCCTAGTGAGTGATATCTCACACACTATTTAAGATTCCCTTGGGTACATAGATATACCTCATGGATTAAGGTTGGAACATTAAAAATCTTCCATTTTATGATAATTGATATTCATGATTCATAAGAGAATGGGCCACCGGACTGAGCATAGATCATGATTCTAAATAGAGATCGATCTTTTTCATTCATTACCATTTGATTCTTGTATTTTACATGATTCATGTATTCCAATTTTATTTATTATAGATACAAGAAATAACATGTTATTTTGTATTTGGGATTACTTTTTACATTGTTTATATATTCATATATTGAATGCTTATCTTTTGTCTGGTTGATTTATGGATTCTTATATTGAATGTTATTATTATTCCACAATGCTAAACTCTAAAATGAGTGTATAATTTCCCCATAGACACACCCTAAGACCCTGTTTCTAGTGGGAATACTCTATCAAGTGAGAAGATATGCATGATTATGTGGGACCCACTGACTCAGGGTACTATTTAGCGGAATCCAGGTTGGGATGGTACATATATCCTTTTATTACCCTTATTAAGAATAAGAGCGCACCCTTTTTTATGTTTCCATTCCCCAGGATTTGAATAAATTTATAATGTATGATATGTATAATAAGGTGTCTAGTTAATAAGAACATAGTTAGAGTTGTTTTAGTTATCATATGAACCTGTTTTATTAGGTTTCCATGTTTCAAAATTCACTATACCATTATGGTCTTTAGGCATGTATTTTTTAATGTAATGAATAATCATATTAAAAGATGCAATATCTTTGTTTGAAAATCATGGGTTGTTATAGTGTATAAATTTTCTTTATCAATGTATATCTTCTGTTCGTGAATGGTAATTTGAGGTAAATGAAACTTCATTTTGGTAAATATGAGTTCATGATTAATTGAGGATGAAAAGATTTCTAGGTGATGATTATAACAATTTATAGCGAAAATAAATATGTTTATTTAAATAGAGACCCTCTCGTTCATGCTCAAGGTTTTATAGGTTGGTAAATTTTTGTTCAAAGTAGGGATTATTTATCTTATTTGAATATCAATATTAATGTGGATTTCCAGCTAATTTGTCATAAATGTGCCTACATTATTAATTTTGTGGAATTTTATTCCTGCTGCATTGAGGTGATAGGGGGGAGTCTAAGAGGCCATGTGTAACATGTTTTGGGTTACACCAATGAAACATCTGTGATTTTTTGGTGGGTTATTTTTTTAATGGAGGGAGAAAATGTTGGAAAACATCTATGGGAACCCTTGATAATAAATTTTTTAATAGGTTACTTTCATAATACATTATAAAAAGACTTAATAGGCATTGAAATAGAGGTTCAGAAGTGTTGTTTTTGTGATCAAGACTAGAGGGAATATTTATTCTTCCCCTCTACCTGTCATTTTATCATATCCATTATATTAGAATTGAATGTATATAAATACGCGGATAAAATGATACTTGGATAAATTTATTGTTTTGGGAAATTATTATTGAACTAAAATAATTTTATCACTCCATTTACAAAATCATTTGAAAACTATTTAATTATTTACTTTTAATCTAAAGGAATTCAACGTAAGTAATAATCTTAAACATTATATAATAATTAGTTTTAAGTAAATAAATAATTACCTTGTATGTTAGAATATTAAAAGGGTTTATAATTTTAGAGAATTAGTTCATGAATTATATTTAAAAATATCATATATTATAATGTTTACACTTTTGATTTGTATCGATTTTATCGAATATAATATATCTTTTACAAGGACACATTTTTTCCATTAATGAAATATCCTTATGAGTGACATATTTTATTTATTTATGCATCCTCAAAATCAGTGTTTTTTAAATGGTTTGTTCAAAAAAATATCTATGAGGTACATGAAAAAAAATAAATTCTTTAGTCCATTAAATAACATGAAAACCCCTGAAAAAAAATTTATACAAAACAAACATTTTTACTCGAAATGGGAATCATCATTATATTTAAAAGATAAATTTTCATACCTTTTAAAAATAAATTATTTCTATTAAAAAAACATTGGCAAGTGTAGAAATGTATTTTTGGTTCCTTGGTAAATCAACTCCTATAACACATAAAAACATGAATAACCATACAAATGACTTCCAATATAATTATTTGGACAATATAATCATTAAGAAATGCATTAAATTACTATCAAGAAGAACCCATCATATATGATATATCAGGATCACCCATGAGATAAAAATAAAAAAAACTATAATATAAACAGTAACCAATGACCACATCATTAATAAAACATTTTAATCATTCACAATTTCATTATAAAACCCATGAAAACCAAATGTAAATAATTATGAATCCATGTTTGGATATCAAAATAGTCTCTTATTTTAAAAACCAATATCAATAAAAAAATTCCCAAAAAAAAATAGGATTTTTTTTGAATAAAAAATGAAATATTTTAAGGCAATGTAAACATCCAATAATTATAATGGTGGAGGGAATCTCATTGTCACTATATATGTTAAAATAAAATAGTATACAAGTTTTTTGTTAATACATTGAAACATTCATAAAAGGATTCCTTTTTTAAAACTAGTGAAATGAATTAGAAATAGACACAAAATATTATTTACAATTATTTAATGTCTATATAAATACATCCATAAATTAATTTAAAAAATATAGAGATTTATGAATTTTTTTAAGGAAGCATTGAAAGTTAATATTTAAAAGAATCCCATAATAAGAAACCATAAACAATTACTTTAAAAAAATAAAGATAGTAATATATGGAAAATTTTCTAAATTATATTTTATTTAAGAATAAATAATAATTTTATATAAGCATATAGAATAACATATAATGGAATATATATATCTAAGAAATAAATCTTAAAAATTTTTCAAACAAGATTTTAAATTAATGTGTCACATACCTTGATTATGAAATGTTAGATGTATTATTTATATTCAAGATTAATAAAATTATTCTAATTATATAATTTATTAATAACATGTTTTAATTTTATTATTTAATTTATTTAAATTTTATAATGATTTATTTACTCATTTAAGTTCACGTCGGGCATTTAGACGATATCCGGCTCATATGCCCATTATGGATTCAGTAGGATGGATTTAGTAAAATTGATCATTATTTAATATTATAAAGAATAATAATCCATATATATTTATGATTTTCATATATCAATTATATTTTTAAAACCAACCATGAAATATTATTATTAATAATGAACTATGTTACAATATTGAAGATGATATGCCATACGTATTCATGAGTGACATTTCCTATTTTAAAATATCATTATAAAAATCTGGTAAATATAGTTTTATCTTTATATAGTGATAATAATAACATAAATAAAATATTTTTTCCATTAATATTCTTACATATATCATCTGTGTGATGTGGTGATAAAAATTGAACAGTGTCACTTTGTATAGGCGATAGTGTAGATATACGCATGAACGACATTATCGTTTTCATTATATTGAATCAAAAAATGTAAATAATATGTTATATTTCATTAATTATAAATAAGTTAATATAATAATATATAAATTTTAATTACATCATAATAAAAATCCATGATTGGTTATGATGGAAAATGAATTATATAAGTTCGTAAAGAGGCAGTCCATCATACATATGAATGATAGTATCATTTCCAATTTGATGGATGAGGGGGATGGATGTATGTTATTAAATTAACTTTATAACATGTCATTTTATGTTAGACATATTTCTTATTATATCATCATAGTATAATAAGATATTAAGGATGTGGAAGAGGAAAAAAAATGAAATGTAAATAATGATATAACTTATTATTATAACCTCTTTAGGATTTTACCTTAATCCTTTCAAGATTGTATTTTTGCTCAACAAATTCCTATAGTGTATGGGAATGGAAGTAAAGAAGTTATTTTTTCCCATTTATTGAAAACAAATTCTTTTAGGGTTTGAAGAGGAGAGGATAGTGGGTGGCTTTTTATAAGTGGGGAAGATGACCGACCTGAAAATTTTAGAAAACAAAAAGTTATAACCATGTTTTAAAAAACACATAGGTATTAAAAATTAAACAATATCAAGAAATATGTGTTATATGGTCAAAATGTTTCAATCCAATTGAATTTAGACAATTTTATAGGTCATTTTAATCCTTATCATTTTATTTTGAACCCCATGTAGACCATGTTTGACCATAACTGAGGTAATTTTTTTTACCTAATAATTATGTTAAAAATTAAGCTGACATTACTTTATAATATGAATTATTCTTATTAAAAATATTTAATCTATTTTATGAAATTTAATTCGTAGGAGTTATAGAATTTAATATAAAATAAATACCGTAGGCCCGAAAAAAAAAAATTTAGATGTGTATTTTTCAAGAATAATATGATCATATATTTCCTTTATAGAAAGTAATAATAATTATTTGAATTTAAATTAACATTTATGTATACATAATATATAGTTTTCATTTAAATCATTCATAATTAGATGTTATTGTTTCAATAAAACTTTATTTAGTGAAAATGATTTGATATTTTTATTAAACCAATCCACACAGAAAATTGATTTTGTAATATCAAAAAATCAATTAAATATTTATTTAGATACAACACCAAGTTTAGTTTGTGCTATATACAATAAATAGATGTGATTTAGGTACACATATCACATTGGTTGGCTTGGGTAACATAGAATATTGAGTTTCTTAAATAACTTTTGTGACAAACGGGATATTGTTTTACAAAACAATAATAAATTATTAAGATTGTAATTAAAAAATTATTATAGTTATCTCCAATCCATTTTAGTGGAAGTTACTACTAATATTAACTAAAGTCTAAAAATATTATTTATTCATGTATATAAAATGTATTGTTTAGTTATTAATAAGTTAGTAATTAAAGTATGAAATATTGTAAAATAAATAATTTTGTTTTCTAGGAAAAGTATTTTTCAATGTAAAAACATGATTTTACCTAAAAAATTTTAAAAACATATTTTGATGAATTTTTTTAATGAAAATTATATATCATATATTAAATAAATTTTCTTACTCTCATGCAATATATATTATAGGTATAATATAAGAATAAATCTAATTATATAAATTAAACAATGTATTTTTCAAAATGATAATTTTCCCACCTTTTAATGGATAACCTATTTCAATGAAAATTTTGTGTTTTTTTAATTTTTAATTATATAAAATACAAAAAATTAAATGTTGTAATATCAAAATTTTCTTGGGGGAATTTATTATATTTAATGAAAAGTTTCTTACTTTCATGGATATTGAAGAATACTGAATTTTAATTCCAAACTACTTTTTCGTATAATTCATTTTTATAGTTAAATTAGAAATTAATTTGGTTTCAAAGTATAAATAGATAATTATAAAAAATAAATAAAATTATTTCATTAGAATTAATTTGACATTGATATTATATATAGAATCATTTAAATCCTTTGGACCTTTTCACTTTAAAAACTTGTCAACGCATCGCACCTACAAGATTTATTTAAAATTAATTTTTTCCAATTCTAGGATTATATTTTCAAAAAATGGATTACAAATTTTTGATAATAATATTTTATATTTTAAAATATGATCAACTTATTTTATTACCAAAAAATTATTGAAAGTAATTAAAATAAATTATAGGGATTAAGGGGAAGATTTCATTACATAATGGATAATCGTTAATCTTAAATTGCTAAATTAAGTAGAAAATATTCCAAAATCATTTGTTTAACTATTGAGAACATGAAACGTATTTTATATTAAATTGTAATTTATTGGATGAATATTATTTAAGGTAGTCCTATCAATTTTTTTTACTTCTTATATTCATAAGAATGTCACTATTACTCTATTATAAAAGTAAACTCACCCACCATACATCCATTCACCACTCAAGAAAATTTGGATCATACAAAAACTGAAAAATTAAGCTCACAAATTATATCCCCTTATCCTTTAAAACCCACTTTGGTCATTAATCCAACCATGAACCCTTTTTCTTCAAACTGAAAGGTATTTCCCAAAGAATAGGTAACACCCACCTACAAGCTATTTTGTTTTATTTTGATTATAAACTGACAAATTATTCATATTTTATGCTTGTATAAATACATAAGTATAATAAATATACTCATATGTTTTTATGTTATGTTTATTTACCTACACAGAAACTTCCTTTAAATGGGATATGAAATCATCGGTCCTATGTGTGTCACAAAACCGCCTCACGAATCGATGTCACTCGTTATTCCCATACCACCTTTCAAGGATAGAAATAATGATGGATGTTATATTTGTATACAAAATATAGTATATGATTGATTCCATTATCCTTCATGAAATATTACATAATATATACCTTCATTCTATACATTTTGTGTAAATACGATAAATTCAATTATTGATCTGTGGACTATGACCTCCTTAAAGAAATCTAACCCATTCACACTTTACATGGAATATATTAAAGATGGGTTTAGTAAACATATATGATATATATGAAATAATATTTATACTTGAAAAATAATATAAATATAAACATATATTTCATTTACTTTCATTAATTTAGTATGAAAAAATAACATAACAATGTTCATGCATACGTATGACCTACTGGCCCTATAAATGGTGTATACCAATTCATATTTATATCTTTACAGATTATTATAAAATATTATATACATAAAATATATTATATATATATATATATATATATTATTTTTTAAATTATAAAAATCTGAAAATCATGATCAATGTAATATGATCAAGAATAACAAGTCATGATATATACGAAAAGAAAAGCAGATGTTACCTTAAACATAACATTAACATGGAATTGTTAATAAACAGTTAATATAACTCCATAATAAAGTAATATATGGTATTAGATATAAGAATATGGTTCAATGGAATATTTATAATAAAATTATATGTATTATACTAGATATTATTATATCTATAATGAAATTTAATACTTCAAGTAAGGGTTTTTCTCATCCAACTTTTTATATCAGGCTGATACATGCCATGTTCACCACTAATTTAATTTGTGTGGTGTATGTAATTCCCATTAATGGATTATATTATAATTATAATTAAATTTATATGTATTTAAATATAATTTTTTTTATCCTTATTTCTTCGCGTTACGGTTCAAATGTGATCAAATCTGTAATGTAATTTTTTTCAACATTCCTTATTTGAGATAAATGTGATGTTATGAACTTATAAATCTATTCGGTCTGTATATACTACCATTTTACATATTATAACATGAATATAATTTATTTCAGGATAATTTAGGCTTCATGTAACAATTATCTTTCATGGGGGAATATGATTCAAAGTCATTGATGTAGTAATAGTGTATTTCTATAAAATCATAGTTTGTCAGAATTTTTTATTATTATGTCTCCATTGATGAAATATTATTATTAATATATCAAAAACAATCATGAAAATTCTTAACCTCAGGTTATTAATGATATCTTCAGTAAATATTATATTTTCCCATGGTTTTGTATTTAAGATAATTATGAAATCAATTTTTAGAAAATAGGAATTCATTTCTCTTTTTAGTCTGATATCATTGTTTTTAAAAACGATGATTTATAAAAAGGTTATCAAAATGATATAAACATTTCATTATACATTTTCAATATTGTATAAAAAAAATGTTTTAAACATCTTTTGATGATTCATTTATTTATTTTAATTTATTTTCAAATAAATGTTTTTCAAAATGATTTCATTATTGCATTATAAGTTTTCCAATTTATTTTTAATAAAATGGGTTTCAAAATTTTATCAAGAACCATTGATATTTTATCTATTTTTTTTAGATATATCCTTCGTGAAAGTGTTTTATGATTAAAAAACAGTTTTCAAAGAATATAAAATATTTTTTCCAAAAATAAAATAAAAATAAAAATGTAAATGTTTCATTATAATAAAAGTATTTTAAAAATAGTTTAACGATATTTATTTCAACAAAAAGATATTTTCCTTAAGAAATGTTCCATAAAATCTTTCATAATCATTCCCCATATAATATAACATACTTTGTTATAGTCAATTCGTTACTAGGTATATGATACAAAAATACCATTGATATTTTTTATTGGATGGTTTATGTTTTAATTGAATAATGTTTATAAATCCCATTTCTCTCACACTTCTTATTTTATTTCGAAACATTATTATTATAAAATTTTATTATTTATTAAAATGATAATTAGACCTATAAATTTTCAATATGTAATTATATAATGAGATGATTATGATACCCATTTCATTTCCTTAGTTATGATATGATGATTCTTTATAATAATGTATCACACATATGTAAGATTTTATTATGTGATGGGTGGGACCAATATCTCACACTAATTCATTGGGTAAGGATGAATGTTTTATGATCTCAATGAGTATCAAAAAGGGAATCCCACAATATAATTAAGAGGGTACATGGGAAGGAATACCAATCCCAAAATAATAGGGCACATGGGATGTAATCCCCAGCTTAAAATAATAGGTTACATGAGAGGGTATCCCAATCAAAAAATGGGAGGGTGCACATAAGGGAATCACATGCCCAGAATGAGAGTGTACATGTGAGGGAATCTCAATACCAAAATTGGTGGGTACATGGAATTTAATCAAAATCTATAAACCATATGATATCTATGATGGTATCGAAATCCGAAAACAATAGAGTACTTGGGATGAAACTCCATTTCCAAAACCAGAGGGTACATTGGAGGGAATATCATGATTGAAGAAATAGGGTACATGGGAGGTCAACACATGATCCAAAGAAGAGGGTATCTAGATGGGAATCACAAGACTGAAATAATATGGTACATAAGAGTGTATTCTATGCTTGATGTAGGTGCACTGATGATTATCCCATAGATAACATGTATAGAGGGTCTTTATAAGTAGCGTTGAAATATTATTTTTGATTCATATGTGTATTCCATAGATTCATGTCTTATTCCTTTATTATGATCTCCTAGAAAGTGATCTTCATTCCATTATGAATCAAGTCTTATGAACATCTAATATTTATTCCCTGAGTCTTGATTATGATATTTTTTATGTATGTTATGATATTATAATGTCATGATGTTTTTCTTATACACTTATGATCATGTTATTCTTACATTTCTCTCTTTTTACCCTTACTATAAATCCGAGATAACCCCTTTATTATGTTTCCTTTATATTAGTTATGATTTTTTTTTCAGTTGGTGTAATAAAACAGACAATATTTTTAAGGGATATGTTTAATATATTTCACCAAGTAAGAATATTATGTTCCCATGTTTCCAAAGTTACTAATCATTTATGGCTTATAGGCATGTGTTTTTTTTAATTTTCTGAATATTCATCTAAAATGATGAAATAACCATGTATGTTAAGCCTGGGTCACTATCATTCATAACAATGGAAAATAATTGTTAACAATTGGAAACATGGAAGACAAATTTTTAGTTATATCCCCCAAAATATTTCAAAGGATATATCTATGGATGTCTTAAAGGATAAGTATAAACATTTGTTAAAGTATAGGAAAATGTCCTAGAAATTTGGAAAAGGATATAGTGAGTGGTTTCCTAGAAATAAATCCCCTTCAAGATACTACAAGTGGATTTCGTTATAGTGTATATGTACATAGGGGTGACACCCCAAAAAAAACTTATTTGTCTTCACATGATCGAGAACTGGTTCATGAAAATATGCCATTTTTTCACCATGTTTAACACTTCTAGGGGATATTTTTTAGAAAATAAAAAAATATTTATAATCTATAATAAAGTATTTAGAGAGATAATGACTTTTGATGATCAAATAAAAAACCTAAGGATTCAAATAATAAAAATTACATGTCAATATTTATACATCCTCTATGCATTGTTTCATTATTATGTAGTTTCCCTCTATAATAAGTGTTACTCCGATTAATTTTTTTTATTTAGTCAATGTGTAGAACCCAAATGATCTATGTCAAAGACGAATCAAATATAAAATATTATTATAGACCTCATGAGGAATTGAATATTTTTTAATATGGAGTAAAAAAGATTATTTTCATGACCTCCCAACCTTATCAAGACATAAATGTTATTGAGTTTCCAAATGCCCAAATGAGGGAACAATGTTTTCATGAATAAATTTTAAGGTAATTTCCACCTTATTTCAGTGAAATTTTTGACCCACTAGTAGTTAAAAAATGAATATGTACCACTGAAAATATATTTTTCATTCTATTTTTTTTAGAATGTAAAAATTTATATTCGACACATGTCACAATGAAGGTGAAGTGAAATAGTGGTGCAACATTATCAATAATATTAGGAAAAAAGATAAAATTAACCCTATGGATAGATATGAGTTCAAGATTTTTTTTTCAGTATGTAACATCCCTAGATACTTTTTGAAAAAGGTATATTGAACTTTTCCATGAATCGCATAGTTATAAAAAAAATAAAGGATAAAATTAAGAGGAAACTCTAAACATTATATATATAAGAAAATTTAATATAATTTATGAAAATTGATTGGAAATAAACATGAAGAAAATATTAAAACGTAACTGATAAATGTTTGAAGTGTGGAATGAAATTCCTTCAAGTGATCAAATGATGAGATAATGGGAATAAATATAAATCAACAATGAATTCACATTTTTCATTTTTGTGTTTCAATTATAACGAGTATGTGCAATTTTCTAGAATGTTTATAAAACATAAGATTAATGATGATGATGAACATTATAAATCTCTTAAGCCCGTAGAAAAAGGAAATTAGTATGTAATAACAATGGATAGAGTGAACCATTATAATTATGGAACACATATCTTCCAATTATATTATGTAAATTCCATGTTTTATTTTTTGTGAATAATCATTATGGAAATATTATTATTCATCCTCTAGGGAAATTTCATGTTATTACCTCCATCAACATGGATTATAGAATAATTATATCACATTTTATTTTCTATTAGTATGAGGTTGGACCCATGTACTTATAAAAAAATTTTGGTGCAAGATAAGTTCTTCTTTAATGAGTAATGGGTGAATTATATTTTTTGAGGGTTATATGGTTGACCATTTATGGAATAGTTTAAGAAAAAATTCAAATGAGGTAATATATATTACTTTTTTACCTATCCGTAAGAGGATTTATACATATTGGATGACTTCCAAAAACCATTGTGCTATGATTATAACTAAATATAGATAGAATGACTTAAAATTCAATATATGGGTCTTGTTATCCATTTCTGCTTTAGGAATTACAAATTCACCTTCATTTCATGGAGTAAGAAATGAAGTGTAAATTGAGTGATGAAAAACCAAAGGGGGAGATTGTGTACATGAAATGGAATGGGATCATGTAAGTATATCCTATTTTTTAAATTCCATAAATTCTGGAAAATGATCTTGAAATAATATTTCGTCTCACTATCATCATGTTTTATGACATTAAACCCCCTTTTCAAGCCACTCCAGGTGATGAATTTATGAACATTAAAATTACCCAAAACTTGTCCTCTATCAGACTTCATTATAACATGATGGTTAAATTATTCATATATTTCCATGTTTTTAATATCCACATATGTTCTCCTATGTTGGAATCATGTTATGAGTTACTTTGGGTTAATGTTATAGTTCCAACCTTCCCTTTTTAAAATAAGTATTATTATTCATTTCTATTATGTGGGTTCCTAATAAGGGAATGTTAAAGAATTAGACCTACAATAAACCAGATGAATGTTTATGCAGAAATTCATTTTAAGTGGTATAACTTAACAAACTGATGTTTTTTGAATTTCTTTTTAATTATTACAAACATTTCACTATTTTTTTCATTGCATGCCCTATGTAATATAGCTTGTGTTATATGAATTAAAAAAGTTGTTATTACACTATAAGAAACACCAATAAAATATTACACTACACAAAACACAAAGATTATATTGATGTATACACAACACTATTTTTGTCTCATGTTACACACAATGACGATTTCCTTCGATAAGGTGCATGACACGCAAGGCCTTGTTTTACCAAACTAAAATGTACTATAAATAAAATTATTAAAATATTACTGTATTTACCACCTATATGTTATAATGGAATTTAAAAATAATATTATAAAAATTATAAAAATATTTTTTATAAATTTATATAATATCAGTCCTTTTATTATCAATTACTTAGAAATGAAAATAAGAAATATTTGAAAATAAACAAAATCAATTTCCAAGAAAACTATTTTTCTACGGAATAAATCTATATTATATAAATAAATAATACAAACTAATTTGAATATAATTTATGAAATTTATAAATAATATCTTCCATAATTTTATTTACACTCATTCAATATATTTTATAAGAATAAGGTAAGAATAAATACAATTTTATGAATAAAATGAGGTATTTTTCTAAAAGATTATTTTATCACGTTTTAATTGTGAAAAATATTTTAAATATAAATCAGAACACATTAAAAATTATTACTTTATTAAATAAAATTCAATTCGGAAGTAGTGATATTAAAATTTAGGGGGAATTTTTGGTATCTTTTAAAAATGTTTTATGTTATGATGGATGGTGAACAATTATGAATATTAATTCAAAACAAACTTTTTGTGAAATATATTTTTAATGTAAAATTATATTTAAATTCTTTTTTAATTTATAATAAGATCTATTATAAATATATTAATACAATATTGTTAATTGTAACAAATTTCACATTGAAATTGGATAGAAAAACATTTCAAACATTTGGACTTTTTTAATTTAAAAACCTATTGTCTCATCCCTTCTAGAGGAGTAGATTTACATTAATTTCTACGACTTCTATTATTAGAATTTGGAAAAAATAATTACATATTTTTAATCATCATAAAATATAATTTTAATTAATTTCAACATAGTTTTGGACGATGATATTAGTGAAAGTAATTATAATTAATTATTACAATTAAGGTAAAAACATGTTTACTAAATAGTTAATCAATAATCATAAATCAAAAAATGACCTAGACACCTTTGAAATATCCACTGGATGGTCATATTTTAAAAAATTATCCTCATTGAAAAAAATGGTCAATTAATGGAGGCACGTTTTTTGTGGGATACCACTTAAAAGGGTTTTTCATTTTTATATTTATTAGATTGTCACTCGTCAACTGCAAAATGGCACTCACCCCCTCTCCTCCTCCCAACTGTCAAGGAAATTTGACACATTGAATCCCTACACAAATAATCTCTAAAATTACTTCATATCATCCAATAATACTAAATTTGGTCATATATCCATCCAATGAAGCTTTTCTATGAAAACAAGTATGAGTTATCAAAAGAATATGTAACATCGATCTACACGTTCTTCTATTTTATTTTGATTATTCGCCCACTAAATTATTATTATATTATTATTATATAATAACCTATGTATCATATATATATTTATATTTTGTTATTTTATTTTTTTACCAACACTATCACACACTTTCATTAACTGGGATATAAAATCAGCTTTCTGGTGTACGATAAACTACTGTCTCGCGAACCTATGTCACTCATTCTTCCGTAGACAACATTAAAGGATTGAAATAATGATGTAATTTTTGTTTTATATGATTTTTATGTCATTTATGATTTATTCACGATTCTATAAATATTTTATAAAACATACCATCATACTTTTAATCTTTTCTAAATACGATAACTTCGTTTGTGGACGTGTTGACTACCACTGCCTCAAAGAAGTGTGATTCGTTCACACATTTCATTGAATTTTTTATGGATATGTTTAGTAAATATATATAATTTATCTTCCATAATAATTATTATATATTGATAATATATTTTTACAAATATTTCATTTACCTTCATTATTTAAATATGACACGAAACTGGAAACAATGCTTGTGCCTACGTACCACCTACCATTTCCATCAATGGTGTCTTTCATTTCATATTTCTATATTATATATATTATTATAAGTATTATATGCTGTATATATGTGGTATTAATTTAATATTTTTATTCAATAAATTATTAAATCACGATCTATATAAGAGGATGAAGAATAAAAAGTCAAAATATATACAGAAAACAAAGAAGATATTACTCGAAATGTAACATTAACATAGAATTGTAAATAAATTGGTAATGTTAAGTAATAATAAAATAATATATGGAATTAGAGACGATAATATGATTATTTGGAATATTTATAGTTAACTTATATTTATTATACAATAATTTTTAACATTTACTAAGAAATTCATGACTTCCGGTAAGGGGTTTTCCAATCTAAATTTTTATATCCATAAGATACATTTCTTGTTCACCACTCATTTATTTTATGTGATTTTTATATTGCATGTAAATTGTTATTAATATTAATTGTATTTATATATCCATTATATGAGCCTCATTTCTTGGTGTTATGGTACAAAATTTACGAAATCGATAAAGTAATTTTTGTCTCAATTAACCTTAATGGAGATACATGTCATGTTATGCACCAATATTTTTATATGGGGTGTATATAATTCATTTTTAAATGTTATATAATGAATCTAAATATTTTCATGATATTTTAGCCATCGAGTATTTTTTTTATTTCACGTGGTATTATGATTAAATGTAAACAAAGTGGTAATAGATATTTTCTTCAATCTAATCATTTAATAGGATTGTTTTTTATTATCCTTACATTGAAGAAATATTATGTTAAATATCCCAAAAAATGTCATTAATTTTATTATACTATAGTTATTCATGATATCTTCAAAAATGGTATCATTTTTACACTATTTGGGATTTAATATAATTAATATAACATTATAATGAAAATCCAACTTTATTTCTCTTTTCTTTCTGAAATATGTGTTTTTCAAAACCATGTTTTCAAAAAAGGTTTACAAAAATTTATCAATTTTCCTATTTTAATTTTAAAGTTTATTTCTAAAATAAATGGATCTCTAAAATTATTCATTTTTTATTCATAGGTTTTTATAGTTATTTTGAAATAATTTTTTATTAATTTTTTAGGCTTCCCTTATATGTTTTCAAAGATATTTTCATATAAAAGTTTTTCAAAATGATTTCAAGATTCTATTATGTTTTTAATGGTTATTTTCCAAAAAAAGGATTTCAAAATTTTTTATGATTTAAAAAAAAATCAATGTGGAAGAAATATATTCTTAAAGAAATATTTAAAATGAAATTTTAGTGATTTTTTTATAAGAAAGGGATTTTTGAAATTTCTATATAAAAGGTATTTTTAATGAAAGCACATTTTCATTATCAAATATTCCATGTGTTCTTCATATAAGATGATTTATTTTGATAGTTTAAGAAATATTGTAGATATTATCCAAGATTACCATTCATATTATCTATTGAATTGTGTTGGATTTGATGGAATTATGTTTATGAACCTCATTTCTCTTCTATGGGTTATATGATTTTGAATCATGCTTCTTCTCAAAGGTGGCGATTTGATGAAAATATTTGGGGTCCATTATCATATCAATATGTAATCATATGATGAAATTTTTATAATACCTATTTAATTTCGTCTGTTAGTAGATAATGATGTTTATAATCTAAGGGAAAAAGTAAGTATGATTTTATTATGTGATGGGTGGGACCTATAACTCCCTAAATTACATTGGATAAGTATAATTTTTATGAGCTCAAAGAGTTCACATGGGTAATTTTATCCTCTAAATAGGAGGGTACACTCATGGGCAACCAAATCATGAAATAATAGAGTACACAAGAGGATTTCTCAAAACTAAAAAAGGAGGGTACATGGGTGGATATCCCATGCCTAGAATAAGAAGGTACAGAAGAGGGACACCATTTCCCGAAACTAGAGGGTATATGAAATGGAATAAGAAGACTGAAATAGGATGTCACATGGGAGTGAATAGAACTATCAAAATAAGAGGGTACATGGGAGGGTATTCCAAGAATGAATCAATATGGTATACAGGGGGGATATTAAGCTCGAAATAAGTGGGTGTACAGGAGGGCATCCCTAGCCCATGAAAATATGGTACATGTGAGGGAATAAAATTCCTAAAACAAGAGGGTATATGGGAGGTAATCCCAATCCCAAAGCAATAGGTTACTTGGGAGGTCACCATAATCCCAAAGTTGGTACATGAGTGATTAGAGATATCCTAACATGTTATGAAGGTCTTCAGATGTATCCTAGACATAGGATTTTTAATTATTATGTGTATTCCATAGTTTCATGTCTTATTCCTCTATTATTATCTCATGTATTATGTTATTGATTACATTATTATTCATGTCTTATTAACTACCAATCTTCGTTCCAGGACACTTGATTAAGATCTTTGATATAGAGGGTATGATCTTCTAATGTTATGATTATGTTATCATTCCCTTCTTCTCATGTTATGATAAAATTTATACATTTTTTACCCTTACTAAGTATACAATCTCAACTGTTTCTTAATTTTCCTTCACCTAGGTTATGAAGAAAGTATTTAATTAGGATTACTAAATAGGGAAGATCTCTAAGGGAGACATTGAAGATCTATCACAATGATAGAAAATTACGTTCTCAAATTTTTCATGAAACTAAACTATTATGGTCCTCAGGAATATATATATTAATGATCTACTTATTCATTGAGAATGATTTAATATAAATTGTTGTTAATCCTAGGTCTCAATATTATTAATTAATTAAAATGGATGAAAATTATGCACTATAAAACATTTAAAAAATATGGTTTTGAAGCCTAAAAATAATCATATACTAAAATACTTTTAAAAATATTTTTCTAATGTAATTAAATGGATTATTTATAATTAAATAATAATTATGTTATGTGAAATAAAATTCAAATCACATTTAGAAAATTAAATTAGAAAATTTATTGAAAATAAATTATAGTTTAAAAATAGTCATTTATCCCTATTCCATGAAAAATCAGTATTTTATGAAAAATACCAAAATTTTATCCTATGATAATTTCCATATCATGATTTAAAATTTGAATTTATTTTTATGAACTATTTTTTTCTTAAAAATATATAAATTTTTTATAACATTTTTTCAAAAAAATAAAATAAAATAAATTTTGAAGAATAAATTTACATTAATTAAAATTGATTGATTAATTACTAAGAATTGATTAATAGTTTTATTATGTAATGAATTTATATATATATTATAAAGTATTTAATACTATTAATACTCCCCATTTTAATTTCTATGTTATCACGATAATATATTTTATTTCACTTTTATGATTTTTATTGTATATTGTCACCATTATCAATTATAATATTATACTTTCAATATATCACAATGTTCTATTATCTAAGATAGATTTTTCCTAGATCAAAATTTAAAATGAATGAAGAATGTAATTATAACTTTAATTTTGGTTCATCAATATTACTATCTCATTATTAGATTACCAAATTTATGAATTTTTGGATTTTACTCTACAAAAAATCGTGAGATTTGTTAGTTAACATTATAATGACTGTTTGTTTTAAATTAAACTCCTACAATGAATTTTTAGTTAGACTTTAATAATAAGATCATTTTTTACCATACTACCAATTTTTTTCGTTATTTATTCAAATTTTCCGATTATTATCTATTTTTTTCTATCATACATTTATACTTTGCTATAGTTTGTGATGTTAGAAGTCTCGATTTTCTCTAGTTTCTGAGTTTATGATTCTTGGTCGACACAATCACTTTCAACCTACTCTATTATTTCAACACTCTAATCACTAATGAACCTATAGTTAGTTTAGATAATAAACCAAAAAATTTATTATCATTGAGGTATCATTTTTTGAAGAACCATTATTGGGGAAGGGACTCATGTGATTTATTTTGAAACAAAAATTTGATCAAAAAATAAAATTGAAAAATACATAAAAATGAATACATATTTTCAAAAATCTACTTTTAAAAGAATCAATTTTTTTAATTTCTATATTTTTAATATAAGTTTCATTATGTTATATATTAAAACTATTGGCATATAATAGTTTAGAACCAATTATACCTAATATAAGTAGACATCATAGTGAATTAAATATGAAAAATAAAACTAAAATTGAAAATTTTTGAGAGATAGTTGCTAGAAATAATGATCAAAACTGTCAACTAGAACTCATTTTATAGGATAATGAAAGGCCTTAGAATTGGTTTTATTAACTACCTGAAGTTTCAAAAAAATCATCCATTAATGAAATTGAACACTAAATCATAAAACTATGAATTGAATGAGTCATACATTTTTATAGATCCTATAATAATTGGAATAATATATGAAGTCACTATGTTTTATATTAGACAATTTTATAAAAAAATACAACAGATAACTATTTATGTAATCATAGGGGATAATATAAGGATAATTTTTTCAATGTATCTTAATGAAAATGTTATTAATAATTTCCTAGGTATATATGAATATATATATATATATATATAATATGAGATAATGTTCAGGATTACATTATGATAATGTGTTATCCAAATAGGATAAAAGGTGAGATAGAAAATAAAACAAACAGTTTTTAAGAGGATGTGAGACCTTTCATGAGGAATGGGATAAATTTAGATATTTTCCTAGTTGGTTCTGACATCATCATATTTCATATTATGAAATTATAGAAATATTCTATGATGGTTTTTCACATTCAATCCAAAACAATGTTTATCAATTGGTTTGATTAAATTATAATGATAGAAAATATAATGATCTTATGAACATTTACAGTAGTTTATCTCTTAATTCACAACACAGGAATTCAAGTAAAAGAAAAGTAAATAGAGATGAAAATTACATTGGGTTACGTTTGGAAATGAATGCTCACCTTGGTAAAATTAACGAACACATTTAAATATCATCATAAGTTACTTTTTTATTTATAAAACTTTTAAAGGAATGTGAGAACCCAAGTCTGAATAGAAAACCATAGAATCAAAGAGAAAAATAAACATATGAACCATTTAAATCAATCATAATCCTATTAGATTCATTATTCCTATGACGTTTCCAGAGAAGTCCATTTACCTCTAACTCCAAATCATCTTTGATGAGGTCCTCGAACCAAATAGCCAACTTGTATCACATATGTATGAACTCTTCCATGCATAACGTTCCTACATTAAACCCTCTTTCCAAAATACAATCATGTTTGTCAATCCAATCCATCAATATCCAGCTAGTATCCACTTCATGATCTCTCTTGGATACCAAAATCAATCAATGTAAAATTTTCAAAATGTAACTCTAGCTGATTCATGTACCTCTAATGACTAATTTTTTATTAATAAACAATATTTCTAAAAAATTGACTATAAAAAGGATCATCATGAATTTAATAAAGATAAATATGATGATTGAATTCATAACATTAAATTTCCAATGGGTTAATTGGATATGGACATAAACTCAAGAGATAAAAGGATGATGCCCAATACAACTGAGATTTATCCTTCTGAGAATTCCATGGTATTAATTATATTTACTAATAAAAACACATAATTAAACTATAAATATCCATAAGACAAATTAAATCAGTAAACTATGTGAACTTGGAAGTCAAAAAATGCTTAAAATTAATATTCAAATGGGAAAATAAACATTGAAAATGAAGAAAATATAACTATTCTACATAAAAAATATACGAAAAAGACATTAAAAATAAATATAAATATAAGGATAATATTGATGAAGATATAGGTTAAATTAGATATGATTTAAGTAATTATTCCACACCCATCCCATTCCATGAATATTTGAAACCCAAAAATTACTGAACATAATTACCCTTGTTCTGTGGGATTTTAACCAAGATGTAATTGAATAATAATTTCATCCAAAATTTAATTCAGATTCATTAATTTTTTAAATCATTAAATGGGATTGTTGTAAATAAGAATTATTTATAATAATTTATAACTATCGGCCTCCCTAATGAGTGGAAGCTATCATTCAGAATAAAATCTACACAAAACAAAATGATTTGGGGGTGTTATCATCCCATGTACCATAGGGAATAACATTAAGCTAAATTTCATTTATTATATCGATAATATTTTTAATGTACACCATTTATCATAATTTAAATTTTTTAGGTTTTTTAAATTACATCCCAGCACTATTATTCTATATTGTATTGACATATCATTCACACATCCTAAAGGAGAGTTGATGACATTATTATGGGTTGAAGGATGCCATTTTCACATACTGACTAACTTTTTTGGACCTAGAGTGAAACCAATATGTCCCTATAATCCTTGGTGGGACAATCTAAGTCAAATGTTAGATATTATCAATGTGGGAGAAATTATGTTTATTTTCCAATTTAGAGTCCATGAAGAAGAGTTTCATTTGATTAGAAATGTCCAGAAACCTTATTTTGGTGAAAAATAATCTTGGGTAGATTTGTTATAATATGAGAACTAATTTTATAATTTTGAAGAGTATACAAAATAATCTTTGGATGAATATGTTCTTATATAATATTAAAATGATGTTTCACACATTTTTGTGTATTCTCCAAATGAGGGTCTATAAAACATTCTAGATTTTGATAACACATTTTTTTCTAGTCATGAAGTGTGGAGTTGTGGATGAATTTTTTTGTGTATAAACATAAATAATATTTATAGGATTTTTAGAATAATTTAATATTTCAAGAAAATGGAGAAAAATTATAAAATGTTGGGGGAGAATTTTTAAAACCATTTGTTGATTTTAACTAAAAAAAGCCCTTAATTATAATATAGAAACTTTTGAGATGGATATATATACATTAGATAGTATTGAAGAAAAATTAAATAATTTTTATGAAATTTAAAACCTATACACACTTCAAATCATTTTAAAAAAATATTGATTGTCAAGGTACACTCAGTTCTAAGAGTCTTCCTTCATGTGAACAATCACATAAATAAAAGACAAAACATCTCCAAACACACCTAAAATACTCATTATGGGTGAAAATTTAGAACTATATGTTATTATTTATGACGAACATAATGAAAGTAAAGAGAAATTTTTTTTTGGTATTCTAAAAATTATTAAAACTATAATAGTTGATTCCATACATGATATCAAATGGATTAAACATTTATTCATCCCACACATGATTTATATAAAACCACATGTCAAAAAATAATAGAGGGTAAAAATATTCTAAATATAAATAGTAAAGATGCTATGAGATAAGTGGTTATCCAGATGTTATATGCATAAATCATATACTCAATTTCTAACTGATGTTGTGTTATTCTAGTTCTGTTAGATCCCAAGAATAAAGTATTTTCTATTGTGGGCAATGAATTGAATGAACAAATAAAAAAATAGGAAAGAAACTAAATAGTGATTATGAATTGATTATAGAAATTTAAATTAATCCACCATTAAATATCATTTTATAATTTATTTCCTAGATAAAATTCATTATTGGATTTTTATAAATGAGTTCATTTTTATGGATATTCTTGTTACAAAAAAATTCTTATAGCCCAAGGAGTAAAATAAATGGAAACCTTCACATTACATTTGAGAAATTTTTTGGATAATTTCCTTTAGAATGTATGGTTCTCTATCCACCATTAAAATATGAAATGTAGTTTTCGTTCTATGTATGATATATATAATTATTGAGGTTTTTAAGGACAAAGTTTCCACATTTTAGGGAACTTTTGATAACTGTCTAGAAAATATAGAATTAATTATTCAGTAATTTAATGAAACCAACATTATTCCTAGTTAACAAAACTATTTGTTAATGGTTATTTAAGGGATAGTTATTTGATATAGGTTAATTTAAGTGGTATTGATGTTGAAAAGTTTAATATATAAGTGATCCAAAAATGTCATCCTCTTGAAAATGTTATTGGTGTTCAGAGACTATTTGGTCATGCCAGTTTTGACTAGAAAAATGTTGAAGACTTTTCAAAATTCAATATTCCATTATTTTATCTACTAGTAATAGATACACCATTTTTATTTGACTTAATGTTTTCATAATACTTAAATTTTATTAATGACAAACTCATTTCATCACCCATTTTTACGGTACTTGAATAGAATTTTTTTTTAAATAAATGTGATTCTAATGATGTGGATGTTTGAGATTGTTTTGGCCAATGGTTGTATATAATATTATATATGATTAATTAAGTGAGAATACTTCATGATAATTCTCAAAAAACCACACCTCTACCGATAGAGTGTTTTTGGATATTTTTTTCTTTGGAGACATTTAGGAATTACCTATTAGGTTCCAAAAACATTTTTCATAGACCGTACTACCTTTATTTAACTTCTATATAATAAATATAAATAAAGACTCATGTGGTGGATGATTTCCTTATAGAATTTATATTTCTCGATTAGAGACAAACAGTGGGCTGATAACGATTTTGTAGATCATATATCTAGGATGTATACTACTCATTTAGTAGATGTTGGGGAGGTTATTGTTTCAATCTCTGTTGAAATGTTACTCAATACTTCAATTAAAAAAAATAAACTTGTTATATATATTTTTTCAATTTTTTATCATCATATGTTATGGGAAATTATTTCTAAGAAAATACAATTAAAATTCATTTATGAGTTTATGTACTATATGTGGGATGATCCATTGTTGTGTAAGAGGTGTGTTGTTCGCATGATGTTGGGGTTCATTCCAAAGTAAGCGATGTTTTATATTCTGGTTAATTATAATTCCTCACTATGGGGAGGTCATCAAGGAGGAGAAATGACGACCCAAAGAGTACTTTATGTAGGAATTTATTGGTCTACATGTTTTAATAACTCCAAGAGTTCAGTTATGGGCTATGATAATTGTCTAACATGGAAAAATGTAGGAAGAGAGAAATATATTCCTTAGATCAGTTTTTGGAGTTGATAAATTTTATTGTATGAGGATTTGACTTTATAAGGCCATTTTTATAATAATTTGAGATTGATGAAATTTTTTTAGTTGTATAATATGTTCAAATGTTTACATAAGCTCTATAACTGCCCAATGATAAATCCATCAGTACCATTTAACTCATTGAAAATAATATATTCTTAAGATTTATAGTGTTATGATATTTAATCGCTAATAATGGAAAACATTTTAAGAATTTCAAATTTAAATCCTTGATGGGGACATATGATTATACTCATAGAACATGAATTACATTATATCCACACTCTAGTAGTTATTTTGAAATTTTAAATCGATAAATTTTGTAGATTTTAGATGAAAAATTCATTAATTATATGAAATATTGGTCCTCAAAACATGATGAATCATTATGGGCATATAGAAATTACTTAAAACCATAATACATATGTGTCCGTATAGGTTTTTATTTGAATCATCTTGTTATTTACCTTTATATTTGTAAAAGAAATTCATACTGTGCTATGAAAGCTTTGAAATTTAATTTTATGATTTAGGGTGAGAGATATTTTCTCGAGCTATGTGAGCTAGATGAGATTACAACATGATGTTTTGAATATGCTACGATTTAAAAAGAACGTGATAATTATTCTAATAATTTCATCATAAAAAATAATTATTTTAAGTTTATATAAAAGATCTTAATTTTAAATTCCAAACATAGATTTCATCCTAGGAATCTAAAATATAAATGGTATAGGCCTTTCACATCCCTTATACACCATGTAAATAGGGTCATGAAACTTGTAGGATACGATAATATACCATTACAAATTAATGTTCAATGGTTTAAGAACTATTTTAAAGGGTAACAAGTGGGTTTGGCCGTCATATTTATTTCATTTTCATTTTATTCTTAATTCTAACCGAAGACTATAAATTCAGTGCTTCATGGGAGTTAACCCATGGGAATTATTATTTTTTATATTTCATTTTATTGAAGAATAAAGTGATCATGTGTTCTTTCTGTTACACCGTTTTACTAGGTTATTATTATTTTTCATTTTACCTTTTTCATAAATAAGGTTATTGGGGTGGCTACAAAAGAACAGTAAATTCCAAATATTATTTAATATAAATAGAAGCTACGTACAGGAGCCTTATAGGAATGACTTCCCTAAATTTTACCTTAGGATTCATCTTTTTTTAAGCTACAACTATTGTAATTTATTATTATTTGATTTAATTGTAGGTCTTGATTATTGAAATTTTATATGGTATTTCACTCAATGTTAATATGTTTGAGTTTATTTAGGATTAACACTAAATAAAAAACATCTTAAATCAGAGATATTATTGTTTTAATCTATCCATTTTTAATATAAATATGTTTTTTGTTTCTTGTGCTATTCCATGTTGTTTGTTGGCAGAAAAATAATCTTCAATGATTTTATATCTACCAATACTTTTAGTTTTTTAAGGGGGATGTTTCCACTATCCAATTCTTAGAAATATTAAACATGATGTATATTAATCTTATTCAAAAATTCATATTCCTGTGAAAAAAATTTCTTGTACATTTTCAATTGTTTGTTACTGATTTATTACAAATTGTGGTAGATAAATTATATATACATTCTTTCTACTATTAACTTTAATGTGATCTATACTCAATTTTATATCCTTTTTATACTTTAATTGTTTCCATTATTTTTAAAAAATTAAAGTTAAAAATGGGAATATTGTTGAATTATAAGTATAGGGAGGCGTTTAAATTTAGCTAAAATTCATTTAAACCCCATAAATAACCTTAATTTTTTTCAAATTCAAATAATTTTAGTTTTCAATTAATCAATTTTAGTTGTTTATCTTTTTTGGATGTGTAATATTGTGTATCGACATTGACAAGTTTAAATCTATATTATCACATAGATTTAATTGATTTTACCATTTTAATTTTCCACTAAAAATAAATTGTGTTTCTAAATGATTGGATGAATTTTATGAAATTATAATATTCTTTAATCTTTTTGACATTGTTTTTAAACTCATAAAATATTTTTGCAAATAAATAAAGAAATAAAAATCCTAATGCAAGTTGAGTTTCTATTATTTCAATATTCAATTATATTATTTTTTATGGTTTTAGATGAGTTATTTATGATGTCCAATATTTATTTAGTTTTGACATAAAAACAGAGTGTCTAGGTAATATAGATAAAATTTATGTAAGTTTTTTCTCTATGAGGAATTGAGAATTTTAAAATTTCAACTGAATTCAAATTTATGTGTGTTTAATTCATTTTTATTAAAATAAGGTGAATTGTTTTTTTTAAATTTTATATGTTATTTGACCAAATTTATTAATTTTTAAGGCTAAATTCATTAACCACTTGAGTAAAATCCATAGGGGGGAATTTATTTGAAATCCAATTATTTGGGGAAAACTATTTATTCAGTCTTCTGATTCAATTTATTCCACTGAATTTTAATAAATTATTGTTTAAGGATTAGAAATGTTACATGTGTGGTGGATTTTAATTTTTTTAATTTTGATGTATTTTTTCAAATAATTGTATTATGTTTTTGATTATTTACTTACTAATTTTTTTTAAAATGATAAACAATTGATATTTTATATTTAGGAATTGAATTTTTAATTGATTTCATTTTTTATTTAAAATGTTATTTTTTGTCAAATTATTTAGTTTCTGTAGTTTCTTTTTTTTTAATTTTGGACTTGATAAATATTATATTTATTTCTTGGAGTTTAATAATTTAAATTGATACTTAAATTTTTAATATTAATTTTCTGAATTTGTTTACTGGTATAATTAATGAATCTAGAAATTAAAATTATTTCAGTTTTATAATATCAGGAATTCATATGAAAACATTTGGAATTTTTGAAATAAATTCTTTTCATTGAAATATGTTTTTGGGAGATAGTTTTAAATTATGATTTTTTAAGTGAATCATACTACTATTAGTGTGATATTTTCCCTTACTACCACTTCTTTTTAACATCAGATTAATTTATCCTATCGTCCACCCCACGATGGATGCTTTAGAAAACTACTACAACTATGGAAAATAACTGGAAATCATAGAGGGATAGTAATGCCACTCACATGATTCAACTACTATCAGGGATGTACTAACAAGACTAAATGTTTTCCTTCAAATACCTACTACTGCCTGAGTAAATACATGTTATTATCAAGGGTACATATGAAAGTGGACTCTACTATTTTTTACGTTATCATCATACCATTTAGAGGTTAATTATTTTGTGCCTTGGATACCAAAGTATAACACTATTTGATCAATTAGACACTGATACTGGTTAAAGGAGGAGGGTACTTTCTTTCCTAGGAATCTAATTTACACTAAATATTTCAATAGAAGTGAATGCATAGATATTGTGATGAATCTGAGCCTATGATTCTAGTATCATCAAACAAGATGTGTAGTATCCAGTGAAGATCATATATCCATTGATTAAGAATAAGAATATGGTTGAGTCATGCTAAGGAAAGTCCTAGAGGAATATTATGATGTGACTCCAGTGGCGGATTCACTGAGGTTCTTCATAGTGGAATCTTGACTATGGTGAAGATATTATAATAAAATGATATTGCATGAAGGTTTTATGGAGTTGGGGAAACCATATTTCAATTTTTAAAGAGTAAGATCATATTCATATACATGAACAATGATTAAATATGGCTGTCTGAGTTTATTATTCCAATCCATTACTGATTTCATCAATGTGGTAGATCCGGAATTTGATCTCAAATTCCAACTCATTTTTGTATCTGAATAGAAGAAATTGATTAATATTTTCCATGTGAGGCCCGTCATGAGAGAAAAATGAGATTAATGAGTTTATGTTGAAATAAATTTCTAATTTGAAGGATCGTGATGACTATTTGATTTTATAATTGAATGATTGTTGTTCAGGTTAGGGACCTAAAATTTTTTATGGATAGGATTGGAAGGACGGAATAAAATGTACATATGGTGTTAGATTATTGACCCAATGAATTCTATTCAAACTATTTTCAGAAGGCCAAGGCCAATTCTAGGGTTTATTCAATATTTGATCACATTTTGTTAAATATTTGTGAAACCTATGTGGTCTGATGAAATAGAATACTTGAGTTAGTGTGGATTAGATGACCCGAATGAATTTTAGATCCATATGGATCCCTTTTTCATGGATAACTGTATGATGAAAACCATTATTATAGGTGGGATGAGGATTAAGAAATATTATAGAAGATTAAGTTGGGCCTAGATAACATATAAGGATCCTTTATTGAGGTATATTTTTTGTTCAAGTCAATTAATTCGTGTCTGAGGATACTTCATGTTATAAAATCTATGATCTTGATTAATTATAGATAAAAAGGTGTTGATATTAAGATTATTAGAATTCATGGGGATTGATAATAGGGGAAATGAAATGGATACCTTCCTATAAAGTGAAAGGTTTTAGAGGCAGGTAATGAACTGTTTTGAGAATAGATTATTTTTACTAGAAGAACATCAATTTTTGTGATTTTTTTTACTAAGAAGGTTTATATGGGTCTGTTATCAATTGTTCAATGTGATTTATTCATGTCAATTTATGTGAAATGGTACAATCAAAGAGGCCACATGAATGATGATAATGGTGACACAATTTTGAATTTGGTGGTATCATCATTGTAGAGAATTTATTTAAAATTAAGGAGAAAAATATTTTATTGAAATTTTGAGGGACAACATATCAAAAATATGAGTGAGGATTCCTCAATATCAATTTAGAAGATGTTTTATGTAGAGTAGAATAAATCATGGGTAGTGTGGTTTTAATTTTCAAGACTATAGGGAAGATTTATTCTTTCCCCTATATTTATTTCCATCATGACCATTGTACTATAAATTAATTATATATACAAAGATTTAAAAAATTTATCTTTCCTAAATTTAGTAAATGGTAAAATTTATATTTTGTTGAAATTATCTTTTTTCTTTATTTTTAATATCATTTAAAAAATGTTAATTTTTTCTATTATATTAATGGAATTCAATGATATGGAATTTTAATTTACTCAAATTATAAAATAATGAACCAAGAAACAATAATGTTAATATAGATATATTATTATTAATTTACATTTTCTGGATTCAATAATTGTTGAATTGTTGGATTTCACTTTTCCCCAACTTAAAGGAGTTAATTTTTAAAATATTTCAATTGATGATGGTCAGAAGTTCATCATTTCAAAGAATAAAAACTAATCATTTAATTATCCAATAAACGTTTCCACAATATATTTTTTTTCTTTTTGAATTTCACTCTTTCCCCACAATATAAATTATTTCATCAATACATCTAAATGGTGTTCTTGGTTGGGTTATTAACAAAATATTTTTACTTCTTTTTGATATTTTTATTCTCAGTCAGCTCAATCATTTTTAAACTCCGCTATGGGTTCTAATCCTTCCACACCACTGCATCAGTAGTTAGTTGGAATTATAAATAACAAAACCAGGTCTGCTAATTAAATGTAACAATAGAGGATTGATGAAGAATTATCCAATTATTCTATCTACCCCCACTCAACATCATCCTCTCTTTTTGTTCACACAAAAACTGATTAAAGGTTATTAGTCAAAGTTATGATTATTTTTTTATTAATACATGATATTCTCAACAAAAAAGCTAGAACGATGGGATATGGGATTAGGCAATTATCATGGTATCGTGAAAAACCTTTTTTGGCAGTGATGGTTAGTTTGAGGGAAGATGGAATAAAACAATTATGATAGATCATGGTATTAGTTGGAAATGAGATGAAGATGATTGGATGGATTGGTGTGTTCAATGATTATAAGAGGAAGTGATGGATAATGTTTCGAGTCAGTGCATATAATCATCTCAAAATATAGTGGTGTGGGGTTGGTAGGGATCAAATGCCAAAGGTGGTTGTTATAAGGTCGTGTCTTATTGGAGCATTAGCCAATGAATATTGAAAAGGGGTCAGCTGTAATGTGGATGGAACGAGCTAGAGATTGAAACCCATGTAGCAGATATAGTGAAATAAATTATAGTGGCGAGGGAGGTTGGGGTTCCTCTACTAGTTTTGTTATTATGAAAAAAATATTAAAAAATGAACAATTACAGAATTAGTTTCATAGTCCTATGGAATCCTCAACCGTAAGAAAATATAGATAAATTCAAAAATAATAATTATAATATAATATATTCATGTTTTTGTTACAACATATTATTATGATGTTGGATGATGATCCATTTATGGAATCATGATCATGAAATATAGTAATAAAATTCAAGACTAATAAGTGATATTTAAAATCCGACTAATTGTATAATATATTTGTTTTACTGGGTAACACATCTCATCTATTATATGATGAAATGAATACTTTTTTATATTTCACATATTTTGAATTTTGAAATAGCATATCTAGATAAATTTTACATGAAGATCATAATGGAACAATTTATGTGGCAACATCTGTTCATTTTCGTGGTGATATAGGTATATTTTTTATACATAATTATAGGGAGAGTCGATGGGTTTGTGAGTGAAGATCAATGTGTTCATGGGGTTGACTTCTCACCCTTATGTGGATATGTCTTAGTGTTGTTCCACTATCCTCGTGTATGATTAGTTATTCCCCCAACATACTCAAGGTGTAGGATCCTCTACTCATAGATTAAATATAATCATCTACTTCCCTCAAGTACATGAGGAATGAGATCCTCTATATGTGAAGTTAGTATTCCCCTCAACTAAGAGATCATTTGGGGTGTGAGATCCTCCCCCATAGTAACTATTCCCTCCAACTACATGGGGAATGAGATCCTCTATTAAAATCCAATAATGTTTAAATGGGTTTAATGGTATTTATATTTTTGATGCATTATTATTGCTGGGGTTTTGAAAAACTATAGTGTAAAATATTCTCTCATATGGTGATCATTCATAAGTGATGTGTAGCATCCCCTTCATGGATTATGTGGGTGGTATCTTAGTTGGAAATTTTGAGTAAATCATATTTCATGGATTTTTGTGACTCTTTACAGCCCAAGGTTTTCCATTGAGAAAAATTATATATCTATATATTAATATTAGGATTTCTAAAAAATTTAATATTATGAGATCCCCTATTTTCTCATATTTTATAACTAAAGGATTAGATAATAGATGATAAAATCCTTCATTATGTCATTGAGCCTTTTATTTAAACACAATGTATAGATTATTTTATTTTGAAATAATTTTAGTTACTCTTTAATACTATAATATTTGATGAAAACATGTTTATTTTCCTTTCAATTGATTCTTTGGGGTTTCTTTCTTATAGTGTTTGTACACACCTCTATTTTTAAATTGTTCCCACATGTGTTGAGTTCATGTATATCATATTGTGTCCAAATATGGTCTTGTTAAACTTGGATCTGTTGTATCTTTTTTGGTGCATATTCTAGAAGATTCAAAGAGATAGGTGGGGGAGAATAGTGTATCATGATGGTTGAAATGACCATTTTGTATAGTTATTGTGACAGGAGTGCATCCAATTAGAAGAACCTTTTATGAGTATTTTTTAGTCTTATTAAATTTATTTTCAAATGAAAAATTCATTTTTTATATATGTATAATTTTAATTTTGTTTTTATCATATACAACATCAATTTGAGATGCTAAAGATGTTTATATCTATATATATTTTAAATTATATTGGTTATTTTATGAATAATATAATTTTTTCATGTTATTATAGGCCAAGTCCTCCCAGAGAGGGTGAGATGAAAACATGGTTATAGTTACATAACCCTGGACTGTTAGAGGTTGGTTTTGGGTAGAATACTTTTCTTAGATTTAGCATAGGTGGGTCCATGAAGGGTTGGATTATATAAACGTCGTTTTAAGGCGACTTTTTCCTAGGAAAAATGTTTGGAGATAGGAGTAATGCGGGGATTAGTTTTGAAATTTAGGGTAATGATGTCCAACGGGTCTTGAATTATTTAATTAGATAAGGGAGACCAAAATATGTGTGGAGACTAATATATCATCTCTCTTAGACTATAATAATTTTTTACTAAACTAAGGGATAAAATATTTTATTTAAATTTAAAATTAAGTTGCTACATTCATCATATAATATTATGTTATAGTTTTATATTTATTTATATGTCTGAAAATAAAGATATATTATAATACTTGTGGGTCCATCATATTAATGTAATTGTTATACCCACTGATAGAAAAATCATATGTTTACTCATGGTCATGATGAACAAATTCTTGTTGATTTGGGTCTCATCGCTAGTTAGATAATGATGAGATGATCTTTTAAAAACATGATTGAGAAAATTATCATTAATATATTAAGTAGTTTCTTTCCCATTCATGCTTAGTGCTCATATATATTATTGAATTAATGGTCTTTCCCCACTTTTCCAGACTAGACTACCCAAAGGTTGGATATGTTTTTCTAATGTTTCCATCACGTTACACCAATGTCGGAGTCCCTTGTGATAGATATAGATAGTAGAGAAACTCTAGGGGGGATACACAATAACTACATGTTAAGGTAATCTTTTCACATTGAGACATATCAACTAGTGTTATATATGGATCTACATGTTGGGGATTGTGATGAGATTATGATCCTCTTTATTTTAAAACTTATTTACTAGTGTGGAGTTGGTGGAGGATTGTGTGTTATAACAGATTTTAGATACAGAAAAGGTATTGATCCAATTCAAAAAACACCACCTTTGGTTAGATTATATATTTCAGAGTGGATTAGTTTATGTTGTGGGATGACTTATATAGTGGATTACTATATATAGGTTTCAACATATACAATATAGGTAATGGTTTATTTTTTCATTCTAGGGTCCTTTGAAATAGATGGTATAGGCTTTGGTCAATCTATCAACATCAGATGTCGTGGAGGTAGATATTCAATTTGAAGCCCTATCTAGATCCTTTTAAACTAGAATGTTTAAAGTTATTAAAACCATCATTCATGCCCCCCTTCTGGAGATGTGATATCATCATATCATGGATTAGTGGTATCAAGTTACATTTTATTAATGATATAAATTTTTAATTTTATATGACCATAGAAGCTAGTAAATACCTTGATGAGATGTTATATTCTATCTTATGGTGGTCCTTTACTCTAAATTAATGTGTAAGAAAGCTTTAATGATTCCATAGAGTGTCCCTAGGTTGTTCACCTATAATAAACTGACACAGGTAATGGATTTCACTCAATATATGGTGTCCTAATGTTTTTGAGTGGAATAATGAGAACCCTTTTATAGTATGTGGAATTTAAGGTCTAGATAAATAATTGAGTGGATTCATGGTGAATCCAATCAATTATTTTTTGATTAATGTTTTCCTGCTATAAAAGTATAAAATATATAGTAATGTATCATATCATGGGACTAAATTCATTTATTGTCATTGGATTTTATGAATTTTGAGTATTAACTATTTGAGAAATCTGAATTGCATAGTATTTTCTTTGTTATTGGTACTTCAGAGTTGTGGAATTTATCTCTGGGAGATGATAATGAATCTTGGGAATACATCTCTATATAATTTTTTTATAGTTGATGTGGGTACATTTCTCAACTATTATCGATAGTAGTGGAACCAAACTCTTTATTTTTTGAGATAAGCCAATGACTGTGATGTTCAATTAGATTTCATGTTTGAGAAGATCTTCTCAACAGATAGATCTAAAGGGGTTTCTTAATGTCTGGGGAACAACATCCAATTTCATAAAAGTCAACATATTATCATTGGTGATACTACTTAATTCCATAATAACAATTCTTAATGGATACCATTTAGTAGAACATGTCCCTCATTTTAGTATATTAATTGGACATTTGTAGGGTACCGATCACATGGAAAACATTTATATGTGATGAAAATGAATGTTTTATTTTGTGTTTTTTCTTTTTTATAACTCGTTTTTTGTATGTTTTATCCTAGGGTCTCTAATATACATAGATGAAGATTCTTAATTTTTTGTAAACAATGCATAAAATTGAGGTATATTGGGACCACAAAATGAAATATGGTGTGACATTGAGCAGTAGGATGAGCATTATAGTGTATCTGATGTTCCATTTGGATGGATTCATGAATATGTTGAAAAAACACAAGTGATCTACATTATAAATTGATTTGAGTCATTTGGTGATTGTAATGAACATAATGGGAAATTAAAGATTTCTTGAAATATGTTTCGAATACGACCCCTGTTTATATTGTGTCACATTTTAGATATAATGGTGTTTATAACATGACATTGGTATATGAAATAAGAGCTGATGTAAATGACATATTTCATGAAAACAACAAATTTTCTAATGTTAGTCTATAATTTGGTAAAGTACAAATTCTTGTAGTGTGGCATAGATTGTCTAATCTCATACAACCATCATATGGGTTACTCTTTCAAGGTAGGGAGTAAAGTGTTCCCAAAAGGGTAAACTATGTTGATGAATCATATTTAGTTAAATGATAGTGGTTAATGGATTCATTTCATTCCATGTTGTAGAATTAATTTTAGATAAGGAAAAAATTTTAGAGTAGAGGATTGGGAAATCTTATCTTATGAAAATCTGTATTCTCATTAGTTTCTTGTTCTGAGATAGACTGAAATAAGAATCCATGTGGATGAAATGATATTTTTCATTCATTGTAATTTGGGTACTATTTTTTCAAATAGCTTGATCCTTTAATGGAAGTGGATTTATTTAAATTGGTGGGTTATTTTTCAAATAGGAATGTTTACAATTTTTTTCGCTACTCTAATTGATTCTTTTTTCTTAGAAAAAGTATTTAAGTAGGAGAGAATATAGTGATAATGTTAATTCCGAGTATAGGCCTATCTAATTTTTGATTTTTCAAAGTGTCAATACCTTTTTATAGTTTAAATGAAAAACCTATCAAAACATAATGCCTTAAGAAATTTCTAATGATGTTCATCAAAATTGGGGTGTGGGGTTTACCCCTGGGTGGAGATGGTGGACAATTATAACTGTGGCAGAGTCCTAAAAATTATATATTATATCATATATATTATTTTCAGTCTGTGTTCATGTTTTTTTAATGAATTGATTATATCTCCTAAAAAGATTCTATATTAGGGAAATTGAGAAATCATTTGAGATAGAACTAAGGGATTTACCCTAATGAAATAGTAAGTTTAATTTGAATTAAGATCCCATACTGGGCCATTAGAGGTGGAAATTTACAAATTTAAATTACTTAATTATTTTAATTAATTAAGATAACTTATTAATGAAAAATCACAGAGTAAAATTATATAGTCACTATCATATTTCTTCTATATGGAGAACTACAATATCTCATTAACATAACCCTAGAGGGATGGGGAGGGAGGTAGGTCATCATAGGAGGATCTATAAACAAAGTTAATTAATATCACCATATTGTGATGACTAAAATTAAGAATATATGATTCTCTATAAAGGTATATAATGAACCAACTTGGGTCAACCTAAAACATCTCCCAACATAACTAACCACAATGGCTCGAACGTGTATCATTATAAGATATTGGATTCTAACTAGGGGGTGGCTCTAAATGCTTTTGTAGGGAGGCAATTCCCTTTGTCAATATTGTAATTAAAGTTGAAAAAATTAACTAAAAAATCAATAAATAATAATCAAAGTATAAATTATGAATAATATGAATGAACAAGATGATATAATAAATGTAATGTCAGAAAAATTCATAGAGACTCCTATCACACTAAATAAAATAAAATTCATTCACCAAATTGATCGAACACATGTACAAAATAAGAAAAATTGTAAATAAATACATTGGGGACCATTTTTATCTCCATGATGAAGCACATTCATCATCTCCATATACATGAAGTACTATATATTTATCCCCAGACTCAATAAAATAGAGTTCAATTGATTATGAAACATTGTCACCCTTCTAAATATAGAATGCAACATGTGATCGAACATCAATGTGGATATATAGAAAACACAGACACCAAAGTGAACATACAGGCAGTAATAAACAAATTCTAATAGGCCACCCTTAATTTTGATCCTTTAATCTAATATTTGATCAAGAACATACATATTTGATATTATCAACGTAGTTTAAATATAATAACATCTAAAATAAAATAAATAACTACATAAAATAAAGTGTTCTAACCAAAAAAAAATTAAATAGCCAACTACATGTTCTATTCATACACCTTAGGTGAATCTTCCCCTACTATAGACCATGATAAAGTTCTTATATAATGTGTCCCTCCATGATTCATGGAAAGGATCGCATATAAAAAAATATTTACTGGATTTTAAATATTTCTAAAATGAAACTAGTTTGAATTATGGACCCTATGTTGTAACCGTATGTATCCCAGAAGGAAAAAATACACAACTCCATTGAGATTTAAAACACTAATGCCATGATCCAAATTGGTGAAAGTTACATTTATAATACTATAAAATATGTCAAATGTATGACAATCCTTCAAATATAATCAAATCCATAAAATATGACTTCAAGGAAATCCATAGCCAATAACATGGGTCAATAAACATGTATGGGAACACAAACAAAAAAACCCTAGGCTGGTACGTATCTATTGTCCAAGTGTATTCCTTCACTTCTCCACATCATACATTAGAAACATATACTCTTCTTATTACATCTAAAAAATAGAGAAATAATTAGATAAATCTCAAGGATAACACCTAGTTAAAATATGTCCTAGATGTATCATCCTCTATCTAGGCCCTGAATAGAAATTGCCTCAAACATCCTTGAGTCTAGGTGAAATCGATCGATCAACTCTAGATCTTATCATCCAAAACTACTGAAACATCAACATCTACCATACCATGGTCAATAATGATCATGTATTACATGTTACCCCAATAAAACTAATCCATACAACAACTACTAAGAGTTCTTTATGACCCCATCTAGGGGTCAAACCAAACATTGGGATCCCACAGTACATAGGTGTTATATAAAAATGGGATTCAATACCAAGGGCTACCCTTTCACACCCCATCACAATAAAAACTAACCAACTCATAGAAAACATATTTTACATATGTTAATCCATAAATATCCATAAACAACACTCAAATATTCATTGATAAGGAAATCATCTAAATTGGTATTCTCAACGGTCCTTATGATCTCACAAAATACTGGACACCCTATGAGGTGTCCTCTTCCTTATCAAAAAAATAGGGAGAAACCAACCACATTATTGTCCTTATATGACTTCCAATTGACCTTAATTGATCCTTGATCATCAGTGTAACTAGAATGGAATCTAAAAATTTGATTATGGAATCCACTGATCCTCAAACAAAATACTCTCACAAGGGTATTATAAAGAGTCCATTAAGATCATATTTAATATAACTAAATAGATCCTGGACATTTCCATAATACCATAGTGTCAACCCATCCCAATAGTTCAAACAGTTTTCATAAAAAACATAGGATCAAAACATCAAGTACTATACCCTTGAGTAATACGTCTCAGCTTCCACAGACCAGCCCATATTTCTTCATAGATACTACACAATTATATATTCCATGTTATATCCTAAATTACCTCAATGAAGACTAACCTAGAATCCAAAATTCAGGAAAATATAGATAACCATCTCATAACCCTAACTCAGGTCTCACATTGCACACCCCAACTCACAAGAGGACTCTAATCTAAATCATGGGGAAATCCTCTAGTAAATGCTCACCCATTCTAAAAACCCACTTATACCACATCTAAATATTCAATATATTATATGAACATGATTAATGCATAAAATTTTTTATAGTGGACTACTCACATGCCCCAGTCAATATCCAAGTAGAAAAAAATAAAAATACACAATTAGGGAAGAGTACAAAATGTTTACAATTAAAAATCTTCCTTGTCCATGTAACACGGTCTGATGAGGACTGTAATTTCCAAAATATATGATGTGTCTACCTCATATATGGTGTTTACCTCACATAGTCTTCCAAACTAGGTACATAGACATTTAAACCATATGGGTTCATTCTTACTACACTACATGACCACTGGTTGTGTACCTCACATGAGGATAGATCATGTGTCCTATACGACCATATTCCCCTAACATGAGGTGTCTAGACGAGTACCCGACCACACCACAAGTTTCATATACATAGTGCATCCTAAAAACACAAAAAAACAAACAAAAAAACACACACACATATATAGTAACCCTAATCCTCAATGATTTACCAAAATTGATGAACACATGATTTGTGTTCATAAGCTAAACACCATGTAATTTGGATATCTTAAATATAAATCCTTGCAAACTGACCAAAACACCTAATTCACCCCAAAAAACACATTTATCAACCCTCAAGGGTTCCCTAGTAACTATAAAAGAGATTTAAAACATAAAAATGGTTAATCTATGGGGATCATGGGGGAAAAGTAAAATTAGCGTACCTCTAGTTGTACAATGTTGATGCATCATGATGAATGTACCATCTGAAGCCACTGCACTCCAATTCAGGCCTAAAAACCCCTGTTGAAATGTATCTTTCATTATCTCACTTACCCTAAATCTATCCTTATTGAGTAAATCCCATAAGGGGGGAATGCCTTATAATACTCCATGATGATAAATTAAAATTGGAAGAATAAAATTATTAAAAAATAAAAGTTAAATGAAAAAAAGGGTGATTGGGTTTGGTCCTAGTTTGAAAAATGTGATTATGACTTTTTGAGTAAAATTTATCCATTCTAAACTGAACTTTGGAGTTAAATTGTTAATAAAACACCTTGTTCAAAGGATATCACTTCACGAATTTATGTAAATAAAATAATAATTATTTAATTTATTATTATATATTTAGGGAATATTTTAAAGGATTGTTATTCAACTAAAATACCATCCTTGGGTAAGAAAACTTTTTGAGACAAACGTACTGGTCAGAAAAATTGTCTAAGATCGTCTCAATGTGAAATAAAAATATTCCTAGCAATACAACATTGCAACAAAATGTTCAAATTCCACATGATTTTAAAAGATTGTAACAATTCTAGTAATTACAATCTGTACAAAATAATTCTTAAATGCCCCAATAATCCTTATTTCTCAACCAATAACCTCGATACCACTGTTAATATTGGAAAAAAGATTCCATCTTGAATGTCTATAAGTCAGTCTCCTAACTCCCATAACATCCCAAATTTGAGAGGTATTAAACCCTGATCGATATAATAATCTCGACCTTAGGACTATCCTCATTGAATTCCCACAAGAAATTCCTATCTCCTTGTGACATTCTCTATCCATCACCAAAAACAATAACTATATATGGCCAACTCACTCACACCATTGGGGAAATCAAAAAATAAAAGAAACTACATGTTCCCATCACATTAGGAATGATGTTCACAATGCTCAACCTACAACCAAAAATGAGGATTGGATCCTCAAACAACCTATGATTCCATCCCAAGTATAATAATTTCCTTACACCACTCCTTGAGCGTTGACCTGAATGGGTCCACCGTGGATACACTACACAGGTTTCCTCAAGACCCAAAAACACTTAATGAGAAAACACATGAAAAAATAGAATTGGGGAAAGCCTAAAAGCACATGAAAACTCGAAAAAAATAATTTCTAAAAACAATACACAAGAAAAACCACTCTCCTCTTCAAGGTAGATTATTTCTCCATGAACCCTTTTCTGACTCTCGCATACTATAACACATAAATAAGACAGAAGCTCCCATGGGCCAAGAGAAAAAAGAAAATAAATTACTAGATTAAAAAACTGAAGTGCATCACACCCAGTTAAATCACACAACCACAAAAATGGAAACCAAAAATAGTAATCCCCTGCCTATGAAAAATGTAATTCTTTTTTGCAAAGGTGGGTATGTCACACTAGATCGATATCCATCAAAATATCCATCAAATTCCATGACAACCAATATTTTTTAATAAAAAAATCATAAATCTATACACCAATAATTCAATTCTTTATGAAACTAGCATTGTACAACAAGATATGCCACCTGATCTGGCTCTCCAAAAGTCATTGAGTGTTCCTCCCCATTGACAACAAGCTATAGATTTGCAGTGACAGCCTAAAAGATATAATGGGAAAACTATACCTTTTGATCAACGTTAAGTATTAGAATATACAATAAACCAAAATAACATAAATGTAAACATTTGAGTATTAAATAAAACTAAACTAAAACTGAAACACACAATAAAAAATGAAATATGATATACATTCATAAAAAATCATAGAACGCTAAAACAAAAAAATGGTTCCCCCACATGCCAGACCACATGAAAAAATAGAAAATTGATAATTAATAGATCGGGATCCAAATAAAACTTTATGATAAACCACACACTAGTCTAAATGATAGTTGGACTACTTTGACACATTATCAATAATATAGACAAGCGACTCCACTCAATCAAGAAACACTAGACCTCTGCATGATCCATTACACAACCAGTTCTATAAACAGAAAATATATATATGATATATAAACACACAAAGGATCATGAAAATAACGTGAGAAATAAATATCAGTAGTCCAAACACATTGTTGAGACCATCATATGTTTCTATATGATGTGCTTGTACACATGATATTCCACATCTACAAAAAACAACTAGAATAAAATAAACAAAACCCTAACATAATGTAGGAAAAATAATTAAAACATCCAACCATAGGTTATAGCTTGACATCTGATCTACATATACCCCAAATATATCCCACTATATAAGGCCTAATATACATAGAAAACCAAGTCACATGACAACATGTATGATTTTAAAATCTATATAAGTAATGACCCCAAATTTTATCAATGGAAATTGCCTTCCGTTAATTATGTCATATAGTATAAATCATGAACATCAAATAGAAAAACTAGAAAAATATTATTCTCATAAATGAATAAGGATACATTAGAAATAAAAAATATGAATTGTAAACACTATTATGGGTATATTAACAGAAAATAATATCATAGGAATAGAAAAATTAGGATCTGCTTGATCCTCTTGAATGACTTCACTCAAGAACAAAGCATTATAAAAATAAATTCATAATAAAATATTCAATTTAAATATAAACATATATATAACATCGGATAAAATAAAAGTTATGGATGAATTGAATATGATTTATTTATAGGATGTAGTAAACCCTTTTGATTGTTAAAAATATGATCGTGGGAATTGTAACCTGACTGTTGGAATAGTAATATGAACCTTAAGAATAATAATCTAGAAATTAAACTAGTAACCACTTATATGAATTTATTTATAATATTTAGGTATCTTATAAATGAAAACATTATATCATGTTATTTGTAAAAAAAATTTAGAAATTATAAATTGATTGTTTTTTTTCAGAACATAAATTATTTTTTACAATTTTATATATAATATAATGATTTAAAGGTAAATATAATTCCATGAAATATATTCATAAATTATTATTATGTTATATTATAATTAAAATATAATTTTATGAGACACTAACTAATTTTTAAAATGGACCTAAATTCGATTTTAACATTTAAATCATTATTTTAATAATTAATGATTATTTATTTAAAGACTAAATTTCTAATATTTAGAAAATTAATTTCTATAAATGGAGTTCATTTTAGAAATATAAACATTTAAAAATAGTATGAGACATTTTTTTTGTATTTTTCCAAAATAGCTAAATTTTTTGTGAATAGAGAAATACAAATAAAATTGGTATTTTAACAAATACGTGAATTACTGAGTATATAGTGATGTATAGATGATGTATAAACCAATTTATTTTAACTATATTGAACCATTTAATGAATTTATTTTGAGGAATTATTTATATTAATTGTCTCAATACAAAATAATAAACAAATGAATAAAATAATAAAAAACACACCACTCCTCCACCTATAAATACCACCCCTTCTCCTCACACCTTATAAAACTTGTATACTATCTAATTTAACAATATTACTTTCCAAATACTACTTCACACATCAAATTTCTTATATTCTCAACAAAATTCCAATCCCAAGTGTCGTAAAGAGGATATCAAGGAGACCATATTCCAGAGCATAATTCCTCCACCTTTACCTTTTAAATTATTTATTTCCTTTACCACATTCATTTCCGCCACTATACAACGTGACATGAAAAATCTAGTATCATACATATATTTTAATTTTACTCAGTTAATAGAATATACATCATAAAAACTTATCTGATCTTCTTTTAATCTAAAAAAGAAAACATCAACTTTGATGTGTCGATTCACTACCTTGAGGGATAAAGAGTTTTTGTTTTTCATTATACCCTTAAAGGATGTTATTAAAAACATTATTATAGTCATATAAGATTATAATATGTAAACAATAATTGGTTTCTTGTTCTGTAACAAATATATAAATATAGTTGTAAATTTTTTTATACTAGATCACGATGGTTGTAAGAACTGCCAAAATAAACTGTACATTTTTCATTAACGTATTATCTAATGAATCATTCTCATATATGAAAAACTTATATATGTAAACAATTAATATTAAGTAATTATATTAGTTCTGTTTCATTCCAGTTATTTCTTTTTTCTTCCATTTTACAAGAACTTTCATAATTATACACAGCAAAACTGACCATGAAAACAATGAAATGTACACCTTCATAACGACATAATTAAAAATTATAACTCATAGAAATGGTCATATATGAACTTAATTAAATTATACCATATAATATATATGTGGATAAGGTTCTGAATTATGTAATTAAGGTATCCAATTTTATTATACAAGACGATAAGTGATGTTGAATAACACATTCATACATAAGGTAAAGATTCTCTTAAAAACATCAAATTACGTATGGGTTACACTTTCTATCTCATTATAAAAATTTATATCTTCATTATTATTATATAATAATTATATATTCTGTTTATATGTCAAAAAAATATTTATCTAGATCAAATCATTATTTATTTCATTGGGAAATATAGGTTTTAAAATGATCCCTTAGAAATTCATCATGATAAGAAATCTCATTTAAAGGGAACATTTCATTGTCTTACCTATTTTCAAGTAAAATCATAAATATATTTTATGAAACTAGTGTTTTTCTAAAAATTAATAATTTTAACATAATAACTATTTTATTTCATTTCAATTTTTATAAACACAATTATTCCTTTTTGTGCTTTAAATTCTCTATTAAATGTTCTATTAAATATCAATAAAGTGAATTATTTCTAATGACTCTTAATCACACTATTTACATGTTTTTAATTCAGTTGTACATAATTTTTCACGAACTATGCCTATGAATGTACATGAATTATTTAAATAAATTATTTCATCAACACCACTACAATGTTCTCATTGGTTATGAAATTATTATGATATCAATTTCATTATATGGGTAACAATTATGTGTATTACGTAGGTTTGATTATTTATATGGAACACATATGCATGATCATGTTGTGATGGGTAAAACTAGATAATGCTTGAATATGATTTTCAATGTTTAGACTCTTTATATTCCTTTTATGGGATTGGTTAGGTAACCTAATATATTATTGGACTTTGTCCACCAAGTGATATAATCTTGGTAGTTATCCTCAACTCATGTTTATTTCATGTTGTATATTGATTCCAAATTCCTATGTTTCTGTGATAATATGATTACTTGTTCTATTTTATATAATTCCTTTGGATTATTCATGTTTTATGCCTTTTTATCATGTTATTCCTTCAAACTCATGTGTTATTCTTTATTCCCTTGTTTAGTCAGTTAGATGGATTTTTAGATCATTCATTTTGTCCATGTATTCCATAAGATGTCATGAGATGTTATAGGAGTTAAAGTGGAGTTAGGATCTCGTTATAGAGATTAATAAAGAGAGGTTTTATTCTAGTTCCATGTTTTCTATTTTATGTACCTAGTCTTCCAAATACACTAGACCTTATGATCCTTGGTTGGTATTTGAGGCTAAATAATTCTATAAATCATGTAATAATATGTGTAAAATGTTAGGGTCTCTATAGTTTGTATCAAATCATGGTTTAGATATTTTTTGTTAGTATGACTAGAAAAAAATACTAAGAACACTAGGGATAATTTTATAAACATTGATAATAAATATTTAATGTTTGGGAATCACAATTTATGGTATACTTTTCATTTACCAGTTAATGATTACATATTCAGTTTTTCATTTTTATATGATCATTAGCTTTGTATTCAATCCCCCATAATTGTATTTTATTTCCTTTTCATTGTAAATGGAGGTAAATGTGATAAATCATTCAAAAAATCATTGTCATAGGGAATGTGATGATTTACCTAATGAGATTCCAAATCTGATGGGAATAGGATCCCATAACATCAGTACAATACTAGTTAGAATGTATCAAGATATAATTTTTTACATTAATCATGTGGAATTCCAACCTTTTCCCATGAGATATAATGGTTTTTTTGAGTCCATTATATTACAAGGGTATCCTATATTTAGTTGATTTTCTTATCACCTTATTATGGAATAATTGATCCAATCCCTGGAAAATATATTATTCATACATTAGTGATTAGAACAAGAGAAAGTCATGTTGCATGATTATCAGTTTGATTAAAAAGACGATTAGTGGTGGAAACTGATCAAAAATTCAATGTCTAATGAGGAAACTGATTCATGGATTGATTCAGATTCATGAATATATTTTTCAAAAAATATTTTCCCTAAACCCTCCATTTTAAGGTGCATATGGAGTTCCTCACTGTGACATGTAAAGAAGATGAGTATATTGGGGAATATAAAGAAAACATTACAAGACATGAATGATATGCCAATGGATTTGTCATGGACACTGAAATTAAAGTGGATAAAATATTTAGAAAACTAAATATGAGTCTACAAAAATCATTGGTGATTTGAGACTTTGTCATCTATGTTGAGATTATCTATTATTCCCTTAATGTTCAAATATTGATCATTGACTCTCAATGGTCTTACGTAACCGAAAATTAAAAGACAAAGATATATCTTAATATGGGAGGATAAACAGATAAATATATGGAAGGAATGAAAATACAACACCAAATATGTCAAAAGTGTGGGAAGTGGAATCCTAGAAACTGCCTAAGGGGAACCAAAAGATGCATCAAATGAGGAAGATAGTGTTAAAGAGATAATTATTGTTGAAGGGATATGATGAAGACAGAAAAATTTGATGAAATGAAGGATCAGATCAACACTCAGTATGTAGTGTCGTGTTTCATATACAATTAAAATAATAATTATGCTATCTAATTACTTATTCCAAGGGTCTTGATAGGAAATAAATATAAATAACCTCCAAGGTAGTATGGAAGGGAATATGTTATCACTACTACTAAGGTGGAGCCTGAAAATGATGTGTTGAATTTTTCTGTGGGTATTCATTAAATAATAGAGTACATATTATTTTACTCTAAGTATATTTATAATTTCGTATCATATAAGTTTAGTAAAACTATTAAAACACAATAAAACAATATGGATGTTGAGTTATATGTGAGAATATAAAATTGAGATATTATTGCATCTATCATATATAACTCCTCTCTGGTTAATGTTTTTGGTCTGAACAACACAAAAAAATTATCTTACATCATCTGGTTGAAATTGATGATATATTGGGAAAGGAATGGAAATCATTATATAAGTACAACAACAACTGTTGGGAAATAGAGATCACTCTTCACATTCCAAGGTATCCCATAATTCTATACAAGTGTAAGGAGAATGATGAATCTCTTTCATAAGTATCATCAAAATTGGGGATATTATTTCACTATGAGAAGGAATATCTATCTAAAGTTATTAAGATAAAGGATAGGATCATTCTCAAAGACATTCCTATTGGGAGGGACTAAGCTGATGTGTTCCATGAATAATTACCCGATCTTCCTTTAAAATGAGAGGTTGGCCTCTCATTTGATCTTATAACTATATATCTTCCTATAGAAAAAACACATCATAAAATGGACACCAATGAGTTGTAGGAACTACATAATTAGTTACAAGAGACTAAAAAATGGTTTTATATGATCGAGTGATTTACCATGGGGTGTGCCAGTCCTTTTCATCAAAAACAATGATAGATCAATGTGGAATTGATTATCAAGATCACATTTAAATTATGATAAAGAAAAAAAATCCTCTACCATGGATATATGAATTATTCAATCAACTACATGGGGCCAAGTATTATTTAAAACTAAGAATTCGGTCAGAATATCCCCAATTAAAATGGATAAATGAAAGATATTATAAAGACTCTTTTTGAATGAGGTAAGATAACTATGAGTTCATATTGATGCTTTATAGAATCACTAATTCTTAAGATAAATTAATGGAATTAATTAATATGGTATTTATATATTACCAAGCTAATTTTTCGGTAGTCTAAAATATGATATTCTGAAATACTCAAAGAGCAAGGGGGACATGAGGATAATATTAATACTATTATAAAATCTTTGTGAAGGGAGAAAATTTATGAAATGTATAAAATATGTGTTTTTTGGATGTAGTATGAATCATTCAGGGGGCATGTTATCACCACCAATGGAATATATGTGGACCCTTCAAAGACAATGAAATTGAAGAGTGGCCCAAAAAACATATAAAATAGAGATACCTAGTTTCTATTGTCTAGATGGGTATTACCATTGATTTATGAAGAACTTATTATAATTTTCAATTCCAATAACAAGAATAATTCAAAAGGGAGTAAATATTTTCTAGCACACTGAATTTGAAGACTATTTTAATGTGTTGAAAAAAATTCTTAACACTACACAAGTACTTACACTACTGACATGTGGGGAACTATATGGTATAATTTAATGATTAAAAGAATGGATTAGGCTACATTCTGATGAAAATTGATAAAGTGATATCCTAAGCTTCATGGAATATTAAATTTAATTAGAAAATCTATCCCACACATGATCTAGTGTTGGTCGATGTGATCTTCTTTTTAAAAATCTACGAACATTATCTCTATGTGAATTAATGTGAGATATATACAAATCACAAGGGCATAAAATATATATTCATAGTGATGAAACATAATATTTTCCAAAAAAATGTAGTTAGATCTCATCAAGGATTATGACTGCTCAATCTACTACCTTCTTAGTAAAAAAGTGTAAGATTTTCTATGTTAAAAGGATCCTACATCTTTATCAATAATGATACATGAGAAGGATCCAATATTATTAGTCCCAAAAAGGATAGACATGGGAATATTTAAGGATTTATCATCACCAATCATTTCTCAAATGAGTTTTCAAGATTCTCTTATGTAGAAATAATGGATTCTCAATGAAATGATGTAGAAATTCATAAAAATGTGGAACCTATAAGAATGGAACGATCTTTAAAGTTATAAATATATAAAGGAGGAGTTGTAAAGTAATTCATGAATATGTGTACCATCAAATACTGAGATATAGAAATATATATTGAATTATTTACATAGATTGACTTTCTATATATGATCAGGGAAAACATCGATGTATAAATATCTATGAGAGTGTTATTTGTGGGATAATATAAAGATGGATATATTTGAATATACATAAACGTGCTATATATTTCATCAAGTGAATGATGAAAGACAAAGTCTAATGGGATGATGCAATCATTACCCACACCATCATGGAAATGGGAAAACATCATTGTAGACTTGGTTAGTAGACATCCAAAAGCATCTATAGGGAATAATTATATATGGGTTTTTGTGGATCATCTTACAAAAAAAATATCAATTTATTTAAATTAGAGATTATTTATCACTCATCACTCTTTCACGGATATACGTTATAGATGTGGAAAGGGTACATGGAGTACCATTATTGATTATATTTGATCATGAATCAATATTTACCTCCATATTTTGGAAATGTCTCCATGATTCTAAAAGCAATCTGTTAAGATTACGTATGATTTATGATGCTAAAAATGATGTATAATCTAATAAAATTATTCAGACACTGGAAGCCATGTTGAGAGCTTGGTCAATAGACAAAAAAGGAGAATGGGATCAACATCCTTAACTGGTTGAATTTTCTTCCAAAAAGAATTTCCACTAAAGATTCCAAATTGACCAATTTGATTCTATATATGTGAAAAGATGTATACCCCAAGAATGATGGGACGATGTAAGTGAACATACTCTGTCGGAACCTGAAATTGTCACATAAATGGCAGAAAAGGTGAAAACCATTCAAGAAACCATCATGGTAGCCAAAAGTTAATAGAAGATCAATGTGGATAGCTGTCTATTTGACATAGATATTATGTTCATTGATGAGGTATTCCTATTAATATCTCAATAGAAGAAGGTCATGAGATTCAGGATGAAAGTAATACTATATTCCATGTATATCATCAATTTTGGGATGGTAGATCGCATCATATTTGTGGCATATTGACTAGAACTTCTACCAACCATGACTCGAGTACATTATGTATTCCACATATCCCCCACGAGGGAGTACATACCATATACTTCACAAGTACTAAATTCAGAGGTGATATAGCTATAAAATGATCTCTCTTACTATGATTAGCTTGTGAATCTCCTAGACCATAGAAATAAGGTTATTCGCAACAAGACTAATCAATTGGTCAAAGTATTATGGAAAATACATAATTAAAAAGAGGGAATATGCAAACTAAAGGAAGAGATGAAGGAGAAGTAACATCACCTATTTTTAATTTAGTATTTAAAATGACATTTCAAATGTGAAATTCCATTAGGGGGGAAATGTAATAACCAAAAAATTTATCAATTGAGATTCCCATATAATTATTTTATGTAGTATAAATCACGAAAATCACATAGATTATCAAAATGCAAATTATTCTCATAATTGAATAATGATATATTAGTCATAAAAAACTAATAAAAATGAAAAATATTATAACATGATAATATATAGAAAATAATATGATAAAGAAAGGAAAATTTGGATCTTCTCGATCGACTAGAATAACCACCCTTACGATAAAATCAATTCAAATGACACATAATAATAAAATATTAATTTAAAATAAGAGATTATATAAAATCATGGGAATAATAGAAGTGACTGATTAATAGAATAAGTGATATTTATGGATGTAGTAAACCCTTATGACTGATATGAATCTTATTATTTGAATAGTAATCTAACAATTGGAATATTAATGCGACATTTAGGAATTGTAATATGATTGTTAGAATAGTAACCTCGCCTTTGATTGTATAAAAAAATTAGGTATCATTTAATAGAGAATATTATATTATTCTATATTCATGTAAATGGTTTAAAATTTTATCAAGTAAGTGGTGATTATTTTGTAAAACATAAATGTTCATTTAATATTTTATAAATAATAAAATTATTTAAAATAAAGCATAATTTCAAAAAAAATATTCAAAAATAAATAATACACTTTATTAAAATTATAATTTAATATTATGATACCTTAATTAATATTTCTTCATGTCATAAAATTAATTATAATATTAAATTCATTTTTTTTCAAGTAAATGATGATTTTATTTAAAAATGACATTTATCAGATTTAGAAAATTATTTTTATAAAATGAAGTCAATTTTTAAAATCTACCCATTAAATAACTGTTAATGTAGTTTTTTTAATTTTAATAAAATAGATAATTTTTTTGTGAATAGTGAATTATGGAAATTTATGGTATTTAACAAATACATGAATTTTCGAGTAACGGATAACTTATGGAGGAGGTATAAACACATTTTTTAAAACTATCTAGATCCATTTGAATTACTTAGTAACATAAATCAACACTATCGATTTACTTGTGCAAAAATAATAATAATAATTAATAAAATTATAAAGAACACTCATCTCCTCCACCTATAAATACCACCCCCGACCACCCCTTCTCCTCACACCTTATAAAACTTTTATAATTTCTAAATTCTACCCAAATACATTCCCAATACTCTTCCACACATCCAAGAGCTTAACTATCAACAAAAGACAAAACTCGTGTTCTTTAAGAAGTTTTTAAAGTAGATGATATTCAAGACGTAAAATTCTCCACCTTTCCCTCTTAAATTCTTTATTTCTTTTACCTCAACCATTTCCCCTACTATCCAAAGATACATGATAACTCCAATATCATAAATATAATATAATATTACTTTTTTTAATGTAATATCAGTAATAATATATATTCTCTTATCTATTTATTGGAAAAATCAAAAACATCATTGAAGATGTGTGGATTCACCACCTTCGTGGATATTGAGTTCTCATATTTTATTAACTCCTTAAAATCTTGTCAAAAAAACCCATAATTATGATAAAATAATATTAAAATACATATAATATAATATTTTTCATTTTCTATAATTAATATACAAACAAATTAGTAAATAAAATGATACTAGTTTGTGATGTTCATAAAACTCACCAAATAAACATATAATTTTTCATTAACATTTTATCTAATGAGTCATTATCATATATAAAAATGATATATTTGAGAATAGAATATTATAGAGGTATATTAATATCATTTTATACCACTTCTAGAGTTTTCATTCATTTTACATGAACTTCCATAATTATACATAATTAAACTGTCCATATAATCCATAATGATAATGCTTCAAAAATGACAAAATTAAACATTAAAACTCATTTAGAAATACATTAATGAACATAATAAAATTATAATAAATAAATTAACTATTGACAAGGTTATTAATAATTAAATTAGTGTATCTAATTTTATTATATAGTATATTATGTGAATGTGAAAAAATATCCGTACATATGGTAACAGATCTCTCAGAAACTCAAAATTACCTATGGGATATGCTTCATATCTCTTTAAACCAATTTATTTATTCGTTATTATTATATAATTATTATAAATTATATTTATATGTTACGAATTTATGTATCCATAACAATTTATTTTTAACAGGAAATACAAGTTTTAATAGGTTCCCTTATCAATTCCACGAGATAAGGAAACCTAATTAAAGGGAACTTCTCCCTTTCTTACCCATTTTTCAAGTGCACTCCTTAAACCTTTTTAACAAATAATAAATTTTAAAATTGATAATATTATCATGAGAAACAATTTTAGAACATTTTTTTGTTCTAGGGAAACAATTATTCATTTTTCCTCTTAATTTCACTTTAATATTTTATTTCAACCCACACTAAAGTGTCTCAGATATAAAGTCTCTTATACACAATTTTTATATGATTTCACTTTAGATAGACATATTTTATTCTAATCTTTTCCTTTTAATTTCGATGTATGATTTAAACACATTCCTTAAGGAACAACATTAAGATTTTCCCATTAGTTATAGCATTATTATAATACCCATTTCTTTCTATAGGCTACCTTTATGTTTATTCCTAATTTTTGATTGTTATCTGTCACAAATAGCCATGAAAATGTTATTATGGGTTCTCCTGGATAGTTATACTATTCATTGGGTAATTGTTTGTCACATGATACATCATGTATGGGATTATGCAATAAACCTAATCCATTAAGGGATTTTTTCCACTATGTGATATAGTCTTTCCTGATAGCCTCAACTCATGTTTATGTCATATGGTATGTTGTTACAAAATTCATATGTTTCCATGATCATATGATTACATATTTTATGTGTTATGATTCCATATGATAATTCCTTTCCCGTTCCATTTATTTTATCATGTTATACGTTCTAACCCATGTGATATAACATATTCCGATGTTTATTCCCTAACTAGATTTTTTATCTCATTACTATTGTCCAAGTATTTACCAAGTAATCTTATGAAGTTATAAAATATGAAAAGGATTTATGAGATCATTTTTTATATTAATAATGATATGTTTTATTTGATTTCATTGTTTTTAATTTTATGTTGCTAGTCTTCTAATGGCAATAGAGTTTATGATCCTTGTTTTGTATTTGATGGTAAATAATAACATAAATAAGGTAATAATATGTTTAAAATGATAGGGTCTCTATAATACAGAATCTACATGATATCAAAAACACAATAAGAAAAAATTATGGACCTAGGGTGTAATAAAATGTGTCAAAAATGACCAAAATATGAAACTCTACTAGGGTCTATGACTCTAATGATATGATCCAAACCAGTGAAATGAATGAAAATAACACTAAGATGACCTACCAAATTTTTTTATTCCTATCGAACTAATCATCTCTGTAAAATATTAATTTGGGGAAAATAATATTCTATAACCTATGAACATTAACATGTTTTGTTCCACAGACAGCTAACCCCTAGTCAGGTAATTATACACTACCTTAGTGGTGGGTTACACTCGTAATTATAATCAATTAGATCCATATTCCCATATAATCATATCTAGTAAGCTTAGTGGAGAAACATATTAATATTTAAGATAGTATACAATCCGTATATATCCCTGTATTCTCCCACTATATCAAGTCTCTAAAAACAAATAACCTCAAACATCCTTAGCGAAAGGTTAAAATATATGGTTTGATAAACTCATAATACTAATATCCAAAATAATGAAAAATATGCATTGAAAAACTCATGTTCATTAATTCTAGTGGGATTTCATGGTCCCCCAAGTCACCTTTTTCATACAATACCTATATGGTCTCTAACAAACACTCATAAGGGGTCAAACCAATCACAGATATCACATGGTCCCTGGGGGTCGCAACACAAAGGGACACCCTACCATGTGGTGCCCTACCACACATATTCTTTGAAAAAATCATTAAATATCAGCCGAAAAAATTCATATAAGTTCATCCATAAAAGAAAATCAATGTTAGTTAAATAATCATTGATCAAGAAACCACCCACGCGAACATTTTCAATGATCCTATTGTCCTTTCCACAAAAAATGACACCTTATGGGGGATCCTTTTACTTATCCATAATTCTGAGATAAAATACCATAGTAATCTCCTAAAATATCCTATAATGACACATTAATGATCATAGATCAATGCTAATTACGTAATCTTGTGATCATTGATCCAAATCCCACCCATAAGAGAATTTTAAGTTGTCCCCTAGAATCATCTCAACATTAACTCAATGAAACTAGGACATAGATTCCATACCATGATGTCAAAAAAACTAAAGGATCCAATAGACTCGACCCTCAATCATAGAATCTAATCCTCACTTTATTTAACCATGAGAAATCATTGCAAACATACAAGGGCCACTAAAGATCACTTTAGAGATACTTCTCGATCACACCTTTATTTATTTGTCCAAAAAACAACAAACAAAATAAAATTAGAATCCAAAAGTAAAGATGTCTAACAAGTTCATGAACCTCGCTCAGGTATCACATCAGACACCATAACCCACATGAGAAATATAAACAAATACACACATAAATCCTCTTACTAATTCTCTCCAATTTCAAAACTCAATCCATAAAACCTCTGAATATTAAAATGATTCCACCACCATGATCTACATGAATAAATTCTTATAATGGACTACTCAAAAGTACCCTTATGATTCCTAGGTAATAAAACAAGTGAAATAAACCATGTATAGACGATTACATGGCATGTACATAGTTCACCAGATGTGTAATACCACAGCTCCTCCCTGTTCGTGTAATGCAGCCTGACCGGGTGTATAATTTTTAATGTACATGATGTTTTCTGAACATACATGACATATAACCAACATGGGATGTAAACCCATGTACCTAGTAATGTACCCCACATAAGGTATGTATAACTAAATACCATGACCACATTCTATGTTCATTGCATGTGGCATGTTCACACATCTTACATGACCGTGTTCCAAGGATATTTAGTGTCTGGATGAGTACCTAACTACAAACTAAGTTGACTCTAAATTGTGTGACCTAATCATACAGATCATGTAGTACACATATTCTACTTTTCCCCCAATTTAAAGATCACATGATGTGTTTCCATAATCAACTTTCATTATGACTAGGATTTATTGAACAGAATCCCCATCAGAAATCCATAAACCCCCATTTCACTTAAAAACACATTAAACAACCCTCTAGGGTAACCAAAAACCCATAAAATGGATTTAAAACATAAAATAACTAATCTATTGGGATAAGAGTGAAAATAAATACTCATTATACATTTGGGTGTAAAATGATTATGCTTCACACTGAATTCGCATCTCACACCTGTCACACTCCGATTCGTGCTTCGGACAAACCCCTGGTTGTGCCTCCCACACAATATTTCTCCCTATCTCCTAAAATACTGCAGCCCAATAGGGTAAGGGGGATACCTGAAAAAGAAAAAGGAGAATAACTGAAAAAATCAAAATTATAAAATGATGAATGATGATAAAGAAAAAGAAAAAAGAAAAAGGGGCTCGTGCTTGACCCTAGTGTACGTGATGATATTATGCATCACCTAGGAAAAATACCCCATTATAGACTTATCTATGGAGATAGAATATATATATATATATATGATTACCTATTAAAAGTATATCTCATTTATAAATAACATGTTTAAATTAGTATGTAATTAATTAAATATTAAATACTTCTTGAAAATAGAAACATTTCAAACTTCCACCAACCTTTTTCCTATGATAAATGCCCTATTCTAGGACTAATGGATTGGCCTGAAAAATTATTTGATATTATATCAATGGTTAAATTACCATTTTGACCATCAAAACAACAAGGGAATAAATGGTTAAAGTTCAATATAATTCTCTCATCTTATAGCAACTCGAGTCTTAACAAGTTATGGCTATGATTTTTTATTTTATTACTTCATGATTTCATATTTAAACTAGTTGGTTGAAACCCTAATTATTTGAAATTGTATTGAGGTGAGTAATTATTTTCTTCTCTAAAAACCAATTCTGAATTATCATAACAGTCTTTCATAGTTTTAAATTATTAAAATAAATTAGTGTAGGGATTTTATAAACCAAGAATAGTTTTTTCGATGTCAAATTATATAAGGAGTCAAGGAAGAAACCATAGATTATCATCGCATATCTATTTGTCTCCCTTTTTTTTTCTCTTTTTTTCTCATGTTAATTTATTGGAGGCTGTTATCCTAGGGAACAGTAATGGATGTAGCGTAAAGGACACTCTTTGTAATGATGTCCAGTGAGAGGGGTGATGGTACAATATGGTGATGTCAATAATTTGAAAAAATGAACTTAGAAGAAAATATTGGTGTAAGTGGTGACAATATTTTTGGTCATTATGAATTTTGGAACCATTCGTCATCAATAAGAGATGTATTGGATGGAATAACATGGTCTACACTTGGGATATATGGTGATAGAGACTAGTTAGTGGTAGTGAGGGTTGTTAGCTCTCTAGATGGTGTCAGAGAGTTGGTAGTTATAGATAACAATAGGTAGAAGCTACAATGTAGTTTATAGAGGTTGAAGTGGATGATAATGGTGGAAAATGTGCTTGCCGTAATGTTTATAATGGGATATTCAGGTCACAACCCATGCATTATCCAAAGTAAAGGAATTATGGGAGGAAAGTAAATCTATGATTTTTCTACCTCGTGGGAGGTAGGGGCAGATAAGGTTTCTTACCAAGTCTAATCAGGTTGTATAAAATGTTAAAAAAGAACAATGATAGAGGAAATGGAGAAGTCATGTGAAACCCCCTTTCATTTCCATATATATATATATATTGTAATAATAAAATTTTTATTATTACGAAATATTTGGGCTTCAGTTATAAATTATTATTGTAATGTTTGTCTGAAAATATGTTTTCATCATATGGATTATGAAATCTAGATAAACGATTGATGACCAAAATTTCATTCATTAATCTAACTTGTTGTGAAATGCACAAGAACCTCCATGTATTTTCACTATTCCATGGTATAAGGATTTGAAAATTATTAATATAACAGTAATTTTTATTAAATAAATAAAATATAATGATTTTTTCCATTTAGGTAACAATTTCATGGTCTGTATGGATATTTGAGGCTACTTGCAAGGTGAGATAGAGAAATTTTGGATTTAGATTTGTAGGGATGAAGACTAGATATTGTAATTATGATCAAAGGGTTCATTAGGTTGACTTTTCACCCCAATGGTATACTTATGATAGAGTGTTTGTTTCCCTAATCATACAAATGTTGGGATGGTTATTTCCACTACTTTGGGATTGAGATCCTCTACCTATGGATCAGATATAGTGAATAATTCACCCACAAAATCAGGGAGTGGGATCTTCAATCTATGGAATCATTATTACATGCAATTAATAGATTAGTTATATCCCAAAACCCACCACTATATTCATTATTCCCTCAACATACCAATGATATAGGATCTAGCACTATACATACCATGATGTTATGTCTGTTGATAGACATTTTTAGTTCTGATACTTGTTCATTTGTACATTAATGATAGACTAGAGGGTGTAGTGTTCCCATAAGTTGTGAGTATGATTTAGTGATGAGAAATCACCCATTAATATATTATGGCACTAATATAAATGTTGTACATTATAAGATGCATAATTTATTTAGGAATTATAACTACTTATAACACTGATAGTTATCTCTAAGATGTGGCATATAACTAGGATATCAACCTCATGCATTATGGACTCTTCAATTTTCCATGATCCCTTATTTGAATTTTTGAAATGGAATAAGGAATAGATTTGAGATTAATTTGACCATCATTATGTCCTAGAGATTCATATCAACAGAGAATGTCTAGATTATATTAACTTTTCCTCCTTCTAGGTAATCATTAGTACAGGATTTATTGGGTTGGAATATTTATTTCTTCCTCTTTTGGTTTTGGGGAATCTTTCTTAGTATGTTTTTACTCACCCATGCATGGGACTTTTTCTGACACATGTTTTGTTGATGTAATCGATTAGGGTTTCGTAGATATGTTTGGTCAATATTGATCTTATGTGGCATGTTTGGAGCTGATTTGTGGTGATTCATTGTGATACATAAGAGATAATACTGGTTCATGATGATGGAAGTGACAATTATGGATAAAGATCGATATGGGAGTATATATTGTGAGGAGAAGATTTAGGGTGTCTCATATGTAAAGTAATTTTTATTTTTTCTAAGGATGAAATTCTTTTTCATTATATCATCTCATGCATTTGTTGTATATAGTTTAGTTGTTTATATATATACACACACACTTTATGATATTGATGGTTATTATATCCATTGGATTTATATAATTTCTTAAGGTTATAAGATAAGAACTTATATATTTTGTAACATGCCTACAAGATGTTTCTCATCAGGCCCATTCAAATTAATGGTGGGCATGGGTTAAAACACTCCGTTTATTGTCAGTCCAGGTGTGTCCCTTTTGTATCAGTTCATTTCATTCACCATATTCACAATGACAAAACAGATTTCATTCAATTATATATATAAGATTTTTCTCTTAGCTTTGAACAATAATAATTACTTATATAAACAATATATTGACATTAAATTTTTATTCATATTTTGATCATTATTAATGTTTTCCAATACAGACCTATGGATTTTGGTAGACTTCTATAAAAAATTGTAAACATTAATATCGAAAATAATAACTCATTCCCAATATATATATTTACATCTCCATCCATAAATTTTATCCTTTTTTGAATTTATTTATTATTATTAAAAAACATTATTTTACAAGAGTAATATGACACAAAAGATTTTGAATTAAATTAACTGATTTCTATAAAATTTGCATCTGAATGATCATACTAATTCTCCATAATATAAATTCTCAAATTCATACAATAATGAATTAATATAAATTTACTACCTGTATGATATATAAAAATTATATTCATGATATAATTCATGATGCATAAGAAGTCATATATTTTGTTTCATAACATTATAAATATCATTTCAATAATGAATTTTATTGAATGTATCTTATAAAAAATGACTTTACTAATCATATTATTTTATTAAGAAAACATTCATATTACACTATGGATTTGTTTGTCATTATAATTTCACTAATTTTATACATATTTAGGATGGTTATCATGATAATTACAACATATATTACTCATGGATATTTAAGTAGAAAACCCTTTGACAAAATCTAATATATGAATAAAAACTATATTTTTTGGATCTTATTTATGAGGTATTCTAATATAAATGGAACCCAATTCCCTTATTGTACAAGGTTTCCTACCTTTTAGGTTTATCCAGACCCTAAATTTCTTATAAAAGTTAATATATGAGCTCTAAACATTTTCTGTTAGCCATAATAAATGTTAACCGTTTTGGAATCTGTTTTCCTTGAAATAAATCTCACAATAAAAATTTTAAATGTTTTCATAGTTTTAATATTTTCATATACATAAAATGTATATCATATATATCTATTTTATCCCATGAAATAATTACATCTCATGTAACATCTACATGTAGTCATTCTTCTATAGATTTATTTTTTTAATAATATTCAGTCAACCAAATTTATTTGTTCAAACATTTTAATATAAAACACATTATATCCTTTATGTTTATGGTTACATAACGAAGAAAAAAATCCAATTATAATTACACATACACATATACATCACATGAAAAATAATATAAAAACCATTCAAATAAAGTACTGCTGAACCAGATGGGTTCTCCAATAAGTTCTTCATGTTTTACAATGATCTTCTTCAGGATGACATGGTGGCTGAAATTATGGAGTTTTTTAGACATGCCTTTCTCCAACAATGATGTAACTCGAATTTTCTTACTCTCATAACGAAGAAAGATAACGCAGTTGATTTCAGGGATATCATGCCTATAGCTATTGGAAACACGATTCCCAATGCATCAGCATGATTTTGGTGAACAAATTGGGCCGGATTATAAAAACCCATATTACCCATAACTAGTATGGGTTTGATCCAGGTCGGAGCATCCAAAATTGTCTAGTGACTGCTTCTAAAGGTATCAATGCTTTGAAGAGGACCTCACAGAAAGGGATATTTTCCATCAAGATTGATATATCTATAACATTTGACACTGTCAAATGGAGTTTCTTATTTTATGTCCACTATAGGTATGTCTTTTCCACATACTTTGATAAGTTGATTTCAACCATTCATAACATTGTGCGGCTATTTGTAATGGTTAATGGTTCTTTAAGGGTATACTTCCCATTCAATAGAGGTTTTCGTCAAGGGGACCCCCTCAAGGGCCTAATATTTTCTCTTGCTGAGGATTATAGGAGCAGATGATTCATTGAGTTAACTCATCTTGGTATTTATAAACAAGTTCCAGCTGGTCAGAACAATCTTATTCCCTCTCACTTATTATATGCTGATGATATTCTTCTATTTGGGAAGCCCTCCAAGACCATTATTGGTGCCATTAGAGAACTCCTTAATCACAATGAAGAAGTTGTAGGGTAGGTTATAAGGCCCCAGCCTTAAACCATACTTAATCTTGAGTTATTAAAAGATTACACATTGAGGATCTTTTCAGGTTTATAGTTTTAGAGAATTAGGTCATGAAACTTTCATTACATTACACATTTAAACAAAGTGGTTACATAAAAGACAATATTCATTCTTCCCATCAACGGAAACATATTTAAAATATAACACGAATTCTTTCTTGAAACATCCTTGACACTATCATCACATCATGTACCTTTCCCTTGACCTGTGAAAAACATTTCAAAAACTTGGGATGAGCATAAAAAGCTCAGTAAGGGTTATAAAAATATGGAAAGGAACCATGAATTCATATATACATAAGAATGAAATCATACTTTACCCATAAAACATAGGCACTTTAACATACCTCATCAAACCATGAATAAATCATAGAAAATATAAGACATAAAGGTAACTTGAGGCATTCATAACATTCTTACGTGGGGAGTAACCCTCTTGGTTACGTTTGGAATACCCATCACAGTATATTCCCTAAATCTCTTCGGAGAAACCTTAACGTTTCACTCCTTCGCATTACCCAATGCATTGGACAGCTATATCGGGCTCACCCGCCCTTAGTTTATCACGGAACCACTCGTCTTCATTATAATTCCCAAGAACCACAACATAATCGTATCACATAAAACATGCATAAAGGAAACATAAAATTTCCACATTTCAATCACGAGATATCAATACAACACTTTGATATAAAAACATTATGAAAACCATTTTCAATACTAAAATAAAAGAAAAGTAAAACATGGTATTTATTTTTCTTTTAAAACGAAGGTATGGCTTGTAGAGGAAGCCGAAACTCAAATAACGGTCACGACGGCGGAGAAGTCGTTGTCGTCGCATACTTACGAAAAAAACATTCCGTTTTGTCGTTTAGTAAATGCTTCGTATAAAAAAGATTCCTTTTGAATAAACGTAAAATTCAAAGGGGTTTATACACCGTATAAAAGAAAGTTGTGTATAAAATAAAATATGCCTCAACGAAAGGAGATTGAGACGAAGTCCCATACCACCTTGAAGCTTAAAACTTTAAACCATTAATATCCATATAAATAAATCCTTAAAACCATTTTGAAAACATGGATATTAATAATAACAAATAATTAAAACATTTAAAATGATATTTTGGTTAAAGGGGTTTTACCAAAATTAGAGACACTTGAATACAATAGTTGAGGAATAACATTTAGTCAAAACTTTATAATATCATGAGAATAAATGGATTCATGATATAATACTCCAAAGGAAAGTATATACACCATATAAGAGTGAATTGGTGAATAATAACAATGAACCCTCAATAGAAATGTCAAATGTGTTGAAATCCATTATAAAGAAGGTATCCTTAAAATAAGGACAAATCAATCTCAAAAATATGTGTGACAAATATAAATACACCCAATATAAGTGGATATTAAGTATAAAATGGTCATTCACACATATTCAATGGACGAAATATTCAATGAGTACATGTTGAACCCAAAGAAATCGAAATTGGGTTCAAAAGTTACCTTGACAGCCTAACGACATCACATCAAAAAGAGTTGATGAGAGATAAAAAGAGTATCTCATCACTTGGTCATAAAACATACATCAATAAGGATATATGAGAACATATCCCAACATAACGATATGTAAATTAAAAGACCCAACAAAAGAAGTCTTTTAAAAAAGAGGAGGGTGAAAGGTTCCCTTACCGACTTGGGTATCTTTCAAAACATACACCCCATAAAAGAAGGACAAAAGATAATTGATGTAAATACTCATAAAAGAAAGTATATTACACAAATAGTAGAATAATGGGCAGTACATACACCACTCAAGGGAATTTGTGGCAAATGTAGCATAAATCTCACGGGAATAAAAGTGAGATGAAAAATCCCTTACGAAAACTCGGCAGCCTAACGGCGCCACATAAAACTTCTGAATATGGATTGATGAGATAAAATAGGGTATCTCATCACATTAAAATAAAATGTACAGAAAGAGGAATATAAAATAACATCCCCCAACATTACAAAGAGGATCTTAAAAGAAGTGACATAAAGGAGATTACTTAAAAAGAAGAGAGAGGTTAGATCTCTTACGAAAGATTGGCAGCCTAACTGCGCCACTCAAAACTTCCAAAATGGATTGATGAGAGAGAATAGGGTCTCTCATCACATGAAAATAAAAATTACAGTAAGTGTAATATAAATTATCATCCCAATAACAAGAAAGATGAGCTTTAAAAGGAATGACATAAAAGTGTGTACTTAAAAAGAAAGAGAGGAGTATGATCCCTTACCTCGGGTCCGACTTGACTCGATCGTTCTTTAATCTCCTGAATAATAAACTTGAGTTAATTTATAATTCCTTAAGAACCTTTTTCAAGTTCATTATTACTTTTATACCACTTATTACCATGTCATAAACATTATGTAATCATTTAAGTTAATAATATTTGTTTTGCCGATATTTGGTTCTTAAGTCGAAAGTGGACTTCTTACAATTACATGTTGTTCGTGTGGCCAAATGTTTATTATATACAGAATTGTATTCATTATTTAGATATCAAATATGTCATATATATCCAGTACATGCATGAATTTATAACATTACATAATCATTTAGAGGTAAGAAATGAAATGCACCGTTCATGGAGACGGTAAGCCGTACGTACGCATGAACGCTACTTTCATTTATATTTCATATTTTATAGAATAGAATAATAATGATATAAAGGTATATTATAATTCCAGTATAATATCATATATAATATCATATTTACATCCTTTATACATCCCACATATGGTATTTAACGAATCAAATCACTTTGAGGGGGCGGCAGTCCGCACTTCCTTAAATAAAGATATCGCGTATTTCCATAATGGAAGCCATAAAGGTAAGACAAAAATGAAAAATACAGAAGCATAAATAAAACATAAACATATTATATATCATATATAAAAATAGTGACATCATAATGGCCACCGTTGAAGGTGTTAAATGAGTATTGAACAATCATTGTTTCGGGAGGCAGAATTTCACCATCCACGGAAACCGTATGTTCTTTAACAATTTTATGTAGTTGTGTGAGAGTGTAGCTCGAATAAATCTTATAACAACATCATAGTATATTGAAGATACTGGTGTTGTTACAAAAGAAGTAAATGAAAAGAGTTTAGGGGTTGGAGAAGCAAAATAAAACAAATGAACATGAGAGAATGAATTACCTTTAAAAGTGTAACTCCTTTTGATTTGATCCTAAAGGCTTCGTTTGAAAGGATTCTTCCCAAAGGATATCCTCTAGGATGAGGAGAGGGATGTGGAGAGAGTAAATGGTCAGGGGTTGGCCGAGCCAAAGGCTTGAGGAGTGTGTTAAATGAGGTAGAGTTGGGGGCCTTTTATAAGAGGAGAGGAGGGGCACTTTTGGAAAGTAAAGAAATATTACTTTATTTGAAAATGTGTTTCGGTTTAAAAAGGTCCCAAATTGATATAATTCGTGGATAAGGTGATAAGGCTTCTAAATACACCCATCCAATAAGTTTTTGACATGTGTAGTTCATAGATTTTACATTATCTTTCCATTTTATTTAAATCGTCAAATAATGATGTCATCGCTGCATCATTATTATGTCATAAATAATTTAATTTATTTAATGTCTAAAAATTATAAAAAAAACACTATGATGTAGGAAATCATTTTATCTTTCCAATTAATATTTATAATAAAAAATATGACTCGTATAACCCCACTTAAAAATTGTTTTAGTAAAACATATCATGTTTGTGTCAATTTTACTTTTACATTAAATAAAATGTTATTTATGTCATTTCCCAACCAAAGTGGATCTATGGGGTCCCCAAGTTGACCCATGGCTTGTCTTGGTCGGCCATGATACAACCAATGAGGGTAAGACATGTGTCAAGCTCATCTAATTTTATTAAAGCATTATTTTAACCTTAAACTACACTAATTACCACTAATCGCGATTAAAAACTTAATAAGTTACTATTCACCAAAATATTATTTTAATCTCATTGAACCACATTTTACTTCTTAATGACAACCATGTATGTCGGATTTTTGAAAATCAAAACACAATGATGGAAAAATTTCATTTAAACGGAAAATCAGTTTTTATAAGTACCACTTAGTGGTTTCACTATTCATCAAAAATTGAAGTTTTTCAGAAAAATCCCAAAACTTCACCCTAAGCTATATTTGATATTCTGAATTCAAAAATTAAGTCCATTTTACAAAATTCATAACATATAAGTCACATTAATTAATTTAATAATTAATTCCCTCTGTCATGTCAAATAGCGTGTTTTATGAAACAATAAGTATCAAAAGATTGACACTAGTTTAAGTCTGATTTCAAAGTGAAATTGATTCCAACGAACACTATTGGATTTAATGGTAAAAATATTTTCTAATTTCACTTTAAAACCAATTCAAAATATAATCTAATCATATAAATAAATTATATTAAAAAGTGGTTTTGAATTAAAATACAACATTTTACACTATTCATTAAAAAAATGAACTTTATCAGAAAGATACCAAAAATTTACACAAAGTAAATTTTGATGTCCCGATTCTTAATAAGAGTTTTATTTGGTCCAAAAGAATGTATAAGTGTGATCCAAACTATATTTAATGACGGTTCACCATCAAAAGGTGATAAGTGAACCTTTAGTGAAAACTAGGGCATATACGCCTAAAATTCAATTCTTTCCGTATTTTAAGCCATTATCTTTTATTGGATAAATGTAAAAACATTTAAAAACATATATAATCATATTTTAGTTATTTCTATCCATTCTCGCCATTACAATGACTACATGTTAACTACCATTTAAAATAATATTATTTTATTATTAGAGTGCAACGTAAGATTCCCAAGAAACTCGTTGTTGCGTGTTGGGTACGCCATCGAGCATAGCGTCCCCTTTAAAGTTATTTAAATATTTTACTCACAAATATGGATAAATATGAAATGTCATATTCTTTATTTACCTGGGGTGTTACATCCTTCCCCCCTTTTGGGAATTGCGTCCTCGCAATTTTAAAATTGCGCTTGGAAACATCCTTGAATGTCCCACATCGGAACAAAAGTCGGTAAAACAAACACTTTAAAATAAAGAGAGATAAGTACAAAGGTCACCCAAGTTAACCCATACTAGGATTCCATGTATGAAAATATGGACATGGAGGAAAAAACAAAGGGTCATGTTCTGATGGAGAGTGATAGAAAACATGTTTAGGAGAAAGTTAACCACGAGAAAATCACAAACTTGTGTTGGGTTAAATGGTATTCGATTCCCCGGTAGGAAAAGTTAATAGACAACATTTTTGTTTCAAGTTACTTTTTATTGAGGAATTTATTCATAAGGAAAAATAATCACTTATCATATTGACTTTCAACTTTTATTAGATTCCTTACACAAACTCATATTTTCTCCAAAAGACGAGTATTTAGGAATACTTGTTCACATTAAGAGTACTATAATCAACTTCTAGAGAATCACCTAATCCACAAAATATAACTATATACTTCCCATGTTTTTAACCAAAACCAAAACCAAAAATGCTAGTACAAGATCAGATAATCCAGAAAAGTATAACCCTTTATAAAAAAAACCTATTCTTAATCTCCAAAATTTGTCCAACAAAACCCAAAGTTCAACGAGGACCATTTGTCCATAAAATTCTTCAAAGTAAACCAAACTAAGATTGAATCCCAAATATTTGAAGGATTTAGTCACATAGTCTACCAAGTTAAATCGTAACATTTATCTCCAAACAACATCAGTTGCTCCTAAAGTCTCACATTGAAAAGTAATTATCCTAATCACATATCCTCCAAAATCAAATTACTCTTAATTCATAAAATCATATAACTAAAAAGAATCGGTCAAACTAACCAGGGACTTCACGTAGTCCAGTGGTAGGCGATAAATACCAGTCGCACTTTGGTTGTGGGTTCGATTCCCGCAGCTTTGTCCGACGGGACGAGATGTCACACGGTCTGCGTGTTGTCCTTTTTCCAAAACTATATAATTCTTAAAACATTCCCCAAAATGAGATAAAATCTTCAAGAATAATCATAACATATTTTAACCTCAATTTTATCTCATTCCCTTCATTTTCCATCATATCATATAATAACCCATAATTACCTCAAAAGTAAGGATCATATAAACCCTAATGGTTACCTTAATAATTATTACCTGAATTTCCACATCGAGTTGGCCATCTCGTACATGATACATTAGAGAACTCACCAAGGTTCAAGTGGTTGATCATGACTCCTTGATAGTTGGTTTTGAAAAACCATGAGATTCCTCATTGAATCCCCCATCTCATCGAGTATCTTAATCAAAGAACCACCATAGTTTCCTTCAAACCCATTGTCACTTTGGTGCCTGCTAGATCCAGTCATTTACTAAAACCAAAAAGGTCAGTGTGAGTATATCAACAAAACCATCATGTACTAACGAGGAAGGTAAACACTAAGATATACTTACTAATTCACTTTATCTAAAACTAGGACTCTTTCTGAAATCCTAACCATTATGGTAATGTCACTTATGGTTAAAGAATACCCTAACCTCTACAGTTATCTAAACCGGCCTTTGATACCAACTATAAGGCCCCAGCCTTAAACCATACTTAATCTTGAGTTATTAAAAGATTACACATTGAGGATCTTTTCAGGTTTAGAGTTTTAGAGAATTAGATCATGAAACTTGCATTACATTCCACATTTAAACAAAGTGGTTACATAAAAGACAGTATTCATTCTTCCCATCAACGGAAACATATTTAAAATATAACACGGAATCTTTCTTGAAACATCCTTGACACTATCATCACATCATGTACCTTTCCCTTGACCTTTGAAAAACATTTCAAAAACTTGGGATGAGTATAAAAAGCACAGTAAGGGTTATAAAAATATGGAAAGGAAACATGAGTTCATATATACATAAGAATGAAATCATACTTTACCCATAAAACATAGGCACTTTAACATACCTCATCAAACCATGAATAAATCATAGAAAATATAAGACATAAAGGTTACATGAGGCATTCATAACATTCTTATGTGGAGAGTAACCCTCTTGGTTACGTTTGGAATACCCATCACAGTATATTCCCTAAATCTCTTCGGAGAAACCTTAACGTTTCACTCCTTCGCGTTACCCAATGCATTGGAGAGCTATATCGGGCTCACCCTCCCTTATTTTATCACGGAACCACTCGTCTTCATAATAATGCCCAAGAACCATAACTTAATCGTATAACATAAAACATGCATAAAGGAAACATAAAATTTACACATTTCAATCACGAGATATCAATACAACACATTGATATAAAAACATTATGAAAACCATTTTCAATACTAAAATAAAAAAAAGTAAAACATGGTATTTATTTTTCTTTTAAAAAGAAGGTATGGCTTGTAGAGGAAGACGAAACACAAATAACGGTCACGACGGCGGAGAATTCATTGTCGCCGCATACGTACGACAAAAACATTCCCTTTTGTCGTTTAGTAAATGCTTCGTATAAAAAAGATTCCTTTTTAATAAACGTAAAAGTCAAAGGGGTTTATACACCGTATAAAAGAAAGTTGTGTATAAAATAAAATATCCCTCAACGAAAGGAGATTGAGACGAAGTCCCATACCACCTTGAAGCTTAAAATTTTAAACCATTAATATCCATATAAATAAATCCTTAAAACCATTTTGAAAACATGGATATTAATAAGAAAATAATTAAAACATTTAAAACGATATTTTGGTTAAAGGGGGTTTACCAAAATTAGAGACACTTGAATACAATAGTTGAGGAATAACATTTAGTCAAAACTTTATAATATCATGGTAATAAATGGATTCATGATATAATACTCCAAAGGACAGTATATACACCATATAAGAGTGAATTGGTGCATAACAACAATGAACCCTCAATAGAAATGTCAAATGTGATGAAATCTCTTATAAAGAAGGTATCCTTAAAATAAGGACAAATCAATCTCAAAAATATGTGTGAAAAATATAAATACACCCAATATAAGAGGATATTAAGTGTAAAAAGGTCATTCACACATATTCAATGGACGACATATTCAATGACTACATGTTGAACCCAAAGAAATCGAAATTGGGTTAAAAAGTTCCCTTGACAGCCTAACGACATCACATCAAAAAGAGTTGATGAGAGATAAAAAGAGTATCTCATCAATTGGTCATAAAATTTACATCAATAAGGATATATGAGAACATATCCCAACATAACGATATGTAAATTAATAGACCCAACAAAAGAAGTCTGTTAAAAAAGAGGAGGGTGAAAGGTTCCCTTACCGACTTGGGTATCTTTCAAAACATACACCCCATGAAAGAAGGACAAAAGATAATTGATGTAAATACTCATAAACGAAAGTATATTACACAAATAGTAGAATAATGGGCAGTACATACACCACTCAAGGGAATTTGTGGCAAATGTAGCATAAATCTCACGGGAATAAAAGTGAGATGAAAAATCCCTTACGAAAACTCGGCAGCCTAACGGCGCCACATAAAACTTCCGAATATGGATTGATGAGATCAAATAGGGTATCTCATCACATTAAAATAAAATGTACAGCAAGAGGAATATAAAATAACATCCCCCAACATTACAAAGAGGAGCTTAAAAGAAGTGACATAAAGGAGAGTACAAAAAAAGAAGAGAGAGGTTAGATCTCTTACGAATGTTTGGCAGCCTAACGGCGCCACTCAAAACTTCCAAAATGGATTGATGAGAGAGAATAGGGTCTCTCATCACATTAAAATAAAAATTACAGTAAGTGTAATATAAATGAACATCCCAATAACAAGAAAGATGAGCTTTAAAAGGAATGACATAAAAGTGTGTACTTAAAAAGAAAGAGAGGAGTAGGATCCCTTACCTCGGGTCCGACTTGACTCGATCGTTCTTTAATATCCTGAATAATAAACTTGAGTTAATTTCTAATTCCTTAAGAACCTTTTTCAAGTTCATTATTACTTTTATACCACTTATTACCATGTCATATACATTGTGTAATCATTTAAGTTAATAATATTTTTTTTGCTGATATTTGGTTCTTAAGTCGAAAGTGGACTTCTTACAATTAGATGTTGTTCGTGTGGCCAAATGTTTATTATATCCAGAATTGTATTAATTATGTAGATATCATATATGTCATATATATCCAGTACATTCATGCATTTATAACATTCCATAATCATTTAGAGGTAAGAAATGAAATGCACCGTTCATGGAGACGGTAAGCCGTACGTACCCATGAACGCTACTTTCATTTCAATTTCGTATTTTATAGAATGGAATAATAATGATATAAAGGTATATTATAATTCCAGTATAATATCACATATAATATCATTTTTCCATCCTGTATACATCCCACATATGGTATTTAATGAATCAAATCACATTGAGGGGGCGGTAGTCCGCACTTCCTTAAATGAAGATATCGCGTATTCCCATAATGTAAGCCATAAAGGTAAGACCAAAATGAAAAATACAGAATCATAAATAAAACATAAAAATATTATATATCATATATAAAAATAGTGACATCATAATGGCCACCGTTGAAGGTGTTAAATGAGTATTGAACAATCATCGTTTCGGGAGGCAGAATTTCACCATCCACGGAAACCGTATGTTCTTTAACCATTTGATGTAGTTGTGTGAGAGTGTAGCTCAAATAAATCTTATAACAAAATCCTAGTATATTGAAGATACTGGTGTTGTTACAAAAGAAGTAAATAAAAAGAGTTTAGGGTTTGGAGAAGCAAAATAAAACAAATGAACATGAGAGAATGAATTACCTTTAAAAGTGTAACTCCTTTTGATTTGAGCCTAAAGGCTTCCTTTGAAAGGATTCTGCCCAAAGGGAATCCTCTAGGATGAGGATAGGGATGTGGAGAGAGTAAATGGGCAGGGTTTGGCCGAGCCAAAGGCTTGAGGAGTGTGTTAAATGAGGTAGAGGTGGGGGCCTTCTATAAAAAGAGAGGAGGGGCACTTTTGGAAAGTAAAGAAATATTACTTTATTTGAAAATGTGTATCGGTTTAAAAAGGTACCACATTGATATAATTCGTGGATAAGGTGATAAGGCTCCGAAATCCACTCATCCAATACGTTTTGGACATGTGTAGTTCATAGATTTTACATTATCTTTCCATTTTATTTAAATCGACAAATAATGATGTCATCGCTGCATCATTATTATGTCCTAAATAATTTAATTTATTTAATGTCTAAAAATTATAAAAAAATACTATGATGTAGGAAATCTTTTTATCTTTCCAATGACTATTTATAATAAAAAAGATGACTTGTATAACCCCACATAAAAATTGTTTTAGTAAAACATATCATGTTTGTGTCAATTTTACTCTTACATTAAATATAATGTTATTTATGTCATTTCCCAACCAAAGTGGATCAATGGGGTCCCCAAGTTGACCCATGGATTTTCTTGGTCGTCCATGATACAACCAATGAGGGTAAGACATGTATCAAGCTCATCTCATTTTATTAAAGCATTATTTTTACCTTAAACTACACTAATTACCACTAATCGCGATTAAAAACATAATAAGTTACTATTCACCAAAAAATTATTTTAATCTCATTGAACCACATTTTACTTCTTAATGACAACCATGTATGTTGGATTTTTTAAAATAAAAACACAATGATGGAAAAATTTCATTTAAACGGAAAATCAGTTTTTATAAGTACCACTTAGTGGTTTCAGTATTCATCAAAAATTGATGTTTTTCAGAAAAATCCCAAAAATTCACCCTAAGATATATTTGATATTATGAATTCAAAAATAAAGTCCATTTTACAAAATTCAAAACATATAAGTCACATTGATTAATTTAATAATTAATTCCCGATGTCATGTCAAATAGCATGTTTTATGAAACAATAAGTATCAAAAGATTGACACTAGTTTAAGTCTGATTTCAAAGTGAAATTGATTCCAACGAACACTATTGGATTTAATGGTAAAAATATTTTCTAATTTAACTTTTAAACCAATTCAAAATATAATCTAATCATATAAATAAATTAGATTAAAAAGTGGTTTTGAATTAAAATACAACATTTTACACTATTCATTAAAAAAATGAACTTTATCGGAAAGATACCAAAAATTTACACAAAGTAAATTTTGATGTCCCTATTCTTAATAAGAGTTTTATTTCGTCCAAAAGAATGTATAAGAGTGATCAAAACTATATTTAATGATGGTTCGCCATCAAAAGGTGATAAGTGAACCTTTAGTGAAAACTAGGGCATATACGCCTAAAATTGAATTCTTTCTGTATTTTAAGCCATTATATTTTATTGGATAAATGTAAAAACATTTAAAAACATATATAATCATATTTTAGTTATTTCTATCCATTCCCGCCATTACAACGCCTACATGTTAACTACCATTTAAAATAATATTATTTTATTATTAGAGTGCAACGTAAGATTCCCAAGAAACTCGTTGTTGCGTGTTGGGTACGCCATCGAGCATAGCGTCCCCTTTAAAGTTATTTAAATATTTTATTCACAAATATGGATAAATATGAAATTTCATATTCTTTATTTACCTAGGGTGTTACATAGGTCATCAGTTGGGGTAAATCCTTTATCATTTTTCGAAATGGTCTCACTATTAGGAAGGAAAACAAAATTTCTAGAACCCTTGGCATGCGTAAGGGCTCTCTTCCATTTACTTACCATGGGTATCCATTATTCTAGGGAAAGGTCAAGTGCCAATACCTAGAGAATATTTATTATGATGTTTTTAATCTGCTTGCTAGCTGGAAGGGCAAGACAATGTCACATGCTGGGATTGTTTGCCTCATCAACTCGGTCATTACTTCCGAAATTGTGTATACTTTTTCCCTCTATAGATGGCCCAAAAGTATACTGAATGATCTTCAATGCATGGTTCGAAACATCTTATGGTCAGGATCAGTAAATGAGAGGAAACTCATAATGTTTTCTTGGAGGTATTGTTTCAAGCCTTTTGAGATGGGAGGCTTGGTGGTCAATGACATCAAGATTTTCAATAATAGTTTGATTAACATGTTCACTTGGAACCTGCTATCTTCTAATGAGGCGTCAAATGATTTCTTCTCCTTTAGGTTCAAACAATAGTTGTTTAATGGATATACGAACTATCTTCCCTCCGTAGTTTGGACCTATCTTCGGCACTCCTTTCATGACATTATGCAGCACTTGAATTGGATGGTTAGTAGAGACTCCATGATTAATTGTTGTCATACATCATGGCTGGACAACCCTATTGATATCATGACCATCCCATCCACCATGTCATTATTGACTGTGGTCGATGCCATGAACCGATCTCACACTCTTGCTGATGTTATCTCTATTCATGCTCTGTAAGAAATTCGGAATTCTATTTTCATGGAGGAGGATACCTTGATCTGGAAGCCTAATTCACATGGTCTCTTCAACACCAAAGAGTATTATGATATGAAATTGGTGGGTTCTCAAGGTACACCCAAGTGGATTCTTCAATTTAAGGCCCCTTTTGTTTAACCATCAAGAATGGTTCTTCTCTGGAGGATTTGGATGAACTGACTCCCTACACATGACAAACTGCAGAGAGCTGGGCACCATCTTGCCTCTGCCTGCTCTTTGTGTATACGGGATGAAGATATTATACAACATCTCATCCTAGACAGTTTTTATTCTCAGGGACTGTGGAAATGCATCGGTTCTTTGTTCTTATTTTATGTCTTTCACTACAGGAATCTTGAGGAGATTATTTCACGACTCAGTGAGGATGGAAAGAGTTGCCAGATCCACAATCTGCTCATAGTGGCGGCTGCATCGGTCATCCATGTTATTTGGACTTCTCGCAATCAGGCGATCTTTGAGATTCAACCTACTTGTTTTCATACCGATTCCCTTGGCATACATAGGGATATTTATGCAGCTGCTGCTGTGCAATCTGGCACGATGCATAATTCTTTCGAGGATCTGTGGACTCTGCACCTACTTGGTGTTTCAGGAAAGCTGAAGCAGCCTCTTGAATTCAATTTTTTCATATGGATTCCACCTATCCCTCCTGGAATTAAAGTCAACATTTATGGTGATGCTGCTGGCTCACCTAGACCTTTAGGATGTGGAGGTGTGTTCCGTACTTACCGCAGTTTTTTCAAAGGTTGCCTCCACCACTTTATTGGCCAATATACTACGTTTGAAGCCAAACATTGGGTTGTGATCTATGCTATCAAATATGTTGTCTATTACAACCGGTATCCTCTTTGGATTGAATCAGACTGTCAACTTGCCGTGAAGGATTTTGGAACACGCACTAGAGATGTGCCTTGGTGACTCCTTCCTCATTGGATCCCCTATCTCAACCAGGCCAGTCGCCTTCAGATCTCTATATCTCATGTTTACAGGGAGGCAAATCAGATTGATGATGCCCTCTCGAAGGAGGATATTGTGAGGCTGAGCACCATGTGGTCATTCATGATCCCTAATGCCTGTGTTAACTTTGTGGATGATGATATGTGGGTCATGACTTATTCACGTTCTTGTAATGCCCCCTATAAGGCCTATCCTCTTGTACCTTACTTTTTTTTATTAAATTTAGAGTCAGATTACTCGGATCCTGGATCTTCATGGTAATAATAAAAAATTACGGATCATTGATAATATAGATAATTTATATAAATAAATATTAATTTTATTAATAAAAAACAATAGAAAATATATCATGTGATATAAAATAATTAGACAATTATCAATTAAATGGAAAAAAAAATTAGATAGTTTATAGTCATTCTTCTACACTGAAAATGGTTTTTGAAATGAAAATATTTTTTTTATAAATTTTATGAAAACAAGTAGTAACAAATATGACTCGATCACATAACACATTTTTTTAGACAAGAAATTAATCAAACATTTCACCTTGAAGGATCATGCAGTTTACAAGAACAAGCCATTTTTTCAATGAAAATACCATAAACCATGAATAGTTAACATTCTCTTCATCCTAGTATATCAAGATAGAAATATCATTTAAACATTCTTGAATTTTTTTCTTCGAAACCCATGACATTAAAATGTGAAAATATGATACTATATTAATTTATAAGAAAACCATGAATTTATTTCCAAATCATTCAATTTTATTAAATGTATCTATAAACTATGACATGGTTTTGTAACCTTATTCATGGTTCTAAAAAAATGACAAACTAATTTTTTTTGTTGAACTTTATCTTATGTATTATTCATAAATATAATGTATGATATCACTGAATTGTTTTATGGGTTATACTTATACCCATAAGTATTAAAATAAAAATATATGGCTCATATATATGTTTGATTAAGATATGAATAAATAATCAAATAATTATTAAACAAAGAATACCTCATTTTCCATTTAAAAAACACAAGAATGGTGAGTTTGAATTATTTACCTTAGTATAAAGAAAATAGTTCTTTTATTCAAAGGTTTGAACCAACCATTGGAATTAATGAATTCTTTTGTAGTACCCCTTTTAATTCACATGAAAGCTAACACCTTTTTTGTAATGGAAAATTAATTGAATAATAATATAGAGATATTTTTTAGTGTTAATAAACTCAAAATTAATTTAATAAAGACTATTAATTACACTAAAAGAAACTTCATAAATAAATGATGGGTTCTATTTGAGTGTATAGTAACATACATTATGAAATAAACAAACATTTAATTTAAATGTTGTAACTCTTTAAAAAAACATCATTAATTAGCTTACATGTTAATCCAACTTTTAAAATTAACATAGAATACACATCATCATGTGACATTCCGTAAATGAAATTAAATATAGAAATAATATAAATGATTTAGATGAAATATATCCTAAATCATTTATATTTAACACCAAATTATAGTATTATGAACCACGATCTAACACAATTCACGTCATGGTGAATTTATTTATATCATGCATCATTCTTCAGTGTATAATTATTATTTTATATTGGTCAATAAAATAATATTTATGTATTATAATAACATACAAAATAAAAAAATTATCCAATATTTAATTGAATTAAAATTATTTTAGGTTAGTTAAATATACCCTATTTAGTTGGGGAGAATATTTGAGAAACATGTGTCCAGTTAAAAAAATTACTTTTAACCATTAAAATGATAAAACATATGGAAACAAAAACATTTTTTGGATCATATTTCAAAAAATAAGAAAACATTTGAAAAACAAACAGAACATATCGATGATTGAGAGTCTCATTTTTTCATTTTTGGAGGACATTATACCATTTATACATATAATATATTCAATTAACCAAAGTATATGTGTTAAATAATATTGAGTTTGTAATACAGAGATCATTTTGTATGAATAATCTAAAATACAAAGAGTAATTTAAATATTTTTGCAATAATAATTTTAAAAAAAATGTATAAAACGTTTTTTTAAAAATATATAACATTTATAAAATACATATTTCAATTAATTAATTTTCCATTGTTAAAAAAATGGAATATAATAAATTGATTAAGTGATTTATGGATACCATGTTGTATTATAGATCAATTGATAATAGTGATGTAGGAATAATTGAATGAATATTTTGATGCCTTAGATTGATGGTTTTTTTAGTTTTTATATGATTCTAATAAGAAACAAATTATTTTTATTACATATCAATACCTTGTAATTTCATGAATTAAAGTAGATATTGATGATTTAAATTGAAAACTAAATTAGTTTAATTGGGTATTTTGAATATAGGAAGATCTAATGATAGGTAAAACATCATATGAAACTAGGATATAGGTTATCATTTTAGAGACATATTGGTAATATTTCTTTAAATTTATATAAAACATAATTATTTAATATTTCTACGTCATTGATATATCTACACACAACAATTATAAAAATGTGAGTACAATATAGTCAATATGAGGAGAACAATTATACTTGTAGATAAATATATAAATGACTAATAAAGAATAAATAAGATTGCATCAAAATTTTTAAGGGAATTTTGAACAATATATTTAGTTATCCACGTTTTTTAGGTATATGGTTATTATTTTTTGTCAAATAATTGAAAACTGAGTGGATGAACTTCATTCTAATAATGTTACAATGAGATATTGATTGTATTTAATTAATTAAGATTTATTATAATCATAATTCATTTTGATCTTGATATTCATATTTATCATTAGAAAATTATTATTTTTTTATTCATGACCATTGATAATGAATTAAGGATTAACACATTAGCATTTAGATTAGGTCATATGAGTTCGTCTATAATCATTAAAATTATTATGCATATTTATACAAAAAATAGTTTAGAATCACTTTATTATCAAACTAATTAACCATTCAAACAAAGGAACTAAATCGTTAAATAATTATAGAATAATAATATTGACAAAGAAAATCGTGGGATTTGGTTCTTAAAATAATAAAATATTCAATATAGTATTTCATAACTATGAAAATAATGACTCATTAAATTATAATTCTTAGAACACCCAATACATAAGATATAAATTTTCTTTCATATATTTAGTCTTGATTTTGTTGAATTAAAAACCAACACCACTCCTGGTTTGACATTAAAAATATAAAATAAAATTAGCATTTTATGGCTTAGTCTATACTAGGTGGGTTTAATGACATACAATTAATTTTAATATGCCTTAGTAGTTTTAGAAAATATTTATTCGGAATATTAAATTTAAAACTAAACATATGTATTTGAAATTATGATTCCTATGAATGTTTCAAATAAAATTTAGGAAATAATTGAACATAGTGTAATTATAGAATAGATGAATAATGTAAATAATACTTTTTGGTTTTCTATAATTTAATTTTTTTTGTAATAATATTTTTTATGATTTAAAACATATTTATTTATGTATGAAAATAAATACTAAAAAATATCACTAAATGTTCAATTATTTCCTAATACGATAAGAGTGAATATTACCTACAATTTATATTAATGAATTCATTTTTATATTAGCCATAAAATTTCTTCAAATATATAAATTTATCTATCAATGACATTTTTATATTATAAATATAATAAGTTAATTAATATAAATGGGGAAAAAGATAATTTTCTAATTTTCAATATCAATAAAACATTGAGATACGTACAAAAAAAATCTTCGGTTATAGATACTATTTTAAAATAGAAATTAGTTTTTTTATAAAATTCATTACTCTTTAATATTTTATGTTGAAAAAATTATTTATTATGTTTAAGAAGTTTCAACAAAGTAATTATTTATTTAACAATAAAATAAAAAAATATACGAAAAAAAATATTATACGTGAAGTAAAATGGATGAATTATTATGTTAAATAAACATTCTATATGAATATATAATGTTACACAGGTGTGAACAAAATATTTACTAATTGAATCATTGTCTTGATATTGTTAACTTTTAATTAAATAATTAATTTCAAAATTGACGATGATGTTATTTTATGATAAATTATATTCCATTAAATGATTTAAAATTACTAAATTTATTTAATTATGAATTGTGGAATTTAAATGATAATAAATATAAACTATGATTCCTTAATGAACCAATGTTACTTTTATAATGACTATATTGACTCCTAACTTTTGAAAACTATATTAGCACATTTAAGGCAAAATTGTTCTTTTTGCATGTTTCATACGCTTCTGTTAGAGATAATATCCAACACACATAAGATTTAAATTTATTTAATTATATATCTGATTAAAAATAATTTCATTAAAAATTTACGAAAACACTAACTTTAATTTAGACATAATAGATAAATTATATACAATAATATACTAGTTTCTGTAGTGAAAATCCAAAAAGGTTTAAGTGGGGAAAACATAAAAGTTATGTTTTTTTAAAACATGTGTTTCAATGCATGGTGGAGGTGTTTCTATACCATATAAGACATATAAACCATTAATTATAAATATTTTAGCCACATGAGGTATCATTGACCTCCCAATAATAAATATTTTTTTAGTATTTTCAAAAATGACACTCCTCCTAAATTATTAAAGTGTACTAACAACCCTCACTTTTTCACACCATAAAAATTATTTGTTTTAGATACAACCTACCGAAATAAATTTTAAAATTCACTCCCATCATCATCTATGTTTTATTTTTTTGCAAAACTCGTTCCTAATAAGTATATAGTGAAAACCGTATGGGGTTACCAAGTAAAGAGGTAATGTTCTTCAACAAGCGTATTTATTTTTCATCTTTCTCCACCTTATTTTATTATTATTAAAATTTGATGAATAATAACGAAAATATATTGAATATAATATATTGTTTTTATAATATGGGAATTACCTAAATCCATATCCACTTTTTTTAAATGGTTTTCAAAATCATCTTTCTTGTGTATGGAGGATTACCACCTCGCGAACCAATGTCGTTCATTTTTTCCAATTCTACCTCTCAAGGTTGGGTATTATGATGGGTATAACATATATATATAGTATTTATAATATATTTATACCTTAAGAGTCACTAAATCATATATATCATTTCACCTTCCACTCTGTAGATGATGTGATAATGTTGATCATTTGTATAGCTGACTACCACCTCGCGATGAGATTTGATTAGTCTATCACAAACACATCACTTGAATGGTGATAAAAATAAATTTAATGACTATATGTGATATAAATTAAATAATTATTATATTAATGACATATTATTCAGTCTATAAATATAATATATATCAATTTATTTCTTACCTTTTCACTCAGTTAAAGATGATTACATCGTTCCGAAACATGTGGAGTGTTGCCTTGACAAAGCGATGAAAATAACCTTTAATCACAAAACCAAATAGATGATATATATAAGTATATGATATGTTATATATGATATTATTATCCTCATATAAATATTATATAATAATTACCTTATTTTTAAAAGGATCATTGGAAATTGGAAATGCTACTCATACGTATGTACAATATACCATCTCAATGATTATAACATAATTAATTTTTCATAATAATGTATAGAAATTTCTTTTAAAAGTATAAATGATGTATAAATATTATAATTTTCCCATGACTATAACTATATATATGATATATCTCTGTAATATGTACAAGAATAGTTTCTTTTATGATGAAACAAATCTGATAAAACAAGCTAATTAATGCACGAAACAATGAAAATAATGAAATATTATTAATGAATGGGTAATAAGATGTTATAAAAGGATCATATATGATATTATAAATATTTTTATTTTTATTTCATAAGATATTAACTTTTTAAATTCCATTATATAGGAGGTTAGTTTATTTTTAACCAAATGGAAGCATGAGGTAAGGGATTTCAGAACTTAATTTCCACTCAGTGGGTTAGACTTATTCTTCTTTGATTATATCAAGATAGGACTATGTGTATAATGACATTTTATTATCTTATGTCACCTAATAAATTTATATTGATATAAATTAGATTCAAAATAAATAAATTAATTGTATTATTCTCACGATAACGTTATGATCATTGAAAGGGTTTACATTACAAAATCATATTAATCGAGATTGTTTATTATTAAATTTCAATTAATGGAAATTAACTGATCATTGTTTAATAAACTTTGTAATTTTTTTATCCTCTATTTAATAATGATATTTTAATGTAATATTACTGTTTTTTTAAACTTGGGTACATAAATTAATTCATAAATGTATTAAGAAAATCTGACATTATTTCTCTCTTTAGTCAGAAATCTATTTTATTCCAAAACCATGTTTATAAAAATGATTTCAAAAAATGTTTTTAACATTTCCAAAATGATTTATATAATTAATTTGTACCCATTTTTTCTCTTTATGACATGATTTCAATATAAATTTATATTGTTTTTTAAACAATTCTCGTTGGGATGTTACTAAAAATATGAATGGAAACATCAAGTCATTTTCTAATCAAGGTACTTTCCTAACATTTTAACATTGGAAAATAAATATATTTTCTATATTTTATCGATTTAATAGAATTATATATGATAATAATAATCATTTATTTGATTATTTATTTTCAATATTACAGGGATATTTTTTAGAGACTGTTTTTTAAAAGATATTTTCAAAGAAAAGAATTTTCAAAATGTTTTTCAAAATAGAAACTATATTTTATACAGGAATGTTTTTAAATATATTTTTAGGGTATTTATATAAACTAATGAAAAAAAACACTTCAATATTACTCTAATGGTTAATTTTTTATACAATTCTTATTCTTCCTCTGGGTGGTATATGATTATTTTGACCATTTTTTATATTTATATTCATATTATTTTTTCATTTTAATTTAATTATCTTAACTTTAAAATATTAATATCACTATGATAATTAGAAATTAAATTTCCCCTAAATATATATTATTTATAATGGATATTTTAAATTATTAAACAATATCTAATTTTTACATATATTTTTTACATTGATATTTTTTTGATTGACTATGGAAATATTGATAAATCCATATTCTATACTCAATATAGATATTTAATGATAAGTCACATTATTCATTAATTAAATAAAATATTTAAAATATAAGGAATACATTGAACCTACTGTGATGTGTATGTATCAATATAATATATACACTCAATGCATTGGTAGGTCTAATGATTCTAATTAGATAAGCTATCATTAAATGGGGTTTTACCTAGAGATTAAACCATATTATGAATGATATTGATGGAATATGTATCATTTTCTTAAGAAATGACATCTTATAATTAAGGATTTACTTCATTAATATATCAGTTATTATTATCCATGTATTTTAACATCGATGTTTTATATGTTTGTATTATATTTTTAGTGTATTGTTAAATGGATTGTATTTTCTATAGTTTACATTGAAATATTTATTACAAATTATATAGATATCTAAATGGATAATGTGATTTGTTTTTTAACATTCAATATTTAATACTACATATCTTATTATTTAAATGGAATGTGTTATATAATATTTACATTTTCATGTTAATTTTTCTTATTGATTATTGGTAGTTCTGGTTGTACATAACCCTTTGTGATCATTTGAGAAGACCTTAATTTTTTTTCATTTATCAAGAATCCATGAAGTGTACTATGTTGGATATAAAGTGATATTCTATTTTCAATATCTTTCTTCTTTAAAAAAATTATTATTCAAAAAATGTAATGTAAGACCCAATTGTGTATCAAGTTCACTATGTCTACAAAACTATTAGGTCTATCAGGAAATGATTCTTTGTATCTTATACATACATAACTTAGTAAAACAATAGATCCATGATTCTGAGGTAGGGTTTGATACATTTGGAATTAAAGTAATTTTATTATAATCCTAGTAAATAATATTTATTATTATATATTTTATGGATTGTAACCATATAATAACCTTTAAGTATTAGTATTGAATAACATAGTAATGATTTGGTAAGGAATAGATTTTGTAATTTTTCTTTAAAATATATCTATTTATATGTACTAAAAGTTGACATGGATATAGAATATATGTAACTAGGGGTAATAACTCTTAGAAGAGTTCATTTGGCTTGACCTGATCCTCACTTTTTATAAGGCAACGAGCATTATGACACACCTGGCTTGAAACACTAAGGGAAATGCTTAGGATAATTAACATTTTTATTACAATCAATTATGAAGGATTTGAATATATAATTATAATTAATCACCTTTGATAAACCATATAAAAAGGAATTTCCTACTTAGAAATAAAATGAAAGAATTATTTATAAAATGGTATTGAAGAATTCAATTTTAAAAGTATTTTTACCAATGGTATTTTTGTATATGAATCATGAAATATATAAGGAATGTGTCAAATTTCAAATCATATGTGTCTTAACTAACTGATGACTTGTGGATAACATAATGGATTATGTGTTTAATATTGATCATATGTTCAAATTGTTAAACAAATTTTTTTAGGTTTTATATGATGGGTGTCTAACAAGAATAAATGAATTTATGATAAATATATTCAAACTATATATTTTAGTGGAAATATTACATGATGAATAATGACATTACAATTTATTTAAATCTTTTATAAAATATTCATAACCTTTAAGGTTAATATAATCATTAATTAAATTTTAACAATAGTCAAATAATATTATTCGACATTGTGAAAAAACATTATATTAAAAACCATAGTAAAATGTTTGTTTAATTTTTTACATTAATTATACTATGTACATCATTTTTTGGGAACAGTATAAGAATTATATAAATATTTTATTATAAAAATGATAACTAGCATACTGTGTGACAACATTTCACATATGGAATGTCGGTATGGATTGAACCCTTAACCAAAGAATGGTAAGGTTTTCACACCTACCATTGGCCAACATGATTTCCATTTTAATATTTCATTGTTTTAAGCTAAAATTATTGAAACATAATTTTTAATGATGAAATGTTTTTATAAATATTTATGCCCATAGTTTAATTTATAATCCGTATTATTTTAGTAAAATATTTGGAGAGAGACTAAATGACTTCTCAATTTTTTAAAAATCTTATCAACTGTTAAAAGTGAATTTTAGTGCTTCGGTCATTAAAAATTTATTATTGGATACTCATTTATTGAATTAAGAGATAAATTTTAAATTGATCTAAGAACAACTATAGGATGAAATTGTGATTATGAAATAGGAATATATCAAGTAAGTATAATTACTTTTATTTTTATAAAATAAATGATTTCCTCAACTTTTGGAAAAAATAGGTTGAGAAAAAAATTATAATCTATTAAATTCATACTGGAAGAATCAAATGGTATTATAAATAATTAAGAAATTAATTTTTTTAGTCCTTTAACATTTTAATGATTGTTCACTTTCTTTTGAACTATTACATCTATTGTTATCTATAATAATTAATGCTTTTCCTCCATGTCTATATCTTCACTTTCCACCAATTTTATTATATGTAGAAACACCATTATATACTCTTACATATGACCTTGGTACTTAACCTCATATATTATTAATATGATATACTATTAACTCATTTTATGATTTTATATTTTCAAAAAAACTAATTTTCAAATGTCAAAACCCTTGATTTCCAAGATCATGTTTAAATTTCGAGGACACAATTTATTAATGAATGGTGAACTTAACCCAAAAAAATATATTTGATAGGTTATCTAACATCAAATACTAATTTAAACTTTATTTACATAGAACACTTATTTTAACTTATGTTATAAAAAATATAAATTTTCTTCGAGAGCTTACATTAAATTCAAGGCCAAGTTTTATCAAACTACATTATTCTATCCATCCATATAATGTTAAATTTTTTATTTTCCGAATACATTTAACGTAGAAGTGAGAACCCTCACATATTACAAGTTTCAGCTCCAAATAACATGATAGATATATTTAAAATACAGTTTGAGTTGGTTGGAACTACTCTCCATAAACAATAACCAGGGGATTAAATTTACCTGGAAGTCAGGGTAGACCTTTAGAGTGCCTTAAAATAGATGTTCCATGTTTTCCCAAGCTTGTTTGTATTCATCATTGCTGAACTTACCCATGTTGTGGCCTCTAGGAAAAATACGGTCCTGCTTAAAAATCCACTCGCTTTGCTCTTTGCTGCTAGTCACCTGAAGTGGTCTCATCTTCCTTGACACCTTAATATCCAGATCGTCCTCTACCATTTCATCCAAATGAATTAGAAGGTCTATGTGTTTCAGTATAGATGAAACATGTCACTGAGGTTCTTCCTTTACTACAATATTCTATTAATATTATTATTTAATATTAAAATTATTAACTAGCCATTAGAATAAAGGGTAATAATAAGATTAAATAAATTATTAAAATATATATATTAATCACTTTTATAATATATATATAAATTATAAATAAATAATAATCATTTAAAAGAAAAGTAAATGTTTATTTGTAAATAATATTTTGCAAAAAGATGCTTTAATCAATCTTGGTGCATATAATATAAAGATAAATTTTACATATTTTACATGATTTATATGAAAAAATAAAATTCATTTTTAAAATCATAATATCTAATTATATTAGGGTTGTTTTTTTATTTATTTACGAATTTTAATTTTCATCTTAATAGTGAAAAATACTGAACATTAATTGAAAATTTACTTTTCATTTTATTAATTTAAAATAATAATTTATATTTTAAATTGGTTTAAAAGTCCAAAACATGTCAATTTTATATCAACTAATCCAATATAATTGATTGTATTCATTTTTATATTGAATTTAGAAATATAAAAATTGAAATCATTTGAACATTATAACATCAAAATCTAATATTCTCATCACATCGGTGAGATTATTTTTAAATTAAAATAAGTACACTTATTTTGATTGAATTTGGAAAAATAAAATAAATATCTTGAATTGTAATAATTGTTAATTTCTAATAATATCAAATTAATTTCTTTCCGGAATAAATAGTGAAAACATTGAAAACTAGTTACCATGGTTAAGATAGAAATGAGTTTACCATGGGTTAAACTGGAAGAATAAGTGTGAAAATGACATAAAATATATTATTAATTAATTCATTTCTATATTAGATATAAAATTATCTGAAATAAGGAAATTCATTGATATATTTCTTTGAATATGACCTATATAATATGTTATGTGATTAAAAAGTCAAAATGATAATTTTTATATATTTAATATCTAAAAACCAATGGTAACTTGAAATATATATATTTAGTTATAGATATAGTTTTGAAATATAATTTTTTTATCATAATAATTAGTATTTAATATTTATATACTATATAATTACATAAAATTCTTAAAAAATGACAACACTAATATTATATAGTTAGTAATAAAATAAAATATATGATACTAAAAATATTAAGAGTGATGTAAAATTAACGAATTACTATGTTTATTTATTTTTTTATATGAATATATGTTTTTAAATTTGATCGAAAAAAGTATTTTAATATTCTATCAACATCATTATATTTTTAAATTAAATTTAAATGAAACAGGTCAGAATTGACATTAATTTTATTTTATGATAAATTATATGTGATTAAATGATTTAAATTTTATATTTTTACAATTCATTTTTAAATGAAAATATATATATAATATTTTCCATTCATGAACCAATTTATATTTTATAATTACTATATTGATCCATAAATAGTAAAAACTATGTTAATGGGGTTGTGGTTAAAGTAGTATTTTTACACGTTACATGCACTTGTGTTAAAGTTAATTTCCAACAGGCATATGATTTATATTTTATAAAATCGATATCACTTGTAGAAATTTTGTGTATAAATTAAATAATATGTGTATCTTCAATTTATTTTTAATTGATCAATTATGTAATATAGAAAACTAGTTAATATAGTGAAAACCAAAAATGGTAAAAGAAGGGAAAAAAGAAGATACAGAACAAAATGGTCAAAAACTTATTTTAATGTGTTTTGGAGATGTTTATCACCCATATCATCCTTCTAACTGTTTAATTATATATTACTAAGCCACATTGGATAATATTGACCACCCAATACTTTATACTTTTTAGTATTTACAAATATATTACTCCTCCTCAACTATAAAAGGTCACTCACTCCCCTTAATAATTCAAAATGTCACACATATTTGGATAATCAATAACATCCAAAATCATTTTCAAACATCCCTTAACTAATCATATAATCCTTTATTTGGAGATAAAACCATCCAAATAAATCTTCCTTGTAAACTTAAGGAACATACTCTACGATGATGTAATGTTCTTCAATAATTGAATTTATTTTTCTTCATTCTGAACCTCCTAAATTTTTTATTAAGCAATAATGATATAAAAACCATAGTATATTACATATAATGGGACGAATTAATAATAAATTCATAACCTGAAATAATTTCCTCTTCCATCAAATGGTTTATTAAATCATCATTTCAGTGTATGGTGGACTTCTGCCATGCAAATCGATGTCTTACATTTTTTCCATTTACACAGTACAATATTGGTTATCATGATGGATATAGAACATATATAGGATATATATATATATATATAACATATTTATACCTCCTATTTCGATATATCATATATATATACTTATACCTTTTATTTTGTAGGATATTTGATACATTCACCCATGTGTATGGAAAACGACCGTCTCACGAAGTGATGTGATTCATCATTCACTAATGCTTCGCATGATTTCTAATAAAGATAAATTTAATTATTATATTTAATATCAATTAAATTTTTATTATATTCATTAAATACTTATAACTATTTAAAGATAATATTTATAATATTATTTAATTCATTTTTACTCACATAATGATGATAACATCGTTAATGAACATGTGGACTACCGCCTTCACAAAGCAATGTGACATAATTTTTATCAATAAACCACATGGATGATATATATATATATATTATATGGTTTATATGATATTATTAGTTTTTTTTATATATTATATATTATTTACCTTATTTCCAAAATGATCATTGTAAAATGTGAATTTTACTCATGTGTATGTACGACCTACCATCTCTATAACAGTAATATACATCTTATTTCATAACAATAATAAATGATTGGTTTTAATAGTATGACTGATTTATAAAAATATTAATTATTAAATTATTATTATTTATATTTTATAAAAATATAATATGTGGACGTACCACATCTTTATGGATGAAACACGCATGAGAAAACAAGGTAATTAACAACAAAAACAATGAAAATATTAAAATATTATTAATGAAATAGTAATAATATGTTATTAATGGATCATTAAATGATATTATAAATATTAATATGGTAATTTTAGAATGTTATAAAATTTCTAAAACCATTATATTGAAGTTTAAGTCATTTTAAATCCAATAGAAAGCGTTTGGTAATTAATTTTAACTCAATTTAAACTCACTCCATCAATATTATACTTCATTAATTTTATCATGACAAGATTATATGTATAGTTTATTTTTATTATATTATTTTTTGTTTAAAAGTATTTTATTATGAATTTTATATAGATATTTGACTCATTGGTGGATTTTCATTTCAACTTTATGGTCAAAGAAGATTTTCGTTTACAATAATGATTATTTATTCATGAATTTCAATTGAAGGATATAATTTGGGAATTATTTAATAAAACCATTAATTATATTATTCTATTATTATTCACGATATTTTCATGTAACAGTACTATTTTCACACTATGTATAACATAAATTAGTTGAAAAAATGTTTCAGGAAAAATGACTTTATTTCTCTCTTCGACTGGAAATCTATTTTCTTACAATAATGTGTTTTCTAAAAAAAATAAAATATGATTTTAACAATTTTAAAATAATTTATAAATGTAATTTTCACCCATTTTTATTCATAAAAAAATTTATAGGAATATTATTTTATATTTAATAGAATTGTTGTTAGGATTTTACAAAAAATTGGAAAGAATATTCTTATCATTTATTGAACAAGGAACTTTCAAAGAACTTATAAATAGGAAAAGTAATGTTCATTTTAACTTACATGGAATGTATGGAATTAACAACCTTCATGACCATAATTTCATTGAATCTTCTTTTGGATATTTAGATGAGTATTTTTAAATAATGGTTTTTAAAATGTAATTTTCAAAGGAAATGTTTTTTGAAAAAATAATCCAATTAAACAAGTTATTTTCCTCAACAATGTTTAAAAGATATTTTTATAGTATATATATTCCTCAATGAAAACAACCATTTATTTTTACTGAAAAGATTATATGGATAAACATTCATTGTTATTCAACTAATTTTTTGATGATTATTTTGACCATGGATGATATTGACAATCACTTCCTTGATTCATTTTATAAACATTATGTTTCTTGTGAAATATTTACTTATATATAATAACATAAAAATAAATTTATTCTATATATCCATATTATTTTCATGGATTTTATTCTCTTTTAAAAATAATATCATTTAAACATATGATGTTTACATTGAAATGTGTTTGATTGATTGTAGAAATATTGATAAATTAAAATTCTTTTTTAAATATGAATCATTGATGATAAAGCACATTTCTTATTAATTATACTTATTATTAAATATAGGATTGATTATTTGGACCATTATTTATGGGTGGGGTCGGGTATTATGTAGCCTCTTAATGCATTAATACCTCTCATGAGAGAAATATTTTAAGTTAGCATTAAATATTGTTTTACATGTAGTTTAACCCACCTTGTAAATTGACTTGATGGTTTATGTATCATGTATCTGAGACATTGTATTCAACAATTATGAATTTCCTTCATTATGAGTTTATTTTTAATATCCTTGGTATTTAAACTTTTATATTATCTCTGGATGCATTTTATTTTATCTTTATTGATTAAATGCATGTGTTTTCAATTATTTAACATCCATATTAATTATTCATTATCCAGATAGTTGTAAATGTTAGGTTTTTTCTATTATTTACCTTTATATACTTATTATTCTATATCGTGTAATTTAAAGGGAATATGTGCAAAGCTATTTATCTTTCCATGTTGATTATTTTTACTGATTCATCTTAGCTTCCACTATACATAATCCTTAATGAGAATTTGAGACCAAACTTATTTTTCTTATTCTATCAGGAATCCATGAAGTGTAATATGATATATTTAAAATGATATACTAGAGAGAATAATATTTCTCTGAAACACAATTATTCGGTAATTTTTGTATTCAAATGTAATGAATGAGTAAACTATGTATCTATTTTACAAAGACAATTGAACTATTTTGTCGATATAGATGTTATTAAATGAATCTTATGACAATGTAACATAGTAAGACACGAGCCCCAGGATATTGGTGTCATGGTATATATATATTTTCATTGTTCATGGCCGATAATCCTTATACAATATTATATTGTTCTCCGTAACATGATAAGGAAAAAAATGTGTTGGATAAAGTTGAATATACCATAGTAAATTAAACAATAATGAAAATATTATATTTTTTATTTCATATAACTCATAAAATCATCTAATAATAGAAATAAAAATTAAAACATATGGAATTTATTTAATATTAGAAACTATGCATTGGTTCGTACCTCTTGGTCCACCAATAGATGGGTTAGATCTTTATAATCAAAATTAAAAATTATGTATAGGGAATTCTGAAAATATATAATGAATGAATAATGAAAAATATATCAATTATAATCATTTGAAATTTTGATTTCCATACCAAAATCACCCATTTGAAGATAATGTATAATTCATGAGTGTGGGGAATGCTCCCACACGGAAATTCTCTATTCACTATAATTATTATTCCAGAATAGTGAGGAATCAAGGTCTGAGTTTCCTTTACTAATACTTGAATGCATTCATGATTCAATTCTTATGATTCTTTCCCTCTCTGTTTATAGAATCTTCATCTATATAGTGGGTATATATAGGATTTACAATATTATGCTAGGAAAAAGATATGAATAATCTGTTTTCCTCCTTAGGTGTCTTTATATAATCCATATGAAAATCAGTTGTCATTAGTGGTTGATAATTTTTCATTATATTTATCATGGGAAATTTTTATTTACTCATATGTAAGAAGTCGGGTGAAACCACTACTGATTTTTTAAGAGTAAAAAATATAATGTTATATGGGGGCCTAAAAATCTAGTTGTGAGATCTATTTTATTCTTATACATCCAATTAGTGATCATGTTTATTCTAACATTGGTTAGAGTTACTCTTTTATAAATGTCTGTAAATATTATATATCATTTAAAATTTGGTATTTAATATTATAGATGTGGGCCACTCCTTTAACATCCAAAGAAAATATTAAAAGTCATCAAAATATATATATTTCTTTGATTATTCTAACATATACAGGTTAATTTTTAATTTAATCACATGAAAAATGATCAAGATTTAGTTTATTTTTATATAGATAGACTAGAAGGTAAGATTCCACCAATAAAAATATTAAAATAAAATTTTTTAATTTAAAACAAAATAAATTTTTTTATTTTATTATTTTAATAATTGAAATCACATAATTATACTATTTTAAAATAAAACACCAAATGAACATAAAGTAATGATTTATTTTACATTCCCATGTATTATTTTTATTCTTAAGGATATAATCAATGAATTATAGAATGAAAACTGGAAAATTTTGTAATTTTCTACTACAATACAATTAAACATCTCTCGTTATTGAAAATTCATAATAATGAATTTATGGGTAGGATTTCCATTCCATGGTCAAATATAAAAAAAATATGTGGGAACTAAAAAGGATTTGACCATTAATGGTTTAAATGCCTCTTTTATGGGTTATACACCATATCTCACTTTTATTCAATGATTTCTCAATTTATTACTCTTTCCCTTGCACATTAGTAACTATAAATCCATAGATAACATTCATTATAACTAATTAATAGTTACTATATAGAGTTTACTAGAGTACAATAATTCTATCATATTATTATTAACACCATTTCTATCTATTGAATAACCAAAGTACATTAAAAATGAGTTCTTTCTAAAGGATATATACGGTCCATGGTTTAGCATGTATTTATCATATACAAATATGAGGTGTAATTAAAAAACATATCTATACTTACATTTTATGATATAATTCACTAGTTTTGATGGTACCATACTCATATCCTTCCAAATGTATCACTCCCAACTCTTTTCATCATTATTCTTTTGGTGGGTCAAAAGACATACAATGAGTATTAATGAAAGATTCATCATCTTATCTATAATTTCATGATTTTTTTCAAATTTTATTATACATTTTCAATATAAATAAATGTTTCACATATACACAATTCTTATTTTATATGATGTAGGTAACAATAATTATAAGGACATATCAACTTGTTACTCCACAACCCATAAACAATGAAATACATCTACACATTTTTCTAATATAATGATTTTTCTATGAATACATACAATGAACATACCTTATTATCCCCACATAGATAATAAATATTAAGAAATTCACATAGATATCAGAATGTTGGTATTAATTAGCCTGTAATGAAGCTTGTGTAATTGGAAATTCACAGTATTTAATGATTAACATGGTTCAGTTGTAAACATGGAACTTTAATTGATATCATATGGTATTTTCAATTAATAATTTTCATAGTCATATTAAATGAAATTTGATATTATAAATTTATACAATAAACAAATAATGTTTTAATTTCTTACTTGTCACAGGACTCCCAAGAATATATTGTATAAGGAATAAAAGTCCAATTAGGATTAGAATGTCTCTTGTAATGAGATAAATAATTCAAGAAAACCAACACATGGAATGGAAAATAATATGTTTTTTACTCAAAAATATTCATGTTTATGAATGAATAAATTAGATAATATTATTAAATATAGAGAATTTTTATTTTAAAAATAGAAAAATCTCTAAAAATAGAAAGGCATCATCACTATCCTGGGTGTCTTGATATATATATATATATATATATATATATATATATATATATATATATATTTAAAAACAAAAAAAAATCAAACACACTTACCTATATTAATTTTTCACCACCTCCCCCACACTTATATAAACATATCCCTTAATAAAGATAAATCTTTTAAAACATAGGATAGTAAAAACAAATAACATGAAAGAATAAAACCTAGTTTTTATTCTCTAGTACAACATGATATAAGATCCATTCCCACTATCCCTTCCACAAATTTTTTTATTAATAATATATATAATAAATGAATTTTTTTTAAGAAGGAAAAAGAATAAATAATAAAAATGAAATGAAAATTTAATCTATTCCCTAAGAGGTGTTGTGTTTATATTTATTCCCATCAATAAATTCTATCTATAATCACTAATATAAAGGTGTATTGGGTTTTATTTGTAGAAACCACTAAATATTATTTCTTCTAGTGATATATAAAAAAATTTAGCAAGGAAACATTAGAAGTATTCTATATGTATCAATTTTATGATCTTATTTGATAAAATGTGACTCCATACCCACTTCCTCTTCTATGTTTTTTTAATGGATGGGGTGTGGTCATCCTTTATGGTACCTTGGAATCATTGACTTAATTAGGTCTGTTATTTTAATATTCACTATGAACTTGCATATTTATTAATTTTTCACTATTTTAATCTTCAACATCCTCTATACGTAACAATTAATAAGAAAATTTTAAAATGTTACAACATGTAATGTATGTTATCCATTTGACATTAATTAAATTAAACAAATTAATGCCAAGAATCGAACTATCTCTATAAATTATTTCGAAATTTAATTCTTCTTATTATTTTAATGCACATAAGAGGTATGTTTTTGTTATTAGAATTATGTATTCATCCTAATCTAAGTTATTTTTTTGAAAACTAGCCACTTTATTGGTATATTCATTTTCAATTTATAGATAAACATACATAGGTAAAAATATTAAGATTTTGAAAACGGAAGGGTAATTTTTCATTTCATCATTTATAAAATTATCCCAATATATTTCTATGTATATTGATCACCCATATAAACATCTACTAAAAATTAAACCTTACAATCCTCGTCATGTTGTTTTAATGAAATATTCCAATGTATATTTTCCATTAATTCATTAGTGTAATCCTCATGTCCCTTTAAATTAATTTTAGGTCGTAAATTTTTTAATTCCTCAATTTAATCAAGGGAATATTATTCAAGTAACTCTCCATTCATACTTATATGGTGGTAGTGATTTATGATATTTGAATCTTCACTATTTGTATTTTTTTAGAAAATATTATAACTATACATTACCAAAATCATAAAATTATTCTTTCACTTTTAATTTATAATTCCATTCATAAAATAAAAATGAGGTAAAATATTTCTTCATAGAAAGATACGATAGTAAAAGAAAAGGAAATTGGGAAAATGATATTTACATTATTATAAATAAATAGTAAATTTATATCTTTGATCCTAGACAAAATTACTAAATTTTGATACTAGATTTCAATTAGTATATTAGTATAACATTTTTAAACTCTTTAGGACAAAAAAATTATAAATACCATCATTGTTATTTCAAGGATTTAGTGAAACACCCACTTTTTTTCTAATGTCACTTATTACATTTGTGTATTTTTGTAAAATATGTAGTGAAATATGGGGGTTCATAAATTAAATGAAACTGTAAATATGAAATACGTTTGATTAACACATAGAATTCAATGGATAATAATTTATTTACATCAGATAATTTCTTAGGTGTATAACTTCCTTTACTTATATATAATTTTTTTTCTTTTTTATCAACACTCAATTGTCAAACACAATATTATTCATCTAACTATCCTTAATTATTTTCAAACATATGGTTCGAATGTATTAAAATCATATGTTATTTTCTTCCTTGAATTTTTTTATGACTATTTGTATAGAAAATTCTCCAATAAATAGTATTAAGAATTCGTGATGCATCTCAACAGGATTCATCAAGAAGAGAGCTCTATTATTATTGGATGCAAATTTCTAGAAAACACTTAATTTCACAATCCAACATCAGTGTAAGAAAGATATCTTAATTACAGGTATTACATAGTTGATTATATTGAATAAAGAATGGGAAGTATGAAATAATAGAATAAGTGTGGAAATCATTGATTTATTCCCTCAAACAAAACACAACCTTATTTTATAATGTAAATAGAAATATTAATATAGTAATTATATTTAGGATTTTATATTTAACATAGGTTACTCCCACTTAGACCACCCACATACATGTTATATCTCCGTAATCAATCATATAAACAGGTTATGGCGTGGTAAAAAATAAAAAATGAATGAACAATGAAATTTACAACTAATGTAGAGGTCGATAATAATTATCCCCCTACACCACTATTTCTTCTAAAGCTAAAGTGTCGATTCTTGGCATTGGGATCATATCTATGTTGACATGATATCTTATTTTGGGTTATTCTATCTGTAAAGTGATTTATTTAGGATGATTTGTTCTATAAAAATAATATACATGATGAGGGATTAAATTTCCATGTTCTAACTTCACATTATTTTTTCTTACATCTTTATCCATGTAGTGGGTCCAATAAATATTTTTCCATTTGATTATATAATTGATATGAACCATAATCTTTTCATAATATAGGGTTTTCATGATTACTATGTTGAAATCAATATTTATAATCATTTGAGTTTTTATCACTATAACTAGCTTGCTGAGCTATAATTTACTATTACATGGGTAGTTAATCCAAGCCTCAGCTTATTTTATAAGTGTGAAAAACAATATCTAAGATAGGTTACTGAAAAAAGGTATATGTTTTTATATTTTCATTTGAAACCATTGTGTGATCGATTTTATACTTACATATATTTCTTTTACGATTATATAAGAACTAATTACTCTTACAAGGTCTTCGATATTGTGTATTCAATACTAAAAATATGGATCAATACATCAATTTTCCTAAAAATTTGTTTCTGTTACCCTTACATATCCTTTCCAGTTCCTTTTTAAAAAATTCACAACTAGTTGAAAAACTAATTTATTCTTACATAACTGACCTTGATATATTTATTCTAACTAAAAATGATCCAAATACTAAATTTATAGTATTTTGATGAAAATTTATATAACATTTTATATAATTTAATAAAACTATATATTTAGGTTATTATTATATTAGACTAAAAATGGTCTTCAATTCAAAACCTATAGAACATTACCGTATAATGTAAAATTTGGGGTAATTTAATCAATAAATTAAATTTTAAAACTGTTGAAGTTTTATGTTTCTATATGAGAGTCTCTAAAATATTCCCCAATGAATGAAATTTTCATAGGGGGTATCATTTAGTAAGGGGTGGATGAATATATTGATTTTCATTAACATTTTAACAATATAATTTTTTTTTCTTAAATGTATATAATAAGATAGTTGATAAGAATTATAGATTCATGAGTTTAAAACAGACATTTTCTAGTACGTAGAAAAAAACATTGTACACTCAACTAGACAAACCAAAATTGGATGAAAATTAAAGTGTGAAAACAAAACATTCTTTTTTTATTAGTAGGACATTTCATACATGAAGGGACAATAGAATATTTCTATAAAGAATATAAAGTTAAACAATAACATAAAAACTATATCAAATTTTCAAAAAAATTATTTAGTTGATAAAATAGTTTTAAATTTCATAGATTATTTTTAAAGAGGAATATGATTCTACCATTTATGAAAAAAACATACTATTTTTTAAAAACAAATTATATAACTATATATAACTTGTTTGAAACATTATAGATTCATATTGTGTATAATAAAATTTAAGAAGATATATAATACATGGAATTTTGTTTCATTAATATTTATAAAAATTTTGAAAAGGAAATATATATAGAAGAGGAACTTTTTATAAAATGGGCTGCCAAAATGTGGTGTTTTTCATTATTTAACCATGTAATGAACATAATTGACTATAATATTTATAGATACCATATCATTTTAAAGATCAAAGGGTCTTGGTAATGAAGAAATTTTTCATTTCAAACCAATTTTTTCATGGATTAATATTCATTTATTGATATTGTTACATTTGATACTAGATTCCATGAAAAATCATACCAAGTGAATTTATTATCCCAAAAAGGTTTCGTAAATAATTTACTATATGTTAAAATTTTAAATGGTTAAATAAACAAGATATTCTTGTGTTTTGAAAATTGTAATATTCATTTATCGTGCAAAGACTTTAGAAAAATAAGTAACATGTTTAGATTTTTGGTATAGGATTAAAAAATATTTAAAAATACATATAAAAAATTATTTTATATTTTCACTTTATATTTACATCTAGAAAAAAATTTATAAAATTGAATATAATATTTAGTATAGAATTTGATTTATTAGACATTCTTAGGATTACATTGATGAATAATTAATCGTATATAGGTTTAAAGATTCCCTTAATAGTGTGTGTTGACTAATATATTTTTTCATATATTATATGGGATATCATTGAATATAATTTCATTTTCATTCATTGAAATAATATTGTATAAGCAACAATGTGACAGGGTTATGATAAATAAATGAATGTATTTAATATATTTTTATGTTCTCTAATTTTATTTTCAAAGGATATGGATTTTAGAATTTATATTTATAATTTTTTTACATTTATAACCATAAATAAATATTCTATGAATTAAAAATCAGAATTTTCAGTAATTAATTTTAGTTTCTTCATGATCAATAAATGGATTTTGTTTTTATATACATAAAAATATTATGGAATCACATGATTTTTAAATTAATTAATCATCAAAACCATGGTTATAATAAGTTAAAAAAATTAAATATTATAATTTAGACTCTATTCTTATATATATTAAATTCTTATAACAATCAAATATACATTATAGTATTTTGAAACTATTAAATTCATGAACATGTATATTATAAATCCTTGTAATTATTATCTATAAAATGTTTTCAATTACCATCCTTATTTTAAATTTAGTTTTTTATATAATCAGAAAACTCATCACTAACAATATAACTATTTAAAAAAAATTAGTATTCTAGGTATTAATTACTTTTGAATAGGTTTGATACTCTATAACTAATGAAAATACACCTTAGTAGATTGGATAAAAATTATGTCATTATAAATTTAAAAATTTATATATCCATAAGAATTAACAAATCCTATAAATGTTTTCAATTTGATGTGTCTTTATCATGCAATATTTAAAATAATAGGAATATTATATTATATGTGTTAACATGATAAATTTTATCCCCTTTTTTTACATTTTATTTATTTTGTTACACTTTGTGTTCAATATATAATTTGAATTTTTATATTTCTAGATGCATGGACCATTTAGTATTTGAAATTTATTTAAAATAAGGATAAAACTATTTATTTATGATATTTACAACTTGTGATGTTGGATAAGGTAAAAAAGATAAATTATAATTAATATTTTTTTCAAAATAAATGGAACATATTAAGAAAATACGAACATTGAGGATAATAAATTTATATAACATGGATTAATATCAAGTCAATGGTTACGTACAAACACTCCATTTCCTCTAATTTATGCATAAAAAAGAAGAATAAATTTTATTATCCTACATTTGATTCATACTTTTTTTAAATTCATTGGGTTACAACAGATTTATTAGAATGAAAAAATTTCATGATTTCATGAACATTTTTTTATTTTTTTAATTAAATCGTGTTACAAAATACATAGTAAGTAAATCATGATTCCAATTTTAATTATTTTAATAACCAAATGATTATGTTCAAGTAATTTCAACATAATCCATCACTACATGTGATGAGATCATAAGATATTTTTTTAATATAATTTTTTCTTATATTCAAATTTATATATCTTCCAGTAAGTATTTTAAATTTTTGGAAATTTCATACATATTAATTCATGAGTCATGGGAGAGGTTGAATTTATTTTTAAAATAGTAACCTCATCATGTGATTGTAATACAGTTAGATATTCAAACTTACTATTAATTATTATCTCAAAGTTATATATAGAAAATTGATGTTATAACCATAGGATCATTAATGATTAATTTATCCAAGTAATCATATAATTTGATATATAATATATCTTGAATATTTTTAAAATTGAAATCAAATAAAATTTTTAAATTTATAGGAGTTCACATTGTGAATTTGAATTCATTCATGGATAACAAAGTAGAGTTACTCTAGAAAAAAGTTGTTAATATAACATTAATTCCACAAACTTTTGAAATATATACATATATATGATATATATTTATATTATTATATAAAATACCTTTTATAGATAGATTACACAATTAAATTATGGATATAATGGAAAAAACATCATTCAATATGTGATTCTGTTGGATTTCTATAATAAAAGGGTATAATTTTCAAAATAATCAAATTTGTTAACTAGATAAGACCATAGTGAATTTTATGATATAAAATTAACTATTTTCCAAAAATCAATACACTTACATAAAATATATGGATGTCTAAGGGGTAATATTTAAAATAAATTAAATAAAAGAGAACCACTTATATTATTGAGTAATATTGATGTTAACAAGATAAATGAATTAAAGGTGGTCACATTAATAAGTGGATAACCACTGGAAATTGAATAAAATATATAAAAAAGTCTAGAGCATAATAAATTTAAAATTTTTCGAAAATGAAAGTTGAAATAGAAGAAGATTGAGAAATATGTTACAAACAAAGGTCTACCACTTATGACACTATAATTACTATTCTCGAATAGGGTGATTCTAGGTAATATTGCAGAAAGATCTTTTTATTGAATTTCTGAATTAATTTTATATTAATAATTCTTCTAATGATGCTTTATCAAAAATTACAGTATATGAAAATCTAATAAAATCAATGGTTTCAAAAAATTATCATATATATGAGATGAATAAGATTCATCTCATAATGTAATATATAATTTTGTTATTAAGGATATTGTCAATGAAGTAACAAAATCCTCGTATTTTCTATTTTTATTTTTATATTATATATTTTGTTTTTATATAAACAATGTAAGATATAGGTTATATTTTTAAATTCATTTCATACCCATATTTTAAAATCTTTGGATTCTAGAAGAATAATACCACAATAGTTTCCCTTAAATTACTAGATTTAATGGTAAATTTTCTCTGTTGATTTAATTAAGAAGTCATTTAAAAGAGAAAAAGATATATATTTTTTTACATTTTCATGTTTTATATAGATGAAGAGACAAAACCATTATAATTGGGAGGCCCTTTTTATAAATTGTAAGGGTCGTGATGGGTTTTAAAAGTTGGGATATGTTTTTTAGTTGGTAAAGATCATATGATGTGAAATATCTATTAATAAATTAAGAACACAGTTTATAGAGGGGAAAAACTAAATAATGGGATTAAGATAGATTTTTAAAGATATTACTGAAATTAAAACAAAATAATGTTGATGCTCCAAAAAAAGAATTAGGTAGTTGGAAAATAAGACTAGGGTTGGATAAATGTGTCATAAGTATGAAAATATGTAGAGATATAGAAGAAAATATTATATACAGTCAACATGATTTCATTATGTAAGACATAAATGAGTCCCAAAATTTTCATTAAAATGATTTAACATTTAATTTTTTTGGATATATTTAAACTTGTTCGATTGGTTCAATGGAATTTAAATGGTTAATTCACCAAGGATTTTAACAAATAACTTTTGAAAATGGAAAATGACCAATTTATGTGAACTATGAAATCTTGATACCTTTAATTGATCTATATTGAGTAGAATGTTAATATTATATTATTATATGTTCTCTACCAGGAGAAAATATTAATAAAAGACACGAAACAAATCATTTTTTGAGAGTCTACCAATTTTTTAATTCATGTTTAGTATTTTAGAAATTTTCTAGGATTATTTTTTAATTATGATCTAATAACACTACTTTTGTAATGATTTTATCATTCAAATAGTACATCAAAATTTACAATAACCTAGAATAATCATATATCAATTTATTATTCATGAAAGGCTCTAAAACAAAAATGGAAATTCAAATTATCCCACCTAATAACGTTTCAATGTGTGTGGAATAATTAAGATATAATCAAGTATTACAGGTTCTATTATCCATTACACCCTTTCATAACATGAATGAAACCATCTACATCTTTAACCAATAATTTTTATATGGTAAAATGACATAAATTTTTAGTTAAAGAATATTGGGAATTAACTATATCTTGTTTCTTTGTCTAAAATTCCAAAGGGAATCAAGGGTTTACGTTTTACCATATGAGAAAAAAATTGTTTTTTATTAATAGAATCTCTATATTCTCCTACGTCAAGAGAATTTCTAATCCCAATAGGTTTTATTGGTTTATCATCTATTGAGATAATATTATTATATAGTTATTGGGGTTGGGAACCTAAACGATAGTAGTATTAAATAAAAAATAATATTAGGTTTAGTTTGGATAAATAATTAGTTCAAATATAAAAAAAACTTTTCCACTAGAAACATGAGGTCTAAGGGGGATGGTATCCTCTTAAATATCACCCTTATACTCATCAAAATTATTTTTTAATAAATTTTCCCACTATACAAACATTTTTTATGAAGAATAAAAACCGAAAGATATGGACATTTATATTCATTGGTAAATGATCATTAATTGTAGTTATTTCATTTGGTAGAAAAATATTATTTTTTGGTAGTTTTGGAACATCTTAACCCGTATTTTAGATGGTCACATTATGTGAGTGACTTATATAAACCAAATTCACCATATAAAATATAGATAATAATAGAGAGAAACGTGGAGAGTTCCATCTCCAGAAGAAATGGATAAACATTTAACATTCTTGAATAATCATAATTCATTCATACTATAATGGGTTAACATTGTCTATATATATAAAAAATAGAAAATAATAATGAAAAAATGAAATAGATTCCCCTCAAATATGACCTATAGTTTCAAAATTAGAGATGGGAAAAAAATATTAAAGGTGGTGAAATTATATCACATTTATGATATAGGGAATATTCATTGATTGGGGAGTTAAAAAATTATAGATATATATCCTTATTAGATTAATTTAGCTATAAATTGTTTTTAACTAAGGAATAATGTCATTTAATATAATAATCTTAGAACAACAATAATCTATTCCAAGGTATCCATTGATGAGTATCAAACATAAAAATTATTTTCCAATGAAAATGAGAAAATGTTAACCATAAATTAAATTAATCCAATCATGACATGATCATCAAAAATATAATATGTATAAATGAAATAATAGTAAGAAGAATTGAATAAAAAATTGATACTTATCATCATATTAATGTAATTTAATGAATATGTTAACTACATCATAATGAGAGTAGCGGATTATCGCATAGCCTCATGTACATCCATAGATCACTATAGTTTAGAATATTGTGAAGAGGGATAAAATATATTCTTTTTAGAAATGAGTTTTCTGTTAAAATATTGAAAATATATATCAAATGAAATTTATATTTTTCAAGCATCTTTAAATAAAACATACTGAAGAAAAATAAAAAACAGAATCATTACATGAAAAGAACTAAACATAGATAATGAACATCAATCCATTTATATTTTATAACTTCTCCTATAATGTATGGTTGAAGACTAACACATATCTCCTCAAATTCAACCTTTATGATCTATCACTAATTAATACGGAATATTTAAAAGTACCTATATTGTGAAAAATGTTGTCTACTAACACACCTAAATGTGTAAGTACGGGTGAGTAACATTATAATTTATGAGATTTACCTAAATCAAACGCATTAATTACCATATATGATATATCCAAAATTATTTAAATAAATTCTAATGTAAAATCCTTATATACATTAGAAAAAATATATTTTATAAAATATGTGACACCCCCATGTTACTATGGTATAATATATTATATAATTAAATGTTATTTTCTTTTAATTTTAGATGATTTTGAATATGAAATATTTATCTGTGAAATAATTTTCCTCAATTCATGGTTAACACACAATTAAGTGAAATAATGTAGATGAATCCTATATTTCAAAGGAAAACATTTAGTTGAGTTATATGTCAGGGGTTCCTCATTCATGGATTGGTTATGGTTTATAAAACCTTGTGAGGGTATCTTATGTAGTGTTATAGCTTGATTGTAGTGTAACACCCCGAGATTTTATGAAAAAAATTCTTTTAATTTCATTGATGTCCTGTGTTGTATGCTACACCAAAATTAGCTTGTATTATACACAATACCATATTATCTTGCAGTATACGCTACACTATTTTGGCTAGTGTTACACAAAATTTCATGTTTGTTTTGTCGAAATTATTCCACGCAACATTAAGTATAGATTTTGTTTAATGTATAAATGATATAAGTTTTGATTATGTTATACGCAACACCGAAGGGATCTTCCACTACACATAACACTTACTTTGTTTGCATCACAGGCAATCACGACCTTCCTCGATAGCGTGTGTAGTACGAAATATCGAGATTCACTAAACAATGATATATTGTTATAGTATTATTATGAACTAGCCGTTATGGATAGTATTAAATGAATTTTTAAATTTATAACATTATTATTTATCTTACACATTTTCTAGAACATCGTGTGAGAACAAAATATATTTTTTGTGTAAAATAAGTATTTTAAAAAAATTGAAATTTTAACTCATTTTGATGGTGCAGCAACTTTAAATATAGTTTTTTACATGTTTATAAGTTCAATTTGACAAAATGAAATTCTTATTTTGAATCAGGATATATAAATTTACTTTGGATAAATTTTTCTTATTATTCTGATAACTTTCATAGTTTAATAAATAGTAAAAACACACTATATTTTAATTAAGAACATATTTTTTCATCAAAATAATTTATATGGTTATGTTATCTTTTTAATAGGTTTTAATGTGTAATTATAATTTATACAATTTAATCCAATTTTGGTCATTGGAATTAAATTATCTATGAAATTGAATATAAATAAGTGTCGATCTTTTGATAGTTATTGTATCTTAAAAACACACAATTTGTTTTGATAACGGTAATTAAGTTTAAAATTAATTAATGTCACTTCTACATTTAGAATTTGGAAAAATATACATCATTTTCTAATTCTGAATATCAAATATAACTTAAGCTGAATTTTTTGTATTTTTTTGAAAAATTTCAATTTTTGATGAATAGTGAAACCACATAGTGGTAGTTAAAAAAATTGACTCTTTCATTTAAATGAAATTTTTACCAATTTTGTGAATTGAATTTTAGAAATCTAACATACATGGTTATAATTAATAAGTAAAACGTGGTTCAATAAGATGTAAATAATTTTTGGTGAATAGTTACTTTTGACTATTATTTACCGCGGTTAAAGGTAAATATGGTAATTTAAGATTAAAAGAATATTACAATAATTCAAAATTAACTTAACACTTGTTCTAAGCTTATTTTATGAGTAGTGACCGACCATGGAAATCCTTGGGTAGATTTTGCGACCCTATTGAGCCACATGGTAGTGATAATGACAATTTGGATTAATTAATTTAATGTAAAGACAAAATTGACATTATCAAAAATCTTTTAGTGACTAATTTTTATAAGGGGTTATATAAAATATCTTTAGACTAAAAATATTCATTGGAAATCTAGGATGATTTCCTACATGATGATATTTTTTTTATAAGTTTTAGACATAATATAAATTAAATTATTTATGACACAATCATGATGCAGTATTTACCTCATTAATAAATGATTAAAATAAATAAGATTATAATGATTAAAATATTATCCAAAACATCTCCAATTATGATTGGATGATTTTATTTCTTCCATGATTCATCTTATCTTCATCTTTAATGATTTTTTTATCTTTTAAAACCGAAGATATGTTTATAATAAAATAATATTTTCACACTTTCCAAAGGTGCCCCTCTCCTCCCTTATAAATTGGCACCACCTCCCTCTCCACTTTACCCAGCTTTGAGCATTCATTCTTGGCCAACCCCTACCCATTTCCCTTCTCAACATCCCTAGAAACATTTTAGAGGTGATGGTTTTCTCAAAATACTATCTCTAGTGCCTTAAGTTGACGTTTAAAGGAGGAAAGTTGAGGAAGATGAGGTTTGGATACATATGAAGCATATCGGACCTAAGGTAAGTGAGAACTTTTCCAATCTCATTTTTATCTAAGATTATTTATTCATAAGTATTTACTGGGGTTATATTTATCATCCATGTCCCTGTTTTCTAAAAATGGTTTCATATATGTTTAAAGTCCCTTTTACACATTTTTTACTTTTATTACAAGGTATGTAAGGAATCTTTCTTTTGTTTACCATACGAGGTAATTTTTGACATTTCTGGAAAAAGTATGAGAAGAATGTATTTTTAACATATACGGTGTGAAGTGATTTTTATGGTTTCATAAAGCCAAATTTTCATAAATCTTCCTTTAAAATATTTCATTATTATTTAAAAAAAATCCATTTCTTTTAAAATTACATGGCATTTTGTGAAAAGAAAATGATTTTAAAAAGAAAGGATATTTTCCTCAAGAATTCATTTAAAGTGTTTTTTCAAAACTATTTTCCATCTAAGATGGCATTATGATTATGTTTCAAGTATAATTTCTCTATTATTTAAACGGTTTGATTCTTCTAACTATGAAATGACATCTATTTGTTTTATATGGATTACGTTAAGATGGGATGATGTTTATGAAACCCATTTTATTCTTTGGGTTATGATGAATGATTTATGTTTATTTTGTGGAAAAAGTAAGAATGATTTCATTATGAGATGGGTGGGACCTATATCCCCCTCTAATGCATTGGGTAAATATTTATATCTCATGAGATAGATATGGCTAGAATGGAAAGTTAATCTGGTTCAGTGATACAGGACTAGAACGAGGAGTGAACTCGATTCAGAAATAGAATTTGTCCACTACGATGGACTTGGAAGAAATGTCATAACTACTATGGAAATCATAATATGTGATTAATGGATGCCACAATTACATGTTATATTATTATTCTAGTTTATCATGATTAATGTTCCCTTTATGATCTATGCCTTAAGTACTGTAATGTTTTATGTCATTGCTCAAGATTTTGGTGTTCAGATTTTATGCTCAAGTTTTTACATTCAAATGTTTACGGATTGTTTTATGTTCTCTATGATTACCCTTACTGAGAATTTGATCTCACCCTTTTTATGTTTTCTTTTCCCTGGGATATAAATAAGGTTTTTAGATAATAAAACCAAAGGGGAAGATCTTTATGGGAGACGTTGAAGAACATTCACCATGATTAGAATATTATTTTTCTGAGTATCCAAAGATAGTAAACTATTACGGTCCTTGTGTTTTTTTTATGTATTAATTATTTCACAAAAGTAATGTAATTTTCATGTAAGTCATTCTTGGGTCTCTACAGTTGGTATAGGAGGAATGTTTAGTCAAACTTTGGAAACATGGATGCTCGAACTTTAGTGAGATGCATAGAGATATTTCTAAGGTATGTCTAGGGATATCCCTAAGGATAAGTATATGTATAGGTTATTTTCCTAGAATTACGGTAAAGATATTATAATTAAACCTAATATGTTAGATATTTATGGTACTCCCCCTTTATCATGTTGCTTTCCTAGCATGATTTTTTCCTCTCACACTATCTTTTTTGGGTTTTCGACAATGGCTGGAACCCGAAGGAACCATGTTGATCAATGTAATGAACAATGAAATGATTGTCCTCCCAAACAATCAAATTTGATGGAAGATGGAGTGAAAAATATTGTTTCTATACTTACACAAGCTATGAATAATTTTGGACTTCCAACTGAGCAGAGAAAGGAACAATATTCTATTGAGTCCTTCATGCGACAACGTCCACCTTTTTTCAGTGGGTCTTATGATCGACCTGTTTCTGAACAATGGATCAGTACCATTAAAAAGATATTTTCCATACTTCGTTTTATAGAGCATGAAAAAGTCATTTTGGTTTTTTACTGGTTAGAAGGTGAAGCAGACTAGTGGTGGACTCTAATTAGGAATACAAGACCCCAAGATGAAATCGAATCCATGGAATGGGATGAGTTCAAGGACTTGTTTTTTAGTAAGTACATCCCTCATATTCTTCGAACAAAGATGGAAAAGGAGTTACTAGATATTAAGAAGAATGATGATGATTTTTTTGGTATATACGAATCGAATTTTACAAGGCTTTCAAGGTTTCCATCTGGCTTTATCATCCAAACTGAAATTAAAGTTGATCGATTCTTCAGTTTCATAAAACCAAGTCTTCAATGGGAATTAACTATAAGAGACTTCAGTACCAAAGATGAAATTGTGTGTTGTGCTATTATGGTAGAACTGAAAGTTGATGTTACGTATCCAGCTCATGGTTTTGACAAGAAAAAAAATATGGAGTTCAAGGGTAAATCTCATAAAAATGGTGAAACAAGATGAATGTTTCTTTATGCTCAATGTGTGGAAAAATCATGGTGTAGATTTCATAAAATGTACTAGAGAATGTATTATGTGTGGAAAAGAAGGTCATCGAGCTGTTGAGTGTCGATGTAATGAGAAAAATGTAAATAATGATGTGAAAAGAGAAAAGACTACAAGGAATGTTCCACCAACACTTCAATGCTTCAAGTGAAAGGAAATGGGGAATTATACTAATTAATTCCCTAATCCAATGGTTAATGATGATCATCATGAGAATCATCTCAAGTAAAATGATAAAGGGAAGTCACATGCGATCACTATTTATGATGTTGAGTATGAAAATGTTGTTGTGGAATGGTTAAGTGTTTTTGTAATGGGATATCAAAATAATATCCTGGAATCTCATTTATGGTATCATTGAATTTTGGAATATCTATGTATTGGTTTTCAATAATTATATGGTATCGGTAACCATGAAAAGTGATTGAAATATTTTTGGAAAGAATATGATATGTGCATAATGAAGGGATAAAGAGATAATGAAATGAGCTCATGACTGATATATGTATAATGTTACATCATGGTTTGAGTATATAGAAATTTTGGGAATTTGGTATGTGGAAAGAGTTAACATTTGACAGAATTCATATTTTTACTAAGGATAAATGTGTATTAATTTTTCAAGACAATACATGATTAAGGTATTCACATTTTTGGAATCTTACCAACAAGATTTATTGTATGATATATGGGTGATAAATGATGGTATTCACATTCTTGTTATGTGACCTTTCCAGTAATCGTTTTCTTTATACTATGATATTGGAAAGATGTATTTTGGATATGTATAAATATTGGAATGGATTATTTTGGACATCAGATAGTATTGTTTATGGATAGAAATTATTTCGATATTATTTTTGTAATGTTATAAAAATGTAGTTTTAGAAAATGGAAAACCCGTAGGACGGGCGACAACCTGTCGCGTCGGACAAGGTTGTGGGAATCGAACCCACAAACGAAGTTTGACAGGCCTTTATCGCCTACCATTGGCCTATAGAATGTCCCTGGTTAGTGGAAACTAGTATTATTTTATTATGCGATATGATAGATGACGTATAAGTCCATTTTAGGAACTATATATGATTAATCTCACCATAAATGATATTATGTATATAACATTTTCTAACTTTACATTTGAGACAGATGGAATGACCTATCTTTCTATCACATGATCTACTAACACTTCACAGAAGACAAATGCAACATAATTTCATTAATAGGTGAAGTATAAATTGTTCAAGGCACAAACAACAGTGAGATTATACCAAATTCAAATAAGTATTTCTTTTAATTAGAAAATTTTTCAACATCATGGAAGTGATCTTGAAAACCAAAAATTTTATCCTAGTGCCCTTATATCTAATAAATCAGATGGTACCTTAGATCATCACAAATTTATGGCTTTGAAATTTTTGGCTTTTTCATAGCCATGTTCTTTACCACTCAATCAGAACTTGACGGTTAGATTTCTCTTCCAGATCCATATTTTAACCTATGTTCTCTTAGGTGGAAACCTAGTGATGAGATAATTTGGGTAACCATTAAGTTTCATTATTGAGTTTTTAAAATTAAGTTTTAGTATTCCTTTTTACGATGTGGGTTTCTATTAAAGAAACTTTCAAGTAGTAAACCATTTATAAACCTAACGTATTTCGAGAGAAAAATTCATTTTAAGGGGGGTAGAATGTAACACCCCTAGATTTTATGAAAAATATTTTTATAATTTCATTGATGTCTTGGTTGTATGCTACACCAAAATTAGTGTGTACTATACGCAACATCGTATTATCTTGAAGTATACGCAACACTAATCTTGGCTAGTGTTACACACAATTTAATGTTTTTTTGTGGGAATTATTCTACGCATCATTAAGTATATATTTTGTTTAATGTATAAATGAAATAAGTTTTGATAATGTTATATGAAACACAAAAGGGTGCTTCCACTACACATAGCCCTAACCTGTATTGCGTCACACGCAATCGCGACCTTCCTCGATGTCGTGTGTTGTACGCAATACCAGGATTCACTAAACGACGATATATTTTTATAATATTTTTATGAACTAGCCATTATGGATAGTATTAACTAAATTTTTATTGTTATAACATTATTATTAATCTTACACATTTTCTAGAACATAGGGTGAGAACAAAATATATTTTTCGAGTAAAATAATTATTTTAAAAACAATTCAGTTTTGCCGCCCTTTGATGGCGCTCCCACTTGAAATATAGTTTTTGACATGTTTATAAGATCAATTTGGCAAAATAAAATTCTTATTTGGAATTAGGATATAAAAATTTACATGGGATAGATTTTTCATATTATTCTGACAACTTTCAGTTTCTAATGAATAGTAAAAACACACTATATTTAAATTAAAAAAACTTATTTCATTAAAATAATTTATATGGTTAGATTATCTTTTTAATTGGTTTTAATGTTTAATTAGAATATATTTTTACCATTTAATCTAATGTTGGTGATTGGAATTAATTTCACTTTAAAATTGTAAATAAACAAGTGTCAATCTTTTGATAGTTATTGTTTATTAAAAACATCCTATTTGTTTTGATATGGAAATTAATTTTAAAATTAATTATTTCCACTTCTATGTTTTTAATTTTGAAAAATATAAATCATTTTTTAATTTGGAATATCAAATATTACTAATGCTGAATTTTTGGTATTTTTCGAGAAAAACTTCAATTTTTGATGAGTAGTGAAACCACTTAGTGGTAGTTAAAAAACCTAAATCATTCATTTAAATGAAATTTTACCACTTATGTGAATTGAATTTCAAAAATCCCACATACATGGTTGTTATCAAGAAGTAAAATTTGGTTAAATAAGATGAAAATAATTTTTGGTGAATAGTAACTTTTGACTTTTATTTACTGCGATTAAAGGTAAATACGGCAATTCAGGATAAAAGAATATTATAATAATTCAAAATTACCTTAACACTTGTTCTAGCCTTATTGGATGCGTACTGTCTGACCATGGGCATCCTTTGGGTCGATTTTGAGACCCCATTGAGCCACTTGGTAGTGATAATGAAAATTTGGATTAATTAATTTAATGTAATGACAAAATTGACATTAACACAATTATTTTAGTAATTACTTTTTATAAGGGGTTATATAAATTGTGTTTTTGTCTTTAAATATTCATTCGAAAGCTAAAAATATTTCCGAATTGATGGTATTTTTTTATAATTTTTAGACATCAAAAAAATTAAATTATTTATGACACAATAATGATGCAGTATTTAACACATTAATAAATGATTAAAATAAATATGATTATGATTATTGAAATATTATCCCAAACATGTCCAATTAAGATTGGATGATTTTATTTCGACCGTGAGTCATCTTATCTTCATCTTTAATGATTTTTGGACCTTTTGAAATCGAAGATATGTTTATAATAAAATAATATTTTCTGTAACCCCCCGAGATTTTATGAAAAATATTCTTTTTAATTTCATTAATGTCTTGTGTTGTACGCTACACCAAAATAAGCTTGCACAACACGCATCCTTGATTTTTCTTGCATTACATGCAATCACGACCTTCCTCGATAGCGTGTGTAGTACGCAATACTGAGTTTCACTAAACAATGATATGTTATTAAAATATTATTAAAACTAGCCGTTATGAATAGTAATAACCACTTTTTGAAATTTTGTAAATTTTATTTTTCAAAATGGACTTCATTTTTGGATTCGGAATATCGAAATTAGCTTAGGGTGAAATTTTGGTACTTTTCGGCTAACTTTCATTTTCTAACGAATAGTGAAAATTACTAAATTTTAATTAAAAACAACTTTTTTAATTAAAATAATTAATAGTGATAAATTATTAATTTGGGTGGTTTTAAATTATATTTAGAATATATTTTTACAATTTAATACAACGTTGGTCATTGGATGTAATTTCACATTTAAACCAGACATAATGAAGTGTCAAATTTTTTGATAGTTATTATCTCTTAAGAACACGCTATTTGTTTTGACGATGAGAATTAATTTGTAAATTAATTAATGAAAATAATATGTTTTGAATTTGGTAAAATAGACATCATTTTTGAGTTCATAATATCAAATATATCTTAGGCCTAATTTTTGGTATTTTCTGGATACATTCATTTTTTGATGAATAGTGAAACCACTAAGTAGTAGTTAAAAAAATGAAATTTTCATAAAACTTATTTTTACCGCTTATGTGAGTGGAATTTCAAATATCCGAGAGACACGGTTGATGTCAGTAAGTAAAATGTGGTTCAATGAGATGAAAATAATTTTTGTGAATAGTAACTTTTTACTTTTTTTACCACGGTTAAAAGTAAATAGGGTAACTAAGGGTAAAAATGTTATTATTATTACCCTAACACATGTCTTAATTCTATTGGATAATTTTAATTTGACATAAAAAACCCTTAGGAATGAAATATGACCATTGAGGCCCACTTGGATTAGATTAGGACATTTATTATTAATTTATTTAAAGAAGAGTAAAAATAGTTCAAATCAAAGTTTAATAAGTATATCATTTTTAATATAGGGTTATAACTAATATAAATTCGACTATAAATATTCATTAGAATTCTAAAATGATTTCATACATAATGGTATTTTATTTTTAATTTTTAGACCTTAAATAATTTAATTTATTTATGACGCAATGATGATGCAGTAATTATCTTATTAATGAAATATTGACATAATTGATGTTATATATAGAAAAATAAATGTAATTTGAGACTTTTTATGAATTAAAATAATTTTATAGGTTAATATGACATGTTAGTATTGATATAATTAACTTTTTTCTAACTAATCATTCTGTTATGATTTTTACAAAAATCAATTACTAAATAGTCTCAAAATTGACATAAAATAGTTTTTAAAACAAATATTATATTATTAATTGTTATTTTATTCCTAAAAATCTATGTTACGGCCAAATTAATTAGATAAGGTTATATATATTAATAATAAACAACTTGGGGTTCGTTTGGATTTTTATAGTAAGTTTATTAACCTTATAGTGTAAGAACACAAAAAGACACTGTAAAAGTAAAATTATCAAACTTAATGTTAAATATAAATGATAATGTTAAAATAGGAACCTAAACTTGTATAAATTTTATTGTATTAGAGAATTTCGTCCCATACCCACCTTATCTTCGAAATAACTCAATTTTGAGCTATTTATAACTGAATTTGGCTTTATAATAAAATAATATTTTTAGTTTTTCCAAAGGATCCCCTCTCCTCTCTTATAAAAGGGCACATCCTCCCTATCTTCCTCACACCACTTTGATCCTTCATGCTTGGAAAACCCCTGAAATATTCTCTTCTACACTTCCCCAGCAACATCCTAGATGTTCTGGTCTTATTCAAAGACCAATTATAGTGCCCTTAAAAGAGATCTCAAAGAGGCGCTTCAAAGAAGAGGTAATGTCCATTACCGATTCTTTCAAATTTATTTCTTCTTCGACTTATTATTAATATGTTGTTTCATTATGAATTAATAACATCATTATCACCCATATACTGATATGTTATTATATGTATGAAACAACCCTATTTCACCCTCTATCCATCCTACGGAAAACGAAATCACCGCGCGTGCATACGTACGGAATACCGTCTCCACGCCGTGCTGTAATCTATTTTCCACGACCACCTTACTTGGATGGGTATAATGGTGTAAATAATTACTATATATGATTATTGTAATGTGATATTGATTCTGAAATAGTATACATACACTCAAAGACAATTCCACGATCATGAGAATGATATCATCGCTCGTGCGTACGTATGGACAACCGTCTCCATGACGTGATGAGATTCATTCTCCACGTTAACCATTCATGAATGATTATAAAGTATATATAATAAGTTGTCATGAAATATATGAAATAATAATGATACTGGATTTGTGTGTATATATATGTATGTAATCTACTTAATTCCATTCAACTCAATAAGGAAATGAAAACATCATTCATGCGTACGTACGGCCTACCATCTCCATGAACGGTGTATTTCTTTACATTTACTGATATATTATATATATGTATATTCTGAATATATTTTATATATAAATCATGTTTTATATTCTGGAAGTAAGTAATCATGATCTATGTAATCATATGAATAATTACAAGTCATAACACGGACGACAAATAAAACGATTTTACCCAAAACCCTCTTTTTCATGGAATTTACAAAATAACGGGTAAAATAAAGTCATAAGTGAACCATATATGATATCATAACAAGGATTATGATTATGTAATAAGTCAATGACATTATTTAAATCATTATACAGGTGGTTCAGACACCTATTAAGCAAATCAGACATAAGGTAAGGGAAATATCACAATCTCATTTTTATCCGAGATTGTTTATACTTTGAAATTTACTAGGGTGTATTTTATCATCCACATCCATGTTTCCTCAATATGTAATATTATTTGCATCCACCTACAATTGTTTAAATCCAATTTTACCCTTTGGTGAGTTTTTAGTAAATGATACGAAAGGAATCTTTTGTCGTTTTTCATACGAGGTACTTTTTTACTTTTCCGACAAAAGTACAAGAATAATTTTCTTTACTTATACAGCATGAATGGATTTTCAAAACATTATTTCTAAGAATATTCCCTTAAATGTTTTCAAGTTTATTTTTAATCAAATTCTTTTTGTTTAAAATTTTATGACCTGTTAAGAAAGGAGTCGTGTTTTTGAATTAGAAAGGATATTTTCCTCAAGAATGGAGTTCAAGAGTTTTATCGAAATTATTTTCCATCTAAGATAATATATGGTTATGTTTCTATCCCTATTATTAAATTGATTTTATTATTTTGTTATGGAATTATTTTTATGAATTCCTTTATCTTATATGAATTTTTTTATGAAATCACGATGGTTATGATTCCCATTTTTATTATATGGGTTATGCTATGATGTATGGTTTATAATTTTGTGGCACACATAAGAATGGTATCATTATGAGATGGGTGTGACCAATATCTCCCTCCAATGCATTGGGTAAAGATTTTATATCTCATGATATAGACATGGCTGGAACGGCAGGTTAAACCGGTTTAGTGAAACAATACTGAAACGAGGACTGAACTCGGTTAAGAAATGGACTTTGTCCACTTAGATAGTCTTGGAAATGAGTCTTGACTAATTAGAAATTATTCTCTATGATTATGTGTGTATGACACAAAGATTCATGTTTTACGTTTTTATTATTGGGATTACATTTCACTACTATGATTTATCCCATGTTATGAAATTATGATTTCTTTTGCAGGTTAAGATTTCAAAAAGTTATCTTCTTATGTATATGATGTGATTGATATTTCTTTTGATTACCCTTACTTAGAATTTGAGCTCATCCATTTATGTTTTATTTTCCCCAGGATATAGAGAAAGGTTTAAGGTAAAAAAAGAAGATCTTTATGGGAGATGTTGAAGATCTTTCACCACGATTAGTAGATTATGTTCCATGTTTCCAAAGAAACTAAACTATTACGGTCTTTGTGTGTCTGTTTTTGTTATGTATTAAGTATTCCGCTAAAGTAATGTAATGTCAATGTATGTTAAGCTTCGGGTCTCTACAGTTGGTATCAGAGGAAAGGTTTAGTCAACCTTTGGAATCTAGGATGCGAAAACATTAGTGAGATCCCTAGCGATATTTCTATGGTATGTCTAGAGATGTCCCTAAGTATAAGTATACGTATAGGATATGGTCCTAGAACTACGGTAACGATCTTAGAATTTAACCTAAGATGTTAGATATTGAGGGTAATCCCCCTTTACTATGTTTATTTCCCTAGCATGATTTAGGCCTCTCACACTATTCTTTATGGGTTTTAGAAAATGGATGGAAATAGGAAGATTCATGATAATAGAGGATATGACGGACAATGGAATGATATTATTCATGAGAAACCAAATGAAACGGGATTTTGAAGTCCAAACCTCATTATTATGACTAATCAAAAATCTCATAATATGATCAATAATCTCAACTTTGGTAAGTTTCCCGACTCAGATAATAAGAGAAAGATGGATTTTCATGATGATCATAGAAGAAAGAAAGTTCCATTTCCCTCATGTAAATCATGTTGGAAGAGGCATATGGGAGATGTTTCAAGGGAACTAGAAGATACTTTGGGTGTGGAAAATAAGGACACAAAGCCAGTAAGTGCAATGGAAAAGGTTCAGTTAACACCATGGATGAGGATAATGGTATTTCTACGACATCAACAATGGTTAAATGTTTTAAATGTGGAATGCATGATTATTATGCTAACCAATACCCTAAGGGAAAGTCTCATGAAGAGAATCAGTACGGCCGTATGGGTAGTATTCATGTTGATGATGATGAAGAGACTACAAATGATATGTGAGATGAAAGAATTGTTGAAGATCGGTCAATGATTTATGAAGGTAATGGAATGATTACATGTTTATCAAGTGTAATGTTGTATAAGTAATCTCATGGTACTATGCAATAAAGAGACATCTAAGGATTGTTATACTGTTGTCTTTCCTTATGTTTTGAAAGTGTGTGATGAATGGTAGCAGTATTTTTGGAAAGTAGATGATATGTGCATAATGAAGGGATAAGAAGATAATGAGATGTTTGATTCTATTCTTGAGATCATGACTGATATAAGGACTATGTAATATTATGGTTTGATTATATAGAAATTTTTAGATTTTTTCATGTGGAAAGAGTTAACTTTTTTTACTATGGTTAAATTGGTATTAATTTTTCAAGAGAATACATGATTAAGTTATTCACATGTTTGTAATTTGACCAACAAGATATATCTTATGATATATGGGGGATAAATGATGGAATTCACGTGATTGTTATGTGACATTTCAAGTAATCATTTTCTTTATACTATGATCTTGGACCGAAGTATTTTAGATAAGCATAATGATTGGAATGGATTATGTTGGACCTATGCTAGTATTGTTTAAGGATAAAACATTTTTTGATATTACTGATGGGATTATATAGTAATGTAGTTTTAGAAAAGGACAACCTACAGGACAGGCGATAGCCCATCGTATCAGACAAGGTAGTGGGAATCGAACCCACAACCGATGTGCGACTGGCCTTTATCGCCTACCATTGGCCTACATGAAGTCCCTGGTTAGTAGAAACTAGTTTTATTTTATTAAGCGGTATGATATATGATGTATAAGTTCATTTTTTGAACCATATACGATTAATCTAACCATATGATGGACATATAACTTTTCCAAACCTTTTTTTTTGAAACAGATGGAATGACCCATCATTCTATCACATAATCTATTAACACATCACGAATAACAAATTCAACATCATTTCTTTAAGGGATGAAGTGGAAATTGTTCAATTCACGAACAACAGTGAGAATATACCAAAATTATGTAAGTATTTCTTTTAATTCATCAACTTATGGGAAATTATCTTGAAAATAAAAAATGTTGTCATAGTGACATTATATCCGATGAATTAGATGGTACCTTATATCATCACAAATTTATGGCTTTGTGATGGTTGGATTTTCTAAGCCATGTTCTCTACCACTCTCCATCAGAAATTGATGGTTAGATTTTTCTTCCATATCCATATTTTCACCTATGTTCTCCTATGTGGAAACCCATTGATTAGTGAATTTGGGTAACCGTTTCGTTTCATACTTTAGTTTTTAAAGCCAAGTTTTGGTATTCCTTTTTACGATGTGGGTTTCTATTAAAGAAAATTTCGAGTACTAAACCATTTATAACCCCGAAAAATTTCCAGGGCGAAATTCATTTTAAGGGGGTAGAATGTAACACCCCGAGATTTTATGAAATATATTCTTTTTAATTTCATTAATGTCTTGTGTTGTACACTACAACAAAAGAAGATTTCACAAAACGCATCCTTGACTTTCCATGCATTATATGCAATCGCGACCTTCCTCGATAGCGTGTCTAGTACGCAATACCAAGTTTCACTAAACAGCGATATGCTATTAAAATATTATTAAAAATAGCCGCTATGAATAGTAATAACCACTTTTTGAAATTTTGTAATTTTTTTTTCAAAATGGACTTCATTTTTGGATTCACAATATCGTAATTAGCTTAGGGTGAAATTTTGGTACATTTCGGTTAACTTTCATTTTCTGTTGAATAGTGAAAATTACTAAATTTTAATTAAAAACAACCTTTTTAATAGAAATAATTAATAGTGATAAATTATTAATTTGAGTGGTTTTAAAGTATATTTAGAATATATTTTTACAATTATTACAATGTTGGTCATTGGATGTAATTTCACATTTAAACCAGACATAAAGAAATGTCAATCTTTTGATAGTTATTATCTCTTAAGAACACGCTATTCGTTTTGACGACGGGAATTAATTTTTAATTTAATTAATTCAACTAATTTGTTTTGAATTTGGAAAAATATACATCATTTTTAAGTTCATAATATCAAATATAGCATAGGCCTAATTTTTGGTATTTTTCTGGAAACTTTCATTTTTTGATGAATAGTGAAACCACTTAGTGGTAGTTAAAAAAATGAATTTTTCATAAAAAATAATTTTACCGCATCTGTGAGTGGAATTTCAAAAATCCGAGAGACACGATTGATGTCAGTAAGTAAAATTTGGTTCAATGAGATGAAAATAATTTTTTGTGAATAGTTAATTTTTTCTTTTTTTACCACGGTTAAAAGTAAATAGGGTAATTACGGGTAAAAATGTTAGTATTTTCACCCTAACACATGTCCTAATTCTATTGGATACGTTTAATTCGACCAAAAACAACCTTAGGAATAATATATGACCATTAACGCCCACATGGATTATAATAGGACATTTATTTTTAATTTATTTAAAGAAGGGTAAAAATAGTTAAAATCAATGTTTAATAAGTATATAATTTTTAATATAGGGTTATACATAATATAAATTCGACTATAAATATTCTTTAGAAAGATAAAAATATTACATACATAATGGTATTTTATTTGTAATTTTTCGAAATTAAATAATTTAATTTATTTATGACGCAAAGAAGATGCAATAATTATCTTATTAATGAAATATTGACATAATTGATGTTATAAATACCAAAATAAATGTAATTTGACAATTTTTATGAATTCCAATAATTTTATAGATTAAAATGACATGTTAGTATTGATATAATTATCTTTTTCGAACTAATAATTCTGTTATGATTTTTACAAAAATCAATTACTAAATAGTGTCAAAATTGACATTAAATAGATTTTAAAAAAAATTATATTATTAATTGTTATTTTATTCCTAAAAATCTAAGGGTCGCCGAAATGACTTATATAAGGTTATATATATTAATAATAATCAACTTGGGGTTCTTTTGGCTTCTTATAGTAAGTTTATTAACCTTATAGTGTAAGAACACAAAAACACACGGCAAAAGTAAAATTATCAAACTTAAAGTTAAATATAAATGATAAGGATACAATAGGAACCTAAACATGTCTAAATTATATTGGATGAGAGGATTTAGACCCATACCCACCTTAGCTTTGAAATAACTCAATTTGGATCTATTTAAAACCGAATTTGGCTTTATAATAAAATAATATTTTTAGTTTTTCCAAAGGAGCCCCTCTCCTCCCTTATAAAAGGGCACCTCCTCCCTCTCTTCCTCACACCACATTGAGCCTTCAAGCTCGGCCAACCCCTTCCAAATTTTCTTCTAAACTTCCCTAGAAACATCCTATAGGTTCTTGTCTTCTTCAAAGTCCAATTATAGTGCCCTAAAAATAGATCTCAAAGAGGCGCTTCAAAGAAGAGGTAATGTCCGTTACCGATTCTTTCAACTTTATTTCTTCTTCCACTTATTCTTCTTAGGTTGTTTAATTATGAAGTTATAACATCAGAATCACTCATATAAAGATATTTTATTATAATTATGAAACAACCCTATTTCACAATCTATCCATCCTACGGAAAATGAAATCACCGCGCGTGCGTACGTACGGAATACCGTCTCTATGCCGTGGTGTAATCTATTTTTTACCACCACCTTAATTGGATGGGTGTAATGGTGTACATAATAACTATATATGATTATTTTAAAGTGATATTTATTCTGAAATAGTATACATACACTCAAATACAATTCCATGATCATGAAAATGATATCATCGCTCGTGCGTACGTACGGACTACCGTCTCCACGGCGCGATGAGATTCATTCTCCACGTTAACCATTCATGAATGATTATAAAGTATATATAATAAGTAATCATGAAATATATGACATAATAATGATACTGTATTTATATGTATATATATGTATTTCATCTACTTAATTCCATTTAACTCAATAAGGAAACGAAAACAGCGTTCACGCGTACGTACGGCCTACCGTCTCCATGAACGGTGTAGTTCTTTCCATTTAATGATCTATTATATATATGTATATTCTGAATATATATTATATATAAATCTTGTTTTATATTCTGGAATTATGTAATCATAATCAATGTAATCATATGAATAATTAAATGTCATAATACGGACGACAAATAAAACGATTTTACCCAAACCGATCTTTAACATTGAATTTACAAAATAACGGGTAAAATAAAGTCATAAGTGAACAATATATGATATCATAACAATGCTTATGATTCTAGAATATGTCAATGACATTATTTAAATAATTATACTGGAGGTTTGGACACTTATGAAGAAAATCAGACATAAGGTAAGGGAAATATCACAATCTCATTTTTATCTGAGATTGTTTATATTTTGAAATTTACTGGGGTGTATTTTATCATCCACATCCATGTTTCTCAATATGTAATGTAACACCCCATGATTTTATAGTGTGTTATTTCATCAAAATAATTCAATAAATTTCACTACACGCAACACCAAGTTCAATCGCACCATGAATTACCAAACAAGCCATTCAAAAGAGGTTATGAATAGTGTTAACTAAATTTTAAACTTTATATAATCCTTGTAATTTTAGAATCCATATTATGAGTTTCTTAGACATAATGTAAGAACAAATTCATTTTCAGTATTGCAATTTCAGCAACTTTTAATATTGAAACCTTTTTAAATACAATATTTTAAACTTTTTGACTAAATGGGGACATCAAAAAAATTTAAAATGAAACATCCCAAGCTTCCACGGTACACTTTCCTTTGAATAATACAGTAGCGTGTGTTGTACGCAACTTCGAGTTCTAACACACACCACAACCAATCAAACTAGTCGTTATGAATAGTAATACCTACTTTTTGAAATTATATATATTTTATATTTCAAAATGGACTTCATTTTTGTATTCGGAATATCGAATTTATCCTAAGGTGAAATTTTGGTACTTTTCGGATAACTTTAATATTTTGATGAATAATGAAAATTACTAAACTTTAATTAAAAACAACTTTTTTAATCAAAATAATTAATAGTGATAAATTATGAATTTGAGTGGTTTTAAATTATATTTAGAATATATTTTTACCATTTAATATAATGTTGGTCATTGGACATAATTTTACAATTAAACTGAACATAAACAAGCGTCAATCTTTTGATAGTTGTTATCTCTTAAAAACACGCTTTTTGTTTTGACAGCGGGAATTAATTTTAAATTAATTTATGCCACTGTTGTGTTTTGAATTTAGAAAAATGAATTACATATTTGGAATCAGGATGTTCAAATTGTGTAAATAGGTAACTTTTATTTTTAGAAATTTTGAATAATTACTGCGGTAAATATTTTATTTACCATGGTTAAGGTTAAATCCGGTAAATAAGGGTTAAAAAAATAATATTATAATAATACTAAATTACCCTAAAACGTGTCCTAGACTTATTGGTTGATACATGTTCGACCATAGGCATCTTTGGGTCGATTTGGGGACCCCATGGTGCCACTTGTAGGTGATAGGGACACTTTATTTTAATTAAGTTAAAATGAATACAAAAATGACACAAGCATATATCTTTTAGAAAAACAATTTTTACATAGATTTATACATGTTTGATTTTAGATTATAAATATTCATTAGAAAGATAAAACGATTTCCTACATAATGATATTTTATTTATAATTTTTAGACATTTAATAAGTTAAGTTATTTATGACGCAATGATGATGTAGTAATTACTATAATAGTGAAAAATTAAAATAGTTGATATTATAAATACCCAAATAAATATAATATGAAACTTTTAATGAATTAAACTAATTTTCTAGGATAATATGATATATTATGATTGATTTAATTGACTTTTGTCGAAGTAATAAATCTGTTAAGAGTTTCAAAAAAATCAACTATTGAATAGTGTCAAAATTGACATAAAATAGTTCTTAAAACAAATATTATATTATTAATTGATATTAAATTCCTAAAAATCTAATGTTTGTCCAAGAGACTTATATCATGATATGTTCACCATTAATGGACCACATGGGGGTTGCTTGGATGTATATATTAAGTTTATTAACCATATTATATAAAAATAGAGAGACATTGTAAAAATGAAACTAATTAACTTAGATATAATACTTAAAGATAAGGTTAATATAAGTAACCTAACCTGTCTAAATTCTATTGGTTGAGTTGTTTTCGACCTATCCCCACCTTAATATTTAAATAATCAACTTTGGAGCCATTAGAAACCGAATATTAATTTATTATAAATTAATATTTCTAGTTTTTTCAAAGGTGCCCCTCACCCCTCTTATAAAAGAGCACTCCTCATTCTCATTTCTACACACCTTCAAAGCCTTTTGGTTCGTCTAAACTCTGCCCAAATACTCTCCAAACTTCCCTCACTACAACCTAGAGACATTAGTTTGATCAGAAAGCCAACCTAAGTAGCCCTTTTGATCATATCGAAAGGAAGAACCCGAAGAAGAGGTAATGATTTCACCACCCTTTTCCAAGTTCATTTCTTCTTCCACTTATTCTTTCTTTGTTGTTACCATTATAAAATAATAACTCCAGTATCATATATATACTGTGATGTTATTATAAATATGGTACAACCATATTCAGTATTCTATCCACCCTTTGAATAACATGTCACCATACGTGCGTACGTACGGCTTACCGTCTCCACGTCGTGGTGTAATTGTTATTCAATATATTATTATTTGGATGGGTATAATAATGATATGTAACTCATGTAAATAATAAATATAACATGTTAATGATTCTTTATATATGATATACCATCCATTTATATATTATTTTTATATCAAAATAATGATATTGTTTCTCGTGCGTACGTACGGACTACCGTCTCCACGAACGCGATGAGATTCATTCTCCATCATATCCATTCAAGTATAATTATCATTTGATGATTTAAAAAATGATTTTTAATGACTTGATATCATTCTGGATATGAATAATATACAACATATCCTTTACATACATGTCTTATGTAACAAAACATACAAAAGAAAACAAGTAAGTTAACACCCGAAACAACCATAATACTAAGATATTATTATCAAATCAATATTAAAAGATCATATATGATATCATATTAATGTATATGATTCTTTTATAATTTAATAACAATTATTTCACCATTATACAAGAGGTTAACCTACCACAACCAAGGAAAAGTACAAGTTAAGGGTTTATTTCGCAATCTCGTCATTATCCGAGATTGTTTATACGTAATAATCTACTGGGATCTCTTTATCATCCACATCCATGTTTCTTAAAAATTAATTTCAAAACATTTTTACTATTTACTAAGATATGAGTTAACGTCATTTATACCCTTGTTTGACTTTTTATAAGAGGTTTATAAAGGAATATTTCCATCTTTTTCCAAACAAGGTGATTTTTAACCTTTTCGACAAAATTAAGGTAAGAATGTCCTTTTAACTTATACGGCGGCTGCGGCTATTTACCGCCATTATAAAATTTTAAAAGCTTCCCTTACAATCTTACACGGATATTTTCAAAGTAAATGTTTTACTTTATAATTATGTGACTTTTAAATTATTTCAAAATGAATATTTTAAGAATTTTGGAAGGGTACTCTTTATCAAAATCAGAATTTTAAATGTTTTAAAGATTTATCTTTCTAAATATGTTTAATTAATGTCCATGTCTTCAAAATGGTTTTTAAGGATTTATTTATATGGACATGAATGCTTTTAAAATGTTAATTCCTTTCAAAAGTTTCAAAGTGGTATGGGACACTTTGATTTAAAATTCTCTTTTTAATTACTTCCTTTATAAATGTGTGACTTTTAAATGATTTCAAAAAAAGAGATATTTCTCTCAAATAGTTTTGATTTCATCTATGTCAACATCCTTTTATGGATTTTACGCTTATTTGAAGTTGGTTTATTAGGATACAAAACATCTATATTGTATTGAAGGTTTTGTGATATGTTTGACTGTGGATGTGCTATTTTTATACCATTCATAGTTTATGGTGAATGTATTGACATTTTGTATGCTAGTTTTAATACGAATGTTTATGTTATGTTTAAACCTTTTCATATGGGAATGCATTGGACTTAATATGTGATGGGTGGAGCCCGCTATAGCTCCTCGATGCATCGGTAGGTCTCATGAGACAAACTAGTGTCTTGGCACAAGGCCTTGACAAAATATTATTTGTAGTCTTGGCACGAGGCCTTGGCTATGTAGTTATGATAGTCTGGCATTATGAATTCCAACATTATGAAAGTGGTTATTGATTTTGCATGTGATTATTCGATTAGTAGAATATCCATGTGAATGAGTAAATGGCATTATTTCATTTTATTTATGCCATACAATGTTGAAAGTTCAAGTTTGAAAGGCTTTTGTTTTAGTTATACATTGCCTTAAATGTTTATTCTTATTTATGAAAGTTTCCTCTATATTGTTATCCTTACTGGGCATTTGAGCTCACCCCTTTTCTATGTTCCATTTTTCCCAGGAAGTGAAGAAGTAAATTATGAATGACCTGCAAGGATATTATGTGGGGATATGAGTGTGGATTATGGAGACATTATGTTGTTGTAGTAGTTTTTCATTTTATGATGTAATGTAAAACTTATGAATATATCTAGTGTTTCCAAGGCTAATAAACCAATCGGTATTTCGAGATTTGATCTTTCTTGTGATCATGCTGATTTTATGTAATAACGCACCGACTCTGGGTAACTAGGGTCGGGGCGTTACAGTTGGTATCAGAGGAAGTTTAGTACAAACCTTGGAAGCTAGATTTAGATAAACTCTGATTAGAGCAGGTAGACCTAAGATGAACTTTAAGGATTAGTATAGAAGAACTTCCTAGAATTTTGGTATTGTAGAGATTTTGTGAGTTTTCCGAGCAATACATCCCTGTCTGGATACGAGCAGGTAGAGGCGGCTCTGGCACAGATGTACCTAGGGGTAAAACCCAAAAACACCGCTTTTAGCTAGACTCGAACGGGAACTGGTGCACGACAACGGGCCTTGCTGCACTCTTGGTTATGACACTCCCGAGGGATATGCTTAGGATAACTCACATTTTCTTTACAAATCATTATGAAGAGTGTATGAGTATATACTTCCTCAAAGGAGACATTTTTATGATTATGGATTATATCCATAAACTATTTAATTTATGTTATGTGTTTTACAAGTTTGGGATTAGGTATTGTTATTCATAAACTAATCTAATGTATGCCATTGTTTAGAAATGGCGCCCAGTAGAAGGAATGAGAACTCTATCAATGAACATGATACAAAGAGAATGAAGGATCATATATTTTATGGTCTTAAGCCAAAATTTACAAGAGAAATAGTCTCGCATGTATTATCATCATATGAAGAAATAATATCATGTGTTGATAAGATAAGTGAAGAGTTTACGGAGTCCTATGGCTTTGAAGGGAAGCAAGAGAAGAAAAGGATGGAAGAGAGAAATATGGATAAAGGGAAGAGTGAAAAGAATAATTTTCCCATATGTGGTAACCGTGGAAAGAAACACCCTGGAACTTTCCTGAAAGGAATGGGAGTTTGTTATAAGTGTGGAGGAAAAGGGCACAAAGTACGTGACTGCAAAGGTAAGAAAATGGTTTCAAATGTAAAATGCTTCATTTGCAAGGAGTTTGGACACTACGCGAACCTATATCCCAGTCATCAGACTCTGCCGCAAATGATGCTATTGGATAATAATCAAGTTATGATACTACCACAGATGAAGAGGAATGATTAGAGTTCTTATGTTGATTATGTCAATTGAGTGTTGTATCAACAATGTACTTGTTATAATAATTATGGAGTATATAAGGATTTTACTGCAGTACTATTTCATTAAGGACATGAGATTGTGTGGAACAAAGAAAAGTGACTCAATAGAAGGTTAGATTTTTGGAAAATATATGGTTGAGAGAAAGATAAACCATAATATGGTTCTGATACTGAGGTAGTGATTTTAGAATAATACATGATTGATTTGGATAAATTATATTGGATATTCTTGACTACCTTGAAGCTGATTAATGATTTGTATATTCCATCATTGTTGGGGTTTAAAACATTTTTGGATTGATGAAGTATATCCAGCATTCTATATGGAATAAGGGAGCATGAATGTAATCAATAAGGATTATGGTAAATCAGGATGTTTCAGTGTTTTAAAAGAATACATGATGAAGGTATTAATATTCTATTACATGGTAAAAAGGATCTACATTATGTTTACCATCCTTATAAATGTTGGACTGTGAGTTTGGACAAAATTATTTTGGATAAATTCTAAGTTTGAGATTAATTTTGGATTTCCATAAAAGGACAACCCGGAGGTCGGGCGGCAACCCGTCGTGACCGGAAAGGCCGCGAGACATAAACCCGCAACCGAAGGGCGACAAGGGTGTATCACCTACCAATGGCCCACGAGATGTCCTGGATTAAATAATGTAGTTTTTATTAAAATATCTTGTAGATGAATTATAAATTCGTTTATTTTGGAACCCTATACGAATAGTGTAAATAGAAATTTTTTTTACGTTCTATTATCTTTTAGAGTGAAATATGAGTTTGTGGTAGAACTTTATTAATGGATAAAACTCTAATTATAAAGTATGTATATCTCCTTATGATCTTATCCAATCTCATAAATAAATTCCTCAACATTAATAAAAGGAACTTAGAACAAAAATGTTGTCCTAGATGGTACCTTAAATCATCACTAATTCATGGCTTTGGGATTGTTGGCCTTTTCATAGCCATGTTCTCTACCACTCTCCATCAGATAATTGATGGTTATATTTCTCTTCCATATCCATATTTACCTACATGGAACCCTAGTATGTGTTATTTTTGGTAATCTTCATACATTCCACTCTTTATTTTAAATAGAGGCCTCGTTAATTCATTTTCGATGTGGGATTTCAACTAAGATATTTTGAAACGTCAAAAATGTGTTATGCTAATACCCTATGTTTTGATGAACCGATGGTATTTCAAATCATCATAGATTGATGAATTTAAGGACCTCAATTATACACTTGTTTGTGATTGATGATCTCAATCACTACCTATAAATATTTACGTTTTTCCTCCAATTATATGTCTCTAATTGCCACCAATGTTCTCCTAATCGAGATCATAATTTGGTGGTGACCCTTTCATTTCTCTTTTCCTCATATTAAGACTAAATTATAGTAACCTAATTTCCGATGTGGGTTTTCCCACAAAGATATTTTCTATTTTCAACCTTTTATTTTCGAAGACCAATTTCAAATTGCGAGGACGCAATTTAATGAAGGAGGGGATAATGTAACACCCCATGATTTTATAGTGTGTTATTTCTTCAAAATAATTCAATAAATTTCACTACACGCAACACCAAGTTAAATCGCACCATGACTTACCAAACAAGCCATTCAAAAGAGGTTATGAATAGTGTTAACTAAATTTTAAACTTTATATATTCCTTGTAATTTTAGAATCCATATTATGAGTTTCTTAGACATAATGTAAGAACAAATTCATTTTCAGTATTGCAATTTCACCAACTTTTAATATTGAAACCTTTTTAAATACAATATTTTAAACTTTTTGACTAAATGGGGACATCAAAAAAATTTAAAATGAAACATCACAAGCTTCCACGGTACACTTTCCTTTGAATAATACAGTAGCGTGTGTTATACGCAACTTTGAGTTCTAACACACACCACAACCAATCAAACTAGCCGTTATGAATAGTAATACCTACTTTTTGAAATTATATATATTTTATATTTCAAAATGGACTTCATTTTTGTATTCGGAATATCGAATTTAGCCTAAGGTGAAATTTTGGTACTTTTCGGATAACATTAATATTTTGATGAATAATGAAAATTACTAAATTTTAATTAAAAACAACTATTTAATCAAAATAATTAATAGTGATAAATTATGAATTTGAGTGGTTTTAAAGTATATTTAGAATATATTTTTACCATTTAATATAATGTTGGTCATTGGACATAATTTTACAATTAAACTGAACATAAACAAGCGTCAATCTTTTGATAGTTATTATCTCTTAAAAACACGCTTTTTGTTTTGACAGCGGGAATTAATTTTAAATTAATTTATGCCACTTCTGTGTTTTGAATTTAGAAAAATGAATTCCATATTTGGAATCAGGATGTTCAAATTGTGTAAATAGGTACTTTTATTTTTAGAAATTTTGAATAATTACTGCGGTAAATATTTTATTTACCATGGTTAAGGGTAAATCCGGTAAATAAGGGTTAAAAAATAATATTATAATAATACTAAATTACACTAAAACATGTCCTAGACTTATTGGTTGATACATGTTCGACCATAGGCATCTTTGGGTCGATTTGGGGACCCCATGGTGCCACTTGTAGGTGATAGGGACACTTTATTTTAATTAAGTTAAAATGAATACAAAAATGCCACAAGCATATATCTTTTAGAAAAACAATTTTTACATAGGGTTATACATGTTGTATTTTAGATTATAAATATTCATTAGAAAGATAAAAGGCTTTTCTACATAATGATATTTTATTTATAATTTTTATACATTTAATAATTTAAGTTATTTATGACTCAATGATGATGTAGTAATTACTATAATAGTGAAAAATTAAAATAGTTGATATTATAAATACCCAAATAAATATAATATGAACCTTTTAATGAATTAAACTAATTTTCTAGGATTATATGATATATTAGGATTGATTTAATTGAACTTTTTCGAAGTAATAAATCTGTTATGAGTTTCAAAAAAATCAACTATTGAATAGTGTCAAAATTGACATAAAAGAGTTCTTAAAAAATATTATATTATTAATTGATATTAAATTCCTAAAAATCTAATGATTGTCCAAGAGACTTATATCATGATAGGTTCATCATTAATGGACCACATGGGGGTCGCTTGGATGTATATATTAAGTTTATTAACCATATTATATAAAAATACAAAGAGACATTGTAAAAATGAAACTAATTAACTTAGAGTTAATACTTAAAGATAAGGTTAATATAAGTACCCTAACCTGTCTAAATTCTATTGGTTGAGTTGTATTCGACCTATCCCCACATTAATATTTAAATAATCTACTTTGGAGCCATTATAAACCGAATATGAATTTATTATAAATTAATATTTCTTGCTTTTCCAAAGGTGCCCCTCACCCCTCTTATAAAAGGGCACTCCTCATTCTCATTTCTACACACCTTCAAAACCTTTTTGTTCGGCTAAACTCTGCCCAAATACTCTCCCAACTTCCCTCACCAAAACCTAGAGGCATTAGTTTGATCATAAAGCCAATATAAGTAGCCCTTTTGATCAAATCGAAAGGAAGAACCCGAAGAAGAGGTAATGATTTCACCACCCTTTTCCAAGTTCATTTCTTCTTCCACTTCTTCTTTCTTTGTTGTTACCATTCTAAAATAATAACTCCAGTATCATATATATACTGTGATGTTATTATAAATATGGTACAACCATATTTATTATTCTATCCACCCTTTGAATAACATGTCACCATACGTGCGTACGTACGGCTTACCGTCTCCACGTCGTGGTGTAATTGTTATTCAATATATTATTATTTGGATGGATATAATAATGATATGTAACTCATGTAAATAATAAATATAACATGTTAATGATTCTGTATATATGATATACCATCCATTTATATATTATTTTAATATCAAATGAATGATATTGTCGCTCGTGCGTATGTACGGACTACCGTCTCCACGAACGCGATGAGATTCATTCTCCATCGTATCCATTCAAGTATAATTATCATTTGATGATTTAAAAAATGATGTTTAAGGACTTGATATCATTCTGGATATGAATAATATACAACCTATCCTTTACATACATGTCTTACGTAACAAAACATACAAAAGAAAACAAGTAAGTTAACACCCGAAACAACGATAATACTAAGATATTATTATCAAATCAATATTAAAAGATCATATATGATATCATATTAATGTATATGATTCTTTTATAATTTAATAACAATTATTTCACCATTATACAGGATGTTAACCTACCACAACCAAGGAAAAGTACAAGGTAAGGTTTTATTTCGCAATCTCGTCATTATCCGAGATTGTTTATACGTAATAATCTACTGGGATCTCTTTATCATCCACATCCATGTTTCAAAAAAATGAATTTCAAAACATTTTTACTATTTACTAAGATATGAGTTAAAGTCATTTATACCCTTGTTTGACTTTTTATAAGGGGTTTATAAAGGAATCATTCCATCGTTTTCCAAACAAGGTGATTTTTAACCTTTTCGACAAAATTAAGGTAAGAATGTCCTTTTAACTTATACGGCGGCTGCGGCTATTTACCGCCGTTATAAAATTTTAAAAGCTTCCCTTACAATCTTACACAGATATTTTCAAAGTAAATTTTTTATTTTATAATTATGTGACTTAAATTATTTCAAAATGAATATTTTAAGATTTTTGGAAGGGTACTCTTTATCAAAATCAGAATTTTAAATGTTTTAAATATTTATCATTCTAAATATTTTTAATTAATGTCCATGTCTTCAAAATGGTTTTTAAGGATTTATTTATATGGACATGAATGCTTTTAAAATGTTAATTCCTTTCAAAAGTTTCAAAGTGGTATGGGACACTTTCATTTAAAATTCACTTTTTAATTACTTCCTTTATAAATGTGTGACTTTTAAATGATTTCAAAAAAAGAGATATTTCTCTCAAATAGTTTTGATTTCATCTATGTCAACATCCTTTTATGGATTTTACGCTTATTTGAAGTTGGTTTATTAGGATACAAAACTTCTATATTGTATTGATGGTTTTGTGATATGTTTGACTGTGGATGTGCTATTTTTATACCATTCAAAGTTTATGGTGAATGTATTGAAATTTCGTATACTAGTTTTAATACGAATGTTTATGTTATGTTTAAACCTTTTCATATGGGAATGCATTGGACTTAATATGTGACGGGTGGAGCCCGCTATAGCTCCTCGATGCATCGGTAGGTCTAATGAGACAAACTAGTGTCTTGGCACAAGGCCTTGACAAAATCTTATTTATAGTCTTGGCACGAGGCCTTGGCTATGTGGTTATGATAGTCTGGCATTATGCATTCCAACATTATGAAAGTGGTTATTGATTTTGCATGTGATTATTCGATTAGTAGAATATCCATGTGAATGATTAAATGGTATTATTTCATTTTATTTATGCCATACAATGTTGAAAGTTCAAGTTTGAAAGGCTTTTGTTTTAGTTATACATTGCCTTAAAGGTTTATTCTAATTTATGAAAGTTTCCGCTATATTGTTATCCTTACTGGGCATTTGAGATCACCCCTTTTCTATGTTCCATTTTTCCCAGGAAGTGAAGAAGTAAATTATGAATGACCTGCAGGGATATTATGTGGGGATATGAGTGTGGATTATGGAGACATTATGTTGTTGTAGTAGTTTTTCATTTTATTATGTAATGTAAAACTTATGAATATATCTAGTGTTTCCAAGGCTACTAAACCAATCGGTCTTTCGAGATTTGATCTTTCTTGTGATCATGCTGATTTTATGTAATAATGCGCCGACTTTGGGTAACTAGGGTCGGGGCGTTACAGTTGGTATCATAGGAAGTTTAGTACAAACCTTGGAATCTAGATTTAGATAAACTCTGATTAGAGCAGGTAGACCTAAGATGAACTTTGAAGATTAGTATAGAAGAACTTCCTAGAATTTTGGTATTGTATAGATTTTGTGAGTTTTCCGAGCAATACATCCCTGTCTGGATACGAGCAGGTAGAGGCGGCTCTCGCACAGATATACCTAGGGGTAAAACCCGAAAACACCGCTTTGAGCTAGACTCGAACGGGAACTGGTGCATGACAACGGGCCTTGCTGCACTCTTGGTTATGACACTCCCGGGGGATATGCTTAGGATAACTCTCATTTTCTTTACAAATCATTATTAAGAGTTTATGAGTATATACTTCCTCAAAGGAGACATTTTTATGATTATGGATTATATCCATAAACTATTTAATTTATGTTATGTGTTTTACAAGTTTGGGATTAGGTATTGTTATTCATAAACTAATCTAATGTATGCCATTGTTTAGAAATGGCGCCCAGTAGAAGGAATGAGAACTCTATCAATGCACATGATACAAAGAGAAAGACGGATCATATATTTTATGGTCTTAAGCCAAAATTTACAAGAGAAATAGTCTCGCGTGTATTATCATCATATGAAGAAATAATATCATGTGTTGATAAGATAAGTAAAGAGTTTACTGAGTCATATGGCTTTGAAGGGAAGCAAGAGAAGAAAAGGATGGAAGAGAGAAAGATGGATAATGGGAAGAGGGAAAAGAAGAATTTTCCCATATGTGGTAACCGTGGAAAGAAACACCCTGGAACTTTCCTGAAAGGAATGGGAGTTTGTTATAAGTGTGGAGGAAAAGGGCACAAAGTACGTGACTGCAAGGGTAAGAAAATGGTTTCAAATGTACAATTCTTCATTTGCAAGGAGTTTGGACACTATGCGAACCTATATCCCGGTCATCAGACTATGCCGCAAAAGATGCTATAGGATAATAATCAAGTTATTATACTACCACAGATGAAGAGGAATGATTAGAGTTCTTATGTTGATTATGTCAATTGAGTGTTGTATCAACAATGTACTTGTTATAATAATTATGGAGTATATAAGGATTGTACTGCAGTACTATTTCATTAAGGACTTGATATTGTGTGGAACAAAGAAAAGTGACTCAATAGAAGGTTAAATTTTTGGAAAATATATGGTTGAGAGAAAGATAAACCATAATATGGTTCTGATACTGAGGTAGTGATTTTAGAATAATACATGATTGATTTGGATAAATTATTTTGGATATTCTTGACTACCTTGAAGCGGATTAATGATTTGTATATTCCATCATTGTTGGGGTTTAAAACATTTTTGTATTGATGAAGTATATCCAGCATTCTATATGGAATAAGGGAGCATGAATGTAATCAATAAGGATTATGGTATATCAGGATGTTTCAGTGTTTTAAAAGAATACATGATGAAGGTATTAATATTCTATTACAGGGTAAAAAGGATCTACATTATGTTTACCTTCCTTATAAATGTTGGACTATGAGTTTGGACAGAAGTATTTTGGATACATTCTATGTTTGAGATTAATTTTGGATTGCCATAAAAGGACAACCCGGATGTCGGGCGACAACCCGTCGTGACCGGAAAGGCCGCGAGACATAAACCCGCAACCGAAGGACGACAAGGGCATATCACCTACCAATGGCCCACGAGATGTCCTGGATTAAATAATTTAGTTTTTATTAAAAGATCTTGTAGATGAATTATAAATTCGTTTATTTTGGAACCCTATACGAATAGTGTAAATAGAAATTTTTTTTACGTTCTATTATCTTTTAGAGTGAAAGATGAGTTTGTGGTAGAAATTTATTAATGGATAAAACTCTAATTATAAAGTATGTATATCTCCTTATGATCTTAGCCAATCTCATAAATAAATTCCTCAACATTAATAAAAGGAACTTAGAACAAAAATGTTGTCCTAGATGGTACCTTAAATCATCACTAATTAATGGCTTTGGGATTGTTGGCCTTTTCATAGCCATGTTCTCTACCACTCTCCATCAGATAATTGATGGTTAGATTTCTCTTCCATATCCATATTTACCTACATGGAACCCTAGTATGCGTTATTTTCGGCAATCTTCATACTTTCCACTCTTTATTTTAAATAGAGGCCTCGTTAATTCATTTTCGATGTGGGATTTCAACTAAGATATTTTGAAACGTCAAAAATGTGTTATGTTAATACCCTCTGTTTTGATGAACCGATGGTATTTCAAATCATCATAGATTGATGAATTTAAGGACCTCAATTATACACTTGTTTGTGATTGATGATCTCAATCACTACCTATGAATATTTACATTTTTCCTCCAATTATATGTCTCTAATTGCCACCAATGTTCTCCTAATCGAGATCATAATTTGGTGGTGACCGTTTCATTTCTCTTTTCCTCATATTAAGACTAAATTTTAGTAACCTAATTTCCGATGTGGGTTTTCCCACAAAGATATTTTCTATTTTCAACCTTTTATTTTTGAAGAACAATTTCAAATTGTGAGGACACAATTTATTGAAGGAGGGGAGAATGTAACACCCCATGATTTTATAGTGTGTTATTTCTTCAAAATAATTCAATAAATTTCACTACACGCAACACCAAGTTCAATCGCACCATGACTTACCAAACAACCCATTCAAAAGAGTTTATGAATAGTGTTAACTAAATTTTAAACTTTATATAATCCTTGTAATTTTAGAATCCATATTATGAGTTTCTTAGACATAATGTAAGAACAAATTCATTTTCAGTATTGCAATTTCACCAAATTTTAATATAGAAACCTTTTTAAATACAATATTTTAAACTTTTTGACTAAATGGGGACATCAAAAAAATTTAAAATGAAACATCCCAAGCTTCCACGGTACACATTCCTTTGAATAATACAGTAGCGTGTGTTGTACGCAACTTTGAGTTCTAACACACACCACGACCAATCAAACTAGCCGTTATGAATAGTAATACCTAATTTTTGAAATTATATATATTTTATATTTCAAAATGGACTTCATTTTTGTATTCGTAATATCGAATTTAGCCTAAGGTGAAATTTTGGTACTTTTCGGATAACTTTAATATTTCAATGAATAATGAAAATTACTAAATTTTAATTAAAAACAACTTTTTTAATCAAAATAATTAATAGTGATAAATTATGAATTTGAGTGGTTTTAAAGTATATTTAGAATATATTTTTACCATTTAATATAATGTTGTTCATTGGACATAATTTTACAATTAAACTGAACATAAACAAGCGTCAATCTTTTGAGAGTTATTATCTCTTAAAAACACGCTTTTTGTTTTGACAGCGGGAATTAATTTTAAATTAATTTCTGCCACTTCTGTTTTTTGAATTTAGAAAAATGAATTCCGTATTTGGAATCAGGATGTTCAAATTGTGTAAATAGTTAACTTCTATTTTTATAAATTTAGAATAATTACTGCGGTAAATATTTTATTTACCATGGTTAAGGGTAAATCCGGTAAATAAGGGTTAAAAAAATAATATTATAATAATACTAAATTACCCTAAAACGTGTCCTAGACTTATTGGTTGATACATGTTCGACCATAGGCATCTTTGGGTCGATTTGGGGACCCCATGGTGCCACTTGTAGGTGATAGGGACACTTTATTTTAATTAAGTTAAAATGAATACAAAAATGACACAAGCATATATCTTTTAGAAAAACAATTTTTACATAGGGTTATACATGTTGGATTTTAGATTATAAATATTCATTAGAAATATAAAAATATTTCCTACATAATGATATTTTATTTATAATTTTTAGACATTTAATAATTTAAGTTATTTATGACCCAATGATGATGTAGTAATTACTATAATAGTGAAAAATTAAAATAGTTGATATTATAAATACCCAAATAAATATAATATGAAACTTTTAATGAATTAAACTAATTTTCTAGGATAATATGATATATTAGGATTGCTTTAAATGACTTTTTTCGAAGTAATAAATCTGTTATGAGTTTCAAAAAAATCAACTATTGAATAGTGTCAAAATTGACATAAAAGAGTTCTTAAAACAAATATTATATTATTAATTGATATTAAATTAATAAAAATCTAATGTTTGGACAAGAGACTTATATATAATGATAGGTTCATCATTAATGGACCACATGGGGGTCGCTTGGATGTATATATTATGTTTATTAACCATATTATATAAAAATACAAAGAGACATTGTAAAAATGAAACTAATTAACTTGGAGTTAATACTTAAAGATAAGGTTAATATAAGTACCCTAACCTGTCTAAATTCTATTGGTTGAGTTGTTTTCGACCTATCCCCACCTTAATATTTAAATAATCTACTTTGGAGCCATTATAAACCGAATATTAATTTATTATAAATTAATATTTCTAGCTTTTCCAAAGGTGCCCCTCACCCCTCTTATAAAAGGTCACTCCTCATTCTCATTTATACACACCTTAAAAGCCTTTTGGTTCGGCTAAAATCTGCCCAAATACTCTCCCAACTTCCCTCACTACAACCTAGAGGCATTAGTTTGATCAGAAAGCCAACCTAAGTATCCTTTTTGATCAAATCGAAAGGAAGAACCCGAAGAAGAGGTAATGATTTCACCACCCTTTTCCAAGTTCATTTCTTCTTCCACTTCTTCTTTCTTTGTTGTTACCATTCTAAAATAATAACTACAGTATCATATATATACTGTGATGTTATTATGAATATGGTACAACCATATTCAGTATTCTATCCACCCTTTAAATAACATGTCACCATACGTGCGTACGTACGGCTTACCGTCTCCACGTCGTGGTGTAATTTTTATTCAATATATTATTATTTGGATGGGTATAATAATGATATGTAACTCATGTAAATAATAAATATAACATGTTAATGATTCTGTATATATGATTTACCATCCATTTATATATTATTTTAATATCAAAATAATGATATTGTCGCTCGTGCGTACGTACGGACTACCGTCTCCACGAACGCGATGAGATTCATTATCCATCGTATCCATTCAAGTATAATTATCATTTGATGATTTAAAAAATGACGTTTAAAGACTTGATATCATTCTGGATATGAATAATATAAAACCTATCCTTTACATACATGTCTTACGTAACAAAACATACAAAAGAAAACAAGTAAGTTAACACCCGAAACAACGATAATACTAAGTTATTATTATCAAATCAATATTAAAAGATCATATATGATATCATATTAATGTATATGATTATTTTATAATTTAATAACAATTATTTCACAATTATACAGGAGGTTAACCTACCACAACCAAGGAAAAGTACAAGGTAAGGGTTTATTTCGCAATCTCGTCATTATCCGAGATTGTTTATACGTAATAATCTACTTGGATCTCTTTATCATCCACATCCATGTTTCTTAAAAATGAATTTCAAAACATTTTTACTATTTACTAAGATATGAGTTAAAGTCATTTATACCCTTGTTTGACTTTTTATAAGAGGTTTATAAAGGAATCTTTCCATCGTTTTCCAAACAAGGTGATTTTTAACCTTTTCGACAAAATTAAGGTAAGAATGTCCTTTTAACTTATACGGCGGCTGCAGCTATTTACCGCCATTATAAAATTTTAAATGATTCCCTTACAATCTTACACAGATATTTTCAAAGTAAATGTTTTATTTTATAATTATGTGACTTTTAAATTATTTCAAAATGAATATTTAAAGAATTTTGGAAGGGTACTCTTTATCAAAATCAGAATTTTAAATGTTTTAAAGATTTAACTTTATAAATATTTTTAATTAATGTCCATGTCTTCAAAATGGGTTTTAAGGATTTATTTATATGGACATGAATGCTTTTAAAATGTTAATTCCTTTCAAAAGTTTCAAAGTGGTATGGGACACTTTGATTTAAAATTCTCTTTTTAATTACTTCCTTTATATATGTGTGACTTTTAAATGATTTCAAAAAAAGAAATATTTCTCTCAAATAGTTTTGATTTCATCTATGTCAACATCCTTTTATGGATTTTACGCTTATTTGAAGTTGGTTTATTAGGATACAAAACTTCTATATTGTATTGAAGGTTTTGTGATATGTTTGACTGTGGATGCGCAATTTTTATACCATTCATAGTTTATGGTGAATGTATTGACATTTCGTATGCTAGTTTTTATACTAATGTTTATGTTATGTATAAACCTTTTCTTATGGGAATGAATTGAACTTAATATGTGACGGGTGGAGCCCGCTATAGCTCCTCGATGCATCGGTATGTCTCATGAGACAAACTAGTGTCTTGGCACAAGGCCTTGACAAAATCTTATTTGTAGTCTTGGCACGAGGCCTTGGCTATGTGGTTATGATAATCTGGCATTATGCATTACAACATTATGAAAGTGGTTATTGATTTTTCATGTGATTATTCGATTAGTAGAATATCCATGTGAATGACTAAATGGAATTATTTCATTTTATTTATGCCATACAATGTTGAAAGTTCAAGTTTGAAAGGCTTTTGTTTTAGTTATACATTGCCTTAAATGTTTATTCTTATTTATGAAAGTTTCCGCTATATTGTTATCCTTACTGGGCATTTGAGCTCACCCCTTTTCTATGTTCCATTTTTTCCAGGAAGTGAAGAAGTAAATTATGAATGACCTGCAGGGATATTATGTGGGGATATGAGTGTGAATTATGGAGACATTATGTTGTTGTAGTAGTTTTTCATTTTATGATGTAATGTAAAACTTATGAATATATCTAGTGTTTCCAAGGCTACTAAACCTATCGGTCTTTCGAGATTTGATCTTTCTTGTGATCATGCTGATTTTATGTAATAATGCACCGACTCTGGGTAACTAGGGTCGGGGCGTTACATGTAATATTATTTCCATACACCTATAATTGTTTAAATGCAATTTTACTCTTCGGTGAGTTTTTAGTAAAAGATATGAAAGGAATCTTTTGTCATTTTTCGTACGAGGTACTTTTTGACTTTTCCGACAAAAGTACGAGAAGAATGTTTTTTTACTTATACGGCATGAATGGATTTTTAAAACATTATTTCCATGAAGATTACCTTACAAGTTTTCAATTTTATTTTTAATCAAATTCTTTTTGTTTAAAATTTTATGACCTGTTAAGAAAGGAATAGTGTTTTTGAATTAAAAATGATATTTTCCTCAAGAATGGAGTTCAAGTGTTTTATCAAAATTATTTTCCATATAAGATAATATAGGGTTCTGTTTCTATATCTATTATTAAATTAATTTTATTATGTTGTGATGGAATTATTTTTATGAATTCCTTTATCTTATATGAATTTTTTTATGAAATCACGATGTTTAAGATTCCCATTTTTATTACATGGGTTATACTATGATGTATGGTTTATAATTTTGTGGCACACATAAGAATGGTATCATTACGAGATCGGTGGGACCTATATCTCCCTCCAATGCATTGGGTAAAGATTTTATATCTCATGAGATAGATATGGCTGGAACGATAGGTTAAACCGGTTCAGTAAAATAGGACTGAAATGAGGAGTGAACTCAGTTCAGAAAGGTACTTCTTCCACTAAGATAGGCTTGGAAAAGAGTATTGACTAATAATAAATTATTATCTATGATTATTTGTGTATGCCACAATATTTCATGTTTTAAGTTATGATTATTGGGATTACATTTCACTACTATGATTTATCCCATGTTATGAAATTGTGATTTCTTTTCCAGGTTAAGATTTCAAAAAGTTATTTTCTTATGTATATGATGTGATTGATATTTCTTTTGTTTATCCTTAATGAGCATTTGAGCTCAACCTTTTCTATTTTATTTTCCCCAAGATATAAAGAACGGTTTTAGGTAATATAATGAAGACCTTTATTGGAGATGTTGAAGATCATTCAACATGATTAGAAGATTACGTTCCAAGTATCCAAAGACACTAAACTATTATGGTCCTTGTGTGTCTATTTTTGTTATGTATTAAGTATTCCACTAAATTAATGTAATGTACATGTACATTAAGCATCAGGTCTCTATAATTGGTATCAGAGGAAAGGTTTAGTCAACCTTGGGAAACTAGGATGCGAAAACATTAGTGAGATCCCTAACGATATTTCTATGGTATGTCTAGGGATGTCCCTAAGGATAAGTATACGTATAGGATATGGTCCAAGAACTACGGTAACAATCTTATAATTAAACCTAAGATGTTAGATATTGAGGGTACTCCCCCTTTACTATGTTTTGTTCCCTATCATGATATTTTCCTCGCACACTATTCTTTTTGGGTTTTAGAAAATGGCTGGAAACAGGAAGATTCATGATAATGGAGGATATTACGGACAATGGAATGATATTCTTCATGAGAAACCAAATGAAACTGGATTTGGAAGTACAAACATCGTTATTATGCCTAATCAGCAATCTCATAATATGATCAATAATATCAACATTGGTAAGTTTCCCGACTCAGATAATAAGAGAAATATGGAGGTCCATGATGATCATAGAGGAAAGAAAGTTCAATTTCCCTCATGTAAATCATGTGGGAAGAGGAATCAAGGAGATTGTTTCAAGTGGACTGGAAGATGCTTTGGATGTGGAAAATAAGTTCACAAAGCTAGGAAGTGCAATGGAAAAGGTTTAGTTAAAACCATAGGTGAGGATAATGGTATTTCTACGACATCAACAATGGTTAAATGTTTTAAATGTGGAATGTACAGGCTTTATGAAAACCAATTCCCTAAGGGAAAGTCTCATGAAGAGAATCAGTATGGCCGTATGAGTAGTATTTATGTTGATGATGATGAAGAGACTACAAATGATATGTGAGATGACAGAATTGTTGAATATTAGTCAATGGTTTAAGAAGGTAGTGGAATGATTACATGTTTATCTAGTGTAATGTTGTATAAGTAATCTCATGGTACTATGGAATAAAGAGAGATCTAAGGATTGTTACACTATTGTCTTTCCTTATGTTTTGAAAGTGTGTGATGAATGGTACCTGTATTTTTGGAAAGTAGATGATATGCGCATAATGAAGTGATAAGAAGATAATGAGATGTTTGATTCTATTCATGAGATCATGAATGATATAAGGACTAAGTGATATTATGGTTTGATTATATAGAAATTTTGGGATTTTGGTATGTGGAAAGAGTTAACTTTTTTCACTAAGGATAAATGGGTATTCATTTTTCAAGAGAATACATGATTATGTTATTAACATGTTTGTAATTTGACCAACAAGATATATCTTATGATATATGGGGGATAAATGATGGCATTCACGTGATTGTTATGTGACATTTCAAGTAATCGTTTTCTTTATACTATGATCTTGGACCGATGTATTTTAGATAAGCCTAACAATTGGAATGGATTATGTTGGACATATTCTAGTATTGTTTAAGGATGGAACTTCATTCGATAATACTGATGGGATTTTATAGTAATGTAGTTTTAGAAAAAGGACAACCTGCAGGACGGGCGATAGTCCATCGCATCGGACAAGGCTGTGGTAATCGAACCCACAACCGAAGTGCGACTGGACTTTATCACCTACCACTAGCCTACAGGAAGTCCCTGGTAAGTAGAAACTAGTTTTATTTTATTAAGCGGTATGATATATGAAGTATAAGTTCATTTTTGGAACCATATACGATTAATCTAACCATATGATGGACTTATAACTTTTGAAATCCTTGTGTTTGAAACTGATGGAATGACCCATAATTCTATAACATAATCTGTTAACACATCACAAATAAAAAATTCAACTTCATTTCATTAAGGGATGAAGTGGAAATTGTTTAATTCACCAACAACAGTGAGATTGTACCAAAATTATGTAAGTATTTCTTTTAATTCATCAACTTTAAGGAAATGATCTTGAAAATAATAATTGTTGTCATAGTGATCTTATATCCGATGAATCAGATGGTACCTTATATCATCACAAATTTATGGCTTTGTGATTGTTGGCTTTTTCATAGCCATGTTCTCTACCACTCTCCATCAGAACATGATGGTTAGAATTTTCTTCCATATCCATATTTTCACCTATGTTCTCCTATGTTGAAACTCAGTGATTAGTTAATTTGGGTAACCATTACGTTTCATACATTAGTTTTTAAATCCATGTTTTGGTATTGCTTTTTACGATGTGGGTTTCAATTAATGAAAATTTCGAGTAGTAATCCATTTATAACCCCGAAAAATTTCTAGGGCGAATTTCATTTTAAGGGTGGTAGAATGTAACCCCCCGAGAATTTATGAAAAATATTCTTTTTAATATCATTAATGTCTTGTTTTGTACGCTACACCAAAAAAAGCATTCACAAAATGCATCCTTGACTTGCCTTGCATTAAACGCAATCACGACCTTCCTCGATAGCGTGTGTAGTACGCAATACCAAGTTTCACTAAACAATGATATGCTATTAAAATATTATTAAAACTAGCCATTATGAATAGTAATAACCACTTTTTGAAATTTTGTAAATTTTAATTTTCAAAATGGACTTTTTTTTTGGATTCGGAATATCAAAATTAGCTTAGGGTGAAATTTTGGTACTTTTCGGCTAACGTTCATTTTCTGATGAATAGTGAAAATTGCTAAATTTTAATTAAAAAAAGCCTTTTTAATCGAAATAATTAATAGTGATACATTATTAATTTGAGTGGTTTTAAAGTATATTTATAATATATTATTACAATTTAATACAATGTTGGTCATTGGATGTAATTTCACATTTATACCAGACATAAAGAAGTGTCAATATTTTGATAGTTATTATCTCTTAAAAACACGCTATTTAATTTGACGACGAGAATTAATTTTTAAATTAATTAATTCAACTAATATGTTTTGAATTTGGTAAAATAGACATCATTTTTGAGTTCATAATATCAAATATATATTAGGCCTAATTTTTGGTATTTTTCTGGAAACTTTCATTTTGTGATGAATAGTGAAATCACTAAGTGGTAGTTAAAAAATGAATTTTTCATAAAACATAATTTTACCGCATTTTTGAGTGGAATTAAAAAAATCCAAGAGACACGTTTGATGTCATTAAGTAAAATGTGGTTCAATGAGATGAAAATAATTTTTGGTGAATAATAACTTTTTACTTTTTTACCACGGTTAAATGTAAATAGGGTAATTAATGGTAAAAATGTTATTATTATTACCCTAACACATGTCATAATTCTATTGGATAAGTGTAATTAGACCCTAAATAACCTTATGAATAACATATGACCATTTAGGCCCACTTGGATTAGATTAGGACGTTTATTATTAATTTCTTTAAAGAAGGGTTAAAATAGTTAAAATCAATGTTTAATAAGTATATGATTTTTAATATAGGGTTATACATAATATAAATTCTACTATAAATATTCATTAGAAATCTAAAAATATTTCATACATAATGGTATTTTATTTGTAATTTTTAGACATTAAATATTTTAATTTATTTATGACGTAAAGAATATGCAGTAATTATCTTATTAATGAAATATTGACATAATTGATGTTATAAATACCAAAATAAATGTAATTTGACACTTTTTATGAATTTCAATAATTTTTTAGGTTAATATGACATGTTAGTATTGATATAATTAAATTTTTTCGAACTAATCATTCTATTATGATTTTTACAACAATCAATTACTAAATAGTGTCAAAATTGACATAAAAAAGTTTTTATAACAAATATTATATTATTAATTGTTATTTTATTCCTGAAAATACAAGGTTCTTCAAAATGACATAGATAGGATTATATATATTAATAATAAACAACTTGGGGTTCGTTTGGCTTCTTATAGTTAGTTTATTTGCCTTATAGTGTAAGAACACAAAAAGACACGGCAAAAGTAAAATTATCAAACTTAAATTTAAATATAAATGATAAAGTTAAAATAGGAACCTAAACTTGTCTAAATTATATTGGATGAGAGGATTAACACCCATCCTCACCTTAGCTTCTAAATAATTCAATTTGGATCTAATTAAAAGCTAATTTGGCTTCATAATAAAATAATATTTTTAGTTTTTCCAAAGGAGCCCCTCTCCTCCCTTATAAAAGGGCACCTCCTCTCTCTCTTCCTCACACCACTTTGAGCCTTCATTCTCGGCCAAACCCTGAAAAATTCTCTTCTACACTTCCATAGAAACATTCTAGAGGTTCTGGTCTTCTTCAAAGACCAATTATAGTGCCCTAAAAAGAGATCTCAAAGAGGCGCTTCAAAGAAGAGGTAATGTCTGTTACCGATTCTTTCAACTTTATTTCTCCTTCCACTTATTCTTCTTAGGTTGTTTCATTATGAATTAATTAAATCAGTATCACTCATATAATGATATTTTATTATAAGTATGAAACAACCCTATTTCACCATCTATTCGTCCTACGGAAAATGAAATCACCGCGCGTGCGTACGTACGGAATACTGTCTCCATGCCGTGGTGTAATCTATTTTCCACCACAACCTAACTTGGATGGGTATAATGGTGTAAATAATAACTATATATGATTATTGTAGATTGATATTGATTTTGAAATAGTATACATACACTAAAATACAATTCCAAGATCATGAGAACGATATCATCGCTCGTGCGTACGTACGGACTACCGTCTCCACGACGCGATGAGATTCATTCTCCTCGTTAACCATTCATGAATGATTATAAAGTATATATAATAAGTATCCATGAAATATATGACATAATAATGATACTGGATTTATGTGTATATATATGTATGTCATCTACATAATTCCATTCAACTAAATAAGGAAACGAAAACAGCGTTCATGCGTACGTACGGCCTACCATCTCCATGAATGGTGTATTTCTTTCTATTTACTGATCTATTATATATATTTATATTCTGAATATATATTATATATAAATAATTTTTTATATTCTCAAATTAAGTAATCATGATCTAAGTAATCATATGAATAATTACAAGTCATTACACGGACGACAAATAAAACGATTTTACCCAAAACACTCTTTAACATGAAAATTACAAAATAACGGGTAAAATAAAGTCATAAGTGAACCATATATGATATAATAACAATGATTATGATTATGGAATAAGTCAATGACATTATTTAAATAATTATACAGGAGGTTTGGACACTTACGAAGCAAATCAGACATATGGTAAGGGAAATATCAGAATCTCATTTTTATCCGAGATTGTTTATACTTTGAAATTTATTGGGGTGTATTTTATCATCCACATCCATGTTTCCTCAATATTTAATATTATTTCCATCCACCTACAATTTTTTAATCCAATTTTACCCTTCGGTGGGTTTTTAGTAAAAGATATGGAAGGAATCTTTTGTATTTTTTCGTACGAGGTACTTTTTGACTTTTCCGACAAAAGTACGAGAAGAATGTTTTTTTTACTTATACGACATGAATGGATTTTTAAAACATTATTTCCAAGAAGATTCCCATACAAGATTTCAACTTTATTTTTAGTCAAATTATTTTTGTTAAAAATTGTATGACCTGTTAAGAATGGAATAGTGTTTTTGAATTAGAAAGGATATTTTCCTCAAGAATGGAGTTTCAGTGTTTTATCAAAATTATTTTCCATCTATGATAATATAGGGTTCTGTTTCATTCCCTATTATTAAATTGTTTTTATTATGTTTTGATGGAATTATTTTAATGAATTCATTTATCTTATATGATTTTTTTAATGAAATCACGATGTTTAAGATTCCCATTTTTATTACATGGGTTATGCTACGATGTATGGTTTATAATTTTGTGTCACACATAAGAATGGTATCATTATGAGATGGGTGGGACCTATATCTCCCTCCAATGCATTGGGTAAAGATTTTATATCTCATGAGATAGACATGGCTGGAAGGGTAGGTTAAACTGGTTAAGTGAAACAGGACTGAAACGAGGAGTGAACTCGGTTCAGAAATGGACTTTGTCCACTAAGATAGTCTTGGCAATGAGTCTTGACTAATAATAAATGAATCTATATGATTTTGTATGTATGCCACAATGTTTCATGTTTTAATTTATGATTATTGAGATTACATTTCACAACTATGATTTATCCCATGTTATGAAATTATGATTTCTTTTGCAGGTTATGATTTCAAAAAGTTATGTTCTTATGTATATGATGGGATTGATATTTCTTTTGTTTACCATTACTGAGCATTTGAGCTCACCCTTTTATGTTTTCTTTTCCCCATGATATAATGAAAGTTTTTAGGTAAAAAAAAGGAAGATCTTTATGGGAGATTTTGAAGATCTTTCACCATGATTAGAAGATTACGTTCCATGTTTCCAATGACACTAAACTATTATGGTCCTTATGTGTCTGTTTTTGTTATGTATTAAGTATTCCGCTAAAGTAATGTAATTTCCATGTATGTTAAGCTTCGGGTCTCTACAGTTGGTATTAGAGGAAAGGTTTAGTCAACCTTTGAAAACTAGGATGCGAAAACATTAGTGAGATCCCTAGCGATAATTCTAAGGTATGTCTAGGGAAGTCCCTAAGGATAAGTATACGTATAGGATATGGTCCTAGAACTACGGTAACAATCTTAGAATTTAACCTAAGATGTTAGATATTGAGGGTACTGCCCCTTTACTATGTTTCTTTCCCTAGCATTATTTTTTCCTCTCACACTATTCTTTTTGGGTTTTAGAAAATGGCTGGAAACAGGAAGACACATGATAATGGAGGATATGAAGGACAATGGAATGATATTCTTCATGAGAAACCAAATGAAATGGGATTTGGAAGTCCATACATCGATATTATGCCTAATCAGCAATCTCATAATATGATAAATAATCTAAACTTTGGTATGTTTCCCGACTCAAATAATAAGAGAAATATAGAGGTTCATGATGATCATAGAAGAAAGAAAGTTCAATTTCCCTCATGTAAATCATGTGGGAAGAGGCATCGGGGAGATGTTTCAAGGGAACTGGAAGATGCTTTGGGTGTGGAAAAGAAGGACACAAAGCTAGTAAGTGAAAAAAAAAGTCCAGTTAACACCATGGATGAGGATAATGGTATTGCTACGACATCAACAATGGTAAAATGTTTTAAATGTGGAATGTACGGGCATTATGCAAACCAATTCCCTAAGGGAAAGTCTCATGAAGAGAATCAGTATGGCCATATGGGTAGTATTTATGTTGATTATGATGAAGAGACTACAAATGATATGTGAGATGAAATAATTGTTGAAGATCGGTCAATGGATTAAGAAGGTAGTGGAATGATTACATGTTTATCAAGTGTAATGTTGTATACGTAATCTGATGGTACTATGGAATAAAGAGAGATCTAAGGATTGTTACACTGTTGTATTTCCTTATGTTTTGAAAGTGTGTGATAAATGGTACCAGTATTTTTGGAAAGTAGATGATATGTGCATAATGAAGGGATAAGAAGATAATGAGATGTTTGATTCTATTCATGAGATCATGATTGATATAAGGACTAAGTGATATTAAGGTTTGATTATATAGAAATTTTGGGATTTTGGTATGTGGAAAGAGTTAACTTTTTTCACTAAGGTTAAATGGGTATTCATTTTTCAAGATAATACATGATTTTGTTATTCACATGTTGGTAATTTGTCCAACAAGATATATCTTATGATATATGGGGGATAAATGATGTCATTCACGTGATTGTTATGTGACATTTCAAGTAATCGTTTTCTTTATACTATGATCTTGGACCGAAGTATTTTAGATAAGCCTAATGATTGGAATGGAATATGTTGGACATATGCTAGTATTGTTTAAGGATAGAACTTCTTTCGATATTACTGATGGGATTTTATAGTAATGTTGTTTTAGAAAAAGGACAACCTACAGGATGGGCGATAGCCCATCACGTCGGACAAGGCTGTGGAAATCGAACCCACAAATGAAGTGCGACTGGACTTTATCACCTACCGCTAGCCTACAGGAAGTCCCTATTTAGTAGAAACTAGTTTTATTTTATTAAGAGGTATGATATATGAAGTATAAGTTCATTTTTGGAACCATATACGATTAATCTAACCATATGATGGACTTATAACATTTGCAAACCTTTTGTTTGAAACAGATGGAATGACCCATTATTATATCACATAATCTGTTAACACATCACGAATATCAAATTCAACATCATTTCTTTAAGGGATGAAGTGGAAATTGTTCATTTCACGAACAACAGTGAGTTTGTACCAAAAATATGTAAGTATTTCTTTTAATTCATCAACTTTAGGTAAATGATCTTGAAAATAAAAAATATTGTCATAGTGACCTTATATCTGATGAATCAGATGGTACCTTATATCATCACAAATTTATGGATTTGTGATTGTTGGCTTTTTCATAGCCATGTTCTCTACCACACTCCATCAGAACATGATGGTTAGATTTTTCTTCCATATCCATATTTTCACCTATGTTCTACTATGTGGAAACCCAATGATTAGTTAATTAGGGTAACCATTACGTTTCATACATTAGTTTTCAAATCCATGTTTTGGTATTCCTTTTTACTATGTGGGATTATATTAACGAAAATTTCGAGTAGTAATCCATTTATAACCCCGAAAAATTTCTAGGGCGAAATTCATTTTAAGGGGGGTAGAATGTAACCCCCCGAGATTTTATGAAAAATATTCTTTTTAATATCATTAATGTCTTGTGTTGTATGCTACACCAAAACAAGCTTTCACAACACGCATCCTTGAATTTCCTTGCATTACACACAATCGCGACCTTCCTCGATAGCGTGTGTAGTACGCAATACCAAGTTTTACTAAACAACGATATGATATTAAAATATTATTAAAACTAGCCGTTATGAATAGTAATAACTACTTTTTGAAATTTTTTAAATTTCATTTTTCAAAATGGACTTCGTTTTTGGATTCAGAATATCGAAATATGCTTATGGTGAAATTTTGGTACTTTTCGGCTAACATTCATTTTCTGATGAATAGTGAAAATTACTAAATTTTAATTGAAAACAACCTTTTTAATCGAAATAATTAATAGTGATACATTATTAATTTGAGTGGTTTAAAGTATATTTATAATATATTATTACAATTTAATACAATGTTGGTCATTGGATGTAATTTCACATTTAAACCAGCCATAAAGAAGTGTCAATCTTTTGATAGTTATTATCTCTTAAGAACACGCTATTTGTTTTGGCGACAGGAATTAATTTTTAAATTAATTAATGCAACTAATATGTTTTTAATTTGGTAAAATAGACATCATTTTTGAGTTCATAATATCAAATATATCTTAGGCCTAATTTTTGGTATTTTATGGAAACTTTCATTTTTTGATGAATAGTGAAACCACTAAGTGGTAGTTAAAAAAATGAATTTTTCATAAAACATAATTTTACTGGTTCTGTGAGTGTAATTTGAAAAATCCAAGATACACGGTTTATGTCATTACGTAAAATTTGGTTCAATGAGATGAAAATAATTTTTGGTGAATATTATCTTTTTACTTTTTTTACCACGGTTAAAAGTAAATAGGGTAATTAAGGGTAAAATTGTTATTATTATTACCCTAACACATGTCCTAATTCTATTGGATAAGTGAAATTCGACCCAAAACAACCTTAGGAATAAAATATGACCATTTAGGCTCACTTGGTTTAGATTAGGACATTTATTATTAATTTATTTAAAGAAGGGTTAAAATATTTAAAATCAATGTTTAATAGGTATATCATTTTTAATATAGGGTTATACATAATATAAATTAGACTATAAATATTCATTAGAAATATAAAAAGATTTCATATATAATGGTATTTTATTTGTAATTTTTAGACATTAAATAATTTAATTTATTTATGACGCAAAGATGATGCAGTAATTATCTTATTAATGAAATATTGACATAATTGATGTTATAAATACCAAAATAAATGTAATTTTACACTTTTAATGAATTTCACTACTTTTATAGGTTAATATGACATGTTAGTATAGATATAAATAACTTTTTTCGAACTTATCATTCTGTTATGATTTTTACAACAATCAACTACTAAATAGTGTCAAAATTGACATAAAATAGTTTTTAAAACAAATCTTATATTATTAATTGTTATTTTATTCCTAAAAATCCAAGGTTCTCCAAAATTACATATATAAGGTTATATATATTAATAATAAACAACTTGGGGGTTCTTTTGGCTTCTTATTGTATGTTTATTAACCTTATAGTGTTAGAACACAAAAAGACACGGTAAAAGTAATATTATCAAACTTAAAGTTAAATATAAATGATAAGGTTAAAATAGGGACCTAAACTTGTCTAAATTTTACTGGATTAGAGGATTTAGACCCATCCCCACCTTAGCTTCTAAATAACTCAATTTGGAGCTATTTAAAACCTAATTTGGCTTTATAATAAAATAATATTTTTAGTTTTTCCAAAGGAGCTCCGCTCCTCCTTTATAAAAGGGAACCTCCTCCCTCACTTCCTCACACCACATTGAGCCTTCAAGCTCGGCCAAACCCTGAAAAATTCTCTTCTAAACTTCCCTAGAAACATTCTAGAGGTTCTGGTCTTCTTCAAAGGCCAATTATTGTGCCCAAAAAGGAGATCTCAAAGAGGCGCTTCAAAGAAGAGTTAATGCCCGTTACCGATTCTTTCAACTTTATTTCTCCTTCCACTTATTCTTATTAGGTTGTTTAATTATGAAGTAATAAAATCAGTATCACTCATATAATGATATTTTATTATAAGTATGAAAAAACCCTATTTCACCATCTATCCATCCTACGGAAAAAGAAATCACCGCGCGTGCATACGTACGGAATACCGTCTCCACGCCGTGGTGTAATCTATTTTCCACCACAACCTAACTTGGATGGGCATAATGGTGTACATAATAACTATATATGATTATTGTAGAGTGATATTTATTCTTAAATAGTATACATACACTAAAATACAATTCCAATATCATGAGATCGATATCATCGCTCGTGCGTACGTACGGACTACCGTCTCCATGACGCGATGAGATTCATTCTCCACGTTAACCATTGATGACTGATTATAAAGTATATATAATAAGTAATCATGAAATATATAACATTATAATGATACTGGATTTTTGTGTATATATATGAATTTCATCTACTTAATTCCATTCAACTCAATAAGGAAACGAAAACAGCGTTCATGCGTACGTACGGCCAACCATCTCCATGAACGGTGTATTTATTTCCATTTACTGATCTATTATATATATGTATATTATGAATATATATTATATATAAATCATGTTTTATATTCTGGAATTAAGTAATCATTATCTAAGTAATCATATTAATAATTACAAGTCATTACACGGACAATAAATAAAACGATTTTACACAAAACACACTTTAACATGAAATTTACTAAATAACGGGTAAAATAAAGTCATAAGTGAACCATATATGATATAATAACAATGATTATGATTATGGAATAAGTCAATGACATTATTTAAATCATTATACAAGAGGTTCGGACACTTACAAAGCAAATCAGACATAAGGTAAGGGAAATATCACAATCTCATTTTTATCTGAGATTGTTTATACTTTGAAATTTACTGGGGTGTATTTTATCATCCACATCCATGTTTCCTCAATATTTAATATTATTTCCATCCACCTACAATTTTTTAAATCCAATTTTACCCTTCGGTGAGTTTTTAGTAAAAGATATGAATGGAATCTTTTGTCGTTTTTCGTACGAGGTACTTTTTGACTTTTCCGACAAAAGTACAAGAAGAATGTTTCTTTACTTATACGGAATGAATGGATTTTTAAAACATTATTTCCAAGAATATTCCCATACAAGCTTTAATGTTTATTTTTAATCAAATTCTTTTTTTTTCAAATTTTATGACCTATTAAGAATGGAATAGTGTTTTTGAATTAGAAAGGATATTTTCCAAAAGAATGGATTTCAAGTGTTTTATCAAAATTATTTTCCATCTAAGATAATATAAGGTTCTATATCGTTCCCTATTATTAAATTGATTTTATTAAGTTTTGATGGAATTATTTTTATGAATTCCTTTATCTTATATGATTTTTTAGGAAATCATGATGTTTAAGATTCCCATTTTTATTACATCGGTTATGCTATGATGTATGGTTTATAATTTTGTGGCACACATAAGAATGGTAACATTATGAGATGGGTGGGACCTATATCTACCTCCAATGCATTAGGTAAAGATTTTATATCTCATGAGATAGACATGGCTGGAATGGCAGGTTAAACTGGTTCAGTGAAAGAGGACTGAAACGAGGAGTGAACTCGGTCCAGAAATGGACTTTGTCCACTAAGATTGTCTTGGAATTGAGTCTTGACTAATAATAAATGAATCTATATGATTATGTATGTATTCCACAATGTTTCTTGTTTTAATTTATGATTATTGGGATTACATTTCACTACTATGATTTGTCCCATGTTATGAAATTATGATTTCTTTTGCAGGTTAAGATTTCAAAAAGTTATGTTCTTATGTATATGATGTGATTGATATTTCTTTTGTTTACCATTACTGAGAATTTGAGTTCACCCTTTTATTTTTTCTTTTCCCCATGATATAAAGAATGTTTTAGGTAAAAAAAGGAAGATCTTTATGGGAGATTTTGATGATCTTTCACCACGATTAGAAGATTACATTCCAAGTTTCCATAGACACTAAACTATTACGGTCCTTGTGTGTCTATTTTTGTTATGCATTAAGTATTCCTCTAAAGTAATGTAATTTCCATGTACGTTATGCTTCGGGTCTCTAAAGTTGGTATGAAAGGAAAGGTTTAGTCAACCTTTGGAAACTAGGATGTGAAAACATTAGTCAGATCCCTAGCAATATTTCTAAGGAATGTCTATGGAAGTCCCTAAGGATAATTATATGTATAGGATATGGTCCTAGAACTACGGTAACGATCTTAGAATTTAACCTAAGATGTTAGATATTGAGGGTAATCCCCCTTTTCTATGTTTCTTTCTATAGCATGATTTTTTCCTCTCACACTATTCTTTTAGGGTTTTAGAAAATGGCTGGAAACATGAAGATTCATGATAATGGAGGATATGACGGACAATGGAATTATATTCTTCATGAGAAACCAAATGAAACGGGATTTGGAAGTCCATACAATGTTATTATTCCGAATCAAAAAACTCATAATATGATCAATAATCTCAACTGTGGTATGTTTCCGGACTTAGATAATAAGAGAAAGATGGAGGTTCATGATGATCATAGAAGAAAGAAAGTTCAATTTCCCTCATGTAAATCATCTGGGAAGAGTTATCGAGGAATGATTCAAGGGAACTGGAAGATGATTGGGGTGTGGAAAAGAAGGACACAAAGCCAGTAAGTGCAAAGGAAAAGGTTCAGTTTACACCATGGATGAGGATAATGGTATTGCTACGACATCAACAATGGTAAAATGTTTTAAATGTGGAATGTAAGGGCATTATGAAAACCAATTCCCTAAGGGAAAGTCTCATGAAGAGAATCTGTACGACCGTATGGGTAGTATTTATGTTGATTATGATGAAGAGACTACAAATGATATGTGAGATGAAATAATTGTTGAAGATCGGTCAATGGTTTAAGAAGGTAGTGGAATGATTACATGATTATCAATTGAAATGTTGTATAAGTAATCTCATGGTACTATGGAATAAAGAGACATCTAAGGATTATTACACTGTTGTCTTTCCTTATTTTTTGAAAGTGTGTGATGAATGGTACCAATATTTTTGGAAAGTAGATGATATGCGCATAATGAAGGGATAAGAAGATAATCAGATGTTTTATTCTATTCATGAGATCATCATTGATATAAGGACTAAGTGATATTATGGTTTGATTATATAGAAATTTTGGGATTTTGGTATGTGGAAAGAGTTTAATTTTTTCACTAAGGTTAAATGGGTATTCATTTTTCAAGAGAATACATGATTAGGTTATTCACATGTTTGTAATTTGACCAACAAGATATATCTTATGATATATGGGGGATAAATGATGGCATTCACATGATTGTTACGTGACATTTCAAGTAATCATTTTCTTTATACTATGATCTTGGACCGAAGTATTTTAGATAAGCCTAAAGATTGGAATGGATTATGTTGGACATATGATAGTATTGTTTAAGGATAGAACTTTTTTCGATAATACTGATGGGATTTTTTAGTAATGTAGTTTTAGAAAAAGGACAACGTGCAGGACGGGCGATAACCCATCATGTTGGACAAGGCTGTGGGAATCGAACACACAACCAAAGTCAGACTGGCCTTTATCGCCTACCACTGGCCTATAGGAAGTCCCTGGTTAGTAGAAACTAGTTTTGTTTTATTAAGAGGTATGATATAAGAAGTATAAGTTCATTTTTGGAACCATATACGATTAATCTAACCATATGTGGACTTATAACTTTTGCAAACCTCTTGTTTGAAACAGATGGAATGACCCATCAATCTATCACATAATCTGTTAACACATCACGAATAACAAATTCAATTTCATTTATTTAAGGGATGAAGTGGAAATTGTTCAATTCACGAACAACTGTGAGATTGTACAAAAATTATGTAAGTATTTATTTTAATCCATCAACTATAGGGAAATGATCAAGAAAATAAAAAATGTTGTCATAGTGACCTTATATCCGATGAATCAGATGATACCATATACCATCACAAATTTATGGATTTGTGATTTTTGGCGTTTTCATAGCCATGTTATCTACCACTCTACATCAGAACATGATGGTTACATTTTTCTTCCATATCCATATTTTCACCTATGTTCTCCTATGTGGAAACCCAGTGATTAGTTAATTTGGGTAACCATCACGTTTCATACTTTAGTTTTTAAATACAAGTTTTGTTATTCCTTTTTACAATGTGGGTTTCTATTAAAGATAATTTTGAGTAGTAAACCATTTATAACCCCAATAAATTTCGATGGTGAAATTCATTTTAAGGGGGGTAGAATGTAACCCCTGAGATTTTATGAAAAATATTTTTTTTAATTTCATTAATGTTTTGTGTTGTATGCTACACCAAAAGAAGCTTGCACAACACGCATCCTTGACTTGCCTTGCATTACACGCAATCACGACCTTCCTCGATAGCGTGTGTAGTACACAATACCGAGTTTCACTAAACAACGATATGCAATTAAAATATTATTAAAACTAGCCGTTATGAATAGTAATGACCACTTTTTGAAATATTGTAAATTTTATTTTTCAAAATGGACTTCGTTTTTGGATTCAGAATATTGAAATTTTCTTAGGGTGAAATTTTGGTAGTTTTCGGCTGAATTTCATTTTCTGATGAATAGTAAAAATTACTAAATTTTAATTAAAAACAACCTTTTTAATCGAAAAAATTAATAGTGATAAATTATTAATTTGAGTAGTTTTAAAGTAAATTTAGAATATATTTTTACAATTTAATACAATGTTGGTCATTGGATGTAATTTCACATTTAAACCAGACATAATGACGTGTCAATCTTTTGATAATTATTATCTCTTAAGAACACACTATTTGTTTTGACGAGGGGAATTAATTTTTAAATTAATTAATTCTACTAATATGTTTTGAATATGGTAAAATAGACATAATTTTTGAGTTCATAATATAAAATATAGCTTAGGACAAATTTTTGGTATTTTTCTGGAAACTTTCAATTTTTTATAAATAGTGAAACCACTAAGTGGTAGTTAAAAAAATGAATTTTTCATAAAACATAATTTTAATGCTTCTGTGAGTGGAATTTCAAAAATAAAAGAGACACGGTTGATGTTAGTAAGTAAAATGTGGTTCAATGAGATGAAGATAATTTTTGGTGAATAGTAGCTTTTTACTTTTTTTACCACGATTAAAAGTAAATAGGGTAATTAAGGGTAAAAATGTTATTATTTTTATCCTAACACATGTACTAATTCTATTGGATAAGTTTAATTCGACCAAAAACAACCTTAGGAATAAAATATGACCATTTGGACCCACATGGATTAGATTAGGACATTTATTATTAATTTATTTAAAGAAGGGTTAAAATAGTTAAAATCAATGTTTAATAAGTATATCATTTTTAATATACGGTTATACATAATATAAATTCGACTACAAATATTAATTAGAAACCTAAAAATATTTCATACATAATGGTATTTTATTTGTAATTTTTAGACATTAAATAATTTAATTTATTTATGACGCAAAGATGATGTAGTAATTATCTTATTAATGAAATATTGACATAATTTATGTTATAAATACCAAAATAAATGTAATTTGACACTTTTTATGAATTAAACTAATTTTATAGGTTAATATGACATGTTAGTATTGATATAATTAACTTATTTTAAACTAATTATTCTTTTATGATTTTTTAAAAAATCAATTACTAAATAGAGTCAAAATTGACATAAAATAGATTTTAAAACAAATATTATATTATTAATTGTTATTTTATTCCTAAAAATCTATTGTTCGACCAAATTACTTATATAAGGTTATATATTTTAATAATAAACAACTTGGGGTTCGTTTGGCTTCTTATTGTATGTTTATTAACCTTATAGTGTAAGAACACAAAAAGACACGGTAAAAGTATAATTATCAAACATAAAGTTAAATATAAATAATAAGGTTAAAATAGAAATCTAAACTTGTATAAATTCTATTGGATGAGAGGATTTAGACCCATACCCACCTTAGGTTCGAAATTAATCAATTTTAAGCTATTTAAAACCGAATTTTTCTTTATAATAAAATAATATTTTTAGTTTTTCCAAAGGAGCCCCTCTCCTCCCTTATAAAAGGGAACCTCCTCCATCTCTTCCTCACACCACTTTGAGCCTTCAAGCTCGGCCAACACCTGAAAAATTTTCTTATACACTTCCCTAGAAACATCCTAGAGGTTATAGTCTTCTTCAAAGACCAATTATGGTGCCCTAAAAGGAGATCTCAAAGAGGTGCTTCATGGAAGAGGAAATGTCCATAACCGATTCTTTCAACTTTATTTATACTTCCACTTATTCTTCTCAGGTTGTTTCATTATGAATTAAATACATAAGTATCACTCATATATTGAAGTGTTATTATAAGTATGAAACAACATTTTTCACCATATATCCAACCTATGGAAAACTAAATCACCGCGCGTGCGTACGTACGGAATACCATCTCCACGCCGTGGTGTAATCAATTTTCCACCACCACCTTACTTGGATGGGTATAATGGTGTAAAGAATAACTATATACTATTATTGTAAAGTGATATTGATTCTTAAATAATATATATGCACTCAAATACAATTTCAATATCATGAGAATGATATTATCGCTCGTGCGTATGTACGGACTACCGTCTCCATGACGGGATGAGATTCATTCTCCACGTTAACCATTCATGAATGATTATAAAGTATACATAATAATTAATCATGAAATATATGACATAATAATGATACTGGATTTATGTTTATATATATGTTTGTCATCTACTTAATTCCATTCAACTCAATAAGGAAACGAAACCAGCGTTCATGCGTACGTACGACCTACCGTCTCCATGAACGGTGTATTTATTTCCATTTACTGATATATTATATATATGTATATTCTGAATATATATTATATATAAATAATGTTTTATATTATGGAATTAAGTAATCATGATCTAATTAATCATATGAATAATTACAAGTCATAACACATACGACAAATAAAACGATTTTACCCAAAACGCTCTTTAACATGGAATTTACAAAATAACGGGTAAAATAAAGTCATAAGTGAACCATATATGATATCATAACAATGATTATGATTCTAGAATAAGTAAATGACATTATTTAAATCATTATACAGGAGGTTCAGACACTTACGAAGAAAATCAGACATAAGTTAAGGGAAATATCACAATCTCATTTTTATCCGAGATTGTTTATACATTCAAATTTAATGGGGTGTATTTTATCATCCACATACATGTTTTCTAAATATGTAATATTATTTACATCCACCTAAAATTTTTTAAATCCAATTTTACCCTTCGGTGAGTTTTTAGTCAAAGATATGAATGGAATCTTTTGTCGTTTTTCGTACGAGGTACTTTTGGACTTTTCCGACAAAAGTATGAGTAGAATGTTTTTTTACTAATACGGCGTGAATGGAATTTTAAAACATTATTTCCAAGAATATTCCTTTAAAAGTTTTCATGTTTATTTTTAATCAATTTTTTTTTTAATTTGTATGACCTGTTAGGAAAGGAAGAGTGTTTTTGAATTAGAAAGGATATTTTTCTCAAGAATGGAGTTCATGTGTTTTTATCCAAATTATATTCCATCTAAGATAATATATGGTTTTGTTTCTATCTCTATTATTAAATTGATTTTATTATGTTGTGATGGAATTATTTTAATGAATTCCTTTATCTTATATGAATTTTTTTTTATGAAATCACGATGTTTAATATTCCCATTTTTATTACATGGGTTATGCTATGATGTATGGCTTATAATTTTGTGGAACACATAATAATGGTATCATAATGAGATGGGTGGGACCTATATCTACCTCAAATGCATTGGGTAAATATTTTATATCTCATGAGATAGACATGGCTGGAACGGTAGGTTAATCCGGTTCAGTGAAACAGGAATTAAACGAGGAGTGAACTCGGTTCAGAAATGGACTTTGTCCACTAAGATAGTCTTGGCAATGATTCCTGACTAATAAGAAATGATTCTATATGATTTTGTGTGTATGCGACACTGTTTCATGTTTTATGTTATGATTATTGGGATTACATTTCACTACTATGATTTATCCCATGTTATGAAATTATGATTTTTTTTGCAAGTTAAGATTTCAAAAAGTTATGTTTTTATGTATATGATGTGATTGATATTTCTTTTGTTTAACCTTACTGAGAATTTGAGCTCACCCTTTTATGTTTTCATTTCCCCAGGAAATAAAGAAAGGTTTTAGGTAAAAAAGGAAGATCTTTATGGGAGATGTTGAAGATCTTTCACCATGATTAGAAGATTATGTTCCATGTTTCCAAAGACACTAAACTATTACGGTCCTTATGTGTCTATTTTTGTTATGTATTAAGTATTCCGCTAAAGTAATGTAATGTCCATGTACGTTAAGCTTCGAGTCTCTACATTTTCACACATTCCAAAGGTGCCCCTCTCCACCCTTATAAAAGGTCACCTCCTCCCTCTCCTCTTTACACAACTTTGAGTCTTCATGCTCAGCCGACCCCTGGCCATTTACCTTCTCAACATACATAGAAACATATTATAGGTTCTGGTATTCTCAGAAGACCAACTCTAGTCCCTTAAGTGGAAGTTTAAAAGAGGCACGTCGAGGAAATGGAGGTTCGGATATGTACGAGCATATCAGTCCTAAGGTAAGGGATAACTTTTTCAATTTCATTTTCATCCGAGATTATTTATTCGTAAGTATTTACTGGGGTTATATTTATCATTTATGTTCCTATTTTGTAAAATTGGTTTCATTTATGTTTAAATTCCTTTTTACCCATTTTTTTCTTTTACTACAAGGTATGTAAGAAATTTTTCTTTTTTTTACCATACGAGGTACTTTTTTACTTTTTCGGGAAAAGTATGAGAAGAATGTTTTCTAACATATACAATGTGAACTGATTTTTACAGTTTCATAACGCCTCATTTTCATAAATCTTCATTTACAATATTTCATGTTTACTTTCAACAAAAGTCTTTTTCTATTAAAATTACATGAAATTTTGTGAAAAGAAAATGATAATGAAAAGAAAGGATATTTTCCTCAAGAATTCCTTTCAAGTGTTTCGTCAAAACTATTTTCCATCTTAGATGACATTATGATTATATTTCAAGTATAATGTCTCTATTATTTACATGGTATGATTCTTCTAATGAGTAAATGATATCCATTTGTTTTATATGGATTACGTTAACATGGGATGATGTTTATGAAACCCATTTTATTATTTGTGTTATGATGAATGGTTTATGTTTATGTTGTGGCAGAAGTAAGAATGATTTAATTATGAGACAGGTGGGACCTATATCTCCCTTAAATGAATTGGGTAAAGATTTATATCTCATGAGATAGGCATGGCTGGACTAGAATGTTAATACAGTTCAGTGATACAGGAATGGAATGAGGAGTGGATTTGATTTAGAATGGTACATTATCCACTAAGATGGTCTTGGAGGCAACGCCTTGGCTACTATGGAAATCCTAATATGTGCTTAATGGATTCAGCAAATACATTTTTTATTCCTATGCTAGTTTATGATGATTAATGTTCCCTTTATGATATATTCCTTATTTACTGCAATGTTTTATGTCATTGCTCACGATTTTGATGTTTAGATTTTATGCTCATGTTTTTGCATTCAAAGGTTTATGGAATGTTTTATGTTCTCTATGTTTACCCTTACAGAGCATTTGAGCTCACCCTTTTTATGTAATCTTTTCCCCTTGATATAATGAAATTTTTTAGGTAAGAAAATAAAAAGGATGATCTTTATGGGAGGTGTTTAAGATCATTCACCATGATTAGACGATTATTTTTTCGAGTTTGCAAAGACACTAAACTATTATGGTATTTTTTTGTTTCTTTTTGTTATGTATTAAGTATTCTGCAAAGGTAATGGGATAATCATGTACATCAAGATTGGGTCTCTATATGTATTGAGTGATGAATGATTGGTTAATTGTTTAGAAAAACCATATGGTGAATTTTTGTGAATTTGGAGTTCTATTCCATTTGGAGTTTCATGGTTTCAGAATTATTTGGTAAAACGTATGACCAAACGATGAGAGCATCAAATATTTATTTAATTTTGAATATGTATTTTTTTCTTCTCCAATTATATATTTTACAGCACTCCATTATTCTTTTTATGCATAGTCAATAAGTTTGGAGATTCAGGTAGATCCTTCTCTTATTATTCCATGTTTTTAACCTTATCATTCCTGAATTTTGTGATCTTTTGTAAGGTAAATCAATCCCTAACATTCATTATTCTCATTATCTTCTCAAAAATTCTATTTAACATAAATTTTCATATCTCCCACTAACACAATCTTGTATTTTTTAACGTAATATCTATGGTTTTGGATATGTCTAATCATAGGAATTATATATTTGAAGTCATTAGTGGGAATTCACTTGGGATTTTATTCTTAAACCATTTAAGTCATATTGTTTTCACTTGATTTAGGTGGGTGTTTTTATGAAATTATTTCATTTAATAATCCATTAAATAATTTAGTTTAATATTTTAATTGTATACCTATATATATATATTTGATTAGTGTGATGATTTTAAGGAATTATTTTCAATGTTCTATTCAATGAGCATATATGATTTTTAAAAAAATTTATAATTTATTTTGAACTAAATTATTTCATAGTCCATGTTTTTTTTGTGAATTACTATGAAGATATTTTTAAATTAATTTTATAAAAAATGAAGGTTTTTTTCTCTATTTTGATTTATAAAGGATTTAACCATTATTTTAAGGATTTAATAAAATTATAGATATTTTTTATTTTCAATTAAATTTTAATGGAGGAAAAGATTTTTTTAATGTTTTTCCACAGATTGTGTATGTCAATGATGGATTTATACTTTGAATTTCATGTTTTTCAATGTAATGGTTTGATGATTATAAATAATAGATTTATTGAGTATTATACACTCTAATTATGAGCCCCTTATATTTTATCTTGTATATACTTGATCCCCTTTAATTGGAAGAATATAATAATGAAATGAGGATTATGAAAATGTGGAAGGATATATTTATTGAGATAGTGTTGAAGGTAATATTAGGATTATTTTTTATGTTTTATTATGTATTTATATAATGGTCATATTAATGATTGATTATTCGCCTAAAATTTTACTATGTCATGTGAACCCAAGGTAACTATGTGATAAGTCTCTCTTATGTTATTGTATTGGTGATGTGATAACCATAATTGTTTGTCCACATTATTGGGGATGTGATTTCACAGATGCTTACCAATAATTTTGAAAATGTTGTGTATTTTTTTATTCAACCACAATGTTTATTTACATGGGTACCATTAGTTTGAAGATTACATTTATATATTTCAATGATCATCCCATGTTAGAACCTCATAATTTTTCATTATGAAAATTTTTTGTTGATAGAATTAGTATGGGGATTCATTCAAATAAATTTATGTGAATATATATTCTGGTAGTCATATCAGAGGCACCATTAACACTATTTTTGTTTATTTATATTGTGCTCTTTGATATTATGGTTACCATTTATTATATTCCATCTTTATTATGATGTCCTTCACTTTTAAAAAGATTTTTGATAACTATTTTTTTGAAAAGATATAAATGAATGAAAATTGTTTGGAATCATTTCAAAATCATGGAAATCCAACATTCTATTTATTTAAATTGTTTTCCATTTTAATTTTTTATTCCATCTCATGGTTGGTAACAATATTATTTATAATATTATTTAAAAAAAATTATTTACCCTTATAACATTAAAGATATATTTTCAAATTAAAATTTTTCATTGTCTTTCAAAGATGTTTTTTCCTTTTGTTTTGGTTAAAGTATTATGCATGTGAACTTTTTTTTATTATACCTTAAATTTGAAAAAATATACTTTATGAATGATTTTCAAACTATAGTTTATGAATATCTTTATAAATGGAATTTCATTGACTTTTTAGTGATGACCTACTTGGTCTGTTAGGTCACACACTACATACACACTTGTGTATGTGTTTGCATCTCTCGAGATTTTATATCGGTTCTAATATTATGATCTCTATTTGGATATTGTTCATAAAGTTAATTTATTGAAATTTTGGATATGATGAGTTATAATGTTTTACATGAATATCTTCAATTTTTGAGTCAGATTGTTTATAGGGTTTTATTATATCGATAATTTCAACTATCTTTATTATTATTACAGTTTCCCTGTTTTTGTTATTATTATGTGCCTATATTTTTTTAATATTTTGTACCATTTCACATTATCAGTTATTAGATGGTTTTTATTTCTTATTTATTATTATTCAACTTTGAAACCATTCCATATAAGATATACTGTGATAAAATTTTGTGGTTCTACAACCTTTATTGATAAAGAGCATGTTTTGGTAATATTGGTGGATTGGTCCTGGTGAAGTGTTAGGTCAGATTGTATAGGCTCAATAACAAATGTTATCAAAGAGCCTTTTTTGGATGGGTTTGGTTTTATGATGATGTGATATTCAGAACATAAGAGTTACATCATGATTAGGTTCTTGATCTTCACATTTTGGTTTGAAAAATGTTTTTTAATGGGTGGTCAAGATTACAGTGTGGAATTTGAATTTCATTTGGGACTATTATTATTTTTTTCTGATCCTCATTGACTTATATTAAATTATTTATGTTTTTAATGACTTTTGTGTGAAACTAAATGAAGAACCAGAGATTTAATGTTTTCCTGAATTGTTTAGAAAACCATAAGGTGACTTATCACTTTTATGTGAGATCATTATAAAAGATTTCATATAGTTAGTGTACAATTTTACAAAAATCATTTTAAGTCGTGTACAATTTTTCAAAAAAAAATTAATTTTTTAAACATAATTTTCTTTATAATTTATCCCAAAGTTATTTCCATTTTTCCAATATGAATTTAAGAGGTATCTGATGACATGAATTTCATGTAGGTGTGGGTTTAATTTTAAATTCCATGTTATTAATTTTTCATGTAAGTGTGTTAAATTTTTTTTGTAAAAAGAGTATGTAATTAAATGATTGGATTTTAAAATGAGTTTTGATGGTTTATTTGAGAAATGTATTTTGACTCAAATGAAGTGCCTTCAAAAATGGAAGATTTCAAAAACAAATTTGGGGTATTTTGAAATGAATAATTATTTTCATATAAAAGTTTCCAGTTAAATATGATGGGATTTGTTGATTTAAATCATGAATGATTTAAAGAATTTAATTTTACATTGTAATTAACATGAAATAAGAATATTTTAATGTGACTACTTTTATAAATTGTGTTTTATACTACTTTTACATGATATTGATTTTAAAAAGGAATATTTTTGTACTATACTCTTTTGGTGAACATTTATTTTAGTCATAATCATTTTTTTGTATTGTAAGTATTTGATTTGTGATTTTAAAAATCAATTGATAGATTTTTGTTTATATTTATTATGAATATTCCTCCAATAGGGTTTTATAAAAATATAATTTCTATTTCTATGGATGAAACAGAGGGTAATTCATTTTTTCATTTATGTGTGACACTTTCAATTATTTACTCTTCTGAGAATATAAATAGAATGATAGAGTGAGAAACTTCTATTATTTGGGATTTATATAATCATCGTCAACATTATATAGTGATCAATATCCTCTTGAGGTAATTTATTTGTTATAAAGGATTTAGGTAACCTTCAATTCAATAAAAATTTTAATGATTTCAAGAGTGGGAAAAATTATATGATTATTTGAGGGATCAAATATAGTTTTAAAATTAACCATTATCTCTTCTCTGTAACATGTTGCAATGTATTAGGAATTCTTCGAGAATATTTTTATTCAGGTGAATTTTTTTTAAGGACCTAAATGTAGATAATCCATTGAATTACTGAGCCATTATTAGGTTTAGAGAGCTGTGAAGACTTCTGGAAATAATTTTTAGAGTTAATATCATTTTCCTCTCATCTAGCATCTTATGAATCTTTAAAAATATCATTTATTTATAAATAAATTCTTCAAGACCTCATATTTTATGTATTTCAATATTACCTTGAATTATCGAATGAAGTGGTTGAAATAGGGCATTCCAATGGAATATTAGTAGATAAGGAAACCTGTGATGTCTACTTCCTTGATTTCAACCTTTTGAATTAGTAATGTATTATATTATTAGATAATTTTAAGTCCTCATGAGAATATGATATCAATCATATGATCCCCATATGTGAATGTTATGAATTATAATTCCTCTTAATTGATATCTATGGGGACTTGTCTTCACTATTTTCTTTTCGGTCATCTTTAGAAAATCTAAAAGTTGATTGACAAGAAGAGTAACTCCCATGTCTAATCATGAATTTGATTGTGATGATGGTTTTATGGGATTCCTACTCGAAAAGTTTAATGATAATTTAGTTTTGATTTTATTATTAGTTTTTGTATTCTTGAGGTATCTCGTTGATTTTTCTTTTTGAGAAGTCTTTTTTGTTATGATCATGCCTCATTGGTCGGTTAAAACTGTTAACCTTTCTATGTGTGGAAAAATTATGGGGTGGATTATATTTTGAGGTTTTTATCATTGTAATTAATATGTGTGAGAATGATTAACTAGTATAAGTGCTACCCCATCCAATACTATGATATATATAATTCCCTATTTATTTATTCGGGTTAACCGTATGATGAATTTTTGAGAGAGAGGTACTAGGTTATCCTCTCTTTTATCTTTTTCTCTATAGTTCAAGCACATTTTGTTATTTAATGCAGATTTTTTTGATTGTTGTATCCCTTTTACGTTGATTTAATGGGATTTTGATTATTAGTTAACCTTATATTGTAGACATTGGGTATTCATTGTGTAGTATTTCCTATTTTTTATTTTGAATCACTTTTCGAGATAGTTTTATGTGATTAGTGGGTAATTATTTTTTCCGTGGATATGTTATAGAAAACATATATTTTAGTTAAATTATATTAGGGAGATTATCTATTTTTATATGACAATTTTAGATGAATTTTAAATAGTGGGGAAACCTAATAGAGGCATGACACCCATAATGTTACTTTTATGTGTGAGTACTTATTAGTCGGTTTAGCCCCATGAGTTTGAGGCATTTTAGGCTTAGAGGGTGGATTTTTGGGTACTTCATTCAAGTAACATAGTTTGGGACACCATTAATTATACCGTGGAGCCTATGTGTGAAGCCTATATAGCTTTTCATTGTGGGTATTTTCACAGTTTTCACACTATTTTTTCAACTATGCGATCTAACTTTGTGACCCACCAAAAAATGGTTATTTTTTATTTTTTCCCTAATTTTATGTGGGGTTTCTTCCCTTGGAAACCACACTCATTTCCCCTAACATGGACTCCTCCCATTGATATTTTTGGATACTCTATGATTTTATAAGTGGATCTCAGGGTGGTTTATTGGTGATTATTCTATAGGTTTGAAAGGTTAAGGCTCTAATCTTTTTCTCCTTTGGTTTCCCTCCATTTTCCCTTTCTTATCTAACCGTAGTGGCTATGCATGGGTAATTTTCATGGATAGGGTGTCATAAAATTTGAGGGGGTTTTTTATAAGGTTTTTGAATCATAGTAAGAGTGTGTTAACCCAAGCATGATGTACAAGTACATTAATTTTCTTTTTAGAAATAAATAATACATGACACAAACATATGCACAAATACCGTATTAGTATAGTGTCTTTGGAATCATAGAACATAGTCTTCTAACTTGGTGAACGATCTTCAAAATATCCCATAAAGATCTTACCCTTTGGTTTTCCTACCTAAAATTATTCATTAAATCCTATGGGAAAAGAAAATATAAAAATGGTGATCCCAAATGCTTATTAAGTGTAGAAATGGAGAAAACAAACAACAATATACATTTGAACATAAAAACACGAACATAACGTTTAAACATCAAAATCTTGAGTCATGAAATAAATCATGGTAGTACGTAAGGAATATAGAATAAATGAACATTAATCATGATAAAATAGAATGGGAATAAAACATGGAATAGTGTCAAACCAATAATCACATAATATTATTTCCATTGTTTCCAAGGCGTTGATTCCAAGACCATCATAGTGGGAAAAGACCATTACTAAACTGAGTTTACTTGTCATTCCAGCCATGTATTACTAAACAATATTTACCTATCACTATAGTCATGTCTATCTCATGAGATATAAATCATTACCCAAATCATTGGATTGAGATATAGGTCACACCCATTTTATAATTAAATCATTTATACATGTGCCACAAAAACATAAATCATTCATCATAGCATAACCCCTGATATAAAATGGGATTCTTAAATATCATGTCATCATTACTTAATATATATAAGATAAAAAATTCCTAAATAAATAATTCAACCACAAATACAATCAAATAAATTTAATAATATAGATAAAAACATAACCCTATGTCATCTCATATGGAAAATAATTTTGACAAAACACTTGAACTTAGTTCTCGAAGGAAATATTCTTTCTTCTTCAAAAACATTTTCTTTTCTCAAAATGACGCACATTTATAAAGGAAATAAAATTAGTTGAAAACAAACTTGATATAATATAGAGAATTATTCATTGAAATAAGTCATCATGAAACTATAAAAATCCATTTATGCTGTATAAGATAAACAAAAACATTTCCCTCGTACTTTTGCATGAAAAGTCAAAAAAGTACATCCTATGATAAACAAAAGAAACATTACTTACATACCATGTAGTAAATGCATAAAATGGTTAAAAATTACATTAAACATACATGGATGAATATTATACATTTTACGAAATTTTTTAGAAGACATGGATATGGATGATTAATATAACCCCTGTAAATATTTATGTATAAGCTATCTCAGATAAAACTGAGATTTCAAAATTTCCTCTAACATTATGTCCGATTTCATCTATATATGCCCAAAAATCATGAATATTGTGTTTAAAAGTATTATTAACTTGTAACATAACAATATTAATATTTATGATATCATATATGATTCATGTATGACTTTATATTTTCAGTTCATTTGTCAATTCCATGTTAAAGCAACGTTTTGGTTAATAATGTTTCTATTTATTGTAATTGTTGTGAATTGTTATTCCTCATAGGATTACATAGATCATAATATTCATACATTCAGAATATAAAACATGATTTATATATATCTTATATGTTAATTATATATGTATATAATAGATAGATAAATGAAATGGAATACACCATTTATGGAACTGTACGTACGCATGAACACTTTTTGTGTTTCCTTATTGAATTCAATGGAAGTAAGTAAATGAAATATATTTATAGAAATAATTCTTATATAATTATTATGTCATATATTTCATTATTATTTATTAAATAAACTTTATAGTAATACATTAATAGTTAAGAAGAAGAATGAATCATGTCATGTCGTGGAGATGGTAAGTCGTTTGTACGCACGAGCGATGATATAGTTCCCATAATTATTGAATTATATTATTGTGGATGGTGTATAATATCTCATAATTAGTATAATTTTATAATAATAATATATATTTATTATTTCTACCATTATACCCATCCATGAATGGTGGTGGTGAAAAACAGATTAGACTAAGGTGTGGACACGGTAAGTCATACGTACACACTAGCGGTGATTTCATTTTTTGAATGATGCGTAGAAGGGGTAATATGACTGTTTCATATTTATAATAACATATATGGTTATGAGTGATACTTATGTTATTAATTTTTACTAAACTAACTAAGGAAGAGTATGTGGAAGATGAAAGAAATTTACATGAATCGGTGTAATAGATTACCTCTTCCATTATGGGCCTCCTTTAAATTTCATATTAGGAAACTATAGCTGGTCTTATAAGAAGACCAGAACCTCTATAATGTAACTAGGGATTTATAGAAGTTATATGGGAATCGTTTTTCCATACATAAAGGCTCAAAATTGAGTTAATAGGATAGGGAGAAGGTTCCCTTTTATAAGAGAGGACAGAGGAACATTAGAAATGTCATAAAATATTAATTTTTTATAAATTCAATTTCAATTAAAAATTGTTTAAAACATATTTAATTAGAATATATGACAAATCTTGTTCTGATACCCATAATACAATAAATTTTAGGCAAGTTTTGAATATTTTATTTATCCTTATCTTTTTGTTTAGCCTTTATTTTACCATTTTTATTGCTACCATGAGATCATGTTATTTATAAATTGTGGGTTAATGTAATTACAATGTCATGTAGAAAGACAAAAAAATTTATTTATGACATATTTTGAGATATATAATGTATTTTATGTATCTAATAGTTTTTATAATTTCATATCATTTAATAAACTCTTTAATGTTTTATGTTGTGAAATATGTCAATTTTGGTTACTATTCATACATGAAATTTTTAAAAATAAATAAAAACATTATTCCTTCAAAAATTGGTCATAAAATTATCCCTAATAAGTAATTGTAATATTTTAAAGTCATGGATGCATCAAAATATTCAATATATAATTATTATAATATTTATAAATACCTTTATTTGAATCATTCAATAATTAGGTAATCACTAAATCATAATTGTGTCATAAATAAATATATTTATCAAATTTCTAAAAATTAAAAATAAAATTCCATTATGTAGGAAAATTTTTAGTATTTATAATGATTATTTATATAAATATATATCTTTTATACAACCCTATAATAAAATCTATTTAGTAAAAGATATATGTTTAGGTTATAATTATCATTACATTAAATTAATTGGTATAAAATGTCATTTCCACATCCAAGTGAATCCATAGAGTCCCAAAATCGACACAAGGATTCCAATGGCCTGAAATATATCATTAAATACGATAAGGACATGTTTTTGGGTAGTTTAATAATACTAAAATATTATTCTTTCCCTTATTTTCAATATTTACCCTTTAACAATGGTAAATAAAATAATTACTCAAGTTAGTATTCACAATGTCTAATAATAAAAGGTAACTATTTACAAAATTTGGAAATAAATATTTCTAAATATGGAATCCATTTTTACAGATTCCAGACAAAGAAGTTGTAGTAATTAATTTAAAATTAATTCACGTTGTCAAAACCAAAAAGTGGGTTTTTAATATTTAATGACTATTAAAATATTCACATCTATTTATGTCATATTTGAATGTGAAATTACATACAATGGCAAAAATTGGATTAAATGTTAAATATATAACCGAATTGTACTTTAATTCCAATTAATAGTATAATGTATCTATATAAATAAATTAGATTAAAAGGATTTTTGGAATTAACAAACAGTATATTTCACTATTCATAAAAATATGAATTTTATGAGAAATCTACCAAAATTTAATCCAAAGTAAATTTTGATGTTCCTCAACTATATAAGTAATTTACTTCTTCAAACACAACATGTAAAAGTGTCAAAACCAATATTTAAACTCAGTGTGCCATCAAATGGCGGTAAACCTGCATTTTTTAAAAAATAGTTCTTTTATCCGAAAAATTGATTTTGATGTAATACCATATTCTAGAAAATATTTAAGATGAATGATAATGTTAATAAAATTAAAATTTTGGTTAGTAATATTCATAAATATTGTTTATATCTCATTAAATAATAACATTTTAATAATATGTCATTGTTTTGTGAAACATGGTATCACGTACAACGAAAGATATGGAGGAAAGATGCTATTATGTTTAATGCATGCCATGTCAGTGTTGCGTGTAGTGAAATATTCCTTTTGTTATAAGAATAAAATAATCAAAACATAGATCATTTATATATTGAATAAAATATATAATTAGGGTTGCATGAAATGAATTATATCACAATTACATGAAATTGTGTTCAACACAAACAAAGAACAGTATTGCATATACTGAAAGATAATATTGTGTTTTTTATAGTGTAAGATAATCTTGGTGTAGCATACAACACAAGACATCAAATAAATGAAGAATAATTTATCTCATAAAATAATGGGGTGTTATAAGAAGTGTCTTTCTAGTTGAGTTCATCAAAGGAAACATGATTCCACTAATTGAGGTAGGTGTTTCCATTTCATTTCCTTTTTTGACAGATCCAATATATATTTATGCATTAATAATTTTTTAATTTAATGTATTGATATATATGATATAAGGTTTTTATTTATAAAAATTATTCCATGTTTGAATGGTTTTTCATTTGGAAAGAGTGGATGGATTACTTTGTGTTATGGAACATGGTTTTAAAATATGGTTTTTTAATTCTTCTTTTTTGATGAAATACCCATTTATATTTTATTTTTGAAATTTTCTCTTCTTGTAATTCGTTAAAAATGGTATTTTTATATTAGTCTTCCCTTTTTGTTTAAAGGGTTCACATATTTTCAATGTTTTGGTTTGATATTATAATGTGAAAAAATGAGTTTCCAATAGATTACTTAATAGGGTTATTGAAAATGATGATTTATTTTTCAATAATGTTTGAATAACAAAATTTATTAAAGAGGGGGTAGACATATGAATGTGATGTACGTGAAAAGATAGTATGTCTTCTTTAAATTTTTTTGGATGCATATTAATAGCATTTGTCCATGTTTTTATATTTCACGACCGATAAAAATGTTTGGCAAATGATTTTTTATTATTTTGAATTCTAGAGTTTTTTCCAAATTTTTTTAGAAATGTATTAAATGTTGTTTATGAATTATATAAATTGGGCATGGAATCCTAATTTTTTTAAGGGTAGTAAAGTTCTAGACAATAAATTATCATTTTAAGGGGGTTTTCCTAAAATTATGTGGATTTTTTGTACTCCAAATTTTTTAAAAAATAATTTAAAGAGTTTAAATACTATAAAATGTATTTAATAAATGATTTTAGAAATCACTTTACCTTATTGAACGTAATTTGAAAATTGTAATGTTGTTCATTAATAATGTATTCTAGGATAAGGACTAATGCTCCAAATACAGATTAGGTTCCATACTAGTGCTCTTGAATCCAATATTATTTGAATAACGGGATTTGGGACGATGAAGTTTCCTCAAAATTCCAATGGAGTACTCTAATGATGATTTTTAACCATGTAATTGTATAAAAATGGATTGTGGGACAAGGATTGATGATCCAAATACTCACAGGGTGCTATAATGATGCTCTAGGCCCCCAAATTGATAAGAAAAATGGGTTGTATTAGAAGTAGTAATGCTAAAAATAAACATGGGGTTCCAGAATGATTATCTAAGAACCCATGCATAATTGTGAGTAGACATTAGGAAAATGCTCTATGCACTATGATTTTTGGTGTGGGTACCCAGACTGATTATCCATGTTAAAAAAGATTATAGTAATGAATAAATTGATACCCATGAGTTGAATAATTCCTAGATGGTCTTTTTTAATGAGTTGATCCAATTTTGGTGTATTCATGTAATTGTCAAGTTTTATTTCATCAATATATTGGAATTATTTATAAAATGCTATCATTTTTATTCATTCTTGATACCCTTGTTCCCATATTTTACTTTTATTGGGTGTGTGGATTCTTTTAAAATAAAGGGGATAACTGGTTTTCAAATTGTAACTATTGATTGGAATTCTATTAAAAATTATAAAAACCATACATGGTTAGATTTCTCAAAAGTATGGTATTTTAAAAGAGATATTTTTTCACAATAATTTGGATGGTTTTAGTAAAACATAATTATAAAAGGTGTCTAAAATGTTTTTCTTTGGATAAAAGAATTTTCTATTGATGAGTTCTCTTATAGTTTTTAAAGGATAATGAAAACCTATTTTTCATATTATTTCAATACTAAATATTTTTCATTATTAAAGGGAATGAAATGGACTCTTGGTGTTATCCTGCTATCTTTATCTCACACCATACATACTTAATTTTCTAGGTATTTTTTCTTCATGTGTTAAATAGGTTCCCCCGTGTTTTTGTTTTCACGTTGGATATGGTTTTTTCTTCCTTTGAATGTGTGTTCCTTTTGGGTGATGGTGGTGAATGGAGAGTAACATGATGTTGGTGATCAGACATTTGGTTTTGTGGAACCTGTTGTCCAATTTTTTTTATTTTCATCTTTGGAATTCATTTTGTTTTAGCTTCCATTTCAATTCTATAACACTTATTATTATTATTTTTATATTAGATGTGTCTTAGATCTAATCTTGTCATTTTTATACCCTGTTCGATTTTTTATCTTTTTATTTAAAAAGATCAAAAACATCCCCAATGGTTATTTATGATACCCTTGATGCTAGTCATCAGATTTGGCAGATGAGAAGGCTCCTCAGGTATGTAAAATGATGGCTCATAAATCTAATGAACTGATTAGCCATGTTGGTTTGTTACAAAGTGGTGTGAGAGATCATGGATTCATTCAATTGAGACTAGGTTTTTTAGAAAACATCATTATTATTTGGGATGTTTTTTGGTAGTCAAGAGACTATGATTATTATCGGGGCTCAGGATGAGAGTGCAGGAAGGGGACTGACAAGCTCTTCATCACATAAAACCTTGAGTTTCCATGGGAGTATCTTCATTAAGTCATGATATTGAGTTTTTTTAGATGTTATGCTGTATTATTGATAAGTTGTACTCAATTATTGATCCTTTTTAATATAATTGGGAGTAATGGGGTCTATTTATCTGTCATTGGATGAAATGGTGATTGGCCTAGGGTCCTACTATTATCACCCATAATCTGGTAAACCGTTTTATTCCCATGCAACATGGTTCTACAAACCATTACAAGGTCAGAATCATGGTTGAGGCGTGGTTTACCGGCTAGTATGACCAAACTATCCATAGTGTATTTTTCTCTATATATTTGTTCCTCCGCATATTCTTCGATTAACCCCATTTAAGTATTCTATTGGTGTAGTGTACTATAAAAGATATTTAATTGGTATTTTAATGGAATTTGGTTTCTTGAATGTGGTATGGTATGATATGTGAACCTGTTTGATTTTTTAAATACATTGGGGGACCATTTTTTAAATTCATAATTGGTTTCTAAAAGGGAATGGTTTTCATTATAGAAACACATATTGTGGTGGTTTGAAAACTATTTGTGTTTTTAATCCAAGATAAGACAAAAATTTTATTTGGGAATTTTTTTGGGTCAATGAAGTGGAATTTAATAAATCCCATAAATTTTTTATGTGAATGTTTAGAGAGTTTATTTATGAATGCGTTTTTCTCAAGGGATGATATTTAAAAGAGGTCTTCTCAAATTGTTTTGGAAAGGAGTGTGAGATTTTACTTTTAATGAAAATGTATGTGATTATTTTTATGTATAAAATTATTGACCTTTGATTTAAATTACATTATATGAGTTGATCTAAGGGATGGGTTGAGTTATTAAGAAAATAGTTTGAAAAATATTGGCTTTAAAATGATATTTTCAATGTGTTTTTAATGTTTTATCAAATTTTGTTTTTAATTGACGTTTTTATTAGTTTCCTTCATTATGGGGATGATCTTTTTTTGTTTCGAGAGAATGGGTGGTTGGTATCATGTTATTTTTTGGTTGTAATGTGCCTCTATAAATGTCTTTATGAAAGAGAGAATATTGTTACTATGGGTTCTCTTTTGATGTTTTGATCCTTGGGTTTTGACATGATTTATTTTGGTTTTCATTCCTTGAGTTCTCAATTGATTTAAAATACCCTAGTCATAAAATTTAACCAATGCATGTTATATTGAATGGTTTTTAAAATATGTTTAAGGTAATTTATTTTTCTTAAGATATGATTTTCCCATGGAATTTTTAATGAGACCTTAATTGAGTAGTCCTATTAAAATTTAAAGGTTGATTTAATATTTTATATGTAATTTTAAATTGGTCTTCATCAAATTTAGGTTATGAAAAGAAATTAAAACTACCATTTTAAATTTACAGAGGTTTTTATTGGGTGGTACAAGTGGTGATTTAAATGTTATTAATTCTTTTTAAATTTTTAAAATTTGTTTTAAATGGGATGTTGATGTTTTAAATTGTTTTGACCCTAATTGTGTCATGTTTTAAAATTTTAACAACAATATTCAATGAAAATTAAGTTTTTCTGAGGAAAATTGTTTTTTTTTATTTTTTCCACTTTGGGATTGTGAAAAAACATTTGAAATACTTTTTCTAAAATGGATTTAAAGATATTGGGTTTGAAAGCTCATTTTGAAGGGGGACTTCAAACATTAATAACTGGAATCTTTGGAGCTTTCTTAAATACAGTGGGTGATTGGTGATTTAATTCACATTAAAATTGAAATGTATAAATTATTTGGAAAGTGTTTTTTTGGAAAATATTGTTTTTAAGATTTTATTTTTTTATGATAAAATATTTGAAAATAGAAAAAAGAATATACCTTGGTAGGTAATATATTTTCATGGAAATGGGCCTATTTTGGTTTATTTTTTCTTAAAAGGGGATAATACCAAAAAATATTAGTTAATAATTTAAAATATTTATGTCAATTTTTTAAAATGGAATATTGTTTTTTGGATTATAAATTATTGTGGTTTAGGTGATTACCTGCCGGATTTTGTGATGCCTTAGTTTTGAGCTTAAGTGCACGCATTGTTTTTTAGTTGACTTCGGTTAAAACCATCTGTGTTTTCTTATGTTGTTTACAATTTTAAATATTGTTTTATGTAAATGTGGGAATTAGTTCCATTCTTGTCAGTATATGGGTAATTAGTATGGTTGTTACCTTTGGGCCTTTGAGCACTCGAAGTTGCTAATTTTGTGGGGTTTTCCATGGGATGATGTTCTGTATTGAGGTCCAATATTACCCCTTGATTGGAGTGACATGGGTAATGGGAACATGTCATATCATGATGTATCATTCCTTGAGGTTACCCCATTGATTAGAGTGTGATAATCTTGTGATTTCTTCAATATGTGGGTGGTGAGTTGTTGGGGTTGGTTTTCCTTTGACGGAGTAAGACATTGTTTATATGTGTTATTTATAGTTTTTTGTAGATATTTCCATAATAGAGACTTCTATTTGATGTACTCTATTTTGTTACATAATTCAGGATAGTTCTAAATGGAGTACTGAAATCTTCTTAATGGACATTTACTTTTGTATCTCAAACTAGAATGAGTAGATTTATTTTTCTTGGAGACTCTTGGTATCCTTGTATATTTGGTGGTTCATCTATAAGTATTTTTTATTTGGATATTATTCCTTGAGACCTATCTATTGGTTTGTCATCCAACATACATTACATTACTGATGGTGTTTTTTATATCGTTCTTTTACTTTCATCTTGACTCAATTCATTATGCGGACATATGGTTGAGAGAATGTTATACCCCTAGTGTCACTTCTATGTGTGGGAATTTGTTAGTTAGTTCATCCCCATGAGGTTGAGGCATTTTTAGCTTAAATGATGATTTTTTCGGGAATTTTTCTTGGTCACCTAATTCAGGCACATAGTTACATTAACCAGGATGCCTGATTGTGCAGTCTATACATCTCTTAATAGTGGAGATCATCACTGTATACATGTGGTTTGTTTAACCATATGAGATAACCATAACATGCATTCGAAGAGGGGTATATATGTCTCTTTTCATTATTTTCACATTGGGTTTCTTCCCTTGGACACCACACTAATTTTTCCCTAATGTTGGAGCATCCCAGACAGCTTTTTGGTCCCTATAATCTCCTATAAATTTATTTGATGGTGGTTTCATAATTATTTATTTGCCAATTTTAAAGGTTATGGATCCCAACATTTTATCCTTTGGGTTTATTATATTTTACCTTTGTCCTCAAACCCTAGTTTCCATTATTGGATAATAGTTATGGATATTGTGGTGTGATTTTGAGGGTTTTCCTTCTAAGGGTTATGAGTCATAGTAATAGTGTTTTTCCGGGGGTCTTCATCAAAGGAAGTTGATTCCACCAGTTGTTGTCGGTGCCTCAAATTCATTACCTTTTAAGATTGCATTGATTTCATGATTCTTTAAGTGTGTTATTAATTTAAATTATTTATATCTATGATATCTAGTTTTTAATTTTTTATATCTTCCACACATATATGATTTTATATTTCGAATTACTAGGTGGATTGCTTTGTTCTATAAAACATGGTTTTCAGATGGGGTTTTATTAATTCTTCATGTTTTATAAAACCCGAATGATATTTTTATTTGTGAAATGAATTTTTTCTTCTGATTTAGGCAAAATTTCATTTTTATAGTGGTATTTCTCTTTTGTTTAATATTTTTTCTTATATATAATGTTGTGGTTTGGATTTATAATGTGAAAATGTATTTTACCTTGGATATTTCATTGTGGTTGTTGAAATTTGTGATTTATTTTTGAATTATGTTTGAATCTAAAAAAATTATTAAAATTGGGGATTTCCAAATGAATGTGATATAGGTGAAAAAATTGGTGGTTTTCATTATAATTTCATTGAAAGGAATGAATGGCCTTATGAATTATTATTTTTCTTCTAGAGATAGACCCATGTGTGTTGGGTGGTTTGACAATGTTTTAAATTCTTGGGTGATTCCCATAATTTTTTAGAATTTTTTTAAATGGGTTTCATGATTTTTGGTTATTAGTATTGGTATAAAAAGTAATGTTAGGGTATTAAAGGCCTGGTTTAAAATTTATATTTATAATCCTAGTATTCAAAAAAAAGGATGTGGCCTGTTTTCACTCAATATTTTTTTAAAAACAGTTCCCTGAAGTCAAATGGTTTTGAATTGATTTAAAAAAATATTTTTGAAATTGATTAACCTTGTTGAAGGTATTTTAAAAATGGGAATGTTTTTTCTAAATAACGGTTTTTGGGAAAAGGAATAATACACCAAATATCCTTGCGGTGCTTCACTAATGCTCTAGATGAAAATATGATATTAATATTTGACTGTAGGATAAAAATTGATGCTTCTAATGACCAGGGGGTGATAGAATGATGCTTTAGGCCCCCAAAGAGACATGAAAAATGGATCTTGAGATAATGACAGATGTTTTAAATACCCAAAGGGTTTCAGAATGATTCTCTATTATCCAATCATGATATGAACAATGGGTTGTGGGACATGGAATGGTGTTACAAATACAGATGGATTTAAGACTAATTTTCTCAGCACTAATACATGATTGTGAGTTGATGTATGGTAGACACTCCGTTCACTATGTTTTTTGGAATGGGTACCCAGACTAATGCACTGTTGTATAATAGATTAATGTAATAGTTAATTTGATTTCATTGTTATTTTTAGTTATTTGATGTTCTTATTTGATTAGTCGATCCTATTTTGGTTTAGTTATGTAATTTTTTGGTTTTATTTTTTCATTATATTGGATTTATTTCTAAATTATTATAGTTGTGTTTAATAATTTCCACCCTTGTTTCCTTGTTTACATTTTATTGGGTGTGTGAAATGTTTTAAAGGGAAAGGGAGAAGTGGTTTTATAATTATTGGTTTGAATTATTTTTATTTGTTTAATGACCATGTGTTGATTGATTATTAAAAAGTATGGTATTTTAAAAGATACACTATTAGAACTATAAATTGAGATGGTTTTGGTAAAATCAGGTTATGAAATTTTTTTATAATGTTTTTCTTTATAGAAATGTATATTTCGTAGTTTGTTTCTCTTGTATTTTTTAAAGGAGATTGCATCCCCATTTTCAAATTATTTCCAAACTAGAAAACATTGAATCTTTATTAAATGGAATAGAATGGACTAAGGGTTGTATCCTACTAGATTTGGCTCACAGTCTATATACTCATGTTTGTGGGTATGTAGTATTCATGTCTTGTGAAGGTTCTTCTGGGTTTTGGATTTCATGGTGGATATAGTTCCATCTTCATTATGAAGCGTGTGTTCATTGAGTGATGTTGGTGATTGGTGATTTGCATGGAGTTTGTGATTGGACCTTTTGTTTCATGGAACCACTTGGATATATATTTGTATCATATCCTTTCTTCATTTTATTTATATTTCATTATTGTTCAATAACTCATACTGTTTATTTATTTATATGATATATCTCTTGGATATTATCTTTTCATTTTACAATTATGTGTTTTTTGGATGTTTTTATTTGTCTTATTGAGGGTGAAATAGTACCCAATGATTATGTTGGATACCCATTATGTTATTCATCCAATCATGGGGATTAGGTATTCTTCTCATGTATATAGTGCGTTGTCTTGAGAATCCAAAGATGGGTGTCCAGGGTTGGTTCATTATTGGAGGTCACCATCTTCTTATCGATTTTTTCATCTTGATTGTGATTTTGGTATGCTTGGAGATCTTTGATATTGTTATGCAATTAGATTGATTCATCTTGAGAATTAATTATGGATTATTTGTATTATAAATAAGGTTTATTAATTATTTTTTATAGGTATATTATGAGTTTATTTCGACCCACCCACACTTTGTGATGGGTGTTGACGATTTTATTTTCCTATGTTTCTACACTTAAAAAATATTTATTTGGTCGACAATGTGTCTTAGTGGGGATAAATGTGTAAACTACATTTAACTAGGGTATTATATATTATATAATTATATATTATATTTTTATTTTAGAATATTTTGACTTGAAATTCACTTCTTAGAAGGAATTATCCTTTATACATGGTTGTTTCATGGTTAGGGGAAATCATGATTTTGTGCACTATGTTTTATTGGACTGTGTATATGAATTATACATTAGAGGTTCCTTGTGTATTACATGGTAATAATTTTGAAAACCATCTGAGAGAAATATTTATAGTACTAAAACTCAACAATAGTGGGGATTCCCAAAAAGTATATAGTTATTTAAGTATTGTCCCCAAACCATGCGATTAATGAGTTCCATTACTGTGTGATATGTATGGTTGGATTATAGATTATTAAAATACATATCCAAACAATGTGAGTTTCTAATATTAATTTAAATTTGAATATTCATTTTCCACTCATTCATTTTATGTTCTAGGAACCTCCCCAATTCTCATTCTTCAGTGGTCAGGAGATAGAGAGAGCTCAAGGGAGATCCTTGTCTTCATATTCTTGGGTTCCAAGCTCCTCATTAATGAATTTAAAATAATTTTCATGTAACTAATGGAAGAGACAATATGAATACTGAAAGAGATATTAAATAAACTAGGGTTATATATATGAATAAGACTAATGTTTTTCTATACTCCAAGGAATTATCCTGTGAATGTAAAATTTATGTAATGGGATGAGAATAATACCTTCTCAAACAATAATATATTGAAAGTCTTCTCCTCAAACTCCACTGCCATTGATGTTCAAATCATCATCCATTTACTTATCACTTATACCTACATCTATTACCCATGGAATTACTCATATACTATAAACCCTAATGGTTTTTGTGAAAAATATAGGGATCAGGATGGGTCTAATCATAAGTAATATGTTTTATAAGATAGGAAAAGATTGTTTCCTAGTGATATTGATTTACAATATCATATGTGAGTATATTACTTTTCATTGAGATATAATTTTTTGTATAATTCTTATATTTAAAAAGACATGAAAATGTTTATTTTTCTATATTCATTTTCTATCAAGATATATCTATATTTGATTCCCATGATAGGTTTGAGGAATTTTTCCAACATTTTCTATAAACGAAATAATTGATTTTTGAAGACTATCTATTCTTTATTTTGAATTATATCATTATGAATACCAAGACATTATTACACAAACTATATGGCTGTTTTAAAAAGAATTAAATTATAAAATAATTTATTTGGACATATTTTGGTTTATAAAGGCTATAATTCATATTTTCAGGTTTTTTTAAAATAAATAGATGTTTAATTTTCAATTCAATACAAGGGGATCAGAAGTTTTTTTTTTGCGTATTATTACACAGTTTTTGTGATACATATAGTTTTCTACATGGATCACAAAGTTGTTTTTAACGTCTTGGTTTACAATTTATTAAAAATGTATTTTATTAAGGATTGTACAAACTTATAGTGATCTCCTTATATTTTTTTCCTATATAGACTTCTATCCCATTTATTGGAAGAATTGAATAATTATGTGATGATAAGAATAATGTGAGGGGATATTTACTTAGAGATTGTTAGAGGTGATATGAGGTGTCTTAGAGAATTAAAATAACACCAAACCACCACTTTTTGTGGTGTGAAACATTTTTACACTAATTTAATGTAAAAGAGATAATAAAATCCCATAGTAAAAAAATAACAACATAAAACCAATGAAATTACCCTCATAAAAAACGACTTCCATAGAACTAAATCTAGTTATTGTTGTATTAAATTTGATGAGACCAATAAATTTCTTCTGTGATTTTCAATATGTCCACAAAAAGTAGATTCTCAAAAAATTTAAAAAGTTTCTCCCTTCCTCAAACATTATTTATAAATATACGCAACCAACATTGTGACCATTAATGAAAAGGTAACATTGTTTGAAAAACTAATATTTTATTTTTTTAGATAAATTATTCTAAAACATAATTTTTTATTGATATTTAATTCAAACTTCCTCAATTGAATAATTTTAGTCTTATCTTCTTATTATTTATATGAAATTAAGAGAATGATTTGTTCTAATTAAGATAAATCGTCATTAGTACAATCATCCGCGAAAGCCTTTTCACTTATGGCCACAAAATAAAAACAATCATCACATACCACCACATTAACATATTTAGATGAATTTCCCACTGTGATTATAACCATGGGATTGTGAGACATCAAAGTACAATTATCTGGACTAGAATTATTATGCTTACGAAATAAAATTCCCTCATCAAAACCCATTTTTAATTAATTGTGGGATGAATAATCTAGTATTTTGAATCATTTATTTCATTTTAGGGGAATTATTTTGAACATACAATTGATTAAATAGATTTTTAGGATAATAAATTTCTTTAGATAAAACATCATACTTTTTAGAATAAAAAACACTATAACAAGACATGGTCTCATAATGAAAAATAAATGAAGAGAGTTGGATCTCAGTCTCTCAACCTCCCCTAACACTAATAAATTTCACCAATTATTGCAGAAGATATTTGACTAATATAGTCATGAAATCATCCCTAGTGAAAAATAATGAAGAAAAATTCATTCATGAAGACCAAGAATTACTTTTTCATTCTTGACAAGAAAAATGATTTTTCCAGTCAAAGGAGAACAAATCACATTCATGATATGCTAAAAAAGATCGGAGTCCAATGAAGAATACCCACAGCCATTGAAATAAAATCCTCAAATTGAGTTGGGAAAACCAAGGAATTTAGCCAATGTAAATCTTCTTGATACATCCCAATGGATTTATTGTTCTGTTGAAAAATCAATGTCTTATAATAGTTACCCTTACCAAAACCCAAGTCATTACCAACATCCTTAGGAATCAAACATTCCAAAATTACCAATGAATAAAAAGTGATAGTTTCATTCCCTATTATATTATATTTCAAGTAGAAGACTAGAATATTTTTATAACATACCTTTTTTAAGAAATATAATGCTCTATTATTGATTAAAATTTGATGATGATTGGGTGAGGAAACTTCAATTTTGTTGAAAATTCATAAAACTAAATATCATGAAATATTTTTGACATTGAATCAATATTCTTTATATTTACAATCATTCATGGTATGAAAATTGGGAATCATAACTGAAGAGATGAGTCAAATACCCAAAAAACTATTCCAAACTAAATAAATTTTGTACTCTAAATCACTGTAATAAAAAGAGACTATTTGATAATTTCTATTTTGTCCCCAAAATATCCTAAGAAATTTTCCTCCAACAATGATATAATTATTATTCATTTACCTATTAGAGAAATCCATTGTGATCATTCAGTAGGAAAATCATGAATATAGTGAATCAAATTAGTTCTACATTTCACATGAGATTTTCAAGACTCAATATTCCATTTTGGATGTTACCAACCATGGGGAAACATATTATCGATTTCAATCTATGAATAAAAATTACTGAAAATTTCATCGTTGGATATCCATGATACTTGGAGATAGGTAACCACCTAGGATTGAAAACATCATAAAAGATAGTTTACTTAAAGGATTCAAGGGAAGATAGGTTATGTGTCATTTCCATATCATAATTAGGGTTTATATATTGGTAGTATCTTTAAAAACAACGAAGAAATCATATATGTCATATGGGGTTTATTTTTTATGTTTTATTGTTGATTCATATGATAGTCATGTTTGATATTTAATTTTTACCTAAAATTTGATGATAAAAGGTCTACATTAGTTCACTAATTGCGAGGAATCTCATGTATTATAGTGTTGATGAGGTTATTTCCTTGATGCTTCATCCATATTTTTTGTTATGTTATTGCCTTAATGCTTTTCCCTGAGAGTTTGGGACATGGTTCCCTCATTGCATCAACCAATTTTTGGTATATAAGGGACTCATTGGGATATTTATTATATGGATATATTTATAATATTTTCTGATGATAGGACCTAGTGATTTCCCATGATTTCAATTTATTTTTTAGGGGAATTGCCTTGGGGAGTTCTTCTATGCACCTTATTCGCATTCTCTTCATATTCATTGGATTAGTGGAACCATTTACAATGTGGTTGTTTATTTAAAATTTGATCCATGTTATGATAGTTCCCCTTTATTATATTATTTATTTCATTATGATATGTTTTAATTCTCAAAAAAAATACAAGGGTTATTAATTTATGAATTTTGAAGAAAACAATTATTCGGTCTTGTTTAATAATCATCAAAGACCACCAATATAACTCTTTCTATTTTTAATGGTAGATTATACACATTTATTTATAAATAGTGGTATTTCAAATATTAGTTGAAATAAAATTTAATATAACTTTATATACTTCAATATATCATTTGAAAATCTATTTTTTCTTTATTTTCTAAGACATTATGGGCCATTTTGATTTGGAAAAGGATTATTCATGAAAATTTTATATTTATAGATTTCATTAGGAAATACATATTTTCTAAATTATTTCCAAAATAAAAATTATTACTGTTATTATAAATTAACTTTTATACATTCTTTATTGAAATCATACAATGGATGTTAACTCAAACCATATATAAACACTTTTACATGTGTATGTAGCTTTCATGTTTTTATAGGTGCATATGTAGTGATTTCATTTTGGATTTCATTATTGTAGTGTTTTGATGAATGTTTTGAATATCCTGAGTAAGCATGGGTTACATGGAGATCATTGAGTGATGGTTTGGGTTTTTTATGATGTTTTAATATCTACCATTTATTGTAGGTGTATTCTTCTTCTAGTTTCTCTATTTTGGTTATCAGGATGTATTTATATCTTAGATTATTTTATACTAATACATATTATAGATATAATTTATGTATTATTTGTGATGTTTATTTGGGATAAGGTATTTAATTTTTTCAAACCGTGGTTGTTTTCATTAGTTATATATAAATGTTTATTTCATGTGTAAGTCCAATGTTTGGGAACACCATGACAAATTATTTGTATGTTCATACTATTTATTTATTATTATTTGATGGTTAAATCATTACCACTTGGATATTGTGTGATACAATGGTACTTGTTTTTAGCCTATTATAATCAATAGTATGTTTTGGGTTTTGTTACATATCAATAGAAGTGATGTATCAGGTCAGTCTATGTTGGTTCATTTTAAAATAGCTCATGCAAGGATAAACGTCTATAAAATCATTATGAGTCTATGTGGATATATTTGATAGTTCTTGTATTTTGGGCTATTATTTTGTTTTTATGATCATAAATAGAATATGATAAGATATCCTTGAATCATCATGTGTTGTAGTGTAGTATCAATATTCATTAATTTTTTAATCATTGATATAATTGTTCAGAATATAAATGATCATGAAAGAGAATTTCCTGGATTTTCTTACACATAAAATAATCTCTTAATTGAGGTTAAATCGGATATATATTTAGATGAACTAGAAAATGTGATATTTTATTGGAGGAAAAGTAATAATATAAATATTTCATAATGGTTCAGAGGATTTTATAAGGGTGAATTTTTTTAAAAAAGTCCCATTCAGAGTAATTTTTCTCTATGTATGCATGAATTAAAATTTGATATTAAAAAGGAAATGTAATAATTGATTTCTGATACATTATTCATTATATATGACTATTTTATTTTGTAATAGTGCAATGAAAAATTCAATAGTTTTATAATAGTTGTGTAAAGCTATATAATATTTTTGTTATTGGACATGAGTTTCTTAAAAATGAAACTAAAAAAGAAAAACGTCTATAACAATGAGTTAAACTTTTCATAATTGATTATATATATATAATTTGATTTAAAAGTGACTAATATTTTCAAACATTTCACGTATGAGTTAATTGGAATTTTATATGAATATTTAACGGTTATAAAAACAGTGAATAAATATTAAGATCGATATCTAAGTATTCCACAAAGGTTATTTATTTTTAAAAACTAGAAATATTATTTTTTTATTGGATTATAATAAACTCAAATATTTGAATATTTAATTTCCTATAATTATAAAAAATTATTTCAGTATGTTAATAACTTCAAAACCATTTAAGATAATAGAAATTCAAAAGAGGATAAATTTTTACCCATTAAAGAAGTAGTTACATTTTTTAGAATTAACTACTGTTGAAAAAAATGGGATTATGTGTGATATAATTGAGGAAGAACGATTTGAAAATAATGTCTATTCAATAGAATATTATAATGAATTTTAAGATAAAAAAATATAAATTATGCTTTCATCTAATCATTTAATAAAGAGGGGAATATATAAATACTTGAGAATGAAAATTTTTATGATGAATAATTTATTGATACATATCTAATCAAATGATTCATCCTAATAAAAAAATCAAATGTTTGAAGAAGGGTATTGTTTATTTATCTATGGATATCATCTATCATTTAATAGCATTCCCCATATAGTTATTAGTTCTTTTAAAACCATTGTGATAATGAAACTTCATTATCACTTTTGGGAGAAATCATACAAGTGTTTAAGGTTATCACATTTTTATCTTAATTTATACCTGATTAAAAGATAACCAATTATTTTATATGCTATAAACACAAAAATTCACCATGTAAAATGCACTCATGTTGAGTAGGGAACTATAAAATATATCATACACTAATATTATCGTTCCATGTATTCTTCATATATAAGCTGAGATATAAATATCATTTCATGCTAACTAGTGATGATATATATTTTATTGTATAAAAAAATAAAGGCCAATAAATCCCCTCATCCCAACTCTTATAGGTCCTTAATTATTATCAATAACAAAATAAGTATTTTTATTACATCCCTTATTTTCACATGAATATATAATAGTATTATGTTATTAAAATGGAGAATCATATCTCTATTAATTAAATTGAATCCTTCCATTCCATGGAAATAAATTTTTATATATGTATATTGATTATTATTCATTATATCATTTTACTTTTAATTTCTTTGATATATGTTGTTTATAAAAATTACACTTTTAAAAAATGTGTTACAAAATTGTCATTGGTAGGAAAAGACATTAAATGTGATGGTAAAAAAGTAATTCCTTGTTAACTTATTTGTTTAAAAAGTCACTATAAATTTATGGTATAGAAAATAAAAAATGATATATGGAATAAACTCAATTGTAACATCCTAAAACTATTAATACCACACATGAATGAGTTGTCTGGATAGAAGACCCCAAGTATGCCTCCCCAAATACTAGATTATGTTGAGTATAGGGAAGGGTGTAATTGTTATAGTGGGAAGACTATACCCTTAGGTATAGAGTAATAAAAAAAGTTTAGATAATAATCATTGTAGAAAAAAATAGAGAAATAGAACTGGTTAGTACATAAGAATAAAATAATCCAAATAATATTAAATCATGTAATTTTAGGATCATATGTATCTAAATGATGGGATAGAGGTCATAAAAATTATGGACTAAGCAAAAAGATATTGTAGGATCAAAATAATGATGTAGATTCTCAATATATACAAGAGGGGGTGAATTGTACACTTTAAAAATTTCCTTAAGCAAGGAAAGATCATAGTTTAACAAAGTTAAACATAAGAAAATTCACAACACCTCAAACACCAATTGTAGGATTGGTATAGGATATGAAGATACAAACTTCTAGTTCTCTGCACTTGCTTAAATCTAGAAAGTGATTCTGAAAAAGTGGTTCCTGAAATATGGATTCGTAAAATGAAACTTAACCAAAGATTACAATATGAGATTCTACCTTAAACCGTATAGAATCTAAACTAATAAGAGTACAAGTGTAATAAAATACAAAAATGTTATACTTTCTTTACAATATGAAATGCAGCAGAAAAAAAAGTAGTAAAACTTCTAGAAACAATATATAATTCTTTTACCCCAAAGAGCAGGGTATCCAACAAACACAGATAAAGATCCCTTGATTTATACTTTCAAGAAATTCCGCCTTACCCACACCAGGGTAAGCCCTCGATATGATGATCAGAGTCTCTGTCTTGCTATCCCCAGAAGCCCTCAACATCAAGGTAGTTGGAAACTCTATCTTCCTTAGCAAATAATCCCTCGAACTTCAAGGTAGTATGAAACTCTGTCTTCCTATCCCCGGAATCCATCGAATGCAATCACCAATATTTAGAGTCACATGAAGCAATATGCACAATGAAAAGTTTGAAAAATTAGTTCAAACTTTCTGCAAAAATCATGAGAGTTAATAAGAGCCTCTCTCTCTCTAGAAATCGCTTAAACAGCATGTAAGCACATGTTGTCACAGATCAATTGTTGAAGTTATAGATTCTTTCAAATGAGATCCTATTTATATGAAAATTTCCAATGGTCGGCTCCCTCCTCCAACAATCATATTTTCCATAATATTTAGAGGGAACTATACAGGTGTCACTAAACTGACGATTTGTTAGAAACATAATGGATAGCATCATTTTATAACAAAACATGTGTAACTGAAAGAACGAAATAGTTTTATAATAAAACAAGTGTAAGAATAAGCAAAATTAAAGTTTGGAATGTATGAAAATAAAAATTAGGAGTCTAACCAAAATAGAATTTTGAGTCTATAATAAAAGAATATTTGGATTCTTTTTATTAGGGAATTCGTAGTCTGAATTCATGATTAGAATTCGAAATGAGAATTCTGCACCAGAAATCTGAATTGCAATTCTGCACCAGAATTCAAAATGGGAATTCTGCACCGGAATTCGGAATGAGAATTCTGCACCAGAATTTGGTATGAGAATTCTCCACCGGAATTCAGAATGAAAATTCTGCATCGGAATTCAAAATGAGAATTCTGCACCGGAATTCAGAATGAGAATTCTGCAATTTGGAATGAGAATTATGCACCGAAAGTCAGAATGAGTATTATGCACCGGAATTCGGAATGAGAATTCTGCTCCAGAATTTGGAATGTGAATTCTTCAATAGAATTCGGAATGAGAATTCTGCACCAGAATTCGGAATCAGAATTCTACCCCATAATTCGGAATGAGAATTATCCACCGGAATTCAGAATGAGAATTACTCACCGAAATTCGGAATGAGAATTTTTCACCGGAATACGGAATGAGAATTATGCACCCGAATTAGGAATGAGAATTCTGCACCAGAATTCGTAATTTGAATTCTGCACCAGAATTCGGAATGAGAATTATGCACCTGAATTAGGAATAAGAATTTTGCACCAGAATTTAGAATGAGAATTCTGCATCGGAATTCGAAATGAGAATTCTGCACCGGAATTCGTAATGAGATTTATTCACCGGAATTCGGAATGAAAAATCTACACCTGAATTCGAAATGACAATTCTGCACCTGATTTCGGAATGAGAATTCTGCACTGGAATTCGGAATAAGAATTCTGCACTAGAATTCATAATGAGAATTCTACATTAGAATTCGTAATGATAATTCTGCATTAAAATTCATATTAGGAATTCAGATCCTAAAATAGAATACTTCATATCTATGTATTGTACGATACTGAGAATATAGATATGAATCTGATTTTAATTCTTAAGAAAAAATATTGATATGAACAATAAAAACAAGATAGAGGTAAATTTCCTTAAGGACGTAAATTTTCATTATAAGAGTAAAAAAAGGGTAAAAACATATTTTATTAAAGATAAGGTGTTTGTGATTTTCAAAACAATAATGAATGGAAAAGTCATAAGGAAAACCCTTATTGACTCAACAATATCCCCCTTTTTGGAAAGCACAAACATCCTTTCAAAAAGAATATAAGGACATCGAATAAATTTCTAGACTTTGAAATTAAAGCTTATCTCCATTTTTTTGTGGATGATGATGAATTCAACTAACTCCCCCTTAGGCGTTGAAACTCTATGTATTGAATTCTGAATTTCTGTAGTGGAGTTTTTATTCTCATGGGAATGAAAAACATCGTAATGAGAAACTCCCCCTTACTTTAAGTATATATTCACTTAGAAATTTTCCTTCATCTCTTTATAATTCTTTTTCCTTCTCCCCATTTGTTATTTTCAAGAAGAGATTGAGGGAATGGAAAATATAATAAAGAAACTGAAATATTAGTATATGCAACCAACCAAAAGACATGTAACCAAAATTTCTTTACTATTAGTAAGAAATAGTGCACGGAAAAGAGTACAAAAAAAGATCAGGTTTGATTCTATGTGGCTTCTTTTTCCTTGGATAATAGGCTTTTTAGAATGGTCTTCATTTTCTTCTGCTCTTTATGGTCGTCCTCAACTTGCTTCTCTAAAGAAACGATTCTTACATCTTGAGCGTCTATTTCCACTGCCTGAACATTAATTGTTTCCTCTTCATTTACAATCATTTCTTCCATCTAAATCTGAATATCTTTTTCCTCTCTGTAATATTGGACAAGAGAGCTTAGCTTCCCATTCTGATCTTTAACTTCCCGCATCCGATCATTTTGCTCATGGGTAAAATTTTTCTCAAAATCATCTGAAAGATTGCTGATTCTGGAATCTGAGTTATCAAAAGCATTCTTGACCTCTACTTGAAATTGATCAAACACCCCTGGCTTAGATTTGAAAACATTTTCCCATCCATTGAGCTTCATGTTCATGGAAATAAGATAATTATACTAATAAAAATCCGGATGCTCCAACCGCTCCCTGTAAATTAACCACTTGGAGATAGGCTTCACTGGTGACATTTCTTGAGAGGTGGCTTCTATAGACATTTGGAATTGAAAGCATCTGAAGAATTAAAAACTGTCATAACATAGATCAGAATGGCCATAAGAAAAGAGGCAGGGCTTCGAGATGCGAGAGCTTTGAAAAACCGATGTTGGACGACCCTCAGGGGTCCCCTTTATATAGGCGACAGATCTGACCATTGAGCTTCCAAAACCAATCTAACGGCTGAAAAACAATTTTCCCTGACCTGATGGTTGAAACAATACCCACAAGGAAAACTTAACTCCGAACATTTGAGGTTTTAAGGAAAACATTCGGATTTAAGAAAAATAGAATCATAAAATTTTTAAAACATAAAAGAAAACACCAACAAGAATGATATGACTACTAAAACATAATTAAGGAAATCATACCTCTTTGATTGGCCAGAATGTTTATTCATAATAGGTGATATTTTTCTTGAAGAGAAATTTTACTACGAAAAACTAACTACGAAAAACATAATGTTGAAAAGATGTTGAGTACCAAAACTCTAGTAAGAAAAGTATCAGTACGAAAATCTCAGTATGAAAAGAATGAGTACGAAGAACTCAATACGAAATGTTTGAGTATGAAAAATTTCAGTACGAAATGTATGAGTGTGAAAAATTTTATTATTAAAAGTATGAGTATGAAAATCTCAGTACGAATGTTCTAGTTCCAAAAATTTCTATTACGAAAATTTCAGTTCCGCAAGCATCATTACAAAAATTTCAGTTCAAAAAACTTAATTACGAAAAATACAGTTCTGAAAGCTTCATTACGAAAATTTTAGTTACAAATGTTCGAAAAAATGACTACGAAAACATTGATTACAAAATAATTAAAAAAATTATTATGAAACTTTTGATTATTAAAGAAAAAATAACTGATTAAGAAAATTTTGATTACAAAAGCATGAAAAAATGACTATGAAAATTTTGATTACAAAAGCATGAAAAAATGATTATGAAAATTTTGAATACAGAAGCATAAAAAACTGATTACGAAAATTTTTAATTACAAAATCAAGAAAAACTGATTATGAAAATTTTATTACAAAAGCATGAAAAACTATATCGAATATTTTGATTACAAAAGGAATAAAAACTAAATGTGAAAATTTTCAATACAAAAGAAAGAAAAATTGTTTACAAAAATTTTGATTACAAAAGCAAGAAAAATTGATTACGAAAATTTTCATTACAAAAGAAAGAAAAATTGATTTCAAAAATTTGATTACAAAAGCAAGAAAAATAGATTACGAAAATTTTCATTACAAAACCAAGAAAAAATGAATACGAAAATTTTGATTAAAAAAGTAATAAAAAAGGATTATGAAAATTTTGATTACAAAAGGATGAAAAACTGATTACGAAAATATTGATTACAAAAGAAAGAAAAATTGGTTACGAAAATTTTGATTACAAATGAATGAAAAACTGATTACGAAAATTTTGATTAAAAAAAAATTGATTATGAAATATTTGATTACAAAATCAAGAAAAATAGATTACAAAAATTTTGATTACAAAAGAAACAAAAATTGATTACAAAAATTATGATTAGAAAAGCATGAAAAACTGATTATGAAAAATTTGATTACAAAATCAAGAAAAACTGATTACGAAAATTTTGATAACAAAAGCATGAAAAACTGATTACGAAAACTTTGATTACAAAAGAAAGAAAAACTAATTACGAAAATTTGATTACAAAATCATGAAAAACATATTAAGAAAATTTTGATTACAAAAGAAAGAAAAATTGATTATAAAAATTTTTATTACAAAAGAATGAAAAATTGATTATGAAAATTTGATTACAAAAGCATGAAAAATTGATTACGAAAATTTTGATTTCAAAAGCAAGAAAATTTAATTACAAAAACTATGATTACAAATGAAAGAAAAAAAGATTATGAAACTTTTGATTACAAAAGCTAGAAAAACTGATTATGAAAATTTGATTACAAAAGCATGAAAAACTGATTATGAAAAATTGGATTGCAAAAGCAAGAAAAATTGATTACGAAAATTTTGATTACATAATCAAGAAAATTTGATTATGAAAATTTGATTACAAAAGAATGAAAAATTGATTACGAAAATTTTGATTACAAAAGAAAGAAAAATTGATTACAAAAATTTTGATTACAAAAGAAAGAAAAATTTATTACAAAAATTTTGATTACAAAAGCTAGAAAAATTGATTACGAAAATTTTTATTACAAAAGAAAGAAAAACTGATTAAAATTTTTTTTATTACAAATGCAAGAAAAACTGATTAAAATTTTTTTGATTACACAAGCAAGAAAATTTATTACAAAAATTTTGATTACAAAAGTAAGAAAATTTGATTGTGAAAATTTTGATTACAAAAGAAAGAAAAATTTATTTCAAAAATTTTTATTGAAAAAGAATGAAAAAATTGATTATGAAACTTTAGATTATAAAAACTATAAAAACTGATTACAAAAAATTTGATTATGATAATCATGCAAATGTACTCCCCCTTTGAAAAGGAATTTATTACTGTAAGGAAAATTGTTCAATAGGAAGCTAATGAAGAAGGATTACCTGACGGTAATCGTTCTTAACTTCTATTTAATGTATTCAAATCTATCGGAAGGTAATGATTTTGTGAAAATGTCAGCAAGTTGGTCTTGCGTTTCGATAAACTGAATAATGATATCTCTTTTAACTGTGTGATCCCTATGAAATAAAACAATTGAAATCAACATTTTTTTAAAGAAAAACAATGTTACCTATGCCAATAATTTCTCGCTGATTATTATCTCTGAAAGTTACTTTTCCCCCTTTTTTTGATAATCTTGTAAAAATAGTATTTGTAACCAATCATATGGCGGAAACATCCACAATCCATGTACCATGTATTGTTGGTGGCACTTTCCCTTTTTTCCTAAAAATAAGAAATAGTAAGGTCTTCAGAATCAATAATTTCTTCGATCAGGAATTGTTAGATAACAAAATATTGGATATCCATATTTGTTTAGAAAAATAATCTTTATGAAACCCAAGAGATTGAACTTTGTTTAAGGAACAATTTTTCTTCCAATTTCCGCCACATTGACACTTAGTGAAAAAAGAGGCTTTAGAAGAACAAAATAGTTATTTTTGAAAACTTGTTTTTTGTGGGTATAACCCACCCCAGTAGTGTTTCCTTGAGGTCTAATTTGAGAATACAACTTGTCAAAAGTCTCCTTCCCAGAGGTAAACATTGCAAGGAGCTTCTTATGATAAAAAATTTCAGATTTTAGTCTAATGACTGAATTCCAATCTCCAGGAATAATTTCCTTAGGATTATATTTTTCCCCAAAGATTTTTATTTTTGAAATATCATTCTTAAGATCATTAAAAAGTTCTTCATTATTATAAATTTCTTTCTCAAGGTCTTTAGAAAGTTTTTCTAAAATCTCTTCTTTATCTTTAAGATCTAAAGAATGATCTGAAATCTCTTTTGTAAGAACATCTTCCTTACTATTTTCCTTATCTAACTTCATAGAAATTTTAAAATTTTTTTCTTCCAGTAACTTAGAAAATCTAGATTCTTCTTCATATGAAGGTTAATTATTTTCTTAGGATGAAGTCTTTTCATTAGAAGTACTATTTTCGGAATAGTATTTCTTATCAAGAGATAAGTTTTTTAATGCTTCAGCAGAGCATACCTTAGCCATATGACATGTATATGGAAAAGAAGTATTATCAAAGATTCCCATATTCTTCTGAGAAGATGAATCATATTCAGAAGATTCCATTTATGAAGAGTCCCCATAGATTGTACTCCATGCAGTATTAGCTTTCAGACTTTTCTTAGCATTAGCTTTGTAGAACTTCTTCCTGTTTATTTCAGAATACCTCTCTTTTCTTTATTTCTTTTTAAGCATAGAGCAATCAGTTCGTATGTTTCCACTTCACTTACACTAATAGCATGTGACCTCTGAATCATTCTTATATTTATTTTCCTTCTTCTTATACCTAGATTGGAAATTTCATTGACCAGCTATCTTGTTCATTCTTCGAGCAAGATTAGCTAACTCATTCTCAGAGACATCACTTTCACTAGATTCAGATTGGATAGTAACCTTCTTAGACATGGATCCAGTTACTCTATCAGGAGTCATAGCTTTCATGTGATTTGATGATGTAGTAAAATCAATAGTACCATTCCCATTCTTCTTTTTGATGTTTTCAGTATCTCTCTTCATTCTTGTTTTTTGTTGGACAAGAGTTCCAAACAACTCATCTAAGGAATTTTGAGTAACCTTCCAGTTCTCATCAATAGTTGTTCTATTTGATTCCCACTCACTAGGCATAATATCATTGATCTTTCCTCATGATCTTCATCATTCAAACAGTTATCTCCCATAGATTTTAACCTATTCACGATAGGCATAAATCTTTGATTCACTATGCTTATGGGTTCTCCATAAGGAAAGTTAAAACCAAGATACTCAGCTCTCAACATAGCTCTTCTTGTCTTAATCACATTAGATGTACCAAAATGTGTAACATCAAGTTTCTTCCATATACAGTTATCTGTTTCACATAAAGAAATTTGGCTATATATGTTCCTAGTCATTGAACAGAATAATGTATTTCGTACCTTATAGTTTAATTGATAATCATGCTTCCCTTGGTTTGTGAAAGCACTCACTTCCTTATCAATAATTTTATAACCTCCAATAAGCATAACAAAATTTTCTACCCCAGTATTGATAACGAATGTCTTTATTCGATCACTCCTGTATTCATAATCATTGCCATAAAAAATTGGTGGTCATGTAGGATTTAGGTAGTCGATAGAACCAACATTTAAACCTTCCATCTTTAAGAAAATATTTTTACACAAAAAACATGTTAATAAAAAATGTTCGAATTCATGGAATAATATTCCTAAGAAAGTAAAATATAGAACAAAGAAAAAACTGAGCAAGGAAAACTTATTTGTGAGTATAGTTTTTTTAGAGACCAGCTCTAATACCAATTGTCGGATCAAAATAATGATGTACATGCTCAATATACAAGAGGTGGAGTCAATTGTACATTTTAAAAATTTCCATAAACAAGGAAATTTCTAATTTTATCAAAATTAAAATTAAGCAAATTCAAAAAACCTATAACAACAAACGAAGTATTGGTATAGGATATAAAGTTACAAACTTATAGTTTTATGCACATTCTTAAATCTGTAAAGTGATTCTGAAAAAGTGGTTCAGGAAATATGGATCTAGAAAATGAAACTTAACTGAAGTTTACAATATGAGATTCTACCTTAAAGCATATAGAATCTAAACTAATCAGAGTACAAGTGTAAGGAAATAAAAAAATGTTATATTTTCCTTAGAGTATGAAATGAAGTGGAAAAACACTTAGTAAAACTACTAGTAACAAGATATATGTCTTTTAATCCAAATATTAGGGTATCCAACAACCTTGGATAAAGGTCCCTTGATTTTTACTTTCAAAAAGTCTGTCTTTCCCACACCAGGGTAAGCCCTTGATATGAATATTAGAGTCTCTATATTGATATCCCCACAAGACCTCAACTTCAAGGTAGTTGGAACCTCTGTCTTCCTCAGCAAGGAAGCCCTCGAACTTCAAGGTAGTCGGCACCTCTGTCTTCCTATCCCTAGAATCCCTCGAATGTAATCACCATCATTCGAAGTCGCACGAAGAAATCTACATAAGGAAATGTTTGAACAAGTAGTTGAAACTTTCTATAAGAAGCATGAGAGTTAATAAGAGCCTCGATCTCTCTAGAAATCACTTCAACAGCATGTAAGCACAGGTTGTCAAAGATCAGTTGTGGAAGTTATAACTTCTTTTCAAATGAGCTCCAATTTATAGGCAAATTTCCATTGATCAGCTCCCTCCTTCAACAGTCATATTTTCCTTAAAATTCATAGGGACCTATAAAAGTGTCACTAAACCAACGGTTAGTTAGAAACAGAATGGACGAAATCGTTTTATAACAAAACATGTGTAACTGAAATCACGACACCTTTTTATAATAAAACAAGTGTAAGAATAAGCTAAACTAATGTTCGAAATGTCAGCAAATAAAAGTTAGAAGTCTAACCAAAATGGAATTTGGAGTCTATAATATAAGGATATTTGGATTTCGTTTATTAGGGAATTCGTAGTCAGAATTCATGATCAGAATTTGGAATGAGAATTCTGCACCCGAATTCGGAATGAGAATTCTGCATCGGAATTCAGAATGAGAATTCAGCACCGGAATTCGGAATGAGAATTCCACACCGGAATTCAGAATGAGAATTTGGCACCGGAATTCAGAATGAGAATTCCACACTGGAATTCAGAATGATAATTCTGCACCAGAATTTGGAATGAAGATTCTGCACGGGAATTCGGAATGAGAATTCTAAACCGGAATTTGGAATGTGAATTCTGCACCTGAATTCGGAATGAGAATTCTGCACCAGAATTCAGTTCGGAATGAGAAATCTGCACCAGAATTCGGAATGAGAATTCTGCACCAGAATTTGGAATGAGAAATCTGCACCAGAATTCGGAATTAGAATTCTGTACTGGAATTTAGAATGAGATTTCTGCACTGGAATTTGGAATGAGAATTCTACATTGGAATTCGTAATAGGAATTCTGATCCTAAAACAGAATACTTCATATCTAAGTATTTTACGATTCCGAGAATATAGATATGAATCTGATTTTTATTCTTATGAAAAAATATTGATATGAACAATGAAAACAAGATAAAGGTAAATTTACTTAAGGAATGAAATTTTCCTTATAAGAGTAAAATAGGGTTAAAAACATATTTTCTTAAAATAAGGTGTTTGTGATATTCAAAACAAGAAAGAATGGAAAAGTCATAAGGAAAACCCTTATTGACTCACAATATAAAATACTAGAAAATCCCCACTATTGATACCCATGTTTTCCCATTTCACAACTCTAAACATTTAAGTAAAAAATCATATGTTGTAGGGCCCCTTTCCCTTATCCAAATATGCATCAATGAAATCTATCCAAGTACAAAGTGAAATACCATGTTGGGTGTGAGTATAAGTCATTTTCTCAAAACCCCCATATCTAAATAAATAAAATTTTAGAAATATAGTTCATGAATTTAAGAGATAAAAATTTTATTAATTTAATAAATTAATATGACTAAATAACACAAAAATATTGGCCTTTAATCTCTGGGTTGACACCTATGGGTAAAAAAAACCTTCATTGCCACTATACTGGATAAATATAAGTATGTTATGAAACAATTATATCCATAACCATAAAAATTATTGTGTATGCTAAATAAAATAAGTAGTTGTGGAATATTATGAGTGAATCGGTCAACACTATTTATATAAGTATTTAATCATCCATAGTTAAAATCCCTGAAGATATGAATTTCTACAATACTTGGAAAATCGTTATTTATAAGTATTTATACATAACCAGCACAATCCCTATACATAATCATTTCAGTATAACCAGACACAGCCTGTATATGTAATAATTTTAGGATAACTGAGAATAAGACCTATATATATAATCATTTTAGTATAAGTGAGTTAAATATATATATATATATATTAATTCAATCATAATCACGCATCAATCATAACAAAAAGTCATCACAATAAAAAAATGCCATTTACCCAAATTACCTTTTATCTAGCCCTTTACAATAGCCATGTTAAGGATCCCAATTTTCATCATTTTTATATTTGATACTTTTTCATTATTCCTTTCAATTCCGAGATCATTATCCTGCTAGAATAGTCAAAAATCATAATATAAACATTCTAGTTAATTAAAAAAATTTATTTTTGTCTAGGTGATTCAATTTCATAAAATCACTTAAAATATCATGTTATAGTCATACATATTATTAGTGAAACAATTTATCATGTTCCTATAACATTCCAGGGCACCAAGGCATAAAGTATTCATATGTATTATTCTGATCACCAATGGACCCGATAGGATCCAATGGTAATTCTAAGAATATATATATCATTATATTGGGAATTTTTCAATTATTTAGGTTACATGCATGATGTTCTGGTGTAATCACACATGTATCACATATTATAGTTATTTGAAACAAATAATAGGGATATGATTTAGTCCACCCACCTTAAGAGTAGAGTATACATTCACAATTTTCAAGGTTCTAGGTAAATATAAATTCTTTCTTCCTTCACTTCATCAATGATTAATGATTCATCAAACAAGCGCATCACAACTATGGTCCATTGTTGGGAACAAAAGGTGAGATGAGAAAGGAGGATAAAGGCATTGTATTACCTTCAATATATCATTCTAGAACACAATGAAAAAATGAGAACAAGACTATAGAGGTAAGTATATTCTCATATGTCACCAATGGGAATCCTATAAATGAGAGGTGATATGTGTAAGAAACAATCATGATGGATGTACCAATTTAAAAATTGATACACCACTTTTACAACATATCCTAGAGGATTATGTTGTAAACTCTATGTTTTACACTGCCATTGGAAAATCTATTTCCTCAAAAATTAAACACAAAAAAAACCACCTATTATGATTCAAAATTCCATTTTTCATCATAATATAAGATTTATGGTATCCCCTAATATACTTACTTCTGGATACTATTCTATGGGGTTGGACTACCAAAAAATTTTATGCCATAAATTTTTTATTTATGATATAAATTGCATGCATCCATAAAAACAATCCTTATAAAGAAAAGATGCAACTATCAAACCTTTTGGACCAATGATTAACTTCTAAGGGTCAAAGAAATACAACTCAAATCAAATAGGAAATTACCTATAGAAGATAAGATCTTACAGCCTCCCCACCATATACCAACTCATCACTGAGCCTCTCTAAGTGTCACTATGGGGTAGGAAATATGTATGAGAACAATGATCATATATTTGGCTCCATCTCCTAGGAATCCTCTTGCACACTCTAAATCATCCACTACACTCATACTAGAGGTAAAATTCTCACCCATAAATTCTTCTCACTATAGTCCATGATAAAATTCATATTCTTCTCAAAGGAAAAATAAACATCCAACCCGATGTCATCATCGCCTATCACATGATAAGGGTCAGGATGATATCTATAATGCAGTAACATATGAAATAAATTGTGAATGAAAGTACATCACGGTGGAAGATCCAAATTTTATTCCACTAGAATAATGCTTTCCACAATCTGAAATGACCCAAAAAACATGGGCTATGTTTTTCCCTATTACATGATATCAGGTTTCCATAGCCTATGTGAATCCTAAGAAAAACAAAATGACAAACCAAAAACTATATTTTTTATCTCTATTAGGTATTGTTTGATTTTTCAATCTCTTCATTATCACTTAAAATATTATAGTCAACTAAACAAACTCATATGTATCCTACATGAGATATTTTCCATCAAGTGTAGACTCACTTACCTCTAACCAACAAAGAGGTGAATGAAATGGACTTCCTAGTATAGCCTAAAAATAAGCCTTTTGGAACAATTCATTAATGTTATTTTTATTTAAGAACTCCATGAGCCTTATATTTTACTATCAAGAACCACCAAAATCCAAAATATTGACTCTCTGTATATCCTACAGAATCTGATTGTCTGGTTACATTTTCCAACAGTATGAGGGTGATAGGATATACTCAAGAGAATATATTATCCCAAATCCTTTTAGAGACCTTTGAAGAACTAGGATGTGTAATTAGGATCATGATGATATATGGTACACCTCATTAAACTATGTAGCCAGACTATTTCACACACGTAGAGACTTCTCTGATCATCAATGGAAAATGTACCTCTAATAAAAAAGATGTGGGATACCTTCATTAGTCCATCTAAAATAACCCATACAACATCATAATTTTATGGGTTCCTATGTAATATGTTTCTAAAAAATACATTGTTATATAATCCAATTTCATTACAAAATGTGTAGAGGCTGTAATAACCCAACATGACTCTGATGCTCATCCTTCTCTTGTAAATAGGTAAAATGAATTTCTATTAGTCTTACTATCTATTTTTTCATCCTAGATCACTATTCTCTCCTATAGGGATAATGATACATAATTTTTAGAAATATATTCATATTCCATTTAGTAGAATGAAACTCTCTCATCACCTACTCATGAAAACCCATAGGAACCCATACTCGACCTCAAAAAATAAGAACGTCACTACTAAAAATAGACTATCTTGACGGTAGCTCCCCACCATATTACCTATCAATCATAACTAATCTCTCCTGACCAGATGACATTTCTATTGATCTTATAAAGAAAATGGGTATAATTGATGATAATTTAGAGCTACCAATCTTTGAGACTAGAAAACATTGAGATGAATGTTTTCAAAAAGATTCAACAAAATCCACTCATCACAAATCTGTCAAACTTAATATTTCATTGACATCCAACTAAAATATTCAGTAAAAATGTTTCCCTTTCCTAGTGTATAAGAAATAATGAACACAAAATACTATATATACTTGATCCACCTATTACCCATGCTTCCGGTCTCATTGGTAAAAGACTCAATTGGTAATATTACGGTCCATGTACACCAAAAAATTCCCAACCAAAAGATATTGTCACCAACATATAAATGAAAAAATAATCATAGCTATCTTGAGATCAAGATTTGGGTAATTCCACTCATGTGTTATCATCTATCTAGATCTATAAGCAACCACATGATCCTCCTGTATTAGAATTTCACAGAGATAAACTACGAATGTGTCACAATACATGGTATACTCTTTACCTAGAATGGGAAATGTGAGAATTAGTGTTGATGTTATCCTACTTTTCATCTTATATATATCCTTCTCGTATGTATATAGACAAATTAAATTCTGCACCTACTTGGTCTTCCAAGATGTTAGTGCTTCCAGATGGGATAAGTCCTAAGTAAAATGATGATAGTAACCTAATGGACTTGCGTTCCATGTATATTGAAGACATTATTGATTTTATTCTAATATACCATTAATAGAACCATATCTAGGTCCACTAATACTCTAGTCTCTGAGAAAACAAAACACAATTAGTGATCTCTCACACTATAGAAATTTCATTTAGATATCATGACATAAATTTAATGATCTCTCTATAAATTCATGATTGTGTTAAGATGTTGGGAATGATCATATGCAGACTGAGAGTACACTAATATTTGATAAAATATAACTACAACAAACACATCTTGAAAATGATGAAATATATAATTCATAAAATTCGTGAATATTTCAGATATGTTTTTTAGACTGAATGAAATTACCACGAACTCTTATGGGTCATAATTACTCCTAAATGTTGTATGATGTATGAATGATTATATTAACCCAAACAGACCATACCCTGAATTAATGTACATTATAGAAAATATCCTATCAACTATCAGCTAATGAAATTAATCATGGATGTGTATAACATGATACTAGTTCTTGATAATCATATGGTTCGGTCTGTGATAATCCGCACATAAGTGCAAAGTCTCATCAACCTTATTGGATAAAAGAAAGAGAGAAACCCAAAGAGACATACCAGTATGTATGAAACCCTTGGCATCTAAATATTCTAAATGCAATTCCAAATTATTAATTTTTGGTGGTTCCATTTTATAAGGCTGTATAGATATTGGTTTAGCTCCCAACACCAATTAAATCATGAACTAAATATCTCATTTCAGTGGTAATATATATAATGTGTCAGGAAAAAAATATCAAAAAATTATTCCACAATTGTGGGAATGTATCCTTATATATTCAACCATCATCTAAAGCAAAAAATACTATCTGATCCTGGATAAAATCAAATAATCATTGAGTTCGTCTGGAATGATTAGCCTAAAGATCCCTCTTACCCGAGTGTATGTTTCTACCACATATGGAGATAAAAATATAACAATCAATAGATAATAGTCAGTACGATCCTGGTATATAACCATCCAATCCATATAAATGATCTAATAAAAACCTTTCTGTCATGTATATATTGTTTCTAAAGGAAATTATAGACTCTAATTTTAAAAGAACACCCCATATAACACCTGATATTCTCTGATCACACTCCCAATGGTTTTCCAATTTTCATAACAATATTTGAGCTCTCTATAACCTAGATCAAGCCATTTTAAAATAGATATAATAAAAAAGGAATTTGATACTCTTATATCAAAAAAACACATGCAATTGTAGATGATATAAGAATAATACCTGATGGTAAAATGTGATTCATCCAAGATAATCAGAGTTGAATATAAAGAATATATATGACTTCCTATCAAACATAGGATCCATTCCAACTCACCTAAATTAAGATAGTACTACATATCCTGCACTGGGGCACTACATCCCCTTATTCATCCTTAATTCCCTATGGAACTCCAACTATCTATCTGGATTCGTCCGACATTGCACTATTTTTATACATTGTGTTCCTATATAACTTTTGAATATGGTCCATACTACCTTAATCAAAACACTCCAATGTTGGGTAAGGGTGATGAGGATGCACGTAGCCCATTTTTTAATTAAAACAATTAGCACATGCCCAGAGGAAAATCATCCAAAAATAAGATTAAAAAATATTAAATCTGTCCAAATGAGGAAAATTTAAATTTATCTCATTGAAACATAGGAAATAACTCATCAGGAAGGGTGACAGACTTTGTGAAGTTGTCAGTGGATACCCTTATATAATCGATTTTTTTGGAAGGAGAGTTAGATTACCGATAATCATGTGACATGAAGAAATTAAGAGTGGAAATATTATTCTATCATTTGGCCCATTTAAAAACTAATATCTAAGAAAAATGAATGTTTAAAATTATAACATCTTTAATGATTATGGAATCATCACACTCAGACCATACATTGTTCCATCCATGTTGAATTTCTTTGTCCACTCCTTCAATCAACCAAATCATTTCAATATACAAAGAAAAGGAAAACCCAAATGAACCATAAATACATCCATGCACATAACCATTATGAATTGTAAAAACCTCCCCATATCTTATAAGACTAGGAATAAATATAGAGGAACCATCTAAATTGAAATTGATACACCCTATAATTGGTGAGTTTTTAATTCCCTCAAATGTATCAGAAGTGGGACAAGGGATACATACATTTTTCTACAGCATCACGATTGAAAATTTATGTAAAATTTTTCATATTTATCCCACTTGTTAGTATTGGAATTCCGAACAACCATAATAATTTTAAAGATAGGAAAATAAATATTGATGTGTGCTGATTCATACAGTGATTTTTTTCTGCAATACCAGATGAAATGAAGAATATCTGCACATGAAACCATTGACATATTCATCAGCTTATTAGAGACCAAGAATTTAATGTTATTTGTAAGATGAAGTACAATCGAGTCTGTTCTCATAAGTTTTTTTTTTCAAACATAGCATAGATAGTGTTCCATAATTTTGATGTGGTGAGATAGATGAGGAATAGGTAAACCATGTCCTCCTAGTGTTGGTTGTAGAGAACACATCTTGTGTAAAGAGATATTCCAACATCATTCATATTAGTGACCATATGAATTTTGTGTATGAAGAGCCTCCCTAATCATGCTAATCTCAATAGAGACATCCATTTTTTACATTATTTTTTCCTTAATATTTTTTCAATAGAAATGTTTAACATTGAGGATTTAATCTGTAGTCGGATCACAAATAAAAAATTAATCTATGTTAATGAAATCATAATTGTTACAAATATCTATAATCATTGTAGGGAGTGATTGTAGTTAGACCAATTGTTCTATGATGGTAGTGCAGGAGCATGCAATCTGATTAGAGGGACTGAGTGTGATAAACAGCAGATCTCCTGTCCAATTGTCATACCAAAATATAATGTATGATTTGATGTTATCCAACCAGTTCTAATGCATAAGAATTATATTGAAAATGAGTCTTAGGGAAGTATATAATTCGTAGATGATATAGAAATAATTCCATGATTTTATATTCTCAAGGAACCTCCCTCTGAGAAGGTAAAAGATGGTTTTTTACAACTCAAAGGACTCCAAATGAAATAATCTTAAAGGGTGTCATTGAAGAGGCTAATATTATTTATTTTAAGACCTCCTATGGTAAGAGGATTTCAACATTTCTTACATGACATGGTGATGATTTTTTTCTAAAGCATATATCTACTCTAGAAAAAAAAAATCTGGAAGTTTTATCTTTATTGAGTAAGGAAGAAGACTATTTATTTATGAGGAGGCATCGTCCATAAAAATACATAACACACATTACAAAAACTAAGTTAAGAAACATAGAAATCCTCAACATGGGATGAAATATTAGAAACACAACTCAAATTTACTCTCTAAGTGGATTAAACTATGATTTGGAAAAGGATAAAAATATTTTAATTCTCGTTATCAGGTAAAACTGAATTATCATTTCACTATACGTGGGAAAATATTTCACATGTAAGAAACATATCACCACCAATAAAAATACATGTGAACATATATCCCTAAAATACATTCATGATTCATGCATACTCACCTCATTCTATACCATCCTATGAGTAAAGATATCAACAAATATTTACATCACACAATATGTGAATTACCCAAGGGGAAATAAAATCAACATTTACAAGAGAACATCATGAAAAGTGATCATATCCTCAAAAACATTGTTTCCCATTCACATGGGATAGATACTCACATAGAAGAGATCTTAAAAAATACCTAAAACATCATAGTCTCCAATATATATATCAAAGATTCTAAATAACTAGAAAAAAACATAATATCTCATACCACTCTGTAACTACCAAGCTCGGTACTCACTCACAGGATTGAGCTTTTTTGTTAAGTGACGTGATACATACTTCTTTATATAACAGAAGCTTCAAAATATTAATAAGGGTGTGAGGAGTATAGTGTGGAGACTATACACTCTAGTATAGACTAATTAAAACAACATAAATAATAATCAATGTATCATCAAAAAGGATAAACAATATTAATGATCAGTATATAAAATTTATAGAATGAGGATATTAATGAATTAATACAAATAATAATAAATCATTTATTATTTGGATGAAATGTTACTAAATACAACATTAAAGGTTAAACAAATATAAAAAAATAATTATAATGATGAGAGATTCAAAAATATCCTATAACAATCACCATGTCCATCCCATATAAAAACTCAAAACCATCCACCAAGAAGTGTTCCAGCACAGGTCCCCTTCCCCTTATCCAAAGTTTAATCCATGACATCCTTCTAGGTGGAAAATAATTACCCATACTATGTGAGATTATAAATTAATAGGTTAAATCTACCATGTCTACAAAAATACATTGTAAGGAATATAGTTCATATAATAATGGGATATATATTGTTTTATTTTAATAAAATAATATTTCTAAATGCAATAAACTTGTTAACCATCAATATCATTATTGATATCCAGGGGCTATTAAAACCTTCTTTCGAACCATGTTGAATAAAACTTAGCATGTCATAGAACTTTTCGATCTATATCCATAACCCTTATAAGGTATAGTACTTAAAATAAGTACAAGTGAAGAAACAATAGAGAATCGAGGAAACCCATATATATTAGAATTAATAAATCATTGGGATCGATCCCTATATATAACCATATTAAAAACATCATTAAAAATACCAATATTTAATAATTTTATAATTACCAGGTGAAATCCCTATATATTTTCTTTTAAGAATAAAAATTCAGATGACCCATATATATGAATTTCAATATAACTAGGCATAAGACCTATTTATATAAAAATTTCAATATATCGAGGTGGAAGCCCTACATCTAATCATATTAGCATTACTACACAACAACCAAAAAAATTATCATAATACATGAAGGTAATTTCCCTGAATTAACATTTATCTATCCCTTTATAATTCCCTATTATGGGATCTTAATTATCAATATTTTTTACAATTAATATACTTTCATTCATCATTTCAATTCCATGTTCATTCTCATTCAATAATAATCAATACTCATCAGATAAACATGATCGGCCAATTACACATCAATTATCCAATATAATCTAGGTGATTCTATTTTATAAAATCACAAAAAATATCATTTCATGATTATTAATGTTTTTAAGAAAGTAATTAATAATTTTCTCATAACACCTCATGGTTCTAAGGTCTCTGGAGACCGTAAGTCTTAGTCTCATCAATAATGGTCTTGACAATATCTAAAGGAAGTTCTATGAATAGTTTTATAATAAAACAACTTCTCAATTATAAAGGTCATATACATGACGTTTTACCAAAATTATACATATATCCCAAACAATTAATATTTGAAACATACAATAGTGATATGTTTTTGACCATCCACCTTATGTGAAGAGTATAAAATGTCAAATCTCAATGTGTGAGGTAAATCAAAACTCCTTCTTCATTCTATTCATCGATGACAGAGAATTCTTCCGACACATTCATCATAACTAGGGTCCATCATGGGGTAAAATAGAATACATAAGGAATAATAAGAAATAATGATTATTACATTCAATATCTCAATCTAAAAAATCAATATCCAAAGAGAATGATCATATAGATCAAATGTAATACTTGTATGTTGCGGGTGGGAGGTTTGTAAGAAAGAAATGTTTTCATTAGAAAAATGATCAAATACTGCTAAAATTTAAATATCAGAACATAAAAAGTTTGATGTAACCATGATGTTTATGTCGTAAAACCCATGGTTTACAATGTCACATAAAAATTGATTTTATTAGTACGAAAAATCATTGAAACCATATTTTATATTGTAAAAGTATATTTTATGTCATAGTACATAATTTATGGATTTCCCTATGTAGAATTTTTGATTTTTTCTATTTTATGGTATCATCCTGCCTAGATATTTTGTGTCATAAATCCTTGAAATATGGTGAAAATTATATATATCCATAATCAATCATAAAAATTTATATTAGAATAAAGTTTGATATATAGTAAGATGTTAAGATTTTATTATATTTTTTCTTATGAATAAAATAGTAAACATAACTAGATTTATATTGTTGAAGCTTACAACATGATTTATATTTTTTGTTGTATGATGTTTTCATTAAAGAATAAGAACAAAAATATGAGTTAACTTTTTAAAAAGAAAGTACATTTATTGATGTGTTTACATATAGGGTTTCAAGTGTTATGATGTAATGGTAATTAATATAAGGATAGGTAATCATTAAGATTGATTATACATTCAAATGTATTAATACCGCTTTATGTTATTATATTATTGTATTCAAAAGTGATTAACAATATTTTTGGGACCATTGTGTTTTAATACAAGAACGAGGTATATATATAAAATATTCATATCATGGGATTTACAATGAAATTTATTTAGATATAATTTTATTAAAATGATATAATTCGTATGGTAAAGATAAAATTTATGGTTAATATGTGTTGAGAATTATTCCATCCATTTTATCCCTATGAACATAAATCTGAAATAGTCATTCTAGAATCACGTAGAGGAAATAGATCAGGGTTGGAAGTATCTAAAGTAAATTTCCTAGATCATGGTATAATTAATGTACACTAAAATAATTACACTAATTCCCATAATTTAGCCCTATTCACAATAAAAACATTCAAACAATAAAATTATATTTAATTAAGAAATATAATACTTTGGTTCAACATGGTTTGGATTGTAATTCCTACATTCAAAGGAGAATCATTACAACATTTCATTTATATGAAATAAAAATTTACAACATTGTGACTAAAGTTTCACTATGGAATAATAAAGAAAATAATATCAATAACATTCAATATTAATCCTACAGAGAGGTGGACCACTACTATTTAAATATTGTAACTTGTAGTGACCCAATTTCGTTAACCATTGAAAAGTGTGTCATTCCATCTACTCCACAATCCCCACTCCCAATCTCATTTAACAAAAACAGTATGAATTTCACCTCTAGTAAACTAGAAAACACATCAAAGTGGAACTAAACATTCCCATGTATTGTAATTACAATATTAAAACTTTTGGAACAACACTACCTTCATCTGATCCCATTGGAAGAAATCCTACAAAAGAATCCCTTTTAAGGAAACTCTTTCCAAAATTAAAAAGGAAACCACTACCACTAATACCAATTAAAAAATGTAAAGAGATTATAGATCAATTCCTTATGTTAGTTGTACATCAGTCAAAAAAATTTTGGATTCACATTTTCCAAAAAATATACAACTTGAAGAATGATTTTGACAATACACTACAACCCCACCTTCAACATCCACAAACATCCTTCAATTTCTTATACATATAATTATTATCCACCAACATTTATTCACATAATCCCAATAGAGTCTTTATGTATATTAAAAATTTTATACGCAAAATCGTGGTAAATATAACCATAGGTTTTTGTTTCCCATATACTGATCTGAAATCCAAATAACTATCTCACCACTTATTCTGGATGTAATAGCACAATAGAAAAATGTTTCTAGTTATTGTATGAGACAGTATATTTTATCAAAATTGATTTAATTCTTACTATAATAGTAGATAAATCCATTGAAATGACTACAAACATGTTGTTCAGGTCAACATCCTAACTCTACGATCTCATTTCTTTCTTTTATTACAACCATATGCCCTAAATCCATTATAGAAAGTGTTGTTAACAATTTTATCTTGGGCATCTAACTCATCATGGATCCTATAAAAGTGTAAAAAAACATGGGTTTTCTTTTTGTTAAAACAAATTAAACGCTAATGTTTTCAATAAAAACCCAGGTAATAGATCATCATCTCAAAAAAATACATTTTTACATTCATTCTATTGAGATACCGAATAACCTATTTAACAGCTTACCAAAATTCCATTCCTATATTGTGTATAAACTAACTAACCACATTCATTACATTAGCAATATCCAAACATGTACATATTATATAATACATAAAACATCATATTGTAGAGTAATAATGAATTTTTAAAATGTACATTTATTATTCGTCAACTTTTAGTGCTAGTTTAATTGAAATTTTAATGTTACCAGTGAGATGAGTTGAATATGTCTTACATCCACTAATTATTAATTTTTTAAGGATCTTATGAATGTATTCCTTTTTTGATTAAATCAGGATTATATTTTTCTTAACATGCTCAATCCTCATGACCATGATCTTCTTTATAATTCAAATATATTTCATTTCAAACATTCTAGATAATACTTCCTTCAAAATTTGAATCAGATTAATATTTATACCATCTAATAAAATATCTTATATATATATATATATTAGTAATATTATAGAATTATTTATACTAAAATCTTAGAGATAAAATTATTGACTATTAGTACTTTGAAAGAAACATTTTTATTTCATGAAGGAACCAAACATCTATTTCTAACATATTGTGTCATGTTTCATACCAAAGTGATATTTTCAGAGTATTCCAACAATGATCTCTTTCTGATTTTTAATAAAAAAATAAATTTCACGACATAATTTTATTTCTATAAATTAAAAGTAAAAAATCCTTCCACATGTCCATTTTCCCAAGGAAAAAAATTCTATAAGCATACAAATTTTACATATTTTTCATATCCGAAAATTTTCACAATTGAAGAAAATATTTCATAGAAATTCATTACATCATTCTCTTGAAATAAATTCATAATAAACCTAGATTTACATCTTTTACATCTATATGATTCTTATTTCAATCTAAAAAACCACTTGTTTTCTTTTGTATCCTCCCATATTGTAATTACAATACCTTGTGGGTGTTAGTTAATCAATGTGAATCCAAATAATCCTCCTTAACACCTCCTATGAAGACTTGGTAAGCCAAAAAATGGAGGAGAATTTTGACAGTGAGGTCATGTGTCAACGGGAACCTCATGGCCAATCTGAACTAACCTTGGAGTTGATTTTACTCCCGGATGGTGAGGTGACAAAGAAAGTGTTATTTCTCAATGCCTCAAAAGAGGAAGAGACCATGATGATGGGTCGGGACATTGAAGTGAATCTTAATGAGGAAAAATATATTTGGATTGAAAAATAGGACTCGATCCTAGTTGGGGGATTCAATAAGGGGATAATCAGAATCGAGGAGTACATCCGAGTCTAGGATAGGTTGACTTCTTCACTTGAAGTCCTAATAAGGGGAGATCTGCATACACAGGTATCTGCTATATCCTGGAGATTGTTTAGGGATATGGTATCAGGCAGAATTCAATTGTTTTTCAATGAAACTTCTCTACCAGATTTTTATTAATTCTTGGGTGATCACCTTTTCCTGGTATGTTTGGTTGTGGGTAAGTAATTCTTCATTTTTTGTTTCCCGATGTGTTTTTTGGGTGTTTCAATCCCAAAAATTATATGGAATTTCCTTAGATGAGGGTTAGAGCACAAGGCTGTCACTACTGCATGTCACATGGAGCGGAAGACTGAGAGGGTATGGCTTATCCATTGGTTCCATGCCTGTGCATCATTGCACAGGACTGTTTGTTGTGTTTACATGCTTTGGAGGAGGCCTTTTAATGCTAAGTTGCTAGGAAGGGGCAAGACCAGTCTTTTCTTGGGGTTCTTTTGCTGTTATTTTGGCAGTTTTTTGGTTGTTTGATGGACTTGAGGTTTCTCACATTCCCTTAAAAGTGTTTTGATAAAATAAAAAATAATTTTCAGTTAGAGATTCTCCTATTGAAACTAGTTTACCCTTAACATTACATTTATGAGTTTTGGAGTGTGATTCCCCGGTTACTAAACATTCTAATATATATTCATTTGGATGAACATCTAAACATTATGAAAAAAAATTTAAACTTCCTTATGGAATTTATATCCTTCTCATAGATTCAATGACATATAAAATTTCAAGAATATTATTTCTTCTAGGAACACCATTCTAATCAACTAAAATGATGTTGAATATTTGTCCTCAACTTCCTTCTCCTTTATGTTGTAATCATTCCAAAATATCTTATCATTTAAGAGAATATTCCAACTTTTGAATGAAAAATCTTTTCCATATCCAAAATATGAAAACCCAATTCAGCCCAAAATGAAACACGATAATAAATTTCCTTCCCACATATCTCTATCTTCATCAAAAACATTAATTTATGAAATACTTCAAAAAATTATAATGTGATATACTTATAGAACTTTTGTAGAGAAATGTTTTTTATATTTCTACACATCTGGTTATGAAGAACTTTATTGATCATGTTTTTGGTTTTACCCACTACCTCTAACCAAAACTCCATAGGAATTTCAGAATGTAGTGTATCCTTATTATCCTCTCTATCAACATCCATTCCATTTAGTCAGCAAGAAAATTGTGTTCTAGTGTACATAGAATTGTTTTTTCATATCAGATACCACTTTTCAGGCAATAGATTTGGATACTCATACCGACAAGCTCACCATAATTGTTTAATCTTAGAAATCTTAAAAAACATTTGACATCTCGTTCCACCATATCCTTCCATTCAACAAATATTCCTAACATTTTTATTTAATGATTCTATAATTATATCAATAATTTTCTTATAGAATCTTCAACGAAGGAAACCAAGTATCTTGCCTTTGTATAAGAATAAAATGGGGAGGTCCCCAAATATATATATGAATTCATTCCAGATTTTTTAATTTTGCTGTTCTTATAGAACAATTAAAGGATACGTTGTGTTTTTCACCATAATATAACTCTTGTACATTATCATGTCTTATTTATTTAACTTAAATATGTCTATTTTGACTATAATTTTCATACTTTTATTATTGTGGTTCTCAAACCAGTTACTCCAAAGTTCTAAACTTTTTTAAGAAGTAATTCTAGATAGTGTAGTTCCCAGTACCCTTCTAATTATATACAATGACAAATATTTTTTCCCAATTAATATGAAAATATAACCTTGAGTAATATTTCATAATCCCTTTGAAATAATCCCCTTTAATTATGTTTCATCCACCTGACCCACATAAATAAGGTTCTTCTGAAGTCTTATCACAGGTAAAAAATCTATCCATATATGAAAAATTATATTACAAAAATGAATCATAGCATATAACTTTCCCACAATGTTAACTTAATCATCATTAGAAATATACAATAAACCTAAACATCTAGATATTTTTTTAATGCCCCATTTTACTCTTATGGAGTGGAATGATGTTTTGGAATCTATGATCCATGATATCATTCATGTAGAAAAATATTCAATTTTATTTTAATACTCTCCCCCATGACACTATGTTATTATAAAAAGGTCCTTTTAGAATTACTTTCCCTCTCATGAAAATATTTCATGAGGATACCACTCTATCCATAATGCCCAAAAATATGCACACCTCCAGATGACTTTTCTGTACTCTTATTCATTGATTTCCTCTCTACCTGGTTCCAATTATCTAGATGAGTTGATCAACCCATTATTTTCATATTTAAAATCTCTTATAAACAAAATTCACTATATTTCAATCAAATCTCATCATTTAGAATAATTTTATGAATATTAGTGAAATTAAAATCTTTATTTCTAGTTTAACAACTTATAACTACAACCATGGTTTCCCAAAACTCTTATAAAGATGATAAAAATAAATATTCCCAAAAATTATCTATAAATGTAATCATTAAAGAATATAGATATATCTGGAATATGTTTAAATTATTAAATAAATCATATACAGATCATCAATCCAATAACCTCATGCTAAATAGCCATTTCATAAAAGTCACATTATTTATTTTTTGGTTTCTCATTCTTATTTTCAATTATTCCATCAACTATATGATTGATTTTTTGTCTTTAATTTTAGAAGCTGAATTCACAAATATATAAATTATTTTTTAAACCACGTTCTTTATGATCTAGATTTTCCCATTCACCTTCTCTCATTGATTCTAGATTGACTCGCTTTAATGAATACTAAAGATATTTCTGAATGAGATAGTATTATATTTGAATTTTATAGATATTATAATATTTTATATAGAAATTCACAATCCAAACATTTCCTTATTGTTATGATGTATTTTTAAAAACAATGAATTATATTGAAAATCAAAAATATATGGGAAAAATAATGTGACATATATTACCAAGTGAATTGATGAACCTCTGGAGAACCAAATCATGTGATACCACATGTTGGTAATTCATCAATATTAATTGTACTTTATGATTTCAATTTAATGTAGTAGTTCTAGAGTTACCAGATTGAAATATATTATTGATGAAACTATTGGAACATATAGTTCTAGAAAATGGTAAAAAATTATCACCGAAATAACCATACTAAGTCAAAAACATTTCCATATTCACTCTAAAAAATATTCAATAAATGAATGTTAATAAAATAAATAAACAATAAAACTTTGGTCTTATGTGGTTTAGGTTATAACTCTTATATACATGGGTGAAACATTGTTGTATTTCATTTCTAAAAGAAATAAAAATTTAATATCTTTTGACATAAGAGTCACTATATTTTACTACGACAAGTAATATCAATTATATTCACTACCCATCCTCCAAACATATGTTTTTACCCATGTTTACACATTGTTGATTCTTGTCATCCATCTAAATAGACCCCTGAAAAGTTTAATAGTATATCTATTTAACTACCCATCATTTTATCTCCTGTGGAAAACATTGGTGTGACTGACACCTCTTGTAAACATGAAAACACATCATGGTGGACCTATAAATTCAATATTATATAATTACATGATGAAAAAGTCTAGAATAACACTACCTTGAATTGATCATATCAAAATAACTCTTTCAGAACCATCCCCTTCCATGAAAATATTTCAAGAATGCTAAAGGAAACCACTGCCACTACCAACAATTCAACAACTGATGAACATCCACAACCACTTTTTCAAATATTTAAAATTTATTAAACTAAATCAGGCATCACATATTACAAAAAATATTATAATTGATATTGAGTAATAAATATCATGTTATATTTTAGAAGAATAAATGATTTTACAATGGATTTATGTTTGTTTAAGATAATTATTGTTATGTTATAATATTTTTATGATTATATTATTAGGGAATATACATTTTTGGAATACTAACTTATGAGGGATTAATGTTGTATAGAAATAAATATTAACTTTATCTCAAGAAAATTAGTGACTAAATATTTTTTATCTTTTGAGTTCTAACTTGTTTGGGAATATTTTGAAGATTTATAAGGTTATTTTTTATATAATGATTTCATTTCCACTTTGGGTGTTAATTATCGACTATATGGAGATTAATGACATATTTATTCGTATTTAATGTTATCCTCCCTGATGTAATATTTTTATTAATGGATAGAATCATGAGAAATAATGTTTCATCGTTTTCTGGATCGTGTGATCCATTGAAATTCAATTTTAGTTCTTCTGGCATGAAAAATTCCTCATGATTATTTTTTATATGGGAATAAGTAAAAGTAATAAACCACTCGAAGAAAAATTAAAGTTATAAATAATAATTATGGTATTTAATGAAGAAATGAACGTATATTTTTTATATTATTCTACATCATGGTGTTAAAATAATTAATCAAATCATGAAAGTGGAAAATAAATCTATTGATACTTTTTGGAAAATATTTATATTTTATGAAGTTACAAATTCTTTAAATTTTACTCTTGAAGTATTATAATTATTTTGAATGCATGGTTTCATAATTTATTATGAAATTTTATGTTTCTTAGTCAGAACCTAGGCATTAAATTCCTTTTCAAAATAAAATTTTATCATTGTTTGTTGAAAATCACTTATTTCCACTTATATATATATCATATACACATCGTAATTGAATCTAAAAATGTTTGAAATCCTTTTTTTGTTATGAAAAAAATGATAGGGTGCAATTTATTTAAGGGGTAATAATGAAACACAGAAATATTTTAATTTATATTCCTTAGAAAACTATAAAATGCACATTTTCATATACCACATAAAACAATGACCATGAAATAAACTATTATATAATATTAACATATTATTATTTGAATACGATCATTATAACCTAGACGTTTGATTGGTGGGTATGAGCATGAGTGAGTACATTATGATATAATTTTTGAGAAATTTCTATTAATAAAAATGTATTAATTAATTACTATAAAATTATAACTCAATTTTAAATAAAAACATATAATATTAAAATAGATATTTTATCAAGTAAATTAATTTATGTATTCAACGTATTTATATTAATGAAAATTATGATAATATCTATTATTACATGATTTTAATGATTAATACAGATCATATATTTAATAAATTAAATTAATATTTTTCTAATGTTTGTTTTTAAATATTAAATTATTATAAAAGCATTTTTTATTAAAGAATTCATTTTTTAAAAATCATTTATTTCATTTTCTATATAGATATTATGATTAATTCTATCTAATTTAAGAAATTATGTTTTATAAAAAGGAAATCCTTTTAAGAATTATAAGGTTAAAATAATCTTAATATAAAATTTTATAATTTTTCTAAAATGATTGATTTTTCTTTACAAAGCACTGAAAGATATTTTCTGTAATACTTCCATTTATTTTTTTAAATCATGAAATTTGAATGTCACATTGTATTTTGGATTTTTTAAGAGTCAAATATATTAATATTTATTATAAATAATATAATTAATTTTATGGGATATAACATTATACCATTTACAAGTATAACATCATTTTTATTATAAAAATGATCATTAGTATAAATAATAATATTCATTTCATTGCATGAACTTATATTAGACGTAATTTTTTAAATTTATAGAAATTGAATTTTAGAAAATATATTTCATATTGTTAATCATAATATTAAAATAATTTATAAATTTACATTTCATTTTTAATTATAATGAATAGTATCCAAGGTAAATTTTTATCACCATAGTAAAAGGTGAAATGGGTTAATTGGGTTTGAAACTTTCGGATAAAGCCTCAAAATCACCCTTGAATATGAACTTATTTCAAAAATCTCAATATGTATAACTTATTAATATTACATGACATGAATATAAATAGAAAAATATATGAATGAATAGATAAGATAAACGTGATGATAAATAAATTATATTTATAATAGTAATTTATTATTCATTATTAGTAATAATATAATTTCCTAGTATGTTTCGGAAACGCCAATCTAGTGCTGGTGTATATAGTAGAAAAATAGAAAAATTGTTTTTAAAAACATTAAAACTAATATTTATAGTGAATTATGGTGCGATAAGAATTTATATAATAATTATATTTTATTATTCAATATGAAAGTATTTATATTAAAATTTAAATTATTATTTTGATGGCATTAAATTCAAAATATGAGAAAATAATGAAAATGAATAAAAATGGTATATAATGATTAAAAATTATTTTTTAATCATTATAAAATGATTAAAATTCAATCATAACTTTGGTAGATGTAAAATTATAAATCTTATCATTCATATCCCATGTATGTGCAACTTAAATTTTTTTAAATTACATTCATAACTATTAAAAATTGAAAAATCATGAAAATGTAATTGATTTTTGACTATAAAAAGGACTCAATATTTTATTTTCAATAGAAAATAGGAGTTATTTTTTCAATAAATACACTAAACATATTACTATTTAAATTTCCCTTACTATGTACCCAATCCCACATATTGACTTTAAGTGTCTCCTTCAATAGCCTTAGGCTTCATCGAAAAGATGATATTAAAAGAAGATATATATATATTAACTGATTCCGTTCATGTTTATTGCTTCTTTGACCTCTATTAAACCTTATAGAATCTTTATAATATAATAAAATCAATATCTATAATATATCAAAATTTTAATATCTTGATGGAAGAACCGTTGGTCATCTCCTTTTCAATACAATGTGAAATGAAAACACTGCTTCTGCATACATATGGACTACATCCTCCATAATGCAATGTGTTTCTTATTTTTTCACCTCCATACATGAATAGTTGTTCTGATTGATTTAATAAATAAATATGATATTTATAACATAATTAGGAATCTAAAATATAATATATTACATTCCTTATTACCCCTTCAGAAATTAATAAATGATATCGTTGCTTTTGTATATACGTGGACAACCACCTTTATGATGTATTGTGATTAATTTCATTTCTTCCTTTAGTGGATTGTAACATTTGGACCCTGTCCATTAGAATGGAAAGTGAAAAGGATACTTTAAAATTAGATGGTTTCTATTGAACACCAATGTTTGAAAAAATATTCCAAAGAATAACTAAATCATTAGGGAATTATTTTCCCATTCTAAACAAACAGTACCAATAAATATAATAATAAAACAAATATACCCAGATATATGATGCATTAAATGTAAAAAAACAACTCAAAAAACCATTCATCATTAATATCTTCGTAACAACAGAACAAATCCAAGAATTATAAGAAACCATAATAAGGAATTAATAACTCATCATGGGAGCACCACTCTAGATACCAAAGGGATGATCGACTCTAAAGATCTAACTCAGGATATTTATATCAAGAGAAACCACTAGTGAAATAAAATAAATTCTACATTTTTATAGCATGAAAAAATAAATCTAATAGGAATCAATGTTCATATATTTTGGGTTAATAATCATACCTGGTAATAAATCCACCAAAATCATCCCACACATGCCACTAGGAAAAGAAAAAGTTAGCACATAGTTCATAAAATAAATAAAATGACTGAGATAAAAACAATAAGAGTATAAAAATATAGATCATTAAATTTAAATATTAGAAACATTTTATCCATTCCATCCACATATTATACCATTCCCATGTTCACACACACTCACAGTATCATACAGTTAGGAGAATTCTTAACTCGGTAGTAGAATCCTATATTACAACTCATGTAATCTCTTGTATATGAATCCAACGTGACCTTACCTAGCACTGATGCCTTTTATGAACCCAAAAATGCATATTCTAATGTAATGTTAACTCACAAAATTCCATGTTAAATCCATGAACACAAAACCATTCATTTGTTCAAGCTAATTAATAATTTTAAAACCGAAATCAAGTATCTTACATGTATTAAACCAAAACATCAATTTAAATACATGTATCAAATGGTTTTTTTTTACAAAAACCCATTTAAAATACAATGTTTTCAAATCATAAAAAATGTTTTTTTATAAATAAAATCATCAAAATTTTCCTTTGTAATTTTAATCAAATAATTTATGAAAACTATTTCTTCATTTTCTAGAACAAGTGGAGGGAAAAGAGAAGTTTCTTACCTCACATGGGTTCCAATTTTAAAAAATAATATAACAATCTAGAACGATATGAGATTATCTTCCATTCCATTGAAATGAACAATAAAATTAGCCTTTAGATCTAGGAGACCCTCTAATAATTACTAGAATTATCCATGGGTTAGAGGTGAATAGAATAAGAACAAATGATTATTTATATGCACTATAAGGATTAAAACAGGATATTCCCTATTTCATTAATATTGTGATAAATAGGTTTACATCCTGAATCTTCTAGATATTATATACACAAAAACTTACATTTTCGTAGCTTTAATGTCCAAAAACGTGTAAACATGTTGGATAAAATATCATTCCATAAACTAACACAAACCATTAATCAATGAACATTACTAGAAAACCATTCACATAATGAATAACTATTATGGTATAAACTAATTATTTATGTTATATTGTATATTCTAAGATACTCCCTTCTATAAAAACATCTAATTATTCAACTCATCCACTCCATACATCTAATAAATAATGAAAAACAAATATGTATGAAAAACTGAGGGTGTTACATTCTCCCCACCATTTGACATTCTATCACTTAAATACTGAAAATCAGCCCGCTTTAGAAGTGCTCTACTCAATGCCCTAACATCCCCTTCTCATGTTACCATGTTTCATTTTGAAGGTTACTATCTTACAACAATACCCAATCAAAAGTAATATATTTTACACACAATAAATTATCATATATTTCCAAGATATTAATTTTCAAATGAGAAAATATATCATCTGGTTCATAATCAACTAGATCCCATTAAATTACATGAGTAGTATTTGCCTAGTACTTCCTTAATTTAAATATATAAAATATATTATGAAACAAACTAAAATATAGTGGTAAAGTCAATAAATAATCAATATAACCAATTCATTAAAGTATCTCAAAAGGTCTGACATAACATAGGGACAACATTCCTTGCATATCCAATTGATGTTGCCCTCACCTTGTAGAGACGTTCAGTAATACGCCAGGAAAAATGTTTAATAGTGGAGATGATGATCTGCTTGTGATTTCTATATCATTGGGATAAAACCATCAATTTACTAATCATATGAATGTTATCAATCATTTCATGAACAAGGATATAGCCTAATAATAATTATTCTAAAGTATCCACACAAAAATGTTGACATCATCATGTTTGAATATACAATTCTTTAAATAAAATGATTTGTATCATATCATAATGATTTTTAATACAAAAATCCCTACTATGGAAAATGATCCTCCCGTAATCCACCAAAACCCATAACATAAGGTTTGAGCATATATTTCTATGTATGAATCATTCATTCCATATTACCATCCATTTATGGATGAAACACTGAGTTCATGGTTAATTAAGTACAATGTTTTTAAAATATATCTAAAATATAGAGGTAAAAATGAGGATCTTGGTCATATAGGATTGAAATGGGTATTCCTTGGAATTTATCTACGTCCCAAATATATATATATTATCAAGATATATAATTTATTGTTATAATATAATTGAATGTGGTGGGATGATTTTGTGTTCCTAAACACAATTACCCATATTGAAATATACTTTCAAATTGTTCTTGATAACCAGTGACAATTTCTATTGTGATCTTTCCCCATTTTCTTATACGTATAGGTAAAGATTACAACATATCATTGATAGTTAATTCCAAAACAATAACTATTGATATATGAGGTATTTGGTAACATAATTAGACAAATTTAATTTCATACATGACCTCCAAAAATGTGTCATCAACACTTTGACCATATTTTTGAATTATTATATTAATTGAGCATATTGATTGCTAATAAGAATAACGATGTTGTTCTCAACAAGATGGAGGAAAAACTATCTAATATCTAAAATGAAACATTGATTTAGTGTCTTGTTTACATCTATAAATCTTCTTAAACCATTTATATTTAACATAATGGTAAGACAATCCAGATCTGGTCTTTTATCGTCACTGACATGTTCGTTAAAATTAGGAATATGTGTCTTTAAAAAATATTGAGGCTTAATTCTGTCCACTGTAATCCAAATTCATATCATCAATCATACTCATCAATTTCCACTGATCACAATATTATTTTTTCACTTCGTTATATGAATTTCTGTTTAAATAATTTTCCACAAAATCTCTTTTCCCATTATATTAAATAAGTCAAATTCAATAATCTAGAGAAATTTCATCCATTTTCATGGTCTTATATTCAAATCCATTTAGGATACTATTTTTTCTAAAACTTTTTTGATTTCTAAACATTTTTAAATTTTCACCAAAGAGATAATGATACCATGTTTTCAAATCATGAACCAACAAATCCAATTCCAATTCATGGGTAAGATAATCATTTTCATAAGATAATAAAAGTTGATATCAATAAGCTATGACATAATTTATTTTCAAGATAAAAGAATCATGTGTATACCTATTGGTGTCATAATAGACCATATATCTTTTCCATGGTTGTAGAAAGATATGAATTGGTTCCAATGTGATCCTTGAAATAATCCTCCAAAATAATTTCTATCAATCATAACTATAGTGTAATAGAGTTCCATATTTCATAAGTTAATCAATATATTAAAATTCATGAATAAAGCACCAATAGTAACCTACTATGACCCAAAATAAACATATGTAAAATATGTTCTCTGATAGTTTCCACGATAAAATAATTATTTATTCGTATGGTCTATTAATACACATTTCATTGAAATGAAATTCCCATGGAAAATAAATTTTGATAATAATAAATCACATTGGAATATTTTTTCATATAATTCATTCTCTCACAAAGAGATCAACAAAATCTATAAATGTTCTTAATGATTTTTTGGGTTGGAAAATACACAATAATTTAATCTAAATCTACCAAAATGAAGAAGAATACTAACCTTTAAAAATTGATTAATAAATTACATGAAAAATTGTAGGTTATCTTTTAGACCTATGGGAATGACCAACCAATCATAATCACCATATAAACTCCAAAAATATTCCTTTGCATATCCTTTTTCCATTCCCAATGTCAGTAATACAAGACCATAGATCAATGTTAGAGAACAAATGTGATCATTTTAATTCATCAAACATATAATATATTTTTGGAATAAAATATCTATTCATTACCATAAACTGTTTTAATTTATGATAACCAATATAGAGTCATAGAGAACTATCTTTGTTCATTAATAAAAATAGAGTAGAATAAGGTGATGTACTCATTATTTATAAACAATTGAATTCAAATTACTCAAAATAGATCATCAATTCCATTAATTCCATTGGTTCCATTCTATACAATGGAATAAAAATTAACGTTTTCATTATAATAAGATCATTAAAAAAATCACCTCCCGTTCTAGTGGTAAACTAGTGAAATTTAATGGAAATATTCCATGATATCGATTTAAAATGGTATGAACATTTGTGCTATAAAATTTTTCATTAGTTCTGGAATGTGACCAATTTAAATTGATAAACAATTATTCTATCCATTAGTGATAAAGGTAATCCTATTACAACATTTATATCATAATCACTTTTAAACAGGGGCACCATCCCATCCATAGATTTAAAATTTACTCATAACACATAAAAATATAAATGATCCTTGTAAGAAAATAACTAATACATTCCAATGATTAATTAAAATATATTAATTCTAATTTATCCCAAATAAACATAAAATCATTGATGTTTATTTCACAAGGTATACAATAAAATTTTCTAAACTATCACTATCCAAGATGTGTCTGGATATTCAACATATATGGTTTAATCTCAATATAAAACCAAATATTTTTAATGACATGAGAAGCAATAAAAGGGTGGGATACACCTATATGAAAATGAAGTTTCATTAGCTACATATTCCACCACTCATAGTTTTTGTTTCTTAATACTAAATAAATCTGTCAAAAATTCTTCAAATCCTTATTATATAAGAATTTGGTTGACTCTATTTTAGAATACTAAATACCACCCATTGTGTGAATGATACAATATAATATAGATGAATAAATTCCCTCTTATAATAGCAAGTGTCCCAAGGAAATTTTGATATGGATTATTTTATTAAGCCATGCTTATGCCTTTTTACATTTCAGGTCCTCATGAATGATTAGTGGATTCTTTTTCTCATATCTTATAGAATTCTATGTATGTCATAATTTATCATTTTTATTCACTTTATAAATACATTAAATTTCATGTACAATTAATTGTTCATGTTGTTGGGTTACTAGTGGTTCAAGTGAAGGCAAATTATCTATAGCATCTTCTAGAAGGTTTTGCAGTTTTCTAACATGTGTTATTTATTTAATGTTAGAAAAAACTACATATTCACCACATTAATAACTATATAAATACTTTGGATATTCACAATCATTAAAATATATACTCATTATAATCAGTTTCCACAACACAACAATCATAATATTGGGAATCAGGTCCCCGTGGGTAGTCAAGTTACTTTTGCATGATATGTTACACTCTTCATGTAATCCCACAATATATAGGTGAAAATACTATTTTTGGAGTTAGAAAACAACATTTGGAACAAAAACACCCTGGTAACCTGATGTTAAATATAAATAGGTTAGCTACATATTTTTATGCTATATAGTTCATGTTTTTATATTTCTTATCTTATTGTTACCATCCCAAATGACTGACTAACCAAAATGATACTATTTATTAAATCCCCTCCACTACCATTGTGTTGGAATGATATGAGGAAATACTAATATTATGTGATATCCCCGGAGAAATAAATGATTGAAATAAATTTCAATGGATATTAAAATCATTGGTGAATGATTTTAACTTTTTAAAAAAATACAGCACATCAAGTCAATAATAAAAAACCAATCCAAACTATATTATGCATGAAATATAAAAATATAAATAAAAATACCAGTTATCAATAATATCATATTTTTATCATAGAAAATTCAGAATAAAAGAAATAAATAAAGTAGGACGAATTCATCAATGTGGAACCACTCCAGATTCGAATGACATAACCATCTCCAAAACTCCCATCTAGACAACTACATAATTAATCATCACTATGAAAATTATGATATATGAACCCTTAATATATCATGGAAAATAGTTTTAAAAGATACACCAAAGTGAATATGTGGGTTTTTATTAATTATACCTTGTAATAAATATACTATAATATTCCCACAAATCCCACTATAATAATAACATTTACCACATATTTCCAAATATAATTATAATAATTCACAGAAAATGGCACATATTTTACCAGTTTAAATGTAATTATCATAACAAATACCTAAATTATATATATTTTTGATAACCATTCAACATTTGAAAAAACACACATCGATTCATCTGACTAGGATAAATTTTAACTCATGATAAAATTATTTTCATGCTAGATAAGTCATCATATAGCCATGAATACCAGGTCCCCTTATCTATCATCGACCCCTTATTCGATACCATAAAGTATTATTCTATGAAATATGATTTCATGAAATTATATATGAATTCCATGGTACCAAACAAATTCATTTAATCAAATTAATTAATCATTTAAAATATTTAATTCATCATTTTTCAGAAGTTAAAACAAAACCACTATTTAAACTAATGTGACGAAAAAGATTTTTCAAAAAATTGTTTAAAATTCAATATTTCCAATTCATAAACTAGACGGATTTTCCAAATGGAATTTATTCAGTGTTTCCTTTGGGAATCCAAAAAAAATCATTTAAGAAATCTATGTTACAAGTTCTAGAACAAGTGGAGAAAAAAGAGAATCCACCTGCCTCACATGGTTTACTATTTTAAATAATATCACAAGGATCTAGAATTATTCTTGTTTGTTCTCCATTCTGTTTAATGATATAATAAAACATGCCTCTGTATTAAGGATAAACCTTAATAATTTCTAGATAAAGCCCTAGGTTCTGGAGGAATTTAATGTTAAAAAAAGAGTAATTACATGTGTTAGAGAGATTAAAATATATTTGACCCAACCAGATTAATGGAATGATTAAGAGGTTCACTTTCTCAATCCTCAAAATATCACACATGACAAAATTTACCTTGAGTTATCATTATAATATATTAACATATTCATTACATAAAAACATTTCACATCGTAAAAGACCTCATATTGTATCCAGATGAATCTTTCTATAAAACCATTCATAGCCACCATGAAAATCATAGAATACAACCATAAACCATTCAATTCATTAATTAAAATTTATGGTGTGTGTTAGTTCATATTGTTATATAAAATCTTCTGTGTTAAATCTTTCTCCGACCACTTCCGATAATTCAACCCAATTACTTCAAATAGCAATGGAATAATATAAAACAAAAACATACCTTAAATTGAAACTCTAAAAAGATAATTCTAAAATTTTATTTAATATATAAACATGATAAATATTCCATGAAGATATCCTAGAGATGATGAAACCATAACCCCATTTACCGTGGTCATTATACGGAAGTTGTTTTTTGATTATAAATTGATCATCCTCAATCCATACAAAATAAAATTAATAGATTTAATAATTATATAATTTAACAAAATAAATTAAAAATATATAATGTGATAAAATAATTAACCCAAAAAATGTTCTCAAGAAATTAAACAATATATATATTTATTATACATGAGTTAAATAATTTAAATGTTTAGTCTGACTCTAGGAAATGTATTTTTCTTTAAAGTTAAATTTAAAATGTTTAAAAGTTTTTCTCAACTTTTTTCTCCATATCCAGGCTCATTAAATTGTTTTAATAATGTTTTTCATGTACATAAATATATTTTTGAATTAATTTTATTCCATGATTTAATATCATTATAATGTTTTCATTAGATTTTTTTTTAATATTTTCTAAATGGGAACTTTTATTACATTTTTATCAAAGTATGAAACGAATATTTTATTACATTTACAGTATGAGCATATTTTCCTTATCTCAATACCATTATTCTTTAAAAAATCATATATATTTTTCAATGGTTTTTAAAATAAAATATTATTTTATATTTTTATGGTAAATTTTTATTTTTTGAGTATTTCAATGAAAAAATTTCAATCCTTATATTAACAACAAGTTTGAAATTGTTTCGATATGAGTGATAAAATTTATATTTTATGAGATTTAATGAGGGATATGTAATATTAAATGTGTATTATTTATGTTACAGTAATTTTATATTTTTCATTATGGCATATGTGGTCAATATATCTCTCCAATGCATCAGGTGACAATTTATTTGTTCTAGTTAAAATATGTTAGAATTAACCAGTTTCTTATTCCATTTATAACATTTATGAAAGTGTAATCAAAACAGTGACATAAAGATGATATAATGATGTTCATATATGTATATTATATGTTTTAAAATTATTTTTAATGGTGGTATTTTAATTTAATAATATAATCATATGTGAATATAATTAAAAAAATTTATGCCTTTTAAAGTTGAAAAGTATGTTTTTGAAGGGAATGTTTTTGTGCATACTTAGGTATTGCAAGAAAGCCATGTGACTAGGGATTTTGAATTTATTATTTATCTTATGATGTTTTATGTAATTATTTTGTAAGTAAAATTGATTTATTGAGCCAGATAATGATAACATTAATCAATAAAATTTTAAAATAATTAACCCAAAAAATGTTCTTATGATGTTTTTGAAGGGAATGTTTTTTAATGGTGGTATTTTTATATTCATTATAAAATTTTAAATTTAATTCATTAAGTCCTATGTATTATTAAGTACTATGTAAATGTATATCTTTTAACTACGAGGATTCCTCTTTAAAACAAATGTATTTCGATTGAAATGGTAGTATAAATTTCAGAACCCTCATTTTTTGTTGAAAAGTTGGACATTAAGTGGATGTTCCCAGTTTTTTTATAATGGTTTGATATGTTAGAGTTTTTTTTAATTATTTAAAACTCTAAACAAAAAATATTATTAGAATACAATAAAATTCAATCCTTTATATTAAACTCATCATTTTTTGGTTGATTAAGTTATGGTTTTTTATATGGAGATACTTTTATGAACACATATTATAAATAAAAAACAGTAAAGGCATTCATATATGGTCCACATATGACTTATGATGGATTTTTTTTTCACATATACTTTTGAATCCGTATATCATTCTTTTTTTATTACAACACCAACTTTGATCCCATTAGTGACGCCTCTCTGATCTCTATATAATATCGGAATGATAGAGAAGTTATAATGTATAATTTATCAAAATCATCCATTCCAATTATAGTGTTTCTATTTTTGTTATATTAAATTTCCCTAATGGGAAATCTGTACTCCATGATCCTACTAGAATCAAGCATATAATCTCTAAATATATTCTTGATAACCTGGTTAGTTTTATCGGTCACCCTATCTATCAGAGGGTGGAACACTGTAGTCATCCTAAACTAAGTGTCAAATTCCTTCACCATTCTCCCATATAATGATAACATTAATCAATAATATTGATTACATTATTCAATCACATATACATTATGTATCTATACAATTTCTTCCATGTACATGTATCCTGAGACTTCTACTGAACTATGCTGTTGAATAAGAAGGATATCTGTTGACATCTTCAGCAATTTTCTGATCACACAAATCACATTGTGATCCATAAAAACATGTAACTATTATAATTAATTTCTTGGATATATCCTCCCACTTCCACATTGGAATTTCAATTTGTTTTTTAGTTACCCATGTTTTTATAGGATATGATATTTAGAGGGAATTTCAATATCCTATTTCAATGAAAGGGATATGTTGAGAAATATGATTAATATAAGAATTTTTATGTTATGAACATATTAATGATATCTTTTGGATATTGATAAAGGCCTAAGATGTGTTTTGGGGTCTTGGTTGAATGATAGAGCAATGTCAGTGTGACCACATTTCTGAATTAATTTTTAGGTTGATAGTCACATCACATTGTGTAAGGTGTACATTTTGGCAATGTTAGGGCTTGTATTGAACTCCCATACAAGTGGGAGATATAATTATAACCATAGGGGACAGTCGATAACCTTTTCTTGAATATTTTCTACTTCAAAAAGAGAGGTAGGATGCACCATGATGGCCATCATTCTCAGGTGTTTAGTTATAACTGGGTTGTTTTCACTATGAACCATAAGATCCACACCACTACCTCGATGCATGAAGAAGAAATATATTGTGACACTTTTGGTCACACTAGAAAAAAGATAATTCCTTTTTTTTTCTTATTTTTAGGCTTATATATTCAGGGTCATCATCTATGGTTTTTACATGAACAAAATCACAGTGAGAGGCCATTTTTTGGTTCATAGGCTCTCATTTTCATCTCAATTATGCCTTTAAGAAGGGGTGTTATTGGTAGAAATTAAAAAGGTGTTTATAGGTATGGTTTTATCTTGAATAGAACTAATACAACCATTCCTAAATGTCTGATCAAGACTATTAAATCCCTAATGGGTGTCCCCAATCCATTTGGGTAGATGAAAAGCATCATTGGTATCACATAAAAGTATTGGGAATTATTTTACATTTGTATTAGAGTTAATGAGTCAGTAAATTACAATAAAAAATTTATAGTAACAATCCATTAATTAAACATCCACACAAAAATAAATAGGTATAAATTATTCAAACAAAAAATATAAATACACATTTTCTAATCTTTTCGCTCACACTCAAAACACACTCACTTATACAACAAAATTTTCTTAACCCAAACCCCCACAATATAACATGTCTCTAAAATACTCTTGTATCAATATAATTAATGTAATACACCAACAAAATTAAATGAAATTAGTAAAGAACTCATTTAAAGGGAAAACTTGGTCTTACATTCTATTAGAATAAAAGGGTAGGTACATAAAATCATTTAATAGGAACCCCAAGACTAATGTGAAATATTTAATAATAATTAACCTCAAATCCTTACTAGTCACTAAATGGCCTTTACATTTGTAATTCTCCAAGAGTGAACAAGGGATAAATCAATGTATAGAAAGTGAAATTTGATAATATGTTCTTGATTAAAAAAAATCAGTAGGACCCCACATACATTTCCTTATGTCTAATTCTTAATTATAAAACCATATTGTAGAAGTTTGGAATGGAACTATAAAATAATGATTCCTCGCATATGTGATAAAAAATCTTGTATCACATATATTATCTTCTAAAAAAATTCTTTTTATTCTTTTTAAATGAAAATAATCTCCAAAAACCCATTCAATTAGACTCAATAACTTTTTAATAAAAAACAATTTTTTAATAACTTATTTAAATAACATTATAAATATATTTTAAGAAATTTACTATAATTAGAATAAATGCACAAATAAATAAACTCGTATTCATCAAAAAATAATTAAGTAATTATTTATTGTCCTATAAGTATAAATTTAATGAGGGAACAAAATGAATGAATATTTTATAATGAGAGTAGTCATGTAATTATTGGAAATTACTAAATATTTCATGAGGAACCCCTAAATATACACAATTTAGAATTTTTTTGCTAATCGACGAAGTTCTTAAGTATATAACTGATACAACTACTCTCAACTAGCCTCATTGGTTCAATAACCATCCACAGCCTTTCCATACCCTAGGAGATGTAGTTTGTGTAATATATACTTGATAGAAATGTCTCTTGGGACCCACTAATATTCCTATGCTCCCCATGCATGTTAATAAATAGGAATTGAAAAATCATAAGAATCATTATATAAAATATTTATTAAACACATATCACCTCCTATGTCCTCATAGTATACAACCCCAATATATTTTAATCACAATATAATGAATTCCTCTTTATTTGAATACCATATAAAAAAACAAAAAATGTTCCCCCATTAGGGGTCACCATTCGATAAGGGGTTATAGAGTTTCACAAATAGATACACACATTTAGAAAAAAAATTATTGTTGAAAACTATTCATTATATAATAGGTAAAAATGATAATTCTTTTTCTAAATGGTTTAAAATAACATTTGAAACCATTATTTAAAATATATCATATGATATTCATTTATAAAACATTTACAAAAAAATTAAAAAATTCATTTTATAATCCACTAAAAGATGAAATTTTGAAAAAAAATATTTTCCATTAATACCTTAAAAATATGAAACAACATATTATAAATTGAATCATCACCCAAATGTGATCAAAACACATTTCAAACAAAATTATTGAATTTTTTAAAAATAATAACTCAATATTTTCAATTTAAATTTGTACATGAAATTCCAATTAAAATGATTTAAAATTATATTTGGAAGCCCCAAAACCATTATTATAATTCCACTATATTTTTTATGGAACTATTAATTCTATTGAAAACCAAATATGTGAATTTTTTTAATAAATGTAGGTTTTCAATAGGATTCAAATTTTATAAACACCCTACATTGAAATGAAAATAACATAGAACCTAATTTTAATATAAAATATGTCTTACAAAATTAAATACATTATTTTAATAATTAAAACCAAAATGAAAAACTAATGGAAATAATATTTCCCAAATTAAAAAATTAATGATAGGAAATGAATCTCTAGAATTGATGATGATTGATTTAAAACATATTTCCCAATATAGTGAAGGATACCAAAAATTATGTAAAGGGTAAATAATAAAACCACACACCCTAAAAATGAATATGGAATAAAAATTTGGTCATTCTAAAACCCCAGGGTTTGGCAAAATAACATATAGTGATAGGGAAGAGAAAATAAAGGAAGAAATTGAGAGAAGAGGGAAGAGGATTTCATGCAACAAAGAGTCAACCATTGAAAAAAACAATCCTAGAATAATTGTATAAGAAAGAGATACTACAAAAGAAGGTAGACAAACAAAGGGGTAGGGTTGTAGCATATAGTTAAGCACAATGGGGGCATGATGGAGGCACTCTATGTTCCCACAGAATATAGAAGTAGTGGCCAAATGAGAGGGAGGTCTAAAAAGGGGGTCAACCCATGGGAGGGATCTTCATCCTTCAGAAACATTTTATGGAGGGAGAATAGTAAGGGATAAAAGAAATAAAATATAAAAAATAATAAAAATGAAAAATTTGAAAAGAAATTAAATGATAAAAATAGAATTCAAAATTTAATATTGGTCTAACTGTATAGATTACCCATGTCATTTTTAAAATTGCACGGTTAAAATGTAATACTCACATCTTTGAAAAAAGTTCTTACAAGATTAATCCTTATTCTTGAAATGGTTTAACTGATCCTGAACTATCTATGTCATATGACTCTACACAAGGACATAGTAAAACACATGGTCACCACAAGGTTTACTAATTGTGTAGGCGAATCATATCGAATTTAGAATATTTATAATTTTATAATATAAAAGGACGAAAAAAAATTTAAACATGAAATAATATTTATGTCAATAAAATAAAATAAATGTAAAATTCTGGGGTGTGATATATCTCCCCACCATATTTCGTTATTCCCCCTGAAATACATTGATAAAATATCAAAGACAACAAAAAAATAAAATTAATGCACTTTAAAATAGAAGCAGGAGGGTGTAAAAACTAAAAAAACCCTAAATGAAATGGAACACAACCCCTTAATACCATTTATGGAGAATATAAAACATTATTGAACAAAATATGACATCTTCATTAAGAATTCAACCATCCAATAAGGGATTAAAGGTTCCACTAACACTATGACACAAATTACTCTCTCCACTACATATAAGTCTTTTAAAATGGTCTGCCAAAAACAAACATACTCTGAAAAATTCACAACATCCCAAACTAATAATACACATAATAAGGGATACATATAATTGTTTCCCGCCATTTTTAATTTTTCTAAATTATTAGGGAATGAATATCCATCACCAAAATCACCATCTCCACTAAAAAACTATGGGAGAGGAACAACCAAATAATTCCAAAATTACTCCAAATAATTAAAAAACATTAAATAACCAATCCTCATCCCAAGGACACTTCCATTATAATGAATTAGGAAAACCCTACAGTTCAACATAGGTTATATCTTAGGGTCACTATAAACACTTGGCATACTAATACCTTAAATTGAGACATTATTTCATGCTGAACTCATCAAAATAAAACAATCACCCTCAAGTTTTAAACCATATAAAAGAACCTATTTTCATAGTTTTTCAATCAATGGTCATCAATTTCTTTCCATATACCTCCAAAAAAACAATTATCAAAAAAAATATCCCTAAAATATTACCAAAAAGATACACAAGGGTCCCAGATATTACCGAGTTGTTAACAAAAAAACAACATCCCATAATCACCCCAAAATAATCATCCAAATAACAATATAAATAATATATACATCAAAATTTCTCATCTATTATAAATCCATAAAAAGGAATCCACCTAATAAAAGAGTCACCCCAAGAATACAAGATCCACTAGTGTCTATGATAAACATATATCACCATAAAAAATATGATGATAAATGATTCAAGAAACCTATAACATGATACAATAATATAAACATATTTTGACTCTAGCACTCGATTATGAGTCTAGATAAGGTTATCAAATTGTGAAACTACACTTAATAAAGACCGAAATTTCATATAGGTTCATACATTTGAATTAACCATCTATTTATTCCATGACTTTTCTATGAGGTAGAATTAAAATAGAATGAGACATGAACTCACCTAGTTCATCTCTTATATATTAACAAAAAATTCAAATAAAATTATGAGAAAAATACAAAATAATTCATCAATAAAACATCGAACATAAATTACACATTTATAAACTCATTTTTATTTTAAATTCCAAATTTCTAAAATATATTTCTCAACATTTTTACTAAAATTTTAAATTTGAAATAAAAATTTAATAAAACTTCCCACTTCTTTTTTTAATACCACCCCCCATTTCAGAAAATAAACCATTTTTTTAAAATTTTTCTAAATTAAATTTTCAACATAAAAACACTTCCCAAATTTTTCAATAAAATCAAACATTTTCTAAATACATCATAAAAACCAATGTCATTTTTCACCCTAATAAAATCACCAGACATATATATCCCATTGCTCAAAATAAACCAACCAATACTATAATTTGACATTTCTAACATATCAATAGACCCCAGGTGACTCATTTCCCAATTTCTAGATCTATTAATAAAGTGATTTAATATTAAAAATAAAGAATGATGTGGGACCCTACTTGATTTTTGTTACATGGTTTGATGGGCTGTGGTAATCTCCAAAAAAATCCTTGAAACAATCCTGAGTTGAGTGTTTGGTTTCAACCCATATTATCAGGATGTAAAAACCAACATAATGCAAACATCCCTTCATTTTTTTCATCCAAAAATCCATAAAACCCCTTTGTAAAATCATATAATTTAAATGAGTATCAACATATGATCAATAATAAATAAAAATAAATCAAAATTCAAAATTCAAATCCCACTTCCCATAGAAACATTAGTATTGGGACTGGAAATAGCTATCTAGAATATCCCTGCACCCACCACCCATATTCCAACGAAAATATATAACTCGGTATTACCATGACACCCCAAATAACAATGTAACCTTTCTAGAATATATGATACCACTATAGAACCTAGGAATTGATATCATTTTATCAGGAATAGACTTGAGATGCCCATATGTTGGACACTCATGCCAGCCTCGACATACCAATGAGGAATCATCAATCTCTTAAATTCAACAAAAATCATCACAGGTAACATATAAAATCATTTGGGTATGATTTTTTCCACAACATAGAGTTAAAGGGACAAAAAAAATTTTGATGAAATCCTTCATGATCTATCCATTAGTCTGATGTCCATGCTAAATCTAATAGTAATTAATAAAAATAATAACATAAACACAAATATAATATACTTTTTAATATCACCCACCAAACTCCCTCACCTATCCAGCACCCACTCCTCTCTTATAAACCAACTCAACATACTATAACTCTCAAATCAACTACTATCCACATAAATATTGAAATCCATAAATATCCATAACTTAAAGCTGTTGAAAAACCATTTAAATGTCACACATAGTATGGCATTCTATTATAACAAAAGGGAAGGTCCTAAAGATCATTTAATGAGTTCAAAATACTGAATGAGATTAATAAATTAAAATAACTAACCGAAAATACTCATCGGTTACTATCCTATACACCAAGAAAGCACCTAATAGAAAACGAGATAAATCAAATACCTAGAACTGAAATGTGATAATATATATGTGAGTTTAAAATTGCATATTAGACCAAAAACAACATTTCCAAATGTCAAAATTTTAATTATAACACCATATTATGGAAGTTTTAAAAACAAATATAAAACCTATTATTATTATTTATGTTTTCAAAATCTAACATTGTATACATTTCCTTTTTAGAAAATTATTTATTTTCCTTTATAAATTTATAAAATCACATAAAAAATATATTACTGTGATTTCTTGTTTTTTTAAGAAAACATAAATTTTGAATATATTTTTAAATCACTCATAGAAATCATTTTTAAAATATTTTAATGAGGTGGGATAATTGTATGAAAAATAATAAATAACTACTATGTTATCACATTAATATGATCGAAAACAATTTCAGCGCACTATATTATAATTAAATGAGGAACATAAAGAATGAACATTCCCAAATGAGAGTTTTCTAGAAAGTAGGGGAAATTTATAAACATGTCCTGAGGTGAAACTAGATGTATTTATTTTTGAAACAATCTACATGACTATCAATGAAATTCTTTCGTTAATAACCAAGCCAAATTCTCTAAACTAGCATGTCCTTTCATGAACCATTTCTTTAAAGGTTCCCCTCTTGTTTTATAATAAAGGAAGAGAAATAACAACCCCTAAGTCCCTTATTCATTGGGCCCCTAGTTAATGAATAGAATTGAGAGTATAAAGATCTCAAATATGAAAGGCACTACCCATAATAATTTAATGAGGATTGAGAGATATCATAAAACCCATAAACCAACTTATCTCCAAAAATAATTGGAATACGAAAAACCATCCAATTATTAATGTATAATGTAAAAAAATAAAATATAGTTTCTAAATTAATACCAATAAAATTCCTATAGAATAAAATAAACAACAACCCCAATTCCTAGACCAGTAATGTCTATCTTGGTCCTCAATATCCTCCTGAAAATATGAATAGATGTTTGTATATATATAGGGTAAGCATAGCATGTGTACTAAGCCAAATTATACACATGTTCACTCAAGAACATGTGAAAATATCATATTAATAAAACCATAGAAAAATTGTATAACCAACATGCAACAATACAGGTCAACTACCCAATCCTATCTTCTATATGGCATTATAACCAAATAATGAATCCAAATTAGTATAATAGTAGGAATAATATCGATAATGGGTTCCCCACACTGCTTTCCCACTAGTTTTTCTACTCTCACTCCCCTATATCATACACCCTGATGCTCCAATCGCTTTCATAATAGATATTTCTAAAGATAGTGGGAAACACCATCACATACTAGAAAAAGATACATAGGATACCACATTATACAATGAACCACTTGTCCAACATGCCATGTTATCCACAAAATACTATAAACACAACAAAACAATTAGGATAATAGGGTATTATGATTTTAAAGGACATCAACCTCTTTACCACCTCCATCCAAGCATAACTCACATTATAAATCACTTCATCCTATCAAAAATCACCACCTATAGTGAAATTTTTACTTCTATACATCACAAACCCATTGTATAACTATTTTATATAGAGAAATATGGACATTTAGGGTATCCAAACATATATCCTTAGCATAATGAGTTTCGATAAACACACCCAAAACTCATAGCTTTTGGAAATTGGTGCCAAGGCATGAATTGTTTGGCGTGCATATAAAAATAACATAAATGTAATTGATAGATAAAAAATACACAAAATCAAATTATGGAGTCATAAAAATATCCCCAACATATCTCACATCATTACCATATGATTTCACAATATCTGACACTATCGTTTCCAACTATAAAATATCCACACAACACAAAAAACCCATACACACAAGCCACAATTTTATTTTTCATTAAAAAAACCCATTTTTATCTTATATAATTACCAAACATATTATATTATCAAGCCTAGTAATTTAATATTTAATTATACCTTATTTATTATCCACAAAACATGTCACATTAATTACCACACATTTATTCCACCCATGTTCATTCCCATTTTAGTGATTTAATTTTGTTCCATAATTACTATAAACCAACATAATGCAACCCATAAAACCAGTCCATCTCATTCCATGAAACCCTAATTCACAACCCCCCATATCTTATCCACCACACCTCATAACCACAACATATCACAACAACCACACATAATAACCTCCAATCATATCTCAACCATCGCCAAAAATAATTTTAGTTTTCTATAAAGGATTATATAATAAATGAAATCATTAATTTATGTTTATTCTCACAAAAATATGAAAAAAATATTATATGGATATTCATTTTTCATTTTTTTATCTACGTATTGTTTGAATAAAGAATAACAATTACACACTAATCTCAACACAATTCAAATTGGATATGAAATAAGTATTAACATAAATATTGGTAAATCCATAAGAACAATTAAAACTCAAACTAGCCTTAAATTTTAATTATGTTGATTAATATTCTTCATTAAGATGATGTGTACCATCCTTCTAAATGAAGGTAAAATTATGATATTTTCACATGTACTTCTAAATAAATAGAGATGATGGATCCCTATCTAGATTTAAAATTAAAGGAGAACCACCACTCAAAATAGATGAAAATAATATATCCATCACCACCATTTTTTATAGTGAAGTACCTAATATCTCACAATAACAGTACACAACCAATACAATCTCACACCATGCCCATAACCAAGCCTCATTTTGATATAAAATTTCTAAGAAAATAGCACGAAAATTAGAATGAGAAAGTGATAAGTGGGGAGGTCATAATTAGATACAAAAACAATTATCCAATTATTCACGGTGTTGGGATTTTTGAAGCAAAGGATAAAAAGGTACAAAGATATCTATAAATCAATTGGACCTGAAAGGGAGAAAAAAAGGCCCAAACTTGAGGTGAGTGAACCCACTTTTATATCTAAATCCTTTTCAACCCCACCACAATGCGATGATAATCCAAAACAACCATGGTAGGTCCCATTAATGGGATATTGGAATCTCCTATAGTTTTTACCCATTTTTTATCATGTTTTGTAAACTTGATTCGACTACCACCACTATGATTTCACAGACCCACACTCTTGAATAATGTTATCATAAAAAAATACATTACATACTAGATTCTATACCAAATATAGTTTTCTACACTTAAATATCCCATAATTAACTTATTTTATAAAAATATCTCTATACAAACATTCATAAAAAATAGGTTTAGAGAAATAGAGAATTATGGGAAAATAATACAAAAAATCACATGTTTTTTATATCAATCATATATTTCATTCATTATATAAGAAAATACTTAATCACTAATTAGTCATAAACATATCCCAAAAAATTATATAACTTTTCATGTCCATCTAAACATGTCACATGTGATAATTCTCTTCGTAGCATCGGTATTATAATCATATAAAATTGGTGATTAAAAACACCCAATCAGGGAAACACCTATATGAAGCTATAAAAAACATAGTCATGTAATACATAATAGGATGAAATAAATAATTTGAATAATGAAATAATTAACTATAATAGAGTGATTTCTATATCCATGATTATAAATGAAAACATGGATATTAATAATAATGATCACATATCGATGGAATACATAATTTCATACAATAAAAACATGTTGTCATGGTATTATCTGAGGATACTATAATGTTATGAGAGTAGGTATACATCAAAACCAAACCAATTTTAACTTTTAAGCCTTGATAATGCATTGAGGGTATTTATAAATCCAGCTCCCACCGACCACTAGATTCATTACATTTTATTCACCATAAGAGTCAAAAAGACCAATAATTCTATTACATATGGAATTATTTCTGTAATAAAAACATCATCATCCATATAATGAGTTATATAAAAACAAAAACATAATCAACTCGCCTTAGCAGTTAATAATTGTCATCAATTTCAATAATTTTCCCCACTATAATAAAATGATAAATATGGCCCTAAACCATTCAAATAAATAAGGTTGATATTAATAACATCCTATTACCGAAATGAAATGTATGCCTTTATACTTGTCATGGTTTTTTCATTTATTTGATTGGGTAGGGTTGAGAATTAATTGTGAGGATACCTATAATTTTGAAGATAGAGATTTGTTGGACTGTCATCACTAAAATGTATTTTTTGCAGGATTTCGAAGGGTTATATATTGTGTATCTAGGATACATGATGTGTAATGGTTTCGTGATGATATTTGTGAAATTATTCAAGATATGAAGTTTAAACATTGTCACATTATTTTAAAAATAGTGTGGTATTTATTGAGTGGTTTCTATTTTGAGGTGACACATTTTTTGGTGGTTAATGAATTATTGGTTTCAAAATATGACTTGGTAATACATGTTGTGTAATACCCAAACTGTAATTTATAAACAGGCAGTGTGTTTGAGTTTATTTTTTTCTCATCTACACTTGTTTCATATCTCTTGACATAAAGCCTTCCCCAGATGATCATGATGCACTATAACCCTTTTGTGTCATTTTTTTTACAATTGTATTTGGTTTTTTTTGTGTTTTAATTCTCGAGTAAGTGTTATGCTTCATTCTTCATCTTTCTCACTTTCTTATACCTTTTTATTTCAATAGATCATCCTTAAATTGAGGGATATACACTCTATGCTGTTATATCTCACAAAAATGTTGAGTTTCAAGAACTTATTCGCATTTTTTCTCATTGAATATTTTCATTGTAGGTATTGAGATTTAGAAAAAAAGAAAGGTGATCCCATACTTTTTAGCAATAAATATTTAATTTGAATATCTTGATTAATTTCAGCATTTTATATAAATTCAATATCTCAAACATAATTTAAATAGATTTTATAAAATCCAATTCCCATGAATTGCGAGATTTGAAATGTCTTTGACATGATAATTTGGAAAACCCCCAATTATATTGAATTAGGATGTGTTTATAGAAATATGTTAATAAAAATTGTTTTATTTTATTAATTGATTTGATGGAAATTATTTTAATGCATCCCAACGTTTTACAAATTTAGGATATTTAAAGTGTAGTATCTTCAAAAAAATGGTACATAATACATGTAAACATAAAACAATCATTAAAACACTTGAAATGATTCTTCTCTGTTAATCCAAATCACAAAAACTGAAACTGATAACCTTGGGGCATACATCAAAGTAAAGGGTGAGCAGATGGGCCTATAAGGAAAACAAGGGAACTGGTTTTCTTGTTATATCAATAAGATCTAGATGAAATACATCAATACAAGGGAAATGTAAAGAGTGTTATATCACAATAAACGAACATGAATCATAACATTAAAATATGGCATCAAAATATAATTTATTAATTAATATAAATATCACCATAGTTCTTCCCCATGGTATCATAAAAATTACCTAGGTTATTCACCAAAGTATCATAAATCATGTCATCTCTAGAGAATAATTTTTTTACCCAATGCATTGAAGTGATATTAGGGAGAACCACTAATATTTTTTTATTTTAATATGATCCACATAGATCATAATGAAACATATCATAAAAAATCAAAATCTAATAAAATAAATGGGATTGATATCAAAATCATGATGTTTAAAAAAGTGCTTAAAAACATGATCAATAAGTCATTTATAACAGATAGAATGAGAATGAGGGTTTTATGTATGTAAATTACAAAATAAAATATATAATTTTTATGACTTGATCCATAACACAAGAGAGGAAATAGATTTGGGTACTATCATAAAGAAAATAAGAGAATATCCTGAGAAAATAGAGAAATATTTTGAGACTAAATTTCTATAGCATAACGACTATGAAATAAGGTTTTAGAAAACCATATAAAGAGAGGGGAATGGTGTAACCCATTAATTAAAACTAATAATATAGTAGAGTTATATAATTAAATGTAAATAATAACATGGTATGGAATCATGAAACATATACCACATAGAAAAGAATATGAATGGAAAAAAGAGATGTTGAGAATTTCCTTACGAATATTTTGCTGCCTAACAGTGTTGCTTAAAAAAATCAAAAAATTAGTTTATGAGAACAGAAAGGGTCTCTCATAATTTGAACATAATACAGATATCAATATGGATATATAATACCATACCCGTACATATGAAATTCTAAATTAAAAGACATAACATTAAATAAGTCTTGACATAAAGAGGGGGTGAAAGGTTCCCTTACCTTGAAGAGTAACTACAAAAACTCAAATTTTGCGAACTTGGGGGCATGATGGAAACATTAGATGACTCAATGGGTAGTAAAAATACCATATCGTCTTTGAGGATGAATTTCGAATGAGTTTAATTAATTAATGGGTTGATCTTTATAGCAATAGTGAGGGAATGAGTTATTAATTTCCAAGGGACACCTCATTAGTTATATTTACAAAACCATGGGATTTCCCATGGTATTTTCCCATGGTATTGGCCAATTTCGAAACCTAATATGGTTAAATAATCCATATTTGTCACCATATTTTTAAATTACATATTACATCACTATGAGGTTATAAAACATACTGGAAACTTGAAAAATGTATTTTAACTATTTATCAAAAAAACAAAAAAATTATAAAAATTTCATAAATTCCCTCTAACCAAATATCATTGTTAAGAATTCAAAAAAGAACACTATTTTAGGAAAATAATTTTCTAAATATGATCTATTTTATTTTTATGTAAAATTATTATTTTCCAAAACAAATATTAATACATAACTAATAATTTCTATAAAATTTATTTACATAAGATATTATATCACATTACCATTAAAAACAATTAAATTATATTTATATATTCTTAAGTGAGGTTTCTATTCCATTGGTCATATTACTATTCAAAAGGGTAATATTCCTAATCATTATTTACTATTCATCAAAAATGAAGTTGTTGTTATCATACTTTAAATTTCTTTCTAATCGCAACTATATATGTCTATGTTTTAAATATCATTTCACATTATTAAATATTTTAGTTCTAAAAAATATTTTAAATTACAGTTTTCTAATAAAATCATCAATACTATGAGACATCAAAAAATTCATCCTATATTTATTTTTTTATTTGAAATTCAAAAACATCACTATAATAAAAAATAATAATTTTATTTGTAAGAAAGTATTAAAAAATGTAAATAGGTCCTTATTATATATCCCCTTATAACACCTTCATATGACCTATGTATAATGTCTTCAATGTTTCCTGAGTCTCCCCGTGATTCTGTTATCATTCTTATTTAAACAGCAATTATAATGTTAAAAATTATTACTGTTTCAAAATATAATATTAACCAATGGTCATATAATGGTCAAAACATGATGGTCACATTTCATTTATAGATACATATTTTTTGGTGATTATGACATAGTAAGACATGCATTTTCCAGAAAAAAATTCTACTCAAAATTTTATGTCATTAAATTCTTCCCCCCTTAAGAAATTTTATCCCTAAAATTTCAAATCATACCCTTAGAAGATAAAGGTATTAGGTCTTTTACCTCATAGACTCCTGTAGTTCCCCCATGCCTTATTTATATTTTTTGTTCCTCCACGACACTTTAACAAGGAGGGTATTCTTGCTACATTGAACCTAGTCTCTGGGATCCAAGATCTTCACCGACTTCTCCTCACAAGAGGGGTAGTTTTATGATTGTACCAACTCTTGATTTAGTACATTTTAAGGGTTAGTTATGTACTTCTTCAAGAAGGATATGTAGAAACCATCATTAAATTTTTTTAGATTTGGAGAAAGTGCAAGCTGATAGGCCACTGGTCCTATGTGATCAAGGATTTCATAGGGCCATTGTACCTAGGTTTGCGCGTCCCATTCTTCCCAAAACTCATGAATCTATTGAAAAGTTAAATTCTAAGAAAGTATTTATCAAAAACTTAATGCTCCTAGTCCCTTCCAAGGGTGTTAGAAAATCACTTTTTTGACTATAAGTAGTCATGTTGTTTGGTTGGATAGCATGAACCTTTTCTCTTATCTCTTGCACAATATAAGACCCAAAAATCTTTCTATAATGACTTCGGTGTTTATAGAATAATATATTTTCATATCTATTAATGTTTATTAATATGATATTAATTTTATTTTAAAGAGACACTTTTTCTGAGAGCGTACTAAACACACAACAATGGGTTTCTTTGAAAACATATGTTGCACGCAACTTTGAGTTATGGCAAAAAATTAATATAATAATATTATTATTTTAAATAATAGTTAACACCTAACCATTGTATTGATGTGAATGAAAAAAACTAAATACAATAATATTATTAAATGTCTTTACACTTATCCAATAAGTTTTAGAGGCTTAAAATAAGAATGAATCTGATTTTGAGCATGAAAAACTCAAATATTTTTAAATGATCGTTTACCTCCATTGGATGGAGAAACCTTTTTAAATCTAATTTTTGATAGTTTTATATTTTCTATTTGAAAAAAAAGTATATTTAGAAGTGTAAAATTAAAATTTACTATGGATGAAATTTCTGTATTTTTCTAATAAAGCACTTTTTTTTAATGAAGAATGAAAAATAATGCATTTTAATTCAAACAAAATTTTAATATAATTCATTTATATAGTAATATTTTACATTTAATTGGTTTTAATGATTAATTGGATTATATATTTCCTATTAAATTTAATTTTTGTCATTTTAATTAATTTCACTCTTAAAATATACATAAAACAAGTCAATCTTTTGGTAGTTTTTAGTTCTTAAAAACATGCTTTTTGGTTATGACAAAGAGAATTAATTTTAAATTAATTTTTTCCAATTTTGTGTTTTGTATTTGGAAAAATGGATTCCATATTTGGAATCAAGAGGTCGATATTTTGTAAATAGGTAAATTTTTTAGACATTATGAATAGTAACTTCAGTAAATATTTTATTTATCATTGTTAAAAGGTAAATATGATAAATAATTGTAAAAATTAATATTATAATTATATTAAATTACACTAACACAATTTCTAATCATATTGGATAAAATATGTCCGACCATGGGCATCCTTGGATCAATTTTAGGACCTCATGGAGCCATTTGTGTGTGAAATGGACATTTAATTACTCTTAATATAATGTTATAAAAAATAAAACGTGAACATATATCATTTAGTAAATTGATTTTTATATAGTGTTATATAAATAATCATTTAGAATATAAATATTCATGGGAAAGAAAAAAATATTTCCTATATCAAATTATTTTATTTATAATTTTTATACATTAAATAAATAAATTTAATTATGACACAATCATGTTGCTGTGATAGCTTCATTTATAATGGATTCAAATAAATGATATTATAAATGTTAAAATAAATTTAATTTGGTTATTTTTATGACATACATTATTTTTTGGTGGAAAGTGACATTTTATATTTGTATTAATTATGTTTATTTGAGGTAATAATGTTTTTATGTATTTTAAAAAAAATCATGATATGAATAATGTCAAAATTGAGATAATACATATTTTGAAATATAAAATATTTTATTAAAAATAATATAATTAAAAAAAATCCATGATTCGTCAAAATAGTATTCAGATGTATAAATTTTTATTATTGACTCTTTAATTGGATATTTTTCACGTTTGGTAACTATTTTGAATCTCAATGTTCCAAATTCTCAATAAAATGGTAAGAGTAAAAAAGGGTTAAATAAAAAAGATAAGGATTAAAAATATCCTAAACCAGTATAATTTTTATTGGATGGTTTTATTTCAACATATATTCATCAAATATTATAAATAACTTAATTTTTGCCCATTTATAATCTTTATAGAGATTATAATAAAAAAATATTTTAATATATTCCTTAGTTTTACCTCCTCTCTTTTATAAAAGGCCACCACATATAACCCCTAATAACACCTCTCAAGCCCCCTTGGATGGTCCAAACTCTGAAAAAAAAATCTCCCCACATCCCTATATTTCACATTTAATACAAAACATTGGAAGAAGGAAATTCCAGATAGCCTTTTATCTAAATTCAAAAGGAGTTACCTGGTTTGAGTTCATGTCTTCTATCAAGCTTCATTCATTTATTATCCCTTATCCAACCCCATAAATATGTTTATTAAATTATTTTATAACAACATTAGTGTCTTAAATATACATTGTATTTGTTTTGATAAAACTACTGCCTCATGAAACAATGATTGTCCAATTATCACATACCACCTCTTATGGTGTCCATTATGATGACACTATGTTTTTTTGATATATATGATATTTATATTATTCTTATTCTTCTATAATTATCATTTAGATTATACCATTATGTTTTTCATTTTGTATAAATAGGATAATTTAATTTGAGGATGTGCGGACTACCGCCCCCATAAAGTGATATGACTAGTTCATGCCAGACATGGAACGTATAAAGGATACAATTAATTAACTTATGTGACATATATAAAATATATATTATACATTAACTATAATATACCTATATATCATTTAGTTTTCATTCTTTTAAATATAAAAAAGAAATGAAATTAGCGTTCATTCGTACGTACGACCTACCGTCTCCATGAATAGTTCGTTTCATTTCTTATCTCCAAATATTAAGAACTATTCTAAATAAATATATAATGGATATAAATATTTATATACTAGATATATAAAATATATAAATGGTGAAAACTATTCTGGAGATAATTTTCATTTGACCACACTGACAATTTTTAATTATAACAATATAGTTTTCGACTCAAGTACCCAATATTGACAAAATGACTGATATGAATTTAAATAATTATATAATTTGTATAACATGGTAATAAGTCATATAAATGGTATAATAATCTTCAAAAATGTATGGAAGAAATTATAAATTAACTTATATTTATTATTCAATAATAACAAGGAACATACCTGATGAGTTGGACTCAAGGTGAGGGACTTCAACTCAATCTCCTTTCATTAACGAATATTTTGATTTATACATGAATATATTTTATATTAGGTATTGAACCCTTTTAATTTTATTTTCATTAAAATGAAATAATGTTTTATGAATTGTTGTACTAATAAAAACAATATTGTTTCTTTTTAATGTATGCAATGACAACATCCTTTCTGCCACCGCGAGTATAATTTTATTATTCGCTTCCATAAGAAGCTGTAATGTTTTTAAATGGAAAATAAATACCATATAATTTTTATGTATTTTGGTATAGAAAATAGTTTTGAGAATTTATTGATTATTTAAATATATTGAAATGATATATTTTGATTACAATGTGGAAATTTTATCTTTCCTTTATGCTTGTGTTATGTGTTATGATTATGTAATGGTTCTTGGGAATTGTTTACATATACGAGTGCTTCTGTGATAAACCTAGGGTGGGTGAGCCCGATATAGGTTTCCAATGCATTGGGTAACATGATGGATTTAAATATTAAGGTTTATCCTAAGATAATTAGGAAGTATAATGTGATGAATATTCTAAATGATACTCTCAATGTATTTGTGAAAGCTACAATGTAAGTATGTTTTGGAATTTTAAAGTTACCTTTGTGATGTATTATTTCTATGTGATATTCATAAATCTTATTATTTCATGAGATATTTTTAAGAGAATATGTTTTATGATTGGTATGTATGATTCATTGATTTATATGTATTCACAGACTAATGTTTTCTTTCTTTATTTTATAACCCTTTCTGATATTTATTTTCTCCTCCCAATTTTTTGAAATGCTTTTCAATGGGTATAAGGAAGAGTAAGGGAAAGGAAGTATTCAAGAATATTTATATCAAGAAAATAACTTTTTTTATTTATGGTGTTTTATGATTGTGAAAAATTTTGAGAGAGTGGAGGTGTCTACCATATAATTTTGAGATGAAATGTTATAGTTATAGCCTAATTCTCTAGAACTCTGAACCTAAAAAGATCTTCAATATCGACTTTTTGAATGAACTCATGATTATGTAAGGCTTAAGTTTGGGACGTTATAGTATGTATCAGGGGTTGTATTAGATAACTCTAAAGTTTAGGGTGTTATTGGGGGTATATAAAAGATCCTATATAACCAAAAGGGTTATTATTATATGGAAACTTTTAGCGGGTTAATGTAAAATATGTTTTTTGAATAAAAACCGAAACAATTGAGATATACGGAGGTTTATGTATTAGAGTATTATAAATGTTGTATGTTATATATAACCTATAAATGATTCTTTTTTCATAATATTTTGTTTCATTTTTAAGTGTTTATTCAATTCAGCAGAATAAGGATCATTTGTCAAGATGGAAGGAAATAGATCATTCACAACCTTATTATCCCTCCCGAATGATTTGATTATAACTATTATAGAGAAAGCATGTTCAAATGATTTTGATAGCTTCATGCATATTAAAATCACTTGTAAGATATTTTTTGTGTTATCCAACACCTACTCATTTTTAAAACAATTTTAAGGGTCATGGAATCTTTTTCATATGATTTCAAGATATCATATTTTCCAACTATATCAAAAAGTGAAATTACCGATGTGGACTGAACTCTTAGATTTTTAATGTATGACAAGATGTATAAAGAGAATGGGAACATCCTAAATATCATGATATCTATATTCAAGGTATGATTTATTTTCTTATCTATATGAATGAACACAATTTGGATTGATATTTATAAATGATGAGGATCTTTGATCTTTCGGCGTGATGTATTAATAAATAATGTTAAAATGCATAGATAATGGATTATTAAGAGTTTTGAATAAGTAAGAATCCATCATATAATAGAGTCAATGGATATGATAGATTATACGATGACGAAATGTTTAAAAGTATTAATGCCCTTCTGATGATGGGATTCCTTTGGGAAGACATTGTCTAATATGAGTATCCATGATGTTTGATATGTAAAAAATTTATCCAATGAATAATTACTTTTTATTGGGTGGACATAATCGATAACATTAGGTGTTCATATGATCTTTCTTTTGAAGTTAGTAATGGTTATTACATTTTGAGATGTAAAATTAAATGTATTAGATAACCATTGATGATAAATTAGGGTATAGTAATTTTTAAGGAAAATTTCTTATTTTTGGGAATGTTGTAATAATAATGTAGTTTTAGAAAAAGGAAAACCCATCGGATGGGTGAAAACTGCTATGGTGGTTGAAAACCCATCGCTTTCGGTATGTACGTAGGAATCGATCCCACAACAGAAGGGAAACAAGGGTGCATCACCTACCACTGGCCTAGGTGAAGTCCCTAGTTTGTATGACTTATTATTTTTAGTTAAATGGTTTTATGAATCAATAAAAAGTTGATTTTGTAACTTATGTTTTATAAAATGGATATTCATAATATAGTAAAAATATTTGGTGATTAAGTGATAATTTTTTTGAAGGATGTTCTCTCTCTTGGGAACAATATATACCTATAAAAAATAGAATACTAGGTGATTAAATTTGTGGAGTAATAGTTGAAAAATTATTTTGGAAGAATATATGTTTTATTGTGTAATTAGGGTTAATTGGGTTATTTATGGAAATGATTAATCTATCATAGAGAATATGTGATTAGGTTAATTACATATTAGTATGAGACATTAATACTAGTCGATGTTATTTGGAGATAAATGTTAATATTTATCAGGGAAAACAATGTGATCAAATCCTTCAAAAATTTTGGGTTTCAATCATAGTTGGATTATTTTGAAAAATATTATGGAATTTTTTTATTGAATGCTAATTTGTTAAACTATGGGTATTGTTTGTACAATTTTGGATATTATGAATAGTATTTCTTTTTATAAAGGATTATCAATTTTTTGGATTATTTACATTTTTTTGGATTAGTTAATGTCTAATAACATGGTAAATATATAGTTCAAATTATTTGGATTACATAATTCTCTAGAAGTTGATTCTATATCTTCATATGTGACCAAGTCATTCTTAATACTCATCATTTGGATAAATGATGAGTTTGTGGAAGAAATTTTTTTAAAGGAATAATGTCTACTTGAAAAGAAAGTATATTTCCTTATGTTCTTAGAAAATCTCACTAATAAATTCTTCAACATTATGATATGGTACAATAAAAAATGTTGTTTGTTCACTTTTCTTACTGGGGAATCATCAACCATTTATCCTTTCAAATGATTGTGATTTTTTGGTGGTTAACATTCTCCTGCTCTTGTTTTCTATCACTCTCCATCAGAACATGATTGCTACATTTCTCTACCGTAACCATGTTTTCATGGAATTTTAGTATGGGTTATCATGAGTGACCTTTATACTTATGTTTATTTCATTTAATGTGATAATTTTATAGAGACTTTTTCTGGTGTGAGACTCTAAATGAAGTTTCCAAGCCCAATTTTAAAATTTCGAGGACGTAATTTCCCCAAGGGGGGAAGGATGTAACGACTCATGTATTTATAGAATAAAAAATTTTCAAATATATTAATATATTTGAATATGATAGTATTTATATGTTTAAGAGTACACTATTTTTGATATCATACTCAACACGCAACAACATGTTTCTTTGAAATCGTATGTTGCACACAACATTAAGTTATACACAAAAAAATTAATATAATATTATTAATATTTTAAATATAGTTAATTCCTAGCTATTTTATTGGAGGGAATGAATAGAAATAACTAGAATATGATTAATAAATTTCTATACACTTATCCAATAAATTTTAGAGGCTTATAATTACAATGAATATGATTTTATGCATTAAAAACTCTAATATTTTGAAAAGTTTGTTTTACCGCATTTTTATGGTAAAACATTTTTAAATATAGTTTTTTCATTTTTATAGGATCTATTTTAAAAAATAAAATTCTTCTTATATTCAGAACATTAAATTTTACTTTGTATGATATTATGGTATTTTTTTTAAATAACATTTTTAATGAATAGTGAAAATACTGCATTTTAATTCAAACTACTTTTTAATCTAATTCATTTATATAGTGAGATTCTAATTTTAAATGGTTTTGAAGGGTAATTGTCTTAAATATTTACCATTTAATCCAATTTTTTCATTATAAGTAATTTCACTTTTAAATTGGTCATAAACGCATGTTAATATTTTGGTAGTTTTTACTTCATATAGACACAGTTTTTGGATTCGACAATGTAATTAATTTTAAATTAGTTTCTACCAATTCTGCGAATTGATTTTGGAAAAATGGATTCTATATTTGGAATCAAGAATCCCAATATTCTGTAAATAGTTAACATTTATTTTTAGACATTATGAATAGAATCTTTAGTCAATATTTTATTTACTATAGTTAAAGGGTAAATCTTGTAAAAATGGTAAAAAATAATACTATAATAATATTAAATTGCATTTTAAAAAATTCCTAACCCTATTGAATGGGATATTTCTATCAATGATAATGATTGGGTTGATTTTAGGATCCCATGGAGCCACTTGTGTGTGAAAATGGCATTTAATTACTTCTAATTTTATGTTACGGAAAATATAACCTTAAATTGTATCTTATAGTAAAAAAATAATATGGGGTTATATAAGAGATATTTTTGACTATAGATATTAATTGGAAAGATAAAAGTATTTCCAACTTCATGGAATTTTATTTATTATTTTTAGACATTCAATAAATAAGTTTAATTATTTCAAAATGATGATGAAATGATTTCTTCATTAATAAAGGAATCAAATAAAAGATATTATAAATATTAAAATAAATTTAATTTGGTTATTTTAATGTCATAAACGAATTTGTTAAAGTATATATACATTTTATATTTGTATTAATGATGATTTTTAGAATTAATCAAGTGTTTATGGATTATTAAAAATTTCATGATATGAATAGTGTCAATATAAAGTTAATTCTTATTTAAAAATATAATTTTTTTATTAAATATGATAAAATTACAAAAAATATACGATTCAGCATTATAGTTATCATAATTCTAAAATTTTATTATTTAATCTTTAATTTCATATTTTTCATATCTTGGTCACTATTTCGATTCTCACATTTTTAAATGCTTAATAAAACGGTAAGAGTAAAAAGGGTTAATTACAAAATAGAAGGATCAAAAAATATCCAAAACCTATATAATTCATATTCAATGATTTTATTTCGACTTATATTAATATTATCTTCTAAAGAACTTTATTTTTACTCATTTATAATTGAAATTGAATTTATAAGAAAATAATATTTCAGGATATTCTGTATGTGCCCCTCCTCCCTCTTATAAAAGGCCACCAACTGTAATCCTTACTCACACCTCTCAAGCACCCTTACCTCATCCAAAAAAATGCCCACATAAGTTCCAAACATCCACCTATTAAACTTATAACACATAATTTGAGAATAATTAAATTCAAGAAGGACCTTTAGCTTAAATCAAAAGGATTTACCCGATTTGAGTTAGTGATTTATCTCTAGAAAATTTCATTTATTTTCCCTTCTCCAACCCCATAACACTATTAATTCAATTATTTTATAACAAAAACATTATATTCAATACATTAGTTAGTTTTTATGATAATTAATTGAAATAAAATTACACTCACCTCCATCTAATGGATTTATAACATACAATTTCTGTGGACGGCGAACTATTGCCTCACGAAATGATGATTGTTCAATTATATCCTACCGCCTCTTATGGTGACCATTATTATGGAACTAAAATTACCTATGATATATATGATATTTATTTTATCTTCATTATTCTTTAATTATCATTTAGAACATACCATTATTCTTTTCATGTTGTATATACATGATATTTTCTTTTGAGGATGTGTGGACTACCGCCCACTCAAAATGATATGACTTGTTCATGCCATACATTGAATGTATAAAAAATTGAATTAAGGAAATTATGTGACATATATAACATAGATAATTTAATATAATTATAATATTTTTATAAATAATTTATTTTTCACTCTTTTAAATATGATAAAGAAATGATTGTATCATTCATGTGTACATAAGGCTTACTGTCTCCATGAACGGTGCATTTCAATTATTATCTCCAAATGTTATGGACTATTCTTAATACATTTATACTGGATCTAAATATCTATATAATAGATATATATGATATTTAAATCATGAATTATATTATGGAAATAGTTTACTTTTGACCACATTTACAATTAGTAATTATAACAAGATCATTTTCGATTAAAGTATCCAATATCGACAAAACGACTTATATTAACATTAATAATTATATAATTTTAATAACATGGTAATAAGTGATCAAAAAAGAATAATAAACATGAAAAATATTTTGAATCAAGTATAAATTAACTTATGTTTGTTATTCAAGAAGAACAAAAAACATATGTGATGATTCAGACTCATGATAAGAGATGTCGTCTCAATTTCCTTACATTGAGGCATATTTGGATTTATGCATGACTTTCTTGTATATGTTGTATAAACCACAATGAATTTTAATATCATTCAAAGGGAATGTTTTTCTACGAAGTGTTGTAATAAATGAAAAAAATGAATGTTTCTTTTTAATTTACGTAGTCACAACGAACATTCCACCACTGTGAACATTATTTGATATTTGCTTTCTTAAACAAGCTGTGATTTTTTTAAAAATAAAAATAAATACCATATTAATTTTTATATATTTTGATATTGATTTTTTTTTTGAGAATTTTTTTATTATTTCAATATATTAAAATTATATATTTTGATTGTAATGTGTAAATGTTATCTTCCCTTTATGATTTTGTTATGTGTTATGATTATGTTATGGTTCTTAGGCACCATTTAAATATATGAATAGTTCCATGATAAACCTAAGGGGGTTGATCCTGAGATAGCTCTCCAATGTATTGGGTAATGTAACTGAGTTAATCGTTACTGTTTCTCCTAAGAGATTTTGGGAATATACTATGATGGTTATTCCAAACATAACTCTATACGTAGATGGGAAAGATAGAATGAAAGTATGTTATGTATGTCGCAAATTAAATTTAAGATTTATTATTTCTATGTGATATTCGTAAATCATAGGATTTCATGAGGTATGTAAAAGAGCATGTGTTTTATGATTATGAATTTTTATTTCATTGATTTGTAAGTATGGATTGACTAATTGTTTCATTATTTATTATATAACCCTTTCTGAGATTTTTATGCTCATCCCAAGTTATTAAAATGTTTTTCAGAGGTTATAAGGAATGGTTAGATAAAGTATGTATTAAAGTGGATTTATATAGAGAAAATAACTCTTTTTTTATTTAAGGAGTTTTATTATTGTTAAAATTTTGGATAGATTAGAATATTCTACCTTGTATATTTGAGATAAAATGTAATATTAATTGCCTAATTCTATAGAACTCTAAACATGATAAGATCATCAATGTCGTATTCATGACTTAACTCAATATTGTGTCATGTTTAACTTTATGGCCTTACACATTCTCTAACCAGCTTCATCCCAACATGTAAGAGTTATACATCGCTTTCTATATAGAGCTTCATAGGATTCCATTGGAATTATCATGTGGAAACTAATATTGTAAGATAAAAAAATTAATGGGATATGTTGTTCCCATCCACCGTTAAATTCCATTTATCATGTTCTCAGCATGTCCATGAGTGTTTGAATAGTCGATTCAGACTAGATATCAGATTGGGGTGATAGGTCGTATTAAAATTCAATTCGTTACTCCTATCATGTTGAAGAATTCTCCATAATTTTGATGTGAACCATGGATCACGATCAGATATGATAGAAAGTGGAACTCTATAATGCCTTACCAAATCCTTCATGGAAATCCTGGAAAGTTAATCAAGAGATAAATCTTCCAAAATAAAGAAAAAATGGTCCGTATTGGTGAGACATTCCAATATAACACATATCACATTGTTTCCTTTTATGTTCTCAGGAGACCAATGACAAAGTCCATAGTGATATTATCTTACCTCCACGCTCATATGGGTAGTGTTTCTAATAACCCTTTAGAAGTTTGTCTCTTTTCCTTCACATGGTGACATACTAGACCCTTGTAGGGTACTCAATAATTTCCCTTTTCATATTATCCCACCAAAAATGATCTTGAATTTCCCTATACATTTCCATAATTCGACGACTTATAGAGAATGCAGATCTCTGAGCTTCATCCATCAGCTCATTCTTTATTTATGCAATATTTGGAACACATATTATTGTACAAAATTTTAGTAGACCTTCCTGGCCAATATTGAACTCAGGAAACATCACATCCTTCAAAACCTCAAACTTCTGTACAAAATTATCTTCTTTATAATATTTCATAATATTTTCAATTAATTATTGTAGATAAATTATTGGGGAAATTTTTAATTATGTCATTTACCATATAATTTTCGTGTCCATTTTCAATATTTCTTGGATCAAAATATCTCTTTGAATCCTAAACATGGACAGACCAACATGGTATACCCTACTTAATGAATCATCAAAATTGTTTCATCTTTTGTGATGGTAATTAATTAAAAAAATCTTAGGCTTTAACATGTTCCAACCATCTCCTCAGTCTCGTGTTCTATTACTTTTGTGTGAAAATATACATTAAACATTGATGGTCTGTTTATATATCACACATCTCCCTATAAAGATAATGCCTCTATATCTTTTGGAAAAAATGACCACAGCTAGCTCTAGATCATATATATGAAAGTTCATCTCATGAGTCTTTATCTGTCAAGATGCAGAAGCAATCACCTTTTCATTTTTCATGAGGATACACCACATCCCTTTCAGAGATTCATCGCTAAAAATAACGAATCCTTCAATGCTAGAGGGATGAGTTAGTATAGGTGCAATAACCAATATATTATTTAGATATTGGAAACATTCCCCATAATAATTTTTCCAGATGAACATGAACCCTTTTTGATTTAACATGGTTATTGTATTGGAATTTCATGAAAATATTTTCACAAACCTCCAATAATATCTCACTAATACTCGGAAACTATGAATCTCAGTTATTTTTTTAGGCTGAGGCCACTCTTCTACAACCTTTTTCATTGTGGGGTCAATTGTGATTTATTCATTGGTTATAAAATTCCCCATGAAAGAAAAATTTTGTGCACAAAGATAACATTTATTTACCATTCCAAAAATCCTCTCCTTCCATGGAGTTTGCAAAATAACATTTAAATGATCTTCATGCTCCTCACAACTTTTAGAATATATCAGAATGTCATCATTAAAAACTACAAATTGTTATCAGGGTAGCCCTTAAATACTATATTCATCAAATAAATAAAAAGGTGAGGATAATTAGTCATTCCAAAGGGAATTACAACAAACACATAATGTGAATATCAGGATCAGAAGGATGTTCGTAGAATATCTTCATTCTTCACCCTCAACTGATGACAATAAGATCGAAGATCAATCTTAGAGAATAATTTAGCCGCCTGAATCTGGTCAAATAATCCATAAATTCTTGGAAGATTATATATTCTCATCACTATGATCACATTCAGTTCTATATAATCAATTCATATCCGCAATGATCCATCATTATTCATCACAAAGAGAACATATGGAGACACACTCAATCATATAAACCCCTTCTTCTAAAAATCATATTGTTTCTTCATTATATACTCCATCTCCACATATTCCATCCTATATGGGGAGCATTACATCAGATGAGAATCAAGTAAAAGATCAATTGATAACACTACCTTTATTTTTGGGGGAGGATTGAGTAACTCCTCAAGAAATATTTCAATGTATTCCTGGATTATGGGGAAACATTCAATCCTTATAATATATTTTCCTTCTTCTTCTTCAATAATAAACTACATATATAAGTCTATTACATGTGATTTTATACAATGGAGAGAATAAGAAATGTCTCATTGGAAGATAACTGTAGGTTTACCTTTCATGAATACTAATATTTACTTGCTTCTACATTGGATCTAAGCATTATAATAGGAGATCCAATCCATCTCTAGTATAATGTCAAAGTACAACATGGGAATGAATAATATATTTACTTGGAAGATAACTTTTTTTCTTTTTTTTTAATGGCTCGAGGAAAATATTTTCACTTGGTTCACGTATAATATGTTTATTATGATGTTCCTACTGATCTCAATATCATGAGTTCAATAAAGATAGAATATAGAGGTGGAAAACATAGGAGTTTTAGTACAATAACCTAGAGAGTTATGGGGGATATATTTTATATTAATAGAAAAAGAATAAGATGGAGGAGGTGGAGATTACCTTTAATTCAATCCATTAATTATAGGAGCATAGGGCTTTATTTAAAGAGGGGATTATATGTGGAGAATCCAAGAAGTAGTGGGTTTTCATCCTTTTGGGATCTTGGGGAGCCATATTTTTTTCATAAGTTTTGAGATCAGTTTTAAGCCAATTTAGAATCTAAGACCAAGAAGGAATACAATATATAAGAGATTCATAATCTTCTATATGAAATATCTAGTGAGCAATACTTTCGTATATATTTAAATAAGATTATTTGATATTCATTAGAAATACTAAAATATAAATAGGTTTGGATGAGGTGTGTATAAGAGGCTTTACATCAAGATATATAGTGAGAAGTTACTATATTAATGATGTCGACATATCTCAAGGTACTCGTAAGACTACATGTTACTGATGTGATTCCAGCAAGGACCATATCATCATGTGATTGGAATCATCAAGATTCTTCATATATTATAACTATGGTTTAGGGTTCCCAATTTCTTAGAAAAATGATTCTTGGATAGTTAGGGGAACATCTTGTCCCTCTTCATCTAATTTCTCAAGGGGTGGCATCACTCGGTACCCCTAAAAGGGATCACAAAATTTTTTATTGTATATGGTAAAGTCATATATGGATGGACTACCCAAGCTTTTTGAGTTGGAAACATGTGTCAAGTGTACCACTTCATGTTTTTCCATTGTAGTAGTATCATCAGAATTAATGAAAAGGGATTTCCATCCTTTGATTAGTAGATGGGTGTTACGGAAAGTAGTATCTAATCTCATGATGCTCCTTATACTAAAAGAGAAGATAATTACCACAATGATTGAAATTATTGGGGATAGAGATGCTTTGAATGAGGTTATGGTCAAGTTCATGCATTATTGTATCCACCATTAGGTCAGCTAAATCTTATTTGAAGTTCCATTTTAGAAATTTCTACTTTGGTGCATGCATTGTTTGATAAAAGAGATAAACACACCTAAATTTCACCTAAAATAGTCTTTGATTTGATAAATATAGTGTATATATTTCCAGTTACATTCTAATTGACTATTCATGTTTGAGTTTTTAGCTTATTCTGGTGAAGTATGCAGAGAATTTGAGCTACTGTTGTGGCAATATCTCACTTATTGTGACTTCCTATGTTTGCGGATAAAATTATTTGAAATCATATTTTTGATGGGATAGATGTATTTGGTGTAGGTTAAAATGTGTTTTTTCTAGAGGCATATTGTGTTTTATGATACTGATATAGAGTCACCCATACTCATTAAGAAGTGATAGATGACGATAGTTTAGAGACATTTTTCATCCTTATCTTTCCTAATGGTCGATTTGATTCATATTTTGTTAGAGGTTCTACCGATTGTGTTTCACATGGTTCTTAAAGAATACCCATATATATTTCATGAATATGTTGTGACACTACACCTGTTGGGAGATTTATTTTGACATAGAGCTTTTTTCGGATCTTCCACTGTGTCGATGTCTACATATATGATGGATACTTATGAGTTTCATGATCTATGGATAAAGATTAACAATTCTTAGTAGTGAGGTTTTGTTTCACTGAGTGTGTCACCTTAGGGTGAACCATTTTTTTGGAATAAAATCTATGCCATTATATGTCTGTGTATCAATTATCATTTCTGGAATCTAGTGACTACCTCATTGATGAACATTATCTATTCATCACTAATCAGAAGGTCCCCATGTATGTCTTCTCCATGTGGGTACTAAACATAAAACATTTAAATTGAATGGAATAATAATATTATTAAGAATTAACAATTTCTTATTCAATAGTAATGTTTAAATTTTTTAGTGCATGAGCTATCTTGGAAGTCACACAGTGATGCTGTCTATGATTCCATAGATTCATAGAGAGTGATGCAAGTGATCTCTAAAATGAATTTAGATATAGGAGTGTTTGGTGGTAAAAGATATATTTTTTAGATTATGGTGCAATATTCATTAGTGTCATATGTAGTGGAGTCAAAATTGGGGGATTTTGAGGTGGATTTTTGGTGAGGTTGAGTTATATATAGTGATATCCTTGATGGATAGTCTAATGATGATAAACACCAAGAATTGTTTTAGGGGAGGATTTTCTTTCCTTCAGTGTTATGTGAGTCGGTTCCCACAAGTTACATAGATCATATTTTGTAATAAATACAAGCATGATAAATATGTACCTTTCTTTGAGTGTTTTTTTTTATGGCTTTGGTTAATCAATTTATTTGTAATGTTTTTATCCATATGTTTAGTTTTCTTTAAGGTGATGGTTGACCACCATGTTTCTAGTGATTTTCTCTAGACCTATAGAAATTCCTCAATAGAAGTAGGAGACAATTACATTATAATTTTTCACCCTTCCAACTCGAGTGTATGGAGGATATAATACAATATTTATATTAATAGTTCATTTGAATGAATTGGATCAGGTCATAGTGATCCACGATTCGATATAAGTGGAGGGCTTTTCAAGGTAGTTTCTGGAGGATGTAGTGAGGATTTATGGAGTCCATGAGATGATAATCCTTGATTGTGACCCTACTTTTTCATATAGGGTGTGGAGAGAACTATATTTTTTTATTCTCAATTGTGTTTAAAAACATTATTTCATTTATAGAACGAAGGTCATACAAAGAGGACAATATAAACTCTTGAAGAACTATTTCATAGTTTTGTTATATATTTTAGAGGTTTGTGAATGAGGAATCTACCATTGGTCGAGTTTCCTTATAATAATTTTTTTTAATCCAGCTTTGGTTTGAAACCATTTAAATATTTTTCTGTACACCCATTCTATTCTTCATTATACTAGACTAGGGTTGGAGAGCCTGCAATTTTAGGTTGGAACTAGTGAAAATCATGAATTTGAAGGTTTTTTTGATTCAAAAGAGTATAAAGACAATGTAAGATCATCAAAAGTATTAGGTTGACAATGAGAGGGGACCACTATAGTTATACCTCAATGATTACATGTTCTTGAAGGTGAATACTCATTATGTTAAGAAAAGGATTCGTAGTGGGAGTAGGATTTAAATCATGTTTTTTGTGACTTTGGAGTTGTTTGATCATGTTAGAGACATCACATATAATCTATCACATTCTAAATAGTTAAGATGTATTCTTGATTTCATTCACGTATCATAGATTTTATTCTATCTTTTTGATGATTATCATATCATCAATTGGATAGAGGCTTATATTATGATGTTTCAACCTTTGAATATTGAACTATAGATATCAGGGATTCTAGGAGATGGTGTTGCATGTGCCTTCAATTCCGTTAGTCTGTGTCCTCTACCAACACAATGGCATGGTGGATAGAACCAAGGATTGAGATTCATTGATACCCTCTCAGTATCCTGATTTTTTTATTTTTCATTATTATTTTTTGATGATGAATTTTTAATTATTAGCTTATCATAGTTTATGATATTGTTCTCTATTATAGGATTCCTTGTTTATTTCCTTGTTCATGGTTGAAATCTAACTCCCCGAAGAGAGTTTTTCATAGTTTCCACCTTGTTAATCCAATTTTATTGATATTTCATTTATGATGCTGCGATTCTTTACATGTATATCATTAGGTGGTCATTTAGACAACCATTTTCCTTATTCCCCCTCTTGGTGTTTTGTTTTTATTTGTGATGAAAATAATTATTTTAGACGTATTGGATATGAGGATCAGTAAATCAAAATACCACATTTAATTTTTTTTAAACATGATGGTGTAATGTATGTGTTTGTAGTGTTATGTAAATTCATACGGTCACTATGCCCTGGTGGAGGGCATGCTGATGGAGATTTTTTGGAATTGGGTTCTTTTTGGTTGGTTTTGTGGTGCTAGGATATACCATAATGAGTAAAACAACTTAATTATCCATGGTGTTGGATATGGAATTTCGGTGTTCACTATATGGGAAATATGTAACTCGGAAACACCCAATATAGAGAATGGATCTACGAATGGTGTTTTTGGTGACCACCAATTCAAAATGGTGATATATAGCTCACCAAAATATAGTCCTTAGTGTGGTGCGGATAAAAAAACATAAATTTTATACTACACTATTTTTGTTACTCATGGGAGAGGATAAAAGGGACACAATGTCTTGAACCCTAACATGTAAAAGGATATGGTGGTGGTCAAAACTGGTTCCTAAAAAATGTGAGTAAGGGAGAAATAAATATAGGATAATTAAATCACCATTGACTAAGGGAGACCACAACATAGTGGGTTAAATCAATATTATGGTGAGTCACATCAATATTCCACTATAAATAGTGGAATAAACATCTTTCATCATTGTTCCCATATTTCTTCTCTTCTCTTTATCCAAAATCATACCCCATGGAACAGGCATGATCATTTACATTGTGTATTATAACCTCTTAGATCATGGAGAATTGAGTGCTCTTGATTCAAGGTACCATTAGCTTTTATTTATCTCCTTATTCTTCATTTTTCTGGAGATTTTTTTGAGAACCACAAGGTTTTCATAATGATATTTTATCATGGTTTGTTTGTGGCTTGAATATTTTAAGATTCAGTGTGTTTTCATTTTTTTGGTAGTGTTTCCTTTGTAGTTGGTTGATCCTTGATTATCTATTCTTGGCCTAATAATAATTAACTTCTATGTCAAGGTATGGGATTCATTTAATATACTTGTTTAAAATAGTTAATCATAGATTCTTCCTGATTAATCTCATTGGGTGATTTTATATTTTTCCTTAATGAATATTAAACATGAATTAAATAATGAGATAGTCTTAGGTTATAGAAATAACATGTATTTATTCTATGTTAACTATGTTCCTTTTTATTTTTCAGATAGTGTTATATTTATTATTTATTTTTTAATTTACTATTGTATTTTTTTTGTTGAAAACTGGATAAAGAATAGAAATATTGTAGTGCTTGATGAATAATAATAAATAGACATGGTAAAATGTTATTTTTCTTCTTGTAATTGATGAAACTGGATGTATAAAAGAAACATGTTTAAATAATTTATTAGTTATTGAGAACTGGTTCATTATGTATATTGTGGTTGTAAACTAAGATAAATGAATTAGTTAATTTAATATTGTAAATAATTGGATTTTTGATAAATATAATTTTTTTGGGACAGAGTGAGCCCTTTTTGTTATGAAGGAAAAATGTTGTTATTCAAGAGCCTAGTTTGCCTTCTGTCTTTTTTATTTTATTGCAACCTTATGTGATTACTCTATATGGGGATATTACTATGAAATGTGATGTGATTTTGGAATGAATGACTAATTGGAGACAATTGGTAGGGATTTAGGGTTTGCGTCAGTTGTTGGAAACTTAGGTGGCAAGGCATATATTGATATCAATGATGTTGTCAGGATGGAATCGAGACAGTTGGAGTGGCTAAAATAAGGTATATCACATGGTTTTTTTGTTATTAAAGAAGAATGATTTTTTTATAATGAATATTCTTGCATATCAGATGGATGATATTCTTTCTTTTTTCATTCCCTTAAACACTTCATGATGTAGTTTGCTGTTATTAGTTTATGCATCGTTTATGGTATCTTATGATGTGACCAAGAGTACATGTAATTATGAAATGTAAATGAATGTTAATTTGTTAACATGTGGCCTATTATTTGTGGGATTTGGGCATCTATATCTCCCATATCACATTATCAACCAAATAGGGTATCCTTTTGGGGAATGTGGTCATGAAACTGTTGATTGAGATATGATCTCAGGTGATAACATTAGCATGGAAGAGGCTTGGATAATTCAAGGCAAGGGTGGATAATATGTTTTAAAGGAAATAACTATATATAACATAGGTATTCTAGAATATTTATTAGTGGTGTATGAATCGTTTTTTATAAAAATTAATATGACGTCTCACCACTTTTGAGTGATTGAGTTTATATGTAATATGGATTGTTCACTAATTCTTATGAATTGGAAAAAATTATCATGTTCCACAAATTGAACCTTGAAAAACAATTTGATTCCTTATTTGTAAATGGATGAGGGATTGATTATAAATTTAGTATGATAGATATGAACCCTTTAGAGGTATAAATTAAATGAGATTACAATAATAGACCTCATGATATGTTTCCCTAGACCCTTCTATGTGGGGGAGATTAATATACTGAGAATGGATGACCTAGGGAATGGCTCCATGAGTCTTGAAATTCCTTATATCATTGTTGTTTATTTTAATAGAGAGTGGGGTATGAGTTCTCGACCATGGGTATGTGAGTACCTAGGTAGGTACATCCAAGATAGGATTATAGAAAGGTTAGGATTGTGAAGATAGACCAAGTTTATTTTGGAAGAGATATGTGATCTAAAATAACCATTCACTTTGATGCTGGTATGATATTTCATAGACAGATGGTTTTTCCATGATGGGATTGTGGTGGTGAAAAGGTACATTAAGACCACTAAGTCATAGGCTTTTCATGAGAGGTTGTAATGTGATAGAGAAACCATTTTTGGTTGATTGGACTATGCGGTGGCCTAGGGGACTTCGATGGACACCCCAACTATATGATGATCTAGTTATTGTTAATGCCATAGGGCTAGTGGTTTGAGTTAATAAACATGTAGTGTTGATGATATTTTTTTGTAGGAGGAGGTAACCTAGAGATGTGGGAGGGGTTCAAAATGTGTCAAATCTATTTGAGGAAGATTCATAATGGGATATTATTTTTATGTTTGGCACATATCCCACACATGGATATGTATTGTGAATCATTTTTAGAGTAATAATTCTATGATATGACATATTTGATTCTAGAGAGGGGATAATATCCCCTTCGATATGATATATGAGATATTATGAGGAGGTAACCATTAACCCCAAGATGATCTACGTGATTATAGAGAGGGTTTTCATTCCCCCTAATGTGTTATATGAGATATTATAGGTGGGTCATAATTCCTAATGATATGATTTATGAGATATTAATGGTGGGGAACCATTTCCCCTAATATGATATAAGGGATATTATGAATAGGGAACCATTCCCACATAATATGATTTATGAGATATTATATGTAGGGTATCATTCCCCCACAATATGTTATATGGGAATTATAGATGGGGATACATGTCTGTGCATGTGCGTATTTCCTTTCAATTGATTTCAAGTGATTTTGTTTGATTACTTTTCCACTTTATTTTGATGATATCTTAAATTTTTTTATTTGTATTTTTATGATTCTTATCATGTTAGATAGATATGATATTTATATATACATTATTAGATAATTAGGATTTTTTTAAATGGCTATATATTTCTCAAAAAATTCCATGAATTTTCTATTATGGTTTTAAAAACACTACATCTCACTATTTTAAAAAAATCTGTATTTATTTTACTATAACATATAAAATTATTTGATTTTCTTGAAAAATGATTATATAGAAAGATAAAAATTTTATATTGATTTGTATAGTTTATATAAAAGTCTAAAAATATATTTTAAATGGACTTTTAATCACTTGATGTTATGCTATGCTATTTTGTAGTAGTAGTTTTTTCAGAATTGTTTGGCTTCTATTTTTTAATGATTTTGGGTTCTTTAGATATCGGTTTTAATTGATTATATTTTTTTGGAAAGATAATATGTTTTCTAAATATCATTAGTTTTTACCAAATTCTAAATTTGTTGTTAAGACCCCTTAAAAATTTGTTTAAATTTGTTAAAATATTCTGTCCAGATTTTTTGTCAAAAGTATGGTTCATTTTTATCTCAAAAGTATGGTTCATTTTTATCTTAAAAGTATGGTTCATTTTAATCTCAAAAGTATGGTTCACTTTTATCTCAAAAGTATGGTTCATTTTTATCTCAAAAGTATGCTTCATTGTGTATCTCAAAAAGGTGTGGTTTATTGTTTATCTTATGAAAGTATGGATTACTGTTCATACACTACGTTACTGTTCATACCCTATGTTACATTACTGTTTATACCCTATGGTACATTAATGTTCATTTAACAATGTAATGATTGGAAACCATAAGTTACTGTTCACTCCAAAGTTATTGTTCACTCCAAAGGTAATGTTCACTCTGATGTTACTGTTCATTCTAAAGTTACAGTTCATTATGTTCAATTTTTTTTAAAAAAATTGATTTTCTGATAATATATGGATTTTTTTATGATTTTTTTTATGAAAAATACTCATTAAATATAATGATTATAGTCAAATATTTTTTAATGTTTATGGTTCTATATTACGAGAGAGAAATTAATAAGGTTTTTCAACACCTTTTACAAATAAATTTGTACATTTTAAGATTGTTTAAATTCAAATGTTTGAATTTAATTTCAGAATCTACTTCTTGTTTTCATGAACTGTTTTGACTATGTTCAAATCATTTTAAATGGATTTAAAATTCTATTTTGAATCATTAAATGCTTTTATTAATATGATGATTTTATTGGAAGACATGTTCAAAATATTTTAAATTCCTTTATTAGATATTTATTCTAAGGGAAAAAAGAAGCAACAGTGATGCAATTTTCATGGAGATATTAGTGGGAGCTCATAACTCAGTTAATTTTAAATATCCTAAGGAAGTGGATCTTTTTTACTGGCTATATATTTTTATTCTATATATATATCATTCTCTCTTGTAGGAAAAAGGAACAACATATTAAAAAGAGATAGTGTTGTAAACATAGACCCTGTTGTGCATTTGCAACATCATGTGACACTCTGCTTCACCAACTGCTTGTTCTCTCAAGTGTAGAATTAATTATGCTTCAACTATAATTTCATTGACTATACATGATGATCTAAACCTCAAGAACCATTAACTATTCTTAAATTTTTATCTTATATTTCATATGGTCATGAGTCTGTAACACTACTTCCCATATCTCACACACACTCTATTTTTCTATTTATGCTTTTACACTCAAAAGAATTATTCGTTATTATTTTTCCTTGGGATGTGACTCCCATAATTTAAAGTTAGGATCTTAGGGTTGTGACTCCCTGTATCTAAAGTCAAGACTGTTTAGGTTGTGACTCCCAGTATCTAATGTCAGGTTGTAAGGGTTGTGACTCCCAACAAAAAAAGTCACTGTCCTGGTTATCCCTCCACTATAAAAGGATTTTGTAATTGGGTTATGATTACCCTTTAAAAGCCATTTTTATTGAACACGTATCTCTTTTTGAGTAGATAGGTATAAGAGTATAGAGGGTCACTTTCGACCGAACTACTATAAAAAACATCATTGCGTTATTAACTTTTCTCGCTTCTAGTTATCCTTAATAATTAATATTGATAAACAATCAATTCATTTGATTAAAATTTTTAATCTAGTCTATTCACCCCCACATTAGACCATCTTCCATTAACCTATCCGACTTAACAATTGGTATCAATGGGTAACCTTCCTAAGAATAGTTTTTCTCTATCTTTATATTTCTTTACACCAAATATCAGCACCATTGGTTGTTTCTTCATGAATTTATCAAACAATTTTTTTATGAGTTTGCCTTTATATTTTAATGTGATAACCTATTCTTAGGCCTCACAGTCTAAGGATAAAGTCCATATAAGATGGAAGGATTAAAACCAAATGATGTTCGTATTTCTCAAAGGCCACCACATTTTGATTGCAATGATTATGGATACTAGAGATCTCGAATGGAGGCATACCTCAAACAGTTGAGCATTGAGCACTGGTCTATTATATCAAAAAAATACACACATCCTGAAGCTGATCCAGAACTCTTACAGGAATTGATGCTTCTAGATATGTCTCAAATTATAAAGTCGATAATATTTTATAATGTTCTATTAATAGAAGTGTTTTTAGTCATGTTTCTTCATGCAAGACTACTCATGAGATTTGGAAGATTATACAAGTTACTCACCTTGGATATGACAAATTGATACGAACCAAGCATAGAATGATTTATGCTAAGTTACAGGACTTCAAGATGTGTGAAGATGAAATTTTAAAACAAATGATCTATAGATTCACATGTATTGTGAATGGAATTAATTCACTTGGATAATCTCTGGAAAATTATATACTTGTTGAAAGAGTCATACGAGCATTTCCAAAGAAATGGAATGAAAAAAAGGTTTCCATTGATGAAAGAAAGAACTTAAAAGAGTACACACTTGATGAATTGATTGGATCATTACTTCAATATGATCTAGAACTAAAGAACATAGCTGATGAGGAGAGAACAAAAAGAAAAGGTGTAGCATTTAGGTCTGTAAAAGTTATTTCTAATGGCTCATTTCATTTTGATCAACAGGATATTCTAAAGGAATACATTGATCAGATTATAACTAGAGTCTTCAAAAGAATGAAAAATAAAGGATTCAAAACCAATTTTGTAGAAACCCCCCAAAAGAAAAATATAAGGGAGATTAGAATGGTGATACAAATTCCAATGCTTTAGATATAACTTGTTTTAAGTGTAGGAAGAAAGGTCATATAAAAACCGATTACCCTAAACTAAATAATAATGAAAAATAAAAAAATAAGGACAGAAAGTCATTGACAACTAGCTGGAGTTGTACTGAATAATCTGAATCTAGTGAAATATATTTAAATAACAAAGAATCTGCTAAATTGTGTTTCATGGAATCACCGGAAAATGATTGTAATTATAGTTATTATTCTTAATGTTCTGATTCTGAATATGAATCTGATTACCCCAATGATTTTGAATTAAATAACGAAATAGAAAGATTAAGAAATGATATTTATAATGTTTCTAATTTATATAATAAAATTAAAGAAGATAATGAAAAACTTATTTTTGAAAATAAATTAATATGAAAAAAAAATATAAATTTAACAGACACTCCTTCTTCTTCTATTCAACAGCATATGATAATTTGAAAATTACTCAATATTTGAAAGAGAAATTGAAAAATGATGTTGAATGTATTTAACAAATTTTATCTGGTGTAATTCAAGGTCTTGAAAAATATCCGTAGATGTTTTCTTTGACTAATTATGATAAAAATAAATATGGTTTTGGTTATGTTAATTGATTACCTCAAATGTATAAAACCAATTTTGTTAAAAGTAAAAATGGTTGTACTTCAACAGTTACATGTGTTAAATGTAGCGTAAATTGTCACTATTCCAATGATTTCTCACTAAGATTTAAAAAATCATTAGGATTTACAAAAACTAATATTTAATTCTCCTTGTTATCGAGAGTACCTTACAATACATGTTTTAATTTTATTATGGGTACCTAAAATTTTTATTACTAATCTTATTGGAACCAAAGTAGCTTGGGTACCAAAATTTTTAATTAATTTATTTTTCTAGGAAATATTCCTTGGATGTATCAAGAACGAGATATGGTACGTGGATAGTGGATGATTTAAGCATATGACTGGAGACCCATCAAATGTCACCTCATAAAACACATGTGATAGAGGAACTATTACTTTTGGTGACAATTTTCAAAGGCAAGGTAAGAGGTTTTGGTGACGTTTTTATTTCATATTATACATTTATTTAAAAAAAATTATTTGTTGAAGGTTTAAAACTTAATTTAATTAGTATATCACAGTTAAGTGATGATGGAATGGAAGTAAATTTTCAAAATGATAAATGTTTAGTTTTAATGATGATTCATTATTAGTTTTTGCTAATAAAAAATATAATATTTATACTATTGATATTTATGAAATAACTGGTCAACATGTAAAGTGTTTGAATGTTGTAAAGAATGACAACATCCTTTGGCAATGACGTTTAGGTCATGTTAATTTCAGAATGTTGCATAAGATATCAAAGCATGAGAATGTTTTACAGCTTCCTTCTTTTAAGCAAGAACAACATCATGTTTGTGACACCTGTATGAAAGGGAAGAAACACAAAACTTCTTTAAGACAAAACAATCAGATAAGTACTAATAAGCCTTTATAGTTAGTACATATTTATTAATTTGGTCCAACTCAAATTTCTAGCCTTTGTGGAAAGAAGTATATTTTATTTATTGTTGATGGTTTTAGTAGATTTACTTGGGTATATTTTCTAGCTCAGAAAAATGATACTTTATCTAAATTCACTGGTTTCTGAAAATTTGTTCAAAATGTAAAAGGTTGCATGATTATTTATATTTGTAGTGATAAAGGAGGTGAATTTCATAATTTATATTTTTAAAAATTCTGTGAAAATAATGGATATTTTCATAATTTCTCTACTCCTAGAACACCACAACAAAATGTTGTTGTATAACGGAAAAATAGAACTCTTGTTGAAATGGATCAAACTATGTTAAATGAATATAATATTCCTAGTTATTTTTGGGATGAGGATATTTTTGCAGCATGTTATATTTCAAATAGAATTATTGTTAGACATTTTCTGAAAAAACTCCTTATGAATCATTCAAAAATAAAAAACATAAAGTTAGATATTTTAGAGTTTTTGGCTACAAATATTTTATTTTAAAATCAATGGATAATTTAGATAAATTTTATGATAAAATGGACGAAGGTATATCTCTTGGTTATTCAAATAATAGTAATGCTTATATAGTTTATAATAAAAGAACGATGGTTATTGAAGAATCTATTCATGTTATGTTTGATGAAAATAATGTCAAAATTAATTCTAGTTTTAATTATATTGATGATGAGTTTAGAGATTTTAATTTTGGTGAAGATATTCCTTAAGATAAGAATTAGTTAATTTAGGGGGAGTATACACATTTGTATCCTTATCCAATATCATGAAAGATTCACGAAGATCATCCTATTGAAAATGTAATTGGCAATGTTGATTCTGGTTTCAAAACCAGAAATTCTATTTTAAATTATTGGGTCAATTCTACTTTTATTTCTGATTTTGTTCTGGTTAATATTAACGATGCTTTAAAAGATGCAAACTTTATTATTTCTATGCAAGATAAATTAAATCAGTTTCCTATAAATAATTGTTGGACTTTAGTAGAATTTCGTAAAGATAAGCATGTAATTGGAACTAAGTGGATCTTTAGAAAGAAACTGGATGAATCTGGACAGATTCTCAAAAACAATGCCAGAATTTTTGCTCAAGGATACTCTCAAGAAAAAGGTATATACATTGAAGATTCATTTTCACATTTTTCCAGGTTAGAGGAAATAATAATTTTGTTATCTTTTTCATGTTTTCAAGGTTTTAAATTATATCAAATGGATATAAAATGCAATTTATAAAATGGTTTTATTACTAAATAATTTAATGTTTCTCAACCCCCTTTTCTCAAAAATGAAAATTTTCCCAACCATGTTTTTAAATTATTTAAAGATTTATACGGTATCAAACATGCCCCTCATGTTTGGTATGAAAGACTTTCATTATTTTTACTAAAAAAGGTTTCAAGAAAGGTAATGTTGATCCAACTCTTTTAATTAAAAGATCTTCTAGTAATATTTTAATTATTCAGATCTATGTTGATGATGTAGTTTTTGGATCATCTAGTGAAATACATTGTAATGATTTTTCTTAATTAATGTCTTCTGAATTTGACATGAGTTTAATGGGAGAATTAAATTTTTTCCATGGACTTCAAATATCTCAATGGAATGATGGAATTTTTCTTAGTCAATCTAAGTATGCTAAATATTTAGTTAAACGATTTGGTCTTGATTCCTCTAAATCCAAGAAAACGTTTATGGGTACTAATTGAAAATTAGATAGTGATGCATCTGGTAAATCAGTTGATTTTATAGTTTATAGAGGTATGATAAGTAGCTTTTTATATTTAACTGAATCTAGACCTGATATCATTTTTTGTGTTTGTTTATGTACTATATTTCATGATGATCCTTAACAAATTAATATTCAATCTGTAAAAATAATAATTAAATATGTTAATGGAATTGTTGATTCTGGTTTATTTTATCCAAAATATTACTGTATTGATTTAACATCTTATTGTGATTATGATTTTGGTGGCTGTAGAATTGACCGAAAAATCACATCAGGAATGTGTCATTTATTGGGAAATTGTTTAATTTCTTGGTCATTGAAGAAACAATTATTTGTTGCCTTATCTACTACAGAAGCTGAGTATATCTCTACTGCTAGTATTTGTGCTCAATGATTATGGATTAAGAAAACTTTATGTGATTTTGGTGTTTATCTTTATAAACTACCAATTTATTGTGATAATATATCTGCAATTTCTATTTCTAAAAACACCTTACAACATTCTATAAAAAATAATATTGATCTTAGATTTCATTTTATTCGAGATCATGTGAATAAGGGTTATATTGTTTTAAAAATTTATCTCTTCTGAAAATCAACTTGAAGATATTTTTATAAAGCCTTTAGACTCATCTCAGTTTGAGAAAATTAAATTTTCTCTTGGTTTGTTGGAATTTTAAATTTTATTTGCTGAATTTATTTAGGGGGGAGGAGGGTTTCACTTTTTTTTAATTACAAAAAGTGGGAGAAGTTATGGAGAGATGTTTTGGGGAGAAATAATTTGTTTTAATCATTTTAAAAATTCATTTATGGTTTAAATGATTTATTTTTGTAATGAAACAAAAATGGGGAGATTGTTTTCCCATGTGCATATTTCCTTTAATTTGATTTTATGTTATTTTTTTGATTACTTTTCCTCTATATTTTTATGATATCTTAAATTTTGTTATTTGGATTTTTATTGATTCTTATCATTTTAGAAAGATACAATATTTATCTAAACATTATCAGTTAATGATGATGTTTAAAAATTCTTATCTATTTCTCTAAAAATTCAATGAAGTTGCTATTATGGTTTTAAAAACTCTACATTTTAAAACATTTTTGTATTTATATTACTGCAACTTCTACAATTATTTGATTTTCATCAAACCTGATTCTATAGAAATATAATTTTTTTTTCTTGATTTCATTAGTTTACATCAATGTCTAAAAATATCTTTTGAATAGAATTTTAATTACTTGAAGTTATGTTATGCTATTTTGTAGTAACAATTTTTCCAGAATTGTTTGGCTTCTGTTTTTTAATGATTTCTGGATTTGTAGATGTCGGTTTTAATTGAATATTTTTTTGGAAATATAATAAGCTACTCTATAAATCATTAGTTTTGCCCAAATTCTGAATCTGTTATTAATAATCCTTATAAATTCGATTAAATTTGTCAAAATATTATGTCCAATATTTGTTGTCAAAAGTATTGTTCATTTTTACCTCAAAGTATGGTTCATTTTTATCTCAAAAGTATAGTTCATTTTTATCTCAAATTTGTTGTTCATTTTTATCTCAAAAGTATGGTTCATTTTTATCTTAAAAGTGTGGTTCCTTGTTTATCTCACAAAATTATGGTTTATTATTTATCTTACGAATGTATGGTTTACAATTCATACACTACATTATTGTTCATAACCTATGTTACATTACGATTCATATCCTATGTTACGTTATTGTTCGTTTCATAAGGATTGGTTTAGAAGCCATATGTTACTGTTCACATCGAAGGTACTGTACACTCTGAAGTTACTGTTCACTCCAATGTTACTATTCACTCCAATGTTATTGTTCCCTCCAAAGTTATTGTTCCCACCTATGTTACTGTTCATTCCGAAGTAACTATTCATTCAATGATATGTTTTAAAAAAATTAATTTTTTTGCAAATATATGGAATATTTTTTAATAATTTTTTTTTGAAAATCCTCATCATATATATGTATTGTAATCCAAGAGTTTTTAATGTTTTTGGTTCTCTATTTAGAGAGAAAAATTAATAACGTTTTTCAACGCCTTTTACAAATAAATTCGGACGGTTCAAGATTGTTTAAATTCAAATTTTTTAATTTTATTTTAGAATATACTGTTAGTTTTTTGGAACTGTTTTGAATAAGTTTAAATCATTTTAAATGGATTTAAAATTCTATTTTGAATCATTCAGTGATTTTATTATTCTGGAGATTTTATTGGAAGACTTGTTCAAAATATTTTAATTCCTTTATTAGAAATTTATTCTACGGGAATAAAGAAGCAACGGTGCTCCTATTTTCATGGATATATTTTTGGAAGCTCATCACTCAATTAATTTTAAATATCCTATGGAAGAAGATATCCTTCACCTACTATTTATTTTTATTCTCTATATATATTAATCTCTATTGAAGGAAAAAGGCACAACACAGTAAAAAGAGAAAGTGTTGTGAACATTGAACATGTCATGCAGTTTTAATGTCCTGTGACACTCTCCTTCATCATCTGCTCGTTCTATAAAGTGATGAATTGATTATTCATTGACTATAATTGTATTGACGATATGTGCTAATCTAAACATCATGAACCAGTACATGTGCTTTAATTTTTATCTTCTATTTCATCTAATTCTGAGTCTGTAACACTACTTACCCTCTCTCACATGCACTCTATTTTTCTTGTTTATGCTTTTATACTCAAAATAAAAATTTGTTATTATTTTTCCTCAGGTTGTGACTCCAGGATTATAATGTCAGGATCTTAGGTTTGTGAATCCCTATATCTAAATTCAAGACTTTTTGTGTTGTTACTCCTATTATCTAAAGTCGGGTTGTAAGGGTTGTGACTCCACACAAAAAAGTCAGCATCGTCGTTATCCCTCCACTGGAAAATGATTTTTTAATTGGGTTATGATTCCCCTTTAAAATTCATAATTTGTGCACATGTATCTCTCGTCGAGTAGAGAGGTATAAGATTCAAGTAGGCCCACTTTAGACTGAACTACTATAAAAAACATCCTTGCGTTATTTACTTTTTCCACTGCTAATTAACCTTAATAATTAACTTTTATAAACAATAAATTCATTTGATTAAAAAATTTTAATCTAGTCTATTCACCCCCCCCCCCCTCTAGAACATATGCCATTACCCTGTCCGACCTAAAAAAACATTCCCCTAGATAGTATTTATGAGATATTACAGGTAGGGTTCTTTTACCCCAATAATATATATGGTATATTATGGGTGGGGATCCACTCCCCTAGATATGAAATATGTGATTACAGGGAGTCGCTCCATTGTCCTCATATGTTATATGATTTATTATTCAATGGGTTCCATTTCCCCATAGTGTTGTAAATATGAGATGTTCTTTGAAGGAAACTTCTCCCATGAGTGATCATATATACAAATATTTCAATATATGAGATTCTGAAGTTAAGACATATATCCATTCAATGATTTAGTAAAATGATCGGAGACATTTGGAACTACCTAAAATAAGAATAGTTGACCTTATGTGTCACCTTATTAACCAGTCAATGAAGGTGATACGTTTTTTGTGATTCCATATTGAATTTATTACTCTTATTATAACACATATGTATACAATAGATACTGTTTAGGTTACAGAATCCTTTGGTAGTAGCCTACGGATCATTAATCACACCCTAATTGTATAGCCCTAAAACTTATAACTTAAACATACCTTATGATCAAATGTGTAGGTAGGGAAGAGGCCATATATTACATGGATGAGCAGAATATCTTAGATTGTGTCACCAGATGATACACAGTGATTGTATAAGAGCCTCTTGTTTTTTTATATGATTGACCTAGTGGATGATTAGTTGGAATATATGACTGTAGTCTAGAATATTCATTTTATATTGAATTGATATGTTTTATCAAATCAATTTAATATGATTATTAATGTGACAATGTTTGGTTATTTCTATTTTTTGGTTCACTAGGAAAATATGTTATAGTATCCCCACAGTAAAACCGTAGACCCTCTATTCATGTCAAAAAATTATTTCCTCTTTGGAGGAATTCATGAGGTAACGTAAGACTGTGAATGAGACAGTGGTGAGTTTTCTCAATTGTGGGATGTTTCTAATTGGGGAAAAGTTGATAGAAATTGGTTCTTAGCCTTCAAATTTAAATATGTGAGGCAACATAAAATAAAATTAGCAATTATCCTCTTCATACATGGGCACCAAAATTCTCACCTAAGATTATGGAATATCTTTTCCATACCTTCATATTCTAAGAAGTAGGATGTACGTAATTTCTGCCACACCTCCTCATGTACTATATATGGTACTATTTTTCATCCCCATAAGAGGAAAACCTAATCATTCTCTTTAAAAATTCAATTTGGTGTATGATATTAGGATATTCAGTCACCTATGAAAATGCAATCAATGTATCCCATCTAGTTCCCCCTCACACACTATAAAAGTATTTGGGCCATAAAAACCAACCGAAGATAAGAAAATTCTCCCTTGACCACCTAAGAAACTATATCACCAAAATATACATAAATTCATCCACCATAAAATAAGATAGATAATTTTCTTTTCTAGGGAATCAACCACAATGGTTCCCTTTTAAGGAATATAGACAATATGAATTTATTAGTATTATATGAACACCAAAAAAAAACATCATCCTTGGGATAAGGTAATTATGGGTATAGATATTTCTGAGGTGCTTATGGTATATATAGACCCAAAAACTACTCCATGAGAATGAAATTTCTCCATGTATTTATGAAAATACCGTCATTCATTACTCTAAATCATGGTTCACATTGAAATTATAATGAGGTATAAAATATTTGGACACATAAAAATTCATTGGTTTCCTATGCATGAACACCCAATGAAACATAGATCTAGAGGAATCATAGAACATCATGTATTTAACACCTTTCTATAGAATCCTCAGAATAGGAGAACTCATAAATCTATGGTTTAGCTTCTAAAATAATCTCTAAAATCACTCTAACCATATAAAGGAACGTCCTATTTGGGTAAGGTAAGACATGGGAGTCTTAATCTAGTAGAAGTACAACATGAATATCTGGTAGTGTCTTGAAAACACTACATTGATTTTTTTTGGTTCTGTACATACTAATACTTATATATTACATTCTACAAGAAATTTACTTTTAATATCTATAACTTATAGTTTGACAGGTTAACATAAATTATGTTCTTTAGAAATAATGTCTAATGATATCCTTAATTTATCAACGTGATCTGCCTCTAACACATAATAAATAAGGATAAAATTGAGGAAGTTAACTATTCACATGTCTAGGAAAAGTCTGATGATGTGGTTCATGATTCTAATAAACATATTCAAGATGTTTGACAGCTTTGAGAGAATATCCAGAAATTTATAATGTCAATATAAGCATCATAATTCAATTTTTAGGATATGATCCTAATGAAAAAGAATATGTTGAATGAAAGGCCTATGTTCAATCTCCTAGAACCACTTATATCCTATTAGATATTCAAAGTGGTCATTGATCCTTGGAAGAGGGTATTGGTTTTTTGATGGCATATTATTTAGGAGGTGATAATTAATATATTTCCTCAGGATCTCATCATGTTCCATGGTGAACAACATTGGAGATGACTAGAGGACACATCATGTCTAATGAAACCTTTCTCAATAAGGTCCTAAAATTTAACATTTCACTCCCTAATCGCTAAAAGGTTCATTCGAAATATAATATATGATATTGGAGTGTTACCAAGGTGAATATTTATATTTAATTTTATCTCTTCATAAAGATAAATTCCTATAATACCCTAAAAAATACATCCATATACTCTTCATAAACTATTGGAAGATAATAATCTAAATCATCCACCATATTAAGAGCTTAAATCGACATCTAATAGGCTATTATAGAAATCCTAGATTCATCTTCTCAAAAAAAAACATTCTAATGGTATTTGTAAATATGGGAATGAACTATGGATAGTCACTCTATACCATGAATGAAATTATATGGATTATTCCTAGTCACTATGAGGTATCCTGATAATCTCTCCCCACTATTCATGAGCTCACATCATTTGTAGATGTGGTTTTCCATGTGATAACATCCACTGGGGGTATCTAGGAATATATGTTAATCTAAAGTCTCTACAACTATCTATAACTCTTGAACTATAGATTTAGTAATAATAGAACAGATCACATAGGTATCTATGGGGATGGGTTCTATAGAAGAGAAAACTTACGATATAACAAAAAACATGTCAGGATATGCCTAGTCGTTTTTCATCATTGCCAAGATATTTCCACATCCTTAACTAACATCTCCATGATTCTATCATCAAATACTAAGGATTATTAGTGTTTAAGTAAATCATATATATTTATTATCATATATCTCATACATGTGTAATTTAATCCCCTATAATATTTCTACATCCCTATGGACCACCTTATTATCCTTGAGAATGACCCTGATTGAGTGATTTCCTCTGACACATGGGGTTTATCTACCACCTAACTACCCTCTGATGTACACTAGTTTGATCAGTCACATGTCATGTGACCTCATAATCCATCGGGAAAAATATACTATCATAAAGATGTTTACATCCTCAATATGTTTTTTGAGCTACTAATCCACGTTTCAAGGACGCGGCATGTATACTTCTAGATTCATATACTCAACACATATCAAATGGATAACATAGAAGAAAAATATTCTCTTTGAAAAATAACTCCATCCCCGGCAACTTATTTCTCCCACACTATGAATTTTTTAACCAACTTGTATCTCTTTAGAATCCAAATATATATGGGGATATGGAGATTATAAATGAAAAATTAGACATGTTAGTGAAATCCAAACTCAAACATCAATTCATGAAGGAAAATATCATAAAGTAAGTTGGTAGGGAACCTCATGAGATTAGTAAACCACATAATATTTTTAAAAATAGATATTATACCGTGATGTAATTATAATATATCTACATTTGTATTTTTATCATCTTATCTAAATAATTTTCCTCATAAAAGATGAAATCAACCACTTCATATTGGAGAGACACATCAATGTGGGTTGAATGATCAATGAGTACTACTGGATCACTATAACTGAGAGAAGGATGAATTCTATCACTAAAAACTAATTGTGGGGGGTGTTCATATAAATAAAAACACCAAAATCATTACATTAATTTAATGTTCTATTGCCTACGAGTTAGGTTTGATATATAAACTAGGTGGTTTCTACCACTAAAACACTTGAAGTTTATAAATCTTCTGCACATCCTCATATTATCCCAACAAAATTAACATGTGAGGAATATTTTTATTGGTTGGGGGTAGTGGTTCTAATCATTACAGTATGAGTAGTTGAACTAGTCCTTAACCACTTGGTGGGGGCATATCATGACCTTATCTTGAAATAGAAGCCTCGTGTACAATCTAGTTAATGATAGGAGGCTCTATCACTAGCACATTCACATCATAAACCATCCTCAAGATCCCATATATGTATTTACATAGAGGTATCATGTATTAGAAAAAAACCATGGATATTGAAGTAAATTCGAGGATATGACTCAAGAAGAATGTGGAAACCAATTTCCAATACCAAAACGATTCAAGTATCATTTACTTGTTCCTCATACTCTGTGCCTTAGAGATCCATGTATACATTTAGTTTTTTTAGAGTCCTATTGAATGGATATAGCAACCACCATACCAATACTGGGTTCAATGGATTGAATGCTAAGCTAAAAACCCCTTAACACCATTTTCCTATGTTCCCATACCTATATCAGAAGACTATTAAATCTAAACTTTTTCACCAAGACAGATCAGATCTAACACCACATTAACATGACCCAAACCAATAAGGACCCACCTGGATTAGATGTAAGAGAAGAAGGCCACCCCAAGACCATCTATAAATAGGTTAAGGGATAGTAACAATAATTGAACAAGAATATCTTAGTGTATTTTAGGACTTATCCTAATATATTTATTCCTATCTACCAATCTCTACAAGAGATTACAATAGTACAATAAAAAATAAATAACCAACTCAAAAATGTAAATATTTTTGTAAAAATATATTATTGAAAAAATAGTATGATGTTCTTAAACTATAATGTGAAGAGGATAAATAGACACCTAAATAACCAAATGAAAACCAACCTAAAGTAATGAATGTGGAAGTATCTATGTACTTTATGTTGTCTTAATAAGTCTTGAAATGTGTAGAAGAATCACCATTGTATGGGTGAGTATACAAATACCCTATTGAATTCCATAAAAATTAAGAGGGAATAAGTAATTTCCTTAGTTAGCTCATAACCATAGTGGTAAAGAATAACCCACTCAAGGAAGTAGAACATGATAAAAAACTAGATATTATTCAATGTCAGAGAACGTAGGACAAAAAATTTACTTTTAATAGTTCAAATAATCAAAGGATCAAACACTATCAGCAACAATGATATGGACTAACTGGCTAATCCAATCCCATGTCATCTCACTAACTATAATGAATAAACCATACATCATCATGTTATGTGTCTAAAAGTTAGGTAAAAATCCCCTTAGAGAGGATGTAATCTTTGTCAAAGAAATTCATAAAATGAGGGATTATATGTATTCATAAATAGATGACATGTTTCATGATGAATCAAGGAAAACCAATAATATTACTATTAGACTCTATATATGAGATGGGGAACATAACCCATATAATGTGCAGGAGAGTACCGACTCCATGCCAAAATTTTAGAAGACATGGGACCCAATGATTTGGGAGATTAATAAACCCTAAAATTTGTATAGGGGACCTAGACCCTAATTTCAACACATGGATTTTGGAGTAATAAACCCCAGAGTATTCTCCCCAAATAATGTATAAACCCCATCATCAGATCAATAGAGGTAAAACCAATATTTTACATTTTTCCTTAAAAAATGTCCTCAAATTTAAAATATATCACTCCATTGTAATCTCAGTGAAAAATAAAGATGATATGATATTTTTAACCAAAAATAAAATTAAGGTTATTTTTATGCTAAAAAATCAAATAAAGTATAGAGCAGGCCAGATTGAGGAACCCACATTCACTATAGTGCACAATGTATCCTAAGTTGGGTGGGGTGAATTTCACCTATCCAAGCGCTTCACTCCCTAGTGGTTGGGTTGATTTTTATTTAGGTTCCATGAAAAGGGTGGCTCTTTTGGGTTGTCAAAATTGGTCCCATGCATTTGGGGAAATGTGAATAGATAAACACATGTAACCTAATGTGATCTAATATGACTGTCCAACCACGGTCCCACTCATGAGGCCGACCAATATGGCCTGACATACTCAAACTGTGGCTAGTGGGTTTTTCCCACTGGTATTGGTTTTGTTAAAAACTATAAAGAGGATATAAACCCTTCTAATTAGGGGTTTATCATATGTTGGGGTATACTAGGGATCTCATTTACAACTCCTAGTGTTTTAGAGACCTAACACTTTCCACTTCATTCACCTAGAATCACAACAAGATCATTCCAACTCTGTCAAACATTATTTATAATAGAATCCACCACTAATTCCATTCCCTGTTAATCCATACTCCACTGATTACCCATGGCCTCACTAAACCCCTTTCTCCATTACCACTATCACTCCCTTCCATGGCATCAACTCCACTATCACTCTTCCACCTACAACCTTGGGTTTTGTCGCCTCCTCTGTACTTTATGTAAGAATAAGAGCATCAAGGAAAGATATATGTGGTCATAAATCTAGAAAACTATTTTCAGACCCTTCCATGGGTGTTTTAAAACTAGCGATAGAGAGAGGTCCGCATTCCCTCTATCATAAATATGTGACCTATAACAACCAATAAAAATTATTATGTTAGTTTTAAATATACACCTAATAATTACATGGAGAATGAGTAAAAACTCAAGAATGAGGGTTCAAAATTAAAATCTAATTAAAAATAATTAAAAATACTATATCAATAAAAAATTATAAAAGGTCAAGATTTATTTTGGATCAACTGTTAGTGAGGACTATCTCTTTGTTGGTTTTTGTTGTTGATTCCTTAAAGAACACATCTATCTGATATCCGAAATAAATATAAACATATCTCTTAAATTTCTAGTGTTTATAAAAAATCATTACAAAATAGAAATATTAAGAGGTATTAAATAATTGTAGAACTGGTTTTTTAGTATAATAACTAAAACACTCGATATAAGGTCGGTCCTGGACCCGTGGAAGCGAACTCACACTATGATGGTCCAAGGGTAAACCAATCATCCCAAACTAAATGATGGTTCAATAAATCCCATACGATGATATATTAATGAGATATAATCCCATTATCACAAACATGATGACTAATAATAAAATATTGATTTTAATATATATTATTTACGCTCCATAATTATGCAAAAAACATTGAAATGAATCAGTAAAAATTCAAATAAAATATAATTTAAATTTTTATAATGATTTAGAATGATTTTTTCTTGGGATTATAAAACAATTATACTTCTCATACTCCCATTTACACTCTTCTTCTCTTTACTCACTCTATAATATTCAAACTAAAGATAGAATACATCCTTCCAAATCCTGATTCTAATAATATTTTATCTTTATAGGGAACTTTATACATTTAAATTCAACTTCAACATAAATTTCACTCTATTAAACTATATATGATGGATCATGTAGCTACATCAATCAATATGATATATAAAATATAATAAGAAACCAAACATGTTATGGTGGTATCACCAAGTCATAGGCTTCCTATCGATGTCTATCTAGAATCATCAAGGGTCCAATAAAATATAATTATATCTTACCCCACATTTCGAATATCAGATGTCATATAAATTTATAAACCTTTTAGAAGACCCTTTAAAAATCCATATTATGATATATTACTGAAATTAGAATAAATTTTAATTTTGAGCCCTATAATTGTAGACACATTGAGATTTAGGACTCATATTTGTATTTCAAGAGTTGAGACACATCTAGGAGGTTTTTCACATGTGTTTTAATATTTTTGTGGAGATTAAGAGTTTTGGGAGAAATTTAGTGGATATTTTCTTCATGATGTTTTTTAATTTATATGTAAGTGGATGAACATACGATATCATCAGGGTGTCATTATGTGGCGTGATGGGGCCCAAACATTGCACCAAGGAGGTGGTGGAATACGTTGTGGTCTAGAGATGTTAGGTTGATATTTAAGAATATGATTCAACACAAAACCACATTTAAAAAATTAACATTGAACAATGATGTGATGCATGTGATATATTTTTCTAGGATCCATCTTGATCATGTGATCCCCAAAGTGACAATGCATGGTTTGGAAACCCAATTTAGTTTCCTGGGTTCTTTCTTTGGGATTGGTGTTTGATTATACTATAATTTATCATATATTGATCTATATACATTGGATTTATATAAATTATTGGTTTTAGTATCCCATTATAAAATCTATTTTACCTAAATATATATATTGAATTCATTTATTGAAAATATGAGGAAAAAATTGAAATTACACTTTGATCCAAAGGAATAAAATGTTATTTTTTTATCAGATTATTATATAAACTAATAAAAATTAATGAAATACTTTTTTAGAATTACTAATTAATTGGGAAATAATTTCCTAAACATAACCCCTTATTGGTTTTAACAACAAGAGGTCCAATTAAGGACATTAATGATAATGAAATGAGGGTGTGATATATTGGAGCTAATGTTTATATTTGTTCCATATGTTGATATACATAACTCAAATTTTGATGATTTTAATTTGATCATATAGTTAACAAGATGGTTCACATATCCACTGAATCTAATGAAATGAACCAATGAATAATTCAGTCAGACATGCTTTTCAAGTGTAAGGAAATTGATTCTATGAATACTTCACCTAGTTCCATAAACACGTGACTTATTATAGAGAAAATTCCATTTATTTAACAAATAAAAAGCTCCATTACCTCATTTAGACCAGATATAAAAGATTGTGTCATTAATTTATCCATTATATTGTTTCCTCCCATTCTATGAATTTTTTACCATCATGTGATCACCTGAAGAGGAAATTAACATAAATATTGATATTATTTTTTAATATATAAAATCCTATTCTATATTATTGGTTTTTATATTGATTATATTCATCATTTATTCCATTTAACTTTTGTTTTTTTATGCTATACTCTATTTAAGTGGACCATGTTTTGGGATTCCCATTCTTGAAATCCTCCCTCCATCCATTCATTCTATGTATAATGTTAGCATAGATCTTAAAGATGAACCATTACATGTGAACAAGATAATTAAATAATAATTATAATTTGAGTTATCAGACTAAAAATTATATAAAAATCTAGAAAACACATTTAGTTTCTCAATCAATACATTATGGAGTATGGGTAATGATTATGGATGAAAATCAACCGATCATTGGCGGTGGTTGTTGAATCCCTTTGTGTTTTTATAGAAAACCCTATGAGGTATCTTAGTCGAACTGACTTAATAATATGGTTTTAGTTTTTTAAAATCAACGATCAAATATCAATCTCATTCCCCCGATGTGATGTTATAATATAATAAAGAAAATTACCAAGGGTGATATTATTTCAATTAAATTGTTTCAACTCTATCCCTTTAATTACCTAAATCTTCATTATTATATAAACCCAAACCCCCATTTCATAAAATATATTTATTTTTCATAATTAAAAACATATATTAAAATTTATGATATATGTCTCCATTGATAAATGACATAGGGTTTCTACTATAATACCTAAATTCTAGTAAAAGCATCTAATTTGATGTGTTCGACAATACAATCAAATTTAGGTATCATTTCTAGGAATCCAAGATCAATTTTTATGTTATTTACATATTTTTTTATTTCTCACTGATTCCTTCTTTCCCATCCCATTCTCATTTAATCATATTATTTTATGATTTTTGTGTTTTTGTGTATTTCACTCTTTATCCCTCTCAATGTTTATTCTTCAATGTTCACTCTATCTTATAATATTATATTTTAAAGGCTTCACCCTTATTTTTTATTTTTCATTCATATAATTTCTTGAATTCAAATAAATGTAGAGTAAAAAACATATAACAATATCACAATTGAAATACTGAACGAGGAAGAAAAAAGAAACTAGAAATTGACATAGATATTGAGAAACACATTACAACAACCTTTAGTGTTCCTGGGTAGATTAAAAAACTACCATTGCTGATCCAATTATTGAAACCTATGAGGTTTAAAACCTTTCGAATTGTAATCAAAATCTATTTCCTGATAACTTGTCCACAAATAGTTAGACAATAAACAAATTAAAACCCAACAATGTGATGTAACAACCTATATTCATCTAATATCTTGATAAAGTATCCTATATTGTGATGAGATCAGGTCTTCTACACCTACTAAAAAATTTATATGGTCTTCCATGTGAGAACCAATAAAGATATCAAGGGGTTTTATAGATTTGTCTCTACCATGAATCCCCGAATTGAGTTTGAAGACCTCAAAATGTTCTGGGATTTATCTTCCTCCCTTGATGGTGCATCCAAAAACTAGTTATACTATTTTATTACCACAATTTTTGGATGTAATGAAAATAAACTAGTTCTTATAAGGAAGTTATTCTTATCTTACCAAATATAATTTTTTTTAAACAAATATATGGAATTAGAAAATCCAAAGTAGAGAATCTTTATGAATACCGAGAAATATTTAAAATAATTTAATCCAGTTTCCACCACAACCAAATTATTGAACCACTACTAATTAAATAATTTAATGATGTACATATACCCATTGATTGTGTCATGAGATATGCTAAATCTGGTGGTTCTCTAGTTGATAAAAACCCTACTATTTCACATGACATGATGGATATTCTCTATACCCACACTTCATAGTTCAATGGCGAAACACATACCTTATAAAATGGAGTTGATTCTATGTTAGATGACCACATATAAAATTCTATATATATTTCACATTTTTTTCATTATTTAATAATTACATATCAAAAATACATTAAATCCACATAACAGAAAGGTATAATTTATTCATAGATTAGCTACTTTAAAATAAAATTCCACATTATTTCATCAATATCTCAAACATATTATCTATTCAGGGGAATTTATTTTAAATAGAGTCAGGAATATAATTCTCTAGAGAAAATGGAACCCAAAAATGGGTGAGCTCAAATGCTCCTGAAGGAAAAAACATACCTTTATAACATCAAGGGACATTTCCTAAACTTTTTATGGAACGTTATAATTGAATAAGTATTTAATAAAAAGGAATTTGTAACAATAATAGTTTTCCACAAGTTATAATAGAATCCATTATAATCACTAATGATTAAGCACATTCTAGGGTATAAGAGTGAAAACCCAGAGATCATATTCATGAACCTTTGTGAATATATTAAGAATATAACACATAAATGTTTCATATGTGTAACCATTTAAATCATAATATATATGAGAATAAATCACTATCCCATAACAATAATATAGTAGAGTATATATCATTATTTAATTCCTATAATATAGTGTATTAGAAATCAATTGTTGAATCCCTTAGTGGAACAAGAATCAATACTCAATTGAAATTGGTATCTATTGGTATATAAGACCTTATCTACTATATTGAGGAGGAATATATGAAACCACCAATAATATAGTAATAATCTATGAAAATTATTTCCACAAGAAATCAATCTATCGTCTTATCATAAATAATCCATTGAAATAAATTGTGTTTTTCAACATTTCCAAATGATATAATATACAATGTTTTCAAGTATAATATTTTTTGATACTAAAAATTAAATAACCCAAAAGGATTATTTCCTAAATTAATTTTCGGTTATATCACAAAATATAACTATATAAAATAAGGATAATTTATAAGTAAATTATTAAATTGAAGAGAAATAGTTGAATGGTATTATTATAAAATAATTCAAAACCTTATTGTAAAATAAAAAGTCATGAGTCACTTAAAAAAGTTTATTTTAAGAGGATAGAATAAAGAAATTTATCATAAAATGTATAGAAAAAATAAAAATAATCTATTCATTAAAATAAATAATGGTCAGTTCAAAAAATATGTCATGTAAGATAAAAGATAAATTTCTAAAAAAAATCAATATTATATAATTTATAATATATTTATTAAAGGAAAAATATTAAAAAAGATATTAAAACATAATTTTAAAAAGTTTAAGGTGAAACAAATTAATATCTCATGCGATAAAATATATTTGGCCTCTAACATAATTAATGAAAAATATTTTGTAATGAAATAATTTCTAATTACAATACAAAGAGATTATTCGGATAGAATGAGAATTACTTTTAAAAATGATTTACTTTTATGAGAAATAAATTCACCAAAGAATAAAATTTGAATTAAACATATTTTTTCATTTAGGCGAAGATAAATTAAAATATAATAAAGTGTTAGGGTAGAATAAACCAAACATATAAGAAAATTCATCAATATGAAACATTATATCTCAAAAAAAGAGACTTCAATTAACAAAACACAATATGAATTTAATAACACTTCAACTGAAAATTCCATGAAAAGGAGATCCTACAATGTATTTCTAATTAAATTTAATTTCATGATATTTATAATAAAAAATAATTGACAGGGTAGTTTATAAACTATAAAAATAAAACAAGTTATGAATATGCCTATGTCACATTGAAATATAATTGTGACCGTAAAACCCCTCACCTTTTCTCAAGAATTACAAAAAAAATATCATCAACATACTATATAAAAAATATATACAGTTTAATAAAACAATTAGAACCCTATTCGTTTATATTACCTGTCACACTCTTTAATTTTGATCATTTATTAGACATTTTTTAGTTTGTTATTGTAAATTTTCATCATCAAATATTATTTATTTCTATTGTTTCTCACATACATTGTAATATTGATAAAAATCAATATGATTTTATTAAAAGTTAATAAATCCTAAAACATTTAAGGTAATTTTATTTTTTTCCATTATGATATATAAAAGTAAAATAAAATTCCATGAGAGTTTTAGCTATGATTCATGAAAATTACATTTTATACAAGCATATTTCGATACTTCTTATCACTCCAGAGAATATTTATTAATATTTATATTAAATATTTCCATCACCCATACAGTAAATTTACTATTTCATAAATATTATATTTATCCATTAAATATAATTTTAGAACCATCCTTGTAAGGTTTTCATGGATAATTAACCATGTCAGTTATGGAGGTGGTTATCTGTACATAATATGAGTGATGTTTTAATTTTCCATTGTATTATAGGTAGATAGATAATGGTTCTTCCATTAAGATAATTTATTATTATTATTATTATAGATAGATAATTATTTTAAAATGTTTATAATAGTTTTATAGAATGTTGGATGATAAAAATAGAGAATATAATTTTAGGGAGTGGGTAATAATCATGATGAGAGTTTGAATATTCTATTAATAGATCCATTATAAATAGAGGGAATGAGAAAATTTTCTATAACAAGATGTTAAAACATCGTTGATTGATCGTTGGGTGGAATATGGGAATATTTTCATCATAATTTGAATTATGTGTATAAACTTAATTGGGTGGATGTTAGATTTTTTTAAAGGTGAAAATGATGGACATTAATTTTGAAATGAACGTTAGGTGAGGGGTAAAGATGGAATCACATGGGAGATATTAGAGAAATATAAGGAATATTTGGAGAGATGTCTAAGTATGAATTTAAAACTAAAAAATATATTTTTGATGTTATAAGTTTCATGTGATCTTAAGAAAATTTGAGCTATATTAAGTTACCCTTTTTTAACCATATTAACCATGATTTGATTTTTACCATTTTAATTGTTTTTTAATAAAATTATAAAATGAAACTTATTACCATATTTATAAATGATGAAGAAAAATTCAGAAACCATCTTGTTTAATGAAATTTTAAATATAACAAAATTTAATTAAAATTAAAATATAAGATATATATAAAAACTATTTTTTAGAAATAAGATGTTGTAAATACTAACTATTCTTATTCTTATTTATTTTCAATTAATAGTTAAATTGTCGTTAATATTTTTTAATTAAATTATTGATTTAATAAAATAAATTATTTAGGTGTAAAATAAAATTTATTTCACATAGAAGTATGATTTCATAAAAATACCTTTTAAGTATAAATTTATTTTGTTACTTATTTATCTACATTAATTGAGAAAAAATTTATTAATAGTTATATTAATTATTATTTGATAGTATAAATGAAAATATCTTACACAAACACATGATATATATAAATAATCATTTCAATTGATAATTAGATTTTTATATGTTCTTAACTTCTGCGTAGATATTCCCTTATGATTTCAAAATAATACCTATGTATATTATAAACAATGGTGTTTTCCTCAGGTGGTTATTAATCAAGCATTAACCTCATGTTGATTTAAAAATGATTAAATATCTCATATAACTGATTACTGTTATTACACAACTTTTAGAGTTTAGTGTCGGCATGGTCTTTGGAAAACTATCATGAAGCTAAAACCATTACAATATCAAAAAATGTGCTTCAAAAGGATTACTACAACTATTTATAATATTTCATATGATTTTCTTATTGATTCCATAATATGATTACTTCTATTTATACTAAAATATTTAATAAATATGATATAATAGACACTTTTTATTTATAATGTTGTTAATTTTAATATAATTTTTCATGTCAAAAAGATATAATATAATAATCTTATTATAAATTATGGGGCGTTACATTCCACCCCCATTAAAAGAATTTTTCTTTGATGTTTTAATAATCTAACTTAAAAGTGATTCTTTTCTCTCACTACATTTTTCATTTCCCATGTAGCTTTATAAAAGTAATTTTTCACCACAGTGCTTTGAATAGGTGGGTGGCCTTGTTTAGTAGAAACTTATCTCTTAGATGAATATTTTAATAGATTTTTTTAATAGGGGAGATGATATTAAAACTATAAAAATTCTAGGATTAGTACATGTGATGGATCTGGTATATACTTCATAAAAAATGATACATGGAACACTTCATGCATCTATGATAAGTGTTGATGGAGTTCCAAGAGATAATCTATAAGATTAGAATGATCAATTATTTTTAAGGGACCAATGTATCTAGGGTTTTTCTATAGTAACTGTATCCCAAGTATCCTATAGCTATTGCTTATTTTATTTCATTGGCATAATATAGAAGGAATTTCATCCTCAAGGAACAAATAGTTTAGTAGTCTGGGAAAACAAGATACATGCATGATTCCTATATTACATTTAAAAACTCAAAGTACAACAATATTTGTAAGAATTTAAGTATTCCATTTATATTATCTTTGTATATCAATCATAGTAAACATCATGGATTCCTGAGAATGGAAACAAAAAAAGGGTGACCTCAGATGATCAGTAAGGGTTAAGTATAATATAAGTTATCATGAATTAATAATCATAATCAATATGGACAGGTAAATAACTGAAAACACAATACATTTAAAAAATAAAATAATAATGAAATTCATCTAGAGATAATCTCATTATAAAAATATCAAGGATAATATGCCAAGTCAGAATCAATATGGAAAGGTAAATATATGAAATGAAATTTCATTTAATCAATAACTAAGAATGAAATGATTCCAGAGATAATATATTAGATAAACTATTAGGTATTAATAACAAAATATGAAATATTATATAATTGAATGAATAATTATTGGATGATATGAACTCAGGATCATGATATCTCTACCATCAAGAACATTCACTATACAGTTTAATACTGTTGGGTACAATCCTATCATGTTTTGGAAACTAGATTTATGTTATCATGCTAATTCGAGTCATGAGACCAGAAATTCACCGAATTTATATCTATAAACCAACCCACCCACATCATCTTGTCTATATAATTCTTCATATATCAAAAAATATATTTAATTCATGAACAATGTGCCTTATGAAGAAATAAATGTATTGAATATGAAATAAAAATTTATTAATATTTCCCCATATAAAAAAATTAACAAACATTATGGAACAATGCATGAATAAATGATGTATGGTTTAAGAAATAAAAATACACATGATAAATAATATTTATATTTAGAGGAAATTTAATGTCTATAAGAAAATGTATAATTCAAGGGAAGTTAATAAATACTCAAAATGAATAAAGGAAGTGAATCTCAATATAATCACTAGTTAAAACCACCAATAACAATACATAGTAATAAAAAGGATGGTATCAATATAAAATAGTCACATTTGAGTAAGAATAGTAGGTAATTTCATTGTTTAATATAAATAAAATAAAAATATGTTTAATAAAACTATTAAGGAAAATATCCTTTTCATTTTGAAAAACACTTATTAAAAAAATGTTCACAAATAATTTTGAAAAATATTTCATTTGATAAAATTAATCAAAAAATGGAAATTAAATTCTAAAAAATTTTATGGTCATGACGGCTTGAAATTCTGTTCATGTCGTTCATGTTAAAATAAATACACCTTTCACTTTTTTGGGATATGCCAAACAAACAATGTTTTGAAAATTACATAATTATTACATTAATTTTTTTTATAAAAATTAAAAATGGTTCAAAATTCCATTAATATATAATTTTTTAGAAGGTAAATTTATTTACATGATTTATTTAGAAAATTGTGTTTTGAAAGAAAAGTTATTTCTAGTATAAGATAAAAATGAAGTCTAATTTTCTTAAAAAAAATTCTAATTTATTTTATGTAACATAGAGTGAAAAATGGTAATATTACTTTAATATATCATGAATAACTATAAGATAATAAAATTAAAGTGTTTTATTAAGATATTATCAAATAATTTACATCAATTGTAATATAAGAATAAACAATCTTGATAATAATGATATTGTTAAATAAACACTTTCAATTATCATAATGTTTATGTGAGAATTATTTAATGAATTAATGATGTGTATCAACATAAAATCAAAATAAAACAAGTCTAAATTGGATATAATATAATAAAATATCATTATACATATAATCTAATACTATCAAATATGACCAAGATGTAATATAACCCTATGAAATGAAATAGAGTCAAGAAATTCTTTTCCACATGGTAATTTTTAGTCAAATCCACATAGATAAATTAATATAAATTAAAACTAAACATTCCATAAGAGTGATTTATTAATGATATTACATGTGAAATTTTAAGTATATACGCCATATAAAAAAATACAATCATTAAATAATAATATGCTCTAATGAAGAGAAATTGTGACAAGGTCCCTTATAAAGATCATGTCATTGAAGTGGGGATTAATAAATTAATTAGTTATGCATATAAAATGTAGATAATAATGAAAAATTATATAAAACAGAATATAATAAAATTTAATTACACATATAATAGTATCCTGACATAATCAATGAAGAAGTTTTCTAACCCATTGAATGGAAATTGAGTTAAGAAAAGCCTTACCTAACACTTATTTTTAGTTAAAAATGATTTAACCTCATATATAGTGTGTTTAAACATGTCATTACCAAATTAAATAACCCTATTTATATTAGTAATATCATATATGATAATCCTATAATATCTTATGACCATTCAGTTAATAATCATTCAGTGTATTCATTGTTTTGTGTGGTAATTTCCTTGTTTTGTCATGTGTGTTTCATCATGAAAGATATAGTTCTTGAACAAAGTATATATTTATATCATATAAAGAATAATAATCATGAGATTATTACAATATTTTTACATCAAAATATAATTATACAAATAGTCATGACATATGGTAATGAAAAGTGGACTGTGATTTAATCATGGAGATGGTTAACCGTACGTATGCATGTGTAACGTTTCCATTTTTCATTGATGATTATATAAAGTAGGTAACTATTATTTTTTATTTAAATGATAATAAAAATATCATAAATAACATATTATTTCATTAAATATACTTATATATATCATCAATGTTTTGTGGGGATTAAAAGAGTGTCTCGTCACTTTGTGAAGGTGGTACTCTACCTGTACACGAATGATGTTTTAATTTTTCAGTGTAAAATAAGAAAATTACATATTATTTTTTAAAAATGAAAAATATTTGATGAATATTAAAATTATTTGTTTTATTTCACATATACTAATTATATTCTTCCTTATTACATTCGATGTACAGTGTTAGTGAAATACGAATCGCTTCGCTTCGTGAGGCCGTAGTACATCGTACATGTGTGGAACATTATTGTATCCCCCTTCGGAATGGAACGTAAAATAGTATATATGATATAATGAATAAATGGGTATAATAATGTAAAAAACAGTATATATATACTTTATATACATCAGAAAACCCCATTGTGTGTGGTGGAAATGGAAAAATGGATGACATAAGTTCGCAAAATAGTAGTCCATTGTACACTTGAATAATGATTTCGTAACAAAATTGATGGATGTGGGGAAGGTTTTTGGTCTTCAAATTAACATAAAAATATCAATTTATATTTTTTATATTTTTTATTTGATATTATAATGGTTGAAAAACATTTATAGAGGTGGTAGAGGAAATAAAATCAAAATGCTCATTGAGTAACATTACCACTTATTTGGGAATCCTCCATAGGTATACACAAAAAAAGTTTATAGGTAGGATATATATAAAATATTATAATTATAGGATGATATTATGTAATTTTGTATGTGATTTGTGTTGGGATATTCTAAAATAATAGGGATTGAATGTGTGAAGTAGAGATAATAGGGGGATTCCATTTATAGGGGAGGTGATTGGTACACTTGTAATTTTATAAAAAAATGGTTTACCAACATTCTTCACATGAAAAAAAGGTTAAAAATGTATTATTATATATAATTATACATTATAATGAATAAATAGTTCTATAAAATATATTTTATTCAAGTTATTATGTCATTTTTACACTTTTATTCTAACTTTAACCCCTAATAAACCCTTTTTTACTTTAACCATGGTAAATAATTTTTCAAAATTCCATATTTATTTTTTTAAAAACATCAGTTGTGATTATTATATAAAATATATAATTATTATTCCAAATATTGAATCTTCTTTTTTAAATTCTATTCAAATTATTTGGAAAATTTAACTTTAAATTAATCATGTAGATGCGACGAGAAAGATGGTCTTCAAAGAGAAAATGTTTAGCATTTTAAAATATTTTATATCAGAAGTATGTATAAAAATGATTAAAATAAACTCAATTAGAAGAATTGATATATAATTAAAATAATTTTAATTTAATATCAATTAAAAATTAAATTTATCTTTACAAATAATTTTAGTGAAAAGATGGTTTTCAATTAAAATTTAGTATTTTTCACAATTCATTAAACAATAAAGTATATTATAATAATTTAAATAAATTTTCCCTAATATATCATATATATTATTATTCAAAAATTATGTTTATTTTCTCAAATAAATTTTCCAAACATGGTAAAAATTTCTTTTAATTCATGTGTGTAGAGCAAGACTAAACCATCTTCTCTAAAAGGAATTTTTTTTAGAAAAACAGTTCTTTTTATTATAAATGATTATTATTTAATTTATAATCACTAGATAAACAAAATATTGAAAATTTATATTGTACTATTAATACCATCAAATTTAATGGTTGTGCTATAATGACATAATATATTATCATTCATTTTGACACAGGGTTTCATGTTTCACAAGCAATCGAAGATATTGACTTTAAAATATAGATTTGATGGGTTTTATAAGATTAGTGTTTCATGTCTCATAAATTATAAAAACAATGTTCTTTATTTAAAATCTCATAGTGTTACATTCTCCCCAGCTTAAACAAATTTCTATCACCCAATTTAAACCAGATCATAGTTATCAAGGGGTTGATATTTGAAAATTCTTTTGTTGTAAACCCACATCATAAAAATGTTAAGAAAACATCCTCTTAATAAGATAGAACAGGTAAGTAAAAAAGGCTTATGGAATAACACATAATTAGGTTTCTACATAGGATAATATTGATGTAAATTGAAGATGTGTACAAGAAATAAATGTATAATAATTATAGAGAGTGATGGATTTCAATGATAAAAAAAATGTGACCGATCAATGCAATGTTAAGGACCTAAAAACCATAAATATTTGATGACATAAATGACCATATGAATTATCATATATAAGGCTAATAGGATTGAATTTTTTGATTTAATCTAGGTTTACAATGTTTTTGGAATTCTTTTAATATTTAAGAATATAAGGAAATTTAATTACCTCAGGAATTTCTATTTCATAATAACAATTTCATCATTTTTACATGCTTTGATTAGTTTCCAATTTATCTCATACCCTAAAAATGAGTATCTAAAAATATATTTTTTTATTCCTAAAGCATTAAAATTCACTATTAATGGATCATAAGATCCAATAAATAGTTACATGTCCTTCAATTTATCATTATCTATATTAAAAAACCAATATGGGTAATAGATGATAAATAATATAATATTTTATTCTTTAATACTCCAAATCAACACCATTGGTTCATCATATATATTTTCTTCCAATATTTTAACTAAAATAATGAATCATTATAATGGAAATCACGTAGGCATGTGGTAGGGATTAAACCCATATCATCCTTTAGTCATGGGGTCAAGCCCCGTTAACTTGTGAAATGTGATGATTTTTCACCCAGTATAATTTTTTTCCTTTTAATAAATAATAACACCCCATTATTCCATGATATATATCACTTTGAATAATACAATAGCTTGTGATGTACGCAACATCGAGTTCTAAAACACATGGACAAATCAAACTTGTCATTCTGAATAGTAATACACACTTTTTGAAATGTTATAAATTTCATTATTCAAAATGGACTTCATTTTTGGATTTGGAATATCCAAATTATCTTAGAGTGATTTTTTGGTATTTTTCTAAAAACATTTAATTTTTGATAAATTGTAGAAAACATTGCATTATCGTTTAAAATAGACTTTTTATTTAAAAATTAGTTATTGTATTTAAATTTATTTTAGGAAAAAATAAATATATAATACCAATATATGTTTAATTTAATTTTGTGAGTCATTTTATAACAATATTAGATATATAAAATTTTATTGACTTTTTTACAGTCTTTTACCCACCTTCTAGGAGCATTTGAAAATTTGCATAAAACGTAATATTACTAGTTCTATGAATTTAATTTCAAATACTCATGATACATGGTTGAAATCAGTAAGAAAAATTTGGTTCCATAAGATGAAAATAATTTTTTTGAATAGATACTTTTTACTTTAATTTACCACGGTTAAAAGTAAATAGATTAATTAAAGGTACAAAATGATATTATAGTTACCCTAACACATGTCCTAATTATATTGGATCAGTTTTTTTACCAAAATAATTCTTTTTGAATAAAATATGATCTTTTTGTTCCACTTGGATTAGATTAATAAATTTATTATTATTTAATTTAAAGATGAGTTAAAATTGTTAAATTCATAGTTTAATAACTAATCAATTTTTAATATAGAATTATACATAAGATAACTTAATATAAAATTATTTATTATAAATATATAAATATTTCCAAAATAATGGTATTTTATTTATAATTTTAAGACAATAAAAATGTAAATTTATTTTTGACACATTGATGATATAGAAATTACCTTATTAATGAATGATTAAAATAATTAATATTATAAATATCCAAATAAATGTAAATTGAGACTTCTGGAGAATTACAATTATTTTCTAGGTTAATATTCATTTTTAGGGTGGACTAAGAAAAATTTCTATATCATAATATTTTTATGACTTTTACAAAAACAAAATTCCAAATTCTGTCAAAATTGAAATAAATGAGTTTTTAAAACAAATATTATATTATTAATTGATCTAATATTCCTAAAAATACAAGGCTCATCCAAAATACTTATATAAAGTTAGATATATCAATAATGAACCACTTTTAGTTATCTTTTTTTTATAGAAATTTTGTAAACCATTAATTATAATGAAAGATGAATACATGGTAAAAGTTAAACAATTTAACTTAGGGTTAAATCTAAAAGAAAAGGTTTATATAGTCATAGAATCTTATCTAAAACCTATTTTTGAGAGGATTTTGTCCCATCCCTACCTTATCCTTGAAATAAATTTTTTTAGAGCCATTATAAACCGAATATGATTGTATAATATAATAATATTTCAGGCTTTTCCTAAAGTAACCCTCACCTCTCTTATAAAAGGGTACATCACCTTCTCTCAAAATCACCCCTCCAAAGATATTTCTCTCCTCAAACACATGCTCATATCTCCTCTAATATACCCTCACATTGACCAATATTCCATAAATTGGTCATAAATACAACCTATGGATCGCTTTTGATCAAAAAAAGGAAATACCTGAAAAAGAGTTAATAATTTCACTACCTCTTTCAACGTTCTTTTCTTCTTCCACTTCATATTTATTTGATATTTACATATCAAAATAATAACTCTATTACCTTATAAAAACTGTATTGTTGTTATAAATATGGTACAATAATATTAATTAATCTATACATCCTATGAATGTCAAGTCATCATACGTGTGTATGTACGGCTTACAGTCGCCACCTCCTGGTGTAGTTTGTTATCCAAACACTAAATTATTTGGATGGGTATAATAATGATTTTAACTTTTGTAAATAATAAATGAAACATATTAATGATAAATTATATATGATACACCATCCAATTACAAAATATTTCACCATCAATATAATGATATTCTCGCTCATGTGTTTGTACGGATTACCGTCTCCATGAACGCAATGATGTCCATTCCCGATCATAAAAATTATATAATAATTACCATTTCATGATTAAAAATAATTTTTATGAACTTAATATCATTCTATATATGTATAAAATACATCCTATCCATAAAAAACATGTCTTATGTAACAAAGAATATAAAGAAAAATGAATTAGTTAACACAAAAAACAATGATAAAACTGAAATATTATTAACAGATCAATATTAGAAGATCATATATGATATCATGTTTATGTGTTTTATTATTTTAAAACAATTATTTTACAATTATATAGTATTTTCACGTACTCTGGTCATGTAAATGAACATTTTAAGGGTTAATTTAACGTTCTCTTTATTAAGAGGTTGTTATTATGTAAGTATCCACTGGGACCTCTCTATAATCCACATCGGTGCTTTGTAAAAATGTATTTCAAAACATTTTTACTAGAATATGGGTTAACTTCATTTAAACCCACCTTTTATTTTTTATAAAATGGTTTGAAATGAAATGTTCCATCATTTACCAAACAATATACTTTGTGACCTTTTTGACAAATTATGGTAAGAATTTTTTTTAACTTATATGGTGAGTGTGCCTATTTTCCATTGCTATAACACCTTCAAATCTTCTCTTACATGCTAAAAATAATACTTTCCAAATTAATAGTATCTTTTATAATTTCATGACTTTTAAATTTATTCAAAATATAAAGATACATTCCTCTCAAATAGTTTTGATTTCATCTATGTCAATATCCTTTGATTGATTTTATACTTGTCTGAAGTTGATTTATTATGATAAAATCACCCATATTGTATTGAAGGTTTTGTGATATTAATGACCATGGATATGTTATTTTTATACCATTCATGATTTATGGTTAAATTATTGACATTCTGTATGCTAGTTTTAATACTAATGTTTATGTTATGTTTCAAACTTTTTATATGTGGAATGCATTGAGATTTGTAAGTGATGGGTGGAGGCCACTATATCTCTTCAATGCATCAGTAGGTATCATGAGACAAAATAGAGTATTGGCATAAGGCCTTGAAAAAACTATTATTTTTAGTCTTCGCTCGAGGCATTGACTATGTGTTTATGATGTCCAGCATTATGCATTTTATCATTATAAAATTCACTTTTGAAATTACATGGGATTATTTGAATAGTTGAATATCAATGTGAATATATAAATTGCATTATTCGATTTATCATTTACATATAAGGATTAATATTAATTTTAAATGGCTTTTGTTTTAGTCTTATACATTGCCTTAAATGTTTTGGATTATTTATGAATGTTTCCGAAATATTATTATACTTTTTGAGAATCTAAGATCGCCGATTTCTATGGTTTATTTTCCCCAAAATGTGAAGAATTATATATGATTGACTTATAGGTGTAGGCTATGATATATGAGTGTGTTCAAAGGGGATATAATGTTGTTGTTTTTTTTATTTTATTATGTAATGTAAAATTTATGTATGTATTAAGTTCATCCAAGGCTACTAAACTGATAGGTGTTTTTGGACATGATTCTTTGTATCATTATAATGTTATGTAAAAACCCACTGAATCTATGTGACTAGGGTTAGGGCATTACAGTTGGAATTAGTGAACTATTAAAACAAACCTTTAGAACTATATTCAGAAAAACTCTAATGAGGGAATAATATCCTAAGAAAGACATTGAGGATTTGTATAGAAGATCTTAATAGAATTTTTGTAATGTAGATATTTTGTTTATTATCTAAGAAATACATCCATGTACGGATACGAGTAGGTAGATGTGGCTTTGGAACAGATGTACCTAGGATTGATAACTCGAAAAAGGAGTTTCAAGATAGACCCGGGGTTTCCCGGTACACGATAGTGGGCATGGCTGCACTCTTTCTTATGATAATGTCGGGGGACATTCTTATGATAATTCAAATATTCATTATAAACCATTATGAAGGATTTATGAGTAAATACATCCCCAATGAAAACATTTTTTTGATTATGGATTATAGACCTAAACAGTTCAATTTATGTTAGGTATTACTCTAGTTTATAATTATGTATTTCAATTCATAAACTAATCTAATGTATGCCTTTGTTTAGAAATGGGGCCTAGTGGAAGGAATGGAATCCATATCAACGCATGTAATCCATGTAGGGATTTCACTCATAATCAATATAATTATAGAGGAGCTAGTGATGCAACCGGTGCTAATCAGCTTGTCACCATACTAGGACAACTCATTCAAGTTATGATTAATAATCGTACTCATGTGGAGCACCCTAATCCACAATGTAGAGGATCAATATTAGACCATATCATAAGGAAACAACCACTATCTTTCAATAGGACTACAAATCCATTTGTTTCTAAGCAATGGATAAGTTCCTCCATGAAAATATTTCATGCTTTGGGGAGTATGAAAAGTGAAAATGTTTTCATGGTAGTTTATCGCATCACGGGATATTCATATCATTGGGGGTCATAAATTAAAACACAAAATAGGATGAAGAATTATCAAAAATGGAATGGAGGGAGTTTAAAGGGGCTATCTATGAAAAATACATTCCTCGTGACCATTGAGTGGATATGGAATGACAATTTCAATGTCTGATGAAAAAGGAGGATGATAATGTAACAATTTATGAGGCTAACATTACAATGTTATCAAGTCTTGCAGCAAATTATATACATAACCCAAGGAGTAAGATTGATTTATTAGTTGATGGGTTAAAACCATTTGTTCTTCAAGAATTAGTCTCACAATCCTTCTCATCATACGAAGATATTATACCATGTGCTATCAAAAAATAGAAAATAAATTCACTATGTCTAATTAATTTATAGAAAATCAGGAGAAGAAGAAATCTAATTAACACTATGGAAGTGGAAATAAGGGGAAGAAGGGAAATTTTGAATTTTTTTCCTGCAATAAATGATGGAAGAAACGCCCTGGTAATTGCATGAATGGGATGGGAGTCTTTTACATTTGTGGTGAAAAAGGCCACCAAGTTTGTAATTTCAAGGGAATGAAAGGGGATGTCAATGTTGAATGATAGGATTGTAGAGAAATGGGGAATTTTTCAAATGAATGTCCTAAGGGGCAAGGAAACAAACCTATGACAAGGCCAAGTGAGAAAGGTGAAACTTATAGAATCACTAATACTAAGGTTGATGCTCCATAGGATGTGGTGGCAGGTAATTTAATGGTTTCCTTATGTTTACGCAACGCCTTATTGGATTCTGGATCATCGCATTTGATCATATCTTCTCAGTTTGCTAAGAAAATTAGATATTTCCAATTTTTTACAAGGGATTTGTCATTCAAAACTCCTAAGGGAAGTATCATTGCAACAATGTTTTGGAAATATCTTCCCATTGGGGTATATAAATGTTCTTTATCAACTAATCTCATCATCATACACATAATTGATATTGATATAATCCTCGGTATGGATTAGATTTCAGACCATGATGCAAAAATTTATTATAAGAAGAAAGAGGTTACAATTTTTGATGATGATATGGAGTACCATATTCTTAGAGAAGAAACATCACCACCTGATTCTTATCTATATCCACCCCCTATAGCTCTACTAAATTCAATTATTGGGGAGTATGAGAGTGAAATAACTATGGGTAAGGAATGGAATGTTCAAATATAGAATATACATATTGTGTAAAAATATATTGATGTGTTTCCAGAGGATTTTACACAGACATCCTCCAGAATGAGAAATTTATTTTTCTATTTAATTAATTCCAAGTTCAAGGCCCATATCGAAGACCCCTTATATAATTTCTATTGTGTAATTAGTGGAACTAAAGAAACAACTAGAAGAATTTAGTAATAAAGGATTTATTATCCCCAGTGTTTCTCCATGGGGAGCCCTTGTTCTTTTTGTTAAATGATATTTGGATCTATAAGGTTTGGCATTGAATAGATGGATATCATTGTAATAATAATAAAGAACAGGTATCCTCTACCTCGCATTGATGATTTAGTGGATAAACTTCAGGGAGCTCAATATTTTTCAAATATTGAACTTCAATCTAGATATCATCAGTTGTGTGTGAATAAGGAATACATTATGAAGAATGCATTTAATACCAGGTATTGAAAATACAAGTTTCAAGTAATGCCTTTTGGACTGACGAATGAACCCTATATGTTCATAGATCAGATGAATACGATTTTCAAGGAATATCTTGATGACTGTGTAGTGTTATTTATTGATGATATCTAGGATTACTCCAAATGTTATGAAGATCATAAAAAAGATAGGCGTGCTATTCTAAATACTCTTGGAAGAAATGAGTTATATGGGATGTTTGGAAAGCTTGAATTCTGGATTCAGGTGATTTCTTTTCTTGGTCATATTGTTTCTAAGGATGTAATATCAGTTGATCCTTCTAATACAAGAGAAGTACAGGAATGTCCAGCACTGATGAGTATAACTGAGGTACACAATTTTATTGGTTTAGAATGTTATTATTAGCACTTCATCCAATATTTTTCTCGAATGGCTGACCAATTATCCATGTTCACAAGTAAAGGGGTTAAATTTGTTTGAAAAAGAGATTGTGATGAATGTTTTTGAATAATTGGAGAGAAGATTAGTGAATGATCCTATCATGACTCTACCATCGGGAAATGAGGGGTTTTTTATTGGTAGTGATACCTCAATGAAAGGACATGGTTGTTCCATTATACAGAATGATAGGGTTATTTCCTATGTATCACTACAACTAAAAATTAATGAACAAAACTATCATATTCATGATCTTGAGTTAAAATTTGTAATATTATATTTGAATATACGGGGACACTGTCTCCATAGTGAAAAATTTGAGGTATATACTGATGAAAATAGATTGAAGAATATTTTATCACAGAAAGAACTCAACATGAGGCAATGCCGATGGCTTCAACTTCTCATAGATTATAACTCCACTATACACTACCACCTGGGGAAGTAAAATAAGGTGGCAGATGCTTTGAGCATAAAGGATCATAGAGTTTTGAATAATATGAGAGTTGAAGAGGATCCTATGATCATGGATCTAGTAATGATTGATATGGTAATAACCATGGAAGGTGAAACATCAATAGTTTCTCAAATGGATTCCAATCCAACTTTACAAGAATGTATAAAAAGTTCTCAGACTAATGATGATGTGTTTCAAAAGAAACGTAAAGTAGTGAATGATGGGAGATTGATTGAATTCATATATGTATTTGGAATTTAAAAATTGGTGAAGAATCATTTTGTTCCTAACATACCTGGTCAAAAAAAGGAATTGTTGGATGATTCTCATACCTCCAATTTCTCTATACACCCTTGTAGCACTATTATGTTTAGGGATTTGAAAGAACAATTTTTTTGGGACAACATGAAGAGGAAGATTATTGATTATGTGTTTAGATGTATGGTTTGTCAATAATTGAAGGCTGGAAGATAACAGCCTAGAAGAGTTATGAATCCTCTTCCCATACTTGAGTGGAAATGGGATGAATTATGATCGACTTTATTATGGGGATACCAGATACTCTTAGAAGGAATGATGCAATATGGGTCATTATTGATCATCTTACCAAGTCATCACATGTTATTGCTACAAATTAATATTTATTACTTGAATGTCTAGTAAGAATTTATATTAATGAAGTTGTAAGACTTCATGGAGTACCCATATCAATTTTTTTATCAGGATCCCCATTTTACATCAAGATTCTGGAAAAGTCATCAAATGGACTTATATATTAAAATTTATTTTAGCACTGTCTACCAACCTCAAACTAATGTACAATCAGAATGGAATATTAAATCATTAGATAACATGTTTAGATCTCTCTCACATGGCATTCAAGGTATGTGGGTTCAATATTTAGCTCTCGTAGAACTTTACTATAACAACAGATTATATTTAACTATTCAAATGGCACCATATGAAGCGTTATATGGATAAAGATCTCACACCCAAAATTTTTGGATGATGTTGGTGAAAGAAAACACATAGGCCCAGAAAATGTTGAGGAAACAATTGAAAATGTGAAGGTTATCCAAACCCACATCAACACAGTTCAATTTAGGCAAAAGAGTTATTATGATAACCGAATGATAGACTTAGAATTTCATGTATGGGATTATGTTTTCATAAAGGCATATTCTTGGAAGGGTGTTATAAAATTTAGTAAGATAGTAAAATTATGCCCCAGGTACATCAAACCCTTCGAAATTCTAGAAAAAAATTGGATTTGTAGCTTATCATTTAGAAATGCTGCCATGTCTCCCCAAAGTTCATGATGTGTTCTACGTATCACTATTGAGAAAATACATGCCTAAACAAATGCATGTACAAACCTATGATGAAATTAAACTGTAACCTAATCTGTCTTATTGTGAATAGTCTGTCATGATTCTTGATATCAGAGAACAAGTGCCGAGAAACCAGACGACTCGTCTTGTAAAAGTTATATGGAGAAACTATAAGATGGAAGAGGCAATAGGGGAAACCAAGGAACATATGATGAAGAACCACCTGAATTTTTTTATGCAGTTATATTCTAGAAATTTTGAGGAAAAATTATTTGAAGGGTGGAATAATGTAACACCCAAAGATTCCCCCTTATGCTTATCTTTGAATAATACCATCGCATACACTGTTCACAACTTGGAGTTCTAACACACCACGACCAAACAAACTAGCCATTATGAATCATAATAACCAATTTTTGATATTTTATGAATTTTATTTTTGAAAATGTACCTCATTTTTGGATTTGGAACAAGAAAGTTATCTTAGGGTGATTTTTTGGTATTTTTCAAAAAACATTCATTTTTTTATGAATAGTGAAATACAGTGCATTATTGTTTAAAATCAACATTTTATTTTAATATTTCCATATTTTATTAAAAAACAATTGGGGAAAATAGATACATAATACATATATATGTTATTTTTAATTCGTTAAATTCATTTTATAAAAATATTAGATACATAAAATTTTATTGAACATGTTACTGTCTTTTACCCACCTTCAAGGCGCATTTGCAAATATAAATAAAATGTAATATTACCGCTTCTTCGAATTGAATTTCAAACATCCGAGTGACATGGTTGAAATTATTATGTAAAATGTGGTTCAATAAGATGAAAATAATTTTTGTTGAATAGTATCTTTTGATATTTATTTACCACGGTTAATAGTAAATAGGGTAATTGAAGGTAAAAGTTGATTTTATAATCACACTAAAACATGTCCAAATTCTATTGGATAAGTGTTTTTTGAACAAATTAAACCTTAGGAAGAATATTATCCTTTTTTTCTACTTGAATTAGATGAGTAAATTTATTATTATTTTATTTAATGAAGAGTTAAAAGTGTTGAAATCAATGTTTAATAAATAAAACATTTTTAATATAGGGTTATACATAAGATAAATTCGACTATAAATATTCAATAAAAAGGTAAAAATATTTCCTACATAATTGTATTTTATTTATAATTTTTAGACATTAAATACTTTAATTTATCTATGACACAATGAGGATGCAGTAATTACTTTTTTAATGAATCATTAAAATAATTGATATAATAAATATCCCAATAAATTTGAATTGAAACTTTTGATTATTTCCGCTAATTTTTTAGGTTAATATGAAATTTTAGGGTAAACTAACTATTCATTTATTATTTGATAAAGTTGTTACGAATTTCACAGAAACAAAATACCAAATAGTGTCAAATTTGACATAAATGGGTATTTAAAAGAAATATTAAATAATTAATTCATATAATATTTCTCAAAACATAATATTCTGGAAAGGGACTAAGATAAGGTCAGATAAAATAATAATTTACAGTATTCGGTTCTCAAGGGTTTTTAATGTTTGTTTATTAACCATTAATTATAATAATACAATATTACATGGTAAAAGTTAAACTATTTAACTTAGAGTTAAATCTAGTAGGTAAGGAAAATATGGTGACATAAACTAGTATAAAACCAATTTGTTGATAGGTTTTCGATCTATACCCACATTATAATCAAAAATAAATCCTTTTACAGCCATTATAAACCGAATATTATTGTATAATAAAATAATATTTCAATCTTTTCCTAATGTGACCCTCACCTCTCTTATAAAAGGGTATTTCCACTTCAATGAAAATCACACCTCGAAATCCATTTGTATTGGTCAAACCTTAATCAAATATCCTCCCAACTACCTTGAATTCATCCTAGAGGCCTTACATTTATTTGATATCCAACCTAAGGATCCCTTTTGATCAACTCGAAAGGAAACACCGGAAAAAGAGGTAATAATTTCACCACCTCCTTCAACGTTATTTTCATCTACCACGTCTTCTTTCATTGTTGTGTCCATACCAAAATAATAATTGTAGTAACTTACACATACATTGATGTTATTATAAATATGTTATAATCATATTTATTATTCTTTCCATCCTATGAATGACAAGTCATCATAGGTGCATACGTGCGGCTTACCGTCTCCACGTTGTGGTGTGGTTTGTTATTCAAACACTTCATTATTTGGATGGGAATAATAATGAGTATAACTAATTTAAATAACAAATATAACATTTTAATGTTTCATTATATATGATATACCATCTAATTTAAAACGATTTCACCATCAGTAGAATTATGTTGTTACTCGTGCGTACGTATAGATTACTGTCTCCATGAACGTGAGGAAATACATTCCCCATCATAACCATTCAAGAATAATTTTAATTTTATGATAAAAAATAATATTTGAGAACATAATATCATTATGGATAAGAATAAAATACATCATATCCATAAAAAACATGTCTTAAATAACCAATCATATACAGGAAAACAAATCAGTTTACACCCGAAACAGTGATACTACTGAAATATTGTTAACAATGAAAAATTAGAAAATCATATATGATATCATATTTATGTATATGGTTATTTTATAAAAATGATTTAACTATTATACATGAGGGGAATTTACACTCGATCATGGAAAAGTACATGTTAAAGCTTAATTTTACAATCTCTTTTTTCCGAGGTTGTTATTATGTATGTATCTACTAGGACCTCTTTATCATCTACATCTCTGTTACATAAATATGTATTTAAAAACATTTTTACTATACTATGGGTTAAATTTATTTATACCATTGTTTGAATTTTTAAAAAATGGTTTGAATGAAATCATTCTGTTGTTTTCCAAACATGGTACTTTATAACATTTTCGACAAATTAAGGTAAGAATAGTTTTTTTAACTTATAAGGTGGGTGCCTATCTTTTATACCATTATAACACCTTCGATGCTTCCTATACAAGATTATATGAATATTTTAAAAATAAGTTCCTTATTTTATAATTATTTGGCTTCTAAATTATTCCAAAATAGAAAGAGATATTTCTCTCAAATTATTTTGATTTCATCTATATCAACGTGCATTGTACATTTTACAGTTGTTTGAAGTTGATATATTATGATAAAATCATCCATATTTCATTGAAGTGTTTAGGATATGATTGACCATGTATGTGTTTTTTTATACCTTTCATGGTTTTTGGTTAAAGTATTAAATTTCATTATGCTACTTGTAATAATAATGTTTATGTTATTTTTCAACCTTTTCATTTTAGGAAGGAATTAGAATTAATAAGTGATGGGTAAAGCCAATTGTAGATTCTCGATGCATTGGAAGGTCTAATGATAAAAACTAGTTTCCAGAGAAATGAAATTTAAAAAATATGATTTTTGGTCTTGGCATGAGGCCTTGACTATGTGGTTATGATGTCCTGCATTATGCATTCCATTATTATAAAATTGGCTATTGAAATTACATGTGATTATTGGAATAATAGAATATCAATTTGAATAAGTAAATGGAAATATTCTATTTAACTTTCCATATTATGATGATGTATAATTTTACATGCCTTGTGTTTTAGTCATATACAATTCTTAAATTATTGTGCTTATTTATGAAATTTTTCACAATATTATTTTCTTTACTAAGCTTCTAAGCTCACCTCTTTCTTTGTTTTATTTTTCCCATGATGTTAATAAGTATATTATGATTTACCTATAAGTATAGTCTATGATATATGAGTGTGTTAAAAGAGGACACAATGTTCATGTTTTTTATTTCATGATGTAATTTAAAGCATATGTATGTATCTAGTAATTATAAGGCTACTAAACTGATCGGTCTTTCTGGACATGATTACTTGTATCATGCCAATGCTATGTAATAATGTCACAACTGTGGGTAACTATGGTCAGGTTTCCATATAAACTATTTTAAAATAATTAACATTACATTCCCCAAAAAATGAGAACATCCTTGAAATAAAATTAATAATTAAATAACTTTTTTGCTAATGTTTTCGATATGATATTTTTTAGATAATCTATTAATCTTATATGACTATTTTTACAATGTCAATAATGATAATAGTATCCATAATATTTTTGAAAACCTTTAAACTTATTCCTTTAAAATGTAAAGGAATTATTCCTTAATTAAATTTTCCCAAAAAAATTACTTCCTAAATATTTATCCAAAATATCCTTAATCATGGTATAATTACATCAAATAAAACCTAAAAATTAATGTTTATGAATTTGAACATATGATGAACCATAAAATCATATACCCATGATAGTATTCATAACTCTTATTTTAATGAATAAATATATTGTTATTAAATTTATCACAATATATACATTTTTCATTATTCTTATAACCAAAATACCTTTGGTAAAAAAATTATCCTTCATTTTTTTTATTGGTCACCAATATATAAATACATCACCAATTTTATTTCAACATAGGTCCTTCCACTGTATAGGGTTTACTCATTAGAAGAGGGAAATTTCTCAAATAATTCGTAGGTTTTCCATATCTAAGAATCAAACTCTAAATGAATCCTTAACATGAAATTTATATCCTCCTATCACATTGCTTTTTTCCCTTAGTAATTAATTTATGTATTCCTATCTTTTCCACAAAGATAAAAAATTTCCATTCCTTTGAGACACCATATTTTAAATCCAAGAAATATTAGGTTTAACCTAGTTCATTCATTGTCATTATATATTCAAATAATTCATAATGGTTGCAATGACATTGTGATTTATCTTAAGCATATCCCCTCGGTGTGCCAAACCAGGTTCATATTATGTCGCATTACCATGCACCATGTGATGATCAGGTTAAGCATAATGATATCATTTTGGAGTTATTACTTCTAGGTATATCTATTCTAGAACCAAATCCACCTGTTATGTATAGAAAGGTATTCATTTCTAGGAAAAACTTATGATGTCTTCTTTACCATAATATTAGTATATTATTCAATACTAATACACAATGTGTGTCAATGTTTTATGTTCTATATTTCAAGTTTTACTAAATCTAGTACCCAATTTTTCTACTAAACTTCCTCTAATACCAACTATAGAAAGCTCAAATGCAATATCCTAAAGCTGGTTTTTTCATTTATTATATTAAAATTATGTACAATAAATCATTTCCCTAAGGAAAAAATCATTTTATAATCACGGAAATCTAGATCATACATGATTCCTATATTACATTTGAAAAATCAAATCAAAACATATTTTTATGTGAATATAATTATTCCCCATATAATATCCTTCAATATAAAAAATATTAAAATTCATGGATTCATGAGAATGGAAAAAATAAGGTTGTTCTCCTATCCTCATTAATGGATTAGAACAATAGATTTTATCATGAATCAATAATATTTATCAACATGTAACAATAAATAACAGAACACACATTCCATCTAAATAAATTAACAATCATGATATGATAAGGAATCATCGATATTAAAAAGTAAATAAATTACAACACATTCTACTTGATGAATTCAATGGGAATGAAATTCATCCAAATATATTATCATCATAAAAATATCATATATAATAAGATTATAGGTAATCTATATGGAAAGATAAATAATGGAAACACATTCTATTGAATCAATAACGATTAATGAAATGAATCCATAGATAATTTCAGTATAAAAATTTCATGTATATTAATAATAATTATGTTCTATTTGATGTAAATTATTTATTATTGTATTTCATGATCTCAAACTCATGATACCACTACCGTCAAGACTATTTAAAAGAAATTTGTAAATTACATTGCACAGACCCATCTGGTTTTCCCAACTGATTTACTACTACCTTAATTATGAACCTCATAAGACTAATTTTTTAATGTAAGGGATAATTATAATTGGGACCCACATGCCACTTCATGTATAAGGATTTATTCATAAATAAATTAATAGATTTAATTCATGAATAATGTAACTAATGATGAAATATAAATATTGAATAAGGAATATGTATTTATCAATTTTTCACAAAAAATACATTTTCATGTAGAAAAGAGTATATTGAATCGATAAATGGTTTTAGAAATAAACATATCCATGATAAATAATATTGATATTATGTTGAAATTCAATGTCCATGATAAATAAAAAAATCAAGGTAATGTTAATCAATACGAAAATGAATCAAGGAAGTGAATTTCAATACATTCCTTGGTAAAAATAATAATAAACCATATAGAGGACTAATAAGGTTATTAGGAATAAAAAATATACCCATTAGAGTAAAAATATATGTTTGTTTTAACTAATGAATAAAAACATAATAAAATATCTTTAAAATCATTTTTTATGAAAAATAATATTTCATTTTTAAAATAACACATTAAAAATAAAATTTCATAAAATATTTTGAAAAATATTTTATTTACAATTATTTATTTAAATTTATAATGTAGTCTTTAAAACATCAGATTGGTCATGATGGCTATAAATTTTCGTTCATGCCATACATGCTAAAACAATTATTTTCATCACTTTTTCAATAAAATCCAAACATTAATTCTTTTGAAAATGAAATGAAGATTTCTTTCAAAAAAATGAAAAATTTAAAATGGGTAAACATTTCATTATATAATCATTTTCAAAAGGTAAAAAACATTTTTGATATCACAATTAGAATATACTTTTTTGGAAGAAAATATATTTCCTATTGAAGAGAGAACTGAAGTAATATTTTATTTAAAACATTTTCTCAGTTATTTTAAGTAACAATTAGTAGAAAAATTGGACTATTACTAAAAAAATTACCAAATTAATTGATTATATTAAAATGAAATAGGTTTATTAGGTAATGATAAAATTATTTCCTTTATCAAAAAATCATGAATAAATAATCATTATGTGAATGATACTGTAAAATAAATCCTTAGAATGATCATAATGTAGAAGTGGTAATTAGAAAAAGAATATATTATTTATATAAAATATAAATCCAAATGAATCTAGTGGTAATGAAACAATAATATAATTAGAATTTATCAAACACATAAACCTAGAATATCAATAATGGCAAAGAAGTAATATAACCCAATGAAAAAAATGATTTATGAAATTCATTTTAATTTGGTAATTTTCTTGTCAAATACCATTAGATGAAATAAATAAAATTGACACTAAAAACACCATTAATTATTACTTATTCAGGATATTACAAGTTAAAGGGATGTATATACTTCATATATAGGATATTAGGTTCATAACATTACAATATGACTCAATGAAGAGAAATTAAGTCGATGTCTATTACAAAGATCATATCATTGAAGAGGGAATTAGTAAATGAATTTCTTATTTTTATCAAATTTAAATACACATAAAACACATGGAATTACAACATAAAATAAGAAAAAATGTCATTAAACATATAATCTTATCATGACATAATCAATGAATTAGTTGTTTAACATAATAAATTGAAATTGCGTTAAGAAATATAGTACCTCACACATACATTTGGTTGAATATAATTTAACCGTATGTATAGTGGTTTTAATATTTTTATTAACAAATTAAATAACCATATTAAAATTTATAATATCATATATGATCTTTTATAACATCTATTAACCTTATTGGTAATAATAATTCATTATTTTCAATGTTTTTGGTGATAACTGACTTGTTTTCTCATTCAATTTTCATAAAAAATGATCTCGTTAATGTGCATATTATATAGTTATATGCTAATAAATATAAAAATAATTAAATAATTATAAGAATTTTTTCAAAAAATATATATTTGAAACCATTCATAAAATATGATTCTGAAAAATGGCATCTTTTACTATAGGGGAGACGGTAGGTCGTACATACACATGGGTAACATTCTCATTTTTCAATGATCATTATAAATGGTACGTAAGTAATATTGTATATTTATATAATAATCATAATATCTTATATATATTATTATTTCTTTAAAAATACTTATAAATATTATACATGTGGTGGGGTGTTGAAATTATAGTAACATCACCTCATAATGGGGGTAGTCCACACGTACACGGGCGATGTTATCATTTTATACTGTAAAAAAGGAAAATGTTATATTATCATTTCATAATGATAAATATGTCCTTAAAATCTAAAATTAATTCATTCATATCATACATATTCATTAAATTTATCCTTATTACATTCCATGTAATGTGTCAGTGAAAGGCGAATCACATTGTTTCACAAGGTGGTAGTCTTTCATCACATGAGCAACATTATCATATACCCTATAAAATGGAATGTAAAAAAGTTATATATATGATATATTTAATAAATATGTATTATTATGTTATAGATATCATAATTATTCTTTATATCTAAAATCATACCCAATCGTGAGAAGTTATAATAGAAAAACAAATGACATCATTTCTCGAGGTGGTTTTCTGTTGAACTCATGAATGGTGATTCTGTAACCCATTTTATGGATTTGGGGATTGTGTAGGTCATGAACTTGAAAAAATATATTATTTTATTTAATTTAATTAGGTTATTATATTATAATGTTTTAATAATAATCATATTAGGTTGAAGAAGAAATAAAATAAAAAGTCTCTTTGAAGAACGTTACCACTTCTTGGTGTATCTAATTTTGGTTTGCACCAAAATCCATAATAGGATATATTTCTACCCAAAATAAGGATTATTGGATGATATTAAAGAATTTTTAAAGTTATTTAGGTAGTTCATGGCTGAATGAAAATTGAATTATGCTGTGAAGAAGATAGGGGAGGTGGTGACCATTTTTTAGGGAGGTGAGTGTCACACATGTAATTTTTTAAAAGAAAAAAGGTATACCTAATAATGTCACATGACTCAAGTGTCCAAAATATATTTTTATATATAATTATAATTTTTTGGTTAGAAATGGAACATTAATAAAAAATATCTTTTTTTATTAATCACAACGTCTCAAAATTATGAACGAATATTTTTTTACGAAAATTACAATGCCAAAAAGAGAAAAAAATTGTCAAGAAGATAACTGAACCTTATCAGTTAAAGGGTAGTGTTACCATTATTCCTAATCCAATCATCTATTTTATTTTCATGATAGTTGGTATGTATAATTTTTTAATTCATAGATGAAATATCATCCATGAAAGTACCCCATCTAGCGATCATCTTCAATGAAATATGAATAGTTTCACTTCCAATAGCTTGAACCATGGTAGTAGAATCACATTCAATCCATATGTTGAGGTATCTATGATGTATAAAAAAATACACTTCAATAATAACATAGATAAATTTCTCATAAATAGATTTATTGAAACCCAAATGACCAAATGTTCATACCACAATTTCCCCACAATGATTTTTGAAGATAGCTTCATAACCAACTCCCGAGTTTCCCCTTGATGCCCCTTCCATATTATGCTTGATCCAGCCCAAAAATGGAGGTATCCAAATAAATTAAAAAGTACCAAAAGTTGGAAAATAATTATCTGAAATACCAAAATGCATTAGCATAGTGATATCATTAATTGAATTATAATAATATCTCTTTTGGAGATCATTTTCATGATGAACACCAGGGAAAACATGAGCCAATTGTGACTACAAATTGAATCTAGTGCCTTCATGAAACCTTTTATTCTGAATGGTAAATATTTTGTGTATCACCTTCCATATGGTCACAATTAATATTTTTATACGTTTCTATGAAATATAATATTTTTTCATGTAATCAGATGATCTTGTATACAATCTAATCATTGAATAATTATTTCAAAACAATCAACAATAGTTGACCACAAGGCCATGAAAGTATCGAATACTAATTAAATATGATCATTGTTCTCCATATTATTGGAATATAGATAACATCTAGAAAAAATACTAATTCTGGCATCCTGAAAAAATATAATAGTGGTCACTTTTTAGTACATGATTATCTATAAAATAGATAACCTGGATGGAAGAATAAATTTTCTCATCAGTGACTTTGCAGAGTTGTTGGAATGCCCTTTCACAATTTCATGATAGAAGGAATTTGATGATAGTATCCTATTATTGGTATGTTCCTAAATAATAATAGCATCTATTTTTATGAAATTATAATTTACATCCACTTCCTTGATGTAAGAAGGGAGAACATCCAATGAATATCCATTTGTTCTTTAATTGATACATTTGTGTCAAAAGATCTATCGTGATAGTTGAGAAAATTGAGAAGTAACATACTAGCCCAATTATTAAGAAATATTTTTAAGGAATAACTATTATTTGATTAATAATTTTAATTCACAAAAATGGTGGAGAGTGAATCTTTGAGAGAGTGATAAATAAATGAATCCACATAATTTAAATTCCAAATTTTGAGCCTGATTAAAAACGTTTATCTCAAAAATTGACTCTGAATCCCTATTGATAGGTCTCTAGATACTTATATCATGTATGGATTCATTAAATTTTTAGGTATATTTAATTCCAATCCAACCATAATCAATTGTATTACAAAACTACATCTAAGGAATAATTATGATTTTAATCTAATGATTGCATCGAGCACAGAATTTTTTTTAATAGAGATGTCAATACTCTTAATGAGAGGATTTAGTAATCTATAAACCATATATTAGATATAAATTTTTTTTCTAGTCACTTCATTCAAAATACTAACCCTTATATGCATTGATAGAGTCAAACCATTCTTGAAATCCAATTGATTTATGACTTGGATAACAATTGGTGAAAAATGGCCAAAATGTGATTTTAAACCAAAAAAATTAGGCCCACCAAGATAGTTGAAGGGAAATATACAATCTATAAATCACTGCTCCCCAATAATAACCAATTTCTTGCTATATTGATATTTCTTCCAAAATATATAAAATACTTATTCCAAATGAACCCCTACCCTGAGACATTCTCATATTAAAAAGAAAATATTTTTTGTTATTATTGTTTATTTTTTCCCTTGAGTGAAAAGAATGGTGTAATCAGCATATAATAAATGAGTGGGGCAGAAAGGCCTATAGTAGAATTGATGGACTTGAGTTCATTATTATGTTCTATACTTATTAGTATCCTACTGATGTAATCTACATCAAAAGAAAAAATAATGGTAGAAAGAGGATCACAATGCCTAACATGTATCATACATGTGATGTATCCCCCAGGGGATCCATTAATACGAACTGAAATATTAAATGAACGTATAATTATTTAAACCCAATTAATAAAGATTCCATAAAATCCAAAACTTCATAACACCTTGAAAATGAATCCCCAATCCATGATATCAATTGATTTTTAAGCATTAAGATTCAAAGAGATATTAACTCCCTTGGTGGGATTTTTATGTTGACTAACTAATTTAGAGGTTTTAATAAAAAAATCTTGAATAGAAAGAGCCTTTATTAAGAAAAAATAGTTTGGGGATTCAATTTTATTAGAAATTATGGAGATCCTATTGGAATTAATTTTACAAATAATTTTATAAATAGTGTTAACATGAGCCACCAATATGAATAAATATATCTCATTCACATTTTCCACATTGGGAATGAGATCAACGATCAATGTATTGATGCCCTATTTTAACCGACACCCATAAAAAAACAAAATAACCAACCTAAAAACAACAAAATCAATAAAATTTCAATTTGTATGAAAGAACTAATTTCTAAAACCATCTCTTCATGGAGAGATAAGAGAATTTATGCTAAAAACTGTATACTTAATATCAAACACAAGAGGAAGAATAGTGAACTTTGAATTTTCCACATCATTATTGTGTTTTATAATGATACCATCCATGATATAAACTGTAATATTGGGACCAGCAAATGGGTTTTTGTAAAAAATCACAAAGGGTTCATCCAAATCTTATCTTTTATCAAGAATCACCACATTACTATTGGTAATTATTATAGGTCTATGTAAATTATTTAATCATTTCATAGAGTTAAAAATTTTAGTATTTATATCACCTTCATTGAGGAATTTTATTTTGAAATATTCTCTTTTCCTATAGTCTTCGATATTTGAAATAGTATTAAGATCATGTATAATTTAATTTTCCACCTCAAGACCAATGGAAAAATATCTTGTAGGATTATTTTCATGAATTATGTGAGGAAAATATTCATTATGAGTAATTTTTTCCTCCATGTGGCTAAAGTTATCACAACTCCAAATTTTTAGCCTATGATTAAGCACTTTGAGCTTAGGAACATAGGCCAAAAAATAATTTAAAAGTATGGGGTTTTATGTGTCATGAACCACTTTATTACATTCATGTTGTAACATCCATGAATTATGAAATATATATTGAAATGTGGGATTTGTGTATACTAGGAAAAGAATTACAAAAATATGGAGATGATATGAGTTTTACCGAATAATAGTGGATCATGAAATTGCATAAAAATCATCTAGGGTCACATAACAAACAAAATCCATTTCCAATTTACTTGGAACCATTTTATTAATATTATTATTATATCAATTATATTTATCACCAACTAGGTTTACCACATGAAGACTGATTTTCTCAAAAAAAAATATTTGAATTCCCTTGTTGAAATAAAATAATTGACCATGTCAATCCTCTCACCCTGATTGATAATGCCATTGAAATCACCAAGGAGAGTCCATGATCCCATAATAGTGTTTCTAAGAATCTGAATGATCAGAAAAAGGTCTCTTTTGGCATGATAACCATTATAAGAATAAATGAGAAAAGGAATGTTTAATACCCAAGAAAAGATAAATTATACTGTCCATTTATTCAGTAGAACTTATAAGAGAGACTTTAGAAATTATCAAATTGAAAAAGTCCCAATTCCTTTTGAAATAACTTATATATTAATTATCAATTATTAGTTAATATACTAATTTTTGTAGGACATTAAATTTTTGAGAAAAATTATCTTTGGATCTAAGATACCTAAAATATTAGGATTATATTAATTGATAAAGATCTAATGAGAGTTAGATGTAGTAGGGTTGTATAATAACTCACAATTACAAAAACTAATATTCATATTAACTTATATTTGGTACCAGAGTCCCATTTCTTCTTACCATTAGAGTTATGTAACTAGATAATCTCTTGATTAAATCAAATTTTTTTTCATTATTCCTTAGACTCGCCACCTTCCATTTGAATGAGGTGTCATCAGTTGGGGATCAAACTATCTTATGTGTATCTAAAGTATTAAGATCATCATGGAATTTTCCTAGAGAATTGCCTTACGATTTGCTGGATGAGTAAAAATTGATTTACTAAGATAGCCAGTGTGTAATTATTTCAGAACTAGTATGCTAGTATGGGGGTCAACATAAATTGTTTAAGAATGAGTTTTCCTAAAATATGCAACATATCTTCCCTAAAAATGATTAGGATATTTAGGAATCACATCCATAAAAGAGCACCCATTAGGGTGGTACTTTGTCTTCATCCCACTATAAATCACTTGGTGTCTAGCTATGTGAGCATTCAAACTATCAGCAACCAGTATAGAAGTAGAATGGATTCAATAAAAAGAAATAGATAGTTCATTCTGGTTACCCAAATGAATATCTATGTAATTATTGGAGTGACCTTAATTAGATCCCAAGGAAACCAAACCATTTTAAGAAGAAACCTAAGGAGAAACAGTTTGAGCAGGCTTTTACATCATGTCAAACATGCTTCTAAAACCATCCAAGGACTCAATTAATTCATTTATCTCTTGAAAAATTCCATGAAATGTGGATTAATCGTAATTATCCATAATTCCATAACCTTGTAGCTTTTCTACATTAGGATCATCAATATTAAGAGATATATAAATAGGCCATGAAGTACAATCTATTTAAGAAATAGTATCACCATATGACTTTCTAGTTGTGCTATAGGGGTATTCATCATGCAAGGATTCAACAAATGATTATATTTAAAGCTAAATTTAATGAAAGATGCATACATATTCAGTATTTCTGATACCATCCCCTCTATAATTGTCAACAATAAGTTCCTCAATATTGGTTAAGGTAGTATTATCCTCAGCTGAATTATTTTCTGCATCCTCAACTAGTGCAGCCCAAGACTACCCACTATTGAATTTTAAATCAATGAAATTCAGTTGTTTTTTAACCAACTTCCCAGCATCCACATTCCTTATAGGATCATATTAATTTAATGAAACAAATTTTCCCCTCTTATTTTTACTGATATATTTCCAGGAATTGGTATAAAAAGGAGGATTAACCTTCTTGGTAAAAACCGTGAAAATGTATGTGGAATAGCCAACTACCATACATATATCACATACGGGTGGAACATATTCATATAAAATATTTACCTCATCCTTTTGATCATTTAGAGTATAATTTTCCACATCAAGGCACTTCATATCAAAGTCAACATCAGCTAAAACTCTTCTATATAACCCCATGGATCCCTCAATTATATGATGATCAATTTTCATGGGTTCACCAATTCAATAATCAAGATCATTTAAAATTTGGGATGAATAAAATACCCAATTTAGGCAATGTAACCCAACCTAGACCTTTGATGTTGAATTCCTTTGACAAAATGGATTAATGTTAATATTCCATTTAATGATTCAACAAATTACATTCATTGTATAAATACTCTCGATATCACACACTAAATCAAGATCATTTATTATTCATTATAATTACATTAAATAATCCACACCCAATTAGGATTATCTTCTAATCTTTATCTCTCCAATGATGAGTGATTCTTGATTTTTGGTCAGATGAAGGCCACATTTTTTCACCCATTGAACATGTGACTTTCCAAAGAATGTATAATATTAATAACTCAAAAAATATATACAACACATCCCGATCTAAAACCCCTGAGATGCTCCCACCCTTTAATTTCATGACGTCTAGAGGATATGGAAAATCATATATGGGGGAATCCACTCCATGAAGGTGATTCCTATACATCTTTCAATTTGAGAAGATCCCAAAATATTTAGGTTTTCAAAGGGTGTATTTTTTACTTCTATTAAATAATATAACACTTATTTAATGGATTTTTTCTAATTCATATTACATTACTCCATGATCAAGGTGAAAACTTTGATTGAAGAAGATTAATTGTTGAAAACCACCAAAAGTCACAAAGAAAATATCCACATATGGGAGAATGATAGTTAAACTCATACATGAGATTGATGTTCAATATAAGTTATAGATATTTCTATAAAATACATTTTAAACAATTATTTAGGTCACTATAATCTATATTATCTTAGTTGAACCCTTGGTAAACCAATTTTTACCTTAAATGTCGTTAATCATTTTTACTATTTACACTATTAATTTTTATCAATAATTATTTTGATCTTATTAGATAATATAAATTAATTTTATTCTATATATGGAATCCATTTAAAAAAAATAATTCATAAAAGTGGATATATTTAATTTAAAATTAATCTCATAGATGCGATGATTAAGGGGGTTTTAATAGATAAAATATTCATAAGGTTACAATGTTTTTATATCAAAATTAAATAATATAATAATTAAAATGACCTTAATTGAAATAATAGATATAAAATTTTAGTATTTTAACTTTAAACCAACTAAAAATATAAATCATATTTTAAAATAATTTTAAAAAAATCATTTCTCAAATAGATTTCAGTACTTTTCCCTATTCATTAAAAAATGAAATATTTTTAGAAAAATCCAAAAAATCACCCGAATACATTTTTTATTTGATTATTTAAAAAAATATGATCATTTTTTAAAATAATTTTCTTAAAATTAGTAAAGAAATAATTTTAAATTATTTTTTTGGAGTGTGAATAAACCATCTATTAGAAAAATAATATAGTTTTTTTAGAATGAATTTATTTTTATTTTAAAAGAATTTTTTTTTTCTAAACTACATATAACCATAATTTAAATAATTTATTTAGTACTATTCATATAATTCAATTTTATGATTATTTCATAATGGTGGACTATTTTATGGTTCATTTCGACTTACAGATGCATGTTTCATAAGTTATCGAAGAGATTAAATTTAAAGAAATATATTTCATAGGTTGTTGAAGCACATTGTCCAGTGTCACAAAAGATATCATAAAAAACATTATTATTTTTATTTCGTTGGGTATTAAATTATCTTTTATTTAATCACAAATATCATAACCCACATCAATAGAGATATATGAAAAAAACACCTTATTACCAATTTCAAACTCTACATATCGTCAATGATTATCTGAATAAAAAATTCGTTTTTGAATTTTTTTTATTCCTATACACGACCGTAATCATTTTATCCTTCTCCATCATCTCCTAGAAAAGATAAAATCATTGTAGCATCTATTCTCTAAAATTATCCCATTATATCAAAATTATACAAATGTTCCCCTTTAGTGCCTTATAGAGCGCTATTTGGACCAAGATTACATATTATTATTTCATGGGAACTCAACCAAAGGTATATGTTAATCAAAACATCCTTTGGAAAACCAAAAAAAATATCCCAACATATCCTCTAATTTTTTAATGTTCTTTTCATTTTGACCATCATTTTGTGGTTATTACGAAATATTGAAGCTTAGATTTATATCCAATGCATGTAGAAGAGCACTCTAAAATGTTGATGTCAACCATGAATCTCAATCAGATACAATTGAAATTAGTATCCCATATATTCAACTTACATACATTATTTATAACATAGATATTTAATCAAGTGAGTAGTCTTCTCATATATTAATTATGTGTGGATACTTTTTATGTCAATCTACCATTACCTTGATTGAATTTCATCATTTAGAAGTCATAGGGAAACTACTGATGATATCTATGGGGATGTTCACCCACATTCATATGGTTATAAGTACTTATTTAATCATCCATTTAGATATATGATGTTCAATATTTAATTAATGGGATACCAAGAATCAAGAAACATATTCCATAATTTCTCTCCTAGTAGTATCCCACAAAAATGTTGTTTAGGATCCTTATACATCTTGACACTTTCTGGATAAGGAGAGACGATTCGATGTGCATATCATTACACATATCATTATTTGGTTTTGGTACAGATATAACACATATCCGGGATAAAAATTTCATAACTCTATATCTATAAATATTGAACTATATAAATTTCTCATATTATTCTATATCTCAATATACTCATTTGGAAAAGGTGGGATCTTGTTCATTCCTTTATGATCTCCATACCCATACATTGAGTATCAACAAAGATTGGGTCCCTTACAATCCTCATAATAGATTGAGAAGCATGGTCCTTTATACTAGAAGTCTCTTCTACCTTTTTTATTTTCCCTAACTAGTAATGTATTTGTAAATGATAGTCATTTATGAATTATAACTATTTAATTTGGTTAATTTTTATCTCTCTTTCTATGTCTCTATACATTAAATAGTTACAGTTTATATATATCACACATTTCACAATGAATGTAATGCCACCAAATTTTACATGCAATTACTACAGTTTCGAGCTCTGGATTATGTGTTAACTAGTTCTACTCATGAGTATTTAATTGATTTGAAGTATGAGATATTATTTTTTATGCATGGGGACATATACCAAATAATTTAATTAATCACCGCTATATATTACAAATCCTTCACCACTGTAATGAAATATAAGTAGTGGGGTGGTGACCATTCTCTTCTTATGATCCGCGAAGCATTCCTAACATTCTTATATCGAATAGAATATCACTCCCTTCTATCCTAACATGGTTAATGGATTGTAAAATCCTCATAAATTATAACAAAACCCCATTAGTACAAAAATAATAGATAAAAATTATGGAAATATATTATATTTTTTGGTCTCAAACATTCTTCATTAACCTCATCCATTGATGGATCCATAGATATACCCTCTCTTATGTTTACAAGAAATAAGAAAGATGCTTTTTATAGTCAAAATTTACACCTGATTATCATGGAGTATAATTTAATCCTCAAATTCTCTTCACACTTTTCTTCACTCTTAGAATATATGATAATATTAACATTAAAGACTCCCATAAAATTTTCAAGGTAATATTTAAATATTATATAAATAAAATTAATAAATATTTTAAAGAAATATTTTAGACCAAATTTTGTCTTTTATAAATTCAGTGGGCCCATACCTTGTGAAAAAATATTTATTATATATATATTATCTCTTTACCATTAATTTAGGGTATCCAAATTAAATATCTACCATTGAAAAGTATTAATATCCTCAAATTTGATAAAAAAATCTTCAATATAGGGTAGATGATACAAGTTCTTAATCGTGATGTTTTTAAGATCATGATAATCTATGTAAAGAAGCATTTATCTATTATTATTTTTGACAAAAAGGTCTAGTACACCACCACCAAGAAAGGCTAGGGAATATGATACTATTTTCTAGATTCTCCTAGTGTTTCTTCATAAATTATACCAATTCAATCGGGGTTATTTTATAATGACTCTTTAATATTGTTATAGATCAGGTCATTTGTCTAATTAAAAAATCAACCTCATTCTCTAGGTGTAGAAAATGTAATTAATCCTGAAATATATATATATATACTCTAGTTAAATAGACATGTATTAAATATTATATTATTGTATGATCACATGAGCTGTCTATACATTTTATTTGTTATCTAGACCCAAATTATGTGGTTTTATTCTAAATTGAGGTCATAATAATCCTTTAAATTTATTTTATAAATGGATTATTAAATATATGTATAGAATTTTATTTATCCAAAAAAATTGAAATGAGTTTTTATGCATAGAAATCCAGTCCACGCTCAGTATCACCTCAAATTCCCCTTAGGGAAGAATTATTAGATCAACAGGAAGTACCTTCTAAGAAACCCGGACTGGGTAGGATTTATATATCATGAATGAAATAAATTCATAACATATGGATTAAATAATACTTATATATCCATGGTTTGAGGTGGTTAACCAAGATTCGTATAAAACATGTATAATATAAAGGAAAGATATGAACTAGAATCAAATAAGACATTTGTATATACATAGTGGATAATAAGGGTATCTTTAACCACTTCTTTATAAAATTTCACCTCAATGGTTGTGATTTCATAATAAATTCCTTGTTCCCTTGTATTAATATGATCATTATTCATATTAACCTCATTAACCCTTATGTTTGGGCATTTATTTTTTTAATTCTCAAACTCATTGAATTAGAAGCATTGAAGTGTGGGTAGAGCATTAGCTGGTACCTTCATTTCTTATATTGTTTTAATTTTCATTTTTTTCATAAGTAGTATTTGCTAAGATTTCATTATCTAATAACATTAAATATATTCTTGTTCCTTTCATTTAATTACATGGGTTATTTTTTTAAATTTTTAGCATGTAGTTTACTGGACATTCATTCCTCTATTAGTTTTATCATTTGAGTTTCATTTATACTCTATTTTCCATTTCTTATATCTGGAATAATAAGAGTAGATAGCATCCGTCTCTGACTTGATCACACATTAAACAATTTCATCATAGAGACTATAGTATCTTATAGATAATACCATTCAATTAATTAGATTTAATCTTATAAATAATCATTTAATATTACTTTTGGGCTAGTATCAAAACGAGGGGTGCACCACATGAGTCTTGTGAGGTTCTATTCATATTTTTAAATGGATTTACCTTCCTTATGGATCAAATATTGGGATCATATATCCATTTTTGTGTGACGATTTCATAGAAAATATTTTGGGAAGATTATTTCTTTGAACTCCTCTCATTCTATAGTGTAAACATATTCCTTTTTAATTTTATTATTAATGAGGGTCCACCACTTGCTAACCACATCTTCAAAATGACAAAAAAAAATTAAATGACCATCTCATGGATTCAGAATTAGAGGAAGGAAAATATATTAGATATTACACTAATATTTTTTTGATAATTAGTGTTTAGAATAATCACTAGAAGAGGGTGGGAAATTCCACATAAATTAATTGATAGAAATTTTCTCTTTCCTTGAGGTTCTTCAGAGATTAACATGATTAGTGTGAATTTTTATAGCATGTAAATGTTTAGTGAGCATTTTCTTGAGATTTTTACCCTATCCAATATCATGTTAAGGTTTTTATTTTGAAAATATTTACATTTTACATCATAACCATTATTAACTCAATTCCTCAAGGGTCAAACCATTACTTTATGTAATGAAAATTTGAGAAAATTTTATAAATTCATGAAAATAAAAACTATAATGTTATAAAATATGAATAATAAATGATGTGAATAACCCATTTTATGTGAAATTACTTTTAATACTGGTTAAACATTGTAATATTACAATTATTGTCTATAACCTATATACTTATATAGCACATCATTAAACTATATCTAAATCCTCTATAATGATTTTTAAAGTTCCTTTGAATCAATAAAGAATATCCCCTAGGAGTGTAAAACAAGATTTGCATTTGGTCCTAGTTGTTATACACTATTTGAAGATTAAGATAATACACAACGGACCATTTTTATCATTATTACACATATGCTCACCATTTATAGAGAATTGATCTACGTGTTTGTATCTAGACATGGATATCATTTACAATAAATAAAAAAATATAAAAAATAACTAAATTTTATGTGATTTTTTATATTTTGGTTTATCCCAATTTTTAACTAATGTTCTATATAAAAAATCCCATAAAATAAATAAAATGATCCCTAATAATTAAAACAAATCTTATTCAGATAACAGCTGTGAGAACCCAAACTCACAATCAAGTGTCCAGTACTAAAAATATTACATTAATAATTGTATTTAGTACCATGTGAGATGATACAAGTTAAAATTAAAAATATTTCTCATATTTTGATAATTTATTTACTACATATGATAAATACTCACACATCTATAGGAACAAAATGATTAGTTTATTTGAAGATAAGCTATATTAAAATATTTTTACACACTATTTATTCAACATATCCCATAAAAAATCTCTACATAAAACATTCATCTAAATATATACAATCATACAATCACTTGGGGAAAAGGAAAAAAATGCCATGTGAAATTTATCCAAAATAGAAAAAAATAATAATTATGACATGAAGTGTTAGATCTTTTGTATTTTATGAAACATTTACATAAGATTAAAATATGATAAAAAATATGATGGATCACTAATACATTTCCATAAGGATTAATATAAGGACTTAAAATATAAAATTCTCCAACATATATGACAGAATAAGTGTGAGAATATCCAAGATAATAAACATAAACCATGAATCATAACACAGGTATATGACATTGAAATTTGGATTAAGATAAAGAATTGGAAATTACAATATAATGGAGTAGGAATCACTGCCCATTTCCTACAACATAGTGGTGCATATATCACTACCTAATTAATATACAAGAGTGAAGTATATATCATTTACATTTGATTCCAATTTTTATCTCATAATATTTAAAACCAAAAAATTATTGGAGGGTGATTATGACTCTAACAATTATATATTACTCATCCATATATATTTGCGTTAGTGGAAATATATAAATCATCACATCCTAATGAACCAATGGAATGAAAATTATTTTTTTTAACATTTCTACATGGTATCGCTTTAAATGAATTCAATAATTAGATTTTTTGATTCCAAAAATTCAATCTACCAAAACTATTTTTTCATAAATTAATTTATAAATTGATTCATGACACCAAACTCTAGATAATATAGATTTATTAGAGATAAAGCTGAAAATGAAAATGAAACCATAAAATGATTTTTTAGTAAAACATTTTTTAACATTATTATAAAAAGTAAATGTTATGAATCACGTTCAAAAGTTAATAATTAGAAGTTAACATGATTACATTTTTTCATGAATTATTTATACATAAATACGAATAATTGGACCACTAAAACAAATAGTATTTATTTTATCAAATTTGCTCTGAATGATAAAAGATGTGATCATGAAAAAAATTCCTTTTCGATATTTTAAATTATATCTTTTGAAACCTTCATCATAAGAATGATAATGAAACATACTTTTAAAAAGTCTATAGTGAAAAATATGAATTTCAAATTTGATAATACAAATTATAGATCCAAAATAGGAAATGAAAATATTTTTGGAAATAAATAATATTTACATGTATGAAACATGTCTTATTTAAAAAGGATGACAATTCATCTTATCAATATTATAATTTTTTGATAAATTATTTCATTTAGGAATAATATTTTAATTAAAAATTTCATTTTCAAAAAAAATAAATATAAATCATGATATAATAATGTATTATTTTAGAAAAATAAAAATATAATGAAAATTATTTCAAGAGAAAACATTACTTCTCAATGAAAGGATATTTGAGTTAACAAAATCCCTTACGAATTTAGTAATACATGAATTGAAAAACCATTAAAACAGATAACATTTCATGGATATATAAATAACATTAATTTAATCAAATATATGATGAAAATAATCCATATTTCATTATATACACCACTAAAAAATTAATCATGTTCTGAATATGGGATATGTCTCAAAGAAAGAAATCGAGATGATAAAAAACCTAACCATTTATATAGACTTAGGTATATGTTAATTAACCTCATATAAAAATAAAATAATTTTTTAAGCTTATTGAATTATATTATCTTATATACTTTTTAATTTTAATAAATTCAATATATATTTCTTAGTAGGTTTTTATTAATTTTTATAATTGAATATTTTTGATGTTGATTGTTTTGTACAAACATATTAATTTTGATGTAGATCCCCATGATTTGATTAAAATTTCATAATTCCTATAATTTTTAAAGTAATAGAATAGATTTTTATTATTTATTTTTAATTTTATAATCCCATTTCATGAGATTATCATTTTTGATTCATGAAAAAAATAAGGATGATCTTATTTTGGAATTTTTAATGAATGAACGGTAGTTTATTAATAACAAGTAAAAATATTAATATCACCATTATAGGATAATATTAATGTAATTAATATAATTTTTATCCATTAAATAAATTCTTTTAACCATCCATGTAATGTTTCTATGAAAAATTAAGCTTCTCGTTCATCGAGGTTGTAATCCACACATAACACAACTGATGTTTCAATTTTTCATTATATAAGAGGGATATAGATAATGGTTTTTTTCTTGATAAAATAAAAATTAATTATACTAATGGTACTTATGTAATTATATTAGGGTGGGTATATGAGTTTTGGGGTATTTTAGATGATAAAAATAGAGAACATAATGTCTAAGAGTGTGTAATACCCATGCTGGGAATTTGAATGTTCTCTTAAAGGAACCCTTAGAAATGGAGGACTTGGGTCATTTTCATGTAACAATGGGATTAATAAAGTAGAATAGGGATTAATAGGGCCATTAATTGGTAGATTTAAATTGTTATTTCAAATTATATTCATGTATTTAGGTGGGCATAAGTCATTTCCTTTAATAAGTGGAAAAGGGATAATTTTCCAGGGAAATGAAAGTTATGTGGGTGGTAAAGATGATATCATAGGGGTGTTCGGTGTGTAATGTGAGGAATTTTTGTACAGACTTGTGGTTATGGATTTATAACCTAAAAATTACTTCTATAAGGTCTATGTTTTATGTGAATTTTACAAAATTTGAGTAACATTATGGTTCCAATTTTTCCATTATTACCCTTGAGTAAATTTCTACAACTGTAATAATTTTTTAAATAAAAATATATTATGAACCAGATTAAACAATTTAATCATTATATATCCGAAACTGGACTCCATTTTTTCTAATTTAATTTATCAATATAATAAAATTTAATTTTCTATTCAAATATAATATATACAATAAAAACAAGTTTTGTAAGAAAATGAAATTTCCAATATTAATCATTTTTCATCTTTTTCATTTAAATTAATTATTAAATGTGTTAAAATTTATTATTCATACCAATAATATATTTTATTAGAATCAAAATACATCTATAATTTTTTGTTATTATGTATAATTGTACTTTTTTTTTAAAATTTATTTATAATCAAAAAATGTGTTTATTGCTTATTTTGCTACATTAATTGATTAAATTTGTATAAATAAATATTCTTTAAATTTAATTGAGAGTATAAATTAAAAAATTAAAAATATTTACATATTATATGTTAAAAATATATTTTACTGATAAATTCTTATTTTTATCATCCTAACTTCTACTTATATATCCCATCACATTTTCTGTGTATGGCCTAAGGAAAATATAAATTCTGGTAGTCATCATGGGTGGCTTTTCATCTAGCATGAATCTTGTTAATATTTATTTAAGAATTAAATTCTCCCACAACTGATTTCTCTAATGAAACAATAGTTTTATTTTTTAATATTATTAGTATAGGGTAAACCTTAGTGAAGCTAGCTCTTTTCTATGTTTGAGAAAATGTGCTTTCTATGGAATTATTCCACTACGAGATTTCATTTATTATAATTTATTTTATTATTTATTAATATAAGAACTTCTATTTATAAAAAATTATTCAATAATTATTTTACAACAATCATATATTTACTATAATTTGGTTCATTTTTTCTTAATGTTTTGTTTAAAACAAGCTATCACTAATTTCAATTATTGTAATTTATATTGTTTTACATTGATAGCCAAAATGGCTCAAAGTTCACAACAATTCAATACATGAGTGATAAAAACCACTCAATGTGTTCATGATGTAAATCATTTTTTTGAAAAACATGTGTAGGATAAACATGCTAAAATAAATACCATTAAAAGGAAATTAGATCAGGATCTAGGTAATTCACAATCTCCACCAATTCCTTTGAATTGTTGTATTTATACTAAAAGCTCCAATTTCAATGATCGGTTCCCCTAACATCAATATTCATCTGAGTCTTAATTTTTTTTATTTCTTAGGAATTTATTCAACAAGAACAAAAATTTTGGAAATAAACCTTCATGAAAAATCCAATCCCTCACTTGAAAGAAAAACCATAGTTTTGGTAGGAAGGAAACTATGACTACCCCAAACTGAACTGTTATTAATAAGGAAAAGGTATGTATTCTTATTATCCACCATCTTCTCAAAATAAAAATTATCATCCTACAATATATAAAAAAAGGCGCAAGTAATTGGTGGAAGAAATAAAATACCAAAACATCTAATTGGAGAAATGACTCAAAAAAATTAAAGACCAATATAATCATGTGACACAGCTATAAAAAGACATCATGTAGATAAATATGTAGGGTTTCAGAAAACAATCATACCAATATATTTTCAATCCTATTGATAATGGTAATGTATTTTTTATTTCACTTATAAATATTAAAAAACATTATCTTTTCAATAATTCTACACAAAAAGTATTCTGGCCTCTTGAAGTATATCTTTCTCAATCCTAAAATTATTAACATTATGATAAAAAATATATTAAACAAAAGAAGTTTTCATTTAGGATTAAATTGATCTATCTATTAATATTTCTTTTCTAGAAGGACTTCATCATTATAAAAATAAAAATTTTAATTAAACGGAAAATATAGATCATTGTTACTTTTTAAAATGATCAAGTTAACAATTATTTATTTAATGTCGTTATGAAATTTTCATACTATAATAAATTCAATAAAATGATATATACACATAGGTACTGAGGAAATGGGAATGATTTAGTCATCCATAGAATGAATTTTTTAGCCTTTATATAATTAAACATTAAAACAAAATTCATGAATCCAATAAATTTTTTTATATCTTGAAACATTATGGAGGATTTCAATTCAAATTAAATAATTTATTTAGGTTCCTTAATAAATGTGACTCCTCGCTCTATGTATGTTTCATTATTGGTTGAAGATCATCATCTAAAATTTATCATGAATCAACATACTAACTAGAGAACAACACACCAATATAGAGTGATCAAGGATGTCCTCATGTTAGTGAATAATGTCATATTCCCTATAGGCATATATGTTCATGATATTAAAGATATGTGAACCCAAATATAGGATCCTATCATTCATATAAGTTAATTGGTTAAAATGGTGAGTAAAACCCTCAAAATTCATTATAAAACATTTTCCATGGAGTTTTGGGACGAAAATTTATGATTCAATATCAATGATTCCAAAAAATATCTTGTTTCATAGATATCAAATCATCATATATTTTCAAAAAAAATCTCTAGAAAATTACACATGCACACACAAAAAATTCGTAGACCGACATTTTGATTATTCTTTATCTTATCCACTCTTTTATTACGTGGGTTATAATTCATGTTTTGACTGTTATGTGGGTTTATAGAAGTGTGATTTTTTTCATTTTAATTGATTAGTGCATTTATTTTGATGTTTCTATGACTATTGATGACCCTAAAATTCTCATTTCCGTTTATTATATATCCATAGTGAATAAATATAAAAATTTAAAAAATCACTAACCTCGGCCCCTAAAAATACCTTCCCATTATCAAAAATAAACTTGTGTTAGAAAAAAACCACTCCCTTATAATTTAAAATATACCTATCTTGAAGGTATTTAAAAATTTCTTCTATTATTTTCAATAATATCCCTCCAGAGTAGGAATTAAAATTTTTATTCATTTTTAGAGAGTTTAAAAAAAGGAGATAGGATGGACATATGCTAATACTCAAAGGATTAACCCATCTATTTTCATGGATCATGTACATTTTGTTGATGAATCTTTTCTCATAATGAAATATCAATACAGATTAAATTCCTTCATACTTAAAGTGGTAAAAGATAGATGTAAGGAAATTGGATACCCTTTTGATCAATAATACCATATCTAATTGTATATGGGTTATCCCGATGAATTTTATTCCTAACATTAAAGTTAAAATTAATGAAGAATTTGTTCCCACTCATCTATCAAATAGTTATATTGTCTCTATTGACAACAATCAGCTAAACCATACCATGAAAATGGCCCACTTTAATAAACCATTCATTGTAAAAATGTTATAAATATTGGACAAGTTGTTTCTGGAATGATATTTGTGTTGTTTTAAATTTTATATGTACACTAGGGATTAATATAAAATAATATCTACTTATCAATTTGATACCTTTTTATACAATAGGATGATATTTGTTTTATGTTATCCTCCTTTTACATTCCATCATTATAATTTGAGTATTTTTTCTGAATACCTAGGATATTTATTGGATGTTCTCATAGATGATTTTAAATTTTATGGATCTAATTTTGATGATTATTTGGAACACCCAGGTTCCATCTTCAATAAGAAATATCTTGTATTAAATTATGAGAAATATAATTTTACGGTTGATCGGGGGATAATACTTGGGAATTATATTTCGAGTGATTGAATTTGAGTTGATAAAATTTAAATAATTTCCACCATACCGTATGGAAAATTTTATTCACATTGTATGATCTTTATTGGTGGATGATTTTTTTACAGAGGACTCATTCTAGAAATTGGTAATATAAAAATCTAATTAACATCATTGTTAAGAAATTTTCTATGTTTATTTTTTAGAGAAAATTTTAGGTTCTTTTAGTTCGATAAAAAAAATCTCGCTGCATTTCCCATAATTGAACATGATGGTGGGATCTCCCCACGGGACTTATGTATGATGCCTCTAATTTTTCAGTAGGGGTAGTTTTATCATAGTTTATTGGGTTGAATCATCACATGATTGTATATTTTTCATATACTAAATACCATACCTTGGAAAACTAAACTACAACTAAAAACTATCTTCCTTTTGTTGTGTTTTACAGGGTAAAATCTTTTTCAATTTTACTTGGATCAAAAGCCCTTGTTGTTTATGAACATCCTATTCTTCAATTTCAAAATAAGATGACTAATTATAATCCACTATTCACATGGAGGATGATCATTATTTTGTACATTAACCTAGAGATCTGAGATAATAAGAGTATACATATTTATAGAAAACCAGATTTATAGTATTTAAATCCCATTGGTCTACCATTTTGAGGAATCTATCCCCATAGGGGAGTTCTTATATGATGATATCCTTTATGACATAATGGACCTTACCTATTAGTATGTATATGTTATAAGGATTTTTTTTGTATTCCTAGGTCCCCCATGATTTTACAAATTTATAACACATAGTCTAAAGCATGATTAACACTAGGATATTTGGAATGTCTAATAATTATGGTGTATTTTCGTCGACGGGGATGTTCTTCTATGTGTACATGATATTTAGTTCAAAAAAAATTGAGATTCAACCACCCTACAACTTGTGGGGAAAACTTTTTATCTTATTGAAATAAAAAAATTTCTCAAAAATTACATTTATTCGAAAACATAGTATTGGTATTACTATAGATTTTTAATCCATGTACACGATTCCAATTCATAGGGAATATCTCTTGGAGGAATAAAATTCCCCAAAAACCTATATAATTCCGAGAGATATTTAATTCATGGGACATTGACTTCATGGGTTTATATTTTATATTCAATTGTTTTCATATATAACCTATTTTGTATTGATTATTTCTCTAAATGCATGGAATCAAAGGAAACTATGACCGATGACTCTAATGTGGTTGTGGAATTTGTGAGATGTCATACTTTTAGAAGGTTTGGTTTTCATCGGGTTAGCATTTACAATTTTGGATCCCATTTATATAATAATAACTTGAAATAATTTATATATAATTTTGGGTCTTTTTATAATGTTTCTCCTATATATCGCGCCTAAAATAATGTACAAGAAAAAAAATTTAAATCCTGAAGTTAATAAAATAATGAAAAAATGGTACAACCCAGTAATAAATAATATATTTTTCACTTAGATGAAATATTTTGGGAATACCGAAAATCAATTAAAACCCACATCATAATTTACCTAATAATAATATATTTGAATAAGATCATAAACAATCTATAAAGGTAGAGAAACATGGGTATTTTTTTAATAAAAATATAATTTGAATCATATTGATGCATTGTATTCTAAGTGAAAAAACTCATATTTGTTGACTTAATTTTTAATTACATACCTGCTAACCCGAAGACTCAATGGAATTCCATGAAAATATTTAATATTAGTACAAAATTTTTTATCTATTACATGTATAATTTTGATTTAAACATGAATCTGGAATTCCTTTCATGATTTTGTTACGAGAATTAATTTTATTAAATTTTACATTTGAGAGATCATTAATTTAAACTTCTTTATGAGGATGTAAAATACATATCATATAAATGAAAAAATGAATTAAAAAACCTGAATGTCCGATTAGTATAATTATATGAAAAATTATTTCATAAAATAGGAACAATAAATATCACATTGAAAATATTCATTTAAATTTTCATACATTGGTTTTATTTGTGTACTTTATTGGGATATATTACATTTCCTTAGATTTTAATTGTTTAGGAATAGGGTGTTATCTCGCATTGGTTTATATTATATTTTTAACATTATATATTTTTTATTTTTTATGGGTTTTATTAAATCATTATTAAATCACTTTACACTAATTTTACATTTTGAATTTATTTTTTGAAAACATGCATAAAAATATGAAATTATACATTTAACCCATTGGAAAACATATTCAAATTATTATTATAAAAATATTTACAATGATACAAATTGAAAATTTTATTTTCCATGATAAAAAATTCATTCAGATACAATTTCCTAAATTGATCCCAGAGCTTCTACCAACCAGAAGTGGTTTAATAGGGTCCCTCAAAGAAAAAAATTTCTCAGTGAGGCATATTGAACCTACCTTCTATATTTGGGAAATATGTTTCCCTAAGGTACTTGAATTTTTATTATTAATCCTAAATTAATAATATAAATTGATCCATAACATCCTCAACAAATTTCCAATAAATAATTGGTGGATAATCCATCTACAAGGAATATCAAGAGTAGATAAAACTCTATCATTAATAAGTCACTTAGTTCCTTAGATAGTAGATATATTTTGTGGAAACATGAATATAATTTTTATTAAAATGAAACATATTCCTCATTATAAAAGTATATTCCATCATATGGTATAATTGAATATTTGAAGACATTCATTTTTCCCTTATAAGGTTTTTTGACGATATATAGAGTTACAATATCCTTGTGATAACCTATGGATGAACATGATGTAAATAATGTGTTTCTATTGTACTTCATTGAATGATATTTTAAATTATATATTTTTATATTATTTTTTCGTAATTTCATTACATATATTTGATATGTGTAATTATATGTTTCACTCTAATTGAATAAACAATGTTCAGGGATTCAGGTTCGTTTAATCCATTCCTTATACTTTTTGTATGCATTAGGTTTGTGTAAATCATATCGTGTGATCCATTCCACATGAACATTCAAATTAGATATTAAATAAAATTTATTGTATCATACTAAAAGTGATATACAAATATAGAAATACCAAATAGTTAACATCTGTTTCCTTGAGTTATTTGGGTTTATGACTATGGATGAAAATCAATCATTAATTTATAATGGTATATGATTCAATTAGTATTTCAATTAAAAAACTAATAGGTATCAAAGTATAAATCATAAAAAATATATTTATATCTATTTAATATAATTTATTTACTGATAAAACATTTCTTATTATGTGGTGATGGATTATCATAAAGGTGGTTTCCTGAAGTAATCATACTTCCATATAAGTGTTTCAACTCTTTCCCCTTAATTGCATAATTTTCATTATTGTATAAATACAAATCACTATTTCTTCATAAAACCACTATATTTTTCATAATAAAAATTTAATTTTAATATTTATGATCCATGGATCCTATAAAATATTATTTATGGTTCCTTCTATAATATAATAGTTATAGTAATAACATACATATTTGATTCATTCAATGAAACAATCAATTTTGCACCATGCAGCCTTGTTTATTGATAAAATGGGTGGATTAATTATTTTGGATGTTGTTTTATATATTTCATTATATAATTTCCCACTAGGATATGTTGTAATGAGACCTTTGAAGTGGGTAGTTATGTCAGACCCACCGTGGTGGTGCTATTTCATGACTCGGGTTTTGGTTGTGGCCTTATGAATTAATGGGTTTCACTGAAATATTTATTTATTCTTCTTTTTTTTCAAGAATGGGAATATACATATTTTCTAATCCAAAACCTATCATAGTTTATAAGTTAAAAGAGGGTGTGTTTAATTATATTTGACTAACTTCTTCTTTCCGTCCTCAACCATTAGATATTATATGATAGGGTTTGGGTTAGGATATGTTTCCATTGAGTTTGGGTTGTTTGGTTCCCATCTTCTCCGTTTGTTCATCCTTATATAGGTTGGACACTATTTTAATAAAATTCATATTTGGTATTTAGGTGATGATTCCACTATATCAAGGTGGAATCATTCCAAACCATTGGGATTTGGTGTGTTATATATTGGGGATATTTAGGGATAATAATTGTAAGTTGTCACATATTTTTTGGTAGGGGATAATTTCATAATTCGTTTGTCTTGGTATTTCACTAATACATTTTAAAATTGGAACTGAATTAAATTTTAGTTGATAATTTTTTTTCATTGGAATGATAGAATTGTTCCTTGACCCTTTTGTATGTTATTGGTCATATTTTCGGTGCATAGGGTGGTTTAATGAGTAAATTGACATTATAACTCCTTGGATTAATTACCTCAATTAATTATAAAAAGTTGTAATTATTTTATGGGGAATTTTTTTTGATATTAGGCATAATGAAAAGGCTGATATTTGTATAGGTATTGTATAACACTTTTATGAACCTTTTCGTGAAGGGTTAAATCCATATTTTAAGTAGGTTATCCCAATAATTAAAAACCATATAATTTATTTAGCACGATTGTGTATTATTTAATTATAAAATGGGTTAGGGTAAAATAAATTACAAATAAGTGTACACTTAGTGGGGAATTTAGGTTTCATTTTCCATATTAAGATCATTAAAACTACTCAATTTCATGTTGAGTGATTTTTAATTGCACTATGGCTTGTAGCCAAAGGGGTAGGGATATTGATTGTGTTCAAAAGATGGATGAGATAGGTCATAGAATCAAGATGAGTTGTAGATATCCTATGGTGTATATATTAGGTATTGTATAGGCTACATGAGTGGAATATTCTGATGAAAAATGATTGAGATGGTCGTACGTCTCACTTATGGTTGAGAGTGACCCCTTGAGGGTGGTTAGTTGTCTTAGTGCTCAATGAGTGTGGGATAAGTCCTTTAGGGCATGGTGTATCATGATAAGGATTTATTGATGTAAAATAAATATTGGTATATTATTTTATGTGTTGTGTGATGTGAATATAAGGGTAGTCCTTTAGTAATCATTTTTAATGGTTAGGCACTTAGCGTCTCATGGGTCATGGGTGTGATTTTTCTATAATGGTTCGTGGATAGTATGGTCAAGGTGTTGTTCTTGAAATTACAAGAGAATTTGGACCATTACATTTGAGAATAGATTTTTTTTAGTCCTTGAGGTCTGGGGGTAACTATGTGGTGATAGAATTTTTTTTATGAATTTGTAGATAATAGGTTTATTTTGAGGATCCTTGTAGAGTCATTTGAATGTGATATGATAATACTTATGGATTCAACTTACCGTGATTGTGTGTTTGGGTCTGGATTAGAGAAATTATCCTTTGAGGTAGGTCATATAATGATGTTTAATTTGAGATGTGGGAAAATCCCATATGTGTCTTACATCAAGTCATGAGTTGGGTATATGGTATGATGATCTATCCAGGGGTTTAGTCTAATCCATGTGAGCGAGGTGTGGGTATTGTTAGAGATATTGTAACATCCCTATATTTTTTAGAATATATTCATTAAAATAAATTTAAATTCATTATTAGATTTAATTACACAAATTGAATAGTTTATATATCATTATATGTAACACAAATTGTTTCTTTCACGTCACATAACATTATGTTTTTTGATAACTTTTGTTAGACGCATAGTTGAGTCGTAGAGGAAAAAAAATATACTATTAATATTATTATTTTAACATGATAGTTTTCCCCAAATAATTAGTACATAGGGAACAAATAATATTAAATAAATTATGAATATATGGTTTAAACCTATATATACATATATATATATAATGAATTATTTGGTGACCAGTTAATTACAAATGAAAATAATGACCAATTAATTACAAAGGATATATTTTCAATTTAAACTTTTTTGTGGCATGAAAGGAAGTTAGTATTAAAAAAACTAATAACTATTAGGTAAGTATATTAAGAAATTTTTTATTTTATATATTCAATAAATGTTTTTTTTTTAATTCTTCCAATATGTTTTATAAGGATAAAAAATTACATCTATTTTATGTATTAAAACAAGTATTTCTCTAATATTTAGTTGTTCTTCCTTTTAATGGAAGAATTATTTTAAAAATAAATTTTTAAAATTTAATAAATTTTGTTTGAAAAAATAAACTTTTTTATTAAATGAATAATAATAAAATATAAACTATGTGACTGTTGGTATATTCTAGGAACAATAATATTTTGAGGAATAATGAATGACACCAAATTTTAATTGAAAATTGACTTTTCATCTAAATATTTTACTTAGTTAAATTATATATTAAATTTCTTTTAATGTATTATTAGTTAAATTATTAATAAATAAATCCATTTTAGGCCAATCTAATAATTTTCACATTAAAATTGGATTTAAAAACATTTAAATCATTTGCACTTTTTTACTTTAAAAACATGCTTTCTCGTTTTGTTTACAGGAAAATTATATATTAAAATTTCCCACTTTTGGGATTGGAATTTGAAAAAATGAATTCAATGTTATTAATTAGAATAAGATATAATTTATATAAAGGTAAAATTAGTATTTTAAGAAATGTATTAGTAAAATAAATTAAAATTAATTACTGTGATTAATGTAAAAATGAGTTTACTTAGTTGGTAAGATTTAATATTAAGGGGCCAAATTAACTAGAAACAATTAAAATTCACATTGGATGGAAATAGTTAAACCATATAAATAATTTTCTCAAATTTGGTTCATTATTCGAGGTACATGACGTATAAGAGACCTTCCAATTGTGTTTACATTTTTATATCTACAAGACTATCAATCCCCTCTATTATAAAAATGCACTCACTCCCCCCACCTATTAACACATCTTAAGATTTTTGAATCATAAAAAACAAAAAAAAAATCAGCTCCAATAATACCTCATCTTATCCTATAATAAAATATTTGGGCATGAATCAAACCATGTAATTGTGATGAAAACAAAAAGGAGTTATCTGAAGAAGCGGTATCATTCATCAATAAGAAGTTCTGTTTCTTTCCTTCTCTACACAATAAATTTTTATTATCACATGATTATATAATAACATAATTATATTATATATACTGATATTTTGTTATTTTATGGCTTAAACAAACACCAAGACACCCATACATCAAATAGGAAATGAAATCATCGTTCATGTGTTTGGAGAACTACCACCTTACGAGCTGATGACATTCATTATTTCATTCCCACCTTTAAAAGATGGGAATGATGTAGGATTTATTTTTTATATTTGATATATATGATATTTACAATGTATTTATTATTATTTATTTAATATATAACACATAATTTTATTCTTTCCATTTTGTGGGAATACAGTAACATTTTTTATGGATGTGCGGACTACCGCCTCCTTAATGCGATCTGATTTGTTCACACTTTACATAGAATGTATTAATGATGTATTTAATAAAAATATATGATATAAATCAAATATCTATTAAATTAATGAAGTTATTATCTTTATAAAAATATATTATACCCCTTTCTCATTTTTCACACACTGAAAATTTGTTATCGTCATCTATGGATGTGTTGACTTCCATATCCATAATGTTATGTGATTGTCCTTTTTTACCTCCACATCAATAAAATTATATATATATATATATATATATATATATATATTTAAGTTTTTATAAATAAATAAAATGGTATTAACGATATAATGGTAAATTTTCAGGATAAATGTGACTTACCTTCTTTCCATATTGATCATTGAAAAATAGGAATGATACTCATGTGTGCATAAGACCTACCATCTCCATGATCAAAATATTGGTTCATTTTTCATTACCATCATTCCGATATGATTTTAAAAATTTTATTTACGTAAAAAATTTATATCTATGAGATTTTTATTATCATTTATATGTTTATATAATTACATCGTTGACCATGTTTTACCTATTAAAGTAGGTTTTGACACATAAGAAGAATTAGGTAAAAACATCCTACCTAATAATTATTGTTTAAGTAATTGTATATAAATTATTTATATGTAAAATAAAAGTAATAATAAACTTTTAATATCTTATAATGAAAGTAAATATTTATAATAAGTTTATTATTTTGGAAGATAGAGGTAAATCATGATAAATTGTACTGATGGTATTTTATTATCAGCTCACTTTTTTACATATGTGAGGTAAATTTCATATTCACACTTATTTATTTTCTGTGGTGTGTATAATGAAATATGAAATGATATATTATTAATTTAGTTTATTTAATTATATTAAAATTTTTAATTGTTATTAATCTTTCATGGAACTATTGATTTAAAAGTTACTCAAGTAGTAATGGATTTTCATCTCAATTTTTTACATTTGAGAGATAAATCTAATATTCAACAATTAATTATTTTGTGTGGTTTATAAACATATCATTTTGATATACTATGACATGAATTATTTTCTATTCCTTGTATTTAAATTTTTAGTTTAATTATTATTACTTCTTGTATTTTTTATTTAGATGTTACCACAATTTTAAGGGGTTTAATATCAATTTATATTCCGTTTATAATGATTTGTTATTATGAACCAATTTAATTTTTGAGGGTTTCTATACTACCTATTGGAAATTTTATATCATGAATAAACTTAATGTAATTATATTATATAGGTTATTTGGGGGCACAATTACATCAAACACACACACACCTCAAACACATGCTGGATAGGTAGGTTATAGCCCATAGTGGATAACACACCCATCAAGCATTGCTTATTTATATAGATTTTTTGAAATCCCAAGGGACATGAACAAAAATTATTAACCAACAATATTAGCCCATAGACCCGTGACTCTTTATTGTGTTCCATGTATTTTGTGCCTCCATTCATCGACATCAACAACCCTTGTTGTTACTTGTCCTCCACTAAGGATATTTTTATATTTATACCATCCTCAATATTTATTTTTGAGGATTATGTTTTTTAAAATGATATTTTTAAGGAACCTATTTCTTCTACATGGTATAATATTGTTTCATATATATTTATATGGAAGCCATTTCCCTTCCATGTGTTACTCTTATTTCAAATATATTTTTTAGGAACCCATATATTTTCCATTATTTAATCATGTTTCAATGATATTGTTATGGAATTCATTTTTTCAATGTGTTAAAAATGTTTCAAACATATATACATAAAATCCATTTATTTTCCATGTGTTTATCAGATTATAAATTAATTATGATATTTTCTTTGTGTTTTATGATGAATGTTTATTATTGATGATATGGTACAAGGGACTTATATGAAACATGTGAGATCGCTAAAACATATACGAATGGTTGAGACCCATTATAGATCATGAGTGATCTTGATATAGTTTGTACAAAGGGTTGAGCCCCATTATTGCTCATGGAAAATGGTTGTGCCTGATATATCTTATAAGAATGGTGATCCATATTTAAGATCTCTAATTAATTAGGTAATGATAATGTTTGAAGTCAGATGTGTGAATGTTTAAATTAAAAGGGGTTTGAAATGGTTTTGAAAGAGTTTTATGCATTTTATAGTCTAAGTAAAAAAAAGTAGTTATAAATTTTTTCTACAAATTTATAATGTTTTTAAGGATTGAGATTGATATCACATGGGTTTTGATTATTGATTTCAATGACTCTTTCCTTTTTTATATTTTCAAATTAGTTGATACAGGTATTTATGGGTTCAAGTAATATTATGATTATCTCATGTAGTTCTTTTGTGTCATCATAATCTTATGTACACTTATTCGCATTGATAACATTCATTTGTTAGTATCTATGTTTCCACATACTGAGCATTTGAGCTCACATTAACTATGAATCATTTTCAATAGGTTTAAAAAAATTATGCTGAATGATTTAGGTCTATAAAGGATTTCAAAAATATTATATTGATGAACTAATACTGAAAAATATAATATAGGTATAACGGGAGATGATGTTCAACTTTAAAAACGAGTTTTTTATGAGTCTAAGTTGATATGTGTTTTTTATGTAATTTTTTTTGCAAATATCAAAAAATATAAACCTATAAGGTTGTTAAGGATCTATGCAACCCTATTTATCCTTTTAATATAGCATGAATTTGATAAAAAATTTAGGTCAAAATTATGAGGTTCAAATCCATAAATGTAATGTTATGTATTTTAGCATAGGACTTGAGAGTATGGGTTATAGGCTATTATAGTAAGTATCAATGGCCAATTTAGGTAACTTTGATGATTAAGATGTTTTTATGAGAGCTTACTTAATGATTTAGGGATACAATCATAAGTTTACAACATTAATGATGATCATAAGTTAGAAGTATTGGATGCCCTATTTTGGTTTTATGTGATGAGATCATAAAGTGATTAATGAAATATTTGGAGAATGTTTTTTAAGATGAGGTATTTCTAACCACTATGAACAAAAGGAAGTGTTTACTGAGGAATGTTTATTAGGATTAAATAATAAAAGAGGGACAACTTGTATGGTCGATGACAAATGGTCGCATCCAGCTAGAAATTGGGGCTTAAACCCATGATCAATGGACAATAAGGGTTTTGTTCCTTCCACTGTTCTATATGAAATACTAGTTAGTTTGAATTTTATTTAGCAAAAAATTAATATTCTTTTAGAAACAAATAGGATTTTATTTTAGGAATAATTGGTTATTTATCATGGATAAATATATGATCAAAAACATTTAATATTTTGGTTTCAATATTATTTAGGTAATATGTGATGGATTTTATGTATAGTTATTTATGGAATAATTTAGTTTTAAGTTTTTTGTATTACTTTTTAAGATAAATGCATCATTTTATGTTTTATTCATTTAGGAAAAATCATACCATCTACTAACCATTTTTTTGGTTGATATTTAATGTTAGGTGGAATATCTTGAATAATATTTTTATGGTCATGTGGTATTTAAATGTTTCTTTCATGTTTTATGAATTGAAAAGTTATCTTGAATAATCATAGATTGGATAAAAAGTTTATATTTTTAATGGAAATTATTTATGGGATGAAATTATACACATCAAGTATGTCTATTTCTTTTATTTTATTTTGGTCTAGATGGAAGGATAATTCTTTTCCTCTATAAAATGAATCTTGAAAAAAATTTATTATCCTAGTATCAAAAATTATGATGAACTGATTTTTTCTTCTATTATCATAGATTTATGTTTTTTAGGAACTTAAATATTCACTGATCATCACATTTTTGTGATCAATGACCACAATCTCTTTATATAATTATTTAATATTTTCCTTCATAACTACCTATGTTCTCCCTATACAGAAACCTAGTAATGAAAAACTTATGGTGACCATTGTGTTTCCAACACTCCCTTTTTAGTTGATTGTTTTATTACCCCTTTGTTCGATGTTGGTTTCAAAATAATAATAATAATAATGTCAATACAATATTAAATAAGATGAATTTAGTGGGAAAAATATTTTTAAAGGGGGTAGGATGTGACATTCTAAGACTTTACAGAAGAACATTTTTCAAATTATTTTAAGTTATTTGATATCATTCATTAAAAAAGTTAATCAATTTATCTTGTGTTATATGAAACAAAAAATTTACCTTTTAGGGAACTTGAAATTGAGTTTATTCGATAACTTGTTTTATACGCAAGGTCAAATCTTAATAGAAATAAATATTTCGTTAATATTATTAATTTAACATGATAGTTATCCCCTAGCCATTAAAATAGTGAAAATAAAAAACATTAACTAAATTAGTAATATATGGTTTACACATGTTTATATAATTAATTATTTTCTGTACGATTACATAGAAATAAAAATAACGACTAATTGAATACGTTGGATACATTTTTATGAAAAACTATTTTTATAACCACAAAGGAGTTGTATCATAATATATTAAACTAATAAATATTATTGAATTTTATTACAAAAATTTTTATTTAAAATATTATATATAATTCTATGAAATTCTTCTAATATGATTTATAGTCATAAAAAATCCAATTTTAGGCATAAAAGTTCTTATGATTCTAAAATGTAATTTTTTGACCTTTTAATGTCATACTTATTTTAAAAATAAATTTTCGTTGTTTTATATATTTTATTTGAAAAAATATAATTATTTTCTAAAATTGGAATATAAAAATTTACTTTGGGTGATTATTATTTATTTTCTGAGAACATTCATATTATGATGAATATTTAATGACAACGAATTTTAATTGAAAAATAACTTTTTATCTAAATAACTCATATAGTTGAATTATATTTTAAATTGAATATAAAAGATAATTAGTTCTATTATAAATCAATAATACTATTATATTTTTTTAATCAATTTTACATTGAAATTGAATATAAAAACCTTTCAATATTTTGAACTTTTTTACTCTAAAAACCCGCTTTCTCATTATTTTGTATGGTAAATTTAAATTTTAATTATTCCAATTATGTTCTTGGGATTTGAAAAATGTATTTCTTTTATTTTGAATCATCATCTTTAATAATTTATATAATGTTTAATTTTATTTTTTACTAAAAATATTAATGAAACCAATTAAAATTAATTATGGCGATTAAGTTAAAAATGAGTTTACTTAGTGCTTAATCTTCAATCTCAAGCAGCTAAATGACCTGAAACATGTTTGAAAAATATTGGATGGAAGTTTTTAAACCATATACCTACTCATACCAAATATGTTTTTCATTATTTTATTCACATGATGTATTTTGACTTCAAAATAGAGTTTACCTTTTTATATTAACTAGAATGTCACCCCCCAACAATAAAAATACACTCACTCTCCTCAAATATTCACACCCTTAATGCATTTTGGATTTTACAACCACTTCTACAATACACTCGAAAAATACTTCCTCTCATCCTAGAAGCCTCAACATGGTCATATGTTAAACCAAGAGAGAACTTTGGTGAACACCAATGGGAGTTACCCTAGGAAAAGGTAACATTCTTCAACTGGAATTTTTTTTATTGCATTCTCCACTAATTGAATTATTATTATTATACTATTATATAAAAAAATATGTATCATATATATACTATGATTTTTTTATTTTAATTCTTATACCTACACATACACACACATCCATCTAATGGGTAACAAAATTATCAATCGAGAGTATGACGAACTACCACCTCGCGAACTGATGGCATTTGTCCTTCCATTACAACATTTAAGGTATGGTAAAAATGATATATTTATAGTTTTATTATTTATTTTATTTATAGTTTATTTATTATAATATAATTATTATATAACATGTACCATCATTCTTTCCATTTTGTGAGAATATGATAACACTGTTTGTCGATATGTGGACTACTGCCTCCTCAAAGCGATGTGATTTATTCATGCATTACACGGAATGTATTAAAGATGAATTTAATAAAAATATGTGATATAAATTAAATATATATATTATAAATTTCATAATTATCTCTCCAAAAATATAATTTATCACTTTATTTCTTAAAATTCACCCACTGAAAAAGTGATAACATTGTTTGTGGATTTGTAGACTACCACCTCCTCAAAGTGATGGGATTATTCTTTTTTCACAATCCCATGAAAAGACAGATATATATTAGTATGTATAATTAATTATGAATTATTTATGATATAATGTAAATTTTAGAGATATAAATGTTACTTAACTTTTTTCCATGATTATCATTGAAAAAAGGGAACAATACTCATGCATATGTATGAACTACCATCTCAATGATCGCAACGTTGGTTCATTTTTTATAACAATATTTCATGTATTATTTTAAAATGATAATTGTTCTAAAAAAGTGTAAATTATTTAATTTTTATTATTCTATATATTTTTCAACAGTCTCCCCATTTAACATAGTTGACCTATCAACATTAGTTTTGACACACAAGATGGATATGTTAAAAACATACAACATAACCATTACTGGTTAACATGTTATATTTAAATTGTATATAAGATAAATAAAATTAATAATAAACATGTAAAATGTTAATATGAATGTAAATAATTAACTTACGTGTATTATTAATGAATATATATAGGTTAATCGTCCAAAATCACAATCAATGTAATGGAGTTTCATCTCACTTATTACATCTACAAGAAAAATGTCATATCACAACTTGTTTATTTTGTGTTCTGTGTATACTACACAATGAAATATTATATCTTTAATTTAATTTATTTCATGATATTAAACTTCTCAATTGATTTTACTCTTTCACATATCTCATGATTTATAAGTTACTCATGTAGTAATGGATTTTCATTTAACTTTTTACACTACTGAGATAAATGTAAAATTCACTACATTCTTATATTATGTGGTGTATCTATTACCCATTTTGATAAATTATATCACAAATTTTTTTATCATTTTTGTATTTAAATTTTTAATTTGATTATTATTACTTTTTGGGTTTCTAATTCAAAAGTTACAACAGTTGTTAGGGGTTTCATCTCAATTTTCATTACATTGAGACTTATTTGTTATTATTTACCTATTTAAATTTATATTGTGTATAGAAGGATTATTAAATAAGTTATATAATTAATAAAATTATATTCATGATATTTTATGTTTTTTAATGATATTGATATGTTTGTATTATGATTAAAATCATTTCAAAGATGTACGAGACACTTTGAATGGTTAAAGTTTGAATTCCTCAAGAATGTTTTTAATGATCTTTTAAGGAAATATCCATTCATAAAAATCAACATAACTTGTTGTTACATATACTAAACTAGGGATATATTGTACTGATACCATCCTCTTTATTTATATGGGTGTATTAATATTGTTTCAATGATATTTTGAAGGATGTTGTATCTTTTTGACAAGGTAAATTTTTTTCTATAAGATTGATTTGGAACCCATTTATTTTAAATAGGTTACTCCTTTTTCAATTTTTTTTAATGGATCCCATTTATTTTCCATGGGTAAATTATTTTTCAATAAGATTGTTATGTAACCCATTTATTTTCCATAGGTTTATTGTGTTCCAAATGGATTTAAATTAAACCCATTTCTTTCTAACGGGTTTATCATGTTACAAAGTAATAATGATTATTTATATGAGTTTTTTGTTGAAAGTGTTTTATTATTGATTGGTAAAATTATAATTATATGAAATGGGTGGTCCTAATATAACCAATATTTATGGTTTAGAGCCATTATTTTTCATGGGTGAGCCTGATATGTCTTTTACAATGGGTGAGCCCCATTATAGCTCATGGAAAATGGGTTAGCCTGATATAGGTTTTATGTAGGGTGAGCCCCATTAAATATCTCTAATTAATTGTTTAATGTTAATTTTAGAATTTTTAAGTATGTTTATTCCAATTGATATGGGATTGAAATAGGTTTTAAAGTGGTTTATAAAATTGATTCTCTTCGTTACAAAAATGAGTTTTAATGTCTTGTTATGGGTTTATAATGTTTTTAATGATCAATATTGTTGTCACATGGATTTTGATTATTTATTTTTATGACCCTTTCCTTTTCCATGTATTCAAATATTATGGTCAAGGTATTTATGAGGATGATTAATTTAATGATTCTTTCTTTAACTTGGATTATATAATCATACACTTATACACTCTTATTCTCGTTGAGTAAATTAATTTGTTAATTATTATGATTTACATTATAAATAATTTGAGATATCAATTATTATAATTCTTTTTAGCTAGGTTTTACATCATTATGTTGAACAATTTATGTCTATAGATTGTTTATCAAGGATTATGGTGATGAGAAAATGTGAAATTATAAAATCTAGTTATAATCAGAGATTTTTTCCATCTTTAAGAACAATTTTTTTAGTCCAAGTTGATATCAGTTTTCAATATCAGAATTTTTCCTAATTCAATTAAAATTAAACCTTAAAGTTGTTTGAGGTTTTGTGTGATCAAAGATTTCCTTTTGACTTTATATGGTTTTGATTAGTAATTAGCGTCACAAATATTTGCATCAACGTTAGAAATGAAAAGTTGTGGATTTTAGTGTAGGATATGGTAGTGAGGGTTATTGGCTGTTATAGATATATTATGAGTGGCCTATCATGATTTAGTGGGAAGAGGTTATGTTTTGGTATAGATACCAACCCATATTGAGAGGGTGGAATTCGTAACCTATGATAAGAGCCCTATAATGAGTGAGGTGAAATAGGTTGAGGTTTGGTGTGAGTTCTACCATGAGTGGGAGGGAGGTGGTCAATGGTTGGTAGAAGGTTCTACCATAAGTGAGAGGGTAGTTGTCAAGACATAGTATTATGGGATCATGATGAAATATGGGAGCCTACCTTTAGTAATATGGTGGAGGTTGATTCATTTTTTAAAATGTAAAATAAGACCTCATCCAGAGTTAGAGGGGTGGTATGATTCATGGTATGTGATGTTATATGAGATCTATCCCAAAGAAAAAATGTGTTTGTATATGGGGGGTTTTGTGACAATATATGAGACCTCAACAAAATAGAGTAGGTGTTAGTATAAAGACTGATATTTGATGTGATATAGTACCTCACCTAGAATGAGAGGGTGGTGGTATGATATGAAATATTATATTAGAATTCAATATTAGTACCCATCCTAAGTGAGATAGTAGTGGTCAAGTCTCAATAGTAGGTCCCAATCCTATGTGACATGGCATGAGTTGGGTTATATTTCAATGTGACTACTTCTTTTGACATTATTCGTTCTTGGTATGCTTAAGGGTTGTGGTGTCCTAGTCCAGAAAAAATGACCCAAAATAAATTATTGTATGATGGATTTTTTTATTTATAATCCTTATACAAACACATATATATAATGGAATATATTAGTGGTTCTTGGTAAGACCCTATCGAGATTTATTTCTCACACCCTATATTGGAACCTTAAAAAATCCCTTCCGGCCTGCGATTACTAAACAATGTCTTGAGAAAAGGTTGTCAGGTATATTAAGACATTCCCACCATATTCTAGAAGATACCAACTAGTATCATGGGTTTATTATGGAAATATAGGGAGACTATACTATCATATAATAGGGTAATGATATCATAAATAATAATAATACCCTAAATCTATGAAAATATAGAAAACATATATCCCCGCATGTTATAATATAAAACTTAACACATGAAACATCAAAATAATGCTATATAAATGTCATGTAATGTCACATATACAAAATAGATACCCTTTGTGAAGATCATAAACACTAATGTCTAAAATGAATAAAAGAATAATTCTAAAAGAAATCCAATTGGATTCGAATTCCATTATAACCACATTCCCCATGCTCTTGACCATAAAACCATCCACCCTCAATAATTTTTAAATTTCCATTATCCCATCATTTATCAATGAAATTTGGTTAGGTACCCAAGGAAATGTAATCATGGTGTGAGTACAACATAGTATTCCACTATAAATATCTTCTATAAAATCAACCACTTTTTGTAAGGGTTCAATATATTGTGTGTAATAGAATATTGAAACATAATAAATATACCAATTTAGAACCGTATGTTCAAAGGTTACACACAGGGTCGCAATACCTACTTTGAATAGTGTCATACATCTCTAAATATGATAAGTAATTTTTTATAATTTATTATTCTCATTGTAAATCATAGGAATCCTATAACAAGAGGAATAAGATAAATCCAAGGATTTTGTAAAAGGAATATCATTTCCATAGTCATAACGATATATCCAAGGTGCACATACATGGCATCCCATATCTATAGGAATATACTAGGATTAAAGTATAATTTCCTCATCATACCAAATCTATATTAGTAAATATAGATCCATGGAGTGTGTCTTATGCATCTGATACCCATATAAATATATCTTTTTCCATGTATTTTGTCCAAAGTATCCCATGTCCATATATATAAAGAAAAATACTTGTACTGGGTCAATGTAATTCTATATCAATAGGCATAAATCTAGAAACAATAAGGATATCAATGGCTTCCCATATCCATATAAATATATATGGTTCTAAGTTGAATTTTTAATGAATCCCATATCCATAAGCATAAATCCATATAGAAGTAGTGGTTCTATGGAATCCCATATTCATAGTTATATAGTCAAATCCAAGAATCATGTCTATGGAATCCTACATCAATAGGTATAAAGCTAGATCCAAGATTGTGGCCCAAAAAAATTAATTTATTATGTCATTTTTTTATAACTCCTTGGGATTCAATTATTTTAAATATCTACACTTTTCCATCAACAAGATCACCAAACATGGTGTTTGAATTTCCTATTTTGACACTAAATATTGGCTCAATATTAATCTAAGTAGATATTTATTACATGAACCAACCTAATAAAAAAAATATAGTTTGTATTTTAGTCAACATGTAGTAAATCAACAGTACCATAAATCACATGCATCAAAAAAAAAGATCATGACTTTAGAATATAGTTTATAAACCACTTTCCTTATGATCATTGGAAGATACTCATTGAATAATGTTTAGTAATTTGAGCTCAAATGAAGGAAATTAGAGTTTTTAAAAAAATATAAAAGGGAATAATAATTTTTTTTAAAATTAAAAACATTGTGTAGTAAACTATATCTACATAAGAAGATGTGAAAGAATGAATATAGAGTAATAAAATTTCCTTTATATATTCCCTATATCAAACAATTTATGAATTCATTGAATGATGAGAGAGATCTCACATTGAAATAATGAGATGAACAAAAAATTATTTTATGTTAAAACCACACTCTCATGTTCATGCTTCCTTAAACCTTATATTAGGCATTCCTCTTTAAATAAGCATTTTATAATTTTTTCCTGGAAAAAACTATAAACAAAATTTCATTGAAAATTTTCACTTATGCAGTGGGGATGCGGGAGATTGCATATATGTGTATAAGGATAAACACACACATACCCTTATACATGAAACTGTATACCCTTATATATTTCAATGCATAAGGTTTGCCACTCATTTACACTAATGTATAACATTGTATATAAGGAATGCCTGAGTTTCCATTATGAATTGAAGCCATGTTAGGATAATCTCTCAAATAAACATTTGTAATGTTACTATGGGAGGATTAAATATCTCTCTATTTCAAAGATTTTACCAAAATTTTAGAATTTCACATCAATTTAGTGTCTCTATGTCACATAGGGGTCGATTTCGGTGGGGGAGATAAGGGTCACTCTAGAAGAGGAGGCCAAATTGGGAAATCACACAAGAGGGTACCAACAATAGGGTTCCCCACATAAGGGGATAATCACATTTAATGTAACGTCCCGGTTCCGGAATCCACCAAGTGGCACCCCGTACCCAGTTGGTCACATGGCCTCAAGTGCATTTCCCCAAATGCTAGAGGCTGCCGACTAGCAGCGAGGGCCTTGGGTGTGATAGTGGGGAAAATATGCCCTCATTGGCATAGTACATAACAGAAGTAAACAAAACATGCAATAGCGTAAATAGTAAATATCCAACAAAAATGCACACATAAACAATGGAAGACTAACACAATAAACCACTAGAGCACATATGTATATATTAAATAATTCATGATAAATATCTAGTACAACAACTAAATAGGTCACAATGCTGGAAATACAAACAGTACCAAAAAAAGTACAAAAGTAAAGATATACAGCTCCTCCGCATTGCAAGCCTATGCATGGTCCCATGATCTCCTTATCTAATCAATCAATTACCAAATGTAGATGGGCTCTTTCCCTTATCTATACCTACAACAACATAGTCTGTTTGAGCCCAAAGGCATGGCCCAAACAGGGTGTGAGACTAAATCCCAGTAGGCAACCCCCTGAAGATCTATACCTCACAGTCAGTGAGCATATGGTAGGTAATATACAGTAGATAGAAAACAATAATTAGTAAACCGAAACAGCAGGCAGTAATCAGTAAGAAGTAACAGGATGATATACAACATCAATCAATCCACAGAACAACAAGTAGCAATGAAGCAAACAGCTAACCAAAATAGGATCCCCTCTTTGAATCACTCGCAACCAACCCCTCTTGTAATGGACCGTGTTTTGGGGTCCATTACTTTGTGAAAATATCGTGTTGGGTTTTCTGGTCTGGGAATCACGGTGGTGTAGGCCTACCGGTAGCCTTAGCCTACCAGTAGCAGGCCTACCGGTAGCTCGGTCTTCTGATAGCTACAGCCTACCGGTAGCTCTGTCTACCGGTAGCCCGGTCTACCGGTAGCTGCAGCTACGAGTTGCTTTGACTACCGGTATCTCAGTCTACCGATAGCTGCAGCCTACTGGTAGCTCGGCCTACAAATAGCTGCAGCCTACCAGTAGCTCGGTCTACCTGTAGCTCGGTCTACCGGTAGCTCGGTCTACGGGTAGTTGCAGCCTACTGGTAGCTCGGCCTACCGGTGGCTGTAGCATACCGGTCACTTGGCCTACAGGTGGCTGTGGCCTACTAGTGGCTCGACTACCGGTGGCCATCACCCACCGGTCACCCTCAGCCACCGGTGGCACTGGCCTACCACGCAGGTTCTTTTCAGTGGAATTCCTTCATGTGCAATTAGGTTTTTAAACCCAATTTTTTGACTCCTTTAAGAGTGTTTTAAAGCCTGGTAACTGGCGTGAATGTTTTAATTAATTAATTAATGAATTAATTCATTGGTTTAAACCACCTAAACCTTTAATGATGTGTGGGGCCGCGTGGCCAACCCACAACCCACGCCTCATGCGGTTTCTCATTATTATCTCATCCAACTGTGGCCCTTATAAACTAAAGGGTTATGAGTGGTTTCTTCATTCCTTTATCGCGGATTTTCACGAACAGCTTTTGGTGCATCGGGCAAGCCGCATCGTTATCTGTAAAGATCTGCACCCGACCTAAGCATCGATCGTCTATCAACAGGTAGGGAATTTCAGCTTCTCCTCTCTCTCTCTCTCTCTTTTGTGTATCATTCGGGGTGGGCGTGCTTTTGATTCTGTAGAATTTGATAAACCAGACCTAAATAAAGATAATGAAAATATTATATAAAGAATAAAGGGGGGTTGTGATCGTTAATGTTGCTTTATATTGTGATCTTCTTTGTGAATTGGGCGGGCTTACACCTACTGAAAATTAGGGTCGTTGGTGGTCTTTCTATGTGCACTAATGAACCCCTCGTAGTGTTTTAAATGGCTTGTTTTTTAATTGTAAACTCCTCCTGTGAAAGGTAAATTGGGTAATCACATATACCCGGCTGAATAAATTGAAAGCACTAGGATCAACCCTTCTGTGATAACCCCCGGTAAAGCACAAGGGAATTGAAATCATGGAGCATGTAAAATCTATTGAATATGAAAATGCAGGCATGGCCCTACTTTGTGTCGGTGGTAGTGGTTTGGTTGTTCCCTTTTTATGGGCTGATTCATGGAGATGTGGGAGGGGATGATATCCCATGTTTTTAACTTTCTATGGTTGTGGAATCGGGAATGGGATCTCCTATTGTTATGGATTCTGTATTTGTGAGTTTTTAGACTGGGTGGTTACCTTGTTTATATCATGAATTTGGGTGGGATCCTCTGTTGTTGAGAACCGGGTGTGGGTGTTATGGTTGACGCTTGACTGTTTACTTTCCTGGACATGTGCCTATGCTTACTAGTTGCCCAGTAGTGCTTAAACATATTTAAGCATTATCATCGAACATGAAACAACAATGGGACAAATGGGTTTTGTTGGCGAGAGTCGTGACTTGAACTTAGTGTTTTTTGTGCTCTTTAGGAGGGCTGAAGAAAAACCTAAACATTGGGTGAGTGCTTGATACCTATATCTATATTTTTAGTTTTGTGTTTCTTATTCGCGCCCCACCCAAGTTGGGCACTTAGTGCCGAACAACCCCATTTCATGGGGTAGGGTGTTTTTCCCAACAATATTATTCGTGGATAGTTATTATCTCCTTTTCTACTCCCATTCTCGGCTAGCCCAAGTATCTTTGGACAGGTTGTGATGGCCTAAGGTCCATTATTAGCCAATGAACCTTTAGGCGGGGTAGTGTGGTGGTTGGCCAGGTGTGTGCGGCGTGTAGTTTCCCATGTGTTATCGAGATGAGGCCTAGGTGTCTTCAGGTGTGGCAGTGAATCTTCTAGCCCAGGTGTCTTCGGGCATAGTGGAGGATGTTCTGACCTAGGTGTTTGTAGGCATGGTTACATGTGACTATTGCACAGGTGTGTGCGTGCGGGTGTGGCAGTGGGACTGCGGTGAGAATGGCAGGATTGGTTCGATGCGTAGGATGTCTCAATAACCAGTGGGAAAGTGGCGCGGGGTACCCAAACATCGATGTTCTCTCATTATATATATTACTTGACTTGTGTTATTTGTGGATTGTGCCTTGGTGAGGCTTGGGTTGATAGTTTACCTTGACAGGTGTTTGTCTTACTCCTTTTCTCATGGTACTTTAGTACGTTCCCCCACTTGTACACGAGAGTCTTTGGTTTCCCTACTGAGTGCACTTGTATGCTCACCCTATGTATATAAAACTGCTTTCAAGTTCCCAGGAGGACGTCAGGGATCGCACATGACCATACTAGCTTGGACCTTTGGGGCAGTTGTTGTTGCTGTTTTTTTTCTTCCTTTGGTACTTACCTTTGTAGTGACCTTTTGTAGATTGTGGCTTTTACTTTTGAAACATTCATGTGGGAATGGTTTACTTTTGGCTTTAATTTTCTTTTAGTATTGGAATTGTTGGCTTCCATCATCTTATCTCCTGATCCTGTAAAATAGAAAAAGTGTAATGCCTTCCATTTAGTGTGTGATTTTATACCCTTGGTGCTAGTAGACACTCTAGGACCTATTGAAGGCGGATTTTGGGGTCATTATCTCTCCTTCAACTTAAATAAGGAAGGGCATGGCAGTCTGGTGACCCTTCCCTCTTTTTGATGAAGGTGGGTCGTGACAGAATGGTATCAGAGGGGAGGTTGAGAGATAGGATGGATTATGGAGTTAGGCACAGTGAGGATTGCATTGGATGGTAGGGAAAAAGTGTTGGGTGACCTCAGTGCATGAATTAGGCCAAGGAATACCGGCAAAGACACGGGATTTTAGGGCCCCCCGTGATCTGACTCAAGGACTCTGGACCTACCGAAAAACCAAGTGAGGCCACGCTGATTGCAGGGTAGAGACCCTAGTAAATGTACATGAATCACAATGACTTTTCTTCTCATGTTTCTGGGGAGTTTTGGGAATTGAGAATAAACGAAAAGCTGAAGAAGTTTTTAATACAATATTCTGCACTACTTGGGCTTAGGCATTCCTTGTTTACCTTGCAGATATGGAACCTGGAAGGGGACCGCGTGTGGTACAGGCGATCGAGGCCCCACAGACTACCTTGGCCGATCGGCAGAGAGCTCACCGAGAAGAGGAGGATGACCAGTGGCAGAGGACACTTTGGGCCTTCCAGCGATAGAACCTCAAGAAGTATGAGGGAATCACCTCTGACATGAAGACGGAAGGCTGGATAGAGGAGCTAGTGATAGCTTATGGCCTGATTTGGGCCCCGACCAAGTAATGGGTTCCTCTGCCCATCATCTAGATGCGGGGATCGGTGTGTCAGTGGTGGACACTTTACTTCGGGGAGAGGAGAGAGGCTGAGGTGGCATGGGCTGATTTTGAGAGGGATTTCCCGGTGGAATTCCTCTCTTCGACGATGAAGGCCGAAAAGAGACAGGAGCTTCTCTCCCTCCAGCAGGGGAGTATGTCCGTGAGGGAGCTGGGGATCATGTTCAAGGACCTCCTACATTTTTCTCTAGACCTATTTCCCGATGAGGAGTCTTGGGCTAGACATTTGGAGGAGGCGCTCCGACCCTTTCTCCTGTATGTTATTACCCCCATTACCCTTCTAATGTACTTGGAGGTCCAGAAGAAGGCTGAAGTGGTGGAGAGGATGCACACTCTAGGGGGAGTGTCACGAGAGGGGATCCATCTAGGACCCTTGAAGGGGAAGGCCGTCAGCACCAGCCCTCCAGCGTCAGGACCCTCCGGGTTCAAACCAGTAAGGAGCGGGCAGCAACAATTTCAGTTTCGATCCCCTGGTCCACGCCCTTTTCTTTCAGGCTCGGGATAGCGATGATTCTTCTGTGGGAGCCCTAGACATCTTCGGAGTTAGTGCCCGGACCGAGTACAGTATGATAGTAGTGGAAAGCCCCACCACCCGCCCCAGCAGCAGCTTCCAGCTAGGCATATCCAGTAGCCGCAGCAGGGACAGCGAGTTCCCGCTCTTAAGAGGGCAGACATAGGAGGAGGAGGCCGACCTCAAGGCGCTCACCAAGGTCCTCTATCGGGGTGTGGTCGGGTAGGTGGCCGACTTCCGAGGGGAAGAGGATCTGGGCATGGAAAGCTACACACCACAGAGGTGGTAGCTCCAGCTGGGTCGGAGGTTGTTCGAGGTACGATCACTATTTTTAATACCCTTGCATATCCCTTGTTCGATATCGGAGCATCGCACTCCTTTGTTGTGCCTAGTCTAGCTTGTGCCATGGGTCTAGATGCCGAGAGACATCCAGGGCCCCTGGTGTTGAGCACACCAGTCGGCGGTCAGACTGACTTGTTGTTTGTTTTTCGGGGATGCAGACTGATGATAGGGCCACATCAGTCGGTTAAGGACTTCTTCTGTTACAGATATAGCCATACGATGTCATCCTAGGCATCGACTGGCTATTTTCTGTGTGTGTTGTCATCGACTAGTCCAGAGGAAGGGTTGTGTTCTCATACTTGGGTGGCCGGTGTGTTACCTTCATCAGTGAGTGGAGCAGTCTGAATGGCAATAGGCATGGGGAACCGCTCCTATCCTTGCTAGCTATGCTGTCAGTAGGGTCAATAGATGCCGAAATGGTGGATGTGCCAGAGATCGTATGTGGGTTTATGGACATCTTCCCTGAGGAGGTGACGACTCTACCCCTTGACGTGATATCGAGTTCGGGATAGACCTACAACCCGACGCTCGTCTGATTTCGATGGCTCCATACCGGATGTCACCTTCAGAGCTGCAGGAGTTGTGGATCCAAATTGACGATCTGATGAAGAGGGGTTATGTTCGCCCAAGTGAGACACCGTGGGGTGTTCCTGTCTTGTTCGCAAAGAAGGTAGATGGTGGCCTCTGGTTGTGAATAGACTATAGGAGAATGAATCAGGTGATGATCAAGAACCGCTACCCTTTTCCAAGGATAGATGATCTTTTCGACCAGTTGAAAGGGGAAGGATGGTTCTCGAAGATCAACCTGCAGTCTAGGTATCACCAGCTGAGCGTGAAGGAGGGCGACATCCTGAAGACCGTGTTCAGATGCAGGTATGGACACTTCGAGTTCGTGGTTATGCCCTTCGGCGTTACGAACACCCCGTATGTTTTCATGGGGCTTATGAACTCCATCTTCTGGGAGTACCTAGATCGGTTTGTAGTTCTGTTTATTGATGACATCCTGATCTATTCGAGATCCGAGGAGGACCATGCAGAGCACCTGAGGACGGTTTTGGAGGCCCTCTGACAGCACTAGCTCTATGTTAAGTTGTCAAAATAATAGTTTTGGACACGAGAAGTGCACTTACTCGGACACGTGGTGTCCGAGCGGGGGGTAGCAGTGGACCCATCAAAGGATGAGGAAGTTGTTTCTTTGGAAGCACCCAAGAATATGGCAGAGGTCCACAGTTTCCTTGGGCTGGCAGGTTACAATCAGAGGTTCATACCCAACTTTTCCCGAGTAGCATCCCCTTTGACAACCCTTACCAAGAAAGACCATGTTTTTGTGTGGAGCGAGCAGTGTGAGTTAGCCTTCAGCTATCTAAATGAGAATTTGGTTAGTGCCCCAGTGCTAAGATTACCAGAAGAAGGAGCGGCTTATGAAGTATTCTGTAATGCTTTAGGATAGGGCCTGGGATGTGTGTTGATGCAGCAACAAGGGGTGATCTCTTATGGTTCTAGGCAGCTACACCCTCATTCGCGTAATTAAGCCACCCACAACCTGGAGCTTGCAGCGGTCATTTTTGCGGTGAAGTTATGGAGGCACTACCTCATTGGAGAACGCTTTGTGGTCTTCACAGACCACAAAAGCTTGAGGTGTATCTTCTCCCTGCGGGACATAATCTTGTAATAGCGAAGATGGGTGGAGTTCCTCGAGGATTACGACTTCGAGATATCTTATACTGACGGAAAGGGCAATGTAGTGGTCGATGCTTTGAGAAGGAAAATGCAGAAGGATGTGGTCCAAGAGTCGACAGATGCCTAGAAAGCGATGGAGGAGTTGGCTGCCATACACTTGGATGCGAGGATGGATGGTGGTAGAGGTTGTCTATATCAGATGACAGTGCAGTATTCTCTGTTGCAGAAAGTGGAGGAGTCTCAGTGGGGAGACCCAGAGTGCGATGTGATGCGCGACCGAGTCGACCAGGGCAATGCTCCGGAAGGATGGACAGAGGATGGTCAGAACCAGATGCTTTAACAGGGAAGGATGTTTGTTCCAGGAGTGATGAACAACAAGGTTGTCAGTGAGTTTCACAACTCACTCATAGCGGTACACCCAGGAGTTTCCAAGATGTACCAGGGACTGAAGAGACAGTTTTGGTGGCCCGGAGTGAAGAAAGTAGTGGAAAAGATTGTTGAAAAGTGCTTAGTGTGTCAGCAAGTGAAGGTTGAACATCGAGTTCCAGGTGGCCTACTACAGTCTCTAGATGTCCCCGAGTGGAAGTGGGACGACATCTCGAAGGATTTCGTCACGGGAATTCCCAAGGTACAAGGGGCATACGACGCCATCTGGGTGGTAGTGGACTGGTTAACGAAATCGGCCCACTTTCTGGTGATCAGGGAGTCGAGTACTGTGGATGCTTTGGCACGAAAGTACGTGGATGAGGTGGTGCGGTAGCATGGAGTTCCAAGGACTATAGTCTCATATAGGGATGAATGGTTTACCTCACGGGTCTGGAAAGGATTGCCGCATTCTTTTGGCACACAGTTACGCCTTAGCACATCTTTCCATCCCCAGACATATGGACAAACAGAGTGCACCATCCAGACCTTGGAGGATATGTTGCGGGCATGCGTTCTGGACTCAGGAGGATCATTAGTGCAACAATTTCCCCTGGTAGAGTTCGCCTACAATAATAGTTATCAATCTACAATCGGTATGGCCCTATTTGAATCCATGTACGGGAGGCCCTACTGTTCACCTATGTGTTCGGCCGAAGTAGGAGAGGCAGGCATCCTTGTCCCGGAGGTGGTGCAGAGCACGACAGAGAAGGTCCAGCTCATACGAGAAAGATTGAAAGTGGCCCAGGACTGGCAGAAGCCGAATGCCGATACCCGGAGGATGCCCTTGGAGTTTGAGGTTGGAGACCACATGTTCTTGAAGGTCACCCCTCGTCGTAGGCAGCAGAGGTTCGGCAAGGGAAGTAAGCTTTCTCCCAGATTCATCGGACCCTTCGAAGTGTTGTGACAGATCGGAAAAGTGGCTTATCAGCTAGCATTACCACTGCCGCTATTGAGGATACATGATGTATTCATGTGTCCTAGCTCCGTTGGTATTTGAACGACCATTCACACATCCTTGATTGGGGTGAGTTGGACATCGAGGACGATGTGACTTTTGTGGAGAGACCAGTGATGATCGAGGATCGCAAGGAGAAGGTGCTTAATGGGAGAACCATTCCCCTGGTTCGTGTGTTCTGGAGACATGGTGGGCTTGAGGAGAGTATGTGGGAGAGGGAAGAACAAATGCGTACCTAGTAACCAGAGTTGTTTTGAGATTTGTTCTTTGTTGTACCTATTGTAGTGGAACGTTTTGTCCTTTTGGCTACTGAATGTACTGGTTTTCTTTCCTCTGGATTTGTGTGAAATGATCTTGCTAAGGGGGAGGTGAGGACCCGACCCCTAATCAAGACACATTAAGGTGAATGCGATTATACCCATGCGGGCGAGTCAGTGCCACCCAAAGAGGATAATATCTTCACATGGGGGAGATAACTTCCCAACCCACATTCCTGGGTAGTTTGGCATGGTATGTTGCTTGGTTTTCACAGGGAAGTGTTTTTAGTTAGCATGGGTTCACTCCTAATAGGTATCTTTCGAGGTTGTTGTTCGGACCCTCTCTTTCCTTCTGGTTTGTCTTGATTCTCAAGAACAAGAATCGTTTAAGAGGTATCTGATGTAATGGCCCAGGTTTTGGGGACCATTACATTTTGAAAATCTCGTTTTGGGATTTCTGGTATGGGAACCACAGTGGTGTAGGTCTACTGGTAGCCTTAGCCTACCAGTAGCAGGCCTACCAGTAGCTCGGTCTACCGGTAGTTGCAGCCTACCAGTAGTGATGTCTACCGGTAGCTCGGTCTACCGGTAGCTGTAGCTACCAGTGGCTTTGTCTACCGGTAGCTCGGTCTACCGATAGCTGCAGCCTACCGGTAGCTTGGCCTACCGGAAGCGGGAGCCAACCAGTAGCTTGGTCTACTAGTAGTTGTAGCCTACTGGTATCTCGGCCAACTAGTAGCTGCAGCCTACCAGTTGCTCGGTCTTCCAGTTTCTCCAACCTACTGGTCGCTCGTTCTACCATTAGCTGCAGCCTACCGGTCGCTCGGCATACCGGTCACTGCAACCTACTGGTAGCTTGGCTACCGATATCCATCACCCGCCGGTAGCCGTCGGCCACCGGTGGCTCTGGCCTACCATGCGGGTTCTTTCTAGTGGCATTCCTTCTTGCGCAATAAGGGTTTTAAACCCAATTTTTTGACTCCTTTAAGCGTGTTTTAAAGCCTGGTAATGGGCGTGAATGTTTTAATTAATTAATAAATAAATTAATGCATCAATTTAAATTACCCGACCCTTTAATGACGTGTGGGGCCGCGTGTCCAACACATGACCCCGCGCCTCATGCGGTTTTACATTCTTATCTCAACCGTATGTGGCCCTTATAAAATAAAGGGTTTGGCGTGGTTTCATCATTCCTCAATTGCGGCTTTTCACGAACAGATTTTTGTGCATCGGGCGAGCCGCATCGTTATCCGTAAAGTTCCACTCCCAGCCTAAACGTCGATCTTCTATTAATAGGTAGAGAATTTCTCCTTCTCCTCTCTCTCTATTTTGTGTATTATGTGGGGTGGGCGTGCTTCTGATTCTGTAGAATTTGATAAACCAGACCTAAATAATTATAATGAACCGATTCTATAAAGAAAGAAGGGGGGTTGTGATCGTTAATGTGACTTTATATTATGATCTTCTTTTTGAATTGTGTGGGCTTACACCTATAGAAAATCTGGGTTGTTGGTGGTCTTTCTCTTTGCACTAATGAACCCCTCGTAGTGTTTTAAATTGCTTGTTCTGTAATTGTAAAATCCTGTTGTGAAAAGTAAATTGGATAATCACGTATACACGGCTGAATAAATGGAAGCACCAGGATCAACCCTTCTGTGATAACCCCTGGTAAAGCACATGGGAATTTAAATCATGGAGCATGTAAAATCTTTTAAATCTGAAAAAATAGGCATGTACCTGCTTTGTGTCGGTGGTAGTGGTTTGGTTATTCCCTTTTTACGAGCTAATTTCTGGAGATGTGGGAGGGGATGAGATCCCCAGTTTTTATACTCTCTATGGTTGTAGAATCGGGGATGGGATCCCCTGTTGTTATGGATTCAGTATTTGCGAGTTTTAAGACCGGGTGGTTACCTTGTTTATATCACAAATTGGGGTGGGATCCTCTGTTGTTGAGTATTGGGTGTGGGTGTTATGGTTGATGCTTGACTATTTACTTTCCTGGACTAGTGCCTATGATTACAAGATGCCTAGTAGTTCTTAAACTTATTTAAACATTATCACCGAACATAAAACAAGAATGGGAAAAATTGGTTTTGTTGACAAGAGTCGTGACATGAACTTAGTGTTGTTTGTGCTCTTTAGGAGGGCTGAAGAAAAACCTAAACTTTGGGTGAGTTCTTGTTACCTATATCTATATTTGTAGTATTTTGTTTCTTATTCGCACCCCACCCATGTTGGGAACTTAGTTCCGAACACCTCAATTTCATGGGAGAGGGTGTTTTTTCCAACACTATTTTTAGTGGCTGGTTATTAGCTCCTTTTTTCTCCCTTTCCCAGATAGCCCAAGTATCTTCGGGAAGGCTGTGATGGCCTGAGGTCCATTTTTAGCCCCTGAACCTTCGGGCGGGGTAGTGTCGTGGTTTTCCAGGTGTGTGCGGCTGGTGGTTTAACAAGTGTTTTTGTGATGAGGCCCAGGTGTCTTCGGGTGTGGCAGTGAATCTTCTAGCCCATGTGTCTTCGGGCATAGTGGTGTTTGTTCTGGCCTAGGTGGTTGCAGGAGTGGTTATGTGTGACTCTGGCCCAGGTGTGTGCGGGCGGGTGTGGCAGTGGGACTGTAGTGAGAATGGCAGGATTGGTTCGATGCGTAGGATGTCTCAATAACCAGTGGGAAAGTGGCGCAGGGTACCAAAACCTCAATGTGCTCTTATTATATATATTACTTGACTTTCATTATTTGGGGAGTGTTCCATAGTGAGGCTTGGGTGGATAGTTTATCATTATAGGTGTTTGGCTTACTCCTTTTCTCACGGGACTTTAGTACGTTCCCCCGCTTGTGCACGAGAGTCTTTGGTTTTCCCTACTGAGTGCACTAGTATGATCACCATAAGTATATAAAACTACATTCAGGTTTCCAGGAGGACATCAGGGATCGTGCAAGACCATACTAGCTCGGACCTTTGGGGCAGTTGTAGTTGCTATTTTTTTTCTTCCATTGGTACTTACCTTTGTAGTCACCTTTTGTACTTTGTGGGTTTTACTTTTGAAACATTCATGTTGGAATGGTTTACTTTTGGCTTTACCTTTCTTTTAGTTTTGGTGTTGTTGGGTTCCATCATCTTATCTCACTATCCTTTAAAATAGAAAAAGGGTAATGACTTCCATTTAGTGTGTGATTTTATACCCTTGGTGCTAGTCGCCACTCCGGGACCTATTGAAGGTGGGTTTCAGGGGTCATTATCTCTCCTTCAACTTAAATAAGGAATGGCCTGACAGTCTGCTAACCCTTCCCTCCATTTGGTGAAGGTGGGTCGTGACACCTCTGGTCCTATCCAAGATGTACCCACAAACCTTTGCACAGTTCACTCAGCCTAACCCCTCTAGTTTGGTCATACGAAAATTATAAGACTCTCTAGGGAAGCTCGCTCGGTCAATTCCCCTTATAGTCTAGGGTAGTTAGGGACTCTCTGAGGAAGATCGCACGGTCTAACCCTCTTATAGTCCCAAGGTCTTGAAACACTCAAAAGAGCTCACTCAGTCAATCCTCCTATAGTCTCAGGTATAACATAGACCCTCTAAGGAAGCTCACTCAGTCAATTCCTTGTCTAGCCTGGAATGGTTTTTATGAAATTCAATCCAAGTAAAGACTCTATGAGGAAGCTCATTTGCTCTACCCTTCTGTAGTCTATAATCTCCAAGAATCTCTAGGAAGCACACTTGATCTATCCCCTGTAGTCTATAATGCCCAAGACTCTCTTGGAATCTCACTCAGTTTATCCCCTATAGTCTATAATACCCAATAATCTCTAGGAAGCTCACCCGGTCTATCCCTTATGGTCTATAGTACTAGGTTCCCACGGTCCTGTGCCAGTTAGTGCATAATAATTCTATAATGCCACAGCACACCTATATAGCTACTTGGATTACCAAAGTAAACCGATAGATCTACTCTTCTAATCAGACTATAGTCGAACAAACATGTCTAGAATATCATTCCTTCCTATAGTCACAAGGCCAAGAAACAAGAAAAACAGTCAAAGTCCAAACAAGTACCCAAGGTCATAAGTAGAAAAAGTCATGGTAAAAACATCCAAGCACAGCAATAATCGTTATTCATGATCAAATTACCTCTACACAAGCAAGGTAGGAAAAAAACAGGGGAAAACGGTAAACATGCAATACCCCATTCACGGGTATTGGTGGAATTTGCACATAAAACTCAAAGACTTCGAACGTTAAGGCACAAACCATCTACCATGATGCTATGAGATCACTATACATAAACCACGAGTCTTGATTATCTTCATAATGTCGAAGATCTTTGAAAATGCACAAAATTTTCAACCCACAATATCTCATAAAAAAGGGAAAATCATGGAATGATACTCAAGAAGAAGGAAGAGCACACCACTGCAGTTCCAATGCAATCGATGACAGTCGATTCAGAAAACAGAGGGAGGCTCGGGGTCTCAGAGGATATCGGCGGCCGTATAGATGCTCCCTATTGAAGAACATTTAAAAGAAGACATTTCTATCAATTAGGCGCGACCCCGGTCCGTTTAATGAAAAAAAACAATGTACACGGTGTGTACTTCTGAGGTACATGGTGTGTACATGGACATTCCGTACTCTTCTTTCAGCGGCCTCCACATCTCCCCTACACACAGTGTGTGTGGCCCAGACATGGCCGGCACATGGTGTTGCGTGGAAACAAGGTACACGACGTGTACTTATAAAGTACATTGTGTGTACTTTGAAAATTTCTAGATTTTCCTCTTTCCCTCAAAAACAACCACAGAAAAAACATATTTGAAATGAATATCTGGGTTCTTACATACTTCCCCCCTTACAAAAATTTGTCCCCAAATTTCCCTAGCGAGGAATGGAAGAAGAATCCCCGAACAGCTCCAGCCACTGCGATGGTACATTTGCCTCCCTGTCCCATGTATCATCCTGTACTCTCCTGTGCTGCCATAACACCCACACCAGAGGAACAGAACGTCCATGGAGAACCTTCGCACTACAATTGACAATCCAGATAGGATTCTCCTCAAATGACGCATCCGCTTCAAACTCAGCTTCCTCAAGTTGAAAAACATGAGACATGTCTGAAAAGTAATATCAGAGTTGAGAAACGTGGAAGATGTCGTTCATAGCACGGTATCTCTGAGGTATCATCAACTGATAAGCAACCCACCCAAGTCTTTCCAATATCTCAAATGTCCTGACTTACCATAATGAAAGGTTACCATTTTTCCTAATCCTCTTTTGTCCCAAACTCGGTGTGACATACAGGAAAACATGATCCCCGACCTTGAACTCCATATTTCATCTCCATTGATCAGCAGCAGACTTCTGTCGAGACTGTGTTGTAGCCATCCTCTTTCGAATCAACTCTATCTGCTTTGAGGTCTCCTGAACAAGAAGAGGTCCCATAAAAGTTCCCTCTCCTACCTCCAACCAGCACAATGGCGATCGGCATGGCCTACCATACAAAGCCTCGTAAGGTTCCATATGAATAGTCTCCTAAAAACTATTGTTATAGGCAAACTCCACAAGAGGGGTATGCTTCTCCCAAGAACCTCCAATTTCTAGAATGAAATCTCATAGTATATCCTCAGGAACCTGAATCATGTGCTCGGACTGGCCATATGTCTGGGGATGGTATGTTGTATTCAAAATTACCTATGTACCCAAAGCCTTCAGAAGCCCCTCCCAGAACCGAGAAGTAAAACGTGCATCCATGTCTGAAACAATGGAGAGTGGAACTCCATGTAGATGTACAATCTCTCAGATGTAAAACCGCATCAACACATCAACTCTAAAGGTCTCTTTGATTGGCAAGAAGTGAGCAACCATCAGAATCCTGTCAAGGAAAACCCAACCCCCGTCATTCCCTCGAGGTGACCTTGGTAACCCAGTCACAATGTCCATTGCGACATCGTTCCACTTCCACTCATGGATGGGTAACTTTTACAGAAGCCATGCTGGTCGCTGAATCTCCACTTTCACCTGTTGAAAAGTAGAACACCTCATGACGAACCCAAAAACATCTCTCTTCATACCTTGACACATTTACTAGCGGTGAAGATCCAGATACATCTTGGTGACACCAGGTTGAACTGTCCAAATAGAGGAATGAAAATACTGCATCAGCTCCTCGCGTATGTTTGTTTGCACCCATACGCGTCCTTGGAAATGTAAGATCTCACCCTTTCCCACTATCCATCCTGGACGAGGGTCCTCTCCTGACACACTCTCCCGCAAGACTAGGCCTTCGAAGTCTGATAGCTGCCTCATCTGTACCAGATCAAGAAGTATATAGGTAACAACAATAGAAGATAGTAAATTATGTCCCTGTCTGTCGTGTACCTCCAAGTGCATCTCAGAGAACACAGCCATAAGTTTCCACTCACTACTGGCCTTTTGAACTCCCTGAATCTGAGTTCTCATGCTCAACGCATCAGCCACTGCATTTCACTTTCCTAATGTATAGGCAAGCTCAAAGACGAAGGAATGAAGATACTAGACCAACTTGTGTTGTCTCTGATTCAGGTCTCGCTGAGTGAAGATGAATTTGAGACTTTTGTGAACGGTGAAAACCACAAAGTGATCTCCTAGAAGATAGTGTGTCTAATAGTGTATGGCATGAACAATATCTGGTAACTCCAGATCATGCGTCGGGTTGTTCCTCTCATGTGGCCTCAACTATCGAGACCCGTACGCAACGACTCCATCTCCCTACATAAGCACATCTCTCAGTCCGACACCTGAAACATCACAGTAGACTGTATAGCTCTTTCCGGGATCTGTAAAGACTATTATCGGTGTTGATGTCAACCTACCTTTTATCTATAGAATGGCTAACACACAAGAATCTGACCATAAAAACTTCACCCCTTTCTTAGTCAGACCTGTCAGCGGTGCTGCTAAGCACAAAATGCCATCGATAAAGCGTCTATAGTATCCGTCCAGCCCTAGAAAACTCTGTAACTCAAAGATATTTTTCGGCTGCTCCCAGGAAACTATGTCTCTCACCTTCTTTGTGTATACTGCTACTCCTATCTCTAATATGACATGACCCAAGAAGTGAATCTGATCTAGCCAAAAGTGGCACATCATGAGATTAGCATAAATGTGATGCTCTCTCAATGTACTGAAAATGATCTCAAGATGGTTAGCATGGTCGTGTTGAGTGTGAGAGTACACTATGATATCATCCATAAAAACCAAAACGAATAAATCCATGTACTGCTAGAACACCCGGTTCATCAGTGCCAGGAAAACTGCTGGCGTGTTCATGAGTCCCAACGGCATGACCGTATACTCATATAGACCATACCTACTCCTAAATGATGTAAGTGGTATATATGATGGTCTAACACACAATTTATGATATCCAGACCTCAAATAAATCTTCTAGAACACTCAGTCTTTTGGAATTTGATCAATGAGGTAGTCGATCCTCGGCAACAGATATCGGTTCTTGACTGTCAACTGGTTCAGCTTCCGATAATCAATGCAAATCCTAAGGGTGTCATCCGTCTTCTTCACAAACAGGATAGGTGAACACCAAGGAGAAGTACTGGGTTGGATAAAACCCTTTTCCTATAACTCCTCCAACTGATTTTTGATCTCCTGCAACTCAGGTGTAGCCATCCTATAATAAGGAATGTACACTGATGCTGCTCCTAGCACGAGCTCAATAATAAAGTCTAGCTCACGCTCTGGAGGAAAACCTGAGAATTTTTCTGGAAAGACATCCCTGATATGATCCACCACTGGAGGAAAGTCTAACTAAGGAGTCCCCTGGTCATCCAGATAAATACAAGCAATCTGGGTTGTGACTCCTCCTAGCCCATGATGTTCGTGTCCTGCTCGACTCGCCTGGACATCCCACTCACCTCTATGTAGAAAAGATTCACTCTCTGGTGACACGAGACTCACTCTGCGGCGATAGCAATCGAAGACTTCCTGGAAGGGAACTAACCAGTACATACCGAGAATGACATCATAGCCTATCATCACTAGGACATTCAGATCCCATAAGAAGTGACACCCTACCACCTAATAATGGAACTCTCTACACTGACGTACGCTAGACACCCTTGTTACCATTGGTGTATCAATAGTCAATATTTCGGAAGAAAAAAAGATACAGAGCACAAGGCTCTTCATAACATCAATAGAAATAACGCCATGGGAATCACCAGTATCGAAAAGAGATGATGATAAAAAAGAGGCTACTAAGATCGTACCTCGAACTGTAGAAGGGTCGGGATCCTGCTCTTGATGGGTCTGATCCATGGAGAAAGTCTGGCATGTACCGTGACCCTGCGCCCCTGGCTGACCACTCTGTGTTGATCCACTCTATTGTCACTGGTAACCTGGTGACTGACCACCACGGTCGTGACCTCCACCTCAGCCCGAACGGCCGGAAGAACTCCAGTTCCAAGAGTGGTGAGAAACAGAAGATACATCTCTTATATGCGGGGAAATAGAAGAACCCCTACCACCAGCAGTAGGCGAGAAGATATGAAAAAAGGCTGAAGATGGCCCATCATGCCGCAAGATCGTCACTCCTTTGGGTATCTCTGACACTATGGCCTAGTATTCCAACTCCTACCACACTGGTAGCATACAACATGGCTGCCTAAAGATACATTTCACCTACCCTGATCTCCTCAAGAAGACTCTGTACGATGCTTCCTTCTATTAGTAGTAGGAATAGTAATTCTAGATGTCGAACCAACCTAGCTCACTGCTCTAGAATATCTCAGATCACGCTCGGTGATCAGCTCCTATTTGACGATTGAGGTTATTAAATTCAACCCGAAGATATTCACATGGGAACGGATCTCCATCCTGAGACCATCCTCAAACTTCCTAGAAAAGAAAAACACATCACCAATTGGAATCGGCATGAAGCACTTCATCTCAGTAAAATGAGATGAGTACTCCATAACAGAAAGAGTACCCTACTCGAGAATCATAAACTCTCGGGCTCGGTCGGCCCTCAAGGTCACTTGATATATGTAATCATATAATATGAACCGAAACTCATCCCAAGTCATACTATATTGGCACCCTGACTATGAGATCACCTCCCACCACCTCTTGGTTGTGTCTTAGAGTATATAAGTAGAAAGCTTTACCCTTTTCTCTGGAGGTATCTCTAGATGCTCGAAGATTGTCAGTGTGGCCTCTAACCATGACTCTGCAGCCTATGGTACTCCATCCCCAAAGAATGTAGGAGGATGCTACTACTGTAAAACCCAGGTCAACTCAGCCATCGACGGGGTAGGAGGCGGCGCTCCTTGAAAGGTATGCATTATCCCCAGGAAGTCCTCCCTAAACTGCGCATCGACACCTGCAACGGGCACTGTTGGTGCCAAGGCTGGCACAACATGAGGATCTATAGGAGGTTTTTGATCGGCCATATCGGGTGTCTGATCACCGTCTGGAAGCTGACATATGACCGGAGGATGTCTCGGTGGCATAGCTCTGAAAGACTAAAAGCACACCTTAGAACAATATTATCAGGGACAGAGAACAGAAGATTACACAATTAGAACCAGATGAAGAAACTATCAATATTCACTAAACCCGACTACAAGACATGTATAAAAACTTCACGGTGTGTTCCTTAAAGCCATTCACATGGGCGTGTACTTTTTCCAACTTTGTTCATGTCACACCGCAGACTACATGACATGTTTCTCCAACACACGGCATGTACTTCATCTCTATTCCCCTGCCCGAGTCTCTTTACACGGCTTACTCGCACGGTCTTCTTAACCCTATACAACACGGCGTGTTCAATAAGGACACGGTGTGTCCTAGAAAAGGTTGCGATGAGCCATGTTGTTAGTTACATGGCCGACTACACCGCTGACCCTTACATGACATGTTTCGAACAAACAAGGCATGTATATAAGAGATAATGCCTTCCTGTGTTCTTCGTGACACGTCCAGGTACCTAGAAGAAGACTACATGGCGTTTTTGTACCCAAGATGGCGTCTACTACCTGAGCATCCCCATTATGTGTTGTTAGTGACACGGTCGGGCACACGACTCACTACTACACGGCATGAAACGACTGTAAATGGCGTGTTTCTGAAAACTTCTTCACCACCCCGTGTTTCTACTCACACAGCCAGTGGCATGGTTTAAAACTACATGGCGTGTAGTCAAGTACACACCATGTATTCTGGGTTTTTCTGGGTAGTAGCTTAGAAACAGCACTGAAGCATAGATAATACTGAAAAACAAACATGAATGTTCCAAATTACGATCTGTGAGGGCCCATAAACCCCATGAACCAAAATTTGGCGCTCATTTAATCAAGGAATTATAAAAACATTTCCTCTATCAGACTGTAGGGATTCTATCAAGAATATATCACAACAGCATGCATAATCTACACAACGTCTATCACAACAACATGCAATCGCTAATTCACCCTAGATGGCATGGCAAGAATGCATGGAATGTGATTTATAAAAAGTGCCAATATGATTCATGAAATGGAATACCCTCATCTCATCAGTTTGCAAAGGAAATATAATTGAAATAAAAATAAAGGTAACAACAAAAAGCATGTGAATCACTCTAGGTGAAATCAAATCAACTGTAACCTAGAAAAACAAGAAAATTTCAAAAAGAGAGGTAGATTGTCTTTTCACTGTACACGGGTTAACTACTTCCAAGCACTACTTATTACCAATTACCCAATCCATCTTATCCATGGATAAAGGCTTCAAACAATAATTCTAGGAAAAATAATTCCTCTGATGCCACTTTTTAACTTCCTGGTTCCGGAAGCCGCCCAGAGGTGCCCCATACCCGGATGGTTACATGACCTCAAGCGCATTTACCCAAATGCCGGAGGCTGCCAAATAGTAGAAATGGCCTTGGGTTTCATAGTGGGGAAACTATTCCCTCATTGGTAGAGTACGCAGAGGAAGTAAACAAAACATGCAATAGCGGAAATAGTAAATATTCAACTACAATGCACAAGTAAAAAGTGGTAGACTAACACAATAAACCACTGGAGCACATATGTATATATGAAATGATGAATGATACATATCTAGGAAAACAGCCAAACCGGTCACAATTCTTGAAATAAAAAACTGTTCCAAAACAAGTACAAAATAAAAGGCAAACAACTCCTCAGCATCGCAAGCCTAAGCATGGTCCAATGCTCTCCTACTCCAAGTAATCAAGTACCAGAAGTCGAAGGAAACTTTCCCTTTTATATACCTACAACAACATAGTCTATTTAGGCAAAAAGTCATGGACCTAATAGGGTGTGACAGTAAATCCTAGTAGGCAACCACCCAAAGATCTGTGCCTCATAGTCAGTGAGCATATAATAGGTAAAGTACAGTAGATAGTAAACAGTAAGCTGTAAACAGTATCAGCAGGCAGTAACCAATAAGTAGTAATAGAATGATATAAAATAGTAATCAATCCACAGAACAACAAGTAACAATAAAGAAAATAGCTAACCAAAACATGAACCCCTTTGGGAAGTACTTGCAGCTAACCCCTCTGGTCATATCCAAGAAGTACCCACAACCCTCTGGGCAGTGCACTCAACCTAACCCCTCTGGTTTGGACATAAGAAAATTATTTGACTCTCTGGGGAAGCTCGCTTGGTCAATTCCCCATATAGTCTAGGGTAGTTAGGAACTCTCTGAGTAAGATCACGTGGTCTAACCCTATTATAGCCCCAAAGTCTAGATACTCTCTAAGGAGCTCACTCGGTCAATCCTCCTATAGTCTCAGGTCTATCACAGAATCTCTAAGGAAGCTCACTCAGTCAATTCATTCTCTAGCATGGAAAGGTTTTAAATAAATTCAATAAAATTAAAGACTCTCTAAGGAAGCTCACTCAGTCTACCCTCCTGTAGTCTATAATATCCCAGACTCTCTGGGAAGCTCACTAGGTCTATCCCCTATAGTGTATAATGCCTATGACTCTTTGGTAAGCTCACATAGTCTATCCCTTATAGTCTATAATACCCAAGACTCTCTGGGAAGCTCACTCGGTCTATCCCTTATAGTCTATAGCACCAGGTTCTCATGGTCACGTTCCAGTCAGTGCATAATAATGCTATATGGCCACAACACAACTATAGAGCTACTTGGCTCACCACTGTACACCTATGGATCTACTTGGATAATCAGTCTATAGCCAAACTAACATTTCTATAATATCATTCCATCCTACAGTCACAAGTCCTGGAAACAAGCATAACGGTCAAAGGCCAAACAAGACCCAAAGGTAGTAAACAGAACAAGGCATGGGCAAAACATCCAAGCACATCAATAATAGTCAAACATGATCAAATTACCTCTACACAAGCACACAAGAAAGTTAAGAAAACAACAGGGGAAAAACCATAAACATGAAATACCCCTTTCACGGGTATTGGTGGAATTTGAACATAAAACTCAAAGACATCTAACGGTAAGGAACAAACCACCTACCTTGATGCTATATGATCACTATACTTGAACCACGTGGATTGATTCTCCTTAGAATGTCATAGATCTATCCAAAAACACAAAAAAATCAACCCAAGATATCTCATGAAAGAGGGAAAGTCATTAAATAAAACTTAAGAACAAGGAAGAGGACACCGTTGTGGTTCCAATGCAATCGACGGTGGTTGATTCGGAAAACAGACAGAGGCTCAAGGGCACAGAGGATTATCATGGTTGTATGGATTCTCCTGGTTGAAGAACCATGAGAAGAACATGTTTCTGTCGATTAGGCGTGACCCCGTTCCATTTAATGAAAAAAAAAAGTACACAGTATGTACTTAGTGGGTACACAGATTGTACTTCGCCATTCAGTACTCCGCTTTAAGCGGCCTCCACATCACCCCTACACACCGTGTGTGTGTCCCAGACATGGCCAGCACACAACGTCGTGTGGAAATAAGGTACATTGTGTGTACTTATAATGTACACTACGTGTACTTTGAGAATATCTATATTTTCCTCTTTTTCTCAAAAACGTATAGAAAAGGAAAATCATACCTGAAATGAAGATTCGGGTTCTCACATTCAAGGATCCATACCTGGGGATCTAAATGTATGAGGATCCCAAATGGGGGGATCCGCATATGGTGTTCCCATGTAAGGGGATCCACATATTCCGATCCTATGTAATGGGATCCAACATAATAGTCTTCTATATCCCTTATTCCTGTGATTGAATTAAAAACATTTTTTGGAAAAGTCCATCCAGATATGGGTTTTCAAAAAACCATACTAAACACCTATATGCAACATGTAGCTATCCTAAAAATGACATCAAATGCTCGTATAGCTCAATAAATACCACTAAACTCCTCCTTGTATCCCATACAACCATATAATCTTAACTGGTACCTACCACAACACATTACACACTTCCACATTTCCCTATTACACACAATCAAGCCAATTATCAACCCCAATCATCACTCTATGATAAAAACCCATAAAAATAACATCAAAACATAAAATAAATAATTCAATATAAAATCATAGTTAGAGTAGTCATTTTTATTTAAAAGGAAATTCACACCATTTCAATATTCCATCTAATATTTCCTACAAGACCATATCTGATAAAAAAAGGTCATTATAATATCCCCACCGTATAGTAGCTCGTTTTCAAGCTAAATTTTTTACATCGCCCATTATGATCATTGAATAACACTATTCACTACATTTATATATTAGAATCTCACTCCCATGTCTCCCTTTAGATATAGTCATGATTATACTACACCCTTGATAATGGAACCACCTTGTCATGAAGAGACTCTTCACACTATTATATAATTCAAATCAGTGATTCCTCAAAAGATGCACTATACATGATCTTGATTTCATCAATGATGATCACATGAGATGGGTCCAAAAAATATCCCAAAAGATACGGCACATGGAATATTTCCTGATTGACACTATGTTTTTTTCAGAAGATCGAGTTTTTTTTGCTACCATAATGATCCACTTTGTAACATCAAATGGACTCACATACCTTGATTCAAATTTCAACTACCATTAAAACTGAATATTTCCCAATATAGGTGACACCTATAAAAATTCATGACCACCTACTTCAAAACTTGGGGACATTATTTTCAATAGACCTATGATATCTACCTTCTAATATTAGTCACTGATCACTTCCTTATTAATTAGATATGCAACAACGTATCTTGTATGAGACCCATATCAACAATCACAAACTCATCCAATACTGTATAAAACATGGCTAGCCAAAAATACCTATAATATTAAGCCTCAAAGGGACCATATGAATCGATTCATGGTCACCATTATTTTACAAAAAATATTTATGAAGCAGATAGTTCTCCCAAGTACATATGAAATCAAGGAAACATTACCTATAAATTTCCTCCAAATTATAAATATTATTTTCATCTTATTTATTTATCTGAGTGTTGTATGTTAGGATAATATACACTAATAAACCAGGAACCTTTTGAAACCTTTTCTAGAAGGGTGATGATAATTAGGCATCCGTGTCCAAGATAGTTCTCCAAGGAATAGCATATAAGAATAATATATTTGGGACATAAATCTTTCCAATATCATCAACTAAAAAATGTATCCTAAATTAGTATGAAGTGAGTCAATTTAGTCAACTAAAATAGGACCACAAAAACAACATCACATTCATGAGGTTCTCTTGGGAAACCCTTTATTAAATCTGTGGTTACATCATCCTTATTACACTTAGGAATGGGTAGTGGATGAAATATAATAGTGAGACACTGGTGCTCACCATTAACCCTGCGATAGGTGGAGCACCATGTGAAGAAAGCACAAGGTATCACTTTATCCTGGGCCCCTAATAATACTTGTATATATCATGACAAATCTTAATCAAAATGGGTGTACATACCACCATGAGGCATGTGATTCCCTCTTCATCTCCTCTCACATGCTAATGGTAACCACGACATGACCTCATATATAGAGGATTACATATTTATGAAGAAAATAATATGGTGGTGACTCCCCACCATATATGCCATCTTTCATAACAATATAATATAAATCTTATATTTGGGTCCCCTTCACCTTAGTAAGAGGTAAAGACGTGACATCCAAGGAAGTGAGGTCCATTTGTCCCTAGAACATCTGAATACCAAGGTTCCCCTAAAAAAATATGACATTAAACTAGCAATAACTAGTTCACTCATACACCACATAATCTCATGTATTCAAGATCATCTCATCTATAACTATGTTATCTTTCATGGGGTGTGTTCCTGTTGAAAATTCATATATATTATATACTCGACACACCACCACTGCTGAAGGTTCAGGTCCACCAATGAAAAAAGATACTTTAGACTCTTGTGGTCCGTATACACCATAAACCTCTCTTTAAAAGTTTAATGTCTCTAATATGTCCTGGAACATACCACTATATCTATCTCTATGTCATGTGGTGTATGTTACACTCAAAGAGACTTATTTTCCTAGATATATAATTGAACACATGATTTTTCTACATTAAGACTAATCCCAACCCAATTCATAAATCATCATAATATGAGGTGCCCTCATTACCTATTTTATGTGAGGCTAAGATCATATTGGTTTTAAATGGATCATTGGAACTACCGTGCATGAGAATTAATGAATAAATTTTTCGTAATAACTGACCAAAACTAGGAAGTTGTAGGAGACAAAATATTTCTTGCATTACTCCTAAAAAACCACTAATATGGATTTTTAGGGGTCTTTTGACACCCCAAAATTAGATATAATGATCCATAAGAAGTTTTCTTGAAAATACAACAGTATCACTTATGGGCTTGACATATAGTCGATGATAGAAATTCATGTAAAAAATATTTCATGTTGTAGTGTATGATCCTCCCAAGACATGAATTACATGAGAATATCATAAATAATAATTAACAATAAATTATTAAAATATGGGTGGAAGACTTGTTTAATCATGTACATAAATACCTCATACACATTGATCATATTGAATAGCATCACCAAGTACTCGTGTGAACGATACATACTTCAAAAACAAATTAAGTTATGTTTGAGGGTATCACAATACGATGGTAATGACCTACTCTATAATAAATCTTACAAAATAACTGATCTTCCCTAAGATTATAAAATAGGTTATTGATGCATGGATGTGGATAATAGTTTATAAACATCATCTGATTTAGATTTTGATAGTATATTCATAGCCATGATTACCCATCCTAATTATTGTAAAAACGACGGGAGCACCCCAAGGTGATGTACATTTCTATATGAATCTGTTATCATTTAAGTAATCCAAAAGTTCTTTTTTATCCCATATATCTATAGAATCTATTTGATATCATGGAAAAAATATAGAATTTATACTTTAAATGAGTTTAATAACATATTATACCTCTATCTTGGGTGGAGATTTAGATAATTCCACAGGAAAATATCATAAAACCAATCAACCACTGAAGAGAATACTTATTGACACATTCCCTCATTCTGTATTGCAAGAATTGAATCCTTGGTTATAATCCCACCCTAATATTGTTATCCAGGTCCTATATGATTCACATAAAAGTAAAACGAACCAACATGGAAATAGTTATGTTCCTTTGGATATCTAAGTAACATTTTTCAATGATATAAATTCATATGGGCTCTATATGGAAAAAACCAATCTTTATCAATGGTCAATTGAAATTTAGTCATCACTAGAAAAAATATATCTTTGAGGTATCTATAACCAAAAATAATAATGGAAGATTCCCTATATGAGTGAATTATATATGATAGAACTCCAAATGGAATGTTAGCTGATATCACCCCAAATAACTACACAATTGATAAGACCAATCTATCCATAAACTAGGGAAAAAAATAAAAGAATGTCATTTTCTTGCATCAAAAAAAGGAAAATGGTAAGGTAGAAGCCACTAAAATTGTACCTCAAATTTCAGATGGTCAAACATCCTAGTTAGAAGTAGTGTGATGAAAGACATATTGATGGCATGTACCATGACCAAAAGATTTTTTTATGTTCCTTAAAAAGCATTCATATTCAATGTTGTTTCACATTGTCTTACACACCGTAGCTTCAACCCCAACCTAAAATGATGGTGGTGCTCCAAATAGTATCATACGACATCACCCATGTTGTTTCCATCATGTCCTGTCTCGATAATTTTTAACTATAATGATGTTGAGTATTCCAACATAACCACTATACATATCCCAACATACTATAATATCCACACTCATCTATTGTGTGATCACACTAGGTAAAAATGTGTTCTGGGATAACACATTGATAGGACAACAAATAACATCCCCATATTGGATTGTAAGAGTTTATAATGTTTAAAAGAGGGGGGCGGGTTCTGGTGTTGAATTATAGTTTAAAAAATTAAACTAACATAAAATCCACAATACACTTTTTCTAAAGAATTCAACTCATCCATCGTCTGATGATAAAATTTTATGTATCATACTCAAAAGTCATCTGATAAATCATTGTTTATTAATCAGGATCATAGATAGTCCCATGAAATAGATATTTGAAAGACTTAGTAAAACAAACATTCTTATACAAATTAAATAGTGAAATATAAAAGGTATTGAATCATGTAATTTGAAATCTTATAAAAATTTAAGTATGACATATAATATTTATAAATGATATTATACTCTTTAACATTATGAGTTAAGGATGTCAGAAATACTATATTAAGATATCCAAATTTAGAAACATAACTGTAAATGTATGCCTTTCCATACTAGGAAATCCCTCGATATAATGATTTGAATAACTTTGTATTCCAAAACCATGTAATCCATCAATATGATGATCAATATCATCTCTTTATTAATTAAAAAAATACCTTAGTATAAGAATCAGTGTTATCTCCATCTTCCAATCCCCTAGATTTCCTAGATCAGCCGGATAAAAATCACCCATCTTTCTATGCCCAAAATCCCTATGTATAATCCTTTATTAGATCCAGAGATTACAAATGTAAAACTATACTAAGGTATTTAAAATTCATCACTCATATTCCTTAAAACACAACTCTTTGGATGATTATAAATCATAAGAATGAGATGTTTAGAAAGAGCAAACTTCAGATGTGTTGAGTTGTAATTGCATCATCTCCCAACTCCCCAAATACAAACCTACATATAAAAATCACTTCAAATATAATATTTCCATTATTCATGGAGATGGTTGAAATATTCACTATTGATATTCACTATCCAACTCATAAAAACGTTTCTATTTTATGTTAATTTGATAGAAATATTAAAATGAGGCAATAAATTTATTCCAATAAAAATAATTCCAAAACACTAATTATAAACATTAGTTAATCTGATGTATTATATTATTTTTCAATATGATAAAGTAAACTATGGAACGTAAAATGGATCTAATCTACTATCAGTCTTATGGATATGACTTCGATCAATTTGACGGAAATAACATTAATCAATATGATGTACCGATCATTAGTCGGCCCAATGAACTAGATTGTTAGTCAGTTTGATGAATTGTATTAAATAATTTAAATTCTTTATTTTTTTAAATAATAACTATTAATTTATTTGGAAGAAATGGATTTATTCTAAAAAAATTATAAAATAATTAGTACATACTAAGTTAAAAAATATATGATTTCATGAAGGTGATTGTGATTTTCAAAACAAAGAGAAGAAAAAGTATAACGTATAAAAATTTGACTCAACAATATCCCCCTTTTTTGAAGGCACAAAACAAAACACTTACAAATTAAAAACTCTTAACAATTTAAATAATAAAACCCTTTTTATCTTAAATAACGTCAACGAAAATATTTATGAGAAAAATCACTACTCTCCATATCATAAATCCCCTTGTGTAGATAACTTCTTATTGTTCATCAGTCATCATCTAATATGAACTATTATCACATTGTATTATCCCCCTCAATAAATTGTCTCCATATATAGTTTCAACCCTCTAGATAGATTATCTACCACTGATAATTCATCCCCTATATATAACTACCCCTCCTTTTATCTTTCTAAAAAGTAATAGGGAAAGTAATATTTTTTCCTAAAATAGTAGAAAATATAATATGAAACAATTATGTTTGGATAACTATTAATCCTAGATAAAAATAAATAAAATTAATCCAAGTAAAATTAGAAAATATTCAAACTATACGAGTTCAATGAAGAAATCATTCGAACTAGATTTCCTTCAAAATGTTTGTTTTTCAAATAAATTAGAATTTCCACACACAAAAATTTTTTATATAGAAACAGTTGACAATAGAATTTTTTTTGAAATAATCTTGGTTCTTCTCTAATGATGCATCTATACACTGAAGATTTTTATATTTTCCTCCGGGACTCTAAACGTCCAATTTTCAACCTTTAAACTAATTATATCCTCATCAATAAAACTGATCATTTTATTTTCTTCATTTAGTATCTGAGATTATTCTTTAAAGAATCAGATCCTTTAATTATAATCATTCAACTTTTGAATCTCTTCTTTCATTTCCTAAATTTATTGATTACAAGAATATGATAAATCATTAAAATGTTCTTAAATATTATACATATTAGAAACACTAGATGATAAATTTTAAAAATAATCAACTATATCAAAATATACTTTCTTGACTTCTACATGACAGTCATCATGTTCATTCAAGGATCCATAAACTTTCCCTAAAAACATTACCATCTAAATAAACCTTATTTTTAATACATTTAAATTATCTTAAAAATGATTTATCACATACTCATTATGAAATACTCTTTCCATCAATGTCATAAAGATTAATATTTCTCATTTTAACTATTCTGGATCTTCTTGAACTATTCTTTATTATTTGGTGTATATGGAATTGAATCTACAATTTGTTTTAGAGCTTAAGAAATACAATCGATCATTTCATGATAACCAGTAATTTTTTTCTCTTTTGAATCTAATTAATCTTTTTAAATATATTGGTCATATAGTGTAATACAGTTCTATTCTTCGGTTTTAACATTTTCATCTTCTAAAACATTTATCACATCAACCTCCTTATCGATCTCTATATTATATGATATATTGGTATGGGAATTTTCATCATATTATTCCTCTTGTGATGATAGTTTATTATCCATAGAAACATATAAAACATGATTCTTATCAATTTGAGTTCATAAGGAAGTAGTGGATGATGAAGAGTATGATAAAATATGTTATTCTTTTTCCTCTCCGCCACATATTCTTCATCTTCTCCTTCTAGATATCTCTCGTAATGCCACACAATTCTGGAAACTTCATTTCTATACATAAAAACAAATTTTTTATGTTTATTCTTCACTAAATTCTTATTTAATTTTAAATATAACTTCTCAATTGGATTTTCTATTTGATTTCTAGATATTACAACTTTTCCTTTATCTTTGTGGGAAACAACTACAATAGAATATGTTTAAAAAAACTCTAAATTTGTAGTAAATTGTGGTCTATAACATGGAATAAGTAGAACTACTAATAATTGAGATAATGATAATGTTTTATCAGTCGTTGTGTTTTCTACTACCATAGTCAAATTTTCCGTTATTATCACATCATCGTGTCTATTATGTAATTTCATTCATCTCTTCTTATTTCATTTCATATGTAGTCATGATATTTAAATCCAATTAACCATGTTTATGAGGCTCTAATGATTGATCCCGCAGGCTTTTTCTAAGACTTGTGAGCCATTATTTGCTTTAAATCCCTGTAAAACAAAGCTTTCAATTTCATTTGAAAATTAGGAGGATAATATTTTTATTCCTTTTTTATTAAACTTTTTCTTTATAGTTAACTCCAACATCATCAGATGAAACCTTTTCATATTTTTCTACAAATTTTTTCATCTTTGTATTGAAGAAAAGTTTCATTTTCAACATGGTTTCCACACTAATTAGTGAAACCATTTGTTGAATTTTTAATGATTTATTTTTTATCTGGAACACTTCGATACAATTTACCCAAAATTAATTTATAATCTAGGGGAACAAAGGAATCTATATTTTCATGGGATTTTTCTTAACTAATTAAATCAAAAAAACATTACAAGTTAAATCTTTCTCATATGGATAATTTAATTTAATATGAATATTTCAAGGAAATTCAATATATCCTTATATATATTCCTAAGAATCATGTTTCCATAGATACATAAATTGAAAGCTCTAGCACATATATTCAAGTGAAGTACCTTTCATTACATCTCATAAGAAGATAATAATGAAGATTCAACTTTTTATTTTTCAAAATCCACTAGATTCTTTGTAAACATGTGATATTGATGGAAATCTTCTCCTTCCAAATGGAATTTAATTAAATCATTTTTTTGAATATTTTTTTAAACTCTTAACAAATATTTTAAAAAAATCACAAAAAATTATCTTTTACACTAAATTTTATCATAGAAAAGAATTCTCTAGATATTTTTCGAAAATGTAAATCAATATCAACTTTTTCTACAAAGATCATTTACAATCATTGAAATGTAATAAATTTTTTCAAAATAGAATCAATATTTTCATACAAAATTTTCTCAATCAACCATTTCATTAATACTTCATGATTTTTAAAATCTTCTATAGATTCTATAAGACCGAAACTATTATTGAGACAAACCAATCATACTAATTCAAAATTTCGAGAGTTTGCAATACAAGGAGTGCTGAAATTCATTTGAAAAATAAATAAAAACTATTGAGGGATAGGGATACCCACCCACTTATTTATAGGCTAGGGGTGACCCTTTATATTCAAAGATCTAATAGATCACACTAAATAATTTATTCTAATCTGATGATTTAGGTTCATCCTCAAATGATTTAAAAATTATTCTAATATCTAAATTTTTTACGAATAATATTCATGAGACTAAATTTTTTTCTGATTACATAAAAATATTAATTAAAAACAATTTTATTGTATGTAAAAATTTAAAGAATATATAAATCAATATAGGAAATAAAAGTAATATAAGTTTACAAAAACCAAAATATTTTAAGAATATCTCCCATAGAAAATATATACTTTTGGTATTACTGTTTTATAAAATAACCCGTACTTTATAGTTTTTCTAGATGAAATTGAATCTGATTATTTTGATAAAAAAATATTGATTGAAATTTTTTGTCAGAATATTTTTATTTTGAAAAAATTTTATAATAAAAATTTATCTTGAAAACTCTTAATATAAAATTTTGATTCTGATATTTTTAAAGGACACAAAAAAATTAAAAAAAAATAAATAGACAATTGTTTTTTAGAATAATACAACATATATACTCCCCTTTAAATAATAGTTCATTAATGTGAGTATATTGGTAATTATTAAGTATATATAAATGATTAATTGATATTTATCGTTCTTAGATTATGTTTAATATATTCAAATATATCTTAAAAAGGGGTTTATTATAAATATCTTTATGTTTTTCTCGTGTTATTCTAAATTGAAAAATAATATCTCAATTTTTTTGTGATTATAAAATAAATTGTGTATTATATATATGTGATTTTCTCATCAGTGATGTTTTTGGTTTTTACTTAAAGCAATTTCACTTGTGTTTTCACACAATATTTGAGTTTTACTAAAATTCATGTCTTATTTGGTGAGTGTGTGTTGCATCCACAACACTTGATCATAACAACTTACAACTATAACATTTTCATCTTCATCAGTGAAATGTTCTATTGAGTATTTTTTTCCATAAGACCAAGACACAAAAACATATTCTAAGAAATGGCTTATACTAGATGCCCTTTTTATATCCAATCTACACCAACTGAAATCAGCATTCAAAAAATTTTAATTCAATTCATTTCTATATGTGTAAAATAATACTAAATCTATAGTTCCTTAATATAAAAAAATTACTTTTAATGATTTAAGGTGTGATCATTTTAAATTTTATTGATATCTATCACATAACCATATAGAAAACATTAAATACTTATTACTATCGATTATGTAAATTAAACTTCCAATCATTTCTTAAAAGATCCTTTGATCAATTAGATTCCCATATTCATCAATATTTAAATTTTTTGTCCTTTTGATCGAGGTATTAATACATTAAGTATTTTTAAATCCAAATTTAAAAAAAAATATTTTGTTTATACATCTATGGAGATATAAAAGATCCTTCTCTTTTATGAGAAATTAGAAATCCTAGAAAATAAGTATGTTCTCTCATCATGGTCATTTCAAAATTAGGATTTATAATATCAATAGAGGAATAAATTAAATATATTTCATTTTACCCAAATATAATTTCATTGACATAAATGTAATGAATGATGATGTTTTTTGAAACATATTTTATAAAAGGAGTTTGATCTGTAGCTCCCTTAAAGAAATGTTTTACAACAAAAATCTGGTTAATCTATCATACTAGGCACTAGAGGTTATTTAAATTCCAAAATGTTCCATATTAACATTAAAAAAATGTTTTGGATTGTTTTTAATTTTCAAAAATAGGGGTGTATATACATAAACATCCTCCTAAACATATCCATTAAAAAATTCACAATTCACGTCATTTTTAAATAGTTTGAAATTTAGGAATGAAACATATGCTATAAGTATATGAATATCTTTAATTATAGCTACAGGTGTATGAGAATATTTTTAATCTATTCCCTATTATTTATTTTATCCTTTAGTAAAAATTATAAATTTTTTTCTAACTATTATCCCATTTTCCTCACATTTGTTTTGGAAAAACCATTTTTCTCCAATTACAGATATATCATTAGGTCATTGTATCAAGTTCCAAACTAAATTATTCACAAATTCATTGAGTTATTATTTCATGGATTTTATCTAATCCTCGTCAACTAATGCCTCGTCAAGAGTATTAGTTTTGAATTTATATAAAAAATAAAAAAAATTCATCTTTATTTCATAGAAAACATATAGTTATAAATGGTTCATCTATATCATCTGTGATGTTTTCTTTCGGTTCGGTCTCGAAATGCCCAACGGTTCTATATCTGACAATGCATGGACCAGCTTTCCAAAGGCAGGGATTCGCCAGGCGATTTGGCCAGCGACACTTAAGAACACACATTGGTCGAGAGGATGGGATGTCGGGCTCCTCGCACCCTTTTGGGGGGGAATTATTTCATGTTCTGGGACACTCTTATAGATTTAAGACGTATTCATATGACCACAAATCCTTGGTTTATACCCAAACATAGTATCTACGGATTTCACTTGGTTGGCCATGGTCGGCTAGAAGAAGGGGTTTGGAATCATTTAGGCCGGAGGTTTACCATCCCTTATTGGATTAATGACACTGAAGAATTTGGACTCATTGAGACGGTGCTAGGAGTGGCTCGATGAACCGATGTGAAGATATTCGGATCAACCGATTGTTGGGCTTGAACCTGAGGGAGGCTTCCTATGTACCCTGCCTAGGAGACATGGATCAAATTCCTTGTAGTTCGAATCAGGGTGTCGGAGAACAGATGTGAATGTGGACTCGGGAGTTCGATAGTGATCGGGCTTGAACCTCGGGGAGGCATCTTACGTACCATGCCTTTACATGGATCAAAGTTCTCGTAGATCACATAGTCTTGGGGATTACACTCTGAGGAGGCCCAAGGTGTGGATTGAGGCTTACACTCTTAGGAGGCCCATGGGGTGGATTGGGGCTTACACTCTGAGGAGGCCCATGGTGTGTATTGGGGCTTACACTCTGAGGAGGACCAAGGTGTGGATTGGGGATTACACTCTGAGGAGGCCCATGGTGTGGATTGGGGCTTACAATCTGAAGAGGCCCATGGAGTGAATTGGGGGGTACACTCTAAGGAGTCCCAAGGTGTGGATTGGGGCTTACACTCTAAGGAGGCCCATAAGAGGATGTCATGGTTGATTCTTACTCTAAGTCCACGTGATTTATGCTCGGTGTGAGAAACAATAGGTAGCAGGGACCGGAATATCATGTCGTGAAAGGTGCATCTAGGAGAAGTGGAGTGGGGCTTACGCATTGGGCGGCCCATAAAGTTGGGACATACTTCAATATGGATGCCCATGGTGATAAAGTGCAGTGGGAGAGGGAAATAGGTGCTCATGTTCCCGCCACCTCCTTTATTCCTGGGGGAAGTACTGAAGTGCATGGGGGCTTCCATCTGATGGGTATTTTACGACCCCCCAAAGAATGGAGAAGGGCCCTGACCCCAACAAGTTGAGGGGCATAAAGGGGGCTCCAGAGCTAGACTCTACATTACCATGGGAATGTGAACACAGGAATGCTTCAGAAATCCACTCAAGGGTCGGAGAGACACCTTCACCCTTGCTTACTGTGGGTATGTTAACTCAGAACAGCGCACTGATGCGCCTGAGGATTACATAACACGGGTCTGGTGGCTCTGGTGGAGGCCTCAGGTCAGGGCCGATGAGTGGTCCAGTGAGGTAGTCATGGAGGATCAGGCTGGATTGAAAGGATTTTATCTGGCATGGGGAACGGGAACTCCGAAGGACTTAGCAGGCCACACCGGGGTATGGGTGGTGGAACCCTTCGTGTATGAAGGTGCTCCATGGATGGAGAGGCAATCCGCGAACCATGGTGGTCTGCAGACTGATGTGCATCCAGCAAACCAAGGTGGTTCATGGAACAGTGATCATCCTGTGAACCAGGGTGGTTCGCGGCCTTGGGTTCGATCCACGAACCAAGGTGGTCTGCGGATTGATGGGAATCCCATGAACCAAGGTGATTCACGACATTGTGTTCGATCTGTGAACTAGGGTGGTTTGCAGAGGGTTCCATGTGAGCAGCAGCAGCCAAGGGCGGCACCAGTTGGGGCTTCATCGGTCGGGGATTTGCCCGCGTAGGAGGGTGCTACGCGGTGCAGCGGATTGGAAAAGAGGCATAAACTCCATGGTCTGCTAGGAGTGCATCCGCGGAGGGACCAGGGTTCATGGTTTTATATTCTTTGTTATTTTAGGTTCACGGTTCACCAAGTTATTATGCATTTTTGGTTCCTTATTAGTTCGTTCCCAGGTTCATACCTGCTCTGGTTCATGAACTGGAACTTCCAAAATCCTAAGCATTCCTTCTAAATCCTCCCACCCGAATCTGATTGATCTTCTCCAAGTAACCAATCCCCCTCTTCTCTTCCCATTGATCTACTTTTATAGAGTAGGGAAAAGGATGTATCTATAGTCATGAGGCACCTTTTTTGGAGGCCCGTGACTGAAAACCTGATTCACAGATGACCCAGTCAATTTGCAAATCGCGAGGGGCATTGAGCGCATCTCCCCCGTGAACCAAATGATCTCCTCCACGAACCAAATGAGCTCGGAGAGTGCTTTGCAGCTGTGGAGGGTTCTACCTCTGTTCCGCGAACAATAGCAGATGCTGCTTGGGTCGGTTGACGTGGTATGCGGCTTGGGAGGTTCGTGATGATGGACTGGTTCGACGCTTGTTCTGCTACGTGCCCCCGGAGGATCTCCGCCTCAATTCCGCGAACGACAATAGTCCGCGGAGGGGGTGCGTCACGGAACCGGCCGCATGGTGTCATCATTTGGTCCAGTCTTCAGACCGGTTTGGCTTCATGCATCTTTTATGTTTTCTCCATTCTTCCCTCCAATTATTTGGGAGAATTGTGTTGAATTGCCTTTGCGGATTTTCTAGGACCCTACAAATGCCCCCCATCAGAATGGGTTCTGATCGAAATGAAGAAGAGGCCATTCTGATGCAGAGTAGTCCTAAAACTTTGATGGTTTGTGATAGAGGGGTGGACCCAGTAGGGGACCACGCCTATAAATATGGGGGGCCTTCCTTTGTCTTTTTCTGGATTCTTCGTGAAACCAGAGCCCTCTCTCTTTTCCATTACTGCGTTTTCATTCCTTCACGAAACAACTCGTCCACGAACCAGCTGCTATTTCTGCAACCCATTCCTCCTTCTCGATCTCCTTCACCCACGGACCAGTCTCCATCCGAGAATTAATACTTTTAATTAATTAATAAGTAAGTCACGACGGGCCATGGAGGAATTTTCTTCGCGGTTTATATGCTTCGCGGACTGAGGTCCTGCTGACTTTGAAAATTTTCCTAAGTCCTCTGAACTCAATTACATAAATCTGTGATTAGGAATATGCAGAGAAACTTGGTTCGTGGTTTTTTGGCCAACGCTCCGTGGGCCAGGGTACCATGGACTGCTTCCATGTAGGGTTGGTTCGTGGGATGCAGTCATCACGAACCACCTTATGAGGCCTGTCCACGAAGGCTTCTATTAGGGCCAACAGGGGCCTATATACCCTGAGAGGGGGGGGGGGTGAATCAGGGTATGGATATTCTTTTTCAAACTTCTTCCTACCCCACTGGATCTTGACCTCTTTATTACAAGGGTCACTTTGTTTGCTCTTGTGTGTAAACTATGACCACGTCTTTACTTCTTTATCTAATGATGATGCTTTGAATGCAATGCAGGGAAGCAAATAGGAAGACACATAGATTTTTACTCGGTTCACCATCACAGGGCTACGTCCAATGATCATACGCCGACAAGTTTCCGGTCATACCAAATTCCACTAATCTTCACTAGCTGTGGATACAAAGTTCGGGCTAGATCACTTCTAGGCCCAGGCTCACTGCCTTTACAAATTTAGGGTCAGCTCACTGCTTTCCCAAGGGTCACTCCCTGTCTCTCTCTCTGGATCACTGTCGGTGGAGAGGATCACCTTCTTCCTCTTCCTAAGCTCACTGCTCTTGGAAGGAATCCACTCACAGTTTATAGACCTGTAGGTCTCTTCATTTGCAAGAATGAATGCATCTTCCTCTTTGTGTAGATGCTCTGTTGAAGTACAACTTTCACCCGTAGATGAATATCTCTTTGCACCAAAGGTATCGGGAAACGTACCAACTTCCACGCAGTCCGAGAAGCACTGCTAGAACAAAACCTTACTTGGCGCGCAAGTCAATCTCGTCGCGCAAGTATCGGCGCGCAAGTCACAACGGGCGCGCAAGTCCTCCTCAGACACTTGCGCGACTGAAGCTTCCTCAACTCCAAACTTGCGTGACTCTCTTCCTTTTACGCCCAAACCAGTATTGGCGTGCAAATGATAACAGGCGCGCAACTTCTAAGACCGGCGCACAACTTCAACTTCTGGCGCGCAACTTCACCTGCGCGACCACACACACCACCTGCGCAACCACCACACCTGCGCGATGGGAGCTCTAATTTCTCATATTTTTGAACTTCGGTGCAGAATGAGGAGGTGTGGTCCAGTATTTATAGGCAATCTGACCACCCTGCGCGATGGAACGCAAGTCACCTGCGCGACCCTGTTTCGGCGCGCAGGTCTTCTATCCTTTTGGACACTTGCGCGACCAACTCCCAAACTTGCGCGAACCTACATCCTTTGCCATATTTTGATCTTCTGATCTTGAAAAACATATGGCCCGCAAGTTTCCTATTCTCCAAGTCCTCGGCGCACAAGTCCCTTTTCCAAAAACACTTTTCTTCATTTGCCGATTTTCAGGCCCAAAAATTTGGCAAACACTGGAAAACGGCGCCACCTTGTATCTGTTCTTTTGTACCACCTCCAGATCATCCATTCCTTTTATCGACGTTCTTGAATCAAACATGGATCGTTGACCTCAACTCTTGAACTAGATATTCCACCATGAAATCCTCTTTTTCAACAAATTTGTATGTCATTGTTTTGCTTTGTCAACAATCACTACTCAGATGTCCACTTTGTCACCAAACACAATCACCTCAAAAATGCTTCAATGATACCTTGAGATATTATTGCCCAACAGCTTCTAAATTCCTTTTTCCAGATTTATTTATTCCGGACTAATCATTTGCTGATATTCATGATGCAGGGAGAAAACATGGTTCCTCCTCGTCCTGCACCCAGATATGCCACAGAGCCTCTCCCAACCGGTTCAGGAAGATTTCTGGCTATGATATGGAGAGCGGAAAACGGCGCCACCTTGTATCTGTTCTTTTGTACCGCCTCCAGATCATCCATTCCTTTTATCAACGTTCTTGAATCAAACATGGATCGTTGACCTCAACTCTTGAACTCGACATTCCACCATGGAATCCTCTTTTTCAAAAAATTTGTAGGTCATTGTTTTGCTTTGTCAACAATCAGTACTCAGATGTCCACTTTGTCAACAAACACAATCACCTCAAAAATGCTTCAATGATACCTTGAGGGATTTTTCCCAACAATCTCCCCCTATGGGTTTGTTGACAACTCATCCAAAACAAAGATACGTCATTGATTCTTCAGCCTCCGTTCACCTCATTGAAATTCTGATAGCGATCAAGGATTTACTCAACACATACTCTAAGCCCACATGAGCAATGCTCGGCGTGGGAAACAAGAGTAAATAAAAAGTTCATCAATGAATCACTTTATCTCTGACATCCACTGTTGACACCAAACTGATACCAATTTGTACTAAACTGATACCAATTGTTGATGGACTTGTTGGAAGACCAATGTTTGGTTTGGAAAAATTCTTACCACTGTCCAACACCACTCTTCTGCTTTTATCACGACCCTCAGCTATCGTGATATCTATTCTTTGATCGATCACTTCTAGCATCGTCAGATTTCATACACTCCCCCTTTCTCATTGCTCCCCCTTTCTGGCTGCTCCATCTGTCAGCTTCCCCCCGTATCAATTATGATTTATCAAATCTCTGCACTGTCTCCCCCTTGAACAATCACCATTTTCTCCTCCTTTAACAAACACTTATCTCCCCCTTTGTCAACGAACCCAAAGGACACTCCTTTATAGTCTGTAACATAGTAGAGAACACATATCATCATAGTAGGGAAAAACACATCATACCTTGGGGAGAGGGGGGGTTCCCACATCCAAACTATCTCAAGTGTGGGGAATCTACTGAACTCCCAGAGTCATTCGATGCCTTTCAAATCCTTCCTTGGGTAAGTCCTTTGTCAGAATATCTGCAACCTGTAATTCTGTAGGCACATACTCCAACTTCACAATCCCTTGCTCAACCTTCTCCTTGATAAAATGATACTTAATCTCAATGTGCTTTGTCCTTGAGTGATGGACGGGATTTTTGGTGAGATTTATAGCACTTGAGTTATCACACTGGATTCCGATCGGAGACTCCACTTCAACTCCCATATCTTCAAGCTGCTGTTTCATCCATAATAACTGTGTGCATGCTTGAGTGGCCGCAATATACTCAGCTTCCGCGGTGCTTAGTGAAATGCAATCTTGCTTCTTTCTTAGCCATGAAATACACAATCCACCAAGATTGAATGCACCTCCTAAAATTGATTTTCTGTCATCTTCTGATCTGGCCCAGTCTACATCAGTATATCCCAATAACTCTGTCTGAGATTTTTCATTATATGTCAAACTGAAACCCACCATGCCCCTGATATACCGAAGTATTATTTTCACTATAATAATGTGGATTTCTTTGGGATTACTCTTATATCTCTCTGCTTGGCATGTGGCGAAAACAATATCAAGATTTGGTGCGGTCATGTACAGTAAACTGCTGGTAATATGCATGTTTTTAGTGAGATTAACTGCCATGCCACTGTCATCTTTTGATGATTTCATCCGGGTAGAAACCAGATTCTTCATCTCCTTGGAATTTTCCATTCCAAATCATTCCAAATCATCCTTGGTGCTTGTTTCAGCCCATATAACGCCTTCTTTGGCCTGAAAACTTTGTTCTCATCCTCATGAATGAGAAAACCATCTAGCTGCTCAATATACACCTCTTCATCCAGAAACCCATTTAGAAATGCAGTCTTTACATCCATCTGGAACTCTTTGAACTTTCTTTGTACTGAAATGGCTAGGAATAATCTGATTGTCTCCGGCCTTACAATCGGTGAAAATGTCTCATCACCACATATTCCCTCTATCTGGGAGTCTCCTTTGCACTTCAGTCGTGCTTTATTCTGAATCACTGTGCCATATCCATTCATCTTGCCTTAATGGACACATTTAGTCCTGATGACATTATTGTCCGATGGTCTCGAAACAATCTCCCATTTCTGGTTCTTCTCAATTTAATCAAGCTCTTCATTCATAGCCTGAACCCAGGTTTCATTTCCAGCTGCATCAGAAAAGCATTTTAGCTCAACCTGGGATATAAAAGATGTTTTCTGTAGTGATTCCATTCTCCTTGTCTGAGCTATATCTGACAAATCACCAATGATATTCTGCATGTCAATTTCAGCTCATCTCTTTAACTATTGTGCGGATGAGGATTTTTTCTTTTCTAAATCAGCATTAGTCACTTATGATCCCCCTTTGTTGCTATCCTCCTCATCACGTTTATCAAAAAATTTCTCACTATTTCATTGTTCAGTGGAATCATTCCTTTCAACTACTTCTCGCAGCTTCTTGGTATCCTGAAAATAGTCAATTGATACCACAATGTTAGATCAAAATAAATAATCATGAAATTCATGATCATTGCTGCTTCTCCCACAGTACGTCTTATCTCAATAGACAACACTTGAGCAGGGTCATCCAATTATTTCCTTGATGGATCTGGCATCTGATTTTGTTATCAAATGCTCCCCCTGTGTTACAAAACACTTCTATCTGGTAGGCCCAACGGCAGAGACCCATAATCATTCTTCCCCACGTGCACCATTTATACTAATCTGACACTCATCATCGAGCCATTAACCAAATCTCTAAGCCTAGTGAGTTGGAACTCGGTGTAGGAAACAAGATATAGAGCTAATAACACAATCTCTTCCTATTATACTCTCTTGATCCCTTTCTTTTTCAACTCTAGTACATGATTTGATTCAATTTAAACTCTAGAGCATATCAATTCTCCACTTCGCATCCTTAGATGCCACTTCCCCTTGGATTGTATCTCCCTAAAACCTGAAACACACGGATCATCAGTTAATAGCATTTATATACATAGGGAGAGGGGATTCTTCTGGACTCCTCAAGATAAGGATTGTGGTTGATCCTGATTGGTCAACCCATTGATTCTTTCTTGGAGGGCATCAAACTCCTTTCTTGCTTCCTCCAACTACCTGGCCAACTTCAACTGTTCTGGCCATATGACTAGGCATTCATTGCCTACATTCTGAGCCTTTTTCTGATATGTAGATTTGGTAGGCTCGTCTTTTCTCACCGCTTGGGGTATAAACCCACTAGTACACATTTCCTTCTTTGAGGTTCTACCAAAATTCCATTTTCCATGATTATTTATCTGAGTAGGAACCTCTCTATTTGGCATCTTCCCTTTCTTCTTCTCTCATCTTAGGGGTCTTCCTCTTTCCTTCACTTCTCGCAGAGAAACACAACATGTGGATTTCTCAATGCATTCTTTATTTATCACAGCTGGAGTAGATCTCCCCTTAATCTTCCAGGTTTGTTCACATTCTCTCCTTGAGAGCGGTTGTGGGTACGACAGAGGAGGTGACTCATACACTTTTCGTTTAGCTCCATGTGATTCTCCTGAGGCTTTAGGCCTATTTTTCACCTTACCACTTTGTCTCCCAGTGTATAATATCTCATTATGTACCACTAGAGTTGGTAATCTCTTTCTCGGGTCTTTTTCCTTCCCCGCTTGCTTCTTGCTGCACTGTCTAGCCAAATGCCCATGATCAGAACATATGAAACATTTTCTATTAAAGTCATACCTCATTTCACCACTTCTCTGCTGAGATCATAATGCAACTCATTTTATTCTTCTGGCATCGATCTCCTGAGCTTCCTGACACATACTCCTGGTGTGTCCCATTCTTCCACAGTAATAGCATTTTATAAATGCTTTCCTTTGAGAGACTCTCCTATCTGATTTCTCCGGATGCTTCTTCTTATTCTGGGATTCAGCAAAGTATCTATTTTCACAGCCTGATATATATTCATGAGCCTCTAAACAGAAGCTTGATGTATGGCCGTGAATCCCGCAGAAATATCACATGACATCACTTCTTTTTGTAATTTTCCTTTTAGGCCTATCTCCAGCACCTGCAGGATCTTTTCCATTTCTAGAACTGTTCACGGATCTCTTTCTTTCATGCACAGGAGGGGATTCATCGAATCCAATACCAGCTTTTCCGAAACTTGCTGGTCTTTGAGTGGAGAAAATATTCTGTTGTTTCTCTTCAGAAATAGCATACCTATTCTTCATTTTATCATTACTTGTCGAAGGATGATCAAATAGCAAGTGTAAGGCATCTTTCATTTTTGGCATTCCTTTAGCATTGGATTTCTCCACATCCTTCTTTACTGATTCTAGATCCTCTTCCAGCTTTTTTATCTTCATATCCCTTGATTCTATTTTGAAATCCAGTTCTTTCTTGAGAAGCTTCCCACTACTCACCTCATCTTCTAGTTACTGTGTGAGCTTTTCCACTATTTCACTTTGCTTCACTACTTTTAATTTTTCCTCAGAAACAGATTTAGAGACAGATTCATTCTCTCGTTGTAGGCTTCGATTCTTCTGAACTTCTTCAGACAATTGTGCTACTAGATCATCATTTCTAGCTTTCAGATTTTGTACTTCATCTGACTTTGGATTCTCTTCATAATCATCAGCCTTTTGTTTTCCTTTCATTTTATCCATATTTTGTAGTTCATTGGCATGCGAATCATTCTTCTCTGTTAGGTTAGTAACTATGTCAATAAGCCTTTGATTTAATCCTCTTAACTTGTTGACCTCAATCTCCAATACTTTGATCCGGATATCTTTAGATTTTACTTCTTCGGTGGTTCCAACATCAATAAGTATATCAGGTTCTTCGATGCCTTTGACTTGATCTCTCACTTTTCTGTTCAAGCCATCGATCTCCCTTTTCTTTTCTTCAATCTTATACTTATACTCACAAACTGATTCTTAGTATTCTGGTGCTGATAACTTGAGATTCTCAATTTTATCCATCAACTCAGACTTCTCTTCTTCCTGCTGCTGCATATAGACTTTGGCATCACGAACCACTTTGTTAGCTTTCTTGGTTTTGGCTCTCCAAACATCTATCTCTTCAAGAGCAGCCTCTAACTCAGCTTTCATATCTATTCTTCCATCAATTATTTCTTCTTCATCATCACTTGTTTCAATACCACTTTGATGTTCATGTACTTCACTCATTCTTTCATCATGTTTGAGTGAATCAATATTTTCCCTGTCAGATTCATCCAAAACTTCCTTCAGCAAACTGTTTGATTCTTTTAATTGAATCACACTTTTTCCATACACACTTCCACACTGAGGAATACCACCTGACTTCTGCTTCTTCTTGGATGTTTTTCCATTTGCCATTGCTCAACAATATAAGACCAGAACGATTCTTTAAAACACACTGATCGACTACACCAAGTCGGAGCAAACAAATCCAATTAAAGAAACCATCCCTCTGATACCAATTGTTATAGCCAGCAGGGGCCTATATACCCTGAGAGGGTGGGGGTGAATCAGGGTATGGATATTCTTTTTCAAAGTTCTTCCTACCCCACTTTATCTTTACCTCTTTATTACAAGGGGCACTTTGTTTGCTCTTGTGTGTAAACTATGACCACGTCTTTACTTCTTTATATAATGATGATGCTTTGAATGAAATGCAGGGAAGCAAACAGGAAGACACCGAGATTTTTACTTGGTTCACCCTCACTGGGCTACGTCCAAGGAGCATACACCGACAAGTTGCCAGTCGTACCAAATTCCACTAATCATCACTAGCTGTGGATACAAGGTTCGGGCTAGATCAATTCTATGCCCAGGCTCACTGCCTTTACAAATTTTGGGGCAGCTCACTACTTTCCTAAGGGTCACTCCCTGTCTCTCTCTCTGGCTCACTGCCGGTGGAGAGGATCACCTTCTTCTTCTTCCTAAGCTCACTGCTCATGGAAGGAATCCACTCACAGTTTATAGACCTGTAGGTCTCTTCATTTGCATGAATTAATGCATCTTCCTCTGTGTGTAGATGCTCTGTTGAAGTACAACTTTCACCCATAGATGAATATCTCTTTGCACCGAAGGTATCGGGAAACGTACCAACTTCCACGCAGTCCGAGAAGCACTGCTGGAACAAAACCTTACTTGGCGCGCAAGTCAATCTCGGCGCGCAAGTATCGGCGCGCAAGTCACAACGGGCGCGCAAGTCCTCCTCAGACACTTGCGCGACTGAAGCTTCCTCAACTCCAAACTTGCGTGACTCTCTTCCTTTTACGCACAAACCAGTATTGGCGTGCAAATGATAACAGGCGCGCAACTTCTAAGACCGGCGCACAACTTCAACTTCTGGCGCGCAACTTCACCTGCGCGACCACACACACCACCTGCGCAACCACCACACCTGCGCGACGGGAGCTCTAATTTCTCATAGCGTTGAACTTCTGTGCAGAATGAGGAGCTGTGGTCCAGTATTTATAGGCAATCTGACCACCCTGCGCGATGGAACGCAAGTCACCTGCGCGACCCTGTTTCAGCGCGCAAGTCTTCTATCCTTTGGGACACTTGCGCGACCAACTCCCAAACTTGCGCGAACCTACATCCTTTGCCATATTTTGATCTTCTGATCTTGAAAAACATATGGCCCGCAAGTTTCCTATTCTCCAAGTCCTCGGCGCACAAGTCCCTTTTCCAAAAACACTTTTCTTCATTTGCCGATTTTCAGGCCCAAAAATTTGGCAAACACTGGAAAACGGCGCCACCTTGTATCTGTTCTTTTGTACCACCTCCAGATCATCCATTCCTTTTATCGAAGTTATTGAATCAAACATGGATCGTTGACCTCAACTCTTGAACTCGATATTCCACCATGAAATCCACTTTTTCAACAAATTTGTATGTCATTGTTTTGCTTTGTCAACAATCACTACTCAGATGTCCACTTTGTCAACAAACACAATCACCTCAAAAATGGTTCAATGATACCTTGAGATATTATTGCACAACAGCTTCTAAATTCCTTTTTCCAGATTTATTTATTCCGGACTAATCATTTGTTGATATTCATGATGTAGGGAGAAAACATGGTTCCTCCTCGTCCTGCACCCAGATATGCCACAGAGCCTCTCCCAACCGGTTCAGGAAGTTTCCTGGCTATGATATGGAGAGCGGAAAACATCAAAGGGGAACCTAGTCAATCCATCATTCTTGATTATGGTTTCTTGAAGGACTTACTCTCTCCTGAGCTCTTGGGTTATCCACTATCAAATCAGCTTCCTCTTTACAGCTTTGGTCTTCAGGACGATGCCCATATCCCCCTACTTTCTCAGGTCTTCCGTCTCCTTTCATGGAAGTTCTACCAAAGTGCGTTTAGGAGAACCATACCCCATTGGGGGAGACAACCTCCGATCCTGATCTAAAAGACGCTTTCATTTTGAGAGGCTCTGTTTGGACCCAAAGTGATCAGTACATTAAAGACTTCTCCCAAAAATTCATCTTCAATAATTATCCATCCATAATCAACCTTACTCAGGTGGATCCGGACGTGGGGTGGATTCCTAGGTGGGATCTTCAGTCTGGTGGGATTTTCATGAACAACTGGGCCTGGGCCTTTTGGGTCCATCATCATTGCAGGGAATCACTTGAGTCACTAGAAGCAGTAAATTTGTACCTCGCAGTATGGGCCTCCCAGTTTTCTGTCTACCCACCATCTTCGATCCGGCCTGACCTGCTCAGTTTCTAGTGTTCATGCACTAATACTTTTCACCTTTCCCATGGAGAAGTTGGAATTAGTTTTTGGGACATATATCAATTGGGAGGGCTCAATATTATCGGTGAGATGTATGACGAGATTCCTCCCACTCCTGGTGCATTGGACGACGTCAAACAAATGTCTTCATTGGTGAGGGATCTGGTGGTTATGGCAGAGCAATCACTGGGTCAAGCCTTGCGTTCCAACTCTCTTATTCCCAATAACACCTGGATAGGGTTATTTTTTATCATCACTGGTCATGTGCTGAAGATAAAACACCACATGAATCATCTATCCCAACAGTCACGAACCATCCCAGGTACCTACTGGGATGTTCTGGAGGCATGTGACTACCTTTCATGGGGTTACGAGGTGCGCCCATGTGTGCCGCCTATGCTCAGGCTAGCAGGTGTGCCTGATATGTTTCCGAGCAGGTGGCTAGTTCTTTCTCGGGATATAAACCCGGGCGTCAGAGCTTGCACATTGATGATGGAATTTGTGTTGGCAGAGGGCTACAGGGTGAAATTAGTCGTGCCCACATTGGCATGTATTTACTAACTGCTAAGTCACATGCAGGAGGGTAGGTCACCCTATCATCTAAGTGGTCCATTTCAATTTTTATATGGCTGGATCATGGATCATTGTCATTGTTATGTATATCATCATAACACGGTCATACCGCTTCCAACATTCCATCCTACACAGCTTGATATAGCTGGGGTTTGCCTGAAGTCCTTTAATTCATATTAAATAATCGATCTCCTGAGTGGATTCTCCTAGTTTTCTTTCGCTCCCTACCTCACTCTATCCGGCGTCGTGGTTGAAAACCACAAGGAGAGCCTAGGGGAGGGTTCCTTCACGATTTCACTGCGGGATGGGTTTCTGGCCACACAGATTGATGTTATTTCTCTGTGCAAGCTGTTTTCCCCACATAGTTTTTCCCACCAATTTTGGTGTATGCAACTCCAAGATTCCCTTCCTCCTCCTCGGGCTCAAGGACTGCACCCATCCACTCTCCATCAATGGTGGTTGATGATGACACAGAACAGATCCGATATAAGTATTCTCTTTCCTGTTATGGGAGCGGCTACCAGCTTATCCTTGGAGTATGCAAGGATGTGTGGTAAAACATGACCCCAATGGGTTAATGGGGAAGGTTATCCGGAAGATTCCCAATTCAAGAGTCATTGAGGCTGCTATGCCTACCGCACCTTCCCCATCGGCTCTGAGGGAAGACCGACTAATGGATCATCTGTCAAAGCGACTCAGGAGATTTTCCCCTCCCATCCCCTCTACAGCCAAAGTTCAAATGGACCCAACCTTCTTGGATGTGGATGAGGATAACCCTATGGATTTGGGTCCCATTGAGGCATTTCATAATGTTTTGCTGACAGATACTGGTCTTAGCAACTTGACTCCCATGCCCAAACCAGGGTTAGAAGCATCAGGTCTTCCGGCTTCAGAACCATCGTCTAGCATGCACAAGTATGCATTGGTCACAATGCCAGACTTAGTTCTCGCATCGTCTAGTGAGGATACCAAAGATCCTAGTGTCATGGTGGATCACCGAGCAGTGCGTAGATGGTCTTGGCCCCAGATTTGCGAGGTTGTCACCAAAACTCCACTGGCTGAAATAGAATCTAAAACTGAAGCACTCCGACAACTCTTCATGGGTTTGGGGTCGGGTGGCTTTGACTATCGGCAGTTTCATTTTCTCACCTTACATGTTTTCATTGCCCATGAGGATGCTTCTACTAGTGAGTGAAACCTTGCTCAGGTCGCTTCCTATCATTCCATGACATGAGCCCTAGAAGGAGCCATGATAAAGCTCCATCAACTGATAGAACAGGAGGCGAGCTCTCGAGATCAGGTGGTCATCCTATCTTCCGAGTTGCAAGAATGTGAAGAATGGGTAGCAATGCTGAGGGATCAATTATCAACAATGACTGTTCGCCTTGAATCCACCAGAAATGGGATCAACGATCTCCAAACAATAGTGGATCATACTCGTTCGGTGGCTGAGGTGAGGCTAGGGAGAAGGTCGTGCTGGAGCAGACATGCAACGATCTCTACCGCACGGTCTCTGATTTGGTGGATAGGGTGAGCCAGGCTCCTCTGTGACTGTCAGAGCCATTCCGGTGCATTCGTTTTATTACCTATTGTCATTGTGAGGGAGAGGCCCTAGTTTGTGGAAGCCCTCCCTTTTTGTCTAAACGAAATGCAATCTATGTCAATCTTCCTTGCCAAAAATTTTTCTTATTATTAGAACAATTATTTCTTAAATAATAACTCACTGAATCAGATTTGATCATAATTCACGAAAGTGACAAAAGATGAAAACATGATTTGAATTTTTTCCAAGACCATGGGATCCAGTGAGCATAGTTTGACTTTTTCTAGGGTTCTATAGAAAAACCCCACAAACTTTTTGTCTTTTCTTTTAATTCCCTAATTTTTCCTGGGCTCATTTAGTGTGAACCCAGCGGGTATGGCTTGACTTTTTCTTAGTTTGCCCTTTTCGTGTTTTTGGCCTAACAGGATTTGTGCCTCTTTTGTGAGCAGTTTAATGTCCCGCCGTCAAGATTATCATTATTGATGTTTTAGGTCAAATATATTTGACCAAATATAGTGGGGAATAGGACCCATTGAGGTTTGGTTGATTAAAAGATGTATCGGTGTCCTTCAGATGCATGTGGAGGGAGTGTGTTTAGATTTGAACGACATAGAGGCATGTCTCAAGGCATGGGAGCCGCATAGGCGTGCAGAGGGTGGAAGAGAATCTCCTAAGGGAATCTTGCCTTTGGTAAACAGGATAGGGGTGATCAATATGCAGATCCACTGAGGGCATGGTATGCATATTCGTGCAAATTTGTCCATAAGTCAATGACTCTCAATTTTTGATGGCCATAGGACTTCATGAAAGTTCGGCTTATGAAAACCACCATGGGTGGGTTGGAAAGGGTATGTGATGTCTGAAGGGGATTAGAGAACATATATATGAACTAGGAGTGGGGACACAGGGTCCCTGTCCCACGCATTTAGTTAACACGGAGGACGGTTGGAGCTTGTCGTAGTTTCGAGTCATGCAGTTGGGACATTTCTTGAAGTGGGATGGCCTTCCCGGGTTTTCAGTAATCTGGTCAAATACATTCCATCGCATTCAGGTAGGGTTACATAAGAGGTTATTAAACTGCATCTCAGAGGGTTTCTGAATGGATATGGGGGGCTCAGAGTCCAGCAAGCGTACGAAAATAGGCATTGCCTAAAGAAATCTTGCCTTTGGTAGATGAGCTAGGGGCGATCAATATGCAGAGTCGCTGAGGGCATGGTATGCATAGTCATGAAAATATGTCCTTAGGTCAATGATTGTATTCTTCCGATAGCCGAGAAACTTCAGGGAAGTTGAGATTCGGGACCACCAGGGGAGGATTACAAAGTTTCTACTCTTTCTGGGTGTAGAGTATGGTTTATGAAAAGAGAATGCCTGGACACGAGAGAAATGTCCAGACTGAATTTCTGGGAATGAGTAAAGTCATCCCTCCCCAAGCTAATGTGAGGAGGTAGTTTGTGCCATTATATCCCTTTCACTGAGGAGGGGAGGAAAACCCCTATCCCAGGCTAGACTCATGGAGAGTTTGACCGTACAGTTTTATGTCATGCAGAAAAGATGGAGTTCATGCATTTTAACGTCATGCGAAAAGGACGAGGGACATTTTTTACATTCCGTGAAGATTTGCGTCATGCGGTAAGGATGAAGTACTCTTAGTTTAACCATCATATAGCTCAGAACATTGGGAGACTATTGATATAATCACTCTGAGGAAAATTGAGTTAGGATGCTCTGGCATGCTCTGAACAAGTGTGTTGGAATGAAGTTGTAAACATCAACTCTGGGGTTTCCTGGATCAGGAGAGATGATATGGGGGCTCTAATGCCGGTTAGCATACGGGGCTTGGAAGAGTATCACATGAGGAAATCATTTCATTGATGGATGAGCTATGGGATATCATTATGCAGAGCCGCTGAGGGCATGGTATGCATAGTCGTACAACGGTGTCCACGGGTCGATAACATTCCACTCTCGATGGCCATGAATGTTCATGAAAATCTGGGATTTCTCATAGCACAAAGTTTGGCATATGGGGATAATGGTGCCCCGAGCACAAAGGAGGCATCTTCACAGTAGTTACCCACTGAGTCAGAGTAGCCCAGTTCTATCTTGATACTTGTAGATGCAAATTGTCATGTGAACCACAGGCAGATACATAGGCTCATTGGGTAGGGGTGCCCCGTAAACACTAGGATGCGGTCAAGGAATGAACTTGTAAACCACTACTCCATAAATTTTTGGATAGGGAAATATGACATGGGGGCACTGGGGCCAGTGAGCATATCGATATTGGGAGAGTATCGCCTGGGGAAATCTTACCTTTGATGTACGAGCCAGAGGGATATCATTAGGCAGATCCACTGAGGGTATGGTATGCATAGTCGTACAAAGGTGTATGCAGGTCAACGACCTTCCGTCTCTGATGGCCATGATTGGTTATGGAGACCTGCAATTATCTGCGTTGTGGAGTCTAGTGTATTAACATAATGCATCCAAATGCGCCAGGAGTATCCCTTTCCTATTTTCCCATATATCTTGGGTGGGTCTCGACAAAGCCCGTGTAGTCTAACGTCATGTGGTAAGGACGAACTTCATGCAGTTTAACGAAGTGCGGTAAGGATGTCTTCCGTGCAGTTTTAACATCATGCGGTAAAGATGGGGATCATCTTTAAAGGATGTTGTTCAGTTCTACATCATGCAACAAGGACGAGGGGCATTTTTAAACCAGTGAAAATGATTGTAGTTGAAGGCATTTACGGGGATGGTTAATTTTTTGTCTCTGCAGTTTTATGCCAAGTGTCCAGGATGTTCTGTGCAGTTTAATGTCATGAGGTAAGGACGTAGTGGCAAAGGCCGATCTACTTCAGAATGCAACTGGGCTTGAACATCTCGGCATGCCTAGACGTGGAGAGGGGTTTATTGGTGTAAATCCTTGTTTTGGGGCTTCTTGGATCAGGATAAATGATTTGGGGCTCCTGAGGTCGGTAAGCATACAGAGCTAGGGAGAGTGTCTCCGGTGGAAATCATGCCTTTGGTAGACATGCCAGAGCCTATCAATATGCAGAGCCACTCATGGAATGGTATGAATAGTCATGAAAAGGTGTCCACATGTCGATAACTTTCCACTTCTGATGGCCATGAATGGTTAGGAGGATTCGCAATTATCCGGGCCATGATGTCTATCATTTGGGAAGGAAATGTCTGGGCATGTATGGCATGCTCAGCCCTGGTTGCTATTAAATATTTGAGAGCTCCCTACACAGATTTATTTTGCATGCGGGGGTGTACCTTCACTCCATGCAGTTTAATGTCCTATGGTAAAGATGATGTACTCCTAGTTTAGCAGTCATAGATCTTGGACCACTATGTGACTATTGTTGTAGTCACTCGAAGGAAAAATAGGTTAACATGCTTCAATATGCTCTGAAAACGGTAGGGGATGAAGGTTGTAAACATCAACTCTAAGGTTTCCCAGATCAGGAGATTTGGTGTGGGGGCTCTGAGGCCGGTAAGCTTACGGGGTCGGGAAGACTTCCGCCCAAGGAAATATTGCCTTTGGTAGACAGGTGAGGGGCTATCAATATGCAAAGCCGCTGAGGGCATGGTATGGATAGTAATGAAAATGTGTCCCCAGGTCGATAACATTCCACTTCGGATGGCCATGAATGATAATTAAAATCTGTGATTTCTCATAGCATATAGCTCAGCATGTGGGGATAGTGGTGTTTTAGCATACAAGAAACATCTTTATTGAAATTGTTTGTTGTTTCAGAGTAGCCTAGTTCGGGCTTGATGTTCATAGAGGCAGGTCGTCATGTGAACCACAGGCAGATACATAGGATTACTAGGTAGGGATACCCTGGTGATTTTGGATGTGAAATGGGGGCAAACATGTAAAGCACTGCACCATAAACTACTGGATCAAGAGGTATGTTATGGGGGCTTTGAGGCCGGTAAGAGTACGGGGCTAGGAAGAGTGTCGCCTGGGGAAATATTGCCTTTGATGGATGAGCCAGGGGATATCATTATGATGATCCACTGGGGTCATGGTATGCATTTTCATACAAAGGTTTCCACGGGTGGATAACTTTCCACTTTTGATGGCCATGAATGGTTATTAAGATCCATAAGTATTCGGGTCGTGTAGTCTGATGTATGGGGAGAACGTACCCAAATGCTCAAGTAGTATTTCCACCTCGTTTCTCTATATATCTTAGGTGGTTCGTGATGAAATCTGTGTAGCATAACATCATGTGGTGAGGACAAAAAAAATACACCCCATGTAGGTCTAGTCCATACGCGGGGGAAAGAGGAATTTTTAGCTTTCATCATCCATTCAGTTTAACGTCATGTGGAGAGGACGTAAAGATACACCCCATGCAGGTCTAGCCCATACACGGGGAAAAGAGCATTTTTATCTTTTATTCCGGGGGTTGGGACAGGATGGGGAACCCTGGTGTCACTACATATCCTACGAGGGAAGGAATCAAGCCGCACGTAGTTCTATGGAAGAAGTACACCCCATGCAGGGCTGGTCCATACACGGGGGAAAGGGCATTCTTTATCTTTTATTTGGTGGGGATGGGCCAAGATGTGGAACCCTGGCATAACTACTTACCCTGTGAGGGATTTAATCAAGCCTCATGTAGTTCTCTCAATGAAGTACACCCCGTGCAGGGCTGGTCCTTACAGGGGGGAAGGGAACATTGTTAACTTTTATTTAATTTCATTTGGGAGTGGCTGGGACATGATGGGATCCCGGCGTCGCTATGTATACTATGAAGGAAAGATTCACGCTTTACCTAGTTCTATGATAAATACACCCCGTGCAGGTATGGTCCATACATGGGGGGAAGGGGCATTTTTTTTATTTGATAGGAGGTTGGGCCATGATGAGGAACCCCAGCGTCGCTACGTATTCTGCGATGGTAGAAATCAAGTCGTACGTAGTTCTTTGAAATCTATGCAGTTTAACGTCATGCGATGAGGAAGAAGAATACACCCCCTGTAGGTCTGGTTCATACACTGGGGAAAGAGGGCATATTTTTTATTTATTTATTGAGAGGTGGCTGGGCCAGGATGAGGAACCCCATCGTCCCTATATATCCCGTTATGGCAGGAATCAAGTCGTACATAGATCTTTGAAAGACAATACACCCCATGTAGGTTTGGTCCATACATGGGGGGAGGGGGTGTTTAATAAAATCATCTTGTTCGTGCAGTTTAACTTCGTGCGGTAAGGATGAAACACTCTTAGTTTAATGTCATGCTGTGAAGACAATTGGGTTCTTGGTAGTTTAACGTCACGCATCTCGGACGATCCTCTTTTTTTCTTTGTTTATCCGTGATGTTTATAGTCGTGCGGTAAGGATGATTGACATTTTTGGTTTCTAAGAGAAATAATTCTTCAATAATATCTCATTTGTAGGAGAGGTGGTGAATTTCCTGTCCATGGAGATCAGGGCATATGCTCTATTGGAGTAGACCTTGTGTATAACATAAGGTCCATCCCACTTGGGCTCCAGCTTTAGAGGATCCTTCTGAGTATCATTGGGGTCCGGAGGACCAATACCAATTATCCATCGAAGAAATACCAAAGACGGACCTTTTTATTGAAGGATCGTTTAATCCGGTTCTGGTAAACTTCCACATTGTGAAATGTGTGCAGTCGCTTCTCATCTAGTTGTTCCAATTTACTTAGTCGCTTTTCTGATTGCACATCGTCAGATAATTGATCACAGATGGAAACACAGAGTGATGGAATTTGGTGTTCAATGGGTAGGACCGCCTCTGTGTCGTATACTAGTGAGTACTGGGTAGCCTGAGTAGTGGTAAGGATTGTGGTTTGATAAGCCCACAATGCTTGGAAGATTTTATCCGACCATGACTTCTTGTCTTTTTCCACCATTTTCTGGAGAATGTTGGACATGGCCTTGTTGAAAGCCTCTATATATTTGTTGGCCGCTTCATGGTTGCGGGATGAGCGGTTATCCTTGATACCATATTCATGGAATAGTTTCTCCAATTCAACAGATCATAAGTTGGTGCCATTATCCATCATTATGGTATGAGGGATACCAAATCTGGTGATGATATTGGTTTTCACAAATCTAACAATGTTTCTTGCCCTGACTTCCTTAAGTGGTACTACTTCTTCCCATTTGGAAAATAAGTCGGTTTCCGTAAGGATATACTTCAGCTGTTCGGCTAATGCAGGAGGATATAGTCCCATGGCATCCATTCCCCGAATAAAAAATGGCAAATATTACTTGTCCTGATGAAGTAACTTCAGGGGTTGGTGTATGAAGTTGGAATGAATTTGGCATGAGTGGCATTTTGTGGTAAATCATTCGCAATTTGGTTACACTATGGGCCAATAGTACCCAAGACTCCAAACCTGATAGGAAAGCATAGACCATGGCTGATGTGCTCCACATACTCCAACATGCACTTTAGTCATGATGACAGCGGTTTCTTCTCCTTCAATGCATCTGAGGAGGACTTTGTCGAGGCCTCATTTGTAGAGGACATATTGATGACCCACGCTTCCATACATGACAAATTAGGTTGCCCTTCTCCGTATTTTCTCTCGTTCAGTCCTGTGTGATAGAAGTTCTCGCTGTTGAAGGTAGCTTGCAATGGGGGTCATCCAACTAGTTCCAGGAGCATATGGCTCAGGGACAGGACTGATTGTGTGGATCTCATCCATCTTGTTCTGGACAAATAGAAAGACCATTCGGTGATGAGAAATGCTGATTAATGTTTCATCCCGTTCTGGGTCAGCAAAGGCTGTTTCCGCATTGGCTAGTGCATCATCCTGGGCATTATGGGACCGGGGAATATAGGTTAATTTTGGTTTTGTAGAGAATTCCACCATTAACCCTCGGACATAGTCAAACAGGGGAATCAGCTCCTCCTTTTTGATAGCATAGTCACCATTGACTTGCTTGATGACTAGTTCTGAATCACCTTTGACCTTAAGGTGATGTACTTGTGCTTGGAGTGCGAGCTCCAAGCCTGAAAAGAGGGCTTTATATTCCTCTTCATTTATTCGCACATCCCTCTAACAAGAGGAAGGAATACAGAAAGACTACATTTTATGAGGACAAGAGTATTTCTCCATGCCCACCTTTTTAAATTTGGGGTCTTCCATCCTCTTCCCGGTTGGGATTCGGGATGCGTTGTCGATGTACATTTCCCATGTTGGGAGCTCCTCTTGAACCGTGAAGATATCTTTATCTGGTAGATCAATTTCCGGTGTGGTAGTCCTTATTGAGGGGTGCTCTTCCAGAAAATATGCTAATGCTTGGCCCTTGATGGCTTTATGGGGCACAAACTGGATGTCAAACTGTTGCAGTATGACTGACCATCGTGATAGGTGCTCAGTCAACATCGGGCAGCTGAGGATGTACTTTCGCATTTTATTACGTGAGACCAAATGGACTTCATGATGCAGCAGATAATGTTGTAACTTTTGAACCACGAAGACCAAGTCCAAACATCTCTTCTCGATGATTGAGTATCGAGTCTCAGCAGCGATCATAGTTCGGTTGAGGTAATAGAGACGTTTTCACTGTCGGCGTCATTCTTTTGCGCGAGGAAGGCTCCCATTGACCGCTCTACGGCCGTCATGTATCGGATGAGAGGTATTCCCTCTATAGGGGAATGAGAAATGGTGGGATTAAAAGGTACCTCATTAGGGTGTCAAACGCCTCTTGGCAGTCATCTATCCATTGGTACATGACTCCCTTCTTCATTAACCTGGTAAAGGGAAAACATTTTCCTACCAAGATTTCTATGAATCGCCTGATATAGGCCAAGTGCCCTTGGAATTATCTCAACTCAATGTGGTTGCGGGGAGGTGTTAGGCTGAGAATAGCCTTTTTCATTTCAGGTTCGACTTCGATGTCACGATGGCGTACAACGAAGACAAGGAATTTCCCTGAGGTAACCCTGAAGGCACACTTCAAGGGGTTCATCTTCAGGCTATGCTGTCGAAGTTTTTTGAAGATGGTCTCAAGGTCTGACAGGTGATCTGAGCGCTGTCTTGATTTTACCACCAATTCATATACGTAACATTCAACAAATCTCCCTAGGTATGGCTTGAAAATACGATTCATGGTGGGATGATATGTGGCACCAGAATTATTGAGGCCAAAGGGCATGACCCTATAACAGAATACTGCTTGAGGGGCTATGAAGGCAGTGGATTCTTTGTCTCTATGGGACATTCGTATTTGATTATACCCAGAATATTCGTCCATGAAGGATAGAGTCTCATACCCGGCCATTTCATCGATTAATAACTTGGTGATTGGGACTGGGAAGTCATCTATCGGGCAATGCTAATTAAGATCTCTGTAGTCGATGAAGACATGGATTTCCCCATTCTCTTTCTTGATTGGGACGATTTTGGCCAACCAGATGGGGTAATGGGCATCCCGAATGAATATTTCTTTGATGAGATTATCAACTTCAGCCTCAATTTTGGCAGAATGTGAGGGATGTGTCCATCTGGTGGCCTTCTTATAGCCCTGGTGGTCTTCAGGAAGTCCCAGGTCATGTGTCACCACTTCGGGATTGAGTCCCGGGTTTTCCGTGTAATTCCAGGAAAAAAAATTTCGATTTTTCCTTAGTAATGTGGTATATACCTCATGATCCTCGGGGTACATGGCTGCACTAATGAGAGAATGCCTTGGATCTTCCTCGGTACCCAGGTTTACTTCCATGAGCTCGTCTACCATGGTGGAGATACCCTCCTCAAATGCGGGGGGTGAATCCCTGAGGTATTCCTCCTCTTCATCTCCCAAATCCTCGTCTTCTTGATCCAACGTGGGGAGTGTTTCTGGCACAGGTTCTCGGGGGTTTGAGGGTGAGGCGTCGTGGGAATCCCTGCTCGAGTATTTGTCCCCCAATTGTGGGTTGGAGGATGTTCCCACATTGTCACGCTCATTTGTTGTGGCTGAAGACCTGAAGACAGCTGAGTATGTGTCCAAACATGAACCCCTTCTTTCAATATTCTAGGTGGGAAGTATGTAGTCTCCTCCAAGCTACCTGAGGGGGTCGTCAGGAACCACATCCAGAACATTTAGAGCGAGGATACAATCAACACCATCGGTCAAAGGATTCATCTTCTTTTGCTCATAAAATCCGGCATCAATATAGTGTGACTCAGAGAGCTCTAAAGGGGATTTGTTGGCATGGAGTGTCCATCATTTTCCATTGACCTAGTACATAATATACTGGTTGTAGGATGAAGGAAAAACCATGTGCTTATGGTGCCATGCCCTCCCCAGCAGGGCATTGAATGCAGTGTTCTGCTGGACCACCAAGAATTCCGAGTAGGACACAAGGTCTCCAAAAAGATTCTTTAGCTTAATTTGTCCCATTGGCATCTACTTGCTCTTTTCAGAACCCAACAAAGTGGTTGCTGAGGGTATTAGATCTTCCTCACTGTAGCCCAACTTACGGAGTGTCCGTAGGAGAAGGAGGTTAACTCCAGAACTGTTGTCAATGAATACATTGCAGATCTCAACATCATCTGACGTGCCGGACACATATAGAGGATTGAAGTTTCCTTGCATGATGGAATTCTCATCCTGATCGGTGAAGTAAATCACCACATTGCATTCAGTCTGGCCTGTCTCCGTCTGATAAATTTCAGCGGAAGCTACCTCATATTGAATCTACTGGGGGTTGAGCAAGGCTTCTATCACTGCCTCCCTGAGGTCGGCTAACAAACCGATGGCCTCCACGATGGATAGCTTGGCTGTTACTAACGACATCTACTTAAGGATGTTGTACTTTTTCTCCAACGACCGACGCTTCCCCGCTGGCGGGAGAGTTATAGCAGGTGGCATGGTAGTTGGAGTATCTGACGAGGAGGGACCCACTACAGGGTTAGGTGCCGAAGAAGCTCCCTGGATCTGGGGACTCAGCATAGTTGGTCTGTTTGTGCACATTAAGTAGCTAGATGCTTGTTCCTCCTATGATGGGTATCATAGAATAACGTGGCTAGGGTGGCCTCTTGTAGAGGTGGGTTGGCATTCTTTCTCATGTTGATTCTGTTGAAAATCTCTCCCATGGGTTTCCGTGATATTGACGGTTTGGGACGAGGTCCAACCGTAGGGTTGGTTTCGGCCGTGACTACACCTCCCTTGGTATCCCCTGCCTCTGTGATTCCTCATCCCGGCTCCTCGTGTTGGGAACATGGATTCATAATTGTACCCTTAAACAGGGAATGAATCCATAAGATGGATGGTGTTGATGGAACCAATGATTGGCTCTTCATCCTCTGATAGGTCAACCTGGTCGGTTGTCCCTAATGGTGTCGTTTGGTGGGTCGGTGCTCGTTGTTCCATGTTTAGGGGGCATGAAATTTTACAGCATCGGGGCTAACTTAGGTCGTGTTCCAGATTTATCCTCTTAAGCTTGTCCCCTCCCGTTTCGATTATGCCTGGATGACCAGATCTTGGAGGGTTTTGAGGCCAATACTGTCGGTTGTGCGGCATCAGGTGTTGCTGGCGGCAACACTGGCTGCCGTAGCTGAGCTCGGAGTATGCCCTGGGCTCGGTTGATAGTCTTCCGAGTCATCCAATTATCAAATTTCTTCCCCTTTTGCTGGTTACTTCCTGCCACCCCTCCCCTTTGTTGGAGTCAGTGTTAGAAATATATGTCACATGTGATGGCTGTGGTCCCAACTCAACCTTCCCGGACTCTACCATTCTTTGCAAGAGGTATTTGAAGATGATGCATTCCCCAATATTGTGCCCCAACATTTGATGGAAGGGAAAATAGTATGTAATGTCATCACGATCGGCTTCTTTGGGTTTCCTCGACTCGGGGAGGTGAATCAAGTTGCGATTCATGGCGGTGATGAAATAGCTGCAGACTTGGTCCTCTCAGAACGAGTATGTTTTATGTCTTCGTTACTCAAATTGGTTCTGCTATGCCCCTTTCTGATCTTCTCGCCTAGGTGGAGGTGGCCGCTAATATACAGGGGACCCTTGACTCTTTGGTGGAGGCCTGAGTGGTGGAGCGGGCACATGGGTTGGCTTCAGGGTCACAGAGGACACTTCAGCTCTGGCTGCTCCCTTTGTGGGAGCCGGTGGGGCTATTCGGGACTTCAAATTGGTCCGCTATAGGGAGTCTTCAATTCTATGGGAAATGGGTGAGAGATGGCGAAAGCCAGTGGTGCACTCCACTAGTATGAGTGGAGTTCGCATCAAATCGTGAAGATTTTCGATGCATATGGAAAGCAACTCATTTTGAGGCATTGGCATGTTCAGAGAGTAGGTCAAAACATTCCATCTGGCGATGAAATATGAGACCCTCTTATTCTCCCTCTGCTTGCAGTTCATGAGGTCGTTGATCATTGTCTTAGGAAACGTTGAGATGATGTGGAACAGGAACTGCTTCCAAAGGTCTTCCCAGCTTTTGATTGACTAGGATTGCAGACTCGTATACCAGACGAAGGCAGATCCTTGCAGGGTCCGTATAAAGCATCTGAGTTTCACTGCTTCTTGTTGTTCCGGAGTCCCCAACATAGGGTCTCAATAGGACGCATAGTGAATCAAATGTTGTTCCAGATCGCATGATCCATTGAAAATAGGGAATACAGGGAACCCAAAATTCGGTGGAGGGGGTGTGTTGTTCACCCAATCTGGGTAGGGCTTCCACTCTCGCTGTATCGGATCACGCTGACCTTCCATTTCTTCCATTCGAGTCGTTAGTGCCTCGATGGTGCTGGTGACACCATGGATTACATCCTATTGGGCCCGGTTTTGGGTGAGTGCAGCATGGGGAATTGTTTGAGGATCTTTCTCAGCCAGCCCCAAGGGTGCATATGCCGTTCGGGACACCCCCGGAGGGTTCGAGCGTACATGATATGGTTGCATCCTAAGTGGAGGGAAGTCTTGGTTTTCATCTAAATCCATATTTAGGTAGTTGTACGGACCAAGCACCTCATTGGGCGGCAACCCTAACCATGCTTCATTTTTCGGGGTAAACCTCAGTCTTTGAGGTGCACTTACTGGAATGCATGATGTGGCTCCACTTGGGATGTGTTTTCAATAAGAAGGTTCCTCTGGAGTAGCTTGGCATTAATCCTCCTAAATTCCTTCATTTCCTCTTCCTGTCGAGCGAATCTCAGTTCGAGCGTGAGTGGAACATTTTTTTCAAGAAGAGGGGACAGATTAAGGGTAACCAGTAATTTGTTCTTATCCTTGTTGAAGCTCGCAGGGTATGAAGAGGAAGGTCAGATTAAGGGGCGGCCATATTTAGGGCGGACCTCTGGTTCTGGGTGTGCACACCTGGTGGTTCGTTATAGGTTTCAACCTGACTAGAACCATCATCTCCCAATCCATCCCGATTTGCATTAACTCTGGTGTCACCCATGGGGTTAACCTCTATGACGTTGATAGATGCATATCGCGGGGTAGGGTAGATGTCATCTTCTAAATAGGAAGAGGATCTTCGACATCTTTTACTGTCCTTACCTTTCATGTGCTGGGATTGCCTTCATACATCTAGACAAAGGGTGACACAGAGAGTTTGATGCGCACTTACGGTACGCCTCCCTCTTAGAGGGGATGTTGTTTCAAACAATAGGATAGGATGGGAACCTCCTCTTCTGATTGTCCTCCCTAGATGAGGGAATACTGACTCGCATGTGGGAGTTTATTATTGAGGGGGTAATAATGCCCCCAGCCCTCAGCGCTGGGGTTGGCTATGTTCCCTAGATGCAGGGTCTCTTCCTATTTCCATTGGTCTTACGAGAGAATTTGTTGTTAAAAATTCCCCCAACCTTGCAGGATGGTGTTGATTTTGGATTGCAGCAGTGGCTACTGCTTTTGCTACCTGCCTGATCTTGCATACCCCCATTCGGGGGTGAATTGTGTTTGGTGTCGAGTTCTTCTGTGAATCAATCCCTTCTTAGGAGGCCGAAAAAGATCTCGGATTGGCCTCTCTTAGGCGCGAAGCCTGTTGTATGCTCTCGGTGGCCTGATTTAGGAGTCCTTGAATAGCTTGTTCCTGTTGGGCCTGACACTTCTGGGACACACTCAAGGCCCGAGTTTAATGGGTGTAGTGCCTTTCGTGAACTGGGAGACCACCCAATTGTCGTCTCAAAGTGATTAAGTTTGAAGGCACCATGTCGAACGGGTTCATTTGGGTGGGGATCAGAGTGAAATGCAAAGCTCCATATTCCCCCATCCTCTTATATGGACTCCCATTCAAGCGTCACGGATGAGGCGGTGCAGCTGGTGTAGCGCACAGAGGCAGGCTATATCCTTGTTCCCTTTGCGCCTCTCGGGTCGCTGTTGCCGCGTCCAAGGAAGTGCTTCTGGGTCGATGTGATGGATGAGGTATCATATTGTCTTGATGAGGTCTACATACCCGTCGTAGGGTAGGAAACATCATTTCAGCTGGTGGAGGGTCATCCATATATTGTGGCAGATGTTGTGCATGCATTCTTCGGAAAATTCTCTGGGTATGTCGAATTGAGAGGTGGTCGTGGGCCAAAACACAACTAGTATATCATCCCTAGCCAGTAGTTTCCTTAGGTGGAACATGTCTTCATACTCCTCTGCTAGTGACTCCTCTACCTAGTCGGCCCAACTGAGATGCCCGCCGATAGTGTGGTCGGAGGACGTGGGAGTAATTGGTGTTTAATCATCATGTGTGCAATTCTGAGGTGGTTCAGAGGATGCACATGGCCCCAGACTGTCTCCTGATTGAGGAAGGGTGTATTTTGAGACTATCTGGGAATCTGACATAATTGATCTCGTCCTTCTGAGTGCCTCTGCATATGAGAGATTTTCTGTGCTTCATTCGGTTGGGGGAGGAACTTCTTGTCGATATGATATTTCATCGTGGGGAGGGCCATCTAAATGAAGACTGTAATGGTGAGGACTACCATTACTGATTGATGCCTCACTGCATAGAGGATTTATGCAGTATATACCCTTGGGAGGACCTCCAAGGCATGTCGTAGGAAGGGGGAACCTTCTTGGCTGCAAAGCGTTGTTACGGGGAGGGCCTTCGCAACAACTACCATCATGGTGAGGATGACCATCATGGTTTAACATTCTATGTGCATCTTGGGGAGCACATTAAAGACACATTGTGACAATGGAAGGACCTTCATGTTGCTTGGGTCCACTTTAGAGAGGACCTTCGCAATGGCGGCCGTGGTGGTGAGGACTACCATCACAGCTGCTGCAATGGAGAGGCCTACCATTACAGCTACCCCAGGGAGAATATCTATAGGGTACACCCTGGGGAGGGCCTTCATAATGTACCGTGATGAGGGGAGGGCCTTCTCGTTGCTTGACGTCTCTACGGGAGGTCCTCCATTATCAGGGTGGTGAGGACTACCACCGTGATCTGATAACCGTCTACGCGGAGTGTCGTTGCAGCGTAACCCCTGGGGAGGACCTTCAGGGTAGGCTACGACAAGGGGAGGGCCTTCTTGATGTGATGAGACGTCACTGCGGGGAGAGCCTACGCAGTTGCGACTATGATAGCAGTGACTACTATCATCATTTGTGGTCCCACTGCATGGAGAGTGTTTGCAGTTTATACCCCACGGAGGACCTTCAGGGTGGACCGCAGTAAGTGGAGGACCTTCTTGTTTCACGATATTTTGGTCACGTGGAGGATTTTCGTGACTCGCCTCAAAATAGGATTTCTTTTGATCGATCATTATATGCCCATGGGGGAGGCCCCTGTGGGTTCTCTAGGGTGGACCTTTAGAGCTGCTGGTAGCGACATTATGGGGAGGACCTTCACAACTACTAATGCCACTCCCATAATATTGTAATGGGTGGGCATGGTTCTGATCATTTGATATACTTTTTGTGGTATTGGGAACCCCATATTCTAGTAGAGTGGAGTCCTGAACCCGCTCTTTGTTTTCCGGCTACCTTCGGTGCGTTCGGGGCGCATTTTTGCGGGCAGTGGGGACCATCTTCTATTGAAAATAGCCTTCACCTTTGGGTCCTGGTCTAATTGGGTACCGGGGTGCTTCTAGGATACACCGACAAACATCTTGACTTTTAACCGGGATATATGCCAGCTCTGGAGCATCCACTATGATGGACGGGTGTCCCCAAGTTGGAATGAGTGAAGCTACTTGATCTGGTTGCCCTTGAGTCGCGGAATATAACTGGCGACACTCCTTGGCTAAAGCAGGGATGTAGATCTACTCCAAGGTAGCTATCTCGTCTTTTAGATGAGTCGCCTCAATTGGGGAGACGGGCTCACGGGCCCAAGTCCTTTCTGATTCTGCTGATGCAATTACATTCAGGAAAGTCTGCAAGATATGATCTGGGATTGATACCTTCTCCTCCATCATTTCCAGGATATGTAGAGAGACATCTTTGGCTAGAATGGGTATGAAGGCCCATTCCGGTATCGGAGTACGAATATCCTTCTCCTGTCCTCCAGTGGTCAGTGGGTACTGACAATTCTCCTGTGTCAGGGTACGCGAACGAATCTACCCCTATACAGGGATACACTGGTTTATCTCTCTGTTTTCCCCCACATCGGGATAACAGACTTTACTTGCATCCGTAGGGAGAGGGCCCTATATATATTGGTTTCCCACCGTATCGAGTCGGTGGCCTTTGTTGGCAGGGATACCTGCCCGTCTATGAGTTGGCCCCACATCTGGGTGGTGGGATTTTTTGATTTCCACCATGCCGGGTTGGTAGGTGTCAAGGGGATTTTCTAGGAGCTGGTCCTGCAGATGTTGGGTCACCACCACGTAGTGTTGGTGGGCTTTACGACCCTGGAGAGGGAGAGGTGCATGCCCTGTAAGTGTCGTCCTTTGTGAGAGACGGGCTTGACAGATCTCAGCAGGGATGCGTGCCTGCTCATATGATGTCTCAATATATGGATGGCGGGCTTTGGAGGAGCGAATAGGTGTATGTTCCTGTTCGTGATGCATCTTTATGACTGGGTAGTAGAGCTCCTCCTCGGGGACAAGGGTATGACCGGTCCTCGGTTGTAAGCTTGCCACCCTCGTCGGACGGTCCGAGGGGCTGAAGCTCGGGGAGCGTGGGCCTGGATCCTCGGGGTTACATCCTCCTAAGAATGAGGATGTTGAGACATGATGTAACCGCGATGATGTCTTTCGGCGGGGGCCTTAGAGCGGAACCCCCGCTCAGTGGGGATGAGGTCCTCAGCATCAACCTCATCTGCATCCCTAATATAAGGGAGGTACATGTTGTCTCGTTACTGGGATTGAATCCCTAAATCGTTGGAGATAGAAAAAGGGGATTTCTGGATCCACTTCTGCGGCCACAGCTGGGCAGGCGACCGGCGAGTCTTGGTGGATTGGAGGGTGTGCATGTCCGCCTCAACCGTCGGGAGATTACCATTTACGTGGCACTCTCGGATCAATGCTTCCGAGACCCAGCGTTGAAGAAATTGTGTAGGTGATGGGGTCAATTGTTGGTGAGGACATCCGGTCATTGCATTGTTGGAAGCACGCGATCGTTAGTTCTTTTGGGACAACATTGGATCTAAGGGAGTTATGTGTGATACCTATAAAATATTTTAACAAATACAAACAGAAAACCCATCATAGCAGCATCTCATGATCCCATGCATAATTAATAACCTTTCATGGCCCTCCTTATGAGTGTAATGGGGACACACAATGGAATTGGGTTAAATATGTCATGCTTGGTTAAATATTCACATCGGGTTCACCATTTTTTTTTGTTTCGGTCTCGAAACTCCCAACGGTTCTATATCCGATGATGCGTGGACCTTCTTTCCAAAGGTAGGAGTTCACCGGGCGATTTGGACAGCGACACTTAAGAACTCACATTGGTCGAGGGGATGGGAAGTCAGGATCATCACACCCTTTTGGTGGGAATTTTTGCCTGTTCTATGACTCTGTTATAGATTTAATACGTATTCATATGTTCGCGAATATTTGGTTTATACCCAAGCATAGTATCCATGGATTACTCCTAGTTGGAAATGGTCAGCTGGACGCAGGGTTTTGTAATCATTTACGGTAGAGGATTACCATCCCTCATTGGATTAATGACTCTAAAGAATTAGGACTCATTGAGACGGTGCTAGGTGTGGCTCGGTGAACCGATGTGAAGATAGTCGGATCGACCGATTGTTGGGCTTGAACCTCAAGGAGGCTTCCTACGTACCCTACCTAGGAGACAGGGATCAATGTCTATGTAGTTCAAATCAGGGTGTCGAAGAACTGACGTGAAGGTGGACCCATGGGTTAGATGGTGATCAGGCATGATCCTCACGGAGGGTTCCTGCGTACCATACCTTAACATGGTTCAAAGTCCTCGTAGTTCGCATAGGCTTGGGGATTACACTCTAAGGAGAACCAAGGTGTGAATTGGGGATTACACTCTAAGGAGGCACCTGGGGTGGATTGAGGGTTACACTCTGAGGATGAACATTGGGTGGATTGGGGCTTACACTCTGGGGAAGCCCATGGTGTGGATTGGGGCTTACACTCTGAGGAGGCCCAAGGTGTGGATTGGGGATTACACTCTGAGCAGGCTCAAGGTGTGGATTGGGGCTTACACTCTGAGGAGGCCCATAAGAGGATTTCACTGTCGATGCTTACTCTAAGACCACGTGAGTCATGATCTGTGTGAGAAACAAGAGGCAGTAGGGACTGGACGATCACGTAGCGAAAGGTGCGTTCGTGAGAAGTGGAGTGGGGCTTACGCATACAGTGGCCCATAAGGTCGGGGCTTACTCCGAGATGGATTCCCATGGAGACAAAGTACAGAGGGAGAGGGAAAGAGGTGATCCTAGGCCTGTCCCCTCCCTTATTCCTGGGGGAAGTACCGAAGTGCATGGGGGATTTCTTATGATGGGTATTTTACTACCCCCCCCCCCCCGAATAAGAGAGAACTTCCCTGGCCCCAACAAGTGGAGGGTAAGAAAGGGGGATCCCGATATCAGACTCCACATTAACGTGGGAATGTGAACCCAGGAATGTTTTGGAAATCTGCTCATGGGTTGGAGTAACCCCTCCACCCCTGCTTACCGTGGGTATGTGAACTCAAAACGGTACACTGATGCGCCTGAAGGTTACATCATGTGGGTCTGCTGGCTTTGGTGGAGGCCTCGGCTTAGCACCGATGAGTGTGGCAATGAGGTATTCACAGAGGATCAGGCTGGATTGGAAGGATTTGATATGGCGCGGGGAACAAGAACTCCAAAGGACTCGACAGTCCATACCGAGGTATGGGTGGTGGCGCCCTTCGCGTAAGAAGGTGCTAGCGAATGGAGAGGCCTTCTGCGAACCAAGGTGGTCTGCGGACTGATTGGAATCCCGCAAACCAAGGTGATTTTCTGAACGGTGATCATCCCACGAACCAGGGTGGTTCGCAACCTCGGGTTCGATCCGCGAACCAAGGTGGTCTGCGGACTGATGGGCATCCTGCGAACCAATGTGGTTCATGGATTTGGGTTCAATTCGAGAACCAGGGTGGTTCGTAGAGGGTTCCATGCGAGCAGCGGCGAGCAAGGGTGGCACCGGTCAGGGGTTCTTCGATAGAGTCTTCACCCACGTAGGAGGATACTACGCGGTGCAGCGGATCAGAAAAGAGGCAAAAACTACCTGGTCCATGAGAAGTACATCTGCGGAGGGACTATGGTTCGTGGTTTTCTCTTCATTGTTATTTTAGGATTGCGGTTCACCAAGTAATTATTCATTTTTGGTTCCTTATTAGTTTGTTCCTAGGTTCATACCTTCTCTGGTTCATGAACTGGAACTTCCGAAATCCTAAGACTTCCTTCGAAATCCTTCCACCCGAATCTGATTGATCTTCTCCAAGTCCCCAAATCCCCCTCTTCTCTTTCCCTCGATATCCTCTTATAATCGGGGAAAAGGATGTATCTATGGTCATGTGACACCTTTTGTGGAGGCCCATGACCGATAACCTGATTCACGGATAACCCGGTCAATTCACAACTCATGGGGGCATTGAGCGCATATCCCCTGCAAACCATACGATCTCCTCTGTGAACCAAATGATCTCAGAGAGTGATTCGCGGCCGTGGGGGGTTCTGCCTCCATTCTGCGAACGACAGCGGATGTTTCTTGGGCCGGTTGACGTGGTCCGCGGCTGGGGTGGTTCATGACGATAGACCAGTTCGGCACCTTTTCCGATTCGCGCCCGCAGAGGATCTCTGACTCCATTCCGCAAATGAAAATAGTCCGCAGAGGGGGTGCTTCGCGGAACCAGCCATGTGGTGTCATCATTTGGGCCGGTCTTCGGACCGGTTCGTCTCCCTGCTTCCTTTGAGTTTTCTCCATTCTTCCCTCCAATTCTTTAGGGGAATTGGGTAGAATTTCCTTTGCGGATTTTCCAAGACCCTACATGTTTTCACTAGGATGATTCTTAAAAATCATCTGATTTCCTATGCATACAAAATTATGTTCTTCAACAACATGTTGAAATTTTTCTTATTTTATAAATTTAGAAATATATTCTTTACTTTTTATCTCATTAGAATAACATTCCCACATAGTTTGAAAGTTATTTTTAGAAATAAATTCTATAGTTGTAGTTTTAAGTTGTTTGAAAACAAAAGGATCAAGTTCATCAAATTTTTCATGTAGAGTTTCCTAAACAGAACTTTTATTTCTATTAAAAACCTAATATTCCTTGATAGTTATATAATAATTTAAAACTATTCATTCATTTGATTTTTGAGGAAAATTATGCAAATTATCTTTATTTTTAAAAATAAATAATTTTCACCAAAAAACATTGTAGTAATAATGTTTTATTTTAATTATTGTAAACAACTAATAAGTAGTTTTATTAATAAAATTTGTCATTGAAACTTGATTTATTGCATGATAGGAAGTAATAACTACTCCATCCCAAAATGTTTAGAAACATGGTATTCACATGGCATGGTCCTAGTATTATCTTGAATAATCATATTTCTTGTTTGGACTACAACATTTTTATATGGGGTTTTAGGTGATGAAAAGTTATGTATAATACATTTTTTAATACAAAAAGTTTAAAAATAAGAATTTAAAAATTCCTCACAATGGTCACTATAAATAGTTATAAAAGAGTTTTTTTATCATATTTATCTTAGGATAAAAATACTTCTAAACAAAAAAGGATTCAAACATCATTTATAGAAAATATTCTATTGTGTATTTTTTGTAATCATCAATAAAACATATACAGAGTATTTTCCACTAATATTTAATTTTTGGTTATGACCAAACAATTCTATCTACACTAACTATTAATTATCAGAAGTCAGGACTTCAATAATTGATTTAGAAAGTGACTTAATTTTCATTCCAAATCGATAAGGATCATTGACATTTTAAGTATCAAAACTATGTTCTAATATATCCTAAACTAGTTCTTTCTTAGATAACATAGAAGATTTTATAGGATTATAGTTTCTTAATCATCTATGACATAAAAAATATCAGACATCCATTTCAATAAGGCAAGGTAGTACTCGGGTTTGATGGTCTTCTATGTTATGTGTGGAAACATTCTCATGACGATTAGAAGAAATAAATAATTAATCATTAAAACTAAAAATAATAAATTTACCATTCTCAAAGTTTACAAGATAGCAATAATCACATAATTTAAGTATGAAAAAAAATTATTATTCCCTTCAACAAATAAAACATTTTCAAATATGGATTTTACAAGAAGAAAAATGTTACTTATTATGATAATTTCTCATTAATCATTATTTCCATAAGTGAATATTACACCATTAATATTTATAATCATCTTAAGGATGTTTTTTTCTAATAATTTGTCACGAGTATCCAATATCCATCTAATAAATATTTTTTATTGTTGATAAATTATTTGTTTTTCTGAAAACCACCAAATTAGATATTTTTAACCCAAAAATTTTTAGGACTGATATTATTAGAAACAATTATATTAGGAATCCAAAATTTTAAAATATTACTATGTTGAGAAAAAATTGAATAATATGAAAAGTAACCTTCATGAAATCTTAAGTAATAGATTTTGTTTAAAGAAATTTTATTCTTCTAGTTCCCACCACTTTGACACATAGGAAAAAATAGAGCACTTTTTGGATCCAATAAGTTATTATTACAATTTGGCTCTTTATTTATATAAACCATTATAAATAATTCTTCATGATGTCAGATTTCTTTATAAATTTTAGTAGAATATTCCATACCATTGGAAATTTTTGAAAAATATGTTTCCATGATATAAAATTTAGAATTAAATTTTAGAGCAAAATTTTAAACCTTAGAGGAATTTTTTTTAAATATGCTTTATAATATACTGTTGTAAATATTTTTATGGAAATTAGATTTTTCATGTACTTTTAAAATATAATCATTCTCAAGATTCAATTTATCTAAATATTTATAAATATATGATATCTCTGTAGTTAAAGTATAAATCCTTTAATTTTCTTTCACATGTTTTTCTTGAGATATTTCATGTATTTTAATAATCATTAAATATTAATTCTCAAGTAATTTTAGAGATCTAGAAACTTATTCAATGATTGTTAAAGTATTTTTTTTATTTGGTAAAGAATATTACTGAACAAAATATATAAAACCGTTATCAATACTATTTGTGTAATTAGTTTATAATGTAATATTTGTTAAAGATTCTGTAGTTACCTTTCCCTTGAACCATTTTTTAACCCATGTAATTTTTTCATAGAATCTAATATTCATCCATCTTGAACATCCATTATCTGATGAATTTTTATAATACCTATCTCTTACACTTTTCTTCTATGTATCTGAAGCATTCAGACATTTCTTGGTATTGTTTTTGTAATATATATTGCAATTTCTATCATAATTTCATTCATTTTTTATCCTCTATTTTTATCTATGGATAATCTGGTCGGATGTGTCAAACCTTATTACAATCAAAACATATAACTTTTAAATAATCCTTTCTATCACTTTTCTTTTTTTGATTTTTCATATATTTTTACTGTAAATCTTTATTTTTTCCCACTATCTTGCTCATCCTTTTTAGAAGATTATCCAACTAATGACCAGACTATTCTAATTAAATAAAAAATTTATTCTATTTATAATTCATAAATAATTTCTTAAAAGACTGAACATTACTATGTACATATGAAGATTTTTCAAATGCTACTCATCAATTCTTGTTTTTATATTTTCTCGGTATCTATTTTCAACCTTACCCCATATTATATAAGGGTTCCAATTAAATCATCAAAAGTAAGATTAGTAATCCTTCTAGTATTATCCAAGATAGTTATCTTGGATTCCCATTATCCAAGAATTATTTCAATAATATTTTCCACTGATATTTCATCTATTAGTCACTTCTCACCATGTGATTGTAAATAGTTTACAATGGTTATAAATATTTGGTTCATTTTAGCAATAGTTTCTCCAAGTAAAAAATTAAACTATTTATAATATCTCTAAGCATATCTCTTATTTTATTAATGGCTTCATAAGTTTCAAAATGAGTTACCTCTATCATATTCTAAATACTATTTTCATCTTCAAATGAATATATCAATATATATATGTGTTTCTTGTCATTGTATACAATAATGTATTCCTTACTCTATAAATAAACTTATATTCATGTTTACTCTAATTTTTAAAATAAATAAATTCTTTTTCTTCAACATTATAGTTTCTATTCAACATCCCAAAATGTTCGACACCAATATTAACAACAAAAGATTTTATTCTATCTCTCCAGAATTTATAATCACTACCTTCAAAGATAGGTGGTTTCCTATGATTCAAATTATCATGTGTACCAATATTTTATCCTTCCCTCTTATAGAAATAGAAACTCTTTATAAAATATATATTAGTTTAATAAAAATTTATAAATATACATTTTACTAGAACATTAAAACATCCAGTAGATAAAAACATTAAAAAATCAACATGTAAATCAGTGGAACCTTCTTTGTTACAAATTGATGGATTGTATGAGTATAAGATGGATGTAATAAGGTTGAATTATAATTTCAAAAAATAAAGCAATTATAAAACCTAGATCCACTTTCATTAACAAAAATTACTCATTAATTTTTCAATGATCATAGTTTATATATCAAACTCAGAAGTCATCCAATTAATCATATTTTATTAACTGGGATCACATTCTGTTCGACAAAGTAGATATTTAGAAGATTAAGTGAAACAAAACATTAATATAATTAACATAGAAGGATTTTATTTTTAAATAAGTAATATGAAAACTTATAACAAAGTAAAAATTAAATAAAATCATTATAAAAGATACTCTACTCATTAACCATAAGAGTAAAAGAAGTAAGAAATCATTACATAAGATATCCACATTTTTCAACATAACTATAAAGGTCTATCATTCAAAACTAGGGAAGACCAAAAATATGATGACCATAATAGCCCTATATTCCAAAACCATGGAATCTCTGGATACAATGATCAATATCAACTCTATATTTCTTAATCAATATATACATCGATATGAATATCATTATCGTATCTATCTTCTATCCCACTAGAACCCCTTGGTCAGCCTGAACAGGATCACCTATCTTCCTATCCCCATAATCCCTTGATCTAAAAATTGAACGAAATAAGAGAATAAATACGAAAATTATTTACTAGAAATTTAAATTTCATCACTCAGAATCCTTATTACACAACATTTTGAAATATTATGAATCATAATAATGATATGTTTAGGTAGAGTGATATTCCAATGCGTTGAGCTGTAAATGAAACATCTTCCAAATACTCCAATGCAGTCATATTTATAGGAATCCATGCAATAGTAATATATCAATGATTCGTGTAGTTAGTATAAATGTCATCATATGATCCTCAATAGACATATTAGAAAACTTCCTCCATCCGATATTGTTTTTAGAGCACCATTACAGTTCTATAATGAATTTTTTCTAATGGAAAATGTTCCAACACTACTATTATAAGCATTTTTAAATCTGATAGATGATACTATTTTTCAATCTAATGAAACAAATTATGGTTAGTCTAATAGATCTGAATTACTTTTAGTATGATGGAAATGACTTTGATCAGTATGATTGAAAAACATTAGTCAATCGGCTAGACAAAACAGTAGTCAATCCAATTTATCAGATTATAGAATATAAATATTATAATTTTTTATATATTACCTATTCTTTGATTTAGTATAAAAGATTTTTTTATATAAAAACATTCTAAAATACATGGTACATCAAATGTTAGTAAAATATGGTTTTGAGAAAGTGTTTTTTATTTTCAAAACTATGCAATGGAAAATTAAAACGTATAAACATATGACTGAACACCTTCCTATGGAAGAAATAAGATCGAACACCATAGTTACACAACCAAACACCACCCTAGAATAAAATATAAAATTAATTATTCATTTATAATATCATGATATTTTAATGTACAATATATGCAACACGGAGCTTATATGAACCATGTGATATTATTATTAAAATTGGAAAATTATAACGTCGCCTTTAAATTGGCATGTATGAATAGTATTAACCAAAATTATGAAATATATATAAATTTATTAATCAATAAAAATTTATTGATTAATTATTTGGAAAAAAGAATTCAATTTTTAGTAGTCATTTTAATATTTAAAAATATTTTTCCTTCAAAAATGGGTTTCATTATTCTTTATGAGAGAATATTTTAATTAATTTATTAATGTTTTTGAAATTATATTTCATACATATGATATAATTTTTTAAATTATCATGTCAAAATTATTATATAATTTTTTGAAAAAATTTTCTGAATAGTTTTATTTTCCAACAAATAGTGAAAATACATATTTTTATTTCAAAATGTATTTTTATCGAAGAATTTTAAATGTTATTTTAAAAAAAATTAAATTAAACATTAGTTCAATTATAATATTAATAATATTACTAATTTCATTAAAAATGATTTTATATGTATTTTTGTCTAAAAAATATTAATACTTAATTAAACATTTTTTATAAAAATCCATTTTCAACATCTTTTACTTCTTTATTTTTAAAATTAATTTATGTCACTTCATGATACTAAATCAATAAAAATGGATTCTATATTTAGAATCATTATTTTAATTTTTTTTAAATCACATTTATTTTTATGCATTATGAGTAGTAAACTTAGAAAAGTGTAACACACTAGTGAAGTGTAAATGGGTTTATTATGGTTAAAACTAATGTGATAGGACTTGAAATTCAGTAAAATACTTAAATTTATTTAAATATATTATTCTATTTCATCTATAATCTTTTATTCTTATTAAATATGACCTTTTTTAATTTAACATATATTTATATCTTTATAATATTTAAGTAAAAGATAAAGTCCAAAATAAAACATTCATTCTTTTAGAAATTATAACAGTTTTTTAAAGGTATATAAAAACATATGTGTGTTTATAAATTTATAACATAAATATTAATTAGTTATTTTTTATGGTAATTTATTTTTCATTTTTAGTGATGAAATAATTACATTAAATGCTTACACAACACTCACTCAGTTCTTGTGCAAGTAGTAAAAAAATATAGTAAATTATTTCTAAAAATACTAAAAGTAATTATTTTTATTTTATAGTTTCCTAAGAATTTTATAGATAAATAATAAATATTGATGATTTTTTAAAGGTATATGTACTAATTTAATTGTTTTCATGTTGTTTTCAAAGTCAAATCATGTGAATAGCTATTAAAATTACATTAATAGTTTTTTACATTAAATCTATTTTGTTAGATTATTGAAAAATCATAAAAATATTACAAGGGAAAATGTATTATTTTTAAGTGGTCTAAAATTTCATCCATTATCCGTTTATGATCAAATTTTCAAAATATAATTAAAATTATATCATGTTAATATTAAAAAAAGTTGATTACCACAGTTAATGTTAAAAATCGTTAATGAAGGGGTTAATGAAAAAGATTTAGTTTAAAATGATTTCTAAAACAATATAAATTTATTTTATAATTATATTTAGAACATATAATCGTAATATTATAATCCGATTATTATTTTAACCACCGGTAAATGAATTTTACTTTATGATATTTTGATATTTTGATATATTATAAGAGTTCCCCTCCCGTCAACTATTAATGGACACCCCTTCTCTCTTTTATTTACAGCACTTTGATAATACTATATTTGTTTAACACTTCCCAAATATATTGTAAACATATATCTATAATAATTATATGTTCTTTTCTTCTCAAAATACCATTCCAATGGTCCTTAAGTGGAGATCTAAATAATGTCTATGGTAGAAGAGGTAATCAGATTTACTGACACTTTCAAATTTAATTCTTATTCTACTTCATATAAATATATTTTTCCCATCCTAGAGTAAAGAATTTAGTATTATAAATATACTGATTATTTATAATGTTTATGTAAAAATCATTATCCATCTCTTTTCCTTCCTATGAAAACATAAAACACCACTCATGTGTACGTGTGGATTCTAACCTCCATGTAATAGTTTAATTAGTTTTCAATAACCACTTTATTGGAATGGTTATAAAGATGAAAAACAATTATATGATATTTATGAAATTATTATTATTTTATATTTATAATATTATTTTTATCTTTTCACCTTCCAATCCTTTGGAAAACGATAACGTCACTCGTACATATTTGTAGACTACCATCTCTACAAAGATAAGTTACCCATTTTTCATTTACTATTTATATGGATGGTTATAAGAATACATTTAACGAATATATATGATATAATCATGATTAAATAATGTTGATTTGTTATTCTCCTTTATTTTTTCCATCTATTGAAAATTTAAAACGTACGACCTACTATCTTTATGAACGGTGGAACTCATTTTTATATCATTAAATTTTATAGATAACTATATATATAATTAATATATATGATATTTATATAATGGTTAAAATTATGTTACCCATGAAACAATAATAAAATTATATGGGCCTAAACTACTGAACCAAATTCTCATGATAATAGAAATAGTAAATACTCATAAATGATGATCCTAATAAAAAATTATTAATAAATGGGTGTTGAATTGTTATAAGTGGATCATATATGATATTATAATTATGTAAATGACTGTACAATATGATTATAATAAATTAAAATTTATTTTAAAATATTTTTTATCACTTGTGAATAAATTGAAATTTTTTTTAACTGGTTTCTAACACAATTTTCATTAATTTGGTTATACTTCTACATCTTTGACTATGTTAGTCCATGTTTAGGCTTGAAATTACCATTGATTTTATTATGTTTTATTTTCACCTTTTTTTAGGATTTTCATTTCTTACCCATAATCCCTTCATCTATTATATCTCACTTCAATGATATAATATTTTTAAGATACTTCGTCTCAATTTACACTCCATTGAGAAATATTTTTTATTAAGAACCTATTTACTTTTATGTGGTGTATATACTACCACTTTGAGGTATTTAAGATGAATATATATTTATTCAGGAAGAATAAAGCATCTATTCAAGTTTACACTAGAAATATGTTTCTAATTATATGTCATATAGGTGGTATGAATTTATTTTACAACCTCAATTTTTTGGGATATCTCTTATTTTTATTAATGGGGTATTAACATATTTTAGTTAAAAAATCTATATATTTTCTATCCTCTAGATATCTAATAAATTTCAAAATTTTCTTTACAATTTTCTGATATTTGTAACATCAATCGCATAAAGAATTAATTAATATAAAATCCAATATTATTTATATTTTGACATGAAATAATCTTCTTCTCTATCCATATTTTCCAAAATTGTTTAAAAAAGACCATTTTATTTACAATTTTTTTTACTAATACAATTTGATGTTATCCTTTACTTTGTAAATGGTTTGAATGGGATATTTAGAATTTTTTTAGAAAATATAATTTTTATATTTTTTACAGAAATATAAAAGGAATGTTTTTTACCACATAAAACATTATTTGATATTCTTACCATTATAATTGTTTTAGACTATTTATCTTCTTCTATAAGTTTTAAATGGTTTTAAGAGGAAAAAATATTTAATGAAATATTGAATTAGAGATTCTATTCAATTTTATTTTATTATATAATAGACATAATTTAATTATAAATCAAATATTTATTATGAATGGTTGGTCATATTATCTTTTATTGGTTATTTGGTTATTAACATTCTCTTGTAAAATTCAATTCCATGTGATAATTTTTTATTGAAAATTAATTTTTTATTAAATATCAATTTTATTTATATAAATGATATTCCTATTTCCATAATTTTATTCCATTGATATATACGTTTTTTATAAATTTTATTTTAATGACTGGATAAATCTTTACATTCAATATTCATTACTCAATATTAATATTTTTTCACAAGTCATTATTTTGGAATTAAATTGAACATTAAAAATATAAGGAATTCAGTGGGAATGTTGTGATGAGTGTCCATGGTTATAGATATCTCCCTGATTCAAACTATAGGTCTCATGAAAAAACAAGTTGGTAGGCCTTAATAATTGGGTATTTTCATTATTCCTACCCATCAGTTAAACTGTCATTGACCAATGCCATGATGGTAAAAATATCATGTTATCTATGATAATGGTGTCCAAAAATAATCATTTCCTTCCATTATATATTATTTATTATTATCCATGAGATTATTTCAATGATATTATATGTAGATGCATTTCATGCACAAGTTATTGGTATAATACTACTTTAAGTTGTTTATTTTTCTATATTGTTTTATCATTATTTACACATGATAAATTCTACTATACATAACCATTATTAAGCTTCAGTTATCTACCTTTATTTGTTTTAATTTATCTAGGATATAAAGAAGGAATCTTTTCATGATTTCAAGGATGCATCATGTTTAATAGGACTAATAAACTAGTTGTTATTTTTTGTTGTGATAACTTGTATATTGAAAAAATGTATTAAATAAGACACCATCATTGGGATACTGGGATTGGGGTTTCTATAGATGGTATCATATAAAAATAAGTATAATCATTAGTTACTATATTTATTGAAACATAAATTATGGAACATAACTATATGATAGAATTTGAAGATATGTAAATGCATAGGGTGATATCCTAATGATTTCCAATAAAAACATCAATGTATGGATACTAGAAGTGTCAATGGTTTTGGAATAAATATATCTACTGTTAATAATCCAAAAATTAGTTGGTCTAATAAATTTCATTGGTATCATATATTCTTATTTTTAAGGGGAAATCATTTTTTTCTCAAATTACATTAAATATCCCTATTTATGATGCCTAATCGTGTCGAGGAGGTCATAGGTGCATATGGGGATCATTTAGAGCATGGATCCCAAAAAGGGGGGGGGACACTTGGCCGAATGGTTAGGTGAAATTGTGAATCCCAACCCGTATGTTTTCCCTAAACCGTGTGGCTGTAGATAGTGGTTTTTGGTTTGTATGTGACCATAAAAACAAGGGAACATAGTCATGCGGTGCTGCTGATTTTTTGGTTAGAGCCCATTCACACGGTCAGCACATTGTAAGACAAACCCTGCTCCTAACCAGGTGTCTTGACCCTTTAAAGAAGTGATTGATGCATGGTTGGAGCACATTTTGGACTACTACAAGGCCAAACCATTCACCCTTTTTTTGTTCAAAATCCCATTTAACCAAATTTAATCCTAAATCCTAAATTTATTTTCCCTCTCCTCTCATTTCAGTGTTAATCCCTTCTCCTCCTCTCCCATGGATCAAATATCCTTCATCCTATGATATCATAATCTCTCACAAATTGTGTCTAATTCAATATTATTTGGAATAAATGGATATATTGAATTATTCTCTCCATTATTATTACATTATATCTATGTTTATCATTGAATATGTTGCTCTATTTAGGTACAAGACCTTTTTTTTTATTTTTAGGGTGTTGGACTGGTTCATCATTTTTTTTCAAAAGTACTCCAAATATGAGGCTAATATCAAATGAGGGCGCTTCTATAACCTTTAGTGAAGTGGTATCATCAATTTACCCATGTGTTATGATACCTTGTAGCTTTTCTGTTATTTTGTAGGCTTTCTTTTTATGAGAATCCCATTTTTATAGATTTCTTCATATGAGAATGATCATCGATCCAAGATACACACCATTTGATCCTTTTTTTAGATTATGATTACCTTATTTATAGACACACATGGGTGTGCCAAATTGAATTTACCCATGTGGTTAATTTTCTCAAATGCCTAAAACTCATATTTATATATTATATTAGAATTTAAATAGATGTTTCCTTGATATTTGTATGTTTAATGGGAACCAAGGCACCTATTAAGTACTTGGTCTACATAGAATTGGAATTTCCCATGTAATAAATTTCTTTCTTTACCATGTCACCTTTGAAATGACGTTTACACCTTCTATGTGCCTTTTATATCATATAAACGTATTTTCCATGTTTTAGAAAATTAAAATGGTTGATAACATGGGGTGAATTAAAATTTTTTGTTTTTTTGATTATATGAATTAGATTTCATAATATGGAATGACTTATAAGGGTGTTATGAACACACCAATTACATCATGTTCAATCAAAGTTAATTAATCACATTATGAATCCATGTTTAGAATGAACTTGATGAATGTGATGCATGGGATGGAACACCTCATGCTTATATTCATAAATATTATTAGGACATATTATGGTATGTGTTATGATGGTAAAGATTCTATTAAGAATGAAGGTATCATGCTCCCTTACCATGGGTTATGTGCATGAAATCTAACACCATTATCACTAGTTGGGCATTGGGATTGAAACGTTGTGTCCCTTGTTAGAGTGTTGACATGATGGAAGACTCACTATCTCAGGTGATAATAATGGAAAGTCCCACTTGATATAAAATGTAGAAAAATAGCCATAATTTTTGAGCTTATATTCTCATTATATTATTTATGGATGTCCAGCTTACACCCCTGTCCCACCAGCAACTAGTAGTCCAGGTATATGGCCACATACATTCCCACGTACTTGGTTCATATAGGTGGATGAAATATATGACTACACTATATATATATATATGTATATATTATAGATAGTTATTGATCAGACATACATTCCAGCCATGACCCGAAGTAGGTAGAACCACTAGGTGTCCTTTAGGAACCGGAGGATGTGGGTTATTATTTCAGAATTGTTTTGTAATTATTTTTATACCTACACACTATTATATTTATGAGAACATCATAGATCACATATAGACACCATTGGTTATGGACTACTTAGATTTTATCTCACAACCTTCTCGAGCTGAATTTGGTACTCTAAAAGATTATATGATTGTAGGTACAGATAAGGGAAAATGACCTACTTCAAGTTGTTGATACTTTTTGTTATTTTCACGACCCCCTCCCTCCAAAGATGCACCTCCATGACAAAATATTATGAAATGGAGCTAATGACCCTCAATTCCTGCCACCAGTAGTCCTTAGGGTGGTGATTAGAACCAAGGGTAGAAAGATCTCACAATATGCTATGCATTACCCTTTTTAAGGAAAATATGATCACGGGATAATATTGTCCTTCCCAAAAAAACTCCACATACAATATATAATGTAAAACCAAAACCCATCCCACATGCATGTTTTCATGTAAAACTGATATAAATTCAATAAAACTCTAATGTACGTTCCAAAAGAATATATTTATGTAGTGACATGACAACTATCCCCACGTCTGAGCTAGTAAGGTCAAGAACAGTCAACGTAATCCTCTTGGAAACCTAATAAATTATTTATATACATTGGGTGAGCATATGAGTATACTCTGTAGAAAAAACCTTGGTATCCTTTGCACAAGTGGGAGAAGAATACTAATTCCCCTATGAGAAAACAACAGAAACTAGCAGCACATATCAAGGAATACTAGATATCCCAACCTCACTATGCCAGACCCACCAAATAATGCATGTCATGTAAGAAAAATTAATTATCCCAAAAACGTTTTGGAATGCCACACGACTACCCTATGGTTTACTACTAATAAGCTAATTGAAAATATCATAGAAAATCCACACTCTTTTTCAAGCCCCATTTCACATCCCACCCGCAGACACCTGGGCCTCGTATAGTCTCGTATCCTAGGAAAATGAAGATCACCACATCCTATCTATAGCACCTATTTAATAACCATACCACATCACACCCACATTTATCTGGGCAGAAACCATTACTCATCCCAAAGACACATGGGAGAGCACACCACATCGCATACAGTAGACACCTAGGAAAGAACACCTCACCCACGGACACATGCGACTCACAACTCTACCAGAACAATATTGATGATTACTAGGATAAAAATGCCAAGAATACGGGTAGAGAAGAGCCCATAACAATACATTCATCATCCCAACGGTATGTTGGGAAACAAAACCCACCCTTGTGATAATGGGGTAATTCATCACATAATTTTCAACTAGTGTTGGGCATGTATAAATATCTCAAATAAGTACAACTAAATATATATATATGTATCAAATACTCAGCCCATATTATGGGATTTTCTAAACAAATAGTCATCCCCCAAAACCGCCATTGCTGCTACCTCTAAATAAACAACTACACAACAAGCAAAAATTTAATTCAGAAACCCAACCAACTCATTTAATCAATTGAATTTATTTATTAATAAATCCATTTATTCATTCCATCCCTACCTAAGAAACTACCAACCACACCACACACCAATCCATATAGCATTAAGAACACATAGGAAAAGAACAGCGTTACAATAGACCACTATATATTTCCTCTCCACCTTATCCCGTACTAACCACTACCATCATTATTTCTCATTGTAATTTCACCAAATCCACAAACTGATCCACACAAAAAATGACATCCAAATCACATTGACTCCCATAAACTCCTCTTATAAACAACCATCAGCATCCCCACGTCCCAGACATACCACACTGAGCAACACAAAAAAAAAGAACCCAACAGTAGTCCCACTTCACAGCACTACTCATCCACTCCACAATCAATCAATCACTCAACCTGAGATTCCATTAAACCACCTGAACCTCCCCACACATAACCTTACTCTCAATAGTAGAACCCCAAAAACATACAAGGATCCCATTAGTTATGTCATGTATCATATTTTCCGTGTATTATTTGTAAATATTATATGGAATTATTTCATGACCGGGTGAAAAAAAGACACATCATTTCGAGGCCTAGTGAGCCTAGAATGGTGGTTTGAACTTTTTTTATGTTAAGTGAGTCATCACATGTGCGTGGGTGTGGAAGTTTCGAAACAGATTCCCATATTCAAAATACGATGGCACCATTGCGTCTGGGATGATGACTTTATCCAGGAACTAGACTAACCTCGACCAGCATAGGTTGAGGGAATAAGTTACTTTTCAGACATTTTTATTAAAAACGAATCAAAATAAATTCCAAATTTTTATTTTATTTTTTATGGAAACATCCACTGCAGCACATCAACAGGGCCATTGTGTCAATATTAAATGCCCTGTCATAATGGCTTAAGAAATAGGCACTTAACTAATTAATGTCGTATCGTATCATAACACTGAATCACGTTTCCCTTTTAATGTGTTAAGTGATTTGTGGTCATTGATGAATTCTTGAGAGAAATCTGTTGAGAATCCGCGGGAGCGGTGGAGAAAACCCTCAACGACGAACGACGATGGATAGATGTTGAGAATTGATGTGCCAACGAAGATGGAGGATCTTGACAATGATGGACACACGAAACCTTCATCAGTGATCAATCCTATTTGAGGTATGGGTTTGTTATTTGAATTCTTTCCCCGTTTTCGAGTTTAAATGATGAACACAGGTCAACCATGAATATGTTGATCTGTGGAATCGTATGTTCTTGTAGGAGTGATTATCTTTGTAATCATTTGGGGAATTTATCCATGTTGAATTGTTTTTGTGGTTGATTCTTGCTCCGTTTAAGCCTATTAATGGGAGTAGATCAACGTTGTGACGAATGATGGCGAAGGTTCATTCCTCAAAATTGATTTATTGGATTTTCTTACTTTTTTTATTCGCGCATTCTTCAAGTTCTTCGTGGGGTGATGAACAAGGGATCTTAGCACATCTGTTTTGTGACACAACGATCCCAATTTGGAGAGTCGACACCACAGTGACATTGTGGAGGTGCGATGATGATGGCAGACGATGAATCGGGCCGGATCGAGAAGGGTTGTTCTTCAAGCGTTCTTCACACGGGAAGATCAAAACTTGTTTTCGAGGCCAATTGGGGGCCCAAAAACCACAAAAGTGGATTCATGGTGTCGGGAGACCAAAAGATGAAGTTTTTATGGTGATCGAACGGTCGGATCTATGATTGGGGTAGCACGGGAGGCGCACTGGCGAAGAGCGTCATTTCTATAAATTTCTAGAATACACGGCGTGTACTTTTGAAGAACATGCCATGTATTGATTGTGGGGTGGCTAGGGTTTCAGGGGTCATAGAGGAATAAAATGGTGTGTAACCTTAGTCACATGACATGTTATATTTTTCCCTGGAACTCGGCGTGTATGTTTGTAAATACACAGACACTGGTTGAACTACAAGACTTCATGAGACATGACGTGTACAGCATGGAAGAGGCGACTACGTGGAAATCGGCATGTATCTATGGGGGTACACATACATGGGATGGAGTACATGACCGTGTACTCCATCGCATATCCATGTGAGGCCAGTAACGCAGGTCACCCCGTGTACCGATTACACGAGTTGGAGTACACGAGTTGATGACCATGTATGGGTACATAGCCAGCGTACACGGAGCCAACCCTAGTCACTCGGACACGGTGTGTACACCAAAATACACATCATGTACTCAGTTTTCTACACGAACATCATTATGTCATGGGCCATTGTACATGGGAAGTACCTGGGGTCAGACAAAAAGACATGGAACTTTTCTACACGCCGTGTACTTTTTGGAAAACGACATAGTACTCTTGTTCACCGTATCATGGACATCTTTCATTTGGGTTAGTGCCCCTTCTTCCCATTCCCCAAAAGGCCAGGCACCATTACTTTCTACAAGAGTATGATCCCTTCATCAGGACATTCTGTGATAGAGTCGGCATCCCTCTAAGAGGCCCGGAGCGAGATCCTCTATCCATTCCTGACCCTAGGTAGAGTCAGGCATCGATGTGACCAAATCTACCGAGCTTTGATCCTCTATCAAGCTAGTGTATCACCTAGTTGGTGAATCCGAATGAGTCGTGGTATCCACCATTTCCATAGTAGTGATCCTCAACTGTGTGTTGTGATCTTTCCCACTCATGAGTGTGTCTCCCATAATGAGTGCATCTATCTGTTGTGGTTCATCCCACTCAAGAGTGTGTCTCACGTAATGAGTGCATCTACCTCTCATGGATGTTCCCGAAGAACATTACATCTTTTACGGATGTCGTCATAGCTACCAGACTCATGGAGTGTTTCTCTCGTAACGAGTGATTCATGGAATCTTCGAACGGAATCCCTCGACGGGGTATGCTATTATGTGACTTGCCTCTGGACTACGGGTCTGTGTTTTGAGTATATCTAGATTGTTTCACTTACTATATGTGGACATATAATGTATGTAGTAGATGGTACCTTTGCTTTACTGTTTTGTGGTTTTTGGGGTCCTCTACTAAGTATTGTTATACTCACCCCTACATGGGCATTGCCCACATGTCTCATGTCTTGTGCAGACGAGCAGCCATTTGACAGAGTCCAGGGTGGAAGAAGACAGTACTAAGATTTTTGAGTTCCCTACAGGAGTAGGTGTTCCTACGGCTACGGCAGCAGTCCCAACACCTCTTTGTGTTCACAGGTTTGACTTTGCAGTTTTTAGACTATTGTTTTGTTGGGCATGTATTTTTGGCCCAGTTTACTTGCAGCACTTTACTTTTCGTTGCACTATAGTGGGTGGGTTTAGTAGTATGCCTGAATTTTAATCCACCTTCACCCTCAGTTAGTGATATCCAAACCATAGACTGATCATAGAAAACAAACATTATCCTCTAAGATATTCAAAAAGAGTGTCTATCCATGGGATAGTGTAATGGTTCTCGACCATCACCAGATTCAACCTCCGAATGTATATTCACAACCTCAGACCACCATCTGCATTCTCCACAAATAGGACTAGAGCACACCACAATGAACACCATGCCTAATAAATCCCTTCTTCATCAGGCCATCAATCTGAATCTGCAGCTACCACAAATCAGAAGGTTCCATTTGATAATGTTCCATCAAAATCAAACATGCATCGGGCTATAAGCCTATCTTGAATTCAATGTCATGTTTTGGGAGTTGAATCACAACATACTAGTAGAAAAAAATATATGAAATACACAAAAACTCTAGAAACTGCCACCATCATAGCATCCACCAATCTCACTAACAGCTCGGCAAACAAGGAATGAAGAGGCTCCACATGCCGAGTTCCCATCTAACAACTCCACTAGCCAAAAAAGTAACATGATGGACATCCACATTTGAAAACATGACCATACTATGGAATCTATTGATAACAACATGAAAATAATGAAATGAGTTGATGCAAAGGATGATATCACATGGTTTTATATATAGTACGAAAAGATCTCCACATGACTGATGCAGTCCCACAGTTTTTCTACATCCTCGGCATACATCAAACATGTTGGTCTAACCTCCTACTAGTGTACTCAACACTAAGTCCGTGAGAATAATCTCTATGTCTAGTACTAGAGTATGAGCTAGTCCAGGATCAAAAGTGAAGTCAAAGGCTCCAAAACAAAACAAATCATAGGCAAGGGTACTGAACAAAAAAATCGTTCCTCAAACAATCTCTGTCCCTACAGGAAATACAATCTCTATAGTGTGCAACTAACCATGCTTAGCTCCTCTGCCACTATCCTGAAGACTACCTTTCCAACCATGCTCGAGTCATGGTCCCTAAGGAACACCCTGAGGTTAGACTCCACTATATCTGTCTCCCCAATGTGGAGCAGGAGCCTATTGTCCATGATGCAAAAATGCCCTATCCAACTACTACTACTAAGGTGGGTGCTATACCGTCCCACATCCATCATGTTATGCTCGAAAAACCATTGGGAACTGAATCATAATATTCTCATGGGTTACACAAGTGAAAAACCTTAGTACCAAGATCACAAGAAATGTATAATGACCTGAAGGCCAAAATGGGAATGGATGAGGTTGACTCCCTGCTTTAAGAAACCTCAAAATACCTAAATCCGTAGACCTTCTAATGGTAGCCTTTCCCATAGAAGAACTCTATTGGATCCCCTCTCACATTATTCATCATTGTGAATGCATATTCTCAAATACCTTGCCCTTGTTTTGGACCTCCAAGTATGCCGACATGGTGAAGGGAGTAACCAAAAACTAGAAAGAAGGATGAAGTGCTTCCTCATGATTTCTCACATTATACTCTTCATCTGTAAAGGAATCTAGATAAAAACAAAGTATATCTTTGAATTTGACCATAGCTCCCATTCCAACATAATCTCCTGCTACAAGAAGAGTAACTCCTACCTCTTATCGGGCTTCATGGTCGAATAAAGTAATTTTTCTCAGAACAACTTCTAAAAATAGACCCATAGAATGCCATTCCCCATCCTATTCACTAGTTACAACATCAAAGACTATCGTACATCACCCCTCGTATATATCACTACCAAATGAAATCATTACACTGTTAGAACCTGAATAAAGATGAAGGTGATCATAAGATCCTTAGGCCAACCCTCCGTCTCTATGTATAAAACACTACCCTCGTACTTTCACAGAGTCTTCTGCATGAAATTATGCAGTGTATTCTTCCACTGATCATCTAAGTCTACTTGATCAACCATCCATCAATTGACTGGGTTAACCTACTAAGCCTCTACTACCTGCAATAGATGAGGATGTCAACCAGGTGCCATATCTAAAAAAGGTAAAAATGGAACTCCTAAGGCCATGTATTATGGAACATTATTTTTGATTCATTTTAACTAATATTAGCTAATTACTTATTTAAAATTTCCCATGAAAACTAATTAAAAAAAAGAACACTAGTTTTTATGATGTATTTACCTTTCCTAGGGTCTCTACCCTGCAAACGGTGTAGCCTCACTTGGTCGTTTAGTAGTCTCAGATTCCTTGCATCAGATCACGGGGGGCCTAAAATCCCATGTCCTTCCTAGTCATCATGGACCTATGTTATGCACCAAGATCAACTGACATTGATTCCCTAAAAACCCATGAAATAATCCTTATTCCTAACTCAAAATTCCATCTAATCACTCAACTATTGTAATGACCTGACCCCAGATACCCAGATTTAGTGCATTATTACATCAAATTGGCATGATCACAAGGGATCAAATCCCAAAATACTGATTAGTTTAGTAGCCTTGGAAAAACTATATACATACATAATTTTTACATTACATCATTAAATAAAAACAACAACATCATTTTTGACTCCTTTTGAACAGACTTATATCCCTTAGCCTATCCCTATAGGTCGACCATAAAATACATTTTCACATCCGGGGAAAAATAAAACAAAGAAATGGGTGAGCTCAGATGCTCACTAAGGATAAAAATATAGCAGAAACATTCATAAATAAGAAGAAACATTTAAGGATACGTATACGACAAAAACAAAATCATTTTTAAACAAAAACATCAGCATGATATAAAAAATATAAATAAAAATATTGTCGTTTAATTTTTTACATTGATATTATACTAGTATAAAAATAACATGTAATATCAAATAGCCAATTTCACAATGATGGAATGCAAAATTCCAGACTTCATCACCACATAGTGAAGGGATCATTCCAAGACTACATATATGATTTTTTGACGGCCATGTTCCAAGAATCTTGTTTGTCTCATGAGACCTAATGATCCATCGAAGTGTTATAGCGGGCTCCAACCATCACATACTATGTCTGATTCATTCCTTATATGAAATTTTTGAAACATAACATAGTCATTCGTATTAAAACATGCTTATGAAATTTAAATACATTATTCATATACCATGAATGGTATAAATATAACGCATCCACATTCAAACATATCAAAAAACATTAAAAAATGGAAGATTTTATCATAATAAATCAACATCAAACTATTGTAAAATTCATCAAAGGATGTTGACATAGATTAAATCAAAACTATTTGAGAGAAATATCACATTCTATTTAGAAATCATTTAAAATTCACATAATTATAAAACAAAATTATTTTTTTGAAAATATTTTCATAATTTTGTAAGGGAAGAAACAAAGGTGTTATAATGGTGGGAATCAGCATCACCCGCCATATAAGTTAAAAAACATTCATTACATAATTTTTATGAAAATGTTAGAAAGACCTTGTTTAGAAAATTATGGAATGATTTCATTATAAACACTATATAAAAAATCAAACAAGGGAATAAATGAAATTAAACCATAGCCTACTAAATAGTATAAATGTTTCGTAATACATTTCTATGAATCATGGATCTGGATAATAAAGAGGCCCCAATATATAGTCACATATAAACAACCTCGGATAATGAAGAAATTTTTGAATTAAAACTTACTTACACTTTCCTTTGGTTGATAGTACGTTTAACATTCAGTATAATGACCATAGTATGTTATTAAATTATACCAGAACCGTATTCAAATTTAATATATCAACCATGATTCAATTATGACTTTATATTACATATTTAATAATGATTTCCATGTTAAATAAACATTTTGGGTAATAATCGCTTTCTTTATCGTATGTTTTTTAACTTGTTAATCATAATCGTATCATTTAGATCATAATTCAAATAAATTCATAATATAAAACATGATTTATATTTCATATATATTAGGAATATAAATATGTTTAATAGATAGATATATAAAATGGAAAACACCGTTTATGGAGATAGTAGGTCGTACATATACATAAACGTTATTTTGGTTTTCAGATAGTATTGAATGAAAGTAAGTGAATAAGATATATCTAAGTACACACACATATATATAAATCTACAGTAGAATTATTATGACACATATTACATACTTTTTAGTAAGATATATTTTTAGAATCATTGTTGAATTGTGGAAATGGAAATGATTCCCATCGTGTCATGGAGACGGTCAGCCGTACGTACACAAGAGCGACGATATCATTTCCTTAATTATTCAAAGTTGTGGAATTGGATTGTATATGAATTTTAAAGAAAAATTATCATGTTATTTTAATTATTGATATAAATATTACTAATCATTATATCAATCCAAATAACATATTATTGAATAATCGATTACACTGCAACGTGGAGACGGCAAGCCATACGTACGCATGATTGGTGACATTATCATTCATAGGATTGATAGAATAATCAGTATGGTTGTACCATATTTATAATAACATCATAGTATGTAGACGATACTAGACTTATTATTTTTTTAATGAAATAACAATGAAATATAATGTTCAAAAAGAAATGAACTTTGAATGAGGATATAAAATAATTACTTCTTATTTGGTTGTTTCCTTTTCATTAGAAAAAAGGGCTACTTAGGTAGGCTTAATGCTCAAGGGAAGGCATCTAAGTTGAAGTGAGGGAAGTTTGGAAGGCATTTGGTTAGGTTTTGTCTGATCCAAATGGTTTTGGAGGTTTTATTTTGAGAGGATAAGAAGTACCCTTTTATAAGAGAGGTGAGGGTCACTTTAGGAAACATTTGAAATATTATTTTATTATAAAATCATTTTCACTTTATAATTGATATAAATTAATTTAATTAGAATATAAGGTTGTGAGGGGTCTAAATAATTTCAAAAAAATAGGTTTTAGACATGTTTATTCCACCATATTAACCCTATAATTTAGATTTAATTATTGGTTAAATAGTTAGACTTTTACCATGTCCTCTTGTATTATTATAAAAAACATTTATATATTTGCAATAAATAACCAAGAGAACCCCAAGTAGTTCATTATTGATATATATAACATTATATAAGACCTTTGGCGGATTCTTATATTTTTTGAAATATAATATCAATTAATAATATAGTATTTAAAAAAAACTGATTTATGTCAATTTTGACAATATTAGGTATTTTGTTTTTTTTAAGTCATAAAATCATTATAAATTAAAATGAAATTTATTTAATCAACTTTGAAATTTCATATTAACCTATAAATATTGATTATGGCATCAAAAGACTCATTATACATTAATGTTTATATTTATAATATCAATTATTTTAATCATTCATTGATATAGTCATTACTACATCATCATTGTGTCAAAAATAAATTTATTTATATCATCTATAAAAATAATAAATAAATTACCAATATGTTGTAAATAATTTTAGCTTTCAAATTAATATTTATTGTCTAATTTTACTTATTTACAACACAATATTAAAAATGGATTACTTATTAAAAATTGAATATAACACTTTAAACTCTACTTTAAATAAAATAATAATAAATATACTAATCTAATCCAAGTTGACCAAAAGGATCATATTTTATTCCTAAGGTTGGTTTTGGTATAAATACACTTATCCAATAGAATTAGGACAAGTTTTATGGTAATTAAAATTTCATTTTTACCATTAATTACACCATTTACTTTTAACCGTGGTAAAAAAAGTCCAATGATACTATTCACCAAAAATTATTTTTATCTTATTGAACCACATTTTACTTACTGATGTCAACCATGTCTCTTGTATTTTTGAAATTCAATTCAGAGAAGCGGTAAAATTATGTTATATACAAATTTTCAAATGTGCCTAGAATGTGTGTAAAAGACGTTAAAAAGTTCAATAAAATTTTATAAATATAATTATATTATAAAATGACTCCAATGAATTCAATTAATCTTGTATAGGTAATAAATATCAATTTTGACTTAAAATAAATTTAAATAAAATAAATTATTATTTAAATAAAAATTAGTTTTTTAAACAATAACGCAATGTTTTTCACTATTCATCAAAAATTGAATGTTTTCAGAAAATGACAAAAAACTCACCGTATGATGATTTGGAAATTCAGAATTCATAAAAGAAATATTTTTTACCAAATTACAAACACAGAATTATCATTAATTAATTTAATATTAATTCATGTTGTTAAAACCAAAAAAGATGGTTTTTTAAAATGTAAAAACTATCACAATATTGGCATGTGTTTATGTCAAATTTAAATATGAAATTACTTATAATGACCATAATTGTATTGAATTATAAAAATATAATGTAATTATACATCCAAACCATTCAAATTCAAAATTTGACTCTATAAATTATTTTTATTAAAAAAGATGTTTTAAACTCAAATTTAGTATTATTCACTATTAATAAAAATAAGAATGTTATCATAAAAGTTCCAAAAATTTATCCAAACTACAATTTTATGTACTGATTCTAAAAAAGAATATAATTTCATTAAATTTAATATTTAAAAGTGTCAAATATTGGTTATAAAAAGGGTTCCCCAATAAAAGGTGATAAAATTGTATTTTTGGAAAATGTATCTTTTTTCGAAAAAATTGAATTTGTCTTTATATTATATATTTTATTCACAAAATATGAATGGTAAAATTATATGGAATATATATATAATTCAAAATTTTGTTATTATTATTCATAACCACTATTTAAATTGATAGTTTGATAAGTCGTGGTGCGTTAGAACTCAGTGTTGTGTGTAGTGCATGTTATTTAATTACTTTCATGAGATAACGTAATATTAAATCTTATGGTGTTACATTCTCCCCTCCTTCAATAAATTTTTTCATTGTAATTTGAAATTTTTCATTGAAAATAAAAGCATAAAAATATAAAAATACCTTTGTGGAAAACTCACATCGGAAATTGGGTTAAAAAATTTAGTGTTAATAAGAGTGAAAGAGAAATGAGAAAGTCACCACCAAATTATGATCTTGATTAGCAAAACATTGGTGGAAATTGGAGACACATAATATGAGAGAAACATAAATATTTATACGGGTAACTGAGGTCATCAATAACGAACAAATGCAAAATTGAGGGCCTCAAAACAATCAATCTATGACGATTTAAAATATCATTAGTTCAACAAAACATAATTCATTAGGATAACACATTTTGGGTTTTATGATCCCTTAAATAAAGTCTAAGAATTAATTTTTTCATAGAAAAAGTATAAAAAATTATATTTGGCATGTAGAGTTTCATCTTTTAACTAATTCCTACAACAAACTTATCTTTCACTCTAAAATATAATAGAAATAAAAAATATTTTATTTATCCAAATCGTATAGGGTTTCAAAAATAATGAATATATAATTCATTTTTCTGAAAAATTAAAAAACTACATTATACAATCTAGTACATCATGTTGGCTAGTGGTTGGTGATGCCCCTTGTCACCCTTTTTTGTGGGTTCACATCCCGCGGCCTTGCCAAACAAGACTGGTTTTCACCCGACCTCCTGGTTGTCCTTTTTATAAAAATCCAAAAATAAACTTAAGAAATGGTTTATCATTAACAATATTATCCAATGTCAAACATAATCAATTCCAACCTTTAGAATTATCCCAAATACTTATGTTCAAACTCACAGTCCAAAATTTATAAGTAAGGTAAACAAAATGATGATCTATTTATACATATAATAACATGTAAATACCTTCATCATGTATTCCTTTAAAACACTGTAATACCCTAAATTACCATAAAACCTTATTAAATACATTCATGCTCCTTTATTTCTTATTGAATACTGGATATACTCCTTATTTCCAAAAATGTTGTAAACTCCAACAATAATGGAATAAACAAACTATTAATTAGTTTCAATGTAGTAAAAAATATCTAATATAATGTATCCAAATCAATCATATCTTATTCAAAAATCACTACCTCGGTATCCTAACCAAATTAAGGATTATCTTTCCTTCAACCGTTTATTTTCTAAAAATCTTAACTTATTATTGAGTAACTTTTCTTAGAACCATATAATCTCAAATATTAAATGAAACAGTACTGCAGTACAATCCTTAATTATTTATATAATTCATATAACCATTACATCATTGATTCAACACTCAAATGAAATACTTCTTTAATAACAACATAATAACATTAGATGTTCCTCTTCATATGTTGTAGTATCATAACTTCATTATTATCCAATTGCATCATTTGGGGCATACTCTGATGATTTGGACATTGATTTTTGTAGTGTCCTATCTTCATATATATAGCGACCCTAACCATTAACACATAAAAATACATGATTTTAAGATTAATTTTACATCAGAGTACAATCCAAGGATCTTTATGTCTAGTGTCTTTGGAAACTAGGTACACAACACCGATAACATGGTGCTAAAAAACATCTTTATTTAATCCCCATAATGAGCTCCTAACTTCCTCTGAGCTCTTACATCTGGATAGGGTACCTGGGGGAACACATGAACAAAGGGATGAGCTAAAAATCATAGTAAGGGAAGGAACATAAGAATAAACATTAAGAACATGAATTAGGAGGCTTGACATAATGATATTGGAAGCATGAAACATATGGAATTATAACATATAAACATGGGATCATAAAAACATGGAATAAAATTAGCATTGGATCATATAAGCATGAGATTATATAAGCGTAGTTTCATAGAGTGGTGGAAGCAACTTTAAACATGACTTTAGTATGAGTCAAGGCTAACCGACAATCTCGTTTACCATAGTAGCACAAGCCAAGGCTAACTGCCCAGACCATTTGCCCATAATCTTCTCATGATACATTAACATTACCCAATTCATTGGAGAACTATCTAGGAGCATCCATCTAAGCTTATTCTTTTATATTCTTTCCACATAAAGAATCTCACATAATCAATCATACATAAACATAAGAGTGCCCAAGGAAATAAATGGGCCCACAATCATGTCATGAAGCATAATAAAAAGGGACGTAACATACAAGTGTCCATGAAATAAAGGAATTAAATAATAAATAGACATTAATAATATATAAAGGAATAAATCATGACACAAGATAACAAACTGAAGTGATAACATGTAAAAATAGTTTTTTAGGAATCTTTGAGTCAAAACATTTTAGTGTGGTTAATGAAAACATCGAATATCTCTTAAAAATAAAAGCAGAATAATATTTTTTATAAAACCTCAAGTAAACTAAAAGTGTTTTCATAATAAAAAAACTGATTTTATAAAGACAAAGGTGACTTAAAACAGAGGATATAGTAGACTTGATATTAGGAAATAATTTGGAATGTTCACTTAAAACGGGTTCACTTATCGGGAAGTAATGAGGAGAGAATTAATTAAAAGAATGCATATCCCCGAAAGAGAGTGATGAAAGAGTATTGATAAATAATCTTGGAACATTTACACAACATTTATAGTAGGCACATGAAAATATAAATAACATCATTTTGGTAGAAAGGTAGATAAGACAATCCTATGGAATAAAAGAGGTTCGTGTAGAATTCATAATGGATTATCGGCATGGTATCGGGAGTACATAAGGGGGATTAGTGAGAGAAGAGATGGAATTATCATCACTTATACATAAATAGGGCAGTATGGGGGAGGTGATAAATCATTCCCCATTATTAATAATTACATACAACATGTCCTAACATAGTCAACAATCTTGAATAAGGGTGAAATTGATAGGATCCCTTACCTTAGGTCTGTTGCTGTTCTCCACTTGATATTAATGACCTGAATAGTAAAATTAGGTTTATTAATCAATAGTTCCAAAACCTTATCTAAATGTAAAATACTCAGTATAACCTTTTTATGTTCATTTATACCCATTTTGAATGTTTACAAGGTTCAATTTCATTGTTTGAGTCCGTTTGTTTCATTTGTGTTAATGATCAGTTCAATTGTATTTAGGTTCAAATAAATTGTAAGATGAAAGTGGTTGTCCAGAATTAATGTTATATTCCATTACTGGACATCCATTAGATTAAATGGATACAAAATTCATTTGTTTAATTAGTGTGAATGATAACCTTTTCATTAAACATTAATGATAAACACTTGAAATAATTTTAACGATTTTCCCCATAATTGAATTGTTTTGTATTATTGTTTTATATCATGACTGTAAGAGGATTACAGAACCTTAAATAAGAAATATAACATATATAATAATCTGTTTCAACCATATCATAAATGGTTTCATGAATAGAAACAAAATGATAAAAGAATTTGAAAACACATTATCCATGATGTCGTTAATTTGACACATCACGGATGATGTTTTAATTCTAGAACGTGAGGGAGAGGAGGGGAATAATGATGCTTAAAATTTACCATAAAAATTATTAGCATCTAGAATATATGATATTCTGGAGCTTTCATTCCTTTTGGATTAGGTAAGGGGAAGAGGGTATAAGAAAAGAAAGAAAATGAAAATAGAACACTAGAAAACGAAAGATGGTTTTACCCTTTGATCTCCTCTCTTTGAGACTCCTCTTAAGGGCTTTAATTTTGGTCTTTTGGAAAGACCAGAAATAATATGACGTGGGGAAGGAGCTTGGGAGGGTATTTGAGAAGAATTTTGGCTAGGAAAAAGTCTTGAGATGGGTGAGGGAAAGAGGTTAGGAGAGGGGGTTTTATAGTGAGGGAGGAGAGGGTTTTCCCAATTGTTTATTCAGTAGTTTATTAATTTCCCTCAAGACAAGGAATAGTGATGTTTCATTGACCAAAAATAGTATCCTTAGCATGTGAATCCGCACTAATTGTGATTAAATCAGCATAACATCATCATGACTTCATAATTAATGTATTTTTCTTTTTTTTAATTATCATATTTCACTATTCATCAAAATTTCAAGTATTTCAGAAAAATATCAAAAATTTACCCTAACCATTTTTCGAATGTAGAATCCAAAAATAATGACAATTTTTATAAAATAATTGTCTAAATATGATTATTTTAATATTTAATTAAGAAAATAATTTATTATCAGAACCAGTTTTAAAACATTCATTAACTCATTCTAAAATATAGGTATATCGTACTTCCAACTTGAATATTATTTTTATACCACCATAGGTGAGGTTACTATTCATTAGGGTATATCACTATTCATAAGGGTATGTTATTATTCATTAGGGTGGGTTACTATTTACCAAAAAATATATTTGTTTTATTAGACTCCAAAAATCATCTTGAACACAACCGTGTATGCCGAATTTTCAAAATTCCAAACACAAAAGTGACAAACTTATGTTTAAAGGTCACTTATCACTTAGTAGTTCATTATGTTGTGCTTTTATGTGGTTTTATGACATCAATATATGAAGGGAATTTCCAAATTTCACCCTTGATATTTCTTTTTAAATACTAAGACAAAAATAGGTGTGGGTACTTTTCCTTCATTGCTTCCTCCAATTCCAATGTTGTTTTCTCAAAATTATGGTTCCTACAAAACACGTTGACAAGATGGGTTGTCTTATTTTGTAAAACCTTATCTATCCAATCCAGAATATTTACTGGATGCTCCTCATAGGAGACATCATCTTTTAGTTACACCACCTCTGAGCTTAGTACATGTGAGGGATCAGGTATGTACTTCCTCAAGAGTGATACGTGGAAAACATCATGAACTCGAGCCATATTTGGTGGAAGTGCAAGCCGATAGGCCACGGCTCCTATGGTGTCAAGGATCTTAAAGGGGCCAATATACCTTGGGAATAGATTCCCTTTCTTCCTGAATCGCATGACTCTCTTCCATGGAGATATTTGAAGGAAGACTTTATCTCCAACATCGAACTCCAAGTCCCTTAGATGGTTGTTAGCATAGCTCTTTTGCCGACATTGAGCAGCATTTATGTGTTTCTGGAAGACTTGAACCTTATTTGTCATCTGTTGAACAAGATCGGTCCAAGTAGATTTCTTTCTCCAACTCCTTCCCAACAGGTTGGAGTTCTACATCACTTTCCATACAGAGCTTCATATGGATCCATATGAATACATGAGTTGAGGATACTGTTATATAAGAACTCAACCAATGTGAGATGCTGATCCCAACCACCTTTGAATTCTAGAGAGTAGGCTCTTATCATATCTTCAAGTGTCTGAATAGTCTTTTCATATTGGCCATCAGTTTGGGGGTAATAGGATGTGCTAAAATTTAATTCAGTACCCAAATCATGTTGAAGACTCTTCTAGAATTTAGATGTGATCCTTGGATCACGGTCAGAGACAATTGAGAGTGGAACACCATGCAGTCTCACCACTTCCTTCACATATATCTTTTCAAGTTTTTCAAGTGATATATTTTCTCAAATAGCGAAGAAATGGGATGTCATGGTGAGTCGGTCGACCACAAACCATATCACACTATTTCCCTTTGACGTCTTCTGGAGACCCATGAAAAAGTCCTTACTAACATTTTCACATTTCCACATGGGTATAGTCAATGGATGCATCATACCTTTGGAATTTTTTTGATCAGCATTAACTTTATTACATACTAATAATCTTGATATATATTCTGCAATATCCTTTTTTATGTTATCCCACCAGAAGTGTTCTCGGAGATCACAGTACATTTTGGTACTCCCATGAAGGATTGGGAAGGTCGAGCAATGTGCATAATTAAATAGCTCCTTCAATATCTCTAGATCAGATGGTACACATAATCGGGTCCCAAATCATACAACTCCTTCCTCATCAATTTTGAAATTGGAGGATTTCCCATTTTTAACAGCTTCCACCCATTTCTTAATTTACACATCCTTTCTTTGAGAAACATTTATTTTCTCCATGAGTTATGGTTGAGAAATAATTTGAGAAAGGATTGATGATGTTCCTCCCTTAATGATCCCCATGTCCATAATTTGAAAATCTAAGAAGATCGGATCCTTTTCAATTCTCATCATTGATAAAGATGCAGGATCCTTTCTACTTAGAGCATCTGCCACCTTGTTTGCCTTACCGGGATGGTAGTGGATTGAATAGTCATAATCAATGATGAGCTCTATCCATATTCATTGGCGCATATTTAGCTCTTTCTGTGTGAATATATATTTGAGACTCTTGTGGTCAGTATATATCTCACAGTTCTCCGCATAGAGATAATGCTGCCAGATTTTCAAGGTAATGATCACAGCCTCCAACACCAAATCTTTCATGGGATATTATTTCACTTTGATTTTCAGCTTCTATGAGGCATAGGATATCACTTTATCATTTATCATTAGCACACAGCCTAAGCCTTTCATTGAAGCATCACTATACACCACAAAGAGTTCTCCATCGGAAGAGAGTGTGAGTACCGACGCAGTGATATACCTCTTTTTAAAATCCTTGAAATAGTCTTCACATTCCTGTGTCTAGACAAACATTACTCCCTTATGTGTCATCTTGGTCATGGGGTTTGATAATCCTGAAAAGTTATTCTTGAATTGTTGATAATACCCATCTAGACCAAAAAAGCTGTGGATATCTGTTACAAAAGATGGCCTCAGCCACTCTTTAATTGCCTTTGTCTTGTAAGGGTCCACAGATAACCCTTTCCTGGTGATAACATGCCATAAGAATGATACTTCCTCCATCAATAACTCACATTTACTATACATTGCATAAAAAATTTCCCTCCACAATGTTTTTAACACAGTTTCCAAATACTCTTCATGTTCCTCCATGCTCTTGGACTATATCATAATATCATCAATAAAGACCAACACAAATTTGTCGAGGTAATCTCTAAAGACTCTGTTTTTTAAATTGATGAAAATTTCTAGAGAATTAGTGAGTCTGAAGGGAATCACTATGAACTCATAGTGTCCATACCACGTTCTAAAGGCAGTCTTGGGAGTATCTTCCTTCCTCACCTTTAGTTGGTGATATCCTGACCGAAGGTCCACCTTATAGAAATAACTATCTACATGAAGCAGATCGAACAAGTAATATATCCATAAAAGGGGATCCTTGTTCTTTATAGTGATTTTATTGAGCTCACGATAATCAATGAAGAGGCGCATTGATCCATCCTTCATCTTGTCTAAGAGGACTAGAGCACCCCACGGTGAATCACTCGGGCGTATAAAACCCTTCTCCATTTTCTCCTGTAACTGCTTCTTCAACACTTCAAGCTCTACGGTGGCCATTCTATAAGGTGTCTTTGAGATTGGTATAGATCCAGAGATATGTTCAATTGAGAACTCAACCTCTCGGTTAGGGGGAATACCAGGAAACTCATTAGGGAATACATCCGTGTAATCCCTCATGATGGGCACATCTTCAAGCATGATTCTCTCCTTCTTCTCAATCATTTGAGCTGGATATGCATGCTCATAAGAAAGCAATATCCACACTAAAGATGATGATTCTAAAGGAGATTCATCTTTCTCCTTGCAATTGTAATGAATCAGAGGATGATTTGGGATGTGAAGAGTAATCTCCCTTTCTCGGCAATTGATGTTGGCCTTGTACAAATATAGCCAATCCATGCCCAAGATAGCGACAATTTCCACTAAAGAAGTATAACAAGATTTGCTGGGAGGTTCAGTTCAGAAACATTAACTGGGGAAGAGTTATAAACCATGGATTCAATAATTTCCCAATTCGTTGTTCTCATAGATAACTTTTCCTCCAAATTTTGAGGTGGTGTTTGAATATTTATACTAAAATAGCATGATATGAAAGAATGCGTAGAACCAGAATCAAATAGTAAGATCGCTATTCTGGAATGAATAACAAGCGTACCTATCACCACATCATTTTCCTGCTCCACCTTAGCAGTAGTGATAGCATAATCCCTTCCTTGTTTCCTTAGAGGTTGTTGTTGATTGCCTTCATAAACCCTCAGCTTAGGGAAATTGTTCGCATAATGCCCATGCTCTTTGCAATTGAAACACTGCACTAAAGGCTGACTGTTATTCTAAACCTTTCTTTATTCTTCAACATTAGCATTGTTTTTCATATCCCTTCGGTAGTTCTTGGCTAGATGACCAATCCTTCCGCACTTGAAGAAATTCTTGGTTCCCTTCAGACAGTTACCATGATGCTTCTTCCAACAATTTTTTCAAAAGGGAAATTTGGGATTCTTTCAATCATGGGATTTTTTTGATGAACCACCCATGTTGTTCTCCATTTTACACTTCCTTTCACTACGCCCATGATCCCACTGACACTCTCCAATCTCCATTTCAAACTTTAGGGCACAACAGACAATCTCATCATAACTGTCGAAGTCTCAAATCGCCAAATATTTTCATAGACTCAGATTTAGTCCTCTAAGGAAGTGATCCACCTTTCTTTCGATGTTCATGATAAATCCAGAGGCATAACTTGAATGCCTTGTAATTTTTAATTCATATTCCTTGATGGACTCATATTTCTTCTGCTTGAGTTCGAGGAACTCTCTTTCTATCTTGAGATGGAGGGTCCGAGGAAAATATTTGTTGAAAACATCCTCTTGAATTCCTCCCAATCTATGGAATCGATTTCCTCTTGGGACTTTGTATTCTTGATCAGTGTCCACCACTGATCAGCTTCCCCATCAAAATGATAGACTTCCAGTACCACCTTCTCTTCTTATGAGAACTGGAGGATGGAAATATCTTTTCAATGGAGTTAATCCATTATTCCGCGAGGAGGGGATCAGAAGATACGCTAAACATGGGAGGCATTTTCCGCATTATGGATTCCACGACAACATGCTCTTTCCTTAGAGGAGGAGGACGTTCCTCCAAATTCAAGTTAGTATTCATAACTCCAGCTAGCTGAGTATGTACTACCATGAATTTTTTATCACCCGCTTTCTTTAAATCAAGCATATCATTATGGCAATCATCACATTTCCTATCACATTGGTTGTTGGAACATGTTCTTCTATTTCCCACCATTTACTAAAAAAGAATATATATTTAGAGGACTTGAATACTAAGATAATGAGCATAAAAAGGGAGCTTTGAACATAAAAGTCTAAACTTATAAAGAAGAATTATTTCCTAACTTGTGATTCCTTAGTTTTATGTCTATATTATCCTCAATCTATTTCTTAACTTATATTCTTATGGTATTTTTCCCTTAACAATGGTCAATACTAAGCTCATGAATCTACCAAATCATATCCACCAGGAGGGTCCCAAGATTGTAGGAAGGCATGTTTTCATGCACTAGTTCTCATTCATGTCTAGCTCAAAGCGGTGTTTTTGGTTTTTAACCCTAGGATAAATCTATTCCAGAGCCGCCTCTACCTGCTCATATCCAGACATGGATGTATTTTCTTAATAAACCACTTACTCAATACTCACCAAAATTTGGGAATGTTTTCTAATACTTAGTCTCATCTATAATGTTCTCACTAAGGTGCTCTATTCCTAATCTCCAAAAATGACTAAACCATCCTCTGATACCAACTATATAGACCATAAACATTTACAAATAAAAATACATGATTTTAATCTTAATTATACATCATAGAACAAGCCATGGATCATTATGTCTAGTGTCTTTGGAAACTAGGTACATAACACCGATAACATGGGGCTAAAAAACTTCTTTATTTAATCTCCGTAGAGAGCTCCAATCTTCCCCTGAGCTCTTACATCCACATAGGGTACCATGGGGAACACATGAACAAAGGGATGAGCTAAAAATCCTAGTATGATAAAAAACATGAGAATAAACTTTAAGAACATGAATTAGGAGGATTGACATAATGATATTGGAAGCATGGAACATATGGAATTAAAACATATAAACATGGGAACATAAAAACATGAAATAAAATAAGAATGGGATCATATAAGCATTAGATTATATAATCATACTTTCATATAAAGGTGGAAGCATCTTTAAACATGACTTTACTACGAGTCATGGATAACCACCAATCTCGTTTCCCATAGTAGCACAAGCCAAGGCTAACCGCCCGGATAGTTTTCCTATAATCTTCTCATGAGACATTAACTTTACCCAATGCAATAGAGCACTATCTGGGCACACCCATCTTATCTAATTCATGTATATTCTTTCCACATAAATAATCCCACATAATCAATCATACATAAACATAATATTACCCAAGGAAAGAAATGGGCACACAATCACGTCATAAAGCATAATAAAAAGGGATGTAACATACAAGAGTCCATGAAAGAAAGGAATTAAATCATAAATAGAAATTAATAATGTATAATGGAATAAATCATGACAATAGATAACTAACTAAAGTGATAACATGTAAAAATAGTTTTTTAGAAATCCTTGAGTCAAGACATTTTAGTGCGGTTTAAGAAAACATCGAATATTTATTAAAACGAAAAGTGGAATAATATTTTTTGTAAAACCAGAAGTAAACCCGGAGGGAATTCATAATAAAAAGACAGATTTTATAAAGAGAAAGGTGAAAAAAATAGGGGATAGTGTAAACAGGATAGTAGGAAATAATTTGGGATGTTCCCTTAAAACGGGTTCACTTATCAGGAAGTAATGAGGAGAGAATAACTGAAAAGCATGAATATCCCCGAAAGAGAGTGATGAAAGAGTCTTGATAAATAAACATGTAACATGTAAAAAACATTTAGAGTATGTACATGAAATGATAAGATAACATCATTTTGGTAGAAATGTTGATAAGAAAATCCAATGGAAAAAAAGAGGTTTGGGTATAATTCATTACAGATTATCAGCATGGTATCAGGATTACATAAGGGGGATTAATGAGAGAGGATAGGAAATTCTCATCACTAATACATAATGTGGGAATTATGGGGGAGGTTCAAAATAATACCCCATAATTAATAATTACACACAACATATCCTAACATTGTGAACAATATTGAATAAGGGTGAAATTGACAGGATCCCTTACCTTAGGTTCGTTGGTGTTCTACACCTGATATTAATGACCTGAATAGCCAATTTATGTTTATTAATCAATAATTAAATAACCTTATCTAAATTTAAAAGATTTAGTGTAACCTTTTAGAGTTCATTTATACCCATTTTGATTGATTACAAGGTTCAATTTCATTGTTCGGGTCCGTTTGTTTCATTTTTTTTAGTGATCGGTTCAATTGTATTTAGATTCAAATAAATTGTAAGATAAAAGTGGTTGTCTTGAATTGATGTTACATAACATTAGTGGAAATCCATTAGGTTACATGGGTACAAAATTTATTTGGTTAATTAGAGTGAAAGATAACCATTTCATTAAACAATAATGATAAACACTTGAATTAATTTTAACAATTTCTCCCATAATTGACTTGTTTTGTATTATTGTTTTATTTAATTAGTGTAAGAGGATTACAGACCTTTAAATAGGACATATAAAATATATAATAATCTTGTTAAACCATATCTTAAATGGTTTCATGACCAGAAACAATAAGATAAAATAATTTGTAAACACCTTATCCATGATGTCGGTAATTTGACACATCACGGACGATATTTTAATTCTAGAACACGATAGATAGGAGGAGAATAATGATTCTTGAAATTTTCCATAAACATGATTAACATCTAGAATATATGATATTCTGGAGCTTTCATGACTTTTGGATAAGAGAAGGGGAAGAGGGTATAAGAAAAGAACGAAAATGAAAACAAAACACTAGAAAACGAAAGAGGGTTCTTACCCTTCGATCTCCTCTATTTGAGACTCCTCTTAGGGGCTTTGATTTTGATCTTTTGGAAAGGCCAGAAAGCCTTGGACGTGGGGAAGGACCTTTGTAGGGTATTTGGGTAGAATTATGGCTAGGAAAAAGGCTTGAGAGGGGTGAGGGAAAGTTGTAAGGAGAGGGGGTATTTATAGTGAGGGAGGAGAGGGTTTTCTGAATTGTTTATTCAATAGTTTATTAAGTTCCCTCAAGAAAAGGAATAATGATGATTCCTTGACCAAAAATAGTAAATTTAGCATTTGAATCCTAACCAATTGGGCTTACATCATCAGAACATCATCATGACTTCATAATTAATGTATTTTGATTATTTTGTGAATTACCGTATTTCACTATTCATCAAAATTTCAAATATTTCAGAAAAATCCAAAAAGTTTACCCTAACCATATTTCAATGTGTAGAATCCAAAAATGAAGTCAATTTTTCAAAAATAATTTTCAAAATACCATTATTTTAAAATTTAATTAAGATAATAATTTATTATCAAAACCAGTTTTAAAACATTCATTAACTCATTCTAAAATATAAGTATATCGTACATCCAACATGAATATTATTTTTATACCGCCATAGGTGAGGTTACTATTCATTAGGCTATATCACTATTCATAAGGGTATGTTACTATTTATTTGGGAAGGTTACTTTTCACCAAAAAATATTTTTGTTTTATTAGACTCAAAAAAACATCTTGAACACAACCGTGTATGCCAAATTTTCGAAATTCCAAACACAAAAGTGGAAAACATATGTTTAATGGTCACTTATCACATAGTAGTTAAATATTTTGTACTTTCATGTGGTTTTATGACATAAATATAAGAAGGTAATTTTCATTGAAAAACTTTGGGTTGTTACATTGTAGATGAATCATTATTCTTTTGAAACCTTTTTCTTACTCTTGCAATCACATACTTGGTGCCCTTTTTCTCTGCACTTATAAAAAAATCCCATTCCATTCAAACATTTTCCAATGTGATATTTTCTACATTTATAAGATATATGAAAATCTTTCTTTCCCCTCTTCCCTTTATCTATCTTTCTCTCTACCATCCTTTTCTTTTCTTTCTTCCCGTCAAGGCCATAAGACTCAAAAAAAAATTTACTTATCTTATTACCACATGATACTATTTCTTCATGGGACACTAGTACAAAAACCTATTTTAATGTCAGTTTTTTTTCTTTTTAACGTTTGTTTTTAGGCGATGTTATTGCGAGCGACGATTAAAATATGATTTTTAACGTCAGTTATTTAATAACCGACGTAAAAAATGGAGTTTTATGGTTTTAAGGTCGGTTTTTAAAAAACCAACATGAAATACATTATGTGAATGGTGTTATGAAGCCATTTTTTACGTCGGTTTTTTAAAAAACCGATGTTAAAAGTTATTTTTAATAGCTGTTATTAAATAACCGACGTAAAAAATGTTTACCATATTGTAGAAAATTTCCTAATCTTTCATTTTACAGGTCATAGAGCTGAAATGGAGTTACAGATCAAATGTTATGACCATCAGAAGTTTGATACTTTTTTCAAGGAAAGATTGAATGAGCCAACCATAGCTTCATATTAGAAATAATTTTTCAATATGCTGGGGGATTCATAGTTTTACAATGATATAAAGAATCATACATCATTATAATAAATTAATAATTGTTAAATTGTATATCAATTAAGAAAATTACTCATAGAAAATATAAATCATGGGGAAAAATTACAAATACCATGATGAGGTCGTGGAAATAAGGAATTGATGATTCAAGTGGAAGATCAAACAAGTTGATTTGGTGGAACGATGATGGTTGAATGATATGATCATAAAATGGTATATCAATTATGAAAAAAAATCATAAAAACCCAAAATCATGGATATATGATTAAATATACCTTGACGAGATCGCGTAAAGAAGAAATAATTGATTTACGTTAAAGATCAAAAGAGTCGATTTGGGGGAACAATAATGGTTGAAATAAATTATCGTTAAATTATGATATGTGTATAATGGAAACATATATATGAGATTCTAAGAGAAAACATAGTATTAAAAATATTAGGCAGCAATTCAAAATATGGATTCTGCGATGTAAAAAAATTGAAATTTCGCATTCGCGGGATATTAAAATAATTTTTCATGTCGGTTTAATAATAATCGATGTAAAAAGATATTAATTTTTTTTTTATTTTTCACGTCGGTTTTTATAAAACCGATGGGAAAAATCAATCTTCATCACTTTTTCATGTCAGTTATTATAAAACCAACGTGAAAAATCGATTTTCATGACTTTTACACGTTAGTTATTTAATAGCCGACAAGAAGAAAGTTTATAAAAATGTATTTCATTTCCTAAGATTTCATTTCGCAGGTCACAGAGCTCAAACAGATTTACAGATTAAATGTTATGAACTTCATAATTTGATCATCTCAAAACGATGTCTTAGGGAAGGCCAACTTTTGAATGCCATAACGTTTAATCTGTAACTCTGTTTGAGCTCCGTGACATGTCAAATTAAATCCTAGGAAATGAACTACATTTTTGTAATATTATTTCACATAGTTTATTAAATAGCCGACGTTAAAAATACCTTTTAACATCAGTTATTAAATAATCGACGTGAAAAAATTATGAAAATCTATTTTTCACGTCGGTTTTATAATAACCGATGTGAAAAATATGCAAAATTTTTAATATATTTTCATGGAAATGGATCTTTCATGTCAGTTATTAAATATCCAATGTGGAAAAGTGTTGTACATTGATTTTTCATGTCGGTTATTATATAACCAACGTGAAAAATCAGATTAAATGGATTTTTCACGTTGGTTCTTTTATAACCGATGTCAAAAATCTAAGAAAATGTTTTTTTACGTCCGTTATTTAATAACCGACGTAAAAAATATTTTTTCAAATATTTTCACCTCGGTTCTCAAAAACCGACGTTAAAAAGTGCTATGTAAAAAAAGTTTTTGTACTAATGGGATGAGAATAAGTCGGAGAATATTTCCCTTCTAAAGGTTGTCTTCATACAATGAAAGATATAGTCCTTCTTACTCTTTGGATCTTGTGTATTATTGGAGTTCTCACTCCTTCTACTGGGTGCCATTTCTAAACAATGACATACAATAGGTTAGTTTTTGAATCGCAATGCATAATTCAAAACATGTAAAATACCTAACGTAAATTGAAAAGATTAAGTATATAATATTTAATATAAAAATTGTTTAATTTGAGGATGTATTTATTTATAAACAAATTATAATTTCTTTTAATGAAAATGTGAATTATCCAGAGAATATCCCCAAGGAGTGTCATAACCAAGAGTGCAGCAAGGCCCGTTGTTGTGTACCAGGATACCCCGGGTCAAGCACAAAACTCCTTGTTGGAGGTTTCAGTCCTTAGGACATCTGTGCCAGATCTACCTCTACCTACAATTATTCATAAAAAGATGTATTGCTTATAAAATACACAAAATCTCTAAATTAAAAAAATTCTAGGAAGTACTTCAATACTAATCCTCAAAGTATAACTTTGGGTAATGTTCTATAATCATTGTTTTTCTAAATATAGTTTTCTTAGTTTGTACTAAACTTCCTCTGATAGAAACTGTAATTCCCCGACCCCAGCCACCCCGAGTCAGTGCATTATTACATAACATTGGCATGATCACAAGTGATCAAAACCTGAAAGGCCGATTACTTTAATAGCCTTGGAAGTACTAGAAACAAACATAAGGTTTACAATAAATCATGAAATAAAAACAACAAAAACATTTTTGTCCCATTTTGAACACACTTATATCTCTGAGCCTATCCATAAGGTTCAACCATAAAATACTTCTTCACATCTAAGGAAAAATAAAACCAAGAAAGGGGCGTCATTAGATGCTCAGAAATAATAACAATATAGAGGAAACATTCATAAATAATCATAAAAATTTAAGGAAATGTTTAAGACATAAACAAAAGACATATTAAACATAAACTAAAGCATAATATAGAAAATATAAATCAAAATAATTCCATTTACTTATTCACATGTATATTCTACTAGATGAATAATCACAAGTAATATCAAATAGAAAGATTCATAATAATGGAATGCATAATAACAGACTTCATAACCACATAGTCAAGGCCTCGTGCCAAAACTACAAATAAGATTTTGTTAAGGCCTTGTGCCAAGACACTAGTTTTTCTTATGAGACTTATAGATGTATAGAGGTGATATAGGGTGATCCACATGTTACACACTATGTGTAATGCAATTATCATATGAAATGGTTGTAACATAAAATAAACATTATTATTAGAACTAGAATACGAAATATCAATACATTATCCATAAACTATGTATAGTATTGAAATAACACATACACTATCAAACATATCTCAAAACCTTGAATAAAATATGGAAGATTGTATCATAATAAATAAACTTCAAACATGTTTAAAATCCATTAATGGATTTTTTCATATGTGAAATCAAATCTATTTTAGAGAAATATCTATTTATATTTTGAAATCATTTAACAGTAAAATAATTATAACAGAAAACATTTATTTTGAAAATATTATTATATGTTTTTAAGTGAATCTTTTAAGGTGTTATTATAGCTTAAAATAGATGCACTCACCGTATAAATTAAAAAAACATTGTTTACTTAATTTGGTCAAAAAGGTCGTAAAAAATGATTGGAAAATGATGGAAAGATTCCTTTATAATCATTTTATAAAAAGTCAAGAAAAGGTATAAATTTAGTTAACCCATAGAATAATAAATAGTAAAAATATTTTGAAATATATTTTGAAGAAACATGGATGTATATGATAATGTTGTCCGAGTAGATTCTCAAGTATAAATAACCTCAAATAATTGAAAGATTTTGGAATTAATCCTTACCTTGCACTTTATTTTGGATGAGGGTACGTTTAACCTCTTTTATAATGACCATAGTATGTTATTAAATTATACCAGAACCATATTCATATTTATTATATCATACATGATTAATTTAAGACTTTATACAAACCATTTAAAAATGATTTCCATGTTAAATTAACATTTTAGGTAATAATCAATTTCTTTATCGTATGATTTTTAACTTTTTATTCTTGATCGTTTAATTAAGATCATAATTTAAATACATCTAGAATATAAAAAAAGATTTATATATCATATATATTTAGATTATAAATATTTATACTAGATAGATATATAAAATGGAAAACACTGTTAATGGAGATGGTTGGTCGTACGTACGCATAAACAGTGTTTCTGTTTTCATATCGTATTGAATTGAAGAAAATGAATAAGATATATGTATGTACATACATACATGCATATATGTACATATATATATATCTCTCCTTCTCCAGTAGCATTATTATGTCATATATTATGTACTTATTAATAATATATGTTTGTATAATCATCATTGAATTGTGAACGTGGAAATGAATCTCATTATGTCGTGGAGATGGTAAGTCGTATATACACATGAGTGATGATATCATTTCAGTAATGATTAAACTGTGTAGAATTAGATGATATATTAATTGTAAAATTAAAATAAAATGTTATTTTCAATATTTATATACATATTACTCATCATTATATCCATCCAAATAACATAGTGTTGAATAATAAATTATAGCACGGCGTGGAGATGGTAAGCAGTACGTACGCACGCTTGGTGACATTATCATTCATATGATGGATTGAATAATGAGTATGGTTGTTTGATTTTTATAATAACATCACAGTATATAGGAGGTACTAGAGTTGTTATTTTATTATGGAAATGAAAAATAAGGAAAAAGTAGAAAAATAAAAGTACTTTGAAAGAGGTGATAAAATAAGTACCTCTTCTTTGGGTGTTTCCTTATTATTTGGAAAAAAGGGCTCTTTAGGCTGCCTTTCGGCTCAAGGGAAGGCCACTAGGTTGAAGTGAGGGATGTTGGGATGAGATTTGTGTTGTGTTTGGCCAAACCTAAGGGTTTTTTATGTCTGACATTGAGAGAAGGTGAAGCACCCTTTTATAAGAGAGGTGTGGGTCACTTTAGGGAAAGTTTGAAATATTATTTTATTATAAAATCCTTTTTGGTTTATAATGGGTACAATTTAATTTATTTCAATAATACGGTGGGTGTGGGTCTAAATCCTCTCAACCAATTGGTTTTAGACAAGTTTAGGTCAACATATTAAAAAAATATTTTAGATTAAAGTCTTGGTTAATTAGTTTAACTTTTCCCATGACCTATTGTATTATTATAAAAAATGGTTAATATATTTACTATAACAAGCCAAGGAAACCCCAAGTGATTCATTATTTATATATATAATATTTTCAAGGTCATTTGGTGAAGCCTTATATTTTTAGAAATATTATATCAATTAATAATATAGTATTTGTTTTGAAAACTAATTTATTTTAATTTTTACTCTATTTTGTATTTTGTTTTTTATAAAGTCATTAAAACTTTTTCACATCAAAATAAATTTATTTAATCAGCCCTAAAATGTGATAATAAATTATAAAATTCTTGGATGGCATCAAAATCCCGAATTTACATTTATTTTTATATTTATAATATCAATTATTTTATTCATTCATTGATAAAGTGTTTACTGCATTTTCATTATGTCAATAATAAATTAAATTATTTAATCTCTAAAAATTATAAATAAAATACCATTATATTTTATATTAATTTATATTTCTAATGAATATTTATATTCAAATTTATGTCATGTATAACCTTATATTAAAAATGTTTTACTTATTAAACATTGAATTTAAACCTTTTAACCCTTCTTTAAATAAAATAATAATAAATGTCCTAATCTAATATAGGTGGACCAATAGGATTATATTTTATTATTAATTTTTGTTTTGGTCTAAAAACATTTATCCAATAGAATTAAAAAATGTGATAGGGTAATTATAATATCATTTTTACCTTTAACTACCCTATTTACTTTTAACAGTGGTAAATAAATGCCAGCAGTTACTCTTCACCAAAAATTATTTTCATATTATTTTTCAAAATTTTACTTACTGATGTCAACCATTTCTCTTGGATTTTTTAAATTCAACTCACATAAGTGGTAAAATAATGTTTTATGCAAATTTTCAAATGTTCCTAGAAGGTGGGTAAAAGACGTTATAAAGTTCAATAAAATTTTATACATAAAATTTTATTATAAAATTACTTCAATGAATTACATTGAACTTAGAAAGGTTTTATATATCTATTTTTAAATAAAATAAATTTGAATAAAATAAATAATTATTTAAATAAATGTTTGGTTTTTAACAATAACGCAATGTTTTTCATATTCATCAAAATTTTATTGTTTTTAAAAAAACCATAAATTCAACCTAAGATAATTTTGAAATTATAAATTCAAAAATAAATTATATTTTAACAAATTAAAAAAATTTAATATTCATTAATTAATTTAAAATTAATTCATGTTGTCAAAACCAAAAAGTGACTTCTTAAAAAAGTAAAACTATCCGAAGATTGACATGTGTTTTTATCAACGTTAAATGTGAAATTACATATAATAACCTAAATTGCATTAAATGATAAAAATATAATCTAATTATACTTTCTAACCATTTAAATTCAAAATTTATCATGATAAATTATTTCAATTAAAAATGTTTTTTTCAATTAAAATTTGGTTTCTTCACTATTCATCAAAATATGAAAGTTATCAGAAAAGTACCAAAAATTCCTGCAATATAAAATTTTATGTCCCACTTAAAATGAAGAATTAAATATCATTAATGTTAATTTAAAAAAGTTTTAAATATTTTCCTTACAAATGGATCTCCATTAAAAGGCGGTAAAATTGTATTTTTGAAAAATACAACTTTTTTCTAAAAAATTGAGTTTGTCCTTATATTATGTCTAGGAAACAAAAAAGATGAATGTTAATATTATATGAGATATATATAAAATTAAAAATGTGGTTATTTCTATTTATAACTGCTTTTTAAATGACTAGTTTGATAAATCGGGTGCACTTGAACTCGGTGGTGCGTTTAGTGCATGTTATTGTATTACTTTGAAGTGATAACGTACTATGAAATCTTGGGGTGTTTCAACTATCACCTCTGAGACTATTATTTCATAACACCAACCCTTTAATGATACCCCTCTTAAATTGGAAATGAAGAAAGGTTGATAATAACCCCTGAGTCCTACCTTCAATAGTCCCTGAGGTGGGAAATAACACTAAGGGTAAGAATATCTCACAATTTGGGAGGCATTACCCTTTTTTTAAATAAGATAGGGAGATAAGATGGTACATCCCAAAACAACTCCAAGAACTATATATAAATCAAAACCAAAATCCTTCTAGCATGCATGTTTTCTGTAAATATACAAGAAATAAAATAAAAGTCCAATATAAGTACAAAAATAACAAGGATAACAAGAAATACAGAAACTATCCCCACGTATGAGCTAGTAAGGTCTAACATAGTCCACATAATCTTCCTAGAAACCTAAAAATATTTTTATATAAATTGGGTGAGCATGTGAGCATACATAATAGGAAAAAACCAATCTATCTACTGAAAAAGTGGGAGTAGATTAATATTTCCCATGTTAGAAAACAACAGAAAGAAACAACACCAAATAGGTAATACTGGCCATCCCAGCCTCACCAAGGAACGCTCACTAAATAACACAAATCAAGTAAAGTAATATAATATAAACATTGATGTTTGGGTACCCCACACCACTTCCCACTGGTTAACTGCTCATACCCTAACGACAAACGTTTGGGAACACACACACTCTTTCACAAGGCCCTCGTAACTACCTGCCCACAAACACCTGGGTCTCAGAGATAGTCTTGGAACATGGGAAAATAAAGCTCATCCAATCCTCCTGTAAACACCTGGGCTACAACCATAACACATTCCTCCTAAAGAAACCTAGGACACAACCACACCTCTTCCAGAAGATAACAAAAAAAGTACACCACATCTTATCACGCAGACAACTAAGAAAGCACACCTCATAGAAAGACACATGGGCCTCACAACCGCACCACAATCATCCCAAAGAGTCTTTGGATTCCAATTCCTAGAAGAGGGAGTATGGTAGATAATAAAACCATCCATTCATCCTCCCCCTAGGATTTTGGGAAAAGACATCCTCCCTGAAGACATTATGGGTGTTCACACGTAGTCTTCAACCAGGTCAGGGAACATATAGAAATCCCAAGGAATTAAAACTATATATATAGGTTTCAAACAGTCATCCCAACCTATGGGATTATCTAAAAAAACCCTCCCACAAAATGGACTTTGCTTCTACCTCTAAATGATGAATTACATGACAAGCCACAATTCAATTCATAACACCAGCCAACTCATTTAACCAAATGTCTTTATTTGTTGGGGAATATATTTATTCATTCCATCCCTGATCAAGAAACTACCAATGCCACCACGCAACAAGACACACAACATAAACCACATAAAAGGAAAATAATAAAGTGAAAACATCCAACTCCACATTTCTTCTCTACTTTACATCAATTCCAACCTCTACCATCATAATTCATCAAAGTAATTATTCCCAATCCACCAACTCACCCACAATAAAATGATATCAAAATCACATCCACTCCCTTCAACTCCCCTTATCTCAACCATTGGAAACCCTTCAACAGAAACACACTACAGTCAGGAACACAAAAAAAATACAACCCAGTTGTATCCCCACTAAACAACACTTCTCATTCATTCCATAAGCAATCCATCTCTCAACCTGATATTCCATTACACCAGTTTAACCACACAAAAAATATCTCTACCCTCCACAACAACACACTACACCCATACAGGTCAGAACTTCTAGATTTAACAAGTGTTTCATTCATTAATTCAACTTTTTTATGTTTAGTCATGATCATAGAACATGTTCGATCATGGGGTATCAATTTATTTTACTAGATATATGTGGTTAATAAATTTTACATATATTAAAATTTAACACATGATAAAAAAAGAATTTATCACAAGACATCACAGGTGAACACACAATGAGCACCAACTTCCCTGATTTTCATTAGTCATATAGCCCATATAGATCACAATATCAATATATATCAAAGAAAAACACAAGCCGCTTTTCTATAGCCATGTCTATTAATCTTTATGTTGATTCAATTACTTTTAACTAATTTGAAATTTTTTATCTTTAGAAGAGGAAACTCATACACCCACCTAGCATGATATACAATTAAATGGACATAAATGGATTCCTACATTGAGAAATAGATTATCATTGCCTCGTCATTATGCCAAATAGATGTTGCACAAGACTCCTAGGAAACACGATCTAAGGTTGAAATATAAATTCCTGAATCCTCAGGGAATAAATTTTCAGGGAGTCCTTTTATCAAGAGTAAAGGGAAAAATATAGGGAAGAAGGTGTATTGGCTATAGAATGTCCAAATCCAATATCAAAGAAGAAATAGTTTCAAAATCCATTAATGCTATATCACAATCCATACCTTGTGTATTAATTATAAAAAAGACTCTTGGGCATTAGAAATTTAATGATATATTATATAACCCCTAAAACAGCTTCAAAACCATTTAAATTAGTTATTAAACTCATTTTGAATCAAATAAAATGTTAATGGGGAGAAATTGGAAAAATGGGAAAAATAGGAAATCTAGAAAACAATGGAAATGAATCATGATTGGATGACCTACCATTAGAAGACTCACCATATTATGACTTACAGTTAAAAGAATCACCATTGGATGAGTCCCAATTGGAGGAATACCCTTTGGACGAGTCGCCAACTGATGATCTTTTGATGGATGAGTCCCTGTTACATGACGATCATTGGTGACCAAACGTCACTTTCCACCGTCAGAGACTTGCTGTTACGATTATCTGTTCCAAGTCACCGCTAGAGACCTACCATTTTGTCCCACATTCAGCAACTCACCGATGTGAGTCACTGTTGGTGTCCTACCATCGTGTACCAACTTCAATGACTCATCGTTGTGAGTAACTAGTGTGGCTCACCACTAATGACATATTGTCGCATCCTATCTTTAGTGACTCAACATTATGAGTCACTATGATTCACCTCTAAAGACCTATCATATCCACCAACTACTGGGTGACTCACCATAGATGAGATACCATTTTAAAAAATGGTTTTTTATGGACTCTTGTAATGAGTCATGTTTACCTCTTAGAACACCTAAAACATCACATTTTTGCAATGTGATTGACCAGGGATGTCTAGGCCATTACAATTTTTGATTGAGTATAAGAGTAGAAGTCCAAGAATATTGTCAAAATTCTTATGGTGTAGTTTTTATTATTTTTTACTATTTTTATAACATGATTGTATATGCCTTTCCCATATTTCCATTTTTCAGCATGACATCATCCATGTATATGACACTGCATAGTTGGTTTTGATTTTATTTTTCAGTTGTTCAGTTATTTATTATTCCACTAATTATTTATTCCATATGTTAATATATGATTCCTCTATAGAATGTTATCTATTGTATCTATTGTTCCATTACTATAATAGGTTATAGTCTCTCCACTATATCACCTTTACACCCTCCATATCAGTCAGAAGCCTTTAGAATATAGGGAGGTGAGATTGAGGCCATTTGACCCACTGGTTTGGGGTTGAGGTTATGTGAATCCTAGGTCAGGATGTTACAAAGTGGTATTACAGACTTATTTTCCCATTATCTTACTATTTTTGTATTATAATAGAGACTAAGAGTTAAAAGAATTTGGAAATGACCTCATGCATGGATATTTTTAACTCGGGTATTGGTGAAACCCAAATCACCTAGGATGAGATATTATTATTATTTATTATAAAACTTTTGGTTGATACAGCTTCACAATTAGGTGACACACATATTTCATGGTGTTATTTTTATTTATTTGATTTAAATAATGATTTCTCTTACATATTACTGTTGAATTGAAGGTGTTACATTAGTTCGTGCATCTTCATGGGCACAATAGGACTAATATGTCATTCATCATTCCATGTAACATCTACATTCAGTGTGCATTTTTCATTTACATATTAATAATGCCTTTATTATCTATAGAATTGTGCTAATATTATTTGTAGGTATTGAAATGCATAATTAATAATTATTGTTACTACCTTATCCTAATAGTGTTTTGTTGAATAGTTTAAATAAGACACCATGTGTAGTTAATTAGGGAATGTTGATCCATGGACCATTGATCGCATGGGATGGAATGTGTTGTGGTATGAGTTATGTGGATTATATATGTTCGTTCGTAATGTGTATGGTCCCATATGTATTAGAAATGGTATTCCACCTAATTAAACCATTTATAAATATCTAAATGTTTAAATAAGCACAAATAAAAAGGGAATATGACATTTTAAGTGTAATTTTCTGTATTATATATATATTTATATGACATAGAGTGTTAGGCCCGAACCTAGATTTAGTTGTGATAAGTGGGAATCTCTTACATTCATTTATCCATTTTAGTTACTTATACCACCTACACATGGATTTTGGAGAAGGAATGAGAGACGTGATTGTTTCTATTGAAAATATTTATAATTTCCTAATTTCATATTTTCAATTTTTTTATGTTGTTAAAAATATTCTAAGGGGTTTGTTTCATAATGTTGCATTATTCCACAACAACGTCATCTAATCATACACCATAAAGGTAGTGACAACCAGGCTCTTGAGGTGTCGAGCATTAAGCCACTAGTGATTCCTCTTATAGTGTCACCTCTGGAACCTTTTTTTATACTTGATATGGGAACAGGATCTCAGTTTGGATAGGGCTTTCTACATATGTTTTAGAATATTAAATGAGGTGTTTGACCTACCATTAGTATGGATATATTGACCTAAGAAATTCCAGCAGCAAAATCCTCCCACCTTTATGGGGGATAGTAGAACGCATGCTACTATGTTGTGGCATGAAGCTTCCTTTATATATGTGAGATTCTACAGAATCCACCATATTATGTGGTCATATTATTTAGGAATTTTATTTTTGATTAAACCATGAAGTGGTGGGACGTTATCATCTTAAAATGGTGATATGGTCTAGGATATTTCCATATTATCTTCTTTGAAAATATCGTTCCCCAGACTCTGAGGGCTGATAAATATAGAAATTTCACAATCCCACAGTAGAAAAGCATGTTTGTTATAGAAAAATCTTATAATTTTACAAAGAATTAGTTTTTATCTTCAAATCTAGAAGGTTGTGATCTTATTCCCTCTATGAAATTCTGTTATGGGATTGTATACGCCATCTGGTCATTGTTCAATGACTTTCAATTGATGATCGTTTATGAAATCTTCAACTAGACCATTATCCTAGAGAGAATTTTGAAATAATTTTATAGTGTGAGGAATGGTGATTTGACACCTAAATCTATCAGTACATCTTCTTCTGGTTGAAAGAGAAGTTTCGAGGATACTCATAGAGGTAGTAGTAGTCAGGCTACACATGATATCAACTTTATGATTCTTCCATAGTGCGGGAAGATGAGGCACATGATGTGATAGTGATTATGAGATCTATTGAAATAAAGAAGTAGTGGTAGGATGATCTGTATCCATAATTTTTATAGAACATTTCCCTAAGCACCTACTGAGTGGTGATATACTCCTACCACACATTCTGGAGAGGGGAGTGTAGTATCATGCCAGGAAAATAACTAGAATACCACTGACTGCAAAGGCTGAGGTAATGGTCAATGTATAGGCATTCAAACTCAGATATCTCAGAGCCAGTGTAGTGGGATTTCTCAAAAAAGTCAGGAATAGAAATAGGGCCACAATATAGACTAGTTACATGCATTCCATCATACTCTGGAGGATGACAGTTCCAGAACATCTTCTCTAAAATGTAATAATCGTAGCCTCCACCATAGTGTTTACATTTTTTTGACATAGGCGGCTCTCAATATTTTATATATAAGGCTATCACTGAGATTTTGGGCCTTGATATAGAGCTATTATATGGTGTTATGATACTAGACACCCCTTTTTTATCTATTGTGAGTGTGTTCACCATTTTACGTAATTCCCCAATTGAGTTAGAAAGATATCTTTTCAGGTGGAATCTCTTTGTACCCAACTTGATGGGATTTGATGTAATCACCGAGATGGATTGGTTATTTCTCTATCAAGACCGTATTCCTTGATATCATGAGAGGTTAAAATTTACATCCATAGATGGAATTAGGAAATTAAATAAAGGGTAATGGGATGTTAGTGAGACTTGAGTTGGACCCAAGTAGTAAAGGCTCGATAGTGTGACGAATCAAATCACCTTTCCTTTCCTAGATGACCAAGGGTTATGACCCATTATTTTTTCTCTTATAGAGGATATTTTCTTTGATGTATTTCATGATGACTTATGTAGTCTACCTCTGGTGAGAAAAGTATAATTAACTATTGAGATACTACCATGAGCTGCACTAAGGACCATTATTCTTTATTATATCGAACTTAAGGATATCCTAAAGCTCAGGAAGAAATTAGAGGATCTGGTGGATAAAGGAATTATATTCCCCATAACGTCTCCTTAGGATTCACCAGTATTATTTTCCTTGATGGAAGATTTTACCCCCGATATTTATATTGATTATCGTCACTTGAATGGGCTCACGATGAATAATAAGTATCCATTACATCCAATAGAAGACATCTTTGATCGTCTTTGAGGGGATAGAGTGTTTTCAAAGATAGGTTTGATGTTGGGATATCACCAGATTCATGTCAGGACCTCATACATATCTCACACAAATTTATATATTGTGTATGATCTATACAAGTACATGGTCATGTCGTTTGGACTCATGAATGCACCTATAGTTTTCATGGATCTTATAAATCAGGTTTCCACCCATATCTGGATTAATTTTTGGGTAGTATTTTTTAATAATATCTTAGTGTATTGAAAATTTAAACACTAAAATTCATATAATTTTGGTACCATTATAAATAAACTAATAGATCATCAGATCTATTCTAAGCATAGTAAAATATAAAATTTCGATCGAGAAAGTACACTTACTTTGTCACATCATCTCAAATTCAAGTGTTTCAGTAGAACTCAAGAATGTGAGATCTATAGTGTCTTTAGATCATCCAAAGAACATATTTTACTTTATTTGATTCTTATAGATTTCCAGATATTACATATTATTCATTCAGGATTTATCATGTCTTGCAGCAACTCTTGTGGGCTTGACAAAAAAAGGTGTCAAAATTCATATGGTAAAAAGCTTCTGAAGTATCCATTCCAGAGTTGAAGGGTCGTTTGACTTCAGCACCAATACAAGTTCTTCCAGAGATTGAAAGAAGCTATACAGTCTATTAATGTAGTTATTTACCAGGATTAGAGTTGTTCAAATGTAGGAAGAGTAAGTAGTCATGTGCAAGTCTCATCAGTTGAGGCCTCACAAGCAGAATTACCTAACACAAAGCCTCGAATTAGATGATTTAGTACATTCTATAATCTCTTGGAAACACTATATACATGGAGAGAATTTTATTGGAAAATATAGATAAAAAAATCCCCAGGTATATGTTTACATATTGAGAGATAAATCTCAAAAAATTTCAGGTGGGTTGATTAACTACATTTTATGGTTTTTTAATTGACTATACACTTGGAAATGGTAATGTTGTAGTCAATGCTCTGAGTCAAAAGAATCAAGAACATGCGGTTCAGAATGATATTGGTGAATGGAATATTACGGATTTATTTTCATTGATGCACATCGAGGATCAGGAGGACAATGGTTAGAATACACTCTCAACCTAAGCAGTGACCTCTACTCTTCTGGAAAGGGTAATAATGAGGAAACAATCTGATCCTGATCGACTTTTACTAAGGTAAAGAAACATTGATGATGATACACATTCATGTTAGACCATGGATGAATATGATAATCTACAATTCCATGGGTGTATATGGGTCCTAGTAGGCATTATAGAGGATTTGATGCTATTATTACATGCCTCTGCATGGGAAGTTCCCCCTTGCGTCACCAAAATGTATCGGGATCTACGGTGATATTATTGGTGGCCTAGATTGAAATGAGATATTTCTAGTTTTATCATTTAGTGTTCCACTTGAAAAAATGGTAAAGGAGGAACATCAATGATCGGTAGGGATTTTACACCCATTTTTCCCCAAAGTGAAAATGGGATGTTGTATTTTTGGATTTCATTACTTGTCTACCCTCATCACCCTGTGGAAATGGTGCAATGTGAGTTTTCATTGATTGTATGATGAAGGTCTCACACTTCTTTCCTTTGAGAGAGACCTTCGAGGTAGATCATATATAGAGGTTATATATCAGGTAGGATGTACATCTTCATTAAGACCCTCTTTCAATCATTTTTTAAAGATATTCTCACTTTGCATCATTGTTCTGGAAGTTGTTTTTGATGTCCTTGGGTACATAGGTTCTTATAAGCATGACCTATCACCCATATATAGATTGAAAAATAATGTTCGAGATTTAGGTGTTAGAGGAAATTCTCAATGCATGTTTCCTTGACTTTGGGGATTTTTGGGAGAAATACATTCCCCATTTTGAGTTCACATATAATAAAATCATTAAGGATAAAATCGAGATAGATCCTTGTGAATACTTATATGGTAGGCATGTCTTCTCACCAATTTATATGGATAGAGGTTGGGAGGGAGCTATTAATGGAAAGTGTATCATGCAGGAGAATATAGATAGGGTCTAGATAATCAAAAAGCTCATGGTGATAGCTCAGTCTAAACAACCATCATATTACAACATACACTAATGGCCTCTTTGTTTCGAGGTCGGAGACTAGGTTTTCTTACGAGTATCTCCCAGGTTAGGGAATATACATATTCAAAATTAGTGTAATCTCTCACCAAAATTCGTTGAACTTTTTAAGGCTATGAACTGGATCAGACCAGTGGCTTACCTGTTGGAACATCTTCAAAGATATCTGTCTATGCAAGATTTCATTTACAAACCTCAACTTATCCAATAATATCAAAACACATCTCATGTATTTTAGCTTGATTATATCGAGGTAATGTGGATTCATCCTTCAAAGAGTATCTTTATTGTATTGTTGGTTAGAGCATAAAAAAACATAGAGGTAGGTCAGTTATTCTGGTACAGGTGATATGGAAGACCAACCAAGTATAGGATGAGACCTAAGAGTGAGATGAAAATATATGAGCTTAGTGGACGGAGTTATTCATAGATGATGCATATTTACCCTTAGAAGGCCAACTCAAGGATGAGTTTATTTAAATATGGGAGGTTTTAATGACCCATCTTATTATGATGTTGCTTCTCATTTTTTTGTTTTAATTCATTTAAATGGACCTATTAATGATTCATAATCATGTAAAGGTGGTCTCATGAGCAGCTTATTATTTTTTGGAGCTTGAAGCACTAAAATGTGAAGGAAATACCTAGCTGAACGCTTATGAGAAACAATGTAGTCCAACCCCCATGGTTTCCCTAAACCATGTTGATATAGACCGTGGGAACCTAGGCTCACAAATATTTTTCTACAACTATGTGACCCAGGGAACATGGTCGTGTAATGTTGCAGTATTGATGGACTGATTCCATACACATGGTCATCATACTATTAGAAACAATGTGTGCCAAATCCTATGAGTGCCACATTTAAACAGTGATTGGCACACAGTTGGCACATGGTTTGGCCAACCATGCATCTAAATCGTTTTCCATTTTTTTTGGAGGGTGAAAATTCCATTTTACCCCTCTAGAAAATTTTAAACCTAATTTTTCTTTTCCTATCATCTCATTATTGCATGTAGCCCTTCTCCTCCTCTACCATGGATCAAATATCCTTCAAAATATGATATATTATATCTCCCACATCTAGTGTTTGATTCAATATTTGAATGAATTGTTGGATATCATGAGATATGATCTTCTTTCCCCTTACCTTTGATATACGTTTATCTCTGAATCCATGACACTATTTAGGTGAAATCCCATTTTCCATATGTTCATGCTGTTGGACCATTTGGTCATTTTATTCCACCCTACTCCGAATTTGAGGTTTAAATCGAGTGAGGAGTCATCTAAAACCATGAGTGATGATGTTTTGTAATTTTACCACTTATTTTTAATGACTCGTAGCCTTTCCATTGTGTCGCATGAAGGGTTTTTCCATGAATCAGATTTTTATTGAGTTCTTCATATTAAATCCATCATCACACCTGGATACATGACCTTTGACCCTTTTTTATCAGTTAATATTATGTTTACATAATTTATGGACACCCCTTGGGTGTACCATATAGAATTTCCCCAAATCGTTAATTGTTTCTATCTTTTGGAACACATATTTAGATTTTAGCTAAGTCTTTAAGGGGATTTTCCCTTAATATAAGGTTTTTAATGAGAACTAAGGAATCTATTAAGTGCATGGACCACCTATAATTTAAATTTCCCATTTAGGAAATTTCCTTGTTAACAGCGTAACCTTTTAAATGAATTTTACACCTTCTATGCTCCCTTTGAGCCTTATAAACGGATTTTCCATGTTTCAAAAAATGAAATGGGTTGATTACATGGGATGACTTATACATGTATTTTATTTTACCTTTAATGAATTGGATGATTTTAAATGGAATGAATTATAATTATGGTATGATCACACATATTATTCCATCTTTAGTCAAAGATAATTAATTATATTATAAATCCTTATTTACATTGAGTGTGATGAATGAGATGAATGAGAGGTAATACCTCATGATTATATTTGTAAATATGATTATTATGTGTTATAGGATATGGTATGATGGTAAGGGTCATGTTGATCAGGATGAAATCACACACTCTTAAATTGGGTGTTGATCATGACATCTCACACCATTGACACTACTTAGATGTTGGGCTTGATGTGCGATGTCCCTTGTTCGAGTGATGATATGATAGAACAAACACCATGTTGAGAGGTGAGCATGACATCTTCCACTCATTATGAGATATAGTGAATTTAAATTATTGACTGATCCTATATTCTCATAATACTGGTGATGTATTTCTATGTTATGCCCCGGTCCAACGAGTAAATATTATTCAAGATATATGGACAATTGCATCCGTATGTACTAGGTTAATATAGGTGGATGAAATATATAACTATAATATATATATATATATATATTATTACTAAATATATATAAATATCTTGATCAAACACACATTCTGGCCATGTTCAAAAGTAGGTAGCACCTCTAGGTGTCCCTTAGAAACTTATGCGGGCGAATTATTATTTCAGTATTGTTTTATTATTTTGTTTATACATGCACATTGTTATAGCTATGAGCACTGCTTGGAATACTTCTAAACATCATTGGTGGTGGGCTAATGAGATTTTATCGCAAAAACTACTCAAAATTCCTTTTGTACTCAAGAATTCTATATGAACAAGGGTATATATAAGGGAAAAGACCCAATGATAGGTTGATGATGCTTTTGAGTATAGATGGAGCATAAGATCAGATGACTAATAATACGATCAAGATGTTAGTGGATCGGTTTTTGGCCTATTATTACATTTCATATAAAAAAATTGTATATTCTTTTCCCCTATTCCCCATTTGTATTCCATCATGCCATGCATCCATGTATATGACACTGCCTAGTAGCTGTCGATATTATTATTCATTTGTTCATTTATTTATTCTTCCACTTATTTTTTTCTGTACATTTATATATTCTTTCAATATTTAATTTTATCTATTGTATCCACTCTACCATTATGAAATGGGGGTATATTCTCCCCAATATATAACCATTATTCCCACCCTGCTAGTTGGAAACCTCTAGTGTATGAGGAGGCACTCTTGAGACTATGTGACCTACTGGCTCAAGGAACGTGTTAAGTGGATCCTTGGTCATTATGTTACATCAAACATCATTCTAGTGAACGATAAGTGCATCCTTATGACTCACCTTGTTTGACACTGCTGTGGGGAAATTCATTGATTAATTAAAATTTTCTTTATAAACTGTTATGGTGGATTTTCTATAAATGATGATCATGGATGAACAAGGTTAAAATTAAGGTATCATAGATTGGAAGAAATATGATATAATTTTGAGTAGTTTTTCATTATTTTATAGTTATACAATTGGTAATCACAGAATGATTTTATTTTGTATTATATAATGTAAGGAACAAATATAAATCATGTTAATGATAATTTTGAGGGTTAATGAACTTGTATGTCTCCCTAGAAACAAAATGAGATATAATCTGAAAGGTGAATCCTAATGGTTATTCATAATAATCTATATCATTATACGATTAACAATATAAAATTGTATGAGTTTCCTAACACACCTAGTAAGAGAGAATTGATTTTCATAATGACCAATGAAAAACAATGATTTAGATTTCAATATTTTGAGAATTTGGAAAGAAGAAGGCAGTGAAATGATTCAATGGAATGAAAATTGGTTTTATGTGTGTAAAATAATGTCATAGAGTATGTAATTTCCATGTAAAAATGAAGAGTTTGATGAAGGGATATGAATTTTATCAGGAGGTACCATTTATTATTCAATGTCATATGTATGTGGAATGTGGGAATTATCCAAGTCAACACCCTAATCCAAAGGTTAACTCCTAGTCAAAGGAAGGAGCATTGATATATCATTGAAGTGAAAGGATTGAAGCGTTGCTATTAGAGAGTTAGGTTGTAAATGTGTTATATCAATTATATTCTAGTTATAATAAATAAGAAAAATCTAAGGATTGTTTCAAAGTTTTTTTCCTTTATAGATTTGAAACCATATATCGAATGGTACCAATAACATAGAAATGTGATTTAGTGGTAATGTGATATTTTGGAGAAAAGGTCATGATAACCCATAATATTTATTTGACGGTGATAATTTTTAGTTGGGATAAGGAGATGATTTTTATGGATAAAGAAAACTGGATAGTATTGATGACATTATAATTTATTCATGATTCTATGAAAAAGTAATTGTTTTATCTTTAGTAATGTTTACTTAATTTTTGGATTTATAGAATATTTTTTTGATAATATGTAATTTTATTTAAGTAATAAGGATAGAGTTATTATTTTGAAGATGGTATGTCTTCAATGAGGTTTTATGATGATTCAGGTTATTAGTATGTTTTAAGGATTTCATATTTTTGGTATATGAAATTAGGAGATACTCCATGGGGACAAATGTTATTGATTATGTTGAAAAAAGATTTGATAAAGTATTTGGGTCTTTTGAGTTATTAATTTGGTCAAAAACAATTTGTGGAGTCTTATTGTTAACTACCTTTTGAATTTATTGAGATGAATAATGTGTTTCATTAATTAGGTTTTAAAGAATAATTTATCATATTTATCCATATTGGATAATGTTTTTTAAATATTATGGATTTGGAAAATATATAGAAAAATAAAGAATGAATTTTCATTATTTTATGGATCTTATCATCCATTAAAAGTAAATATTAGTATTTCAGGCATGAAAAATAAATCTTGAATATTTTTTTTCATGGTGTAAGAGATAATGTTTAAATTCATCAAATCATAGGTAAATTTTGAAATTGTGATTATGAAATGAAAATAAATCAAGTAAGAATATATAATCAAGTTCTATATCTTGATAGTAAAAGATTCTCTCAATATTAGGATTTTTTTTTGAAATAAAAATTCTTATCATTTACCTTTATTTTTGATGAATGAATTATATTTTCACTCCTAACAGATTTATAATTTTTTGGTCAAAAAAATTTTGCTTGAAAATTTTCTCCATCACTCTCTTTTATCCATTTGAGGTTATTTCCCTCTCCCATTAATGTATTTCAACGTCTGAATAATCATATCCTTATCTAGGAACTCGAATATCTGATATTTCATGTAATCTTTATGTTTCTAACATTCCTTTTTTAAAATAAGTGTTAATATTCTAATGTATGACATGGGATTTTAACTAAGGATGAACAATTGATAAATTAGATAAAATTACAAGGGTGACATTTATCTAAGGGGATGGAATGCAATATATAAATATTTTAAAATAATACAATATTTGATAGCATACACAATACAGAATACCTAGGTTAAATGAACCAAGAAATATTATTATTAAAATATGATTAATATAACCTAGGAATTTAATAAAATGGAATGAATACGATTAATAAAAAATATTATATATTAATAAATTTCATACTGAAAGATGATATTATTTATTAATTCCTAGTAAATAATAACTAAATATTTAGTAGTCATTTTATTCTTCAAAAATACAGTTTCTTTAAAAATTAGTTTTATTTCTTTTCATGAGAAAAAATAATAATAAATTTTTAAAACTTTTATAAATTATATTTTTTAAAAAAATATATCATTTCTTAAATCATAATTAATAAATATTCAACGAATAAATTTATTATAATTCTTTAAAATGTATAATTAGTCATTTAATAGTTAAAAAATATATATTATTAATGAAAAATGTATTTTTATTTCAAAAAATTTAAATGTTCTATTTTTTTAATGTTTTAAAAGAAAAATTATTTTATTTATATTATTAATAATTAAATTAAGATCATTAGAATTATTTTTATATGGATTATGGTATAAAAAATTATAGTAAAGAATAACACTTCTATATAAAACCATTTTTCGTTGTTTTTTAAAAAATTATTTAAAAGTGAATACATTCCACTTAAAGATATTCAATCTTCAAAATTAAATTCCATATTCTGAATCATTTTGTTAAAATATTATAACTATTTTCCTTTTATTTTTAGGTGTTTCGAATTATCTGAATGGTAAAATTTAACACCTTGGTGAATGGAAAATTTGTTAATTGGAGTTAAAATGAATATGATAGGGCATAAAATTCATTAAGAACATTCATTTATTCAATTTTATGATTATATTTTATTCATAATCATAATAACTTAGAAAATATTTCCTTTATTACTAAACATATATTTTTACATTTATAATGTTTAAGTAAAAGATAAATTAAAATATGTCATTTCCTTAGAATAAATATCTGTAATATTGTTTGATCAAGATAAAAACAACATATGTTCATATATAAGTGGATATTTTAAATTGTAATTAAAATTATCAAAAATTTTAATTTATTTTTAATATTCGTGATGAAATAATTCCCTTAAATTCTTACAAAATGTTAACAGAGTTATTTTGGAAGGAGTAGAAAAATAAAGAAAATAATTTTTATAAACTCTAAAATTAATTTATCTTTAGTGAGATATATTATCCTAAGAAATATATATATATATATATAATATTAGGGATATTAGAAAAGTTTATATTTGAATTCCATTGTTTTCGTGTTGTTTTCAAAGCCAATTTATGTGAATAGTTTATAAAATGAAATTAATAATATTTTATGTTAAATTTAAATTATAAAATTATTTAAAATAATAATAACATTGAAATGGGGAATGGGTTAAATGAAATTGTCCAATTTGTCATCCCTTGTCCATTTAGGAGCTAATTTTGACCTTATAAGTAAACATTTATCCATATAATATTGAAAAATTCATTACTACAGTTAGGGATAAAATTGGTTAATGAAGTTGTTAATAAAAAAGATAAGGATTAAAATGATATCTAAACTAGTATAAATGTGATTCAATGTAACACCCCTATATTTTGTGAAATATTTCTCTCAAATATATTAAATCTTTATGATTTTTTGTGTTATATGCACCACTGATTTTTTCTTTCATTATATGAAATGCTAAGTTTAACATAAAATTAACACAACTCTATGTTTTTCATTCATTACATTAAATAATGAGGTCAACTTGGAATACACATAATGATGAGTTTAAATGAAACATGATATACTATTAAAATATTATTATTTAATATGATAGTTATTACCGAGCAGTTTAAATGGTTGGTAAGAATAGGATTACTATAATATGAAAATATATGTTTACACATGTATATATAATTAATTCTTTGGTAAACAAAAAATTAAAATTTAAAATAAAACTTATTTGAAAACAAAGGAAATCTTGTTCAAAAAAACTACTTTTAAGTTCACAAATATGTTTTACCACAACAAATTTAATAATAAATTTTTGGTAATTTATTTTAATTAAAATTATATATTAGTGTTAAATAATTGTTCTTTTATCTTCTATGTTTTCATGATTATATAAAATAATAAAATCAATTTTATACATAAAATTGCATTCTTCTTAAAAACATTTATGTCACCTTTTTTAACAGTTATTTTAAAATTAAATATTTACACATTTATAAAATTTATTTTTAAAAATAAACTTCATTTTATAAATTATAATTTAAAAATTATATTATAGGGAAATTTGGATAATTTTCTAAAAAGATAAATTTTCATGGAATAATAAAAAAACCATCTTTTATTAAGAATATTCATTTATTTTAAGGAATAAAAAAATTATTTTACAATTTAATTAAATGAAAAATTAGTTAAATTATATATTTATTAATTCAATATAGTTCCTTAAAATAAATTTCATATTGAATTTTCATATAAAAACATTAAAAACATTTGAAACATTTATCATTGCAAGATTACTTTTTCATTGTCTCTAAGGGATTAATTTTAAATTAACATTAACATCATATATGAATGAAATTTGGAAAAATGGATTTTATATTTTGAATCATCATTATTTATTTTATCTACTAAGGTCAAATTTATATTCTACCATAATGAATAATAAATAATGTTAAAATTAATTATCGTGATTGTGGTTGAAACAAGTTTACTGAGGGGTTAAACTAATAATATTCAGGGTAAAATGACATTGAAATTTTTACAAAACCCGTTTTATAGACATTTTTAACCTTATAACCTATAACATTTGATAATTTCCCATTGTGTATCCTTTTTTAATATAGAAAACATGGTTAGATCATTTTCTTTTTAAAAATTACAAGTGTGCCCCTATCATTACTTATAAAACGTCACCCCATGTCCTCTCATATTCATAAATAAGGAAACCATTGGTTTAGATTATACATACCAAAATAAATTATTTAATTCCTAATTTCATCCTATAATCCTTGTATGTAAAGACCCCAAAATTTCATGGATTTTTTTTTTAATTTTCATTGGAATTTTACATGAATGTAGTTTCTGACGGAACCTGATTCTGAGGCCTAGTGTGCCCGAAATCATTTTCCGAAGATTAGCTCGGGTACGTTCAGTGAACGAATGAGCGGTTTTTTCTAACATTTGAATCAGTTCCTTGAATTGAATTCTGAGGGCACCGATGGAATTGCAGTGCCGGTATTTGCTTAGAAACGCCTTTTTCGGAGTTGCATTTGCTCGGGTGTGGTTTTTAATTTTTTGGGTTAAGTTAAGAAATAAAATAAAGTGGTGCGACAACTTTATTTTATTTCACTTAAATCCACTTAAAAGCCACTTAAGCTATGTAAAGCGGATAGGGTGGAACCCAAAATATCCTACCCACATGGTAGGATATTTGTGAGGTGGGGCCCGCATGAGCCCCACCGTTTCATTCCTTCTAATTAACGCACCCGCAACCCCCCTCATTAATGAATGTCAACCGTGCGTTTTTCTGGTTAAGAAAAGCCTCTTTAATTGGGCAGTCAAATCGTTACAATTATTTCATTGAATTAATTGTTCGTTTCTTTTATTTTGAAATTCAAACGTGTCATATGCGTTAATAAAATAAGACAACTCTTATTTTATTTTATGTTGGAACTTGTGGTGTGGAGTGGATTTGGAGGGAAGCATTCTTCTTCGACGAAGAACGCGAAGAACGCGATGAACGCGAAGAACGCTCCGACCTCCGAAGAAGAACGCCAAACCATCGGATATCGACGACGCGATGTCATGTACCGTGACGTCAACGATGCTTCTTCCGCGATGCTCCTTCAACGACATTTATTCCGCAATGATCCTTATCTTCTACGAAGATCATTTTCTTCTGCGATGGTTAATTCCGCGACGAACTTGCGTTCGATGACAACGCTTGAGGTAGGGAATTATGTTTGAGAATGATTTTATTCCCTTGATTCTTTCATTCTAAAGAAAACAAAGAACACCGATCAATTTATTATCTAGTTGATCCGTGAACTTTTTCCCTGTGGGTTGGGAATATTTGTGATGTGGGAAGTTCTGGGGATTATTTTATTTTTGATCGTGATCTCATCTGTCACCTTTCTTGGTTTCATTTGGGCCGCCTGTTATCATACTAACGGGGGAAGTTCGGACCGCACAAACATGACCGACCCTCCTCCCCCCTTGTTGTTTGATTTTGTTGCGGCACGTGAAAGGCAGTGCGGTGCCATTTCACCGCACGAAAACGAGAAGAAAGAATGCGGTGAACAAGCGTGGCGCCGTCGCGCCGCATCGTTGGGGCCGAACGAAACCGCGGGCGGAGTCGGGGCTGAATAGTTGATTTGAAGACCCCGAGTTTTGTTGTTGAAGTGCGGATCAACAAACGATGGTGAGGCAGGCCGCGAAGGAGTTTTGAATGCTTTGCAGCGAAGGTCGAGTCCCGGGATGATCATGGGCGAAGACATCACGAATTTCCGACCACTGGAACCCGTCCGGTGGTCCGCGGAACAGCCCGCCGGCGTGACTCACCGGCACGGCAGCGCCGGCGGCGGGTGGCGGCGATGCCCAGTGCGCCGCTGGAAGAAGCCAACACAACTAAAGCCACGGTAGCGGAGCGCGGTCCCGCGACCGCGCGGGATCGGAGGGGGGCGGCGGGACGTGGTCGGCTGCCACGTCCGCTAGCACGGGCGGCCCCAACAGTGGGGCCGCGGTTCTTCACGCGGGGGCAGCTCCCCGCTCCGCTCCGCTCGACCGTAACCGGCCGAACCAACCCACCGGCCAGGCCGGGTCTCACCCAAGCAAGGCCGGGCCACCCCGGCCGGGCCGGGTCGCGCCATCCAGGTCGGACCCGGGTCGGGTCGACCCGGGGGGGTTGGGCCGGGTCGGTCCAGGCCCCAACCCCCCGTTTTCGGACCCCTCACAGTTTTTCTCTCATATCTTGAGGTTTAGACCTTCGATCGACGCACCGTCAATGGAGATATGACCCTTGGATCGAGACAGTTGTTTTGGTATATCTCACTCAAGGTTTCGGAGTACTTTGGGTTCGGCCGGGTTGGTTTGTACAAGAAACCGACCGGGCCCTCGGAGCGAAAACGCTCATAACTTGAGCTCCGGACGTCCGATTGACGTGTCGTCGACTTTGATGGATTCCTATATGTGAGACGGATCTTTTGGCTTACTCCGCTCAAGGTTTCGATGCCGTCAGAGTGTGGTCGGGTTCGTTTGCTCATGAAACCAACCGGGCCCCTGGAACGAAAAAGCCAATAACTCACAGACCGGGCGTCCGATTGACGCACCGTCTGCCTTGTTGTTTTCCTCTTGATGAGACGGAACATTTGGCATCCTTGGACTGAGTTTTGGTTGCTGTTGGATAGTGGCCGGGTTGGATTGTACCCAAAATCCAACCGGGCCCCCGGAAGGGAAAAGATGATATCTTTCAGACCGGACGTCCGTTCTACGAACCGTCAATGGCATGGTGATCATGTTGAGAAACAGTCCCTTTGAGTATAACCTATGAGAGTTCGGGGTACAGTTGAGATACGACCTTGTTGGTTCGCACTCGAAACCAACCGGCCCCCTGGGACGAAAAGGGTAGTAACTCACAGACCGGGCGTCTGATTGACGTGTCGTCTGTTGCGTTGAGACCCCTATGTAGAGGTGGTCCTTTGAGATACTTCTTCATAGGACATTGAGATACATGGAGTATCGGCCTGTAGCTCGTGGAGCGGACCCTCCTAGAGATGAGCGTGCGGAGTTCGGAGACCGTGTAGCTGGCTGAGACCTGACGACTGCTTGACCGACTAGACTTGGAGTGATCGACTAGCCCTGTGGACGGAGTGCCCGGTATTTGGTGGAAGACCCACAGCGGACGGAGCACCTAGTAGTTGGCAGTAGACCCGCAGTACTCGACCGGAGTAGTAACTCTGTAGGCTATTATGGGGAGGGCTCGGTATTTGGCGGCAGACCCACAGCGGACGGATCACCCAGTATTTGGCAGCAGACCCACGGTACTCGACAGGAGGAGTACCTCAGAGACTTAGATTAGTGAGCAGCACCTCGTAGTTGTGACAGAACCACTGTACAATCCAGAGATGGGGCTCTTCAGCAGTTAAGGTTTCAATAATGAAAATCCTGGTTTGAGCTGAGACTTTTGACCTTTGTGTTTAACTCTTGATTGAGATGGATCACTTGATAACATAGGTATATGTATGGGCATATACCTGCGTAGTGGTTATCCGTTGATTTCATGATCTTTGTGTTTCCTCATGATTGAGATGGGTTACTTGATAACTTAGGTATATGTATGAGCATATACCTAATTAGAGGTTATCTGTTGATATTTTCTTTGTGGATGTCCTTGTTGGTTTTAGTGAGACCTTGAGGGTCTTGGGGTCCCTACTGATTATCATTATACTCACCCCTGCATGGGATATGCCTGCACCTCCTTGTGTTGGTTGTAGACGATGGGTAGTGCTGACGAAGACCAAGTGTTCGAGGACTGGACGGTACCCAGAGGTGGACTACACAACGAGTCATCAACTGGAGGTGGACTACACGACGAGTCAGTATCCGGAGGTGTAATTCACAGCGAGACGACACTCGAAGGAGGTTGACGGTCGAGAGCGTTGTGGAGGCTATCTGTACCTACCCTTCAGGTAGGATCCGTGGTGGACGATCCAGGAGCTGCGCCATCTATACCTACCCTTCAGGTAGGATCCAAGGAGGACGACCCAGGAGCCGCTTCCGTTCTTACATATATTGTCTTTTTCTGTTTTACTTTGATCAGTTGTAGTTGTACTTTCATTTGGGTTTGTATTCTGGAACACTTACCTTTCATCACTTCTCTTTGTAATTACTGTTTTACTTCCACTTGTACATTGTGGTGTTTTCATTACTTTTATTAGGGAAATTCCTTCGCAGTTATCAGGATTTATGCCTTTGGTGCTAGTCGCCAGCCCCTAGCCTATGGAAGGAGGGCTTGGGGTAGTCACAGCACGGGACCCGAGGACGGGTCGTGACAAATTGGTATCAGAGGGGCCATCAAGGCGGAAACAGCGGCAGGTGCTTGAGCAACAGCCGAGCAGTAGACAAGGCAGTAGAGCTCTGGGAGAAGGTAGAAAGGAGCAGAACTAGTGGATACGTCCCTTGTACTTATTGTTCCATGTTGTTGTTGTATTCGTGTCTTTGTACTATGAGCAGCAATAATAAAAATACACTTATATATGTTTTCTTTCATGTCCTTTTGTTTGGTTGATACTGAGTGGTCCCGGTTAGAACTGTTGACTTGACCCTCACATTCGAGTTTTCTACTGGAGGAGACCGAGTGAACTCGCACCGATGCTGACAGTGTGACTTGACCCTTGGAGGCGAGAGTGACAGTTGGATCTCTTGGTAGTTACATCGATGCATTACGACGTCATCCATGGCATGAATGCAACATTCATGGCAGGATTGAATGTATTAGGCAATGGGCATGGTTCACCCAGGGGATGAGACCGAGTTTCTCTTTTCGGCAAGGGATAAATCTTAACAGCTCTTTCAGATTGTAAGCAAGGAAGGTGCAGATCATACAGGAGCAGATGAAGACTACACAGTGCAGTAAGAAACAGGAAACTGACACCAGTCTTAGAGACTCAGGCATGTTAAATGTTTAAAGAAGTGGAAACTTTAAAGAGAGATGAGTCTGTGAAGTAGTAGATGTGGAGGCAGAGCTAGGAGAGTATCATGTGGTGGTGTACGTTTTAACATACTACAACCACCCACCTTAGTTGTCCCCCCAGGCTCAGGAAGCTGGAGGGCGAAGGAAGAGTGCGTCTGCATGCGGTCAAGGAGTGTGACCCAATGGCTCTAGGAATGATTCGAGGGACAGTCTGTTTCCACTACTAGCTGTCGTAGTAACAGACGTTGATACGAATAATTCCTTCCTTCCACAAATCTTGTCTCAGACCTAGAGTTTCCGGTAAGCTGTAGGCTTGACCCTCACGTCTGGAGATACCTTGGGAGAAGACTTGATAATCACAGTAATGCCGAAGGTGTGGTCAGACCCTCGAGACGAGAGTTTCGGTTGGAATCTCTTGGTGACAGCGTCGAGGCCTTACGACGTTGGTTTGAGTATGGACTGGGCAATCACAGTTCATACACAGATTGACTGTTTTAGGAAAAAGTTGTGGTTTAACTAAGATGTCAGAATGGGTTTTCCTTGGTCGGTGAAAAAGGAAACCCTAGGAAGCACATGATAACTCATGCACAGGAGGGTGCGACCGATCACTCTTGAGTCGGTCAAAATTCCCCTCGTGGCAGCAGTCGTTTTGAGTTCTAGTTCTAACAGGAATTGGAGACCTCTAGAGTTAGAGGATGACGATCACATCCTTATACGGGTCTCACCTCGACGAGGTTTACGGTGATGTGGCCAAAAAGGAAAGTTAACTCCGATATTCTACGCACCTTTCTAGGTCCTCAGCTGGGTAGGAGAGGTGGTTTACAGCTTGACCCATCCACCTTAGTTGCACCAGGTGCACGACGTTTTCCAAGTTTCTCAACTAAAAAGATATGTGCTCGACCCTTCGCATATCATCGACCATGGGGAGCTGGATGAGGGCGATGGGTTTTCTTTCACGGAGGTTCCATTGGGGATCGAGGATCGACAGGAGAGGATCCTTTGAGGATGTTCGATTCCTCTGGTGCGCTTTCACTGGCAGTGCAGGAGTCTCCAAGTATGTACATGGGAGTGGAATGCTGAGATGCGTGCTCAGTACCGCTTTTTTATCCCTAGTTTCTGTTAATGCTTTACGGGGAAGTAAAGCTCTGAGGTGGGAGTAATGTAAAGACACGAATTTTTCACGAATTTTTTTTTACTTTTCTTTGAAATTTTACAAGAACGCAGTTCCTGACAGAACCTGATTCTGAGGCCTGGCGTGCCCGAAATCATTTTCCAAAGTTTATCTTGGGTACGTTCAGTGAACGAATGAGCGGGGTTTTCTAACTTTTGAATCAGTGCTCGAAATCAAATTCCGAGGGAACTGATGGAATCGCAGCGCCGGTATTTTCTTAGAAATGCCTTTTCTAGAGTTGCGTTCGCTCGGGTGTGGTTTTTAATTTTTGGGGTTAAGTTAAGAAATAAGATTAAGTTGTGCGACAACTTTATTTTATTTCACTTAAAGCCGCTTAAAAGCCACTTAAGCTATGTTAAGCGGATAGGGTGGAACCCAAAATACCCTACCCACATGGTAGGATATTTGTGAGGTGGGGACCGCATGAGCCCCACTGTTTATTTCCTTCTAACTAACGCACCTGCAACCCCCCTCATTAATGAAAGTCAACCGTGCGTTTTTCTAGGTAAGAAACACCTCATTAATTGGATAGTTAAATTGTTAAAATTAATTCATTGAATTAATTGATCATTTCTTTTATTTGGAAATTCAAAAGTGTCATGTGTGTTAATAAAATAAGATAAATCTTATTTTATTTTCTGTTGGAACTTGTGGCGTGGATAGGATTTGGAGGAAACCGTTCTTCTTCGACGAAGAACGTGAAGAATGCGAAGAACGCTCTGACCTCCAACGAAGAATGCCAAATCCTCGGAGATCGAAGACGTAAAACCGTGTACCGCGACGTCAACGACCCTTCTTCTACGACTCTCCTTATGCGACGTTTCTTCCGCGAAGATCCTTCTCTTCCGCGACGATCCTCTTCTTCCGCAACGGTTAATTCCGCGACGAACTCGCGTTCGATGACAACGCTTGAGGTAGGGAATTATGTTTGAGAATGATTTTATTCCCTTGATTCTTTCATTCTAAATAAAACAAATAACACCGATCAACTTATTATCTAGTTGATCCACAAATTTTTTACCTGCGGGTTCGGAATATTTTTGTTGCGGGAAGTTCTGGGGGCTTATTTTATTTTTGATCATGATCTCATCTGTCGCCTTTCTTGGTTTCATTTTGGGCCGCCTGTTATCATACTAACGGGGGAAGGTCAGACCGCACGAACACTGCTGACCCTCCTCCCCCCTGTTGTTTGAGTTTGTTGCGGCACGTGAAAGGCAACACGGTGTCGTGGCACCGCGCGGAAACGAGAAGAAAGAACTCGGCGAAGAAGCGTGGCGCCGTCGCGCCACGCCGTTGGGGCCGAACGAAACCGCCGGCGGAGTCGGGGCCGAAGAGGCGAATTGAAGACCCCGTGTTTTGTTGTCGAAGTGCGGATCGATGGGCGATGGTGAGTTGGGCCGCGAAGTCATTTTGAATGCTTTGCAGCGAAGGTCGAGTCCCGGGATGATCATGGGCGAAGACGGCACAGATTTCTGACCACCGGAACCCCTCTAGTGGTCCGCGGAACAGCCCGTCGGTGCACCTCGCCGGCACGGTCGCGCCGGCGGCGGGTGGCGGCGGCGCCCGGAGCACTGCCAGAAGAAGCCGCGATGGCATAGCGCGGTCCCGCGACCGTGCAGGACCAGAGGGAAGCTGCGGGACGCGGCCGGCTGCCGCGTCCACTGGCACGGGTGGCACCAACCGCGGGGATGCAGTTCTTCACTCGGGGGCAGCGCCCCGCTCCACTCCGCTCGGCCGTAACCGGCCGAGCCGACCCACCGGTCGGGCCGGGTCGCACCATCTGGGCCGGGTCACACCATCCGGGTAAGGTCGACCCGGTTCGGGCCGACCCTTGGGGGGTTGGGTCGGGTCGGTCCGAGCCCAGACCCCCCGTTTTCGGACACCTCACGGGATATCTTTCATATCATGAGCTGTAGACCTCCGATCGATGCACCGTCAGCGGAGATGCGACCCTTGGATCGAGACGGTCGTTTTGGTATATCGCACTCAAGGTTTCAGAGTAATTTGGGTTCATCCAAGTTGGTTCATTCACGAAACCAACCGGGCCCTCGGAGCGGAATCCCACATAACATGAGCTTCGGACGTCCGATTGACGTGCTGTCAACTTTGATGGATTCCTCTATGTGAGACAGATCTTTTGGCTTACTCCGTTCGATGTTTGGTTGCCATCAGAGTGTGGTCGGGTTGGTTCACTCACGAAACCAATCGGGCCCCTGGAACGAAAAAGCCAATAACTCACAGATCGGGTGTCCGATTGATGCGCTGTCTATCTCGTTGTTTTCCTCTTGATGAGAAGAAACCTTTGGCATCCTTGGCCCAAGTTTTGGATGTTTTTGGATAGTGGCCGGGTTGGATTGTACCCAAAATCCAACCGGGCCCCTGGAACGGAAAAGCTGATATCTTTCAGACCGGACATCCGTTTGAGAAAACGTCAGCGGCGTTGGGGATCACATTGAGAAACGGTCCCTTTGAGTATACCCTATGAGAGTTCGGTGTATAGTTCAGATACGGCCGGGTTGGTTCGCACTCGAAACCAACCAGGCCCCTGGGACGAAAATGGTAGTAACTCACAGACCGGGCATTCGATTGACGTGTTGTCTGTTGTGTGGAGACCCCTATGTCTAGGCGGTCCTTTGAGATACCTCTTCGTGGGACATTGAGATACATGGAGAATCAGCCTATAGCTCGTGTAGCAGACCCTCCTAGAGACGAGCATGCGGATTATGGAGACCGTGTAGCCGGCTGAGACCTGACGACTACTTGACTGACTAGATTTGGAGTGAGTCGACTAGCCCATTGGACGGAGCGCCCGGTATTTGGTGGCAGACCCACGGCGGACGGAGCGCCTAGTAGTTGGTAGTAGACCCACAGTACTCGATCGGAGGAGTACCTTTGTAGGCTATTAGGGGGAGCGCCTGGTATTATGCGGCAGACCCACAGCGGACGGAGCGCCCAGTATTTGGCAGCAGACTTGCGGTACCCGACAGGAGGAGTACCTCAGAGACATGGATTAGTGAGAAGTACCTCGGAGTTGTGACATGACCGGTGTACACTCCAGAGACGTGGCTCTTTAGCAGTTTCAGTTTCGATAATGAAAATCCTGGTTTGAGCTGAGACTTTTGACCTTTGTGTTTATCTCTTGATTGAGATGGGTAACTTGATAACATAAGTATATATATGGGCATATACCTGGGTAGTGGTTATCCGTTTATTTCATGATATTTGTGTTTCCTCATGATTGAGATGGGTTACTTGATAAATTAGGTATATGTATGAGCATATACCTAAGTAGAGGTTATATGTTGAGATCTTCTTTGTGGTTATCCTTGTTGGTTTTAGTGTGACCTTGGGGGTCTTGGGGTCCCTAATGTGTATAATTATACTCACCCCTGCACAGGCTATGCCCGCACCTTGTTGTGTTGGTTGCAGATGACAGGCAGTGCTAACGGAGGCCGATTGTTCGAGGACTGGACAGTACCCGGAGGTGGACTACACGACGAGTCAGTACCCAGAGGTGGACTACACTACAAGTCAGTATCCGGAGGTGGAATTCACGGTGAGACGAAACTCGAAGGAGGTTGACGGGCAAGTGCCTTGTGGATGTTATCTGTACCTACCCTTCAGGTAGGATCCGTGGTGGACGATCCAGGAGTTGTGCCATCTATACCTACCCATCAGGTAGGATCCGAGGAGGATGACCCAAGAGCCGCTTCCGTTCTTCCAGCTATTGTCTTTTTCTGTTGTACTTTGTTCAGTTGTAGTTGTACTTTCATTTGGGTTTGTATTCTGGCCCATTTACATTTCATCACTTCTCTTTGTACTTAGTGTTTTACTTCCGCTTGTACTCTGTGGTGTTTTCTTTACTTTTATAAAGGCAATGCCTTCCCAGTTATCGGGATTTACGCCTTTGGTTCTAGTCACCAGCCCCTGGCCTATAGAAAGCGGGCTTGGGGTAGCCACGGCATGGGCCCCGAGGACGGGTCGTGACATTGTATTTTTCATAAATCTAACATATACATTATTCTGTGAAAACCAAAATAATTTGTCTGAAGATGAGGTTACATCCATAACCTGGTGTTTTATTTTATTTCCTAATCCACATCATACAATTATTATTAAACAATGATGATATAATAACCTCAATATCTTCCAGATAGTTATATATTGTTATGTAAATATAATAACCCAAATCCTTCTCCCATTCCATCAAATGAGATATGAAATCATCATTCTTGTATACAGTGGACTACCGCCTCGCCAAACGATGTTATTCATTTTCCATCACCACTTATCAAGGCTGGATATAAATAAGGATTTAATGTTTATATATGAGATTTACTATATTATCATAATTATGTAATTATATTATCATATCTAACTTCTATCCTAAAATCCCATTGGGAAATAATAACATCACTCATGTGTATGGCGGACTACCATCTCACGAACCGATGAGATGTGTTTTCCATTTATAATTTACATGGATGGTAATATAGATATATTAAATTAATATATAAAATATTTGTAAAATAATTATTATTTTAATAATTATATCACATATATCTTCTTACTTTCCATCCTATGGTGGATATTATAATGTTGTTCATGTGTATAATAAAATACAGCCTTATGAAGTGATGTGATCTCTTTTTCACTAACACTTCACACATAAGATAATTAGGCTAAGTTTAATAATTATATTTAATGTATATAAAATATAAAATTTTTTCATGGTAATATAGAATTTATATTTCATTAATTTCTTTAATTTATAAAATCAAAATAATGTTCATGAATACATACGACTAATCATCTCCATGATTGGTCTATTTAATTCTATATCTCTAACAATTTTGGATTAATATAATCATATATATACTGAATAGATATTAAATTTATATCATTGTGATAATTATATATATTATTTAATCGTGATAAAATTAATATTATTAAAAATAAAATATCAAAACATACATGAAAAACATAGCAGTTATTACCTGAAGCATTATTTTAACAAGGAATTATTAATAAATGGGTAATAAAATTCATATATAAATCATATATTTTATTATATATATAATCAAGGTTTATAAATATATGTATAATAATATTATATTTATTATATATGTGGTTTTAAAATGTATGAATTAATTTGAGACATGATGTAACAGACTTCTAGTCTTTCTTATATTTATATGAGACAAATTTTATAATCACCACTGATTTATTTTTTGTGGTGTATATACATTCCATTTGACATGTTATATCCTGAATATAATTATTATCATGATATTTAATGTTTGATTTAATTTTATTATTTAATATTTATTTCAATTGAAGAGATTACTGAAGCAGTAATGGGTTTTTGTCTCAATTTTCTTTCTTTGATACATATATTATTTCATTCACATATCTTCTTTTATGAGGTGCATATGAAGCCTATATGATGTAAAATATCATGAATTTATCTATTCTGAAGATATTATAAGTTTAATTTAGTGCCATTATTTTATGTGTGTTATGATTCAATATAACCAAATAGTTAAAAGTTTTATGTTACAATCTCATCGTTTTTTTGGATTTTTCATCATTATGGTTCTAATGATGAAATAATATGATATATCTCCCATTAAACTAATTTTTTTTATAATACAATTATTTATAGAGAATAATTTTTTTATCTTCATTTTATTCTCTTTGTTTTCATAAGACTGTAAAATATTTCTTTAATAGAAATCATCTTTATTTCACTATGAGGTCGAAAACACCATTTTCATTCAAAACCATGTTTTCTAAAAATATGTCAATTTTTTCGTAATATTATCTAAATGATTTATTAAATAAATTTTAACCCAATTTTTACTTTTAAAATTATATTTTTAAAGGGATATTTATGTTCTTTCCCAAACAATGCTCATTTGGCTTTTTGCAAAAATGTAAAAGGAATCTTTGATTTATCATGTATATCATGGATAGTATTTTTAGCCTTAATTAATGAATCATTGTTTTTAATATTATTTTATATGTTTATAATATTATTTTTAATTATAAGTATTTCCTATATTTTTTTCTGATTTTTTATTTTAATATTTTTTTTAAGAAAGTTATTTTCCTGATGAAATGTTCCATGTATATTTTCAAATTTATTTTCTATTAATGATGAAATTATTTGATGTTACTAATTCATTAATTAGTATATTATCCAAGGATAAAATTATTTTTATTTATATTAATGATTAGTTTTTATTATTATAATATTTTTATGATACTTATTTCATTCTATGGGTTATACCATCACAAAATGCATAATTAAAACTTCTTTTTTCATGAGACATATCATGGTAAAATTTTTGTAAAACCCATTTCCTTTTCCACTAGTTGTGATATTATGAAATGATTAAATTTATATTAAACATTTTTCTTTTATATGGTTTATGGTATGATTTAATTATCATCAATCAAATTTATTTTCATGTGTTTTGATACGATGGATGTTTTATAATCGTATGGAACACACAAGTATAATTTTCATTTTGTGACAGTGGTTACATTTTAACAATAAATGATGGTTATGTTATAAAAAAGATGTCTAGGACCTATATATATCCAATAAATTTTATAATTAATAATGTTATATGAACATAAATGGAAGATGAGTGGTTATCCCAAGTCTAACAGAGACTATATGGGAGGTTATACTAAGCCTAAAAGAGGGTATACGGGAGGTTTCCCAAAGCCCAAAAAGGGTACATGGAAAGATATCAGAAAACCTAAGTATGTAAATTTTTTGTTCGCCCAAGAATAACATGTTATGAATATCTTTTTGGTTATCCTTGAAAAAATATTTTCTTTTCTTATGTATATTCCTAAAATCAATGTCTTATGCCGATATTATGTTAACATGGCTGATGTTCTTTTATTGCACTTCGATTTGTGTCTTATAAACTACCAATATTTTTTCCGGGAATCCAATTTATAATATATGATATTTAGAGTATTGATTTCAAATTTTATTCTCATGTTATCATACCCTTATTCTCTTTTTATGTTGATATCTCCCTTGTTTACACTTACATAACATATACGCCCACCCATTATTATCATTAATTTCCCACGGTTTTGGAGAAATGTTTTACGTAGGATATAATAATTAATATTTACATGTGGGAATATATTTATGGTAAATATTTAATATTGTTCATGAAATAGGATTATTTTTTGTATTGTATCTAAAGAAACTAAACCTATACGGTTTATAAGCATGTAATTGTGAAATGTATGTAATACTAATCTGAAAAGGTGTTGTTTTTATGTATGAGAAGTATGTGTGTATATAGTTTGTATCATAGGAATATCTTAGTTATACATTGGAAACTAGGATGAGAAAAAATTATTGATATTCCTATATATATTTATATGTATGAATAAAGTATTGGAAAATGTCAAGAAATTTTTTTGAAGGGACATAAAGAGTGATTTCTAGGCAATTACCTCCCTTCGAGGATGCTACAAGTAGATGTGGATCTGGTACCGAGCTACATAGGGTTAATAACTCAAAAAATTATGAATTTAGATGGATGTGATCATAACATATTTCATGATAGCGGGATTTGCTTCACACATAGTTTGACACTCATGAGGGATATCCATTGGAAATTAAAAACTCTTTATAAACCCTCATAATGTAATTAAATTGATTATGACTACAAATAGTCTAAGATAAATCTAGGGTGTAACAGATAAAAATGTGGGTTTCATGAATTAGCCATTATATAAGTGATTTTTCCTGATTATGTGGTTTCCCACTATGAATATTGTTTCACACACTATGATTTTTGGATTTATTGAATGGATGGAACTATAAAGAACTTTATAAACATTGGATGTGAAAGATAATTTTTTTATGAGAAACCAAATGTGACGATTATTAGAGTGAAGGATATTTTGATTGTTACTACTAATTTATCATGATATATGATTAAAAACATTCACCTTTTGTAACTCTCAGTCTCACCAAATAAGATAAGGATAGAGATTATTAAGAGTTCGGGTGGTAGAAGGCATGATAGAAAAAAAGATTTAGGTTCCTATATATCATGAATGTGGGAGAATAACTTTTTGGATTGTGTCAATGGTATAAAAAGATGTCTTATTTTTAAGGTCCTGGCCATATTAATTGCATATCCTAGTGTTTTTATATATAATTAACATTCAAGGAAATTTTAAGTTTACAGTTTTGGAGAATTAGGACAATCACATACTAATTAAACCACACATTAAAAAAGGTCACTTATACTTAGTATCAAATTTTTTCCACCAAAAGAAACCCTTTTAAAATAAAACATGATTTCATTTCAAGAAAAAATTTCAATACCTTCATCATTACATCTTCTTTTTCTTTAGCAATATTAAGACCACTGAAAATAATTTAAAACCAGGGATGGGACCAAAATGATCGATAAGGAGTATAAAAATTAATAAACCCATTATTTTATTAAAAACATAAAATTGCATATAAGTTTTAGATTTATTTTAAAAGTTCAAAGAGAATATAAAATAAAATATTTTCACATTAGAAACAAACACACATCTATCTAATAAAACATTAAAACCCATAGTATGAAAATTAAACACCTTTAGGTGATTTAGATAATAATATACATATAACCATTTGAATTATAATAACTATATGGTTTACTTCCAATATATATATTACGGGCTTACTTGGAGATATCTAGAAAACTCTATGTTATGCTATAATTGGTTTTCCGGATGCTATATTGGCCACCCCATATTAAGCTATAACATGATTTCCTAGTACTATCAGGGCCACCATTTGTATAATTTGTCTCAAGATCAACTCTTTCCTCTAATTCTCGAGTACCATACCATCAATAAAACAAATTTATCATAAAAACATTTTAAAAACACTTTTAATCCCATATGAAAAAATATTCAAATAAAAATACAATTTTCATTCAAGAGACTGTTTTCAATAAAATAACGCCATTTTCTTTGAAACCTCATTTTCAATACAAAAATAACATAAAATATAATTTTGTCTTAAAAAAAGTGAAATCTTTCATAGGAAAATGATAATAAAATAATGATCACAATATCTTATAATTCATTTTTATGTATACATTAAGAATATAACATTCTTTTTTGTCGATCAAAACATTCAATATAAAAACACATTAAAATAAATCAATTTGAAAAACAATTAATGAAATTAAAAATGGATATAAAATTTAATTTATATTAATTTTATAATAATATAAATAAATATATAAAATAATATCAGCAATTTTGACATGGAGAGAAATATTTTATAATTAAGTCATTTATCATTTAAGGTGTCTCATACCTCTTCGAACATTTAAATCATAACATCCATGAAATAATAAATTAAAAAAACATTAAATAACGTGACTTTAGATATGATATGCATTTGAAATGAAATAGTATCTATATATACACCTTATAGACGAATTAAAGTTCATATCCTCAAGAAATGCTTCAATAAATGGATATTAAGAAGAAATATCTAACATTGAGTCTGAATAATCAAGTAAAATCATTATATTCTAGTATATTAAAACTATACTAGATTTATAGACCTTTTTAATTTTTATTATATATTTTTATATCACTTATTTTCATGTTATAAAAATTACATAATTATTTAAGTTCATGTCGGTCGTTTTGATGTTATTCAGTACTAGAATCTAAACTGATTTTGAAATGATGTCAATAGTAAAAGTTGTAATTATTCCATAATATCTAGAATAACATCCATTAAATAATAATAACATATAAATATAAATTACACATTTAAATCAAACCATTTTTTAGGGTTTTTTAAAAATAACAATGTTATAATCACAGAGGCGGTAAACCGTACGTACGCATAAGTAATGTTTCCATTTTCAATGATCATTATGGAAAGAAGGATAGTATTATTGCATATTTACAAAATGGTCATAATATAATTAATATCATATTAATAATTAAAATATATTAATATATTATCCAGGTTATTTGGAGATTAAAAATGAATCAGATCGCTTCACGGAGGTGGTTGTTCACACGTAATCAAAAACAACATTATAATTTTTGTGTTCATGGAAAGTAAAAACTTATTTGATAAAAAAATTATAATGATAAATATTTCATTAATATTATTTCTAAAAAATTATTCAATAATTATAACCATTCATAAGAGATAATGATGGAAAATGATTTATATTGGTTCATGGAAGTGATAGTTCACACGTACACACAAATGATTAATTATTTTCTAATTTGATGGAAAGAAAATAGATAAAGGTGATGATATTTCCAAAATAATATATCAGTACATTTAGGATAATATAGATAATATTTCATCATGGATTAAGAGGATTTAGAGTAATAGGAGGAAGAAATAAAACAGAAACAGTTAATAAAAAGTGATACCTCTTCTTCGGGCGATCTCCATTGAATAACACATTACAACCAATAAGGAAGGATTTATAACTAAAATAAAGTCTCAAAAATTTGGTAAGGGATTATAATATTGTATTTGGGAATATATTTTCCAAAAAAATTGTTTAAGTGTTAAGAAATTATATGAATGTGTGTCCTTTTATAAGAGAGGAGAGGGGCACCCTTGCAATTCTTAAAGATATTAAATTAATATAAATTATTTTTATAATAAAAATGGATGAAAAAAGTATAATTTAGAATATATGATGATTCTGGGTCTAATAACATTCATAAAATGAAAATTAGATAATTTTTTACTATTTCTTATTTCTTATCTTATTGTTTTAATCAATTTTAACTCTTACCGTGAAATCATGTTATTTATATTTTGAGGGTTAATGTAATTACATAAAAAGAAAAAATAAGAAAAATGATTAATTAATAAAAAAAATTATACATATAAAAATAAGTTGGCTAAATTTTATATTTTTTGAATCTTATATGATTTAATAAAATATTAGTGATTTTAAAATATTAGTAATCAAATTTTTTTCATTATTCATTATTTTACATTTTGAAAATATCATAACAACATTATATCTTTGAAAAAATCTATTATCACATCCCCAATATGTCAAATTCCTCCATAAAATTAGAATATTACATTAATTCTTTTATGTAATATTTATTTTAATATTTTGGAATATCATTTATTTGACTCTCTCATTAATTTAATAATAAATGCATTACCATTATGTTGCCATTTAATTTAATTAATTATTTTTTAAAAATTCAAAATTAATTACAATGATGTAGATAAACATTTTATATTTCCAAATACAATTTATAGTCTAACATATCCCTATATAAATCCATATTAAAAATATTTTACATGTCAAAAACAAAAGTGTGTCAAAATTGACTTTTCATTAAATATATTATTATTAATGAGATACTCACATTCATGTGGCTTAAAAAACTATAATATCATCCCAAGGATGATTTTGGTCAAAAAATAATAATCTAGTTAAATTGGGGCATGTTTTATGGTGATTTTATAATATATATAATATAACTTTCATCCTTAATTACATTATTTACCATTAATCATGGTGATAAAAATAACTACATAAGTTACTATTCATATTGTCCTAAAAAAGGATATATTTACATAATTTAGAACTTATTACACAAAATAGGTTAAAAAAATTTCCAAATTCGAAAAACATAATTAGGAAAAATTAATAAAAAAATTAATCTCATTGATAGAACGAGAAGACAAGTTTTTAAAGTAAAAATGTTCAATAGTTCACAATGTTTTTATATCCAAAATCAATGTGAAATTCATTCTAATGACCTAATTAGATTAAATGATAAAACTTGATCTATTTATACTTGAAAACTATTCAAATATAGAATTTAACACTATAATTTTGATGAAAATTCGTTTCTAATTAAAAATGAAATATTTTTTCACTATTCATCGGAAAATCAATCTTATAAGAAAAATTAAAAAAATACAGAAAAGTAATTTTTGATACTCCTATTTAAATGAATACGTTTTCTATCCAATAGAACATATAAATGTTTCAAAATAGATTTAATATATGTGCACCATCAGAAGGTAGAAAAACATCATTTTTTGGAAAATATTTCTTTTATACAAATATTTGGATTTATTCTTATATAATGTCTAGAGAAAAAATAATATGACTGCTAAATATTTTATTGAATATATTAAATATATATTTTATTTATAAAATCCTAAAATATTTATTTTTTAATTTATTGGTATAAACCACAACTTCTCACATTTAATTATTTTTTGAGAAATAAATTTCTTTTTAATTATTAAAAAGTTTTTACATTTATTTATAATTAATTATTAACAAAATAATTAATTATATAAACATGTGAAAGACATATTTTCATAATTTAATTAATAAATTTCATTCCTCTCTTTATAACGGGTTGGTTTTAAATATAACATTTAAATATTATTTAGTGGTTCGCTGAAGCGTGATGTGGCATATCATATACGCTATTGACCATAATGTTTACTTTTAAAAACTTGGGATGTTTCATTATGTGTGGAGAAGAAAATAGATTAAAAAATTTCCATGGAAAAATAAATAGCTTAGTTAATTAAATGGATGAAATTATTGGTCTCCCTAAATTTTTTTAGTAAATAACTATTTTAAATGTGGAAAGTATGGGGATAATGGAAATGTATGTACTTAAGTAATGATTGTAAAGAAAAGTATCAAGGTTGTATGAGTAATGGTTATACCAGTGATAATAAAGAGACTAAAAATTAAATATAAAAATGTACTGACTATTCTAATATTATTTTTAATATTAAATTGAATAAGCATGATTAAATTTAGGTAATGTTAAGACATAATTCATGATTCATATTTTAGGAAAGAGGTATTATGTATTACGCTGATGAATCCTAGTGAATTCTTTGAGAGGAATGTGGGATTATTTAATTGTTAATGTATTGGAATTAAAGAATTATGTTCTATGACTCAAGAAATATATAAGTATTTTTTATTTTATGTTTCTCATTAAATATTCTCATGTGTATTTTAAATCATTCTTATGACATAGAAATGTTATTTAATTCAATGGTTATATTTAAAAAAACAAATTATTCAGGAAAGATAACCCTTAAAATGTTATTGATGTTTAGATAATGATTTTGGGATAATGAAATGATGGATATTAATAAAGTAAATTTGATAGTATCTATTACCTAGGAAATGAATAATGATTTGTGTACAAAGTGGTTTATGTTATTAATGATTATGTTTACAACATTATTGGGTTTATGGAATATATTCAATAATAAGTGGTTTTATTCATGGAATGAGTAAGTAAGTATGTTATCATGATGGTGATTTGGAAATTCTGGTTATTACTAGGTTTCAAAAAAAAATATGACTAAGGTAATAAAATATTTTGTATGTTTCAATCAAGAGATACTTTGGGATTAATGTTATGTTGATCTTGAGAGATTTAGTGAACTTCTGTATAAATTTGGAATTTGGAAGGGTTATATGGTTAACCATTTATGGAATAGTTTATGTTTAGCATTGGATGATGTTTTACAGATAAATGTCTTATTTTTCCATATAAATATTTATGTATATTGGATAACATGTGAAAACGATTTTGTTTTTGATAATAACTAGAGATATAAAGACAGAATTGTCATTATTTTATGGATCTTATTAATAGATAGTGATTAAAACAAGGAGAAATTATTCTCTTAGAGTAAGATATTAAGTGGAAATTAATTAAGGCACAACCAAAAGATGAGATTATGCTTATGAAATGGAATGATGCCAAGTGTTTATTATCATGAAAATTTCTCAACATTAGTAAAAGGATCTCGAAATAAAATTTTAGATATTTATGTTCAATTATTATAAATGAATATTCTTTTCAACTATCATAAATTTATGACTTTGTGGTGGTTAAATTTCATCAGACCATGTTCTATATCACTCACTATAAGTATTTGTGTTTTCTTTTTCGCTAAATGTCTATTTTTTCACTTCCCATATATGTTCTTCTATTATTAAACCTAGTATGTGTTATTCATGATAACCACCGCACATCCATTTATCTATTTTCATATGAAATTTTTATTAAACCATTTTACGATGTTGGTTTCCTATAATATTATTTTCATATGTTAATATGTTTTTGACTTTTCACATGTTCAAATTGAAAGGACACAATTTGTTTAATGGGTTAGAATGTAACTCTCTAATATTTTTTAAAATATATATATTTCAAATAAATTTAATCTTTTTAATATTTTTTATTATAAAAAACATCGATTTAATATTTCATTACACTCAATAAAAAGTTTAGCATTTGTAACACACAACACCGAGTTTGTATTTCATTACATGCAACACTGATTGTAGATTTCATTACACGCAACGTTGAGTTTAAACAAAAAGTGCCTTGATATTAAAATATCATTATCTAATATGATAGTTATCATAGATCCATTGGATAGATGGTTATGAATATTATTAAATAAACTTTAAAATATAAGGTTTAAACAAGTATATATAATGAATTCATTAGTGAATAATTAATTAGAAATAAAAATAAAAACCATTTCAAAATGAAGGAAATAATTTTCTGGAAAACAATATTTCTGTGCACAAAACTTTTCTCCCAAAAAAATTAAAAAAATATATTTAGGTGAATTTTTTTAATGAAAATAATATATTATATATTCAATAAAATGTTTAACATTTGTCTTATGTGTTTTCTAGATAATATATAAGAATGAAATACTACAAATTGCACAATACACAGTGCTAACCTTTATATGTACTATAAAAATGGTGATAAAGGCTAACCTGATCAATACTAAAAAAAGAACTAATAAATGATACATTTATTAGGGACTTATTTTTTCACTAATGAAGGGTACCCTTTATCAGTGCTTCTTTAGCACTCATAATGTTCCTGATCCCATTTGTGAGTCCTATGTTGAAATTACTCATGTGTGATCACTTCTTTATATATGATTCCACCACATTCCTAGCTCAAAATATTGTTGTGGGGATGTTCTCCCACATACACTATTCACGTATGGGCCTTGGTCCACCCATTTATTCTTACGCTTTAGACCATCGACCTAATGTTGGGTCATCCCACCAGGCCCACAATCTGGGCATATACACTGCCCAACCCACATTATTAATAAATTCTATTTAAAAAATAGAAATATTAATAAAATTAATAATATTAATAATATTGAAATAATTCAATATATAAAAAAAATTGAATACATTTCAAAAATATTAACAAATTTATGAATTAAATAATCAATAAATAACATAATATACATAAAGATTATACATATTAAAAAATATAATATATTAAAAATAGATATATAAATTTAATAAATTGAAATAATTAAACAAATAAAAATTATAAATGAGTCTATTAAAAGAATATTAAAAATTTTATTAATTAAAAAATTATTATTAAAAAATAATATATATGAATATATATATATAGTACAAAATATAATAAATACTATATAAAAATATAGATATATAAAATGAATAAATTGTAATAATGAAATAAAAAAATAAAAAATGAATAAATAAAAAAAATTGAAAAAAATTATTACTAAATCAATTATTAATAAAAATTAATCAATTTAATATATATATATATGTATATATGTATGTATACATTAATTATATATACTAATAAATATTAAATAATAAATACAGATATATAAAATGAATAAATGTAATAATTAAAAACATAATAATTAACAGTACTGGAATTTTTAGCTTTACCAACTGTTTAAAACCATTGGTAAAGGGTGGAAAACTGTAGGTATAAACTATACCAACGGTTGTCCAAACCATTGGGTCTTCAACCATAGGGGTAGGCATATCTCAACGGTTCTATGAGAACCATTGGGATATGTCTGAAAAAATCAGTATATACCAATGGTTTTAAACCGTGAGTAATAACATGAAGTATTTTATAACAACGGTTGTGAAAACCATTGGTATAGAGTTTTACAAATCGATTACGAGAAACTATTGGTAAATCTCTAATAAAATTATCTATTCTAACGGTTTACAAACCATTGGAATATACTTATACAAACGGTTTACCAAAAATTGTTGGTATAAGTTCCTGTTTTACACACATGAAATTGGTTGTGAATTGTTGGCATATCTTTTTTATACCTGCAGCAGTAAGCCAGCTTGCTAGCCTCCCCTTGTACAGCTGCATCTATTCCACCAGCAAGCCTGGAAATCTGCATAACACATACTCATACAACAAGTAACACAATACACCATTAACTAGTATACCTTCATTATAAATAGAGAATTCTGACATAATTTTATAAATTCATACAGAATTCTGTATGAATTCATACAGAATTCATCCAACAGGTAATTCAAACATAGATATGAATACCTATAATTCTGTATTTAATTCCCCTATACACACATACTATATTAACACATAATTCGTAAGGTAATTACATTAAGTATACACATACAACAAGTATACCTATACACCATTAACGCATAAATCATATGTTAATAAATTACACAATGAATTCAATTCACAATTCAAGGGTTTGGGGGCTATTCAGTGGTTATTGGTGGTTATACAAGGGGGTAGCGGTGTCTAGAGGGGTGGGGGTCTCCAAGGGGTGGGGGTGTTCTTGGGGGCTGTCAAGGTTGGTGGGCTGTCCATGGGGGGGTCTATGGTGGTGGTGTGGTATCTAGGGGTGGGTTCTGTCCATGGTGGTGTCTAGGGGGTGGAGTGGTTTCTAGGGGGTTGGGGGGGCTTTCCAGGGAGTGGGGGGACTAGGGGATTGGGGTTGTCCAAGGGGGTGGGGGTACAAGGGTTGGGGGCTGTCATAGGGGTTGGGGAAATCTTGGGGGTGGGGGCTGCCCAGGGGATGGGGGTTGTACACGGGGTTGGCGAGGATGTCCAGGGGGTCAAGGTGAGAAGGGGGTGGGCGGGGCTATCCAGGGTGGTAGGGGGGCTGTCCAGGGGGTAGGGGTGTCCACAGAGGTGGGCGGGGCAGTCCTGGGGTACGGGGTGTCCAAGTGGTGGGCGGGTTATCCTCGGGGGTAGGGGTGTCCAGGGGGTGTGTGGGATATCCACATCGGTTGGGGCTATCCATGGGGGGAGGGGATGTCCAGTGGTTGGGTGGGGTTGTCCAGGGGGCGGGTTGGGCGGTCCATGGGGGTGGGCGGGTATGGCAACCCTGCTTTTATTACAAACGTAAACATTATTTATTACATAAAAACTAACTTGATACAACAAATACGATTAAGAGTTTTAGTGTATTTGTGCCTTAGTATCATTACATAAAAACTTAAAACATGAAATACAACATCTTTATTGAAAACTTCCTTTACATGACAAGTACATTCCCTTGTACTTAGCATTGCATTGGATAACCTGAGGACATGCATAAGAAAAAGGTGAGTTATAATGCTCAGTATGGGAGTAAAAATGTAATAACATGAGGAATACAATACATGTTAGGAAATAGGCATATCAATAGAGCATAATATAAACATGAACATAAAGGCATGATAAAGCATGATAATCATAACATGGAAATGTGGCAACAACACATAACATGGAATTAGCATGAGCCAAGGCTCATTGCGCCTGTAGCATGTGTAAATCCTCATTGCACATAAATCACGAGTAAACCCTAATTAAAATTAAATTATAATGAGTCAACACTCATTGCACCTGACGTATCATGATACTATACTTTACCCAATGCATTGAAGCGCTATAAGGGTGCACCCTTCTTAATCATTTCATTTAATGCACAAATGTGCCGCATGGATCATAAAATATTGATTCATAAAACATAATCATTTATTCCATGATAAAGGAATGAGGAATTCATACATGAAACATTATAATCAATAAGTAAATGTTCATAACGGTGAATAACCGTGATGGAGAAATTGGCATGGTATTAACTACACAATGGCATTGGCTTAGAAAATCGGTGCGATTTCAGCAGCGTAACGGCGTGGCATAATAATTCATAAAAATCGTTGATGAGAGAGAAAGGGGTGTCTCATCATATTTACATGAAATGGAATGTAAGGGGGTTATATAGAAACATGTACAAAAAATTGTAATGGAATTTAGATTCATGATACAATAGTATTGCTTGAATGTAAAAGAGGAGAGAGAAGTTTTTTTCGGAATTTCGGCATAGTAACGGGTGTACATGGGAGGTATTTAATGAGAGAGAAAGGGGTATACCATAATTCAAAAAATAAGAGGGAATTATGGGGGAGGTGATAAACCATACCCCATGATTTATAATTTTAATTAAAAGGTAATAACAATATGAATAAAATTGGAAGAAAAATGAGAAAGAAAGAAAAACCCTTACTTGGAAGTGTGCTTCCAAAGGCTAGAGAGTGGCTTGTGAGAGGCTTCCTGGGAGCTTGGGGCACCTTGGGAGGATTATATAGAGAGTAGGTCAGAGGTTGGACGAACTCTAAAGGCTTTTAGTGAGGAGGAAGTGAGAGCATGAGTGGGTTTCTATATGAAAGTTGAGAGAATTCATTATTATTTATGTTTGGGACCCCTTGTATTAAATTAATCCAAACCAAAAACCATCCCATGGTTTTTCCCATTTTTTTTTGGAAAAGGGAAGAGGAAAAATAATATTTTATAAGGCCAAAGTCTGAACTTTTTAAAATAATAAGATTGCGTATGTGGAGGTGTGTCACACTCCCATGAAAAACAATTTAAAAAGGCAAGGTGTTTAATAACTCTTGAGGGGTCCATTAATGCTTTGAAAAGTAAGTCAAACAAACCCAAAATCACATTATTTTAATGGTAAAACATATAATGTCCGAACATACAGATTATAATATTTTATTAAATCACTACTGGGTCATTATGATGTCATAAAACACATTATATATTCAAACGGTATTTAATTTTTATCCAAAAATTTGACTATCTCAGAAAATTATGAAAAATTCACCTTTGGATAATTTCGACGTCCTGATTCCATAAATAACATTTTTTTTATATAATATTTTTCTAAATATGTTAATTTTATCTTTTAAAATAAAAACCGATATTTATCGAAAATTCACGGGTTTTGACAGAAATGGCTTTCAAAACATAATAAATATTATAATTGCATTCATAAAATTATAAGATCATTTATATTTAATTAAAATTAATTTAATAATAATAATTTATTAAAATATTATTTAATTCAAAAATACCTTAATTTAGTAAAATAGAATTCTTAATTAAAAAATAACTAAAAACACTATTAGTACTTTAAAAACTAATTACAATGTATCAATAATGACAAAAAGTATATTCATTATTATATAAAAAAAATAATTTACATGAACATAGTACTAGAGATTTGATACATAACCCCTTAAAACAGTCGCATAAGACGTAAGGGTAAGGTTTTCGATGGTGACAGACTCTTTGGGTGGCTCAAATAACATCGCTTGAGTGGTAATATCTATCAAATTCCACTTCTCCCATAGACGGTCACATTCGAGCTTGTCATGATGAAGCTCATCACGGGCTTGGTCAAGAGGGAATCCCAAGGATTTTACTTATTTTTCGAGCTCTGACAAATGGGATTCATATGGAGCAATTCTACTGGATGAGGCCATCACTTCTTTTGTCTGAGTAAATTTTATTTGATAAAGCCCTATATGTATAATAATCATGTTATCACTGTTCAACGGCTATAATAGCAACGATCAAAATACTTCACATAAAACCAAATAAGTTGACCAAACATTTTACATAAAGAGACATTTAATTAGATCATGAGGAATTTCCATTAATGAATCATTGGGCTGTTACAATATTTCCCCCTTAAGAAATTTCGCCCTCGAAATTTTTCTTTTCCCATACTAAAACAGATGTGGGTAACTCAACTTCATCATTTCTTCCGATTCCCAAGTCGCTTCTTCAAACTTGTGGTTTCTCCACAATACCTTGACGAGGGGAATTGTCTTATTTCGTAGTAATTTTTCTCTACGATCTAAGATCTTTACTGGTTACTCCTCATAAAAAGATCATCCTCCAACTATACCACCTCAGAAGAGAGTACATGTGAAGGGTCCGGTATGTAATTCCTTAAGAGGGATACATGAAAGACATTATGTACATTGGCTATGGTAAGTGGAAGTGCTAGTCGATAGGCCACATACCCAACACGATCAAGAATCTTTAAGGGGCCGATGTACCTTGGACTTAACTTCCCCTTTTTCCAAACCTCATGACTTTCTTCCATGAATATATGTGTAGAAAAACCATGTCTCCAACTTTAAACTCAAGGTCTCATCGATGGTTATCTGCATAACTCTTTTATTGAATCTGGGCTGCCTTGATATGCTTCTGAATGGTTTTCACCTTCTCCGCCATTTCATCGACCATTTCCGGTCCATGCAGCATACATTCACTAACCTCATCCCGACATGCCGGTGTTCTTCACCTTTTCCCATATAGGGCTTCATATGGTGCCATATGGATTCTTGAGTGGAAACTGATGTTGTAGGAGAACTCAATCAGAGGAAGATGTTGATCCCATCTTTCTTTAAAGTCCATTGAGCACGCTCTCAACATATCCTCAAGTGTTTGGATAGTCTGATCGAATTGCCCATCAGTTTGAGGATGATAGGTCGTACTGAAGTTCAGTTCAGTATTCAGTGCATGATGAAGACTCTTCCAAAACATAGAGGTGAATCTCGGATCCCGGTCAGACACAATAGATAGTGGTACTCCATGCAACCTTACCACTTTTCTGATATATATCCATGCCAATTGATCCAAAGAGAAATCCTCCCGAATAGCGATGAAGTGTGCAGTCTTTGTAAGACGATCCACAACAACCCAGATTGCATTGTTTCCTTTGGATGTCCTCAGAATTCTTGTGACAAAGACCATAGTGATGTTCTCCCATGTCAATTATGGTATGGGCAATGGTAGCATCATACCCTTAGACTTCTTCCTCTCTACCTTCACTTGCTGGCACACCAGGCACTTTGATGTATATTCAGAAATCTCATTCATCATATTATCCCACTAAATGTTTTCTCAGAGATATCGATACTTCTTTGTGCTCCCTGGGTGAATAGAGAAATTTGAACTATGTCCATCATCCAAAAGTTCCTTCTTCAGCTCCGGACTTGATGGAACACATAGTCTTTCCCCAAACCACACAATTCCTTCCTCATTAACATTAAACTCAGAGGATTTCCCTTTTTCGATAGCTTCCAATTTTTCTTGAATTCCCGCATCATCCTTTTGAGCATCCTTTATCCTTTCTAAAAGAGACGGTTGAGCAATCATTTGTTAAAGGATTGATGATGTTCCCTTCTTTATGATTCCTATGTCCATCTTCATCATGTCTAAGAAGAATTGATCCTTCTCAATTCTTGAAATTGATAGAATCGCTGGGTCCTTTCTACTTAGGGCATCTTCCACCTTGTTCGCTTTCCCAGGGTGGTAATGTATTGAACAATAATAATCTTTGATGAGATCTTTCCATCTTCTCTGGTGCATATTAAGATCTTTCTGTGTGAATATATATTTAAGACTCTTGTGGTAAGTATATATCTCACATTTCTCCCCATAGAGATAATGCCGCCATATTTTTAAGGAAAAGATCACCGCGGCCAACTCCAGATCATGCGTTGGATAGTTTTGCTCAAGGATTTTCAACTGAGTTGAGTTATAGGATATACCTTTAACATTCTGCATCATCACACAGCCTTAGGCCTTCTTTTAAGCATCACTGAAAACAACAAAAAGTTCCCCACCTGTGGGTAAAGTGAGCACGAGCGCAGTGATAAGCCTCCTTTTCAACTCCTTGAAGCTTTCTTCACGTTCATCACTCCAAGAAAACTTTACTCCCTATCGAGTTAGCTTGGTAAGATGGTTAGACAATCGTGAGAAATTTCTCACAAATCATCGATAATATCCAGCTAACCCCAAGAAGCTACGGATATCTATTACCGATGTTGGCCTCGATCATCCCTTAATTGCATCTGTTTTGGAGGGATCTATAGATATCACATTCCTTGAGATGATGTGGCCCGAGAATGAGACTTCCCTCAACCATAACTCACACCTTTTGTACTTTTCATAGAGATTCTCCTTGCGCAAAGTCTCTAGTACCGTTCTTAAATTCTCCTCATGATCATCCTTGTTTTTGGAGTATATTAGAATATCATCTATAAAGACTACCACAAATTTGTATAGTTAATCTCTTAATACTCTATTCATTAAGTCCATGATGATTGCTACAACATTAGTGAGTCCAAAAGGCATTACTATGAATTTTAGTCCCCGAATCTTGTGCGAAAAGCAGTCTTGGGTATATCTTCCTTCATCACCCTTACTTGATAATATCCCGACCACAAGTCCCCCTTGGAGAAGTATTGTGATCCACACAACTGATCAAACAAGTCACAAATTTGTGGGATATGATACTTGTTTTTTATTTTGATTTTGTTAAGATCACGATAATCGATGCAGTGCCACATTGACCCATCCTTCTTCATGGTGAAGAGGACTGGTGCACCCCATGCTGAAGCACTTGGGCGTATAAACCCTTTATCCAGATTCTCCTATAGTTGTTTCATCATCTCCTCAATCTCTACAAAATCTATTCTATATGGAGTCGTGGATATTGGTAATTCCCTGGGTATAAGTTCAATTGAGAATTAAACATCTCTTCTAGGAGGAAGACCAGGCAGTTACTCGAGAAACACTTCAGCAAATTCCCTCACAATAGGCATTTTTTCAAGGATGGTTTCTTCCTTGGACTCAATCATCTTAGCCGAATATGCGTTCTCAAAAGGCAGTAATATCCATGATTGAGATGATGGAGCTAATGGAGATTCATCTTCCTCCTTACACTTGTAATGAATTGGGAGTTGATTCTCCATATAGAGTGTGATTTCCCTCTCCCAACTATTTATGTTGGCTCTATATAAGGAAAGCCAATCCATGCCAATAATTTCATCAAATTCCACCAGAGGGAGTATGACAAGGTTCTCCGGGAAATTAAATCCATATATTATTACAGGGGAGGACTTATATTCATGGGATGCAATGATTTCTCTATTTTTCGTAATCACCGACATCTTCACTTCCATGATTTGTGGTGGTGATGGGATTGTTCTACTAAAAATTAGAGATATAAAAGAATGCGTAGAACCTGAATCAAAAATTATGTTTTCTATTATTGAATTAATAACTAGCATACCTGTCACCACTTCATTGTCGGGGTTCACTTCAGCAGAAGTGATGGCAAAAGCCCTTCCTTGCTGCCTTGGAGGTTGTTGGTTGCCTCCGAAATCCCTTGGATTAGGGAACTGATTTGAAAAACGACCCAGTTATATGCATTTGTAGCATTAAACAACATGTTGAGGTTCAAACAGAGCATTCCTCAACTCTGTCGCAGCCACGTGTCGTCCATGCCGATAGTTAACAGTTAGGTGCCCTTGTCTTCCACACCTGAAGCATTTCCTCATCCCCTTAAGGCAATTTCCAGGGTGCTTCTTTCTACACTTTTGGAAAGTGGGGTGTTGGATCTTCTTAGCACCATTGGATTTATCCATCGGACCACCAGCATTGAAGTCCACCATACACTTCTTATCCCTATGATAACCTTGTGATTCTCCAACCTTCATTTTAACCTTGAGGGAACATTGGACAATTTCATCATAGCTGTCGAAGTCACGGATTGCTAATGATTTCTGTAGGCTCGGCTTCAACCCACCAAAGAAGCGGTCAACTTTGCATTTTGGGGTAACGACAAAGCCAGATGGATATCGTACAAGCCTTGTGAAGTTTTACATGTACTCTCCAACAGACTCTTGGTCTTTTTTCTTAAGGGAAAGGAAGTCCCTTTCCATCTTAAGCTGGAGGGTGCACGAAAAAATATTTATCGAAAAACATCTCCCAGAAATCCTTCATTTCCAATTCCTCGATCTCCTTCTCAGGCTTCGTTTTTTTTGATCAACATCCACCATTGATCAGCTTCACCCTCCATATGATAAGCCTCCAGGAGAACCTTCTCTTGTTCAGAACATTAAAGGATGGAGAAGATCTTTTCAATGTAGTTGATCCATTGTTCAACGATCGTGGGATCAGATGATCCACTAATAGTAGTAGACCTTTGTCTCATGAAGATCTAAATAGTGACTTGTTCTTTATTAGGGGGGTTGAACGTTACTCTTGATCCATGTTTCTATTCAAAACTTGTGTTAGCTGAGAGAGAAGCGTGACATTGTTCGTGATTCCTGCTCCCATTGGATGGGGAATCTCATCAGTATAGTCATCACACTGATCTTCACAATGGTTGTTAGCCCGAGTCCTCCTATTACCAGCCATTGGTTGAAATAAAAGGAATGTTAGGGGTAATAAATAAAGGGTTATCCAAAGACAAAATTTGATTACTTATAAATAAACTTTTATTCCCTTAACTCATGAGTCTATATGCTTCAATCTAGGATTTTCACGATCTACTTTCTAACATATATTATTAGGGTCATTTTTTTAATTCCCTTAATAAGGGTTCATACTATGTTTTTGAATTTATCAAAACATATCCCCCGGGAGTGTCGTAACCAACAGTACTGCAAGGCCCGTTTTCGTGCACCAGTTCCCATTCGAGTCTAGTTCAAAGTGGTGCATTCAGGTTTTACCCCTAGGATACATCTGTGCGAGAGCCACCTCTACATGCAAGTATCCAGAGAGGGATATATTTAGTTGATAACCCACTTACTCAATACTCACCAAAACTAAGGTATGTTTATATTATACCTAGTCTTGTCTCCATGTCTTTAGTAGGGATTTCTAATCCTTGTCCCAAAAATAACTGAACCTATCCTCTGATACCAACTATAGAAACTCTGCTTTTATTAAAAACATAAACATGATTTATTACATAAAACATCACTTGATAAAAAAGAAGATTGATAGGTTTAGTGTCTTCGGGTTTTAAGATCATGACAGAATAGCATAAAACATGAAATACAACATCTTTATTGAAATCTTCGTTTACATGACCACTAAATTCCCTCGTACTTAGCATTGCATGGGATAACCTGAGGACATGCATAAGAAAATGGTGAGCTATAAATCCCAGTAAGGCCACATAGAATAACATGAGAAGTACAATACATGTTAGGAAATAGGCATATCAATATAGAATAAGAGAAACATGACCATAAAGGCATGATGAAGCATGATAATCATAAAATGGAAATGTGGCAACAACACTTAACATGGAATTAGCATGAGCCCAGGCTCATTGCACATGGAGCATGAGTAAATCCTCATTGAACATAAAGCACTAGTAAACCCTCATTTCAATTGAACTAGAATGAGTCAACACTAATTTTTCATGAAGTATCATCATACTATACTTTAACCAATGCATTGGAGTGCTAGATGGGCACACCCTTCTTAAACATTTCATTTCATGCATAAGTGTGCCACATGGATCATTAAACATTGATTAATAAAACATAATAATTTACTCCAAGATAAAGTAATGTGTAATTCCTACATGAAACTTTATAATCAATAAGTAAATGTGCATAATGGTGAATACCCTTGATAGAGAAATGGGCATGGTATTCACCACACAATGGAATTGGCTTAGAAAATCGGTGTGATTTCGGCAGCATAACGGTCTGGCATAAGAATTCATAAAAATGGTTGATGGGAGATAAAGTTGTGTCTCATCATATTTACATTAAATGGAAAGTAAGGGGGGTCACATAGATACATGTCCAAAAAATTGTAATGGAATTTAGATTCATGATACAAAAGTATTTCTTGAATGTAAAAGAGGAGAGAGAAGTTCTTTTCGGAATTTCGACATAGTAACGGGTGTACATGGGAGGAATTTAATGAGATAGAAAGGGGTATCCCATCATTCAAACAAAAATAAGGAATTATGGGGGAGGAACGAAACCATACCTTATCATTTATAATTTAAAATAAAAGGGAATAAAAATATGAAGGAAATTGGACTAAAATGAGAAACGAAGAAAAACCCTTACATGGACGTGTGCTTCCAAAGGCTTGAGAGAGGCTTGTGAGAGGCTTATTGGGAGCTTGGGGCACCTTGGGAGGATTCTAGAGAGACTAGGGAAGTGGTTGGATGAACTCCAAAGGCTTTGAGTGAGGAGGAAGTGAGATCTTGGGTGGGTTTATATAGGAAAGGCGAGGTAATTCTTTATTATTTAGGTTTGGGACCCCCTATATTAAATTAATCCAAACAACAAACCATACCATGGTTTTTGACCATGGTTTTTGGAAAAGGGAAGAGGAAAAAAAATTAGAATTCCAAATTCCTAACTTCTTAAAATAATAGGGTTGCTTATGTGGAGGTGAGACACAATCCCATGAAAAAAATTTAAAAAGACAAGGTGTTTAATAAGTCTTGAGGGGTACATTAATGCTTTTAAAAGCAAGTCAAACAAACCCAAAATCACATTATATTAAGGTTAAAACATATATTGGCCAAACATTAAGATTATAGTATTTTATTACATCACTATTGGGTCATTATGATGTCATCAAACACATTATATATTTAAACGATATTTAATTTTTTCCAAAAAATTTGATTATCTCAGAAAATTATGAAAAATTCACTGTTGGATAATTTTGACATCTCTCTTCCATAAATAACATTTATTATATCTAAATAATTTTCTAAATAAGTTAATTTTCAATTTTAAAATAAAAACCGATATTTATCGAAAATTCACGGGTTTTGACAGAAATTTCATTCAAAACATAATAATAATTATAATTGCATTCATAAAATTATAAGATCATTTATATTTAATAAAAATTAAATTAATAATAATATTTTATTAAAATATTATTTAATTCAAAAATCCCTTAATTTAATAAAATATAATTCTTAATTAAATAATAACTAAAAACACTATTTGTACTTTAAAAACTATTTACAATGTATCAATAATGAAAAGAAAGTATATTAATTATTATATACAAAAAAATAATGTACATGAACATAGTACTAGAGATTTGTTACATAACCCCTTAAAATAGCCGCATAAGACCAAAGGGTAAGGTGTGCGATGGTGACAGACTATTGGGGTGGCTCTGATAACATTGATCGAGTGGTAATTTCTATCAAAATTCACTTCTCCTGTAGAAGGTCCCATTCGAGCTTGACATGATGAAGCTCATCTTGGTCTTGGTCATGATCGAAGCCCAAGGATTCCACCACTTTTCCGAGATCCGACAAATGGGCTTCATATGGAGAAATTCTACTGGATGAGTTCATCGCTACTTTTGTCCGAGTAAATTGGATTTGTTAAAGCCCTATATTTATACAAATCATGTGATCACTGTTCAACGACTATATTAGCAACAACAAAAATTATTAACATTAAACCAAAGAAGATGAAAAAACATTTTACACAAAGTGAAATTTAATTATATCAAGAGTGATTTCTATTAATGAAACTTTGGGTCATTACAGCAGAGTTGTCCAGGGGTGTATGGGGTGTCTAGGGGGTGGGCGGGGCTGTTATAGGGTTTTTGGGGGTGGGGGCTGTCCATATGGGGAGGGGCTACCCAGGGGGTGGGTGGGCTATCTATGGGGGTGGCGGGGCTGGTCAGGGGGTATGGGGTGTCTAGGGGGTGTGGGGGGGGGATGTCTAGGGTGGGGGATGGGGGAGTTTTTCCATCAGGGTGGTAGGTTGGAGGGTTGTCAAGGGTGGTGGGGGATGGGGGCTGTCCAAGGGGCTGTATAGGGGGTTGGGTGGTGTCCAGGGGGGGGGGGGCTATCCATGGGGGTTTTTAGAGGGTAGGGGTGTTCTAGGGGGTGTTGGGGTGGGGTGGTGGGGTGGGGTGGTGTCCACGGGGTTGGGGGGCTATCCTAGGGGAGGGGGTGTCTAGGGGTATGGGTGTCCAGGGAGTTGGGGTGTCAAGGGGGTGGGTGGGCAGTCCACAGGATTGTTTGGGCTGTCCAGGGGGTATGTGGTGTTCATGGGGTGGGGGCTGTCTAAGGGGTATGGGGGGTCTAGTGAGGTGGGAGGGCTTTCCACGTGGATTGGTGGTCTATCCATGGTGGTGGTTAGGCTATCCAGGTGGGTAGGGGAGTCCATGGGGTGCGTGAGATCTCCAGGGGTGGGCGTACTGGCCACAGGGGTTAGGGATGTCCAGGGGGTGGGTGGGTTGTACACGGGGGTGGGTGGCATTGTCCAGTGGGTACGGGGTGTCCAGGGGTGGTGTTTGTCCACAGGGGGAGGGACTATCCAGGGGGGAGGACAGGCTATCCATAGGGGTGGGCAGGGCTGTCCACAGGGGTACATGGTGTCCAGGGTTGGGCATGTCCATAGGGGGAGGGGTGTCTAGGGGGTGGACAGGCTATCCACAGGGGTGGTCAGGCTTTCAAAGTGGGTAGGGGGTGTCCCGGGGTGGGTGGGTTGTACACGGGGGTGGGTGGCATTGTCCAGTGGGTACGGGGTGTCCAGGGGTGGTGTTTGTCCACAGGGGGAGGGGCTATCCAGGGGGGAGGACAGGCTATCCATAGGGGTGGGCAGGGCTGTCCACAGGGGTACATGGTGTCCAGGGTTGGGCATGTCCATAGGGGGAGGGGTGTCTAGGGGGTGGACAGGCTATCCACAGGGGTGGTCAGGCTGTCAAAGTGGGTAGGGGGTGTCCCGGGGTGGGTGGGATTTCTAAAGGGGTGGGTGGGGTTGTCCAGGGGTACATGGAGTCCAGGGGTTGGGGTTGTCCATAGGGGGGCTGTCCAGGGGGTTGGGCGAGCTGTCCACCGGGGTGGCGGGGCTGTCCATGCGGTACAAGGTGTCCAGGGGGTGGGGGATATCTTGAGGAGGGGTGAATTAGTCAAATAAAATTATCATTTCAAGTTTTTTTATTTATAGACAATAATAAAGAAAATGTTGTTGGTTCCAAAATGGTGGAAGAAGGACAAATGAAACGGAATTCCTCCAAAGGCTGCCTCGCGAAGACCATTCGCGGAGCACCAGTAGCCTCATGCCCACCACGATGTAAGGAGGCGGTAACCCTCTGTGACCTCCCTTGATGTTCGCGATCCACCACGAAGCAAGGAGGTGGTAACTCTACATGACCTCCCTTGACGTTCACGATCTTCCATGAAGCAAGGAGGTGGTAACGCTCCGCGACCTCCCTTGACATTCGTGATCCGCCGTAGAGCAATGAGGTGGTAACGCTCCACGAATGCATTTGACGTTCGCGACCCGCCGTAGAGCAAGATCCGTCTTTTCACAGAGTGATCATTGCATCATGGTTCCTCTCCCTTATAAATGCTGGCCTCCCCCCAATTTCAATGGACAGACAACCCATCCTTTAGACTTCGTAGATCCCTAATCGTGAAACACCCTTCTTCTCTATGAACCATGAGATGCGTGAGGTACTTCTGCTCTTTGATGTTCCTCCCCTTTGTTTCGTTTTGATCTCCTCTTCCAAGAGGGATGCCTTTTGTGGATTCTAAGGGCCTCCGCGAAGGAAGTGTATTCCCAAGGGACTCGGGTCATCGTGGAGCATTTATGCTTGGCAAATAACCCTTCATGTACACTTGATCCACATGCTAAGGAAGGGTCATTGTACATCCTGATGCACATTGCATCATGATTCCTTGATTAGAGATGCACCTTTTCTCCACAAACTAGTACTCCGTGATTGAAATTCCACTTCAAGAAGCACCTCCCATATTCACCTATGCCTTATACATAGGCTAAGGCCCCCACTTTGGAAGCACACCCCTTCGCAAGTACCCTCCGCTATGCGAAGCGACAGAGCTTCACAGTGCCCCTCCCTATGAACCCCTCTTCTTTGAAATTCATTTTCTAGTGCGACACTCAAAGTTCGCATGATGTGATTTCAATGTCCCTTGGACACTACTACCCATTTCATTGCTTCGCCTCGTGCTTCTTTGCATAGGCATGCTAATGGATATTTCTTCTTTGCATAGCCATGCAAACGTGGACCCCCTAATGATTCGCTTCATGACACACCCTATCCATGGCTTTGCTTATCCCCACTCTACCCCAAGGAGCCAAGGGTACCGGTTATGTATGTCCTAGGGGTGCAGAGGATACCCACCTTGTTCAAGCTGCAAAAATCTAAACTTCCAAGAACCATCATCCTTAGCACATGACGTTAAACTGTGTCCTTGACCCATGCCTCACATGCGGGGTGCCCCCACCTTGGAAATTCACCATGACCACTGGTATCCATAGGCGATGATATCATCCTTATGGTATTGGTGTTTTTCCACGGGGAAAGGGAAACCATCTTTGTGTAAGCCCCTAGATTTCTTGTAGGAGGTAGAATCCCTGCTCCTCCTTTCTTCTTCGGTACCGAGGGCTAGCAAAGGGCATGATGGGGAACAGTGCTTCTCCTTTATTCGATCCCAAATCCCTCTCCTACTGTGCTTTTTCTCCATCAGGCCTCCCTCCTAGAGTAAGTCCCATCATATTTGAGCTGCTAACCACACATAAGCCCATGATTTCTCCTTTGGCTGTGATCACGTGTAATCCCCACTTCACCTCTCACGGACATAGCTTTCACAACGTGATAATCAGGTCTCTGCTGTCTCTTGTTTCTATCACCGAGAATGACTCACATGGGAATAGAGCAAGCATCGACCATGAAATCCACCTTGGGAAGCCTAGAGTGTAATCCCCACAAAACCATTTTGAACTACGTGGCCTTTGATCCTCTCCAAGGTGAGGTACATAGGAAGCCTCCCTGAGGTTCAAGCCCACCACCCCGGTCGTTCTGACCTTCTCCACGTCAGTTCACCAACACCTTGGGTAGAATAGAGTGTAATCCCCTCAAAACCATTCTAAACTATGTGGTATTTGATCCTTTCCAAGGCAAGGTACCTAGGAAGCCTCCCTGAGGATCAATCCCACCACCCTCGGTCATTCTGACCATCTTCACGTCAGTTCACCACACCATGGGTATCCTGGAGTGTATGCCCCAAACCCCATATCGAACTATATGGTCTTTGATCCCTACCAAGGTAGGGTACCTAATAAACCTCCATGAGGTTCAATCCCAACACCGATTTGTTCCGACCATTCAGCTCCATGAACCATACATGAACTACATGGTCTTTTATCCTTTCCAATGTAAGGTACCTAGGAAACCTCCCTGAGGTCCAAGCCCACCATCCACCATTAGACCCCAGGTACACCGTCACGTTGCTTCCCAAAAACTTGAACAACGAGGAATTTGATCTTATCCAAGGCAAGGTATGTAAGAATCCTCCTTGAGGTTCAAGCCCACCATCCACCAGGACCAAAGGACCTTATTCACGCCAACTCACCGACTCCTACATTATACGGGAACTACGAGGACTTTGATCCTTGTAAAGCTAAGGTACGTTAGAAGCCTCCCACCACCGTCCATTGTCCATGACTATATTCACATCGGTGCACCAAGCCCCATAACATAAACTACGAGGACATTGATCCTTGCTAAGGTAAGGTACGTAGGAATCCTCCCCGAGTTTCAATCCCACCATCAAATAGGTCAGACCCACTTCACATCAGTCCACCACCTGTCCTGCATGACGTTCAACTGTGGACCCCATATAGTGGTAAGCCATTGGGACTCCATCTAGTGGTAAGCATTTTTATCCCCATTCAGTGGAAAGCCGTCAATAGATGAACTACGTGGACATTGATTCCCTACCATAGGGATATGTATGAAGCCTCTTTGAGGCTCAAGTGCAAAACCATCATCATCCTCATGATGGTTCCATCCCATTCACCATCCCCCTCACAAAACCTTCTATCAATTATCCTAATTTTTTCCTCGGCCTCCACATCCCGTTGGAATCATGACACCCCATTACCTGTTCCAACGAACTGCATTTGGGAGGCCACCCAAGCATTTCCCCCAGTATCGGTGTTCTCTTTGGGGGTTCCCCCATATGATCCACTCTCTTCACAGTTCTAATCAGCCCAATATGTCTCTGCTGGACGTTAAACATGCGGCATACCCTGTGTTAATCATGGAAAGCTGAGGAAAACCTTAGATACATGCCGACGACATATGGTTCCCCGAATTCGATGTCGGATGCCTTGGGATTATGCGCCCCTGAAAATCCCTATAATAAGGGACATAAGATAGACAGACCAATAACCCAACATCCAGACATGCCAGTGATGCCCAATGTGACTACTCCCCTAACCGAAGGTTGCTGGCCTGTCCAGACCCCTTGGAATGTCTGGACAGAAGCAGTGTAATATAATGTCATCCATGAAGTTATGGCACTAGGTAGAGTTTCATGAACAATGTGTTGACACTATAAGGGCGACCCAGACTAGGTGAAGAGTTACAAGGAAGAATCCACGGAAGGAATAACTGATATCCCATCATCCAATTTCTATAAAGGAGAAAACTACCTTGAATAAATAATGGATGTATCCTGCCATTGGAAAGCAGGAATGTGGGGAAACAGCTGTGAGTCCTCCACAGACGTATGCGCGTGCCCTGGCGAATGAGTCAGAAACAGAAATGGTGAACCCAACGTGAAATTATTCTCCTCAATATAGTGATTAGTAGCGCTCAGGGAATCAATGGATTGGGGGGTCACCAGATCCAGTTTTCCGGCACCAGGTCCTGCCAAGCAAATAGTGGGCCTGGCATGAAACTCACCAGATGTTGGGGTAGTAGGAAATTGAACAACCCGTTCTGCGATGTTGTTAGTGTGGATCCCTCTTACCGGCCATGGAAGACTGTGTGGGGCTGGGGCATTGGTTGTCTATTTCTTTTCTCTCAGCACTGATGACTTAATATCCCTTCTTCTCCAGAATAAGGTTGCTACATCTGGAATGCGGTCTCCTTTTGCACCCCAACGACAGGGTAGGGGCATCACTAATGTGGTAGTCCCACATGGTTCCAACGCTTCTGCGACTGCCTCTACACCTATGGCATTAGGGAACCCACATCCACTCTCCCCATAAAAATTTATCCAGTGATGGGTAATTGATGACCTCGTGTGTCATTATGAGGAGGAGGGAATAATCTCAACATGGGATATAGCCTATCTAGATCTGGAGGTGTTTGCACCTCATCACAAATGCCACCCCCGAGGGCCACGTAGGGAGACATTTCTCCCCACCCTGGCATACAACTGCTTCAAGAGCCTATCCCCGGTTCTCCTTGATGACTCCTTGACTTGCGCTGCTGAGGTAGGTGAGGTCCGAGCCAGCCCGGTCAGAGTCTCATTCCAGGGGATCCCAGTGAGGGCTCCCACCCAGCCGCGGCAGCGCCATCGCCTGGTCTTACTGGACGATGATACGGTATGCTATGCACATTCACCACTGGCCACTTATAAGACCGACTGGGATCGAGGGCCCATCCACCCCACGGGCATGCTAGGTTGACTCTCTTGATCACTAGTACAAGCAGTGGCCACTACGAACCAACCCACAATGGCACCAAAACGAACGGAGGTCCTCTCCTTACCACTACCACAGAAAGTGCGAGCCTTCCCCTCTTTGAGGCTTAGTATGGATTTCCACCCCGATTCACCCCCCATCCGAATGAGGGCCTTCCTCATGATGGTGACACTCAATACGAAAGCCTCTCCCGGGCCCATTACACTGAGTATGGAGTCGTTCCTCCTACCCTCGACTGTCGGCGCTTGGACGTTGCACATTTGGTCTCTCTTCCATGTGGGGACCCTCCCCATATCCTTTCAGCAGCCAGTGAAGGTCCTCCCCACCTCGGAAACCAGAGGGGTGAGGGCCAGCCTCACTCTACCCACACCCAGCACAGAGGTCCTACCCGTGTTCAGCTAGACCGGTACAAGGACTCTACTCTTACTGAGATTACCTGGGAGAACAATCAAGGAGGTCCTCCTCATGCTCCTTCCACTTCTAGCAGAGGTCTTTCCAACTCCAGTTCTATCCATGGAGGTCCTCCCCATGTCCCCTTTGACATTTTTCATGGTGCTCCTTACACCCCATCTTTCGTGGGTGAGAAACCTCTCCTCCAAAGTACTAGTGCAGTGGAAGGACCCCGTGTCAGAAATTTGATCTATCCTAAGGGGCCACCCAGGGGCAGGAAGGTGGGTCGTCACTACCATAAGAATAATTCTGAGAAGGTCCAGACAGATATCAAACCAGTCCACTTCTCAGACTTTGATGTGGGGTACGAATCATCTCGGGAACCCTCCCCTCCCTCATCTGAGTCAAGGGTTGGGGTAGGAACAAGGCGCATCAGCCTAGTAATCCCGGAATGCGAGGTCCACAGGATTCCCACCTCCCTCTATAGGTATATCTAGGATGATGAAAATATGGAGACCCTGTAGGCTACAGTCATGTAATCACCGCCGTCGTCACCAGAAGTGCTCCTTACCTCAACAAGAGGTCATAGAGAACTATTCTGGGGAACAATGGTGGGTGAGAATCATTACGGACTATCACCTGCAGTCCTAGTCCATGAGATCGGAATGACGGAAATTAGCCCATCTTATTGCAATGTGGCATCCAGGTCGCTACGCTCTTCGGAGGATAGCCTACGAATTGGCATCCAGTCAACCCGTTCGGCGTACACTCCATCAGACAGCTTTCCATCCCAGCAGTCTGCCTCAGTACCGCTGCTAGTTCTGCAGCCACCCCCCATTGACTATTGGGGTAATGAAGGGCCAGACCCTGAATCTGTGCTGATGATCTTCTAGAACATCCTCACAGAGGACCACTTCCCTGAGTAGTTCTAGCCCATGGCAGCATAGAATTTTTGTGTACCAACATCCCTCACCCTAGAGGAAGTGGTGTGTTTCTGCCAAACCCTCTGGGCGACACATTTTATCCTTCATATTCAGAGAGAAGTTTATCCTAGGATCCAATCACATTTCAAAGACATCAGCGAACAATGTCATCTGATTGATCTGGCCGCACTCCCTACGGTCCAGCACCCCGAGTCACCAGGTCATTGTGAGGACCTCCAGTAGCAGTACGTTCAGAGTTTCAAGATACTCCGAGAAATTATTAGGGAGGCTATCTACCCTCCCCCCACATGAAAATCCATCGATGGGGGATGTATGTTTCCCTCCTCTTCGGTCATATCTGGATGCAACCCAACTTTCTAGGTGACATCGAAGACATGCCCCCCCCCCCCGGGAAGGTTCATGGTCAACATGGCCAATATAGTGGATGAGGAGGACGGTTTTGAGCTTTTCGATGGACAGTTACCCCCGAGCGTGAGCCACCACTATTAGACCCATCAGAGAGGGTCACTCATCAGCAGAGGAACCTACTTGGTCTCCCTACGCCCACTGAGGCATTGGTACTCACCTGGAATTCTAGTAAGGGAAAAGAACACGTCGGAGCTGTCAATAACTCTTTCACGTCCGCCTTAGTGCAGAAGACAGTGGAGGACCCCAAGAAGGCCATGTTGTTCCAAAAACATGCTGAGTAGAAGAGGTTTGTCGAGGAACTCCTCGATGAACACACTACAGAGTGACATCCTGACTATGGTGATCGAAGTCCAGTACAGCAGGGGCAGGAACAACTTCCCCTTGACAAGCTACACCCAGGCAACCCTGCTCTTGATGGTCCCATAAACAGGGCTGATGCCGGAACTCAAGAAAAGTGGGCATGGTATATCTTGCCAAACCATATTTAATGGTGTATAAATCCAAGGAATCCATCTTGGGTTCCCCCAAATACCCTGCAAGTCACTCCACCAGCCGCTCCCCGAGTTGCTGGGTCTCTTTACTATGTCTAAGAACCTGACAACGTGCTCGTAGTTACGGATCCTCGTCAAGATTGGTACTCCCAACTAAATGACCCAATGGTGGCACTCATTGCCCACCTTGAGCCATTAGAAACACGATAGGTTGGAATCCTACCTGATGGTAAGCCATACCCAGCATGGGTGGATGATATGTCGTCACCTCAGGGTTTCTGGAATCCCACCTTCTCCCACTTCAACAGGATGGGGGACCCGCTGTAGCACCTAGCCCACTTCAACTCAAGGTGTGGGACTATGTCAAGGACTCTAGCGCAGCATCAGTCTTCTAATCTCCACTGCTTTGTTTAGAAATTGTTTGGGATGGCATTTGTCTGACACATCCAACTCTCCATCGGATCCTTTACCAGTTGGGTGGACCTTTGAAGGAAATTCCTCTACCAGTTCAGCTCTACCACTAGGAAAGAAATCATGGCAGACCACTTCACGTTCAATAAAAGTCCTGATGGATGGGTCGTGGACTTTATCACTTGGTGGAAGGGGCTCACATACTCCCTTGGCATGCCACTAACTCAGAAGAAATTACTGACGATGTGCGTAGGGAACATCAAGAAGGAACTAGTTCCCTCCCTCATCACCCAGAACTACCCTTGGGGATTCTGAAACTTCTTTGATAAGGCCCAGTTCATGGAGGAATCCCTTCAATAGGCCATCTAGGCACGCCCATTTCCACCTGTAATTCCAGCAAAGATGGATTCTAGAGCCAAGCCCGTCACGGTGGCCCAAATAGAAGCCCACGGGAAACTAGAATTGCTACTAGTGTCACCAGTCCCCTAGCCTCGTAGAGGCCCTCTACCTCAGTTGCAGCCTCTAGCTCAACAATTTACCCCCTAGAATCGGAATGTTCCCCCACTGAATGCACTGCCACCGCCCAGGCGGGACAATCAGGGTTCGCCTCTTAGACAAGCACCTCCATTACCTCGTTAGGGCCATGATCCAAGGCCCCCCTTCCCAGGCAGGAGAAACTGGACATTCTCATTCAATAAGAATCAGGTCCATGGTTACGTCCATTTCTCCTTAAAGTAGGGGATTGTATGATTTCCTGAGTACAGAAGGCCGTAAGAAGTGAATCTCACAGATCTCCCCAACTACTGCCCCTATCATCGGATTCTAGGGGACATCCTCAAGCAGTGATATATATTCAAAGACTGGCTTTAACGAAAGGTCAATAACAATATAGTCAGGTTAGCCCTGGCCCCATCACAAGTGGCAGGTGTCTTTGTAAGGTCAGACAACAATAGAGGCAGAGAATGTGGGTGGAAGCAGGTTTCTAACCACAGGTCCCACAAATATGATGACTAGATGGGACAAAAAATAGTCGCTCATGCCCAGAGTATCATCTGAGCACACCTAATTCAGCCAGAGCCTTCAGAAGATGTGGCCTCCACTTCTGCATCATCATCTCGGCTGACCTCTTCCAAAAAGAGTAAGCATCGGCGGCAAAAGGGAAAGCAACGTGCCCCACCAATGCCATCGTTGTCCCCCCAATCTCGGTTATTTTATGCCCTAAGAGATGGAGATTCCCCCTAGAATCCACCCAATTATGGATTACTCTTCATTTGACAGTCATGTGTACACTTTGGTTAATATTGTTGAGTTGGTAAACCCCTATATGACTCCCGACAACGAGGAGCGCCAGACAATGCTCCCCAACATCCCCAGCCGACGCCAACGTCGGTGGAGCCATGGCCATATGGGTCACCAGAACACATTAGATGGAACCATAAGCTAGGTTGTGCATGCCGCTGAGACTAGCCAGTAGGCCCAGCGTAGAGCTCAGCGCGTGCAGCCTCTTTATCTGGTGTCGACAAGCCCACCTCCACCACCGTTTGTGCTACTAGAACAGACAGAGTTTCCTCAACCATGCCGCGACCAGCCTCGCCCTGCTGCTGGCCAATCATAGTCATCTGGTCCTCATCCTGTAGCTACTCTTTGGGCTTCAACTAGTGAGTAGCAGGATATACCTAGCACCAGTCAGCCGTTGGTTTAGCCGACGGGGCACGCCATGCCTCCTATCACAAAGCGGCCTCATGCAAGTAGAAGTTTATGCCTGGCGTGGATATACGATGTCCTAAATCACCTTTTAGGCCTCCCAGTGGGGATTTCCATCCTTGAGGACCTTCTCCAATTTCCAGATATGTGCGAGGACCTCACTGGTGATTTAAGAGGCCCCCTCCAGTTTGAGATGGAGGTAGCAGCTGCAGAAGCCTTTCACGCTGACGTGGTCGAGAACGATGCGGGTCAGACCTTCATTTCATTATATGGAGAGGATGAAGGCTCTCCCATTCATGGGAACGTCTACCCAATGTACATCACAATATAATTTAATAGCGTCGAGGTTCACCACTATCTCATTAAAACTGGCTTGAGGATCAACCTCATTCGGACGCAGACGCTGCGGAAGCTAAGGTTATCCAAAGATGACCTGACTCCCTCCGATTTAAGGATTCAGGGATACGACAGGGCAAAACAAACTATAGTCAGTATGATCTTCCTGAATACCCAGTTCAGCGGACTAGTTTCCAGCACCGAGTTTATGGTTGTCTCCCAAGACATCGCGTACAATGCATTGATGGGCAGACCATGGATCCATCTGCACGCTTGGGTCCCCACATCGTATCAGCAATGCCTCATGTACTCCCTTAATGGTCGAGTATGTGTACTCCAAGGTGATGCATCACCTTTCGCCACTTGTAAATCCTGATACATGGATGTTGACTATTACAATTGATACGATAAGAAGATTCAGGTTAGTGAGGTCGAACCCGTCCCAGTTGCAACCGACCCTTGGGCAGGTTTGGTTGACGCCTACGTCTTCCCAATCCATCGATTAGAGGCCACAACCCCTAACATGGGGAACTGTTTTTTTGTCATTGGCACAAGGGAGAAACATATTCCCATGTCCCAGCAATGGCATGAAATAACATTGTACTCCTACACAAACCAAGATCAGGTGATCCCAGAGCCTCCCACCTCCCTACAATATCAGGATGTCTGCCCCATGGAAATGGCAGTATGTCATACGTGTCTGTTCCATTGGGCTGGAATTTTTCGAATCAAGACGATGCACCACTACTACTTTGATATAGTCATGCATATCCCCTTGGGCTAAATACCAAATGGGATCGGATCAACTGCCTTAATTTCTATGTTCTCAGTAGCACGTGAATCTCCCAATATGCTATCCACTACTATCCAGGCTGACACCAACCTTCCATTAGGATCTTCCAACCAAGAGGAATCTTCTCTTGATGGGAATCCCCACTCCGAAAATAAAGAATAAAATTTGGAGGATGCTCCCCTGGATTTGAAGAAGGGGTCTCCACCAAGTTTGATAAACTGTTACAGGTGAACCGTTGTAGCGAGGCAGATCCAAGACCCACATTGATCAGTGCCGCCATTCCCCTCGAGGAGCAGCAGCGGTACGTGGACATCATAAAGCAGCATTGTGATGTATTCTCCTGGAGATATGACCAGATGCTAGGAGTGGATTCTCAGGTATTCTTCCACCACCTCGGCCCCTCTACAAATCATCACAGGTTAAAGAGGTCTCCCAGAAAGATGCACCCTTCTCACGGTGCCCTGGTTGAGGAAAAAGTTGAGAAGCTCATCAGAGCCAACATCAACAAGGAGGTCCAATACCCCAAGTGGAAAGCCAAAATTGTGCCAGTCAGGAAGAAGAATAGACAGATTGAAGTCTGTATTTACTTTCGTGATCTCAACTTCCACTGTCCAAAGGATGATTTTCCCCTTTCGGTGACACAATTGTTGATCTATTTTATGTCTGGGATCCATGCCCTCCCTTTCATGGATGGTTACTCTACATATAACCAGATCTGAATGGCCCCCAAGGATGAAGAGTCAAAAACATTCAGGGTGCCCCAAGGTACATTCTGTTACCAGGTTATGACCATCGGCTTGAAGAATGTAGGTTCCAACTATCAGCGGGTCATTCACTGCATATTCAAGCCAATCCTCAGGAAATTGGTGGAATGCTATGTGGGTGATCTGGTGGTCAAATATCACCATCTCAAAGACCATCTCAAGGACCTTGAGAAAGTGTTATACTTCCTCTGTTCCCGCCACCTGATGATGAACCCACTAAAATGTGCCTTCGGGGTCACCTTTGGGAAGTTCCATGGCTTTGTTGTCAGGTATCTGGGCATCGAGATTGACCCAGAGAAGATCAAATCCATAGGTAAGATGCCTCCCCCTTGCAATATTCAGGAGCATCAAGGTTTTCAAGGCCACATAGCCTACATAGGCCTATTTATTACGAATTTGGTTGGAAAGTGTATGCCCCTTTATCGGCTCATTAATAAAGGCTCTGCCTACAAAAGGGACGAAGAGTTCCAAATTGCATTCAAGGAAATCAAGCAGTATCTGCTCCAAACTATGGTCTTGATTCCACCCATCTCTAGAAAAACACTGGTTCTGTACGTGACTACCCTATAATGATCTCTCGGTTCCCTCCTTGCCTAGAAGAATAACAAGGGGATTCCAACCATCATTCACTACCTCATCCGCATGATCCTCGATACGGAGACCAGATACTCCCCCATCTAAAAGAGATGCCTTGCACTCGTATTTACTATGCATAAATTCTGACACTACCAGAAGCACCACTAGATACAGCTGGTGTCTTGGGTAGACCCGCAGAATTACATTCTGAACTACCCTATGTTGATCGGCCATCTAGCACGGTGGGCAGTAATCCTACAACAGTTCGACATCAGGTTTGTGCCTCAGAAGGATAACAAGGGACAAGCATTGGCAGATTTTATAGCTGCCCATTCAACCCCTGCGGATCAGTCCCTAGACCTGGATATTCTTGATGAGGCAATCCACTCAGTAGATCACGGCTTCCCATGATGGTAGATGCACATTGATGGTGCCTCCCAGAGCCCCACTGGCAGGAGACTTAACGATCATAGGCTCAACAGAGTAGGCCTAGGTATTGTCTTCCTTACCTCGGCACAAGCCATTCTTCCATACTCATTCCTATTTTCCGGGGGCTACACCAACAATGAGGCTGAGTATTAGGCCATCATTACTATCCTAGATCTTTCCCTCGAGATCGATGTGCCCCATCTACATGTGAAAGGGGATTCTGAACAAGTCATCAAGCAAGTCAACGGTGATTATGTATTTATAAAGCTAGAACTCATACCATTGTTGGAGCGCACCCTCCATCTAATGGCCCAGTTTCCATCTCGGCCAAAAGTTACTCATGTCCCCCATTCTCTGTACGGTCATGCTAATTCCTTCGATGGTCTGGCTGCATCATTTACAGAACCCGATCATGATGATCTCATTATACACAAGGAAAATTGGATACTCATTGCTCCTAGCACCCCGGATGACGACGAAGGCTTACGAATAATCCATCTTACCAGCGGAGCCTCCACGTCAGGACCCCCAGGTCCATCAAATGCAGTGGTTGAAGAGACTCCCAACTAGAGAGCCCCTTTTATCATGTATCTCCAAAATAGTTGCCTCCCGGCTGATCGGGCCAAGCGTGAGTGAATCCGACACCGCGCACTACAATTTACCCTCCAGAATGGTCCTTGTCTTAAGCAGATCCTCTACAAGTGTGGTTTCGGTGGTTTTATCCTACGTTGCATCCATGGTTTTGAGATTTCTATGGTCCTGCACATGGTTCACACTGGTTCCTGCGACACCCACCAGACTTGGCCAAACTTGTCCCATCAAGTCTGGAAATTGGTATACATCTAGCCCTCTATGATCCATGACTGCATCCAGTTCACCCAGATATGTAACACATTCCAAATTCTTTCCAACATCTTGCATCGGCTGCTAGAACCTCTCCACTCCACCATGTACTCTTGTCCATTCTTGGTATGGGGACTCGATGTTGTGGTACCATACCCACAAGTGACAGCTTTCCAGTGTAGGTTCACCCTGACCGCCATAGATTTCTTTTCAAAGTGGGTAAATTCAGTTCCTCTCTTGGAGGTCAAGGCCCATTCTATCATCTACTTCATGAGCTCAAACATCATCTACTGGTTTGGAGTCCCTCACATTGTCCTCACCGATAATGACGCCATCTTCCAAGCAGCAGAGATGATGAAATTGTATGCGAAGTACAACATCATTTTGAACCATAGCTCCCACTAGCATGCGTAGGCGAATGGACAGATCAAGGTGTCCAACAAAACCCTCTCTAACATTTTGCATAAAATGGTTGGTCAGAACAGGAAGTGTTGGTTGGACAAGCTCCCCAACGCCCTCTGTGCTTATCGGACAATGACTCGTAATTCATTCCAGGTGACCCCATATTCCCTTGTGAATAGAGCTGAGGCCGTCCAACCCATCGTGATCCAGTAGCCTTCGTTATTCACAATGGTCTATGACTAGAAGGCGCTAGAAATGGTGTCCGATATTCATCTGGCTGAATTGGAAGCGCTTGACGAGAATAGGCTTCGTGCCCTGAAAAAGCTTGGAAGGGCATCAAAATAAGATAGCTTGGCCCTTTAGCAAGAATGTTCACATCTTTTCTTTCCTACAAGTGACTAGGTATTGGCCCTCAGGGTACCAATGATCCCCGACATGAAACCACCCATGTTGGAGCCCAAATGGGAAGGACCTTACATAATTCACATGATTTACCCCAATTGAGCTTACTCCATAGTGTCCATGGATGGTGAGCGTATAACTCCTCCCACCAATGCCAAGTTCCCTAAGAAAAACTTTTCCTGAGCCTTCTAGTCCTGCATGAATTTAAACTGGATGGTCCCGCATGACCCTAAGGTGCACGCCGGACCAACATGAACTTAAACTATTTAATACTACATAACTTTAAACAGTGCATCGCCCTACATGATGTTAAACTGCATCTTGAGAAATACGTATGTGTTGATTACCATCCTCATGGGATACATAGAAATGCTCAGACGCCTCATCTTGAGCCCATCCCCAAACTCTTCCCTTGGACTATCTCCCCTGGGAATAGTTCACTCTGAGGGTCCTTGCACAATATGGTGTAGGCTTCCTTATCCCCACACATGCTAGGATTATAACGATTACATCAGGTTCCTGCCCCCCCTTCTTTTATCCTCCCCCATCCCCACCTCATGATGTTAAACTGCATGGCCTTCAATAACTATGTATGGCTTGATTCCCATCCTATTGGGATAAATAACAATGCCTGGAAATTTCTTCTGTTGGCCCAGCCCAAATGCTAGAATATTCTCCTCGGGATTAGAAATATGGTGGGGTTCAGACTTTTTACCCAATTTACGTCGAGCTCATCTTGATCCAGCCATACGTCCAACACCCATAGGTGTTTGCCTCTTTCGCCACCCTGCATGACTTTAAAATGTATGGGTATAGCTATGCTTCACCCACTCCTTTGATTGGGACTCCATCATCCTTCCCATACAGAAGGGATTCAGAATGGCATGGATTCCAGGCCTAAGGGTAGTCCTACCACTTCCGGCCAATTCCCTCGAAGATATTGAGAAACAAGCCGATACAAGTCATGCGTTGGGAATATAGTCAGCAGTCGATGCTCATTTCTTGTTCCTATTTCATGTCACTATGAGGACGTTGTGTTTCGAACATGATCAAAATCTATCATGATTTGTTTGAAACACCCCAAGATGTCCAAAACATTGAGTGTAGGGGTTCATTACGCCCCTTTATGTCTCCTAGCAATGAAATCCCTTCAGGCAATGGCAGCTATTAGACCCCATATGACGGGGATAGTCGAGACCAGCTCCATGTTTCCCACCCGAGCACGGCTCGCATGGGCTTAGGAACTGTGATGAGGTGGGAACCACATAAGAGGATGTATGGATTCCCATCTGAGGCACAACCTCAAGCTCCTTGTCCTCTTCATGCCATGGCTCATGTTCTCACTCGGGATTTTATGGCGTGTCATGGGATTATGTCCTCATTCATGTCGAGTTACTTGCCATTCTGTACACCTCCTGTATGTGGGGTATCTTACCCACTTTTTTCCTCACTGTAAGACATTAAATTGAAAACTGGTTGGGCCTTCCCATCCGAGGCCCATCCTTAGCCCCCTTGGCCTTTTGGGTCCCTAGGCCAAGTTCCTATTTATGGTTTTACAGTGTGGTATGGGATTATGTCTTCATTCAAGTCGAGTTACCCGTCGTGTCGTACACCCCCATTGTTAGAGTATCTTACCCCTATGTGCCTTCAGGAACTATGTATGGCCTGATTCCCATCCACATGGGATACGTAGGACTGCCTGAATGTCTACTCTTCAGGTCCAGCCCCATCTCTCAGAAATCTCCCTTTCACCATGGCACTGTGACCTACCCTTTCCAAGGGAGGGGAGTATATGGTGTGGCATGGTATTATGTCCTCATTCATGTTGGGTTTGTAATGACCACACCACGTACCTCTCCCTCCTGGGAGTCCTCTATCCCTTTATTCTATAATCATCCCTTAAAATCGGAGACTCTCAAGTTAAGCACCCTCTTCGACCCTCTTCGGTGATTTACCAATGTGCCTAAGAGTACACTGGTTTAGTACCTAGAATGTCGGACTCTACTCGAAAATGCCTTTACCCATTTTCAGGCTTCATGTCCTCCCCCATTAGGGCTTCCATCAGCTTTCACATCCAAAGGGACCCCCGAATGGCATGGATTCTCAGACCAAGGGACCTACTTCCATTATGGTCCAACGTCCTCGAGGGTTTTAGACAACAAATTTATACAAGTCCAACGCTGTGAATATGGTAAGCGTTTGGAATTCATTTTTTTGTCCCCATTTCAGGCTAACGTTGTAGGGATTCTATGTTTCGAACATGGTCAACAGTAATCGTCCATCATCACACCAACCCCATTAAGCCCAAAATGCCAGTTACATGATTCACATCCTTCTCTAACATATCATGACCAAGTATAACTTAGAAACTCATGGTACTATTACTAAGTGCGCATCCGCACGTTGGGAGGAAAAAAGTTGTGATAATGCAGTCATTTGGGGCTCCACCGATTCCCCGTTTTTCATATATTACATGTATTGTAGAAATATTATCCTCCCTTTTTCCTACACTGAATTCGACTCATGTAGGATTAGGGATTGGGTTAGGGTCCGCCTTTACTTGGGATAGTCCTGATTCTCCATGGTCTGAGCTCTAAGACCATAAACTATGATCTCTCCTAGAAATATATAGGAACACCCAAACGTCTTGTTTTTGGGTCCAGCTCAATTGGGAGCTAGTTTCCCAGGCCCCTTACCCTGTTACCTCTATCTTGTCCCCTTGGCCAGTGGATTCTTTCACGGAATTGTTTATGGTGTGGTGTGGGATTATATCCTCATTCACGTTGGGTATGTTTTATTGCACCATTCGCATTACCCCTTTAGCCACGTCTCTATTATGTCTATGTCGCGTGACGTTAAAATAAACACCTGGTCCCATCACATGACCCTAAATGGTGACATTATCGTCCTGACTACACGACGAAAAATGGAACTGCATTGTGATGTCCGCACTCAAGGGGACATTGTGTTTGGTATTAGTCACACACCATACCATTTGTCAACGCCTATATACGGCTTGATTCTTGGGGAGATGTCGAGACATTCTTTCCTAGGCCTCTCACTTCACAAAAAAACCATTCACCCTAAAAGACAAACAAGATACATCTAATACAGCTTCTTTTGGTGTGAGGGCCACACCCGCATGCCCCTTTTATCCTTGGCACTATTACCTTACTGTGCCACCTCTTAGAACTACATATACCATGATACTCATCATCATGAGATATATAGGAATTCCCGAGCACTTCCCACACGAGCCCAACTTAACTCTCATTTCTGGTCCATCGATCTAAAACCTTTACGTGGAACTCAAGGTATTATGGGACTATGTCCTCATTCACATGGGGGTTCATAATAACTTTACCATGTGTCCCCTGCACTCCTTACCGATCCATGGTCCGAGATCTATGAACATAAATTAAGACCACTCTGTGTCCTAGCCGTAAGACATTAAACTTCACAACATATTTCAAAACTTTGTATGGCTTGATTCCCATCCTCATGGGATACATAAAGACACCCAGGAATTTCACCTTGGGTCTAGCCCCAGGAACCATAAATCATATTCCTCCTTAGTTCTGCCCCCCTGGACTAAACCCTTGTGGGGAAACATGTAACTGTAGCTTTTCCCTGAACAAGTTTGGGATGCCCCACGATGACATTGGGAAGTGACAGTTACGTCACCAGAGTGGTCCTATCTAAAAGAAGGAATGATCCATGATCAAACCAATGCACCCATCTAATGTGCTCCAACCACGGTGGCGTAATTTCTTGTGTTGGATTCTGTTCGAACAAACCATCACTCCACATATCACACTTTTCATGCCCATTATTCAGACCCTTGAACTTTTTCATGTCTAAGTGAACCTTCTAACAGTATGGATGCTCGGCCTATGGCCCTCCTATTGTCTTGGTCCAACATCCTGGAAGACTAATGGATGACATTTTGAGTCGGGCCCCATATTTTGAACATGGTCAGTAGTCGAACCTCATTTTCTATCCCCATTCCGGGATAACAAAATAAGGATTCTGTGTTTCGAATGCGGTCAACATATATTCATTATTTTCACACCACCGCCACAGTGTTATGAATACTGGGTATCATGATTTATACCTTTTTTCCCATTTGTTTCGATTGATTCTAGCGCCCTTGGAATTACCTCATTTGTGCACAACAACACACTAGGAAAACTATAATTTGGTTGTTATGAGAGCTTCATTCTCCCCTCTGGTCTCTCCCATTCCCCCTGGAAATCTGGGCCGCTTGTTAAACACCTGGATTCTCGAATATTGTTTTCCACTCCAACATCTGGATGGGGGTGATAAGGTTGTAATACCTTGTTTCTCACATCAGTCTGGACCCACGTGAGCTTGGGGAATGATCACTGGATGCTCCACGAATATAACAAGAATGCAATTAACCAATGTAACAACAGAAATCATGCATGCTATGACATCAAACAATCAAAGCATGAAAGTATGTTTGAGGGTTTTCCGATCATTACAGTACCCAAGGGTCATTTCTCCCCATGGATGGGTTAACCTCGTCAAAAAAGCTTAGAAGCTCTTCTACCCTCTGGCTGGTGGCATCAAAGATTTATTGCTGCCTGTTCTGCTCCCGCTCGTCCTCAGCAGCGACGAGGCACAATTCATTGGCTGCAGTCTGGGTTCACTCTACGTCATTCCAGATGACTGTCATCTCCTTGAAGGCTCTCTTTAGGACCTCTTCGGCTTCAGCTAGTTGGGCCTTCAATTACAATATTATCTCAGATTGCGCATTCAGGGAGGTCGAGTGCTCATCTTCCTGATTCTGTAGCTGCTGGACCACATCATTAGCCTCATAGAGCCTCTTGATGTTTACCTCCTTTCTCCGCTGCCATCCCACAACGAGGCCACAATCATACTCCCGAATATTTTCCACCATAAGATTTCGGACAATCATGTGAGGACGTTGGGTATCCACTCCCTCAGCACACAGTTCATGCAGGTGCGACTGAAGTCTGTCCATCTCATCCAACCATAGTGCTTGGGGGATTCATTGATGAAGTGCATGATCAACTTCCATGATCGGCGACAGACTATATTTCTTTCCTATTCATTGGAGGTTGTCTCATCCCAATCATCACGATTGGCAGACTCATACACAAGGAATGCACTGAGGAACTCTTCAGCAAGGTCCACGTATGATGTTTGACCTAGTGTGGTGGGACTGGGGTTGTCCGACCGGTCCTCATCGTCGGACCCCACCTCATTGATCTCAGACACAGCCCCGCTTACGGTCCCACTGGTGATCAAAAGTCCCACAGTTTGGTCATTTGGGGCCTCCACCTCCACGACCACCAGCATTACGCTGGGAAGGACGCCTCCAGAAGCCCTGATCAACCTCTCCATGGTGACCCACACCATTTGAATAACTGTACGCGCCAAAAACGGACATGGACGTCCTTAAAAATTATCAAGTGATCATAGTCATGAAATTGGTTGGGGGACATACAGAGATCGAATCCCTGGTCTCAATCTTGAGTTGAAGTCGTCGTAAACCTGAAGTGTGGCCCCCTTTATATGATCAGACGTTATGAAAGCTTCGGAGGTGTCGCCTTAGGTATCCTAGCCCCACTGGTGGTAGAATCAGACGTGGCGGTGGGGGTAGATCTTGAGGGCCCTGCGACAGCATCCACTGAGGGACAAGAATGAGTTCTATGTATAAGAATATTCTGCATGGTTCAGATGTTAGCGAGGAGCCCAAAATAACCACAAACCAAGTCTCAGAGATGGGGGTTTTAGATTGTTACTTCAAGGGCCTATGCAAACTCTTCATGATCTAAGTCTTGATCTCCAAATTCAACCTCCTCCAATGGGCTCCCTCTCCCGGTCTTGTCACCCCAGGAGGACTCTTCTGAATCATCCATCAGGGGGAAGTACTCTCTCATATCAGTGGCTGACAGCTGTGGGGGAGTAGTGCCATTGAGGAACAACTTGACTCGATCTGACATTGGATGAGGGGCACCTCGGGAGTGCATGAAGTCCTCTAGATCAGTCAGATATTGTTCCAAATCAAATTGGGACACTAAAAAGTCGGTCCGGATAGGTCCTATCCCCAGTAAATTCATCTCAATACTATTTAGGTGCAGCCACAACTCCGCGGGGCCGAGTAATTCCCTGTTGACTTCCCAAATGTCCCAGGCCTCTGGGAAGATGGCATTCTCCAGTATGTCGTTATGGCGCAGTCACTTCCTTGGAGCCTAGGTGGGTATCTTGCAGAATCCCCTTGGTGGTGTCCCCTCAATATGGCTCTGTCCATCTAGAACCACCATGTCCGCTACCACTCCTGGTTCTATGGCTGATGTCTCACCCTCAACTGGTGTAGGCCTCACTACCACAATATCCCTTCCACCACAGTATGCCCTTACCTTCTTTCGACCTCGTGGTCAAGGAATCTCACCGTCATAGACTCGAATGGTTTGTTGCTTCAGCATTTCCCCTGGGTAGGCCGCCTCCTAGCTCTTGGAACATTCCTTTACCAGCCTGAGGATGGCGGTCAGTGGAGGCAACTCATTCTACATTTTCTCATCTTCTTGCATGAACATGAGCCACATATGCCTCATCACGCATGGGTGTTCTTGATAGCGCACCTACAGATAGACCTTTGGGGTCCGCCTCTACATACTCTGGAATTGCTTTGAAAACCGGTTTGGGGTATACGGCTTGCAGAGGGGCTCATGGTCCACCCTTGCCACCATAACTCCACCTTGAAAGGCCAGGAGATTGGCCCGATGCTCTTTCATTCCCTAACCGTCATCATTAATTACCGCTGTCGGCAATGGGAATGTATGGAAATTGAATTTCTCCACCCACCACACCCGGTTCAGAACCAACAGTGTAGTCATCTTGGCCAGAAAGCTCCCCGTGGTACTCAGGATCGATGGGAAGAAGTTCGAACCTGGAGGAGATATAGGGTTCAGGTATTCGTAAACACCCCCTGATATGTGTCGTTATCCACCCGTACAATAGGTGGAATGTCCCACATAACCCCTACGACCTTTTCCCCAAGATGATATGACACAAAACCATATAAATCATGGCGAGCATCAAGATTCCAAGGTTGATCCACCCTTCTATCACCATTGTGGACCCCATGATGAATGTGCTAGGTGTACTCCTATGTTGGTATCCCTCACGGGCAGGATCCAACCACAGATCAGAGCTGTGATGAATGCTATCGGTCTGACTATTGGTTGTTGCTCAGTGCTGATGCTGAACCCCCAGGACTTCCACTGGTTTTCCTCCAAAAGTGGCCAGTACAAGTGCTCCTTACTCTGATCCACCTTCAAGAAAGTCCAAGGCCTCATCGGAAATTGCCTTTTTTCTGGGATGTTTTGGAATTGTTTGAACCACCGCCTAAAGTGGACATCACTTACTACCTTCTTGTCCTCCCCGGTTACAAGCTCCATCAGCGCCATCTCCAGCTAGGGAATTTTCTATGGATCCTCCCACACACTCATTATAGGGAGGAATTCATCGTACATCGCCCCCAGTATCGGGACCCCTGTGATCTAATGGAAGTCCCATAAGCTGATACTAACCTCCCAATGGTTTAAGTGTAAGGTATTGGTCCTCAATGACCATCTACTCAATAGCTCTTGCATTAGCTGTTTCGGTTGAAATATGTGGAATTGAGAGGACCATGTCACCTCATACAAACCCACTCTCTTTAGCTCAGCCCCAAACTCCTAACACGAGGTTCCTACCTAGTAGGCCTAGGCCCAATCGTCTGTGAAGTTTCCACCATGGTGCAGGTCCCATTCCCCAGACCACTCCTTCCTCGGGTTCCTTAATGATACCTTCACTATCATGTGGTAAAGAGGAGGAGATGTCTCTAGCTTCAACGCCTTCCCATCGACGTTATTCAGGTGGTTTTCTAAACAATCAGCACTGACAGGTGTGAAATCATCCTAGGCATGGCTGTCTGCAGCCCTGAATCATCGGCGCTAGAATGTCGTGCTCTTAAACCAGTAAGATGGTTTATCCTGAATTCATTCTGAAATGAAGACGTCATACCTCATCCTGAAGCCATACAATAGAAACCTCATACACAGTGGGTAGATCTATGGGTCTCTGATAGTAGCTCCACCAATGAACTATGGTCCGAGTGGGTACCAACTCCCCCAGTCCCAGATATTTTTCCATTTCATCTCTTCGAGTGACATACGCAAAGACCCCCTGGGTAGCTCCTTGATGAGCCATTCAATTCTTGAGCTTGGATGACTCTTGGGTTGGCTCGAGAAGCTTGTTTGTGAAGTTTGTTCAGGAAGACTTCTCATGAAGAATTTTCACATAACCTTTCCTAGGCATTTAAGCATAGAGTCGTGATGCCCTGAGATGCGATGTCAAATACTCATTAACGCACCGTAAAGAAGAATGTTTGATTCGTAGAGAACACTCGCAGAGTACATGGGGCTTCATTAATAGAGTGTTAAAAAGGAAAACCATGCGAAGAAGGAAAAGTAAAAAAGAGTTTTTAGGTCCCATATTTATATGAGACAGCCTCCGGAGCTTCACAGCATGTCTAGGGCACACCGAGCTTCACGATGCGCTCGACCTGCGTATCCCCTATCTGCCTCATGAGTGCCCTTCGCGACATAGCTTCGCAAATTACCGAAGATTTTGGAGATTGACCCTCATACTTAGACCCTTGATTTCTCCACGGCTCCAAGAATGAGGTTGGGGGGCATTTTTTTCACCAAAATTGGGGAAGAAGGAAAAAAGAAACAGAATTCTTCTAAAGGATGCCTCACGAACACCATTTTTGAAGACACGGTAGCCACGTGCCCACCGTGAAGTAAGGAGGCGGTAACACACTGCAACTACCCTTGAAATTTGAGATCCACCACGATGCAAGGAGGAGGTAACACTCCGTGACCACCCTTGACATTCGTGATCTACCACGGAGCAAGGAGGCGGAAATACTCCATGAACGCATTTGACGTTCACGACGTGCTGTGGAGAAAACAAATTCCTCTTCGCACCGAGCGCGTGTTGTTTTGCGGCGCCTCTCCCCTATAAACACTGGCCTCCCCAAAGTTCAATTGATAGAAAACCCAATGTTCCGACTTCCTAGATCCATAATCGTGAAACACCCTTATTCTCTGCGAACTATGAGTTGTGCGAGGTACTTCTGCTCTGCGAAGGGCCTCCCATTTGTCTCATTTTGATCCCCTATTCCGAGAGGGATGCCTTTCGCAGAGCTTATGGGCCTCCATGAAGGAAAGGGATCCCCAACAGACCCTGGGCATCACAGAGTGTTAATGCTTCACAAAAAATCATTCATGTACACATGATCCACATGCCATGGCAGGGTCGTTGTACTTCGTGAAGCACATTGCTTCACAATACCTTGCTTCGTGAGGCACCTTTTCTCTACAAGGAAGTGCTCCACGAATGCCTTTTGACTTTTTTATGCACCTCCCATATGAACCTCTTCTATATTCATAGGCTGAGGCGCCCCACTTTGCGAAGAACACCCCTTTGCAAGTACTGTCTGCCATGTGGAGTGGGAGAGCTTCAAAATGCCCCTACCTATGAACCCCTCTTCTTTGCAATTTATTTTCCCATGAGACCTTCCAGGTTTTCACTATGTGATTTCAAATTCCCTTGGAAACTACTTCCCATTGCATTGCTTTTCCCCATGCTTCTTCGGATAGCCACGCTAATGGATATTGCTTCTTCGCATAGCCACACTACCATGGACCCCCTGATTTTTCGCTCCATGACACCCCCTATCCATGGCTTTTCCTGTACCCTCTCTACACCAAGGAGAAGAGGATACCATTTATGTAGGTCCTAGGGGTATGTAGAAAACCAACCTCGTGTGAGCTTCATGAAGTTAAAATACAAAGAACCTTCCTCCTCAGCACATGACATTAAACTGTGACCTCACCCCGTGCCTCGCACATGGGGTTCCCCCACCTTGGACATTCTCCATGCCCATTGGTCTCCACAGGTGATGATATAATCTTTATGGAAGTGCTGTTTGTCTGTAGGGAATGGCCAAAGATATTGGTGTAAGCCCCCATCTTTCTTGTAGGAGGCAGCATCCCTGCTCCTCCTTTCATCATTGGTCCCCAGGGCGAGCAAAGGGCGTGATGGGTAATGGTTCTTCTCTTATCTTCGATCCCAAATCCCTCTCATGTTGTGCTTTGTCATTATCAGGCCTCCCTCCTTGAGTAAGTCCCAACCTATTCAAGCTGTTAACAACACATAAGCCTTTGTTTCCTCTTTGGGCTGCAATCACGTGTAAGCCCCACTTCACCTCTCACAGACGCACCTTTGATGACGTGATATTCAGGTCCCTGCTGTCTTTTGTTTCTCACACCGAGCACGAATCACATGAGATTAGAGAAATCACCGACCATGACATCCACCTTGGGAATCCTAGAGTGTAAGCCACACAAAACCATTCTCAACTATGTGGTCTTTGATCCTTACCAAGGTGAGGTACCTATGAAGCCTCCCTATGGTTCAAGACCACCATCCCGGTCGTTGCAACCATCTTCACGTCGGTTCACCAAAAACATGGGCATCCTAGAGTTTAAGCCCCACAGAACCATTCTGAGCTTTGTGGTCTTTGATCCTCACCAAGTCGAGGTACGTAGGAAGCCTCCCAAAGGTTGAAGCCCACCACCCCGAACATTCTGACCATCTTCACGTCGGTTCACCAACACCTTTGGTAACCTAGATTTTAAGCCCCAAACATCATGCTGAACTATGTGGACTTTGATCCTTGCCATGGTAGGGTTCATAAGAATCCTCCATGAGGTTCAAGACCAAAACCCATTGGTTCTGACCATATGGTTTCATGCCCCATACATGAACTATGTGGTCTTTGATCCTTTCCAATGTAAGATACGTAGGAAGACTCCCTGAGGTCCAAGCCCAACTTCCACCATTGAACCCCAGGACCACCTTCACGTCAGTTCCCAACCACTCAAACTAGGAGGACATTGATCTTTGCCAAGGAAAGGTATGTAGGAAGCCCCCCAGAGGATCATTCCAACCATCCACCAAGACCCTAGGTCCTTATTCAGAACGGTTCACCTACTCCTACCCTATACGGGAACTATGAGGACATTGATCCTTGGTATGGTAAGGTACGTAGGAAGCCTCCCTGAGGTTCAAGCCTACCACTGTCTATTGGTTCCGACCATCTTCATGTCGGTGCGCCAAGCCCCATTACCTGAACTATGAGTTCTTTGATCCTTGCTAAGGCAAGGTATGTAGGAAGCCTCCACGAGGTTCAATCCCACCACCCATTAGTCGCTCCGACCCCATTCACATCGGTCCACCAACACCTTGGGTTGCCTCCAAGCGTATGCCCCAAATTCCCCCATATCTAGAAATATGAGGAAATTGATCCTTGATAAGTTAAGGTACGTAAGAAGCCTCCCCAAGGATCAATCCCACCATCCAGCAGTTCTGAACCACTTCACGTTGGACCACCCCCGTCATGCATGACGTTAAACTGTGGATCCCATCCAGCGGTAATCCATTGTGACTCTATCTAGTGGTAAGCTGATGTAACACCATTCAGCGGCAAGCCGCCATCAGAAGAACTACGTGGACATTGATTCCCTGCCGCTAGGATAGGTAGGAAGCCTCTTCGTGGCTCAAGGCTAAAACCATCGTCATCATCATGAAAATTCCATCCCATTAACCACCCCCCCTCATGAAACCTTCCATCATATATCCTAATTCTTTCCCGAGCCACCACATCCCGGTGGAATCATTCCACCCCATTCCTCATTCCAATTAACAGCAATCGGGAGGCCACCCACATTGTGGCCCTAGTATTGGTGTTCCCTCTAGGGGGTTCATCCATCTAATCCACTCTCGTCAGTGTTCTAATCATCTCGATCCATCTCCACTGGATGTTAAACATGCAGCATACCCTGTGTTTAACATGGGAAGCTAATGAAAACATCAGATACATTCCCATGTCCTATGATTCCCTGCGTTTGATGTGGGATGCCTCGGGCTTCCGCACCCTCTAGAAGCCCTATAATAAGTGATAGAAGATAGACATGCCAATCCCCCCAATTTCCAGACATTCTAGGGATTCCCAACATGAATACTCCCCTAACCAAAGGTTTCTACCCAGACCGAACCCCTTGGAATGTCCTGACAGAAGTAATGTAATTAACTGGAGTCCAAGAAGATATGGCACTAGGAATCATTTCATGAACAACGTCTTAACTCTATAAGGGAGACCTTGACTAGGAGACAAGATCCAAGGAAGAATCCACAGAAGGAAGAACTAACATCCCATCATCCCATTTTGATCATGGAGCAAACTTCCCTGATTAAGGAAAGGATGCCCCTGCCTTTGGAAAGCGGGAATGAAGGGAAACAGTTGTGCGACCTTCATAAACAGATGTCTACACCCCGGTGAAAGCATTAGAAACAAATGTGACCTACCTAATCATGACATATATTCAGGAACAACAAATCAATAATCATCAAATGTCAGTAATATCAGTCAAAATATAACGGATCAATTAGTCTCTCATCACTATCATCATCACGCTTACCCTCATCGTCATCATCATCCTCGTCAACATTCTCTCCATCCTCCTCACCCTCGTACTCTGCCTCAACCCCAACATCAACCTCCTCGTCAGCCTCAGCCTCCTCCTCACCCTCTTCCTCCCCCTTGGCCTCCTCCTTAGCCACCTCCTCCACCTCGGCCTCTTCCTCGCCCTCCTCCTCTACCTTGGTCTCCTCTTATCCATCGTCTCGAAAAAAACCAAAACCTCAACATTGTGCACCTTATATAGAATGCATCGATGAAATATATTCATCACAAGAAGTGTTGGCCTCTGGTGGAAGTGTTGGACGTAAAACTTCAATTAGTTTCATAAATGCAGTGTTTTCCCTAACAGATTGTTCTACCATCTCTCTGTCCATTTTTTCAGCATGTTCTGGCTATGCCTTAACCAGCTGCAACTCGGTGGAACTACAAATCATACCTGATGATGGACAATACATAATTGGAAATATACTCTTCATAGGTCTACATCGTACTCTACCAATGTGCTCATCCCCCAACACCTGATGTAAGTGACCGTTTGGCCAAAAATTGTCAAGTTCCAGGGCATAAAGGGCCTTTAAAGTAGTTTATTACAAATATAAATATACTATTATCTTACAAAAGAGAGATTAAAATTTTAAATCTCTAAATTAAAACTTATAATCGGCTGTTGAGTTGGTTAATTAACCGCACTGCCATATTTTTTCATTCTACTCGAGCAAAACAGTTTTGCTCGAGGCACACATCCTTCTGTATTCAATTTATTCCTCTACAATAATATTTAATGTAGGAATCCATAATTAAAAATAGGATACCAAAAAAACATTAATTTCATTACAAAAATTATATAAAAACATTAGTAATCTAATATTTTATGTAGGAAGAAATAAAATGTTAAATTTATAAATAATGATTATACACTTTCATACATGCTGCCTCTCCTGATCTAGAATCATAGTACGTCACAATGTGTGGATGTATTTATTAGCATCAATGTTTTATTTATTTCTCCCAGATGAATCCTAAATAAAATTCAATAATTAGTATTGATGAAAAACATGAAAATTTTCATTTAATTACCTCTAATTTGATTAATACTGTAAATTGGATAGATGTCCAATGAATAATCATCTATCAGTACTATTCTACTGGACATTCATCCACGACAGGGACCGCCTCTATCTTTGTGCTCACTCGAGCATGCCATCCAATGTATAAATCATGCTTATAATCTCTCCAAAGCTCACCTAAATCATTTAGACATGCTAGCCGTGCACCCTCACCATTGGTAAAATTTAACCACAGCTGACACCAAAATATTAATTCATATAAATAAAAAAAATATATTGCATTAAATACAATATCTTTGTTTACCCGTATCTCTACCCATGAATTATCCTTGACTTCATTTGGTAGCTGTCTTTATGAGAGCTGTCTAACATGAATGATGTTGGAGTATTTGGAAAGCGTCACCAAAAAACTCCGACATTGCTGCCCTAATTTTTCAATCATCTGACTATCTTCAATGTGGTCCACCATCAACTGTGTGAGGCAGTTAAACCCCGCACTCATGTGTTTACACCCCGACCATAGCCTCCTATCAGTAGATGTATCTGTTATGAAAGAAGAAAAATATTTAATCAATACATGTTATAATGATAATAAATAATGGTGTAAAATTTTGTTAAGGTTTAATAAGTATTCCTATGGTAGTATGATCAATGGATTCCACTAGAACTGCAGAAACTAAAGGAACACCCTATACAGATTGATAGGGTCATAATGTTTTCTTTACAGGGATAGACTCTGGTAGAGCAGGTGTCAACGAAGATAGAATATAAAATCCTAGAAATAAGGAAGAAGAAGTAAAATAAGATGACCGGGATTGCTGTCCAAATTCTAGATATGTAGTGGGAATCATCCTCATATATGGTGGAGACAGGTGAGGAGGATCAGATGTAAATGGTGGTGATAAAATTGGAGGTCTAAATATCTCGTGTGTCCCTAATGATACATCTGGATCAGCATGCAAGATGGATGGTATGTCAATGGGAGGGGTAAGGTCTAATCGGGTACGCCGACTAGATCGTCTAGGTCTCGTACCACACCCCCCCCCTCGTATGAACACCATGAGTACTGGGATCACTACTAGGATTCCCATCAAATAACTGGTTCCTAATAGATGGATCCTACAAAAATGTTAAAAAAATTAATCACATGATATTATATATTATTTAAATATATATATTTGAAATAAAATACTCACTACAAGCACTGGTGGTGGAATTCCCAGCTCAGTCATGCGACAATTGTTGTCCATAATCTGTTTTTGTCTCTTCTCTTAAATTGGTTTCATTTCCTAAATTGGAAAACAAATATGGAAGTAAATAGAAAAGGATAACTAATGTGTAACCCAAAAAACAATATAAATGAGAGGGAATAGGGGGATTCATGGTTAATTTAACTAAACATTGTTTTGGTGAGCTTGAGAAAATATATAATGAAGTCAATAAATTGTTCAAGATCTAATAAAGACATTTAATTTTTAGTAGGATTGTTATTTACTATGTGTCATCAGTCTATTAAAATCATGGAACATTGATTCTACTAGATTCATAAGTGGTAAAGTTGTTGTCAAAATTAAGGAAAAATTTAATTTCTTTAGCTCAGGTAGATGATGCTAGTTTTAATAAATGTTTTGCAGAAGAATACAAAAAATCATGTTCATTACCTGGTAAAATTTTAACGAGAGGTCTTAGATTCATATAAATTTTATACAAATCATAGTAGGAGCATTGAAATTTTCACCAAGTTAGACATGTGGGTTTTGTAGGTTTAAATACAGTTCAATTCCAAATTAGAAAATGAAATTTGAAAAAATTACCTCCAATAAACATTGAAAATTCACATAATGATCAATTCAGATACAACATATTTTTAATCAATATTAAATAAATTTTACTATTACCAACCATAACAACCCATGTCGAGGAAAACCAAAATAATTGGGGACATGAATAGATGGTTTTATATATTACCCACCACAATTTCAGGTTCATAGTCAACTATAATAATTGAGCTATTTGAGTCATCAAAAGTAATAAATGGATCATTTCCAATGGCAGTAGGGATGGTGTCAATTCCATTATCACCATCATCAAAAATATTCTTTCAAATTACTTTAATAATGACACCAAATCAGGTCAATGATGGTCTTTGACATAAAAAAATTTGTTTTTCCATTTATGCCCATACACATGGTTCCTCGGTAGAGTATAAGTCATATCAAATAACCAAAATCCATAATCATCAATAAATGTGTCATGCCTCATCATCATATCAAGCCACTTAAATTTCACCAGCGTGACTCATCCATGAGAATGATAATCCAAGTTATTATTTTTTTAATGACTTTGTAATAACCAACATTTTCAAATTGCGGTCTACTATATGATGCACTATAATAAAAATCTGTTGTGGCAGTAACCATAACACCATCATATTGTTTTGTCATGTTCTTTTCTCATTAAGTGATAATAAATCTGTACACATTGATAACAATTTATTTACAGTCACGAACCATGATATTATGAACAAAAGCCAAAGATCTTATTTCCTCAGAGATAGAGTCAACAAAAATCTCAATACCTGAAATATATAGAAATATTAAATGTAATTAATTATTGTTTTAATTATTTTAAATAGTTATATTATTACATTCAATTTTAACCAAGCAGAAAATTCTTTGCTTTGAAAAGTCTCCCTACTTCTCAAAAATAAAGAACGATGGATTCTATTTATCATCATTTTATGTTATCTGTAGAAAAAAATATGAATAGTTTAACAGATATATATATAAGATATAAATATACAATTTACTTACATGATGTAGTCATCAAACAAATCATAGTTGAACAAAACTGTGTGATTCCCCATCTTCTGCTCTTTATATATTAATGTCATCATTTTATATTATCCTGGAATTCCTTCTATTTTAGGAAGTGATGGAAAACTGTGTTCAATTTGATCATACTATTCTTCTTCGTTTCTCATTGGTTTGTTCATTCTTGTAGTAAGATCAAACGAATACAAAGAGCAGAAATCCATACATTCTTAAGCCATGTAACCATTCACGATAGAACCTTCTGGATGATTCTTGTTATAGACATAAGACTTTAATGTGTTAATTTTTCATTCAGTTGGATACATCCAAGGAAAAGAAATATGTCCTACTAGAAGTATTTCAATTGGAATATGTGCTGTTAGATGAAACATGCATGTGAAAAAAGATGAAGGAAATATTTTTTCTATCTCACAAAAAATTAATTGGGGAATCTGCCAACATTTTTTGCATGAAAGACTTGGAAAACATATTAGCACAATGTTCAATAAGAAAATGGCACAACTGATTAACAGTCACCCTTACATTATTGGAAAAAAGATGACGAATTGCTATTGGAATCAAATCATGCAGAAGGATGTGATAATCATGATTCATTAATGATTTTAGCTTCAACTCTATTTTTTTGAACTGTTTGGATATGATGCTTGAATAGACACCAGGTACTTTAATTGTCTCTAGTACTTCTAGAAATTTCTTTTTTTCTGTAAGATTCATCACATAAGAAGCACATGGAAGTCGCAATTTATTTTCACTGATACGAACAGGATGAAATTCTGGTTTAATGCCCCAATCCACCAAGTCACGCCGAGACCATAAATCACCTTTTTTCTTTCCCTTAACATTTATAAGAATTTAAAGCAACAATTCAAATATATTTCTTTCAATGTGCATTACGTCTAAGTAATGACGTAACAAATTGTTTGACCAATAAGGAAAATCAAATAAGATACATATCTTCTTCCAATTGTAACATGTTTCAGTGGAAACATTCCTTCCCTTTCCATATTTCATTTGACCATTCTCAAATGAAAAACTAAAATCCTTCAATTCATTAAACACATTAGTTCTAGACATACACTAAGGTGGATCATTGGCCTCCACGGTATTGTCAAATCTTTGAAGATTATTTCTATATGGATGGTACATTGGCAAGAATAGTCGATGTTCCATAAAACTGAAACTAGAAATATGTTTTAGTCTTCTGGATCATGTATTTTCCTTACAAATGGGATATGATAGTTTTAAATTCATGCTCTATATAGAAATCATTTAATAAGTAGGAAAATCATTGATCATCCTCATAAGCTCAGAACACGTTTGAAATATGTCTTTTGAACATGCATCATATGTGGGCACACGCACATCCCAAAGAAGTTTCAACTCTTTTATATAATGTTGCATGTATATGTCTATATCATTTTTGAGATTATAAGGTCCATATATGAGTATACTCACTATAGTGATAGGTTTTTTCAAACACAACCATGGGGGATGATTATAAATGTGTATAAAAATCTGCCATGTGTTGTGCGATGTAAGCATCTGACCAAATGGATTAAAACTGTCACCTGAAAGACCCAACCTCACATTACGCACGTCAGTTGCAAAATAAGGATATTGAGCATCAAATCTCTGCCATGAAAATCCATCTACAGGGTGAACAAACTCATCATTAGTCATCTTTCTCTCAGTATCATTCCATCACAATTTTATTGATTTTTCATCAGACATAAAATGATTCTGGAATCCGGGGATCAGTGGAAAGTGCAACATTACTTTCTATGGCACACGGAATCGTGTTCCATCAACTTTTGGCTTCCAGCGGGATGTGCCACATTTTATACAATCATTCCGTTCTGCATTTTCCTCTGATAATATACTATAATATTTCGTGTGAGCTTTAATTTTGTTTCTTGAAATTCGAAGTTCCTCAACTAACTTCCATGACTTATAGTGTTTTGAGGGAGTATCTGCATCATCTTATGTAAGTCCTTCAGGAAGGTAAGAATGTAATCGATGGAAGTATTAGAAATCCAATACATAGTTTTCCCATGAAACAATTGGATTAAAAATTCTAGCTTTTTCATTTCACCCTGACAACATAAACATTTTCATTAGACACATCATGTGTGCTCATATCAAAACCTTCTTGGGTCAGAATCCTTTCTTTTTCATGTTGATAAATAAATAGAAACCGGTCTTATAAAAAATTCTCCAATCCAGTCCTCTCATTTGGATAATCAGATATTTGAGATGTCGTTTTCTACCCACTGTGATACCATACAAAGTAGGTTTCTTGAAAACCATATTTTTTATGTGGTAGATGACTTATTAATGTCTCAACTAAGGTCTTCCAACATACTTGTAACATGGACATTGTCTGTGACCACAATCTAAAGCATTGTGAAATGAAAATTCTAAAAAGTTCTCTAATTTTTTTTTAAAATCACTTGAGATCCGATTGGTTTCATACATCCAACTTCTATCCATTTTGTAATGAAATTTTTATAAGTCATTTCGTGAAATGCAATTCAATATGATTAATTTTTCATCGAAAATATATTTATGTAAATGAGTATTGTTTACTTTATATGAATCCATAACTGACACACAACTCTATATGAGAATCATAATATAAAAGACAAAAAAATACAATATTTATAACAAAATATCATTGATGAACTATACATGACTGTACAAGATCATGTAGAGTTATGGAGGAAAATTATTTAGGAGTTTAGTAAATTTTAGATCAAAGAAATTTTAAATTTTTAGTAGATTATTTGAGTGGTCACATACATTTCCCAAGGGGGTGGGGGTGTCCAAGGGGTGCAGGGTGTCCAGGGGGTGGCGAGGCCGTCCTGCAGTGTCGGAGGTGTCCAGGGGGTGGGAGATGTCTATGGGGTCGGGGTGTCAAGGTGGGTGGGCTGTCATTGGGGGTGAGGGGCTTTCCAGGAGGTACGGGGTTTCCAGGGGGTGGGCGGGCTGTCCACGGGGGTGGTGAGGCAGTTGAGTAGGGTCGAGGGTGTCCAGGGGATGAGTGGATTTCTAGGGGTGGGGGATGTACAAGGGTATGGGATGTCTAGGGGTGACCAGGGTGTCGAGGGGATGGGCAGGGCTGTCCAGGGGATATGGGGTGTCCAGGGCTGGGCAGGCTATCCATGGTGGTGGTGGGTCTATCTAGGGTGTATGGGGTGTCCATGGGGTGTGTGAGAAGTCCACAGTGGTGGTTGGGCTATTTATAGGAGTGGTGGGGCTGTCTAGTGGGGTCAGGGATTTCAAGGGGGTGGGGAGTCTGGGGGGAAGAGGGGTGTCCGAGAGGTGGTGGGCAAGTGTCCAGGGGATGGGTAGGCTATCCACAGGGATGGGGGGGGGGCTATCCAGGGGTACGAGGTGTCTAGGGGGTGGGGGTTGTCTAGGATTTCGGGGTTTCCAAGGGGTGGGTGGGCTATCCAAGGTGTGGTGGGGCTGTCCAAGGGGTATGTGGTGGGTGGGCGGGCTGTCCAGGGGGTGGCTGGGGCTGTCTAGGGGGTAGAGGGGGTGGTAGGGATGTCTAGGGGGGGTACAAGGTGTTCAGGGGTGGTCGGACTATCCACGAGGGGTGGACGGCCTGTCGACAGGGGTGTTGGTGCTTTCTAGTGGGGCCGAGAGAGTCTAAGATGGTGGGGGGGCTTTCCTGGGGTGGGGGTGTCCGGGGGTATGGGGGTTTCCGGGTGGTGGTGGGTGGGTTTCCATGGGGTGGGTGAGTTGTCCATGGGGGTGGGGGCTATCCACTGGGGGGATTGTCTAAGGTGTGGTCTGGCTATCCGTAGGGTTGGCGGCGTTGTCCAGGGTGTTGGGGGTGTCCAGGGGGATATGGGGGGGGGGGCTTTCCAAGGGTGGGGGAGCTGTGCAGGGGGTACGAGGGGTCCAGGGGGTGGACGGTATGTCCAGGTTGTGGCGGGGCTGTCCAGGGGGTACGAGGTTGGTGGGAAGTCCAAATGGTTGGAGGGGCTATCCAGGGAAAACGGTTGTCCATGGGGGTGGGCGAGCTGTCCACATGGGTGCGGGTTGGGGGGCTGTCCCATGGGGTATGTGTTGTCTAGTGGGAGGGTGGGCTGTCCACGGTAGTGGCGGGGATATCCAGGGGGGTCGGGAGTTCTGGGGGGATTTCTAGGGGGTGGGGATATCCATGGGGTACTAGGTGTCCAGGGGGGTGGGTGGGTTATCCAGGGGTGGAAGGGCTGTCCAGGGGGTACGAGGTGGGTGGGTGGGCTGTCCACGGTGGTGGAGGGACTGTCCAGGGGGTGGGTGGGCTGTCCATGGGGGGTGGGCGGGCTGTCCAAGGGGTGATAGGGCTGTCCCCGGGGGTGGGAGGGCTGTCCAGGGGGTGGAGGCGGTCCACGGGGTGGGGGTGTCCACCCCCAAACTGGGGTCATAAAATCCAATAATTATCCAATTGTAGAATTATTCCAAGCCTATTATAGTTGATCAAGAAGAATATTAGTGTAAACCATGAATATCATACATATAAATCACAACACACCCAATTATAAACACGCCACCAAATATCATATGTGGATCGGATTTTATGAGCCATTTTTCGATGGGACACTACTCATAAGAGTATGATCCTTGTTATATCACTAAGTGATATGGAGTTATATGAATGTAAAATTTGTGTGAGATCAATATGGATTGTGGATAAGACCTGAGTGAGATTTCATTGCAATAGATCACTTCTTCTTGGAAGGGAAATGAGTGAGTGTTAGTATGGAACATCAAGAAAAGTCTTAATGTGTGAAATCAAATATAAATTGGTTATATTTGATTACTATTTTTTGTAGAGTATCAGAGTGGACAACCCACCCCATCTCTGGACATCCCAGACCCCCACCCCTACAGCCCCCCTACTCCCGTACACCCCCACCCGGATAGCACCCCACCCCACTTGGACACCCCACCACCACAACTGGACTGCCCACCCCCCTCTTCCCTAGGAAACCAATAACCCCTCCCCCACCTAAACATCCCACCCCCACTACTTGGAAATCCCACCCCACCGTGATAACACACCCCTCCCCCACCTGGATAGCCCACCCACCACCCCCACTAGAAAACCCACCCCCTCCCAAGATAGCACACACCCCTCCCCTACAACCCCCCCCCCCAACAACCCCCCTAGATAGCCCCCCCAGGATAGCCCAACCCCTCCCTGGATAGCCCACCCCCTCCCCTACAACCCCCCTGCCCCACACCTAGAGAGCCCCCCACCCCCACCTAGACAACCCACCACCTTCCACCCCCACCCGGACATCCCCCCACCCACCACCACCAGGACACCCCCACCACCGGGACATCCCCCCCCCCCCCACCCCACCCTCACCGGTATATCCCCCAACCCTCTTGGATATCCCAACCCCCCCCCCCCTCCCTGGACACCCCACACACCCCTCCCCCACCAGGACACCCCACCTTGACCCCCCCATGACAGCCCACACCCCTCCTTGGGGCTTCCCATACCCCCTCCCCCACACCCCTATAGCCCCCTACCCCATGGACAACCCGCCCCCACCTGGACATCCACCCACACCTGGATAGCCCCCTACCCCTCCTGTATCCCCCCTTTGGGTAATATTATTTGACATCATTTTATTCATTAAAAAATCCAAACCATCATGAATTACCCATTACAATCCAAACAACCCATTCAATTAATCAAAACACGACAAATTCAATTTATCAGAACATGAAAAATGTAATTTAAAAAAACATGAAAAAAATCAATTTATAATTCCATATGGGTCACTTAGAAAATGTCATTGGGTAATGGCGAAAGCAACTACATTGTTATTAAAATTTAAATATAGGGTCAGCCACATAGGAGGTGTGGTGTCTAAGAGGTGTGGTGGTGTCCAGGGGGCTGTCTAATGGGATGGGGGTGGCTGTCCAAGGGGGTGGAGGGTGTCTAGGGAATGGGGGTGTCTAGGGGTGTTGGAGGTGTTGGGGGGGGGGATATCCAAGGGGTGGGGGTGGGGACTATCCAGGGTGGTGAGGGGTTTCCAGGGAGGGTGGGGGTGGGGGTGTCGATGTGTGGGGGGAGGGGGCTGTCTAAAGGGTGGGGGTGTCCAAGGGGGTGGGGGGGTCTAGGGGGTGGGTGGTCTATGGGAGGTGAGGGGTGTCCAGGGAAGGTGGGGCAGGGTTGTCCAGGGTGTGGGGGAGAGGGATCTGTCCAAGGGTTGGGGGTGTCTATGGGGGTGTGGGTGCAGGGTGTGGGGGCTATCCAATGGGGGGTGTCCAGGGGGTGGGGGCTGTCCAATGAGGCTGGAGGTGTCCAGTGGGGTGGGTGATCAGAATTCCAATCCATCACCCATCCAACGCTAAAATCCAAATATAATTTTCAACTAAAAAAATGTCCACAGAAAGTACCATATCACCCCAGTAAAAACCCTTTTACCAGGTTTAAAGTGTAGAAAAAAAAACAAAAACAAATCAAAGGGTTCGATACTCCTAATACAGTATGAACTCAAAATTAGACAAAATCAAAACAGAAAACAGAAAAAAAGAGGATGAACACTAAAACTATGGCAACAGTTTTAATTTGAATTGTAGAAATAATAATATTTTTGATTGAATGTTTATCTATAGCTGGAAGGCATTAAGTGGCCAAGAAGACTTCGGGAGGAGCACTATATTTGGTTCTACAATCAGGCAGAGTGGGAGCTGGGGCGCTGGGTATTTGGGGGAAAATATACCAAACAGTTTTTTAAAAACTGTTGCGAAAGCCTCTCTTTACCAACAATATTGATAAACCCTTGGTATACCTTAGAGAAAATAGTTATTTCCCAATAGTTACGGAAAACCATTGGGAAATCATAGGAATATTTACACATTGCCAATGGTTTGAACAAACTGTTGGCACGTGTTTCTATCTTTTACATTATAGAAATGGTTTCTTCAAACCTTTTCTATATTACTATTGGGAAAACACCAGATTCTTGTAGTGTAATTATTCATTTTTAATAGCTATTATAATTAATTAATCATTAATACATATAATATTTTTTATATAGAAATATATTCACACATATATATATCAATATATAAAATATTTCCTAAATTATTATTTATATAACAAAAAATATATATTCTTATATAAAATAAGTCATATATTTATTGAAGAATGGTTTATAATTAATATTTAATATTAATTAAAAATTTTGAAAATTTATATAGAGTAATGATAATTTAATTGAATATTTATTTTTTCAAATTAATCTATATCAAAATTTGGTTAGATTAATTCAAAACATACTTATATGTAAATAATTTATTTTTATATATAATGCAATCATAGAAATATTTATATAATTAATGAATTCTTAAATAAAAACACATACACCTAATATTTATGTAAAATTTTCAATTTCTAAAATTCATTCCACAATTAGATTTAGTAACATGATATATTTAATATAATATATTTTTTCCCATTAAATTTCATTTAATATTTTTAAAATTATTATATTTAGTATTATTTATTCAATTTTAATATTTTTTTGGAATTTTAACATATTCTAATATTTATTTATATATATTCATTTACTATGTCTTAATATTTTCAACATATATTCATCTTCATATCAATATATAACCATAGTTTTTTATAATTAATTTCATTAATAAAGTTTATACATTTTTTCAATATTTTTAAAGTGAAATCATTTCTAATTATTCAATTTCATTATTTTTTAACATGTATACATTTGAAATTATATATTCATTAAAAATGTTAAAAATATATTTGTAAATAAATATTTATAGACAAATATATGTATGAATGTATATTTAATATATTTATAATTATAAATAGATAAATATTATTTTTCTTATAAAGTATTTATATAATTATAAATAAATAAATAAAAAATTATTAAATTATATTAAATATAGTTAATTAATGAATATATTTTCTATTTATTTATTTTAAATATAATTTTAAATATATATATACTGATATAAATTTATTTAGAATTACATAACTGTAATAAATATATTTAAATAATGAATATGTTTACTCTAATTATATTTGTATATATATATATTTTATTATATATATATATAATGATATAATTATATTTATAATGAAAAATAAATTATTTTAAATATATTTACAAAGTACTTATTTATAATTGTAGCCCCACCGTTGGTGGCTGGGTGGTAAGTGTTTGGGGGGTCAGAGGCTGGTCGCAAGATCAAGTCCCCAGGCCTGCGATTTACTTTAATTTTCTTCCTTGTGTTGTGTTCTACTGTGGATAATATGATCGACCTAATATTTATTTATAAATATATTTATAAATTTATTTTTAATATAATTATAGAATAATACATTTATAAATATAAATAATTATTTTAAAAAAATTGTTTATATAAATTTAATAGAATAATTATATATTTAGATAATTATAAAATTATTTTAAAATATATTTTAGAAATGAATGTCTTTAATACATTTATAATTATATATATATTTGATATATATATTTACATATTGATATTAATACATTTATAAATATATACAAATATTTATAAATATTTTTATTAATAATTATAATTATAAATCATTATTCGGATAAAATAAATTATATTTGTGGTAAAAAGTACAGATAAAGATGTCTTTTACGAGTGCTTAATTTCGTGATGATAAAAATACATCTTTATCATCACTTTTTTGGAAGTATTGATAAAACTCTCCCCGGTCTTTTAAAAAGAACCCTAACCGAACCAATTTTCATTATGTTTCTCAATCTCTCACAGAAGTCCAGTGTTGCCACTGTTCTCCCTTGTCCATCTCTCGAACAATTATAGCCTCAAATCTAAGGTACGTTTTTTTCAACACCTCTCTCGCTGCTTGATTATTTGGGTTCAATAGTGTGCTATAGTGTGTAGTTATCTTGGATCGATGGTCCTATAGTTCATGTTTAGGGTATCTACTCATTATCCATTGTTTTATCCTCCATCCATGTTCATCTTCCTCCACCCTAACTATTTCTCTCTATTGTCTGAACCCTATATGGGTTCCGATTTTATTTTTTTAATATCTCGATTTGTTTGGTGTTCAGGTTCTATTTAAGAGCGTCATGTTATCATATTTAAGGGTCTTTCTCATCTCTGCATGTTCCTTGTAGGAAATTCCATGATTCCTCCTTTATTATAGCGTATCATTGATGCTTTAATTTTTTATCATTTATTTCTATAAGAATTATGTGTATTTTTTGAGTAATCTTTATTGTTACATAAGAACATAAAAGGTTACAACATTTTTATTTTGATTAAAAAGGTATGTTTTCATGTTCAACAGTTAAATGAAATTTAAATTTGGTGGTATTTTTTTATATATCTCATAAAATTAATAAAGAGTCTTCTTTAGTGATTTAGAATATTTGAAATCGATTTAGTCTACTTTATGATTTAGTATAATGTCTTGTATTATGGTTGATGCATGAATTTGTTTTGGATTTGAGTTACATGAAAATCATGTAGATTTTCTTTGATGGGCTCCCTCATTAGTTATATATAATATAGGAATTTTACTATTCATGTGCGTTTTTATGATACATGAAATGAGTTTTAATTGAATGAAACATCAAATGGTTTTATAATTTATTTTGGGATGTAAAATATAATTATAAAAAGTTGTTAAATAAATGGGGATTTAAAATTTTAAATTCTAATAAATGTTCCAATGGCTCGTTTGGTATTTTTAAAATAGATTTATGAATTATATTTTTGAAAACTTTTCATCCAATTGATCATTATCAAAAATTTATATTTCTACTTTTATTTATAGTTTTAATTCATATATATAAATTTTATGATTTCTATGTTTAGTGATTTTGAATACTATTAATTTTTAGTATAAAGGATACTTGAATTCGTTATTAAATGTTTTTTATTATTTAGCGCATTATTTAAAGTAAGAGTTGAAATTGGTTGTTTCTTGATTTAAATAATATATTGGATTTTTAAGTGATAAAAAGTAACTATTATTGAAAAAAGTATAATTTGAGTATATTAAAATGATTAATTTTTTCTTATATACCAAAATGATTATCTAATGAGATATTTGAATGAGTTTTGAGGTGTTTAAAAGATAAATTTAGGTCCTGAATTTATTGTTTGGGAAGATCTATTTGAAATAAAAATGTCTCAAATCCTTTTGATACTAAAAATATCTTTGTTTCTTTACTTTCAAATATTTTCTTGAAAATAAATTATTTTCATTGGATATTCCTGTGATTAAGGTTTATCTAATTTTGTGGTCTTGAAATTAAAATGATATTGATCCTCCTAAAACATCTGTTGATTCTTATAATTACCCATTTCCCACTTTTCCGTGGATGGACACATGTGATCATGATACTTGAGGCGTTTTAATCATTTACCCAATTGAAGGATTTTTATTGTTACTCTTATTATTATTATTATTATTATTATTATTGATTAAAAAATAATAATAATGATAATGAGTAAAATAAAATAAAAAATGTCACCACTGCTCGTGGTAGCAGAATAGGCGTATGTGAAAGGTAATCACATGATCATTCATGTGAGAATGTTAAGGATCACATAAAAAATACATGGAAATGATCACACACCCCCATATGACCCATATTGGTCATGGGACGCATCACCAAAAAAATAAGATAATCATCCTTGATGTTACTCATGCAATCTTACTTGACTCACAACCTTTGAAAAATAAAACAGAGGAAATAAAAAAAGGAGGAGGTGGAAGGTACTCACGGTCGTAAAACATTTTTGAGGTGATAAGGATGTCTACAAACTGGTCCCATGACACCACCATACAAATAATCCATGTCATGAGGAAAGCCCTATACAAGTCACCAAGAATCTCGTGGACTCCTTTGAATAGTAACTTGGATCATTCAAAGGCCCTTAGACATGTCAACATGATAACACGGAAGTCCATTGACACATCTGCGTGCTCCAATGTGTCCCCATTAATTGGATATAATCCAATAAAAGGTGTGTTGGTGGTAGGGACTCACAACTACTAGAAATTATGTGATTCCCTCAGAGTGGTCCACGATAGAGTCTCACAAAGCGGTGTGGCTCCCAGCCCCTTCACCAACTCCAGCCTAAACATGCGATTGATATGATGCATAAAGCACCAGAAAACCATCGTGGAGATGCCTATAAATTCCCCACTCCAATATGAATAAAGGGTTGGAATCTAAAACTCTTGATGCTTGGACATTGGATGATTCAAACTCTAACTCTGTGGTTTTCTCAGAGGAACCGATCACGCGACACACAATATTTCATTAGTTAATACATGCGTGGATAGACATAAAAATCATGCACTAAACATAAGGTTCATCACATGATCATTCATAGATCACACAAAGGGCTTCTTGCAAGACATGGAAAGAATATAGTGCATTACTTCCACATAACATGAGACTCAACAAGTCCAGTACTGAAAAAAATTGAGGCCTTCACAATGTAAGGGATAGAACTGAGATGAAAAATGGAAAACATAAGTTGAATATATTATGGACGACCTTCGCATGATCCACTCGAGTCACCCAAAGACAAACGACATCACCAGGACATGTCACGTGATATCCTTTGGTTATGTCAATGAAAACCAGTTGATCATCATGTGGATGCCACTTTGGCGTCATCAAAACCTCTGGGGAAATCATCCTAGACTTGTGACATCTTTTGTATATAGTACATGACTCATATAATGTTGTTCACTCATATCATTCATGTATCGTGGATATATCTAGGCATGAAAACCATTTTCTCACGACACCCTATAGAAAAGATAGTCCTGACTCATGATACCTTACAAACATGTCATCCAAGACATGTGATGGACTCTATAGGAAACCATCTAGATCTTACGATGTCCCTCTAACATGTCTAATGGGTCATGAGACACCGTCTAGGTATAACTTTTAGGTCAAAAGGTCATCCCAGGACATGAAAACAATGTACATCCTCAACTTATAAGCCCGAATCAATAGAGAAACCTCAGTGTGTAAGTCCCAATATAAAGTAAACTATGAAGAATCTGATTCGTTTCATTTTCGGGATATGTAGGTCACCCCTTCAAGGTTTAAGCTCCATATTGGTCATCCTGGTAAATATCAACATCTATATCCCTAAAATGAAGCAATGGAATTGACCATTATCTAACCCTTGATTCTCATAATGAGGATGGCTCATGTTGGATTATAAAATTTAACTAATCATTCCATATGCACTACAAAATTATAAAATGGTATTGGGAAGCCACCACATGTAAACCCCATTACAAAGGGAAATATGAAGACTCTGATTACTACAATATTTAGTATATGTAGGCCACCTCTTCAAGGTTCGAGCTCTATATTGGTCATCAAGGGAGACCTTAATATCTATGTCCCTTATTTGAATCAATGAAATTTATCATCTATAACCTTTTTCATCAAAAAAATCATTGATCACGGGAGCTTAGTGAGTTACACCGATCATCCCATCTTCACTATAAACATCTACAATGGTATAGGGCAATCTCAAAATGCAAGCCCTTATATATAAAAAAATATAATGAATCTGATTCCTACCATAACCTGGATATATAGGGAATATTCTTGAGACTCGATCTCAAATATTTGGTTTATATGTACACAGAAATATGTCCTTACACATGACATTAATCTGGACGAGATGAATGAATTACATGTGGTTTGATTCCTATAATAACTAGGATACTTAGGAATCCTCATAATGACTCAATACCCTCCCTAAAATGTTAACTTCCTCTTTATATTTTAGCATGTTATAAAGAACATGGTTATATGGATTCATCATATATGAATTTTTCCATTACCGGAAAATTATGGAGAACCTTATATACATATATATGGATTCCCTAAAGAGATCCCATTCATTGGTATATATTAACAAGTTAAACAATAAACATTGTGTTAGGGTAACTGGTCTCATATCAATATAAGGAATAGATTCATTAACATATCATAAATCTATAAGAGAGTCCAAGAGTAGGAAAAAATTTCTCTTAAAAGGGTCTAAGGATCTCGACCTCCCATCCGCTAGACCAACGCAAGTCCCCATGAGTTGCTGGTCCTGAAAACCCAAATGACCAATTTCCTTTGGAATGAAGGTTTATAGCCAGATACAAATGGTGGAACCATTGAATGTTTCTGGGAAGAGAGGCAATGGTATCCCGTTAATCAAAACCCATTCCACACCATAAAACCCCCAAAAAAATGATAAACCAGATGTGAATCTCTATAATAACAGAATGACCAGTTAATCATGCATCAAGCCACTTTGTTTTGACAAACCTATAAAAATAAACTAGTAATATCAACATGATCTTGTAGAAAATATTTATGAACCAGGGTTCTTATGAAATAATTACAACCTCATTTTGACAAGTCTAAACAAGTATAATGGCTGAATTAGGGAATATTAGGACAATTGTGTTCAATATACATTTCTGATTGAGCACATTATGCCGATGAAATTGCACTAATTAGTAACATTTTCCTTATTGTATGAATGAATGAATGTATTGAAAAAATCCGTTTTCGAGACAATGTCTTCATCATCCAGCTTTCACTCTAGAAAATCATTTATGACTACAAACACTACAGGTTGCAAGATAATCTCATATCCTCAAAAAATTCAATGTATGGTGTCAAATACAATGGTCCAGGAGTACCACTGACATGGTACAATACCCACCATGGAAGATACTTGTGATTTTCACTAGGCACAACAACTGGAGAGTCCACATTGCCGGAGAAAGGCTTCTGTTAATCTAGTGGCTTTCATAGCCATGGAAGATAACATTCGGAGGTTATCCCAAGTGCACGTAATCCTCCATCTTCTATATCGGATTAAGGTGGACCAAGAGGCCAAATACGACTCCCATTCTATTTAGGAGCCACTGAGGAGGGTATCTGTTTACTGTCGTCACCAACACCATATCGATGGTACCCATCAGTCACCTTTTGAGGGTACCATCAAACACACAACCACCTATGATTCCCATCCATGAGTTACAGGGAAGACACATAAGAAGAATAAGGTGTTAAATAAACAAAAGAGGGATTATATTCCCACTCCATCCAATGATTCCTTCCGACATAATCATGTAGGGACCAGAAAACAGGCTCATATTCCTACTCATTCGTAGAATTCTATAACCATATTACAGTAGTATTCGTCGGGGAGGCACATACTCCTACCCCATGTGAGAAGACAATTGTTATATTCTTGTTTCATCAGTAGGATAGAAGAGGGAAAATATCTAGGCTTCAATTGAAGACAAACTCTAGTTTATCATGGACACAAAAAATGTTCATGCTTATATTCCTGCACACAATTTTCTAAAATGCCAATATATTTTATAAACAACTAAAGAACTCCTCCACAATATTCCTCCACTATTTCAAATGAAGGGACACACACATATCCCAATCTATACTACGAAGACAAATCAACACTCTAATCATCATGAAAAAGTGTCTATAATGGAGCAAGCACATATTCTTGATCTTGAACGGGAGGATTATCAGCATATTTTGATGTAGGTAGAGAAATTGGACATGGATAATATCCTTATTCCAACCGGGGCACACCAAGTGAGTGAGGCTCATGCCTTATTAAAGGGGAACATTCTTATTGATGAAATCAAGAAGTATATTCCAAAGGCCTAGGATTGGGTACATATTCTTATTCTGGATATGGATAACCATGTGAGAATGGAACAAGGCTTGGAGAAGGTTCACATTCGAATCTGTGAATCTTCCTTGCATATTCCTACAGATCACAAAATATGATAGCATATTCTTACTTCCACCAATGAATGAATTCACAGATATCATTTGAAGGAATTATAGGGCAAGGCTCATAATCCTCCCATTCTGGAGGCCCGTCGACATATTCTGAAGGATAATACGTATTCAGACCAGGCTTATATATTTTATCTAACTAGGGCCCACCTAGTGATAATGAAACATTCCTTAGAAAATGCTCATACTCATTCCATGAATGACTAGAGGAATATTCCAAAGGCATAAGATTAGGCTTATATTCCCATCCTAACAACGGATCACCAAGTGAGAATGGCACACACCCTGAGACATGATCGCATTTATATCAATAATGGTACAGAAAATCAATATTTTCCTAAAGCATCTCAAAAGTAGTCTCATACACCCATAACAGCAGGTTGTTATATACAAGTGCTATATAATATCATATATTAGGCTCATACCCCTATACAATCCCAAAATTTAAGTTGGAATATCCCGACCGTGATGTAGAATAGGGACCACAGTCCTAATATAATCATTCCTTGTGTCCATGAGGATGTTCAACACACAATATCAACACCACAAGGGTCCATAGAATGTTTTATCGAAGAAAACTAGAATACCTTCATTACCACGATTGTCCAACTTTGGTAATTATGGAAATGTGGTGTAGGTAATTTACTCATAACATCTACTGTGGTCAAACTCCCATGATGATATCTACCATGTGAAATGAAATACTTTATATTTCCATACTCCCCCATATAGAATGGTGTTCAAGACATCGATGAATTCATATAGAGAGGTCCTTGAACCATTAGGGTCAATTGTATATGGTTCCCATTGACTTCTAGCAGCATCCCTATACCATCAGTAGGAGACCATCAAATCTATATTCAATGGTCTGACTAGATGGATACGTGTAAGTCTAATGTCGGGGATACTGATATTGACACATGGTTGAGTTAGAGAAAAAAATCCCCATCATGTTCTAGCCCCACACTATTTCCAGCTAAGAGATCCTAGAAGATCTAGAAAAGGAATACCTTCCTTACCTACACAAAAATATGTGGGCTACTAATCATTTATTGGACACTACATCCTCCATTATCTAGGATATTTGTGTCACTTTCAAAAAATCAATATACACTTTTTTCTGTTGGACATAACTACTATCTTAATGGCCACTGATTCAAAACCAAAAAATCAGAGCACAAATATATAACACACTTATCGCCATTGCATCTCAACTCTTTAGCAGCGGATCACTGAAGCCACGTGATTCATCCATATTCGAGCATGGGGATAGTATTTAGTGTTATACATTGCCTCCCCTAGATCAAAATAACCCCTATGATACACAATCCTATAATTTTATAGCCTTCACTATGACTAGGGAGACGAGTAATGATCAGGCCAGTTGATCAGTGTTACATAATGAACCCACTTCAATAGTGCCCATAAACTAGAGACGAGGATAGGGGATAGAAAACAAGATTCCAAAATGGTCCCCTGAAGAAAATTGGAGGAAATTACAAACATGAAGACATAAGTTGTGATCACACGGACAAATTCTATTAAGGAATAGTTCTAACTACATCTTTCGATAACACCCAAATCCTATAGTAGTAGCGTCCATGCATCCATCTAGGAGCTATCATAGGACCTTGGATCAAGAGAATATCTACCACCACCTATACCCTTCAGATCATCAATTCTTTAGGGTATTTAGGACATACCCTCAGTAGTCGTAGGTGCACCCCAACCCACTGGGCTGGGGGAATCCCCTATAAGGACCATGAACACATTAGATTTAATTTCAGATCACCCCCACCCCACTGGGATGGGGGTATTTATTACTCCATGTCTATTTTGGGAATCATAAAGTTACTGAATGGAGTCATTATATCCACAAAAACATGAAAAATCCATTCCAATTCAGGTCCTCAAATACCCCTTCACGTAGGGCTAGGGGAAATTTCATCATCATCATCACATAGGGAATTGGTCTTCTCCAAGTTGGGAGGAATCAATCATCATTCGTCATTCCACCATCTTCTCCTTCCAGAAGAAAAATCCTTACTGGTCAAGGCACATTAAAAAAAAGACCAAAAAATCCATCAGGGTCACTTTTCATAGAAAAAAATGGTAGAAATATATTGTGAACAAAATCATACCCCTTCTAGGTCATAAACCAAAACGTCCCAAAAGGGCCAAGGGTTCTAATATGGACACTATCAATGATAGTAAAGAATCAACCTATTACGTCAAGAGTAATGGAAACACCACTACTACCCAATATGCCTATATAAAAAATTCTCTCTATCAACATGGAAGATATTGATCATGATTCATGTAAAAAAGTCACAATATGGGAAATATTCCTTGAGAGGAAGGTGAATTTGGTACACCAAATGAGGCAACATGAACTAGGAACCAAATATGGATCCAAATTATGGAACCTCCATATATTGAGATGCCACCTACACAAAAGAATGTCACTATGGGGAAGGGTGTGACCACATCCCTATCACAACCTAGATGAAATGTGTTTTTTGAAGAAAAATTGTCGCAATATGAGAGAGAAATAAAAATACTCAATCATATCAACGAGGAGTTACTCAGAGCCAATATCCCTATAGTGTATCAGCTTGAGGCAAAGATGAATGTTCTCCCTCCTATAGCTGATCCACTAGAAAGAGTAGTATATGGGAATCAAATTTGGTCTGGGTCTAAAAAACCATACCATGTATATGTGGATGTAAAAAATGATCATGACTTCCCTCCATTGCGGTAATAGCCTCTCCCTCAATAGGAAAACCATTCACTCATACAAGAAATACAAATTTGGTAGTAGATAATAGTGGACCCACCTCATCAACCCCCATTTCTCCCTATAAATGAAATAGGGCTAATTCAATGGATCCATCTAGGCCCCTTAACACCGTCACGTCCCTGGATACTCGAATGGAAGCCATGGAAGGGAAAATTGAACCAGTGCAGCCTGAGAATAAGATATATCCTGGTTGGGTGGACCGGACTTTGCCTCCAACCAATTTTATAAAATACTACCTTCTCAGCATTTTACAATGCGTGTGACCTTAAACAATATCTCACTCACTTCATATCCTGATGTGGGATAATGATGGACCCTCGAGGTCAATAAAAGGTAACAAATCTGTGGTGTTTTGTACAAAATATAACTAGGCCAGCCATTGATTGGAATAACATTCTACTGGAATGATCCATGTTAATATGGGATTACCATCATCATCAATTAAATTATTAATTCAGTTATACACTATGAAATTTGAGGATAATCGACCTGAAAAAATACAAACAGCACGAGAATGAGAGGGTGTCCAACTTCATACAAAGATAGAAGGGGTTGACCTACTCACTCAGAATCCCTCTATCACAAAAAAATCTTTTTGAAATTTGTGCTGAAAATCTTACGGATGAGTAGCATATTCCTATAATTCCAATGAATTAACCAAGAGGAATCTAAGAGTATTCCTACATGACCAAATTTTTAAAAGAGGCAATCCTATAGAGTCACTAGAAAACATGACTAATGCCTACAGGATAGGGAAATAGGCCAACCAGAGAAGAAGCTACAATTGTTTCTCTCAAGCCAGTAGTAGAGCCTGTCCAAAAACCTAGACAGTCCCCAAACCACTGAGAGCATCTTGTCGAGTGACAATAACCACATAATTATTTGTGGATAGAAAAGCCGAGAAATTGGTGTCACTTGAGATTTGACGAATTAATTAACAAAATATAAACTTTTTGAAATTAATTACTCCTCTATTATTTCTTTTCATCCATGGATAAAAAACTACTCATAATCACACATCCCATGATGCAAAAGTAAGTCAACCTCACTGCACATCCCAATTACTACTGTTTCTGTAGAAGGCTGGGCCATAATATCCAGAACTACTTTATATTCAACGATGTCCCCAGAAGAATGGTAATCTCTAGAAAGATAATGATAGAAAACACTCTAAGGCATGTTTCTTTCATAATTGTGATTAAACTAGATGAATAGGGTGATTGGCAGAAATTCCTGGCCAGATGTGTGAAAAAATTCAACAATAGGATGACTCGAAAGGAAGTGGAATGATCCCACGCCCCAATGAAATCATAAGTGTGTTGAACCATGATAGGTACACCACCTTAGGGGAGGGGAACAAGAAATTTTACTCTAAAAGGTGGTCGTGGAAGCCAAATGTTGAAAGAAACAATGTAGGAAGGGTCATATTTTCCTCCAAACTAGGCCTTAGTTATCACCAATTTCATCCCTACAAGTTCTAAAAAATGGTAACATCCCCAAAAAATGGAACCCTCATCAGACTGAGAACTCATATTTAGTTCCTTCAACAAAATAAAATTGTCAGACTCTTTCTCTAATGATGATTTTACCATAGAGCATGACTTTCCATTACATAAGTAAGGAATGAGAAGTCATATTCCCCAGAGCCAAGGTTATAGGGGAAAAACCGATGTGGTTGGACTCAATATTCTAGTCATATCCCCAAGAATAACATATATGTAGATGAGACTCATGGGAAAGGACTCCAACATGCTAAAAAATGGCAAGGATGTGCCATATATCCCTCCAAAATCCACCCACATATGATTTTCTTGAATGACCACTTAGTCGGGGTGAAATCCAATCAATCTAGACAACAGGGGAGTCCGACATGACCATTGCCACTAGTAGTATATAATCCCTCAACCTCTACACATGAACCAAGTTCATCCATCCCAAATTCCTTAGATCCATATTCGCACGTCCTGGAGAAACCCCATATATTGAAGCACCGACCAATAGCATAAACATATGATGTTCTGAAATAACTGGTGATAGTCCTATCCAAACTATCTGTCCTTGATGCACTCCTTCTATCAAAAGAACTCATAGCAGAATTTTTTAAGCCCTATAGAGTGCAAAAGGGTTTGAGACAGAAGTACCTCCAACTGAGGACTATTGAGTGGAGACCATGGCATAAAAATGTCACGTCTCCATATCATTCATGGATCAAGAATAGAAAGTGGCTCTTGAAGGACACATCATACACCTATTTGTATCATAAAGATTAAATAATGTCAATGTCTAAAGGGACCTGATTGATAATGGTCCTCGGATAAATCTTTTTCAAGTTCGAACCCTATGATGTTTGGGATATGGAGAAGGGTATTTGTCTCTCACTAAGTTAACCATCCAAGGGTATGATAATCATGAGAAAAGACCTCTAGAAAAAATCAATCTCAAATTAAAGTTTGGGGATCTCACAAAAGACGGTGAGTTCTTCTACCTCAAGAAAGACACCATATATAATGTCATAATTTGAAGGCCATGGAACCATAACCACATGGAGGCACCACCAAAAGTTCATCAATGTATGATGCACCCTTCAATGGAAAGCACAGCATACTGGATGGTGACAATACCCCCTTTGAGAATTGCAAATCCACATATGTTAAAGTTGAATTTTATAATATTTTTGGTAAGAAACCAATGGATAATGATGATATATAGGAAGAAACTACAAATATCTTAGGGAAAAACTTTGTAAATCCTTAGAGCATGATCAATGATGGTTATGTGCTCCCCATAAACATGGTTGAAGTAGAAGATCTATCTCCAGAGGCCCAAGACCCTCATATCCTCAGTGATAATGTAAGAGACGACTAGTTCCAACATCTCCCTACAATGAATCAGATAGAAGGGGACATAGATGTCCCATATAACAGCCTCTCTAACCCTTATAATGATAGAGAGGCCCCCATATTTCTATCATCAGCTGAATATGTTTCCATAGACTCAAAAATGTATGGGGATGATGATGATCTCAGAAATTCCCCGCCAATATTTATGGAAGGTTCTCTACCTCCATAGATGAGATCGGGAAGATAAATTATGGAACAGAAGAAGACCCACTACCTACAATGATTCGTGCTTCCATGTCCCTCGATGTGAAATAGATGTACATTGAATTTCTAAAGAGGTATCGATATGTGTTTTCCTACATATATATATAAATTCCACAACTAAATCATGATGTGTCTACACACCATCTCAGACTACCTGATGATCAATGAGGCTTCAAGCAGGTAGCCAGAAGGACACACCCCTATCATACCACCACTGTAGAGGCAGAATTTGAAAATTTGATCAAATACAACATTGATCAAGAAGTAAAATACCCAAGATATCTTGCCAACATACTCCCCATAAATATGAATAATGAAAATATTTTGTTTTTCACTGACTTCAAATACCTTAATTGGAATTTCCTAAAGGGTGCCTTCGCGTTTCCTATCATAGAACTCTTGATCAATACCATTGATGGCTTCCAAGACCATTCCTTAATGGATAGGTACTCAGGGAACAATTAGACTAAGATTTCCCCGGGGGATGAATAATCCACAACCATCAGAGAAAAAAAATGGATCTTATATGATCTGGTCATGCCCTTCAGATTAAAGAATGTTGGCTCTACATATCTATGCACCATGCATCGCATCATTAAGAGATTTCTGGGAAGAATAACCGAGTGTTTTTTTGAGGAACGGGTCGTCAATTCCATATAGCGATGTGATCATTTCATGGATCTCTAGGAAATCGTTCAACAGATGAAACAAAACTGTCTAAGGATAAATCCTATGAATTTTTATTTTTGGGTAACAATAGGAAAGTTTCCTGGCATTGTGGTACACCACCAGAACATTGAGGTTGACCTGGAAATGACTAGGGTTATTCTAGAAATGTCACCATATATAAATCTAAAAGAACTAAGAGAAATATAATGGAACAGCTCCTACATCCGGTGATTCATATCCAATTTATCTGAAAAGGATCTCCCCATCACCAAGAAAATGAATAAGGGAGTTTCCTACCAATGGGATGATGAATGTCAAAAAAGACATCAAAATTCTCAACCAGTACTTACTTCACCCACCGATTATGATGCTTCTGGTGGAAGGGAGGACACTGATCTTATATGTGGCTTCTATGGAACACTCATTCGTTGACATCCACACATTAAAAAATGATATGGGAAGTCATAATATTATGTATTACGCTATCTGAACTGTGATAGGTACTAAGACTAAATATTCTAATGTCGAAAAGAACTGCCTTTAACTAATATTTGTAGTGAAAAGGATAAGGAATTATATGCAGCACCACAAATTCCACATAGTCTCTCATGTTGACATAGCTAGGTAAATCATGGATTTTCCAATTTTCACTAGGTATTGGCTCAATGGGTTGTCATTCTGTAGCAATATAACATTCAGTTCATATCACATAAGTTAGTGAAAGGTAAATCCTTGGATGATTTCATCATAGTACATACTACCATATAAAATACATTGAAAGACACCGAGCTCCTGGATGAAGATGTCTTTTATGACCATGAAACTTTCTACAAATGGGAGACGTACATTGATGGCACCTCGTTGAGTCATTTATGTACAGAAATGCAAAACACAAAGCTCAACCAGGTCAGTCTAGGGATTGTATTTATCTCTCTAGAAAAATAAAAATTTCCATATACTTTCTCACTATCTGAAGGCTGTAAAAATAATGAGGTTGAGATCTAAGCTCTAATTGATGGATTTTAACTAGACGTACAACTACACATATCCAACCTAAATATCAAAGGGGACTCCGAACAAGAGACAAACAATATCAATAGAGAATACACTATCAAAAAGGAAGAACTAGCTCCTCTCACAAGTTACATTGTGGTATTTATGGTGGTGTTCCCCTTTGACCCCACATTGCATTATGTCCCTCGATCACATAATTTTCACACCGAAACATTGGCTAATGCAGCTGTCCTCCTAGCCGACCCAAATCATAAGGAAGAAACCATCCATATTACACACTGAATAATGGTTTCATCAATCAGCATATGTGATATGGAAGTGATTAAATAGTTAAAAACCTCCAAAGAGTGTGACAATCCAATTACCCCCTCAAAATGGATAGAGCCTATAACTAGTTATCTCTGAGATGATATTGTCCTAATAGATCATGCTAGAAGAGAATAGATTCAGCACTGGGTAGAATAATTCACTCAACATGATGGTCTAACTGATCAGAAAGTCTTTTAAAAGTGAATATTTGATAGAGTTCTCCTCAGGTGCATCTCATAAGGAGATACTCTCACCATCCAGGAAGATGTCCATATAGGCTCCTACAATGCCCAAAAATCTAGAAACAGTCTTTCCCACCTTATTAGAAGTTTGGGATATTAATGGAAATCTATGATACATGACTATGTGTAATTCACCATGAAATTTAATGTGTTCTAGATTCATGAAAACATAATCCATCATCCACTAGAATTTCTACATGCAACAAAATATTTTTGACCATTTTCAATTTGAGGGATATATATTCTGCGACTATATCCCCTAACCATTGATAAGTAGTTAAAGTACATCATTACTACAACCAAATTCATTTCTAAATGGGATGTGGAAATACCTCTCATGGATGTTATGAAATAGAAAGTTATCAACATCTTGCACTCCTATATCATCACCAGGATTAGAGTCTCTCAAAAAATATTGATGGAAAATGATTCTAACATCTATTCCATGGTGTTGAAGAAGCATTACCAAGAGTGAAACATCAATTACAACCACTCATCCAACCATTTTGAAGAAAAAAATGGATATATATAGTCCTTGAATATGACTCTATCGAATGTACACTAGAATATGGTAAACATGGATAAGACTTATTGTCTGAAAAAACTCCTACATGCTTTATTGTCCTACTGTACTACCACGCATACTGCTATACAAAATACTCAATACTAAGTGGTGTATGTTCTAGAGGTTATGTTACCCATATAATTACAAATTACCTCACTCAAAATAGACTTTTTTGGATAGATTTTTGATGATTATCAATTTCAAAAGTTAGTGGATGAGTCAAAACAGTTAGATAAGAAGAGGTTGTGCACACTGCACAACCTCGAGATTCACTAGAATTGATTACACATTCATTTAATAAAAATGATTAGCTCCATTAATTACTTCACGGATAATTGGTGATGGACCTTATATCCCCAATGTTACTAGGGATGAATCACTTGAAATTTAAACCCAAATTGGAAGGAACATACATCATAAATAATGTATATCATAATGGATCCTATTCGTTGCCCACCATGTATGAGGATTGTTTCTCACCACCCTTAAATGTGATATTTCTCATAAAATACATTTCATATCAATCAGTAATATGGTTTCCACATCGGTGTAAGTCCCATATTTAATCCTCACCACATGAACATAAATTGTATTGTACATTTAATCTTGATAGTAGGATGATAAACAGAATGACATCTTTCATCCTCAGTGCATGATGTTAAACTGCATGGTACATATCGATCGTATAGTAGGACATTAAACTGCATGAAATCTCTCATCTTGACCTTCGGATATTAAAATGTATAGAGATAATCCTTCATTCAAGATGTTAAATTGCACGGTTCTTCTATAACTGTGTATGTCATTATTCATGTCATCAAAGGATACATAGGTATTCTTGGGCATTTATTCATGGGCCCATCCATAGGATTATTTTTTTGTTTTACGTCAGGTGATCCAATGTCCTTACCACGTGATGTAAAACTGCACTGATCCAACGTTTCCCCCTTCACAATGGGTGACCAAATGTCCTTACCGCAAGAAATAAAACTACATGAATCCATGATGTGCATCTCCATTCACATAGATTCACCTATGTGATTTCTACATGACTTTAAACTGTAAGGTTCTTCAAGAATTTCATATGGCTTGATTTTCATTTCCAATGACATACATTGGAATGCTTTTATAATATATCTTGGTTCAACCCACTACATGATACAACGTTCCTTATTTTTACCCCTCTTTTGTCTCTGCATTATAGGGAGTCCCATGCGATTCATTATTTCTCACATTGATCCTAGATCACATGAGATTAAGAATCGTGATAGAGAATTACCCTCACAAGCTTGGCATAAAGGTACTCAAGTGACCCATTATGGTCTTGAATTAAAAACAATAAATATCATAACATGAGTCCTTTCCACATGACATTAAACTTCACAGTCAATGTCCTTTCCTCATTAAGATAATATTTAGGATTCTCCAAGTAATACATGCGGTTTGTCTTTTATCCTCATATGATATATATAGTGATGCCCCATCTTCCATGATTGGCTCCATCCACAATGTTCCCACAAATCCATGTTAGTCCACCTTCATCCTCACCATATGATGTTAAACTACTTTGAATATCAAGAACTACATGCGGATTGACTATAATCCTCATGAGATACATAGTGATGTCTGTATCTCCAATCCTTGTCCCAAATACAAAGTCACTGGAAATAATTCCAACCTCTACCTATGGGTCAGACCTACGTAGAGAATTTCCCATTCAAGAACTATGTGTGGCTTAATTATCATCCTTATAAGATACGTTTTGATTCCCATTCCACCATATTGGGAACCAAAGAATTTTTTTTTCTCATTTTCACATCTTTTCCCACATCCATACTGTACGATTTTAAAATACATGGATGCACATCCTTACCACATGATGTTAAAATGCATAGAATTACGTCTTTACTGCATTTTGTTAAAATGTAAAAAATTATTTCCTTACCACATAATGTTAAACTGCATTAGAGTACATCTTTACCACGTGGAGTTAATCTTTACGGAGGTACTTCTTTACCACATTATGATAAACTACACATAAAATATTTTTACCACATGATATTATACAACATATAAGAATGTTCCCACTACATCAGAGTAATATCTACATACCAACTCCCATTTTTCATTCCTTATCAGAGGACCAAAGGAGACTTACCTTGGTCAACCAGAGTATGGGGTACTCCATCCTTCATTAAACAATGACTCAAATCCATATAACACACTTCATTTCTTAAGCATCCCAGGTCCTTATAAACATCGATGACCCTTGGAATGGATATCTGGCTTCAAGATGCATTTTACTGACTATACAAATGTGATTATGTATTTTTTATATGAGCCTATGGAGATCAAGCAGATGTGTCACTCTGAAAAAGTTCATTTCAATTATCGTGAACCCGGACACCGCTGCGACAGCACTCAACACCTTAGTTTGTCTAAAAAACACTCTATATTATTGTGCCATGTCATTTCTCTTGATCTGAGGAACTCAATCCATGATTTACAATATTTCCACCACCTTATCAGAAGGATGTTGGAGTACTCTTGACCATAGATATCCTAATTCGGATGCAATATATAATCCTCCATATTAGGTCGATAAAAATCATTAATCTAAACAGTCTATGCTCTGGTCAAAGGTCTATGAACTCATAATCTGGCACATAATTGTCCAAATCATAAGAACATAAACATCCAAGGAACAAGACTTGAAACTTGTGGGGAAAAAACCCTGCAAAGTGTGACCAGATAAAAAATCGAATCTATACCTGCTAAAATCATCATTCTCAGAGTTTATAAAAACATTAGGGTGAAAACATATAAGTAATTAATCTTATTGGGTATATTTTTTTATCCCTATTAAATTTATAGATATGCTCACTGGACCCACTAGTCCAGGAAAAAGATACAAATGTTTTCCTTGTCTCCCCTCCATGAGCTTATATACATTAGGCGGTGGAATGAATTTTTGAGAACTTGATACCTTTTGGATTTTACTCATTCCACAGATCACACATCATGATTTTGGGTATATCGAGTCTCCATAAACATCAATGTCCTTTGGAAATGATATCTGACTTCACAGAACCTTTTCTTGACTACACATATATGCCCATGGATACTTCATATGAACCTATGGAATTAAACCAAATGCATAACTATGAAAAAATGTACATTCTAATCCTCATAAACCATAACATTATTGTGGAAGCACTCAACACCCTATTGTGTCTAAACCACCCTCTGTATGACTATCCGATATCATTCTACTGACACGAGAACCATAGGTTGTGATTTATAATCCCCACACTAAACTATTGATGAAGATATGATATCATCAACATTAATTCTCTGTGTTTTTACCCATTCCAAATGATGGAATGAAGATATAAATTCTAGGACCTTTGGTAGCCCGCAACAGGAAATTCTAAGGCACGTGGTTTAGAACTCAAGCTGCATATTATGAGTTAAATTTACCTAGGGTGCCATAAAATGTTGGATATCCTCCTATACATACCCAACTTCATCATCATGATATTTGAGACTTCGCAAACCTTTCATAGCCCTCAAAAAGATGTTGAGATCATCTTTTTTATGGCATGAATCTGACTCATAAGGGCCTTAACCTACCAACTAAAAGAATCTTCTCCTTTTTAGAATAGAGCTAATATCCTTTTGATCCTTAGACACATCATGTAATAACATGTCATCTTAGAATGTCATGGGACATACATGACATGTCTGCACCATCCTATATATTTATACTCAATATTTTGGGTTCTGATTTAGATCATACATACTGCAATTATCTAGGTGGACCTAGTATACCTTGTATCTCACCCTCACCAATATCACCTCCTTGAATCTTCCACAACCAATGGAAATGATAACCAGCTTCAAGAGAACCTTTTACTGACTAGGCATACATTCCCATGTCTCCTTCATATGTGATTAGGGTAATCAACCAATTACATCACTATGTAAAAGGGTTCTCGAATCCTTGTGAGCCTCAGAAACTCCATGGTAGAACATAGAAATTCAGATCATTTTAGGTCATTCCTAGAATTTCTGCACCATATCCTATGATAATATATAATATACGTACTAAAATACCCTAAAAATATGAAGTAGAAAGTCTGAGCTAAAAGACTCTAAACTAAAGATGTAGAAGGTCTAAGATAAAAGACCGAAAACTAAAGAAGTAGAAGGTTTGAGCTAAAAGACCCTAAACTAATGCAGCAAAAAAAAACTAAAAGAACCTACACTAATGGAGAAGAAGGTATGAGCTAAAAGAACCTAAACTGGGTAGTAGAAGGTTCGAGCTAAAAGACCCTATACAAAAACAATATATGGCCTGAGAGAAATGAACCTTCACTAATGTAGCCGAAGGTATGAGCTAAAAGTCCCTAAATTAAAGAAATAGAAGGTCTGAGATAAATGACACCAAATTAAAGTAGCTGAAGGTCCATTTTAAAAGAATCTAAACTAAAGCATCATATGATTTTATCTAAAAGATCCTAATCTAATGCAATTTATGTTTCTAGAAAAATGACCCTAAAATAAACCAACATAAGGTCCAAGCTAAAAGATCCTAAACTAAAGAAGACCGGTAATTCTGTTTTCTATAGCATATAAGTCTCATCAAATGTCCTTAGCTACATCAATATATGAACACCAAGCCTATAATATTTTTCCAGCAATGGAACACTCTCCCTCCAAGACATATATTCTACGCATTTATCCCTCTGCAAATTAGGTGATATAATGGTAACTGGAACAAATCGTCAGTAGATAATCTCATATTTGTGGGAATTCATGATATATTTTTTAGAAGAATCTGTTATGATTTAAATATTTAGATCATGGAATTTAGGTTTACTTTATACTATGCAATGGATGGGTAGGGTTGAAATGTTTCATAATATCCGAGAAACAAAATATCATGCACGTCACAAATGAAAAAAATGGATAACAATATATAATGTTTAGCAAATCAATTGATTAATAGTGTACCGAAGGAGGAATCCATCATCATTCAGATATAAAAATATGTGTATTATATTTACCTCAGAATCAGATTCATTTCCTGCTAAATAAATCCAATTCTTGTGGGGTGGTCATTTGTTGATGCTCGTAATTGCGCATTGGCCACTTTTCCATGTATAGACTCATGTGACAAGTGATTACCTGATCATAATGCGTACTCAAGGGATTTTGATTCTTTGGGTGTTCAAATTGTATTTACAAATCATGATGTTTTATAGTAATAATTATTATTATTTCCTACAAATAATAATAATGATAATGATTAAAAAAATGAAAATAATTATTTCCTTCCAAATGGGAATATCACATAATATATGATACAACACCACCCAGTTATTTAAATTGTCTCAAGTTGTGCACCTGAACCTGACCCTCATGTTGGGATTTTGGATGAAAATTCCCCCATTATGCTTTTTTTGGGGTTAATTCTTGTGTAAATTTCCGCTGGAAATTCCTGCGCATATTTTCACTAGAAATTCTTGGGCAAAATTCCATTGGAATTTTTTTATGAAAACAACCAATAGAAATTTTTAATGATTATTTCTTACAAATAATATGTATCCTATTATAAAAATTTTGTTTATTTTTTTTGGTAAAATTTATAATACAAATTTTCATTATATATATAAATAATGTATTAATTTATAAAAAAGAATGTGAATTTTCACTGCACATTTTCAATGGAACGTTTCATTGACAAATTTCACTAAACATTTTCACTAGAAAATTATAGACCAAATTTCAACATGATTTTTCATAGCACATTTTTAATAAATATTTTCCACACTACATATATTTCCTAATATAAATATGAAACATATTTTTTGAATGAATATTCATAGTGGAAATTTTCAATAAATAAAATCTCATTGAAAACTTGATTATCAAAAAAGAAAATTTTCAGTACAAATATAGTAATATATAAATAAACAATGAATGTTACTAATAAAAACATGAAATGAAAATTTCCAATGAAAATATCAAGTAAAAAGTTTCATTGAAAATTTATAGTGGAAATTTTCATAATTTATAGTTCTAATAAAAATATTACTACTACATAAATTAAAAATATTAATTTACATTGGGAACTTATATTGAAAACTTATACTATAAACCATTAGTGGTCATTCATAGAATGCTGTTTTTAGTTCAAATCTCCACATAAATTTAAAAAGAAAATGTAAATGTAAATTTTATTATTATTACATTAATTTTTTTATAAAAATTCTAAAATAAATATTTTCTTACATTTTTAGTTTAAATATATTAACACATAAATTAGTTATTGAAAATTTAAATTAAAAATATAATAAAAAAATTTCTATTTCAATCATTCACTGGAAATTTCCATTGCAAAGTTCCACCGTAATGTTTCAATTCAATCATTTAATGGAAATTTCAATGGTGAAATTCTTGAGGAAATTTGCAGTGAAAACTTATATTAATAATGTTTTTAGTAAAAATATATTGATACATAAATAAAAAAGGTAAAAATTCATTAAAAATTTACAATGTATTTACTGTGGAAGATTTTAAGGTAAATTTACACTAAAAACATTAAGTGAAAAGTCCCATTCACATTTCAATATATGATATTTTTATTTATCATTACTATTAACACATTAAAAATATGATTGTTATTAATAAATAATGAAAACTGTTATCAAACTATTATTTAATAAAAAATGATATTAAATTGAAAATATGTAATTAAAATATATTGATTAAATTAAAATATTATGTCACATAAATTAATTTTAACACATTTAAAAATATCCATATATAAACTAACGTATCATATTTTTATTTATTATTATAATTTATATTTTATAATAATAGTATATATTAAATGATTTATATTTAAATTTTTTGTTAATATTTTATAACAATATTTTTATTTAAACATTTTATGGTTATAATTTGTTTAAAATTATTTACACGGGAGGAAGGGTATTATTGTTCAATCATTTCAAATTTATTAATTTGGTTTTTAAAAAACGTTGCATCTAAAAAACGGGTATGCAGTCAAGTTATTTATTTTGATAGGTGAGGATTCATTCCACTATATACCTTACCCTCAGGTCCACGTGCGGTCCTAAAACAATTTAAATCCCAACACATGGGTCTTCTTCATCAATTTATGCTCTAGGGTTCTAGTTGGCCTACCAAAACTTTAGTGAATATCATGTTTCAACTTAAGCATATGGGTTCACTAGCACTATGACCCATTCTGTCGAGACAACCATGTGAAACAATACTATAAGAGGAACAATCCACATGCTCCAGTGTGATCAATATGTGATGGATCACATATTTCTATGACACCACTTTCATAACAACTATATGTAGAATATATATTCCCTAATGAAGGATAATGTGTGTGATTATTGGACGGGATATGGCCTTGCGAGAGCTCTCAGCAGCGACCTCGCAAAGGCTAGGGTTCATCCTCTTCGATCACGCGTGGTGTGAATTATAATCCACTGTTCAGATGTCGGTCTTTGTTCCGGACTAGGACTGGGAGAAAGCCTGCGGGGGAGGTACCAAATTGGGGAGGAAGGATGAAGATGTACCGAATGATAAACCTAAGCCGATATCCTTCCTCGATGCCCTTAAATCTAAAGATCTGTGCTCAAACACCTCGAAAAAATCCTTGCTCTGCAGAAAAATGGAGGATGGCCGATTTGCGATTGAAGCAGACCCCGAAGATTTACATCAACGTTCACATTTCTGTAAGTTCTCTATTATGGGCCGCATCTCGTATTCGAAAGGTGATAAACAATGACCTGCCATGGATCTCAAGTCGCGGATCTCGCACATCTGGGGATTTAGCGACTAGAAACTGGTCCCTATCGGGCGCAGATATTTTCACATCCTCCTTAGCTCGCAGGATGAGTTGGATCGTGTCTGGAAAATCGGAAACATCCATTTGAATCCAGGGTTCCTTCGATTATCCGAATGGGATTTCGCATTCAACCCACACACTCACAGAAACACAAAAGCGCAGATCTGGTTTAGATTCCACGGGTTGAACTTCTTCTTCTGGAACCCTAAAATCTTAAGCGATATTGCCTCCTACATCGGCACCCCACTGAAGATTGATCATCGAACCATGAATGCATAGCTCGGGCTGTACGCGCGGGTGTTGGTCGAGATCAATTTGGAGCATAAGATGCCAGATGTCGTGCTCTTCAACGCCAATGAATATAAAACTGATGTACGATTGGAATATGAACACAAGCCACCTTATTGTGATCTATGAAAAATTGTGGGGTATTCTCTTAGTAATTGCCGCGTCATGAAGAGTCTAGTACAAAACCAGGAGGACCCGCCGAAGGTTGATGACTAAAATCTGGTCCGCAGAAAGAAGAAACCTCCAGTTTCCTCCTCCGATAAGGCTGATGTCTCGCAGAAATGGGTGAAAAAATCAGCCCATTCGGGGGTGAACTCTGGTGTCAAGTGGTCGGATATGGTGGAGGAGGAGGAATCTGAAGCCATTGATATCACTTTAAGGGATGAGATCGAAAACATGGTGCTGGCCATCTTCGAGCAGCCGAACATAGAACCTGACCCCCAGGACTTGAGCCACCCAGTTTATTTGTGAAATGGATAGCAGAAAGAAACTTCTATTAAAGTGGAAGAAGCTGTGGATGTAGGTAAGAAAACACTGGCGGTTGCAAGTAACTACTCATCCCCTACTTGCTGTGAGAATAAAAATATTCCTACTGCAGTGAGTCTACAACTCATTGCCAAGGACGTTGTATGCTCACATGGGCAACATGGCCAACCTGATCAGCCTGAGTCTCTCTTAAAGGATACCCATTTGATTCAGGACATGGAGACTTACTCTACCAAAAATACTAAAGACTCCCCAGAGCAGGTGTTGTCTTCCAATGAAATTCATATCACCTCCAAGGTGCCATGCTTAAATGGTCAGACAGTGGTAGTGGGCCCTATGGGTACTGTGACTGTCTCTACCAGCACCTCTGATATTCTCATGCCTGATTCAACTCCAAAAGATTCCCAATGACCCTGCATGGGTCCACAATCTCGTTGGAGAAAAATCAGGACGATGCTATTAAAAATGAATCTAATATCTCTGTTGCTTCTTCCAAGAATAAACAGGGAAAACAATCCATCCCAATATCCTCTCATGGAACTAGAAGGTCAACAAGGAAAAAGGGCTTGGATGGATCATAAAAAGGGAGTACTAACTCCAAACGCAGGTTCAAATGAATTGTTTATTTTGGAATTTTCAGGGTATAGCAAACTCTGACACGTTTGTTATGCTTAAGAGAATTATCTTGACCCATAAACCAAAGTTATTTGCTATTACTGATGTAAAAACTAATTTTTCTTCCAATTGTTTACGCGTGTGCTCTTTTGGTTACAACTTCCTTGGCGTGTGTAAGGAAGGATCGTCCACTGAAACTCTCTAGATTTTCTATCACCCTTCTTTACAGTATGTTAATATTGTTAAAATTTCTGACCAACTGTTTACTTGTGATTTTTCCTCTAATGGTACTTACACTTTCTGCACAATGATATATGCTAAGAATAGATATCAAGAGCGAATATCCCTTTGGAATGACCTTTTTTACCCTATCTAGATCTATCCAAGATTCCTGGATTGTGCTTGGTGATTTCAATGCCATTATTCTTCCGAGTGAAAAGATTTGACCGACACACTCTCCTATCTCAAATAGAGAATTTAAGGCCTCCATCGAGGACTGCGATCTTATTGAAATCAATCATACTGGTGCTAAGTATACTTGGTATAGAAAATGCCTCAATAGGGTAGTAGCTAGTAAACTCGACAGAGGTTTTACTAATGCTGCTGCCCTTGATAAATGGAACTCCATTTATAGTATCACCTTACCCATGATCAACTCTAACCATCACCCCATTCTTGTCAACCTCGTCGCCACTGGAATAAAATCTCCTCTCCCTTTTAAATTTAACAACACTTGTACTGCAAACGCGGATTGTTCTGCCACAATAAAGACTTTTTGGGATGGAATGCATCAGAAAAATGATTCTTTTGCATGCATTTCTAGAATAAAACTTTTGAAAAAGCATCTCAAGGTTTGGTGCTTTTCTAAAACAAAACAACTTGATGCAGACTGAAGTGCACTGTGTTGCATTTGTTGTCAATGAGGCATGAAGTTGTCTTGGAATGAATGGAAGTCAGGGAATGTCAAGATGTGAATGACAAAGGTTGTGATGGTGTTGGTGGTGAAGGAGAATGGCCATGGTACTAAGAGGCATGTCACTTAGGAGATTCACTAAGTGGTATTGGAAATTGTGGTTGCAACATTCTCCATGAACATCAGACGATTGTGGAGCTGATCTTTAAGGTCAAAGAACTTGTATCAACTGGATACAAAGTCACAACATGATTAGAAGACCATGCATTGTAGTGACAATGCATGAGGAGTTGAAGAAGCAAGATGATCCATTCACTACTTCTAAGTGGATGAAGTGGTTTAATGAAGTCCATGCACTATCACTTAGTGCATGTGAATCAGAAGATGTTCCAATTGATCTCTGATTAGATCAATGAAGATTATTGAAGAAATATTAGATTCAAGAGATTCAGTTGAAGAAGTCCCTACTAAGTATTGAACACATATGGAAGAGGAGATGAAGAATATTAAGAAGAAATCGTTTGAAATTCCATTCCTAAGTGATGAATACATGTTGAAGATAATGGAGGAATTTCAAATGAAGAAGAAGAAAGGAAGAAGGAAAGGGGATGAAGAATGGCTTGGAGTGGCACTTGGCATGTTACACTTGGTCACTTTGTTTAACAAAGGACTTAGTGTTTTTGTTGCAAAAAATAGGCCACCAAGGAGGCCAGCCGAGGGTCATCACCCAAGGCTCATGTGGGACTCAAGGTCACCACGCCCATGGGGAACCCTCAAGGCCAGGGCAGCAACCTTGAGGCAGGGGGCGCACCCAAGGACACCGCATGGGCGCCTGGGGCACGCCCGTAGGAGCGCAGAGGGGCCGTGTATAAGCCCCGAGGGCACGCGGTGGTGAAGCCCGCGCACCCGTGTGTGCATAGTGGGCGCTAAGCGCGCCCGCAGGAGGCAAGAGTGGGCGCAGAGCGCGCCCGCAAGGAGAACACGGTGCGAGGCGGCACCGTGAGGGAGGAAGTTCAACTGAGCGCTTCTCGGCAGCGCTTAGTTGATAAGCCGCGAGAAAAACGGCCGCGGCTTCGATGTGGGACGCGGAAATTTCACCCGGGAGCGATCCTGGCCGCACGATCGATCGCGCGCCAGATCTCGGCCGCACATCTGATCCGCGGCGCCACGATCTAATCCAGGCCGTTGAAGATCTGATCCGACGGCCCTGGCTTCGTCCTCAACCTCGAGCCATGCCGAAGCACCTCCCGCAGCCTCCTTCGAACCAGAGGCTTCCCCGACGATGATTTCCAGTTTCCGGCTACCATTGCCGAAGATGAAGACACCATTGGACTCGTCTGGACCACCTGAACCTAATCATGCAAGAAAATAGGCATGCATGCAATGATTGGAAGATTTCGATGAATGCCGAAGCAAACGAAGTTGCCGAGGCTTCATGCGTTCGTGACTTGAATGGACTGGAAGAAAAGAGGTCGTGCATGCGTTCTAAGTCGCATGCACATGAAGAAGACCGAAAAATAAGGGAGCCCGCGTCAAACCGAGAATAAAAAACAAGATTTGGAAATCTTGAAAACCCGAGATATTCGGGAGTTTGAATTTATATCCCACGTGGATGAACCGAGGCCCTCTGCCTATATAAAGAGAGGCCGAGACCTCTGAGCTGCTTGCTGATCCTTTCTTGAAAATCAGAAGACCCGTGAGTGCCTCTGCCTCGCGAAGAAAGAAGCCACCGCGCAAAACATTGCGCGGCTGTTGTCCCGAAGCCACCCGAGGCTTTGAAGTGTTCCCTGCGCGCCTACTCCCTTGCGCGACAGGAAGAACTCGAGGCCGCATCCTTGCGCGCCCGAGGTTGCATCCCTCTCTGCCCGCGGCTTGCGTGGCAAGAGGTGTTTGCGCGGCTGCTTGTGCCCTTGCACTTGTGTGCCCGCGGTGTTGCACCTTGCACACTTGCGTGGCAGTGGCACTTGCGCGCCTGGTTGCACCCTTGTGGCTTGCGCGACCGAAGCCCCTCACACCTTGCGCGGCTGCCCCTTGCACCAAGACACCTTGTGCGCCTCCTTGTAGAAAGGGTTCAAGTGAGAACACCCTACGGCTTTTGTGTGTGTGCCAAAGAAGGCCGAGGCCTTGCCTCGTGTGTGTGGTGAGTGGAGAAGAGAACTACCCGAGGACTTTAAACAAGTGGCCGTAGCCCTTGTATGAGTGCTAAATTGAAGAACACACTTTTTGTGTGCATTTGAGGAAGATGCCGTAGCCTTTGGGTTGTGCACACTTGAAGATTAAAAGAGAAAAACAAAGTGTGTGTGCAAAGTGGAAGAGTACAAGAAGGGAAGAAGGCCATAGGCATTTGTGTGTGCAAAAGAACTAAAAGGCTGAACTTAAGTGTGCACTAAGAGTGTATACACTTGGAGGAATAAGGACATCCACACTAATGTATAACACACTTTTATGTGTGTGAACAAATTGAACAAAGAGTGTGAAGGAAGAAGAAAGGTGTGTGTGCTTAATAAGAATACACCCTTTGTGGGTTTATCACACCAAGACAAGAAAGAGGGGAGTGCATGCATGCATGCATGCACGTGCACACGTGAACAGTGCTAAATCAGTGGTGTGCATTTGAGTTGTCCAAGACCAGATGTTCTTGAAGAATTGAGAAGGCCATGCTATCAGTGCATGAGGATGAAGAGCTTCCATGCACTCAGTGCATGATGTTGAAGTGAGTTGAGACTGGACCAGACCGAAGATAAAGCTATCAGTTGTCTGAGCATTCAGTAGTTGAAGAGAGAAGCCAAGTCATCCTGAAGAAGGAGATAAAGCCTGAGCTGGACGAGAAGCCCTGATCAACCACAAGTGATCAGAAGAGAAGAGCAAGGCCAGCAGCCTTTACCCCAGGCTGCTGAAGTTACTTGAAGAACTTAAAGTGAAGAAGAGCTACTCGTGTGACTCGAGGAGCCAAGAGAAGACCCTGTGGGACTCAGGGAGAAGAAGTCTTCGGTGGGATTCTGGAGCAGGCCAGTGGGACTCTGGTAACACTGTGGGACGCAGTATAAAGACCCTCCTGTGGGACTCAGGAGAGATACAGTGGGACTCTGTATCGACCATTGTAATTCTAACAAGTTATAATGGGAGAATCCATGCTGGGAGAGCATGGCAAGGATGTAGGCCTTTGGTGCCGAACCTTGTAAATCCTTGTGTCCTGTGCCTTTTCATTACTGCATTATCCGGGAAAGGTTGAGAGATACAAGAAGAGTGGATCGAGGATTTAACCAACCATAGAGGTTTAATTGATTAATAATCAATTAGTAAAAAGTTTTAAAGGATCACTGATTCACCCCCTCCCCTTCTCAGTGATTCACACTGATCTGGGCACTTCACAGACATCTCCTCTTTGGAGAATGACCTCATTCGCATTCAATGCTCCAATAATTGCTCTGATTTCTCTCTTGATCCTCAACCTGAAATGACTACTTCATTGAAGCTTAACTCTCTTTTTAAGCTCAAAGAAAACATGCGAAAACAAATCTTTGAAACCAAATGGCTCTCGGATGGTGATCGAAACACTAAATTTTACAACTCCCTCCAAAGAATCAAAAAAATCAGTAGGCCTCTTTCTTTTCTTCAAGCTAATGATATTCTCCTTGAAACTGAGGATGTCATTGCTAGCCATGCGGTTGATTACTTTTATAATTTGTTCAACAGTCCGGAGGCTGGAAAGAATCTTCTACCTGACATCATCCCTAATATGGTCACTGCTGAGGACAATGATCACTTTTTAAGCACACCTATGGATCATGAAATTAAGGAAACTGTGTTTAGTCTCAAACCTGATAGTGCCCCGGGACCTGATGGTTTCAACAACGGCTTCTACCAACATTTTTGGGATCCCATTCAGGTGGATGTTTGTAAACTGGTTAAATCTTTCTTCTCCAATGGTGTTATCCCTTATGGGATAAATGCTCAATTTATGACTCTTATTACCAAAGTGGAAAATGCCGCTGAAATCCACCTTTTTCAGCCTATTGCTCTCATCAACACCCTCTATAAAATTATCACTAAACTCCTTTCTAATAGACTCACCTCTATTGCTAATAGAATTGTTTCTTGGAACCAATTTGGCTTTATCAAAGGAAGCACGATTCAAGATTGTATTTGCCTTGCCTCGGAATGCACGAATCAGCTGAATAAGGTTACTAGAGGAGGCAGTATTGCAATCAAACTAGACATTAGGAATGCTTTTGACTCCATGGATTGGGGTTTTATTTTGAAAGTGCTCGAAGGCTTTGGGTTCAATGATACTTTTATTTCCATGATCCGCACCTTACATAATTCGGATTCAATTTCTATTCTTGTCAATGGGACCCTGAAAGGATTCTTTAAATGCACCAAGGGAGTTAGCCAAGGTGATCCTCTTTCTGCCATCATTTTTTCTATTGCTGAAGACTATCTAAGTAGACTTCTTACAAGCCTTGCGAATAAAAACAAGATTAATCCCATTCAGGCTTCTAGAAATTTAAACGTCCCTACTCATCTTTTATATGCTGATGATATTATTTTATTTTTAAAGGGTGATAAAAGGAACATCCAAAACCTCATAAGTGCTTTGGCTCATTATGAAGACATTTCGGGTCAAGCCATAAGTTGGAATAAATCCTTTGTTTTCTTTGGTAAGATCTTTTCCCCCACTAGAAAAAGTCACATCATAAATTATCTAGGAATTAAAGAAGGCTTTTTTCCTTTCACATACCTGGGAGTTCCCATATTTTGGGGAAGACCAAAATCTAACTATTTTCACAACATTGTTGATCAATTTACCAATCAACTTTCAGCTTGGAAGGGTAAATCTCTTTCTATGGCTGGCATAATTTGTCTTGTTAAATCTACGGTGGTCTCCAAGATGGTTTACTCAATGATGGTGTACAATTGGCCTACCAGCCTTCTCAATAAAATCAATGCCTATATTAAAAATTTTGTTTGGTCTGGTAGTATGATTGAATGAAAACCTGTCACCATTCATTGGGTCACTTGTTGCAAACCTTTGGACAAGGGTGGTCTTGGTATTAAGAACCTTAAGCTTTTAAATGATTCTCTTCAAGCGAAAATGACTTGGAATCTGATTCCTAACAACACTGATTCTCTGTACTTCCTCAAGAAAAGATTTGTTACCAAGATTCGAAATGGAAAATTTGGTCACATCAACACTTCCATATGGCCCTCCATCAGAAATTAATTTCTTAATATCATGGATAACTCAAGATGGATGGATAGTGCTAACTCCTCTTTGAATTACTGGATGGAAAATTGGACTGGTGTCCCCTTAATCTCAACGTTGACGTCCACCACTTCTCATGGAAACACCAACTACACTATCAGGGATTTTATTAACTCCCAAAACATCTCCCTTCCAAATCATATCAGTCACATCCTTGAAAACTATCCTTTCTCTAACACGGACGATTTCCTCATTTGGGAACCTTATTTTAATGGAGTCCTTGACTCTAAAAGTTTCTAAAAAAATAATTTCAACAATTCTGTTTCTAATTTTGTTTGGTTGACAGCCTTTAATAAACCTTGTATCAAGCCCTATAGACTTACTCTTATTTGGCGTGTTTCCCATAATAGGATCCCCACCGATGTGTGCCTTAAATACATTGGGATTCCTCTTTGCTCTAGATGTCATATATGAAATCAACATCACGAGGATGCTAACCATCTCTTTTTGTCTTGTGATACAACTGTAGCTCTTTGGAATTTCACTTTTGACATTTTTGGTTGCAGATGGTGTATTCCTGCTACTATCAACTCCCATTTGTAGCTCTGTGTTAATTGGGTCTCTTCGAAGCAAATCAAGAACATTTTCTTGACTGTAGTGGTGGAACTTTTGCATGTGATCTGGTATGAAAGAAATAACATCATTCATAATAATTTTTCTTTCAGTTTCAATGTAGGTAAAACTCATATTCTCATTGCCATCAAGGTTGCATCTTCTCTTCAAAAAGATCATTGTGATAACTCTGTTGGCGATTTTGAGATTCTTCGCCGCCTTAGGATTGCGGGATCTTATAGACAACCTCGATGAACCTTTGAGGTCTTCTGGCAAGCTCCACTTCCAGGATGGATCAAACTGAATGTCGACGGCACCTCTAGAGGAAACCCGGGTCCGGCAGGTTGTGGTGCCATTTTTAGAGTCTCCCTTGGCAGATGCCTTGGATGCTTCTTCGGTGGATGTGGCATGACCTCATCTTTGGAAGCGGAAATGATGGGTGTTATTCATGCGGTGGACTTTTCCAAACAAAAGGGTTGGCACAAACTATGGATTGAAAGTGACTCAACCACTATTGTTCAAGCTATTTGGAAAGGGGTGGTGCACATCGCATGGTCGCTTACCCCTCAATGGATGAAATGCATTGCTTCGATCATGGAACTCGATTGCATTGACACACGTGTGTTCCGTGAAAAGAATATGGTTGCTTATACTCTTGCCAACAAAGGGGTCAATCAGGATATTACTTGGCTTGATGAGTTGCCTGATGTCTCGCTCCCCTTTTATGATAAGGATTGTAATAAGATTCCATCTTTCAGACTTTTGTAACTCCTTTCTTTGAGCAATAAATACTGCCTTGGTCTTTGACCGAGGCTCCACCTCTAAAAAAAAGGATAATGTGTGGTTCTTCTATAGTTAAGATCATCAATTCATTCATCTTTATCAACCTACAAGATAACCAGTGAATCCTCCTCCTCCTTAGAACCACAATCTTAGATTATCATATGGAACAATCCATATCGTGATGTTGTAGTTCATATATGGAACTATAATTATAGTATGATGTATCGTAGGGTGTTCTTGAAACCTACAGTGTGGATTATAGTGTAACACAAATCTCCCATGAGGATATATGATGCATGGAAAATGGTATGTGTATGAGATATGAGCATGACGTACAGTTCATATCCAATATCTTAAATCACCTACCTGTGCATGATATGTAGCTCATGGGGAATAGGGGCAATGTTCTATCTTAGTCGGGTGTGTCTATGTTGTTTTCGATCTAATATCCATATAAGGAGGAACCTGTAGTTGGAAACAAAAAACAGAGCATGTGGTGGAAGTAAGGTCACCACTAGTCATTGTGGAAGATGCCACTATACATATATGTGAGTTTCAAGAATAGCCTCTTTGTGACAATTCTCCATAGCATATGCATGAAACTCTTGAATTATATTGCATGATGAATTTAAGACATGATGCACCATGCCAATCTGATTAAATTCTACACGACACACAAGAAATATTCATGTGAACATTAGGAACCCAATGTTGCGTTTGATATCCCCATGTGAAGAAAATAAATATTCCATGTGTGTGCGTGAGACTCTACCACCTGAGTACCATTATGGGTTCTCATGAGGATTTGGGTGGCGTACAATTCCTTCATGAAAACCCTCATCCTTGAAAAACATTTATGTGGATTACGTTATGAGACCACATTGTGACATCTGGGAAAATTCAGCATGAACCCTTTGGAATGCTTCCTTGAAATGAAAACACCCTTGATCACCCTATGGGATCATATAGCCATGGACATGTGACACATGAAAGGTGAAGCGAGTAGAATATCATTAACGATGTCTGATTACCCTCACAAGACCCATTAATGTACATGCTTCACATCAAAGGAAAAAAAATATGTGGTCCTTGACAATTTATTCATGTCATTTCATGATACATCATTGATCATGTGATGTGCAATAGGAAAATTTCACGAATAACCAAGACAAGGTGTTCAAGACATTTCAAGATCCCATATTAATCTTGTGGTGCACCCACAATAAAATAGTGGGTGAAGGCCATTGAAATCCCTTGAAAATATGAGAATAATATATCGAATGGTAGAGACCCCTGTGGTCATAAAGCTGATGAACCATATCACTGATGGGAAAGAATAATTTCTTTGATAATATCCATGAAAACTCATGAGGCCCAAAAACCTTTTTATAATAAAACAAAATAGAAAAATGGGATGAGGTGAGAGGGGTTCACAGTCACTGGTGGAAATGAAATGCACCCCCAACAGTCCACATGAAACCACGATTCCCCAATGACATGTAAAAATAACCTTGATAAATCACATAGTCTAGTCAACATCACCACACGGAAGCCCTAGGGTATGTTCAGGAAACTCCATAGCATTCCAAGGATGTATGAATGGATTTTTCCAACAAAAATATCATGCCACCCCATGTGACCTAGATTGGTTACATGACACATCCTTAAAAAATAGAGTAATTGTTCTTAACATTACTCAAAAAATTTATCATGGATCGCAACCTTTTTTAAATAAAATAAAGAAAAAATTGGGAGGAGGGAGAAGTTACTCACAGACATAAAACATTTGTGACATGCTAAGGTAGTCCGCAACGTGGTCCTACGAGACCCCTAGAAAATCATCGTTGTCTCACAAAAATCCCTAGAAGAGTCACCGTGTATATTTCATCCACTTTTCAATGGGAAATTATATATTTAAAAGGACCTTATACATGTAAAAATGATAATAACAAATTCATTTGACACATCAGTGTGATCAAATGAGTGCCCATTGATTATATATAAGGCAATAATTGGAGCATTGAAGAGTGGGACGCACGACAACTAGAAATTAGGTGACGCCCTCTAAGCGGTACATTATAGATACTCGTGAAGCTACATGGGGACATCCACCCTCGCTACCCATATCCTAGACTGATGGTTGATATTCCATATAAAGCACAGGATAACCCGTATGGGGATAACTATAAATTCAACACTCTTACATGAAGAAAGGGTTCAAATCTGAGACTCTAGATGCTTGGAATCTAAGAAGATTTGACTCTTAGACTCAGCAAATATCATGGAATAACTAATAATGGGATTAGAATTTTTTTTTCAAGTAATACACCTGCATACAACCAAAGGAATCATGTGCCACACATAAGGTGCTTCATATGATCATTCGTAGATCAAACTAATGACATATGGTAATAATTTAGAAGAACATACCACATGTCTTCTAGACCATAAGAGACATAAAGGAACTACTTCTAAATAAAACTGATCCCTTCATAATGTAAGGGATAGAACCAAGATTATTTGTGGAAAAATTATGTGAAACACATGCTCAATGGCCTTCTTGTTCTCCACTCGAGTCACCCAAATACCAGTGACAGCACCAGGACATGTCAACCAAAATCCTCTTGACATGCTAGAGAAAACACCATGATCCCCCCGTGGATAACGCTATGGTCTTGAAAAACCCTTAGGGTCTATCATCATTGAATTGTGATATCTTTCAGATATACCTTCTGACTTATATAATGGCATTCACTCATATCAGTCATGTCTCAAGGATGCATCTAGGAATGAAATTAATGTAACCATGACACCCTCTGGGCTTGTTAGTGAAGACACGCATTTCCCTATAGCCATATCATATAGGACATATGATGGCCTCTAAAGGGAACCATCTTTATCTTGTGAAGTCCCCTAGACAAGTCTACTAGGTCAAAAGGGAGTCTCGAAGAAATATAACATTGTTTTTTTCCTCAGGGTATAAGCTCCAACAAACATAGGATTTTTAGTTTGTAATCCCTAATATAAATTAAACTATGGAGACTCTAATTCCAACAATATTCTGGATATGTATGCCAACTCTTCATGGTTTGATTAAAACATTAGTCTTCTAGGGAAATCTCAACGTCAAAGTCCCTTAAATGAACCAATTACATTGATTATGTTATAAACCTTGTATCTAATAATGGGAATGGATCACATGGGCCTAGGGAATTGCACTGAGAGTTCCATCTACACTATAAGCTTCTAAAATGGTATATGACCACATTATTGGGTAAGCCACAATATAAAGGGAACAATGACGACTATGATTCCTACGATATTTTCGATATGTAGGCCACATATACATGGTTCGAGCTTCATATTGGTCATACAGTGAAATCTCAGCATCTAAGTCACATATATGAAGAAAATTAATTGATCATTTTATACCCCCTGATTCTCACAATGATCTTCGATTACATAGTATTAATGAATTGAACTGATCAATACATCTTCACTATAATCTAATAAACTCGTATAGGATAACCTCAGTGTGTAAGCTCTGATATAAACTAAACTACGATGAATCACATTCTTGACACAACCAGGATACGTATGGGCATATCCTCAAGACACAATCTAAAATATTTTATGATTAAGTACCCACAAAAATGTCCACTCCTCATGAAATTAAACTACACAGGTCTAACAAACAATGATCATTTTGATTCCTGCAATGACTGGGATACACAAGAGGCCTCCTAATGGACCAATCCACTCATTGGAATATTAACTGTTTTGTTATATGTAATCACATTCTGAAGCACTTAATTATATGGATTTGGTATATAAGAATCCTCCCACTATCAAAAAATAATGTACCACAACAGATATATACATATGAATTTGTTAAATAGATCCCAATATTTCTGACAAAATAGAGAGTTAGCTGATAACCATTTTGTTAGTGTAACTGATCTCGTATTGGGGTTTGGAAGAGATTCAAGAAAATATATTAAATACACAATAGAGTACCAGAGTAGGCAGAAATTCCCACAAAAAAGGTGTGATTAGCATGACCTCCCATCTTATCGACCAATGCGATTCCCCAAGAGTCACTGGGATTAAAAAACCTAGATCAGTATTGATCTTTGGATAGTAGTACAATACCCATCTTCAGATAGTAGAACGATTGGGTGTTTTTGTGAAAAGTGACATTGGTAGCTCGATAAGTGAAACCCATTTCATGCAACAAAAACCTAACAAAACATTATCTATTTTTATTTTACAAATTTTTTTTGAATATTTATTGAAGAAGTGATATTATTTGTTCTCGATCTACCTCATTGATTCTCGGGATAATCTCTCTTGTCTCGGGCCATTTTTGATTCACAATCTCCCATTAATTCATGTCAATTTTTAGTCATTCATCATTATTCATCAATCATATTTCATGAATCTATTTTATGTGCTCGATAAAAACCCTAACTATAATTATATAAATCACAAACATCAAATGACCAACATATAGATTTTTGTGGTTCACATATAGTAATTAGTTCCATGTTCCAAATATCCCTCATGTTCTCATATTCCACCAAATATATTTTTCCTTAATCAATTGTTGGTTTACTCTTTCTCTCTCCTTCACATTCATTATCAATATTCTATGAATTAATTTAATATTAACATGTTATTCATTATTATGTTTTTTAGAATTATAGATTTTGAATTCACATTCCATTAATTATAATTGAAAAATAATATGAATGTTTTATATAAATAATAAAATTATTTTTAACATATAATCCATGTACACAATATTATTATTATTTTTGTCCATTTTTTATCATTAATAATGATTTTATTATCCATTATAACATAATTTTTTAGAATTCTTATTAATGGAACGTATTTATGGTGTTTTTAAGGAAATGGAATAGAGGTTTTTGATATTTTAGTATATGTGAAATATATATAAGATTGATAAATCTTCTGTTTTTATATATGTTTTCATTAATGGGTTATAGTATAAATATTTTTGTTGTTACTCCTATAACACATGGTCAGGAATAATCTACAGAAAAAGAGAGTAAAATGGAATTCTTCATCACATCTATTGTCAATAACAATTTTGTCCACCGGTTTTATGAACTTAAAATTTCCGTGACCCTATTTCAAAATACAGTGATTACATGAAATTTTATGTTGTGATGAAAGATATTTTTATAGAAGTTTATAAAGATATGTTTTAGTTATAGGGAATGTATTACCAAGAATTTCTACGTAAATTATTCCATCTAATAATAAATATTTTTTTGCAACAAACATATTAGTGATGATTATATTAATATATGTCATTAACTGATTCTGTAGAGTAATAAACCCATTTTATTAACATTAAAAATAAGTTGTTTTATAATTATAGATGATATAATAACTTTAAATAACTACATTTATCATATAAAGTGTATTAGAACATGGTAAATTAAAATAAATGAGAGAGGAAAAAATAATGTTTGATGTAGCTACCTATCATTGGAAATATTTTATAATTAGATGACAAAAGGATCATTGTTTTACTGATACCTATTAGTAGTCAAATGTGTTTTCCTAGATGATTCCTAGTTTTATAACTCAGAAGGGGGGTGGGTAAATTGGGTTTCTAAAATTTTTGTAAATATTAGACCATCCTCTTCAAAGTATGTGAGTCTAACAATTTACATAGGAATATATGAATCTGAAATATAAAATCACCTTAAAAGGAAATTGAAAATAGATATTTATAGTGGTTCAGGGGAAAAAACCCCTAGTCCACTCCACCAACACTCTACTCCATAAGTCCATGGATTTTCATTATAATATCCCTTTTATGAGGGCTCCAAGTTGGGTACAAGCTACTATCAATTAATACATATTTCTAAGATCATTAAACTAGGACCTCCCATTAAAATACTTATAAATTGTCTTAAAAACACATTCACATTGAGTGTTAACAATATAAAATGAATGAAAATATTTGAGAGAAATGTATACACCACACAGTCGCAACCAAAAAGTGATATTAGATAAAGATTTTTATTGATAAAATGATAACCAACAAGGTATAAATTTGGATAATATTTAGTGCAACTGATAGAAATGGTAATTAAAATATATATACTTTTTTTTGTTTCGAACTATGTACATGTATCTAGAATATTGGTAAAAATGAAATCAACTATGTCCTCTCACTTTTTTAAAGTGGCTAACTAATATTTTTCTATATTGTTTGAAATAAAGAATGAGATATTACTAATTTTATAGAGATATTATGAAGTTATCTTGATAATATAGCCTATTATGTATATGATTCCACACATTACAAATATAAGAATTAAATTTTCAGCAGTGATGTAAGATATCATTTCGTTATTCGGATTATTCAATTTGTTGAATGTATTATGCAGAATGATCCTTTCATAAATGGTAAATGTAATTTTTCTATTCTCTAATAGAATAAAATGACTTATCAAGAGTTTATCAATGTAATAATTACATTCTAAAATAGATAAATCATTGTAAGATACCAACTTTAAGTACTGTTCATCCCAATAGAACTTTTTTAAGATAATGTATCTCTTATTGATTTGATAATCTAACTTCATTCTATGTAAGATAATTCAACATTTATGATATAAATGTTTTTTGATGTAAAACATATATTATTCAAGTTCTTATGGCTATGAATATTCTTTTATAATGATAACGAAATTTCATATTTTCATTCTGACTAAAGCATATGTCTTAAGAAACTCGACCATACATTATAAGATATAGTCTTAAATAGTATAATAAAATTAGGTACTTTTTGATTTTGAGAAAACTGATAATGTTCCTCAACTTTCATAAGATAAAATACATTGTCATAGATCAAATTATCTACACATCATAAGATAAATAGTTATACGCACAACTTAATATAAATAAAATATTAAATACTTAGAAAAAATTTGTTAGAATAAATGTTGGGATTTGTTAATCATCAATACTTATAACATGGAATTATATTGGAATAATATATTCTTCCTAACAATATCCCTCTTTTTAATGATCACAAAACTCATGATATTAATAAATAAAAAATTTATATAATTATCATTAAACTTTTTGAAATAATTTTGTTTTGTTATATTCTCCTTGTTGAAAAAGAATTTAAATATCTATATTTTCTTTTCCATCTATACCTTGTTTTGATATAAAAAAGATGTATAGTAAAGAATACACTTTGAATTTCACAAAAAATTTAATAAACATTAAATACTACTGATTATGAATATAATTTGGCATTAATCCATGTTTATAAGGAATCATCAAAATATTATAGCGTAAAAAGATAATAAAAGAATAAAAAAAGATCATAAAGAATGAATATTGAATATCAACAATAAAGATAAAATCATAAAAAATGTAAATATTATAGAGAGAATATTAAAATAATTAAATAATTAAAATCATCATGGGTAAGTAATGTATACATAAATATAGATTCAAATATTTTTAATAATTAGATAAAGTTATAATTAATAAAATGTTTGCAAAAATTCTTATGGACTGGAGAACCCACTTTGTGAACTAAATAAATAAGATCATCTCATCTATTAATTACGAAACGACTTTTTAGAGGTGGATTCTTGAAGGATAAGGGCTAATCATGATGAAAATATGATAAAGGTAGAGGAGGATCATCTGTTGTGCCAAAAACATCATTGAATGTCAGTAGGGATGATCCACTATCGGACCAATCTTCTTGAGAAAAAACTATTCAAGTTGATTGGATGTTGAGAGTTGCTTTATCTTCCATCAACAAATCAAATTTATATGCATTGGTAAAGAATAATTTAGAGGATTGTTTGGGTATAGGTAAATATATTTCTTTAATATTCCTAATGTTCTACCATTTATAGATATCTGATGGGTCAAATATTTTTTAATCTCTAAGAAGTTTATTGATAGAGATAAAAAATTAGTTTTCCTAGAAAACATATTCCATTAATATGAATTATGGAATTGTCACAGACATCATTAATTTTTAAAATTTCATTTTTGAATTAGGTCAAGAGAGTTGTAAAACTATTCCATAGATAATGAGAGAAATTTCCATAGAAATGATAAATTTATAACTCCTTGTTGAAACTGTATATCATATTTTTCAAGAATTCATACTAGTTTTCCATCATACCAATGAAAAAATAAACATCTCTTCCTTTTTTATAAATTTATATTTCTATGGATTCTACAAAAGAGTTAGCTTGTACATCATCCTCATTTTCCTAGAAATATGGGTTTTTAAAGGTAACAACAACTCCATGTAGTAATTAAAATTTGTTTTCTATGACATCAAAATTATTTTCTAAAGATGTAGACATTCTTTGTAATCCTGTGATGTTAAATATTTCATATTTATTCTCTTGGAATTGAGTTTTCTTATGCTTCTCGAATCTTTTTTCCATATATTCCTAACCTCTGTAATGATCATATCAATCAATTAAATGAATTATTAATAAATAATTGGTAACCTACTTTATTATTCTTTCATGACTTTTTGAAAATATTGAAACATTTATCTTGAAATAATTTCACATGGCATGGGATCAAGAGTTGTAGTACCCATATCCATATCTTGAGTTAATTCCATTAGCTATGACACTTCCCCAATACTATTTTTAGTTCATCTAGTAGATTATTTTGATATTTCTTCAAACATAGATGGTACCAAAATATTTACTTATTAAACGTCATATTTTTATGATATTAGACCACAATGAGTTCTTAGTTATACAGCGAACTCTATTACATTTTATTTTAAATATTCTAATTCGCAAAGTAACTTTATGTATCTATATTGAAACTTTTATGAATCACTTCTATATTTTTTTTGGTATTAATACATTTAAAACTTCTCTATGAATAGGAGAATTACTGTCTTGGTGAATATCAAAACTGTCATCACCATATTATTTTTGTTTTGAAGAATCATGTACTTCTTCAAGATTATTCGACTCATGTGATTTGGTTCTACCGACTCTTCATGTGGAAAATTATTCTAATTCTTGAATGATGGAACACACTATAAGAGGGGAAATTTTATGTCATTTAGAAATGGTAATATATAGAAATAGTAAAAATATGTGAGAGATATCCTATGATATCCTTTCTTTATGAACTTATATTAGTAAAAAAATATGGGTAGGAGGTGTATTCTCTCAAAAAAGAGTTTGTTCCCCAAGCTGAATTCTAATTTGTACTCTTCTTCATCTTAAAGAAATAATTCATTCTTCATCATTAATTAATCTTATCTCATTTTTTGAGATGATTCATCTACTAACAGATGAATTTATTGAAAATGAGATGACTCCCCCTGAGTCGTTACAGGTTCTAATCCAACAACTGAGGTCAAGAGAACCAACTTTATTATAAATAAATCCCAACCAAATCCACTTTTTTCTTCTAATAATTGTATTTAATTTCCTAAATTCATGAAAAATAGTTTGGTTACAATCATACAAGACAACTCCAGTGTTTCAAAAAAAAGGGTTAAAATTATTCTAAATAGATAAATTTTCAGAGACTTGTCCTGAAAATGAAACATACATAAATGAATTACCAGAAATACTTGAAGTTATTGCAGGTATAAAAATATTCATATGGATAATCTTAAGAGGCATGTATATATAAAATTCATTAATTTGATCAAAAGTTGAATTGTGTTACCTTCCCATTTGGCTTTCCCATTTGGTATTCTTCACATAGATTCTTTTTTCCCAATTTGGGATTATACATATCAGAAACAAAATTAATTTTATCCAAATTTCTCAAAGAAAAAAAGTTTAATGTCCATGACTTCAATTCGAAACCCGTGATTCATCAATTTAATCATTTAATCAAATTACATGATGTCTACACAAATAAATGAGATCTAGTGTGTGGACATTATATGTTATGGGGAATTAATGTTTAGACACTTATCATTAAAAATTATGAAGTCATTTTTAGAAAAATAAATTGATATAAATCATCACAATGTTGAGAGATACCTATCAGGGTGTGGTTAAATCCTGTAACATAAAGTACATTATTGATGGTAATTAACTGAGTGTTCCCAACTAATTTGATGCCATCTATGTTTCCTCCTTTATTATCACTGAATGTGACATATTATCCATATATTCTGGTTAGAGAGTGAAACTTAGTGTAATATCCACTAATATTCCTTGAACATCCACTAACCATAAATAATTTTGTACTTTTTTCATACATAAACTAACCTAAAATTTTAAATCAAACAATATAATTTATTATTATCCAAATTGTTTTAGGTCGAGAAATTTTTTCTATAAGAGATCTATGTATCTAGATAGGTTTTTGATTCCTAGACAAAATTACAACTTGTTTTATATAATCTTTCCATATAAGAACATTTTATTTTTCAAAAAATAATATAAAAAATGCTTAAATAGTGTCACACATATCCAAAATGTAAACTAGTAACATTAGGAAGGTGTTTATTATTTTAGCAAGGATTAAAATATTCTCTATATATATTGATTCTTTCACCTTGGCTTAAAATTCCAAAATTTTCTTTTCTATGTTAATTTCATCATGGATTTTATTTAAATAATCTTCTACTTTTTTAAAGAATCCATTAACATCGTTGAAATTTTGAACAACCTTCTATTAGTTCTCAATTGTTTTGACATTCTCAGTATTTGTGGTAGTAGATTTTTACATATAATTTATTATATTTATAATCTGGTTGTTCAGACAGTCCTATTCATTATTGATTTTATTATTATAATTTTGAATGGATTTATTTTTCTTTTTTAGGAATTCATACTTGATTTCCAACATGGTTCCGTTCTCATTTAATTATTTTTATTAGAAATTTTAATTTTATGATTAATGTTTATGGCCAAAAGAGTAATAAAAATGCACCTCATCTGGTTGTTCCATAAAACAAATGTTGTCCTTTTTATCAGTACCACTATCTTCTAATTTAGAGGATGTTCATTTTCTTGAATCATCTTAACCACTCTGGGTGGCCATCATAGTTTTGTAGGATTTCTTATAACTATCCTTATTAAAATATTTCATTTCTATGTTCTTATCATCTTTAATTTTTAGACAGCCAGTGTTAGACCTATCCCCAGTTACCCAGAGCTGATGCCTTATTGGTTACATTGGAATAAAAACATGGAATAATAATTCGAAAGGATTTAGTATTTTAGAATTATTGGAAACAAGATACTTACATAAGTTCATCCTTACAACTTGAAATGAAAAATAATATAGAAACTCTTTAGAAAACTTCTATAACTCCTACGTTATTTCATCATGTCATTCATAATATAATTATTATTGCCTTGTGGAAATGAAACATAATAAAGGGGTGAGTTCAAAAAATCAGTAAGAGTATGCAATAGAACGAAAGATAACATAAACATTAGACATGGTGAATAATTGAAAATATATGCCTTTAGAAATAAACTTGAACAAAATATGGTAGAAATATGAGTTGAGTAAATATTTCTATAACATAACATAATCATGGGTATTGTACTAGTCAAATAACCGCATGAACCATCAATACTATATTCATAATGAAGGAATTAATAATTCTGAACAATATAACATTACTTTCAATGCCTCATGCCAAGACCATAAATAATCGTTTTGGTAAGGCCTTGTGACGAGACCGTAGTTTTTATCATGAGACCTACTGATGTATCGATGGTATATAATTGGCCCCCCCGACACTTACTATGTACAATGAATTCCTCACACGAATGGGGATAAACATAATCAACATAAACATTCATATTGAAACTAATATATGAAATGTAAACAACTTTCCCCGAACATTAAACAAAAACACTAACCATTCTATGTAAACTGATGAATGATTTTAAGATAGAATATAAATAGAGAAAATAATCATAAAAAATTAAATTAAATATGGTAAATTATAAAATGGAATACTAATCCAATTAATACATAAGAAATAATGAAGTGTGTTGAAATAGAGGAAGATACTCTTGTAAAATCATTGAGTAATTCCAAAAAAATACTCTTTTACTTTGAAAAGAATAGTTATTTTGAAAAAATAATTGTATAAAACCAGAAGTAAAGTAAGATATTATTTTACTAAAAAAATGAGTGATTTTATAGATATATTGGTTTCCAAAAACATATTAAATATTTCCATTGAAAATTTGTAATAAATTGATATACTCACTTGAATTAGGCTTGCATTTCGAATACAATTTGAAAGATCCTTTTGAAGAATGTAACTAACCATAAAATAAAGAAGGATTTGTGATTTTGTACATATATTGAACAATCACACAGAATTTATGATGTTTATATAATAATACATAAGAATTTTATTGAGGTAATTTAGAAATTAAAAATAACCCGAATGGAAATGAATGTTTGGGTGGAAAACCCCTTACCTTAAATCCGAACGTGTTACACTCTTAAACATAAGGTCCTGGAATATGCAATTATACATATCAATAACTTATTTCATAACCTAATATACTTGTATTTTTTTTTTATCATAAATCAGTTTAGTGCATTTATGTTATTATTTATAAGTTATTATATTGAATTCTGTTGTTCTAGAGTGTTTGTTTCCATGATTTTCAAAATCGTTTCAACTGATTTTAAGTAATGAAGTTCATGTGGAAGGGTTTTAAATCTCTATAATTTTAGTAACATATTATTTATGATCATACATAGTTTTTAATGGTAATTTCCATCATTTTTTACTTGGAATGATGATGAATCATTAGATGACAACCTCTTTGATTATTTGGCGGTATTTGGTTTATTATGAACTATTTTTATCAAATTATTTAATAATATGTACAAATACTGGTTCCTGGATATTAATTAGGTTATGATACATGTATTATAGTCTGGTTCAACCATTAAAATGGTTTCATGACTAGTAATAAATGAGAAATTGAAGAATGAAATTCCGTCATCCACTAAGGTTATAAATAGGAACCTCATGGATATTGATTTCGTTTATAAAAATAAAATGGAGGGATTAAGAATATTGATGATGATAATTCCATTCAAATGATATTATTGTAGTATATAGATGATACTAGAGTTTATCATGGTCATTTGGACAGAGGATGTGAGGAGAGATAAAAAGAAATGATACGATCTTGAAAATAAGAGAAAAGGTAAGAGATCCCTTATGAAAAATTGACAGCCTAACGACGCCGCTAAATATTTTATAAGTTATAATGATGAGAGCCAAAGATTACCACATAATATTTAAATAAAAATGGAATTAAGAATAATATATAATACCAAACCCCAACATATTATAATGAAAAATCAAAGAGATAACATAAAATATGTGTTGACTAAAGGAGGACGGTTATGGATTCCCTTACCTTGTAGAGTAACTCCTAGAACATGATAGTTGGGTCCATGGGTGCTTAATGACCCATTTGGAGGTCTCTTAGAGAGGTAAAACCACCAGATCTTTGAGGATGAGGGATTTGGAATGAATGAAAACGAATGGATGAGTGGGTATTTATAGAAAAGTAGAGGGAGTTTTTTAATAATTTCAAAGGGACAACTCATTAGTGGTTTTTTCCAAACCATGGGCTTGACCATGGTATTTGACCATGTTTTTAGACACACGGGACACGTAATTCATATGTTACTATACATAAGTATAACAACATTTTATTTTAATTTTTATGTCTTTATGATGTCATTAAACTATTAAAAACACAAAACTGTATTTTTTACTATTCACAAAATTCAAATATTTTAGAAAAAATCCCAAAAATTTACCACAACCATTTTCCGACCATTAGAAATGAAAAATGATATCCTTTTTTCAGAAATAATTTTCTATATATTACTAATTTAATTTTTAAATAAAATCACTGTTAATTTGAAAAATAACAATTTTCAGGTATAATATGTTTTATATCATATTGAAAAAATCAATTAAGATCTCATTATATTATTATCTTAAAAAAATAAAATAATATCATTATTTACTACTAACAAGTGTCATATTACTCTTCATAAGGGTTTGTTACTATTCCCTAAAAATCATGTTTGTTTTAACAGACTCCAAATGACTTACTGGTCAGAACTTTAGACGACCGTTATTTGAAATTCCAAACATAGTAGAGGAAAAGTTGTGTTTAATGGATAGATTAAAAAATTCATACAAATATTTATTTTCAAAATCATGTGTTGTTACAGTCTAGATTGTTGTGTCCCAAATTTTTTGCACTCACAGTACCTTAAATCGTTTAAGTTGTCACTATACTTCCTATTCATATTGAAGGGTCTTCCGAAACCTCACATCTTATTATATAAAATTTTGAACTTCCATGAAAATTTATAAAGTTCATCATTTGATTAAGATTTAATTAAGAATTAGTATCCTTCAAATTCTTCATGTATTTGTACACTTTTACCACTTCTGTCATCTATATAAGTAAAAACATTCAAAGATCATTTTAATTTTTATCATTTAACACTCTTTAATTCTTGTTTCCATTTCCACTTAATACATAATGAAATTTTCGATGAGATATTTTTTTAATTTTAAATTGTTTAGTTTTTTATAATAGCAAATATTACACTCCCCTTGGGTGGAAATACAGTGATAACTTTCCGTTCTTGTTCAGGCTCACCGATTGGTGTTCCTAGAGTAGTATTATTGTTCATAATCATAGCTATTCTTTCATTTATTTATTTAATGATCTCTCTTTAATCTATTTTTAGTTTATCAAACTTAAAAATAGTTGTATCATATCAAAGAGATTTTACATTATCAATATCTTCATATGAAACTTATATAGTGATCCACACTTTATGTGCTGTTTGACATTGAGAGATATTGTTAAACTCATCTGGTCATAACCAGTAAATTATAATGCTCATATATTTAGGGTTAAAATCAAAATTTTCTTTGGCTTCATCATCCCATGTTTTATGTTATATCTTAGGATTTCTATAGGGATTAGTTTCATTAAGATAGACTATTCGGCCAATATTTTTAGATAAATGTTCATGATATCTTTTCAGAAATCATAATTTTCACCATTGAAGTACGAATCTCTAAAAATTGAAATACCTACTCAACTTTAAAACATGGAATCCATTTAGATATGGATCCATGGACTTCAAATTTTCATAATTTTGAACTCGAGAATAAATTTCCCAAAAACCAATTTTTCTCCCAGATGATGAATAATCTTATAAATCGACAATGGGTGAATTGAGTTCCTAAACGATTCTATAATATGGGACCACACACATCAAATTATCTTAGTTCAATTATTTATGTAATAATATGAAAAATAAAAATATTAAATCACATGTAATAGAAATTTAACCAAGAGATTTATAATCGTTCAGGGAACATAAATCCTATAGTCCACTTCACCAACACTCTACTCAACTAATTTGGGGATTTTCACTATGACGACCCTTTTTTCGAGGGCTCCCAGCTAAGTACAAGAAGTTTTCACATAATAAAAAGGTTGATGATCTTTCAACCAGAATATACCTTTACAATACATATCCATTATCTTAAACCAAAACTTGCACATAGTGTTAACAACAAAGAATGAAACAAGATCATTGAGATAAACATTTACAGTACACAGTCTCAAGCAACAACTGATAGTAGTGGAATATTCAAACTAGGAAAATTATAGTCTATAATGTATAGATCATGATAATATTTACTAAAACTCATAGAACGAATAATCACAAGAATAATATCTTTTTGGTTTGAACTATTTACATGTCTTCATAATTTTTTTAAAATTAAATCCACTATCTCCTCTCTTTTTTTATAGTGACAAACTAATATTTTTATATCTTGTTTAAACTTGATAATGATATAATAGTAATGATTTATAATGATTATACAGTAACCATGATACAATAGTCTTATTGGGGTAAGCATATAAACTTTTCAAATGAATGAATAAAGTTTTGTATAGCGATGTCAGAAATCTTATCATTCATTGGATATTTCTATTTGTGGAAAGTCTTGTGTAGAGTGATCATTCATTAAATTTATAATCTCAATTATGATTTTCTATGAATTCATGAAATTACATATCAAGAGTTTAGAAATGTTATCAAGAAATTCTAAAATAGTTAGTTCTTCAACAGATTCCAACTGAAAGTACTGATCATCATAAGAGAACTTTAATAAGATAAATTATATCTTCTTCATAAGATATACTACCGTCAATACCACATAAGATAATTCTCCAGTGTAAGAAAAAATGTTACAAAAATTCAACACTTAGCTTATTCAACTTGTTTGGGATATGAATACTCCATTATTAGGATAACATCCTTTCATATTTTCATCTGGAATAAAGAATCTACCTTGATAAACTCATTCGTACATCATAAGATAATGTCTTACATAGAAGAATAAATATAATCACTTTTTGATTATAATAATATTGTGGATGTTCTTCAATTTTTTTAAGCTCAAATACTTTATCACAGATCAAATTATTTACACATCATAAGAGAAACACTTCGAATCCCAATGTAAAATATATACAATCTGAATTAAATATGAAAAACTTTTTAGAATAAAACAATGTATTTTTTGAGTCATAAAAACACATAACACTAAGGTATATTAGAAAAAAAATTTCTTTCCAACATAATATCCCATATTATTTCAATATATTTCCTCTTTTTTAGATCTTTAAATTAATCACACGTGACATTTTTCCACTGAAACGTGATGATGACATGATCTTTCTCACCCATTTAAATATTCACTAACACTTTCAATGAAACACCAACAAGATCACCACATACCATGTGATGAAATGATTAAAAATAATCTCATAACACTTGATGTAGTCCAACATAGAAAGGTTAATAAATCCATCCAAGAATTACTGATTTTTTTCATGGGATCTTAAGAGCTTATGATATTCAATCCTCAGACCAAAAGAATTTTCCTTTTTATGGAGTCGTATAAGTCATGTTTTAAATGTTGAAACAACAATGGATTTCCCATCATGAATATGTGTAGGACCGTATAACTGAGGCTTCACAAGGTTATACTAATCAAGGTTCCCCTTGTAGGGATCAGAATATTACTATTAATCTTTTCAGCTATAGGATATAAAGAAAATAATGTGGTCTGGTGATTCACCAAATCATATCCCAGGAACAATTAGAGTTAAGGAGATAACTACCATCCTCATCATCTTTATCTACCATGTACTTATTATTTCATTTTTTTCTTGTAACTCATCCCCCATCTCTTATGGACATTCACCTATATTTCTTGAAATACGTTGAGTATTATTCATCCCATAATGGATACCGGTGATCATTTTGGATAAATTCAGAGGATAACACCTACCATGAGTGGAGTAATTGGTTTTTTAAATAAAATTTCACATTTACTTCATAGAAAATTCAAATTATTCTATGGAATCAAATTTTGGTTTCCCCTTATTATAATTATCTATAACATTATCCTTTGATTATGAATATATTATATGAATTTTTTTTTTAAAAATCAAATTTTTATGAACCTAATAGAATTTATGTGAAGAAAAAAATAGATTCATGCTATTTGTTTGGTAAAAGAGTATGAGGATGGGGTTAAAGAGTTCCTACACTTTGTAATAGAGCATGCATAAAGCCCTTCTCAAATCCCTTTTCAATGTTTATGTTATTATTATTCAAGAAAATTCATCCTAATGAGTTGGAAGGATACATGATTGGACATACAATTGGCGAAAAATATAAATGTGGGAATAATCTAGGGGTAATCATTAATGTGAACACTAATTGAGATGACACAACCGTTTATGGATCATTTGATATGAATACCAATATAAATGATGGTGGATATAGAATGTAAAAAATGGAAATGAAAATTTAATATTTACTTCATGGTTTTCCGAATTTTTTTGTGAAGTTAAATAAATATGAAAAGATACAATTTTATACCAGTTTCACTAAATAAAAAACATTTTTAGATATATTGAAGTGATATAATTTGAAAGATGGTAGTGGATGGAGTGACATCATTTAACAACAATAATTTGTCTCCTAAATTGAAGTCTACCAGAATAAAATGAACCTCATTTTCGAACAGATGATGCTAAATAAATTATAAGTTCAATGTGAATGATCTCTAAAAAATACATGTTTTCCAAATGATTGAAAATTATTTCACATGAACCATAAATCCCTCATAAAGTGGCTTATGTGTGGCACAGATAAATTAAAGAAACAAAAATCAATTACTTCAACAGATATATGGTAATTTACTATTATTCTATGATTTAGAATACTATATATATGTGAGGAAACCATGAGATTATTGAAATGGAATTAAGATACCATTATTAAATATGGGAAACTACGCCATCCATTAGACTCTATTAATTGGAAGAAATTTTATTACGAGTATCTTAAATTTTGAAGTGAACCAACAGACTTCTATCTTAAATAATCTAAATATTGAATAAATTATTTTGGTTTATATAGTATTACTCATAGTACATGAATATTCATGTTTGTAAATTATAACTTTCCACCATGCTTATGCATGAAGCAAGGATCCACTATATTTTCTCTGAATATATCATGACCCAAAAAAACAAAATAATGATATTTATGACTATTAGGATACATTGATCAAGGATATAAAATTGATATTGGATAAGATTGATACAATGTAAAATTCTCATGGAATGGAAGAACTCACATTGAGGGCCTTGTTTTATGGGATGATAAATGAATTTCCTTCTTATGGAAAGTTTTCAGGCTATACCATTCAAGGAATGTTGGGGTGTCTTATTTGTGAAGAATACAAACACTCAGTTTGGGTGAAACATTCCCCAAATACTATGTTATCAGGTCATCAATTTTTTTACCACAATGACATTAATATAATTCTTGGATAACAACATTTGATGTTAAAACCAAATAAGGCACATCACCATCATCAATATCATGTGATCAAATATTAAATAACGTAAAATATATTGAGACTATTTTAGGAAAACCTTTTTCGAAAAAATCAAAAGATATTTGGTTGAAAGAATAGATCAATTATATTTTAATTTCAATATTGGAGTAATTTATACATCAAGAATATTCTTAATTTCATTCATGTAGAAAAAATTTATTTGATATTGTTATTGGAACATTGATAATTTTCTTGTAAATGAAAAAGAGGTGATAAAGACAAGGTAATAAATTATTGAAAAGTTGACAAGGGAAGAGTTAGATTCAGTTCAGGATAAATGGATGAAATTTTATTCTTCCATTAGCTTACACTCTATCCAGATAATAAAAACAGAATTTTTTTATTTTCCCTAATATAGTAAAATTTTCAAATGAGTTTTCATAAAATATCAAGAATGTTGATTAAATTAAAAATTTTATGTTACATGGACTAAAATCACAAAACATTCATGGTTTGATGCAATATTATATTCTCATTTCATTGTGTTTCATTCAACCTAAAAATATACAATATACATTTACCATTCAGTACTTCCTTTTCAAAGTTATATGGGATAAAGTTATAACAATCCTATATTCTAATACACCCTTAAAAATTATTTATTACATAAAATTGTAACATGACACAATATTTAGGATCAAGATTTCTAGTTTCGTTGGGGATTAGAAATATTAAATAGTGACTTAAAACCATAAACACAACATCTTTATTTAAATCTTCTTTTATATGACCACTACAATCCCTCTTACTTAGCATTGCATGGGATAACCCGAGGACATGCATAAGAAAAGGGGGAGCCATAAAGCATTTGAAGGTTTTAAAAAAGTAATAACATGAATAATAAATACAAATTAGGCAATGAGAATATCAATTGAGAATAAGAGAGGCATGAACATAAAGGCATGATATAACCTGATTATCATAACATTGAAATGTGGCAACAACCCTTAACATGCTATTAGAATGATCCAAGTATCATTGCACATGGAGAATGAGTAAAACCTAATTTTACTTGAATTAGAGTGATTAAACCCTAATTGCACTTGACGTATCATGATACTAATCTTTAACCAATGCATTGGAGTGCTATCAGGGAGCACCCTTCTGAATCATTTCATTCCATGCATAAGTGTGCCACAAGGATAATATAACATGGATTCTTTTGACATAAAAAATTATTCCATGATAAAGGAACGTGGAATTTATAAATGAAACCCCATAATAAATATTAAAATTTTCATAAAGGTGAATACCCTTGATAGATAAAAGGGCATGGTATTCACTACACAATGACTTTGGCTTGGATAATTGTGGTGCAATTTCGGAAGCATAACGGTGTGATAAAAAATTCATAAAAATTTTTGATGATAGATAAATAGGTCTCTTATAATATGTAAATTAAATGGAATGTAAGGGGTAATATAGATAAATAACCCATCATAAGTAATATAATTTATACTCATAATATAAAAGAATTGCTTGAATGTAAATGTGGAGAAAGAAACTCATTACAAAATGTTGGCATGTTAACGGGTGTAAATGGGAAGCATTAATGAGAGAGAAATATGTATATAATAATTTCAATCATAAATATGGAAGTATGTTGGATGTTTTAAATCATACCCAATCATTTTTAATTCAAAATAAATGGGTATAACACCATAAAGAAATTTTGAGAAAAAGATAAAGGAAGAAATCCTTCAAACAATTCGGCATAGCAATGTGTATACATGGACGGCATCAATGAGAGATAAATGGGTCTCTCATCATTAAAACATAAATAGGACAGCTTATTGGAGGTGTGAAATCATACCCTAAAATTTATAATTTAAAATAAAAGGAAATAACTATATTAAGAAACATGGATAAAATGAGAAAGGAAGTAATGCCTTACCTGGAAGTTTGATCCCAAATGCCTTGGAGGGGATTGATATAGGCTTCCTGGGATAATGGGGTGACTTGGGAGGATTATAGAGAGAATATGGAAGAGGCAGGATGAACACAAAAAGCATTTATTAAATAGTAAGTGGGAGCATGGTGGGTTTATAAAGTAAATGGGATATAATTCCTTATTATTTAGGTTTTGGGCACCACACATTAAAAAAATCAAAACCACAAACCCTCCCATGGTTTTTGACCATGGTTTTTACTAAATTGGAATGAAAAACATTATTTTATAAGGAAAATGTCCTAATATCTTAAAATATTAGGATTTTTTATGTGGAGGTGAGTTACACTCTAAAATAAATAAATTTAAAAAGTTAAAATCTTTTTATAAGTCCTAGAGGGTCCACTAAGGATTTGTTAAATAAATAAAACAAACCTAAAATTACATTATTATAATGTTAACTCATATATTGGCCGAAAATAATGTTTATAAAATTTTATTACACCACTATTGGGTCATTATGATTTCATAAAACACATTATATATTTAAACAATATTTAATTTTTACACAAAATTTCGGCAATCTCAGAAAATTATGAAAAATTCACCGCTGAATAATTTTGACACCATGATTCATAAAATAATATTAATTTTATCTAAATAATTTTTTAAATATGTGAATTTTAAATTTAAAATAAAAAACCAATATTTATCAAAAACTCATGGGTCTTGATAAAAACAGCTTTCAAGCATTAATAAAAAGTACAATTGTATTCATAAAAAATATATGATCATTATTATTTATTAAAAAGTAATTTATTAATTTCATTTTATTAAAATATTATTTATTTAAAAAATCCATTAATTCATCAAAATAGATTTCTTAATTTAATATTAACTAAAATACTATTTTTTATTAAATACTATTTACAAAGTAACAATAAAATCAATTTATATTATTTATTATATACAAAAATAATACACATAGTCATAGTCCTAGTGTCTTGTCAAATATCCCCTTATAACACCCTCACTTAACCTAAGGGTATGGTGTGCAATGGTGACACACTCTTGGGGTGGCTCGGATAACATTTCTCGGGTGGTAATCCCTATCAACATCCACTTCTCCCATAGGCGGTTCAATTCAAGATTAACGTGTTGAAGATCAACTTGGGCTTGGACAAGAGTGAAACCCAATGACACCATCTCCTTTTTTATCTCTAAAAAAGTGATTCATACGGAGAAATTCTATAAGATGAGGCCATCACATCCTTTTTCGATATAAATTGGATTTGTTAAAGCCTGATATTTATACAAATCATGTGATCACTATTCAATGGAAATATTACCAATAGTCACAATTCATAATGGTATTTTAAAATCCAAAAACATACATATATGTAATTACATATTTTATATACCCATTTTACATAATTAGACATCATATCAAGAGTAATTTTCATTAATGAATGTTTGGGTCATTACAGTATTCCCCCTTTATGGAATTTCACCTTCAAAATTTCTTTTTCCCAGACAAAAAAATATGTGGTTAATTGTACATCATCAACTCCTTGGATTCCCACATTGCCTCATCAATCCTCTGGTTTCTCCACAACCCCTTCATGAGGGTCATTGTCTTATTTTGAGGAACTTTTTTTCTACGATCCAAGATCATCACGTACTTCCCTTCATGAAAGAGGTTATTCTCTAATGGTACCACCTCTAGATTGAGTACATGCAATCAGTCTGGTGTGTAATTACTCAATAGTGATACATAGAATACATCGTGTACTTGATAGAGGTTTAGTTGTATTTATATTTGATAGGCCACCGCTCCAATGCGATCAAGGATCTCGAAAGGGACGATGTAACATGGGCTAAGCTTTAACTTCTTACCAAATATCATAACGCTCTTTCATGGTGATATGCAGTGTAATAAAATGTCTCCAACATCAAAATATAGGTCTCATCGATGATTATCATCCTTTCTCTTTTATTGACTCCACGAAGCTTTAATGTTCTTCTAGATGGTGTTAACCTTCTCCACCATTTATTTGACCATTTATGGACTTAGGAGTTTTCTCTCCCCAACTTCATCCCAACATGCTAGTGTTCTTAACCTCTTCACATACAGGGCTTCATAAGGATCCATTTGTATGCTTGAGTGGAAACATTTATTGAAAGAGAACTTAACCCTAGGAAGATGTTGATTCCATCCTCATTTGAAGTCCATCGACCATGCTCTCAACATGTCCTAAAGTGTTTGGATAGTCCGCATAGATAGGCCATAAATTTGTGAATTATAAGAAGTACTGAAGTTCATCTTAGTATTTAGAGCATGTTGAAGGATCTTCCATAACATAGAGGTGAATCTTATATATCGATCGGATACAATCAATAGTGGTACCCCATGAAGCCTTACTATGTATCTGATTTTTATCTATGCTAGTTGATCCAGTGATAAATATTCTCGAATTGCAATGAAGTGTGAAATATTTTTAAGAAAATCCACAACAAACTTGATATCATTGTTTCTTTTGGAAGTCTTTGGATGTCTAGTGACAGAGTCAATGGTTATGTTCTCCCATTTCTATACTAGTATGGTTAATGGTTGCATCATCCCCTTAGAATTATGCCTATCATCCTTCACTTGTTGACATACCAGGAACATTGATGTATACTCAACGATCTCATTTTTCATTTTACCCCACCATTAATGCTCTCAAACATCTTGATACATCTTTGTGTTTCTTGGGTGGATGGAGAAATATGAACAATGTGGATCATCCTGATGTTCCTTCTTTAAATCCAGATTCGATGGAATACATAGTCTTGACCCAAATATCACAGTTATTTCTTCATTGATATTGATCTCTGAGGATTTCTCTTTTATAATAGTTTCCACCTTCTTCTAAATTCCAACAACATCCTTTTGAGCATTCTTTAACCCTTCCAAAAGAGACGTTCGAGAAATCATTTGTGAAAGGATTTATGGTGTTCCCTTCTTTATGATTCCTATTTCCATCCTCATATAATCTATGAATATTTGATCCTTTTCAATTCTCATCAATGATAGAATATCTAGGTTATTTTTACTTATATAATCATACTCCTTTTTATCTTTACCAATGTGGTAATGGATTGAGTAGTCATAATCTATTATCAGTTATAATCATCTTCATTAGCACATATTCAAATCATTTTTTGAGAATATATACTTGAGGCTTTTGTGGTTCATATATATTTATCACTTCTCCCCAAATAGGTAATGTTGTGTAAATTTTAAAGTGAAGAATACTGCATCCAACTCCAGATCCCATATTGGATAGTTTTTCTCATGAACATTTAATTTCCTTGAAGCAAAAGTATTTACTTTGTAATTATTCATCAACACATAGCACATTACCTTCTTCTAAGAACCATTAAATACCAAAAAAAGATCTCCACTTGTGGGTAGTGTGAGTAGAGGAATACTGATAAGCCTCATTTTTAACTCCTTGAAGCTATCTTCTCATTCATCACTCCAAGAAAACTTGGAAACCTTCCGTGTTAGATTGGTAAGATGGTTGGGAAATCAGGAGTAATTTCTCACAAAACAGCGTTAATATCAAGTTAACCACAAGAATCTATAGATATCTGTTATCTATGTTGGCCTCAAAAATCCCTCTATTGCAGCTGTATTAGAGAGATCTAAAAATACCCCATTTCCTGTGATGATATGACCCATGAATGAGACTTTCTTCAACCAATACTCACACTTATTTTACATTTCATATAGCTTCTCCTTTCACAAGGTCTCTATTTCCATTCTTAGATTCTTCTTATTCTTCTCCTTTGTTTTGGAGTATATTAGAATATTATCTCTAAAGTCTATCAATAATTTGTCGAGGTAATATTTAAATACATTATTCATGAAGTCCCTGAAGATTGTTGGAGAATTAGTGAGTCCGGAAAGCATTACTATGAATTAATATTGTCCATACATTGTACGAAAAGTAGTCTTGGGGATATCTCTCTTCTTCACTACTACATGGTAATATCCTGACCTAAAATCCAACTTGGATAAGTTTTCATCTCCATGTGGCTGATTGAACAAGTCATTAATTCAAGGAAAATGAAACATGTTATTTATTGTGATTTTTTTGATCTCACGATAATCAATGAAATAGTGCATTGACCCATCCATATTCATGATGAAGAGGACTGATGCACCCCATGGTGACCACTTGGGTGTATAAACCCTTTATCCAGATACTCTTGTAGTTGTTTCATCAGCTCCTCAAGATCCACAATAACCATTCTATATGGTGTCTTGGATATTGGAAATTCCCCAGGTATAATATCAATTGAGAATTCCATATCTCTTCTAGGAGGAAGACTAGACAATTCCGTGGGAAACACATCAGGTAATTCCATCATAATAAGAATGCCCTCAGGGATGGTTGCAACATTAGACTCAGTCATCTATGCCAGATAGATATGCTCATAGGGTAGTAAAATCCACACTTGAGATGATGGTTCTAAAGAAGATTCATCTATCTCCTTTCACTTGTATAACATTAGGGGTTAATTCTCCTTATAGAGAGATATTTCCCTATAATAAAAATTTAGGTTGTCTCTATATAAAGAAAGCCAATATATTCCAATAATTGTATAAAATTCCACTAGGGGGAGTATGGCGATTTTCTTAGGGAAGTTAAGTCCACTAATTATGGTAGGGGAGAAGTTATATTCATGTAATGCATTGATTGCCCCATTTGTCGTACTCACCGTCATCTTTACTTCCATGATTTGTGGTGGTGTTGGGAATATTTTACTAAACCATTGGGATATAAAATAATTTATAGAACCAGAATCAAAAAGTATCTTCTCTATTCTTGAATGAATAACTAGAGTACCTTTCCCCACTTTGTTTATGGGGTTCAATTCAGCAGTAGTGATGAAAAAAACTCACCTCTACCTCTTGAGAGATTGTTGGTTGCCTACGAAAACCCATGGCTCAGGGAACTGGATTGAAAAGTTCACTGGATATTTGTAGTTAAAGCAATGAACAACATGTTTAGGTTCAAACAAAGCATTACTCTCCTCTACAACAGCTGTGGTTTTTTATTTTTTGGCTATTAATATCTAGGTTCTATTCTATTCTACACCTAAATCATTTCCTCAACCCCTTTTGGAAATTTTTGGGGTGCTTATTTCAGCAACATGGAAGGTGGGGTTCTGTATTTTTATAGCACCATTGGATTTAAACATTGTAAGACAAGAATTAAAGTTCTCCATATGCTTTGTATCCCTTTGATGCCCTTGAGATTCACTGATCTCAATTTCAACCTTGAGGGAACATCAAACAATTTCCGTATAGCTATTGAAGTCAAGGATCTTTAGGGTTTTCTGTAGGCTAGGTTTCAGCCCACCAAAGAAACGGTGAACCTTGCATTCGAGGGTAATGAAAAAGACAGAGACATCCTGTGAATGCCTTGTGAAGCTTTCTGCGTATGCTTTGATGGATTCATCATCTTTTTTCTTGAGGTAAAGGAAGTATATTTCCATATTATGTTGAAGGGTGCAAGGAAAATATTTATCAAAAAACATGTTTATAAAATCATTCCATTCCAATGCCTTGATATCCTCCACATGCTTCATATTTTTTATCAATGTCCACCATTGATTGGCTTTACCCTCCATATTAAGTATCTAGAATAACCTCCTCTTTTTCAGAACATTGAAGAATGTATGATATCTTTTCAATGGAGTTGATCCATTGTACTACAATTGAGGGATCAGATGATCCATTAAAAGTATGAGGCCTTTGTCTCATGAAGATCTCAATTTCGACTTTTTATTTCGGGGGGGGGGGGGGGGTGGTTGAACACTCCTTTTGACACATGTTTCAATTCAAATCTTGAGTTAGCTGAGAGAGTATCATTACAATGTTTGTGATTCTCACACCCATTGGATTGGAAATTACATTAGAATAGTCCTCACATTGATTTTTGTATCATTTGTTAACCTGAGTCCTCCTATTACTGGCCATTGGATGATATAAAAAGATAGTTTGGGGTAACACATAATGTGAAATCCGAAGACAAAAATGGATGACTTATAAATTACATATATTTTCTTAACTTATTAATTTATAGGCTTCAGTCAATGGTATCCATGATTTACTTCCAAATATATATTATTACAGGCATTTTTTATTCCCCTAATAATGGTTCATACTAAGGTTATTAGTTTACCGTAGCATATCTCATGAAATTTTCATAACCAAGAGTGTAGCAAGGCCCATTGTCATGTACCAGGATACCCCGGGTCAAGCTTGAAACTCCTTGTTGGAGTTTTCACTCTAATGTACATCTCTTCCAGAGCCGCCACTACCTGATCGTATCTAGAAAGGGAAGTATTTTCTTGATAAACTACCTACTAAATAATCACAAAAATATCAGGGATGTTATTATTACCCTTAGTTTTCTCCCTAAGGCTTTCACTAGGTTTTTCTAATCCTAATCCCAAAAATAACTAAACCCATCCTTTGATACCAACTATAACTACCTTTATTTTTAATATGAATTTAAACATGATATATTACATAAAATATTAACTTGATACAACATATAATATCTATATTTCTAATGTATTTGAGAGTAGTTACATTACATAAGGACTTAAAACATGAAACAGAACATTTTTATTGAAAAATTATTTTACAGGACCACTACATTTCCTCATACTTAGCATTGCTTGGGATAACCTGAGGATATGAATAATAAAAGGATGGGATATAAAGCCCAGTAAGGGAGTAAAAAAGGAATAAAATTAAGAATACAATACTTGTTAGGAAATAGTAATATCAATGGAATATAAGAGAAACATGAACATAAAGTAATGATATAGCATGTTTTTCATATCATGGAAATGTGGAAACAACACTTAACATGGTATTAACATGAGCCAAAGATCATTTCACATGGAGCGTGAGTAAATTGTCATTTCACTTGAATTATCATGTAAAAACAATCATTGAAATTGACTTATTATGATACTAATCTTTACCCAATGCATTGGAGCACTATCAGGGTGCACCCTTCTAAATCATTTCATTTCATGCATATGTGTGCCACATGGATCATATAACATGGATTCACTAAACATAATCCTTTATTCCATGATAAAGTAAAGTGGAATTTATACATTAATCCTCATAATCAATATGTAAATTGGAATAAATATGAATACCATTGATAGCGAAATGGACATGGTATTCCCTACACAATGACATTGACATGGAAAATCACAGTGTAATTTCAGAAGCATAACGATGTGACATAAGGATTCATAAAAATGGTTGATGATTGAGAAAGGGTGTCTCGACATATATACATGAAATAGAATGTAAGGGGGTCATATAGATAAATATTGCAACATGAGTAATAGAATTTAGACTCATAATACAATATAATTTCTAGAATCTAAATGTAGAGAGAGAAATTCATTATTGAAGTTCAGTATGGCAATATATGTACATGGGATGAATTAAGGATAAAAAGGGGTATCTAATCCTTTCATCCATAAATTGGGATTTATGGGGGAGGTTAAAAATAATACCCCAACATTTGTAATTTAAAATAAAAGGGCATATCAACATAATGAAATTTGGACCAAAAGAGAAAGGAAGAAATCCCTTATGAAATTTCAGCATGGTAACTGGTATACATGGAAGGCATAGATGAGAGAGACACATGTCTCCCATCATTAAAAAATAAATAGGATAGTATAGGGGCGGTTTGAAATCATACCCCATTATTTATAAATGAAAATAAAATGGCATAACATTATTATGAAACATGGATAAAATGAAAAAGGAAGGAGTCCCTTATTTGGATATGTAATCCAAATGGATTGGGAGGGGTTGAAAGAGGCTTCTTGGGATATTGGTGTGTCTTGGGAGGATTCAAGAGAGAGGAGGGTAGATGCAAGACGAATTCCAAAGGAATTTAGTGAAGAGGAAGTGGGATCATGGTTGGGTTTATATAGGAAAAGGGAGAGAATTCTTTATTATTTAGGTTTTGGGCACCACACATTAAACTAATCAAAACCACAAAATAACTCATGTTTTTTGCCAAGGGTTTTTGCCAAAGGGGAGTGGAAAAGACTATTTTATAAGGAAATTAAGTACAATCTTAAAATATAAGGTTCACTTATGTGGAGATGAGTCACACTCTCAAGGAAATCAATTAAAAAAGATAAAATGTTTTATTAGTCTTGGAGGGTCCATCGAGTCTTTGTAAAATTAATCAAACAAAACTAAACTCAAATTATTTTAATGGGAAAACATATATTGGAAGAAAATTATTTTTATAGTATTTTATTACATAACTATTGGGTCATTATGATGTCATAAAACACATTATATATTTTAATGGTATATAATATTTACCCAAACATTCAAATTTCTCAAGAAATTATGAAAAAATAACCGTTGGATAAATTCAACATCACAATTTCAAAAATAATATTCATTTTTTTAAATAATTTTATAAATATGTGAATTTATACTTTTAAAATAGAATCACAACATTTATATAAAATTCATGGGTTTTGATAAAAACACCTTTCAAACCTGAATAAAAATTATAATTGTATTCATAAACATAACATGAAAATTTATATTTAATAAAAAGTAATTTATTAATAGCATTTTATTAACATATTATTTAATTCAAAAATCCATTAATTCATCAAAATCGATTTTGTAATTGAATATTGATTAAAATAATATTTTTTAATTAAAAACTATTTAAAAAGTATCAATAAAATGAATGTATATTCTTTAATCTATACAAAAATAATACACATAGTCATAGTGTTAGGGTCTTGTTACATAACCCCTTATAACATCCACATATTACCTAAGGGTAAGGTGTTCGATGGAGACAGACTCTTAGGGTGGCTTGTATAACATCTCTCGGGTAGTAATCTCTATCAACTTCCACTTCTATCGTAGGCGGTTCCATTCAAGATAAATGTGTTGAAGCTCACCTTGGGCTTGGACAAGATATATGCCCAATGACACCAACTCCTTTCTAAGATTTGACATATGGGATTTGTACATAGGAATTATACTGGATGAGTCCATAACATCCTTTTCTAAGTAAATTGGATTTGTTAAAGACTTATATTTATACTAATCATGTGATCACTATTCAACGGCTGTATTAACAACAATCCTAATTCATAATGGTATTTTAAAATCCAAAAACATAAATCCAAGGAATTAAATATGTTATATATAAATTTTACATAATAAGACATTAGATCAAGAGGAATTATAATTAATGAATTTTTGGGTTATTATTGAACTTATGGAATAGACCATGTTTGAAATCTTGAATAAGAAGGTTTTAGTCAAAATATGTGAGTTGGAAATGTTCTTCCCACCATAATTATAAGATATAATGGTCCAAATAATGTTTCAATTGGTTATAGTGGTTAAACTATGTGGTCCTACGCACTATAGATGGATTCAACCCATTGAATGATATATGGTGATTTTGAAAGGGCATGTTTTGAATTTATGTCGGCCAGGAGGTTGTATTATCAAACGATATATTTTTTAAGAAGCTGTTTAATTATGTTCCGATTACCTATTAGATGTTTATAGAATTAGTTTCCCAATGTATCATCACAATAGTCACCTTATGAGGAAAGGTATTTTCTTAAGAGTCGTTGTTAAAATTACCATCATAGATTAGGAGAGATAAAACATTTACATTTTAAATAATAGTGAAATGTTGATACAATTATTGAAGCTCATGTATAAATTATTAGAGACTGGAATTTGAAATGACTTGAATGATGAATATTAAATACACATAATCAATAGTTTATAGGATGGTTCTGAGATCATATTTATAAATAGTTATATGAAAATATGAATTCAATTGTAGAATGACTTCAATAGATAGCTGGCGGACCAAATGAAGTTGTCATATCTCATACACATTTTTAATCAATGGATATAGATTCTATACAAAATAAAATGATGAACAGAACATGATGAAAAATATTGGAGTGATAGTTGTATCAAAATTGATTCACATAATTGGTTTTAAGGATAGAAAGTCAGTTTATTACAATATTTCATATTCCATCATTATCAAAAAGACATAGGAGTTTGATTATACAACATTTCAAGTGTTAGTTTTACATTGAAAATGGGTTTTCAATAGGATCATAGTGAATGTTTATGTAATTGGATTCATGAAGTTGAATTTTAGTTTTGAAGCGGAAAATGATGAGCTGATCATAATGGAATCACAATAAGTGTTATTATCATATGTCTCAAATCCAATGAACATGAATTGTTCAATTATATTACTGGAGACTAAAAAACAATACAGTAATGTGAATGATTAATCAAAGGTGATTCTTTCATTGGTAGATAACAATTATTTCATATGGGTATGAATGTAAACAATATATTGTACATTAGAAGGGACTACAAATATGGAAATTGGATTTTCTATAGAGCAACCAAAACCATTCATCCTTCAAAAAAAAGAGTTCAATGATAAGGATAATTTGTTTTTAATATACCCTAATTTTCCTCATAATATTATGTATTATCTACTATATTAACATAATATAAAGTGAATGTTTGACTACTCGTGTTGATAATATCTTCTACACATGATGATGTTACGGATATTGAGGAATAATAGATGATTGATTATGAAAATATAGAATTATTAGGTGATGAATAGTATGATAATGAAACAAACATAACTGACACAGTATCATAGTGTTGACTAAAATTATCAAAGATCAAATCTTGTGTATAAAATTTTAAGTTGGATGGAATCAACGTGACCAAACATTTGACTAATTGAGAATAATTCTCATTGACATGGTGGAAAAAAGGAATCTCACCACTATAAAAGCGGCTAGAGGTACCTATTCCCATTCTCACATATTTTTTGCTAATGATATTACTATTTTAACAAAGGGGGATAGGAAAAACATCACTCACCTGAAAGAGGCACTACTACACTATGAGAACGTTTCAGAACATGAAATTAATTGGAGTAAGTCTTTTATATACATTGGAATGAATATCCCAGCTATAAGGAAGACCCATCCAATGAAAAACCATGGTATTAGGGATGGATCCACAACATTTATTTACCTTGGTGTTCCTTTGTTTTAGGGAAATCTTAGAGCATTACACTTTTCAAAAGCCTTATCCATAGTCCGGAAAGCTCTTTCCTCTCGAAAGGGAACATCTCTCTCAACGGTAGGATGTGTACGCCTTGTTAAACATGTTGTCATCCCAAAATTGGTTTATTACATAATGGGGTACATGTGGCCTACCTTTTTTGTGAATAAAATGAATTCCATGTTAAATAATTTTGTCTGGAGTTGGAAATTGATGGAAAAAACTCATCGCTACCAAGTAGAGAAAATGTTGCATTCCCACCATGTAGGGAGGACTGGGCATTAAAAATTTGAGTTGATTGAATTAGGCATTATAGGAAAAATTATTTTGGAATCTCATTCATTATAAAAATTCCTCTCTAGATTTCCTAAGAAGCTGGATTCTTTCAAGGAACACTAGTAGTAAACATGGGTAAATGGACTCATTAATCTGGTTTCGACTACGTTTTCTGTTCCACGTCATTATGAGGCATTCCTGCAGGGTGGACAATGCTGATTCATCTCTGTAATTATGGTATGCTAATTAGACTGGAACACCTCTCATTAATAGGTTAAACACTGAAGACTAGAATATTGACCTCATAAGTACTATCAAAGAACAACTTTACATCCACGATGACCTTCCAGATGAAATTGCTTCCATCATTGAATGTTATGAATTTATTAAACTGGATGAAATGGTGAATTGGTATGGTTCATTAAATTGACTTCTAGATTCAAAATGTTTCCATAGGCACTAGATGTAGGGGGAATGCAATTGCATAGGTCCATTAAATATAAACCAGTTACTCCCTTCAAGATTCACACATTTATGGACACTTTTTTCCAAAAAAAATTACATTGGATGAAAATAAACAAATGTTCGGGATTTCCCTATGCTCGAGGTGCATAATATGTCATCGTCATTGTGAAGATGTAAATTGTCTATTCCTGGCATGAAACATTACACTATCCCTATGGAAAACAGTTCTCAACACCATTGATCTTAACCTGCGTAACCCCAATTCTGTTCTATTTTTTTTTGCACACACTACTCCATGTCCAGCATTCCATGTAGATTACAATGCTACATCAAGTGGCTCATGATGAAGTCCTTCATGATTTCAGAAAATCCTGTAATAACTCAATTCAAAACTAGCATATATATCATGAAAATTTTGTGGTTATCATCATTATTGTGGCCATACAAAATAATGACGTTATGATCAATGTGGATTATAGTACTTTGGTTAGGGATTGCACGATCCTTAAGAGATTATAAGTTTTAGGTTTTTATCTCATGCCAAGGGAAATGATGGAGGTTGTATGGTCTACCCCCTTAAGTAGATGTTTAAAATATAACACAGATAGAATCTCTGGGTAAAATCCTGGACTATCAGGCTTCAGGATTATTTTCAAGTACCACCAAGGGGATGTAGTGGAATAAAACTACAGTCTTTGTGGGTATCCCACTACCATGGAAGATGAAATGATGGTGATAATAATTTCAAAGGAATTTTTTTCAAAGACACAGGAACATTATTTAGTTTGGGTGTGACTCTTCCATGGTTTTCCATGCAATAATGGTGGTCTAGAATAGAATATCATTGAATCTTGTATTTAATGTATTAATTGCCTTGATAAGATCTCTTATTTGGACTACTTTATCACAGACACTTTCCAAGAAGATAATTACAATATAAACGGTCTTTCAAAAAAGGGGTCCTGGAATATTAATGCATACACCTTCACACTCTGCCTAATAACCTGGTTCCTCTTCTTAATTGAGAAAAATTCTAAATGCCATATTTTCAACTTATGTAACTCTTTACACATTTCAATATAAATTCCTCTAAGCTTATTTTGTCAAAAAAAATATTCTTTAATGGTTGTTGGAAAATATGATTGATCCTTTTGGACTATTCATACCATGTTTTATCTTTAGGATGCTAAGTGTAAAGTAAATCCCCATCAACTAGGTATATATACACATATTTTAATGTAGGAAAAATGAAATTCTCTTGTTATTCACCCTGATGAGAAATCATTTCAGGTGAATTGTACTCAACAATATTTTATTTGAAATTATTTATTTTATCTAATTTGATTAAAGATTGATAATTTATAAAACTAAAAAGGATTTATCAAAAATAAACAATGTTCATTAAAACCAATGTACCCCTATCATAAAGTAAGGATAGGGTTTGCTTTATTAGAGAAGAAATTGATATGTAATTTATATAATTTTTTTATGTAACATGATCCAAACAATATTACTTTGTTGATATGTATATTTAAGAATCAAAACCCGAAGACACATCCATATGCGTCATGTTCTATGGATGTAAGCCCACATAAATAAAGTTGGTAAAATAATTGAAGAAGAGAAAAATTAGTATAAGAAACATGTTTAAGTATGACATAATTTTAATTTATTATGATTTATAACTATATTATAGGAAAATATCTATTTATGATAATATGGTTTTCATATAATTTATACACAAGAATCATTTACGTCTTTACGAGAAGATAAACTACTTTCAGAAGCTTTTAAGAGACTGTAACAATATGGTCATGTTAGAGGTGTATGCTTTAGAGTGTCTCTTAAAACATATTTTCAGAAATTAAGAACATAAGAATATAAAATACATGATAACCAGATTTCATGCATAAATAAATTCTTTTTTAGATATTATTGTTGAGTATGTTTTAACAGAACAATATTTGTGGAAAGATCAAAGTTAACTAGTTTTGGAACCAAGATCAACACATAAAAAACCAAATAAACCCAATCAAAATGAGACTAGTCATTCCCCTCAACTACATACCTTATAGGATGTAATCATTTTTTTTATTAAACATTATCTTAAATGTGAAAAAAATAACCTCTGATAACTTTATATTACTAAAATAATTCAAGGTAATGTTTTATGTGATTTCTATCTATCGATACCAACTAACCACTATGTTGTGTGGGGTACGGTGTATGATATCCCGAAGAAAAAACTTCACACAAAATAACTCCCAATAGATCTTGTGAGAGTGCAGATTGAAGTAGGTAAAGGTCCGAAAAGGTTCCTATTCATCATGATCATACAGTTATTACAATGGTCAATGATTCTATTGGAATTTTGGTAGCAAGGTAATATAATATTACAATGATATATGAGGTATGCCCTAAATAAAATTTTTCAAATTAAAAACATGAAATATTTGATGAAAAATGTCTAATGTGTGATATGGTATTATAGATGGATAAAATAATGGAAGAATTGCAGGTCTGATCAGGTAAATCTACTAAATCGACCAAGGGAACAAAAAGACCTTTCTCGATTACCTTATCCACAATAGTTCCACTATAGTATATATAAGCATTATAAGATCACGAAAACATCACATCCAATGAAAGATATATGTCATGAATTCCATATTAAGAAGAGGTATTTGTAACATTCAGTACCAAAATAGCTTTTCTTGAGAGTATAAATGAAATTCTAATTTTTGAATGGCTGGGAGTCAGAATTGTTAATACAAATATAAGATACATTTCCAAAATACGTCATTCCAAAAACTAATATAATATATTTACAATAGTTAAGAACTATTAATATTTTATATAGGATATTATATTACTACTATATAAAGTGAAAACCATGTGATGAAATATTTGGATTTATTAATCCTTGTATCATATTTATGCATGAAATTTTTATGGAGTTGGCCGAAATTGATATTGAAAAAGATAGGCTAAATGAGGAATTTGAGAAGAAAATAATAGACGAGAGACTATCTTTTTCTTATAATGTGGGGAAAAACTTTAGAATATAATCAAATAATATATAATTTTTCATTACTAATTTTATTTTATTTTTTGGGATGCAATAGATGCTAGATGAAATCAATTTGGATACCCTAGATATTTCATTGGATCAAATGCATGTATTTGCAAAAAACTTTCCACACATGATGTGTATTTTGAATTTTTAATGAACTATAATCAAAATTATAAATATAAACCTAAAATTATATGTCATAGTTTGTCCTTCAAAAATATTATTATTATGATAAGATGATCACTAAATATAGGATAAATCATATTATGAGGTGGGTTCCTAAAAATAAAAATCCTATTAATTACTTCACATTGAAAAAGAATACAGTATATATAAAAATATTTAAATATCAAAAAATATATCAAAACAATTTATTTATTTTAGTCAATTTTGTTGTAGTGTCTGAAGAAATATAACAACTACGATTGTGGATATCATGTCTTCCAGTTTATGAAAGATATCTATACCATGAAAAGGCTATCATACCCAAACATGTAATTTCTTAAGGTGATTACCATTTTATTAAAAATATTTTTTAATCATTTGTTTTTATATATTTCCTCAGCACTACCAATATTTTCGACAATCTACATAATCACAGGAAGAAGTAAATTTGTTTAGAGATGAGTGGACATCATTTCCAATATCAAATTTATGTAATTACGTAATATTTTTGTGATCTAGTATAGGATATGTTCTTAGAGAAAAACAAGATATGTGAATCATTAGTATCGTAATGATTATATATTATTTTTGATATTTTTCTGATGGAGATATATATTGGCAGAAATAAACATTTATATAAAGGAATGAGATGAATACGTAGTGTTATAATTTATATATACATAATGAATAAGTGACTTCCAACTATATATATAGTTAATTTTCTCATTATTTTATCGCATTTTTTAGTAAATTTTTTTATCATTTTTATCTGATAATAATTATTATAAATTTACACCCTTGTTAAAAGCACACATTCGATAATAAAAACCATGAAAAAAATTTATATTATCTTCATAATTTATGAAAATGGTCCATAATTTATTTTTATGTGTAATAATTGACCACACATTAGCCAGAAATAGGATGGGGCTAGTATGACTTGAACTGCATGTTTTTAGTTTAAAATGAAATTTTAGAAAAATATAATTCAGATAGTCAAAATCAAGAAAAATATTAATTTTTTTAATACATTAGGAAAATTATCCATAATCCATTTTTGATGTATTGGAATAAACCTCACCTCATTCTCAATCAAGATGTAACTGATATTACTCAAATTTTGAGATATGTGTTTAAAATTGGATTTTTAGAAAAAAGAAATGTGACATAATCAAAATTGAGAAAACTCATTTATATTTATTTGTTACTTTAGGATAATGAAACCTAGGTCATTTTTGATATCTAGGAATGAGTCTTAAATTAATCTGATAGACATTGTTCTCAATATGACTCAGTGTGTCCGTCGTGGTTTTAAAATTGACATTTCAGGTCCAAACAGGTTTTACTCTCTAGAAATAGATAAAACCTTCTTCGATTATCTTTATAATTTATAAAAATTATCCCTAATTTATTTTTGATGTATAGGAATTAGTCTCACATTAAAACAAACACACTATGTGACCAATATGACTGAAAGTGCATGTTTTAATTTTAAAATAAAAAGTTAGTAAAAAATCAACTAACATACTCAAAACCAATAAAACACATTTTTATTGTTTTGATCCTTTATAAAAATGATATATAAGTCGTTTTTTAGGTGTAAAAATTATTCGCACCTCAATCTGATGTATAGTGTGACTAGTATTACCCAAAATGTGTGGTATGAGTTTAAAATTTACATTTTTGTAAACAAGTAAAGTAACGTAATAGAAATAAGGAAAACACATTAATATTGATTCAAAAATTTAATTATATGATCCCATAGTAATTTTTTATGTGTATGAATTATCCCCATCCCAATCTGATCCACAGTGTGCCTTGTATGACTTAAACTATCTGTTATCAGTTTAAAATATACATTTTAGTTCAAAACATGGGTCACTCATTGAAAACGAAGGAAACCCATTAATATTGTATTCATAATTTATTACAACAACTCATATGTCACTTATGACATGTATGAATCCATCTCAAATCGATTTCACACATGATGTGACTAGTATGATGCTAAGTGCATGTTTAATTTTTAAAATGATATTTTTAGAAAAAAAAAGTGACATACTACAAACTAAGAAAAAACATTTGGATTGTTTTTACACTCTAGTAAAATGATGCATAAGTCAGTTGTGACATATAATAATCATCAACATATCATTATGATGTACGGTGTGACCAGTATAGCTCAATAATTGCGTTTTTAGTTTAAAATGAAATTTTTATAAAAACCATATGTGAAATACAAAAAATTATGAAAATGAATTTTTATGGTTTTAATAATTTTTAAAAATGATATATAAGTCATTTGTGACATATATGAATCATCTACAGCTTAATCTAACATATGGTGTGAGTTCTATGACTCCAAGAATGTGTTTTTATTTAAAAATTGAAATTTTAGTAAATAAGATATGTGACATACCCAAAACCATGAAAAAACATTCATATTATTTAGATATATTCAAAAAATGATACATAAGTAATTTTTTCCATGTAAGAGTCAACATCACCTAATTCCAATTCCTGATATTCTCATTATTGTTCAAAGTGTCCGTTATCAGTTTAAAATTGACATTTTTGGTCGAAACACATGCCAATCACTGAAAATTGAGTAAACACTATCATATTGTCCTGATAATTTAAGAGGATGTTCTATATTTGATTTTCAATGTGTAACAATCAACCTCACATCAAACCAACACAAAATGTGACCGGTATGACTCAAAGTGTGTGTTTTTAGATTAAAATGATATTTTAGTAAAACAAATAATTGTCATAATCAAAACAAAGAAAACACATTTGGATTATTTTGATACATTATAAAAGTTTTCCATATATATTTTTTTATGTGTAGGGATCAACCTCACATCATCCTGATACATGACATGACCAATATTTATCAAATTGTGTAGTTTGAGTATAAAATTGAAATTTTTTTAAAGAGGCTAGTGAAATTCTCAAGATAGAGAAAAAACAATTTATTGTTTAACTAATTTTTTAAAATTATCCCATCTTAATTTTTGAGGTATTTGAATCAACAACTCCTCAATCTGATACCCGAGGTATCTAGTTCGACACAAAAATTTAGTTATCATAATAAAATTGTGATTTTATTTCAAAATGTGTGTTACTCATTGAAAAATAAGAAAATACACTCATATTATATTTATAATATTTGAAAACAATTCATATGTCATTTATGACATGTAAGGATATGTATCATGTCAAAAAACATGTGATGTGACTTGTATGGCTCCATGTGTGTGTTTTCTATTTAAAATGTCATTTTAAGAAAAAAACAAGTTAAACACTCAAGACCAAGTAAACTCATTTGTGTTGTTTTAATAAATTATAAAAATGATCCCTAAGTCATTTTTATGAGTAAGAACTAGCCTAACTTCAATCTAATACACAATAGCACCAATATGACTCATAATTCATGTTTTCATTTAAAAAAGACATTTTATTAAAAACTACAAGTGACATAGTCAAAATTGATCAGACATATTCATATTATTTTGATTCTTTCTAAAATTATCCACAAATGACATTTAAAATGTAGGATCCATCCTCACCTCAATCTTACACACTGTGTGACCGGTATGACTACAAGTGTGTCTTTTGATTTAAAATAACATATAACAAAAAGAAAAATGACATACTCTAAACCAAGAAAACATATTTATATTATTTAAAAAATTTCAGAAAATGATCCTTATGTAATTAGGGAGATGTAGGTATCATTTATAACTCAATTTGATACATGGTGTGTCTGATATGACTCAAATTATATGTTTTTATTTTTGAAATTGATAATTTGTGATTAATTTATTTCATTATAGTATTACTAACAAATGACTTGTTTTCTTATAGAAGTGATTTTTTTCTTGATATAGGGTGGTTTTTCCAATAACTAATACCATGAATATGGGTCGGGGGACAAATAAAAAGATACATTGATGTGTTTGATTGTAGTAGCTGGAATTCCCTTTATTAGCACTACTGAAGTGCTGATAAAGGGACCATTTATCATCAGTTTGTGTAGTGTGGATAGGGGTAAAATTCATCATCACTTCACCTTGTGGTAATAAAAGAACCATTTATCAGTGTTTAATCTAGTGTTGAAAAATGATTAAATTTTCAATGACTAAATAATAATAATTGATAAAGATAACCTTTATTTGAACATCAAAAAAGCACTGATAAAAGAGTCTTTTATCACCGCTTTTTAGATTCAATAATAAAGTGTATCATTATCAACAATATTCTATTGTTGATAAATGATGATGGATTTTAATATATCTGTGTTATTCATCATTTTTGTGTGATGACATTGATCATTTTTAGTGTTGTTAAAATCATGTTTTGTAGTAATTATAAAATAAATTTCACTCTTAAAAATTATAATTTCCAAAAATGTGGTTTTTTCAACTATTATAGAAATATTTTAATATTAATTCCTCCAAATTATTTAAAATTTATATGAAAAAATAATATTCATTTTTAAAATCATAATGTCAAAATTATATTGGAGTTATCTTTTGATGATTTTAAAAAAAGTTAAGTTTTTTTATGAATAATAAAAAATATTGGGTTTTATTAAGAATTTCCTTTTCTTTTAAAGAATTTAAAAACAATTATATTATTATGTATTAAAAAGATAAATTAATTCAATTATATTTAGATTAATCTAATATTAGTTATTAGATTCAATTTTATATTGAATGTTTATTTAATATTTTTTAATCATTTAAAAATTATCTTTTTAGTAACCAGCCTTTTCATCACATCTACATGATTAATTTTAAATTAATTCTTACTACATATGTGAATGAAATTTTGAAAAATAGATTCCATATTTTTAATCAGAATAATATATATTATCTAAAAAGGTAAACATAAATTTTTACCATAATGAATAGTTAATATAGTAAAAATTATTTATTGTGGTTAAGGTTAAAATAGGTTGATCGAGGGGTTAAACTAAAAAGATAATTGGTAAAATGATCACAAAACGTTTCGACCAAAAATTTAATGGATATTCTATCATAATCACATATATGAATTTATAATGGCCAATTTGGGATCCTAGTTGCATTTGAAAACCATGAGTACACCTTTTTATTTTTAAAAAAAATGTGTTACTCACCTCACTTTTTAATGACACACCTCTCCATTCCTAATCACACTTCCAAAAACCATTATTTTCCAATAAATTTAAAAATGAAATCCTTAATTTTATATACTAATCATATAGTTTTTATATTTTTAGAAAGATAACTAATGAAGCCTAATGGTGAAAACCAAAAGAAGTTTTCAAATGAAGAGGAGGTGTCCCTAACCGAGGGTTTTATTTTATTTCTTCCTACAATTCCTTGAATTATTATTAAACTATTCATATATAGTAACCAAATTATCTTCCATATAATTATATATTTTTATGTTAATTAAATAACCTTATTCCTTCTCAACTTCTATCAAATGGCATAGAAAGACTAGTGCAAAAACATAATTTAACGTCATTTTTTGTTCAAGTTTAACATCTATATTTAAACAACATATATAAAGGTTATGTAAAAAATATGGTTCTATGAATCAATTTATCTATGAAACTGACATAGAAACCAACTGTAGTTCACATTTTTATTGTCAGTATCATTAAGAAATTGACACTGAAAACCAATCAATTTTTTTTTAATTATTTTACATTTTTTTATATGATCCGATGCCGGAACATAAAAAATAATTACAACATTATAAATATCACAACCCATAAAAATTTGAATCCCTATAAAAAATACAGAATACTTCCATCAAACATCATTTAGCTATGACTAAATAGTTATAAAATAATACAATATTTTTAAAAATAAATCAAAAATTTATCTATGACTTTTCATTATAAAGAAAAATTAAAAAACACATTCCTGAAATTTACAACAAGATCATTGTTGGTTATTTTTTATGAATTAATTTTAATGAATTATGATCAAACACCTATTATAAAAAAAATTCGTTTTTGAACACTTGTTACTAGGAAAATGTATTTCCAATTAGAAACATTATAATATACATACCTTAAATCATAATCACACTTTACATAAAGTTCGAAACACAATATCAAAATGGGAATGTTCATAATTCCTGAATGAATCAAAATAATTGGATGTTTAAAATATTTTAGAATATTCTAATATTTAAAAAGGAATACTACGATAGAAAATAAACAATAATGAATATGACTAACCCAATCAAAATCAGTCATTACCCAAGTTGTGATTATCTCATCCATGAATCATAGAATATAATAACCACATTAGACATGTCCTTTTTGATGATGGAATTATAGTTAATCAAACATGAACATGAAAATTAAAACCAATATATATATATATTATATATATCAAAAATTCAAAATAATATCCAATATAAATCATAATCACCTATACTTTCACATGGATTATTTCTTTTGGATTCGCTATTCACAAGTGATCTTTATTAAATTTTTTCCATGAACTATATTTTAATATATTTCAAATAATTATACATGTATAAACAATGATAATTAAAAATAGTTTCCTTATAAAAAGAACTAATCTTACTTTTCTAATATGGTGGAAATTTTTCTATGAACCCTACCTAATTAAGAAAAAAACCAATATAATGTGTTTTTACATGGGAAGAATAAACCTAACATCCAATGCCCCATACAATACAACAATTTCACATGTAATGATATTATAATGAACATTAGATCATAATTATGATTCTATTCATTCCCATCATGAAATGGAAAAAACCAACACCCAATATTAATCAGTAATAACCTATCACATATATGCCACTCTACTTTTAGTCAGCACATATAACATAGCTGTTAAAATGAATTATGGATATATAAAACCATACACACTTGGATTATTATTTTGATCAAGTTGTATGTGTAGATACATAATTAAAAAAATAATATAATTATTTATGTGAAACAATATTTATTTAAAAAAGCTGAAACATTAATTTACTTACATGGAAAACAACTAAAACACATGAATGATGATCTATTCAAAATTAATTAGATCCATGAAAGCATTAATGAATATTCTCAATAAATAGCCTCTTCCGCATATGTCAGAAAAAACTCAATACTCTTAGATATTATCTAAGGAAGAAGAAGTCTATGATAAACTTTTTATCCCATCATAGATATCAAATATACCTATAGTTATTTCTTGCAGAACATTTTGTTTCATTTAGGCAATTTGATTAGATTTTAGACACTCGTTTATAAGATAAATGTAAAAAAAATATAAGTAATTTTCAATCAGATGTAATTAATATTTAAAAAAATGCATAAATCTTATCAAATATGATGTAGATGGATAGATGGAAATGAAAAAAATGACCCATACAGTCCCCATCTTTGGTTCCCCCATGGTAGGTAATTATAGTAGAGCAGTAGGATTAATAATATCATGTAGTTCCACTCTAATCTAACCCATATAAATAGGATAGTGATGTATATAAGCCCCCAAAAAATCCACGACTCCAAACTCTACAATATATATATAAGATCTCTTGCATAAAACATACAGTATTTGATTTGTTCTGAGCGAGGAGGTGGAGGATCTCAGTAGGATGGTTGGGTAGGCTGGGTATGCTGCACAGATTGTGAGTGTCTCATCAACTATTCTAACATATCCTACTACACTAATACTTGAATTTGATAACACATGGACTATTTCATATCTTTCAACTAAGATTTTAATGATTTTATTTTTGGGTCTCCTGATTGTTTACTTTTATGACTAGAAACATTATGAATACTAACACCTGCCTCAAATCCACTTATATGGATGCGATGTTCAAGATTTCCAAAAGTAGTGTCTTGGATTTTCATCCACCTCTAATGGATTAAATATCCATGTGTTGATTGATCCTAAAGATCATCCTGAAATGAAATATGAAACTGATATGTTAGCATTATTAATTTAAAAATTACAAAAATTCATGAATAACAATAATTGTTTACTTATAATTCATTCATCTACTTATTTATCATTCTCAATAAGATAATTTTCATTTATTATTATTCTCACTATTTTTCAATACTCATAGCGGGTGGGTGCAAATGGAGGACCGAATTGGACATCATTAGAACCTTTAGTGGTGTGATCTCTTAGTTCTTCCTAATTTTCCCCAATCATTTTTTCTCTAATAAATGATACTCTCCACGTGATATTATATGAGGGTATACATTCTACAATTGGATGTCTTGATGGTATTTCCTCTAGGAATTTTATATAATAAGTAATCTAATAAGAGATTTGGTATATATATAAGAAATTTTATAATATAATATAATATAATTATTATACGTGAAATTTTTTATCATTTTCAGTGGAATCAAATTTATTCCATGTATCTTCATCTAGAAAAAGATACTTTTTCCATGGGTTTATATTTTGTCTCCTTCCAAATACATAATTTTCCATCATATTTTTTTGAAGTCCCTCACTCAATCCACTACTAAAGTAAGATATATATTATTAACTTCCTTAGTTTCATGAAAATTTAATGTCAAATGTAAGCCTCCCAAAGATGATCTATCACCACCTTATTGACAGAATTCCAATTAGGATATATAACAATAATCATGTAATGGATCTGCATTCTGATATAACTGATAAAAATTATTGCATTTTGGACAGTTGCATTATTATTATCATAAAAAATGATTTATAATTGCCCTTCTCCATGAGAAATAAATAGTTTTGGTGAATGTGTAATGACACATTTACCAACATGAGATTTTGATTTCTAAATTCTAAAAGCAGAAGACTCCACCGCTGAAGTCTCATGAGTAGTCCTACAATAATATTTGGTAAATTAAAAGTTTTCATTCATTATATAATTATATTACAAGATATTTATTAATATTAAGAAATAAAAATTCCATGATATATGTTCTTCTGCCTCTATATATGTTCATTTATAAGTCACTGTAAGAGGAAAATATAAAGAAATTATTATGTACCTAAATATAATTAGATAATTTAGTAATTATAAAATTGCAAAAACAAAAATATGTAAGTAAAAAAAGTTGTACAGATGTGTAATTGTTTAAAAAATAATGGTGTTTTTACTCTTAACCAAAAAAATATGCAAGGTGAACTATTAAATATAAACATAAAATCTATAAAAATTTAAACATTTAAAAATTTAAATAGCAATGTTTGAAAAGGTGTTATCATATGTATAATGTAAACTAAAATATAATAATGTACATTAGGTATTTCAATGAATTAATGTTTACCATAACCATATACTATCAGCATTTGACCCCAAAAATCATATAAATATTCAAATACATATAACTAAATATACTATAGTTAATAAATAATACTGGTTTCACACATGTAATTCTAAAAAAAGTAATATAATTTAAATAATTACTGTATTAATTTGGAGATTAATTTAGTGGTTTCCCATATCCCTTCATTGTAATCATTTCATACTGCATGCACTATGTCTACGTTATATTCATTGATATCCAAAAATCATCTAATAAATTAAGAAGTCTCATATAAATCAATAACATCATAATCAACCTCATAAGACAAATGGATTCTTTTCCCTTGAAAAATTTCAATCCACTAATCATTCAATGGGTCAATGAATTAAAATATATGCTTTTCATTTTTGGCTATGATAAAGGGTTCCTAATTACAATTATATATTCAAAAATAAAACATTTTAAACCCATATTCATCATGTTTCACCCCTCTATTACAGGCAACCCAATTACACGTTAACACGGTGATTCAAAATTTAATATAATAAATTCCACATATGTATTCAAGAACTCCAAAATATGGATTTGGTGCATAAATTGGGTTTCTATCTTTTTCAATTGAAAATTTATGGTCTTCAGCAATGACCATTACAACACTATTTTTAATAGTACTCTTTTCATCCAGCTTCATTGAGTGCAATGTGAACCCTTTAATAAAATAACCAGTTTCTGTGATCTCATTATGATATAGTCCCCCTTCCAACCATTTAAATGTTTCTGATGCACATATATTTGTGTTGACATTATCTTTAAACCATGAAAAAAATTTATTTTTATGCTAAATAATCATCTACATTTCATTTATTCCTGGATATCATAACTTTTATTTTTCAATATGTAATGATATATATTAATGAACATGATTTGTTTTTCAAAATGAATAAATGTGAATGCATCACTTAATCACATGGAATGAACATTACCCTTAAGATTGAATCCATCTACAATCATTATCAACAGTTTATGTCGAGATATATGGATTCCAATATGCTCCACTTTATATAAAAAATTTGTACAAAACTCAATCACCTATTTTGATATATATTTTTGAACATTAGAGGCCTCTGGTCGATATGGACTTTTAGCACAACCCTTCAATATATTCATATATCATTAAAAAGGATACATCCATATTAAATATATGGGACCATATATTCTTATCTCACACAACAAATGAATCACCAGATTGACCATTATAACAAAAAATGTAGGTGGGAAAAACATTTATTGTTGAAAAATAATAATATGACCTCCATTCTCCAACACATATATCAAAATTGGATCAATAAATTTTATACAATTGTATTTGAAAAAAATATATAACCTGATGATAGTCTGTCTAATATATGTCGGTAATATACCATGCAGTGTGAATGCTAAAAGTTATTTCATTAATACAAGATAATAAAGATAGTTCATACCTATTATTTTAAAATCGTTTAATGAAAGTAAATTATTCATATTTAAAGAATAAACACTGGGTACTTTAATTCCATGAAGAGAATTATAAAAATTCATCGTATCAATTTTTTTTAATATGTGATAAGCCGATGGTAAATATGTTCTAATTCCTTTCATAGTAGGAGATAACTCTAAACATATTACCAATGATATCAAGTCCAATCTAGCATGAAATCTATCTTTTTTTCTTTACATTTATGTCTAATACAGTTCCAATAAAACTGTCACATATGTTTTTCTCAAAATGTATAACCTCGTTGTTATGTTTTAACTCTAAAAATATCCAATAATGTAGTTTGAAAAAGATAAATATTTCTTTGAGATATTTTTTTGATCATGACATCCTTTCCTTCCTAATTTTGAATAAAAAATTTCACCCTATCATAATATTCTTAAACAAAAAATTTTCATGGGGATGATTTTATTCCTATAAAGCGTTAATGTTTTTTCAAACTATGATAAGGATGATCAATTTTCAAAAATCATAGATGTCACATGTACACTATCTTCCATTCATTCTGCAATTAATAATTTAAAGTATCTTCTTCACAAAGTTGTCAAGATTTATGTCCCATACACTATATCCAGATAAGTTTTCATATCCATGAAATTCATTTATAGTGCACATTATCATATCATGCTAAATAGAATACTCTTTCTCGTATGCATAGAAAAAAATAACACATATCTCCTATAATAGTTTCAAATAATTATTCAATGGTGAAAGATACCCATCAATATATTTTCCCAGATATTTTTATTGAGAAATCATCATGCTCATCATAAAATATTTAAATGTACCAAATTTCATTAGCATGAGCTTTGATTTTGGTACCTAATAATAAATCACAGTAGAATTAATATAATTGAATGAAATAATCATTTTATGATATCATTAGAAAGTACAAAATTGATTTTTCATGAGTGTAGGTTACAATACATGAGAATTAATCTACATTGACTTTTTCAACCGTCTTATATCTTCATGTACCATATATAGGAAAACTTGATAAATATTTATATTCTTTCTTATACAACACACAATCATAGGGGAAAGCATGTATTATTTTATACCCCAATTACATTAGGAATAATATTTTCTTCACCTCGTAATTAATATCTATAAGCCCATTTCCATAAAGAAGTATCTATTTTGAAATCTCTAGTAGGTTGGAGAAACATTTATCCCCCCACCTATTTCTTTCTTTCATGTTAAGTAATCTTAAAACTACTGATGACATTGTATATTTATAGTAACTTAGGAATAATGATTTTTCAGAATATCCATACTATCATATAGTAGTTGTTGTTTTCTATATTTTTTCAACATGTAAATCCTAAATTAATTTATTATTACAATCCTTTGCCTTATTATGAATAGTGTAATCAACATTAGATATTGAATTTGTAGTTCTTTTACCATTCCATATCAAACGTGTACAATTAACTCTAAAACCATAGCAAATGAGATGATCCTTGTTTTTTTAGTTTAACATTCTAATATTGATGCACTTCACACAAGTATAGAAAACTAAATCTATGTTTTGATGATTTCATTTAAAAAATTCCTGGAAATCATCATCTCCTTTTTAAATTCAGTAGTACTTCTTCATGAATTTATCCAATTACAATCCATTACAGACTTGATATCACACTATAACAGGTGAATATATTAAAAAAGTTAAATATATATATATATATAAATAGATAAATTGTAAGAATAAACACATTTAAAAAAATGATTCATTATCCTGGTATGACCCCTCAGTCCACATAACCAACAATTATCCACTTTCACTAAATCAATTTTGATATTATGAAAAACGTCACAACTCTTTTTTTTAATAAAAATTACTTTTGATAAATTTAACATATATACATTATCCCATTGGGAATGAATTTTATTAAAATAAATCATTAATCCAATGAATAATTGTGTGAACTTATAAGAATTTTTATCAATAAAAATGATAATGAATTCTCTAATTCATAATAATAACCCTTGGAATCCCTCTATCAAAACATTTTATTATTAAAGATAACAAATGATATAGCCTAATACATATTAAGAACACTCATATCTCTATATGAAAATTTCCAAAAGATGTATCTCCCTATATTATATGAATACCTGTATAATCTCTATATCCATGATTTCAAGACTAACCCCTGAAAATAAAATATTTCAATATAGTACTGAAGAACTCATACATTCTTCAATATCTCATAAGACTAGATAAATTATATGAATATATCACATTTCAATCATAAAGAAATATAAACACATTGCATGTCACTTATCTAATAATGGCCATGAATTTCCTTTTGCTTTTCTAAATTTTTTTCCTTTATGATTATATAAGAAGATAAATTTCTTCTGGGATAAATAACAAGAACATTCAACTAATTTAAAACACATCTCTAATGATGAAGGAAAGGTAATTAATTTATCTTAAAATTTTAAAAAAACGTACAAAATTAAGATTTCAATAATAAAAATAGTTCTTTAATTAGGACATTTCTCCCTTGAATGAGATTAAATAATAAAAACTGTAATATCTTATAAAAACTTTTGTAAAAACAAAAAAAGAAAATTAAACCGCATTGAATTCTCAGCCGAAAAACATTTTCCATAGAAAAAATAATTACATTGAAGATGAAACAATGAAATATGTACATAAATAGAGAGCACATGTCAAGAAAATCAAATAAAATCAACACTAATGGCCGTTGAGGAACTGCAGGCCCCCTTAGAAGTCATCGTAAGTTGAGAGAATAGTTTCACAGATCCAAAAATTGAGCGTTTTGAGAAAAAATATTTTTTTAAATGGTTTTTGTTTTGGGTTTTTACAAAAACCAATTCCATAAAGGCCCGATTAAAACTTTTTGGAGTTGGTTTTTAGAAAAACAAAATCTAAAAATTGTTGTTATAGAGTTTTTCACATCGTTTTTTAAAAAACCACCACAAAAAGGTCAATTATAGATTTCTTTGCATTGATTTATATTAAAATAGATGTTAAAAATTCCTTACAGATACATTTGTCATCATTTTATAAAAAAAACATTATATCTTTGACTTTGAATCCACTTTTCATATTAGTGAAAATCATCATTTGTGTGAACGGAGCACAACCTCCTCATCAACCGATGTTATTATTTTTCCATCACCACCTCTCACGGATGGATATAATGAGGGATATGATATTTATATATGTTATTAATGATATTATTATACATATGGAATTATAAATACACCTATACATTCTTACCTTTAAACCCATTGGGAAAACAATAACAGTGCTCATGTATATGACATACTACCGCCTTGCGAAGGGATGTGACATGTTTTTATTTTCTAATTTACTTGGATCATATTAGAGATATATTAAATAAATATATAAGATATTTTTCATATAATTATACTTATATAATTATTATAACACATATAACTTCTAACATTCTATTTCGCGGGGGATATTATAATGTCGTTCATGTGTATGGAAGACTACTTCCTCAGGAAGCGATGTGATTCATTTTTCACTAACGCTTTACATAAAATACAAGGGTAACATTAATGAATATATGGGATATATATGACATAAAAAATTATATAATGGTAATATATTATTTTCCATTATTTCATTTCATCCGTAGAGCAAAAGGAAACAAATTTTATGTGTATATAAGGCCAACCATCTCCCCGAATAGTGTATTTTATGTTCTATCTATATATTTTATATATTAGTATAAATACATATATAATTAAAGAAATTTATTTAATATAAAATTTATAAATATTTATATTATTAGACAATGATAAAATTAGTATTATTGAAATAAAAAATCCAAACATACAAAAAGAAAAAATCGGGTGTTACCCGGAATGTGATTTTAACAAGGAATTTTTAATAAATGACTAATACAATGTAATATGTAATTAATATACTATTTGATATATATAATAAATGTTATGAAATATATTTATAATAATATTATATTCATTATAAGGGATGTTCAAATATGTATGAAGGAATTCAAGAATTAGGGTACATGATTTCTAGTCTCTCTTTTATTTCTGGGGGACATATGTCATAATCACCACTAGTTTAGTTGGTGTGGTTTATATACTAAAAATTTACAAGTTTTATCATGAATATAATTATTTTCATGAATTTTATCTTTTCATTTGGTGTTATTATTTAATGGGTATTATGATTTAAGAGATTACCATAGTAGTAAGTGTTTTTTGCCAAACTTTTTCTTCTTTGTGACATATCTTATGTAAAGCACCTATATAATTTTATGAGGTGTAAATAAAAAAAATTATAAATTTAATATAATTACTTTATTCCTTCTCATGATATTCTTTGTTTTTATTAATGTTATATTTTAATGGGGACTGTGATTCAATGTTATCAAAGTGGTATTGGTTTTATGTTAGAATTTCATCATTTATCATTATTGTTCATGATAATTATTCCAAAGATGAAATATGATGATATATCTTTAAATAAAATCATTTATTATATTATCATAGGGTTTTTGAAGAGAATTATTATTTTAAATTTATTTTTCTCTTTTTATTTACTTAAGAGTTCCAAATAATGTTATTAAGAAAAATCACCATTGTTTCTCCCTTCGGTCGAACACCCATTTTTCTTTCCAAAACCTTGTTTTCTAAAACATTTTATAGAATGTTATTAATATTTTTAAATGATTTATAATATAAATTTCTCCTATTTTTTACAATTTAAATTATTTTTTAATGTATTCTTCATTTCATTTTCTTAATAATTATTATTTGGATTTTACTGAAAGTATGAAATGAATTTTTGTTTTAATGTGTATGAAATGAATAGTATTTTCTATTATTCACAAAAACAAATTATTTTCAAAGATTATTTTATATGTTTTTATATTATTTTCAAATAAAAGGATTTTTAAATTTTTTTATGAAATTTCTTGTTTTTAAAACTAACTTTAAAATAAAAATTATTTTCTTAAAGAAATATTTCTAGTGTATTTTGAAAATATTTTACAATATATGATGACATAATTTGATATTACATATGATTTAATAGGGATATGATCCATGTTTACCACTCTTGTTATTTCACTAAATGGTTTATGTTTATAAAGAAAACTTGCTAACATACCCATTTATTTACATAGGTTATACCATTATAATATGCTTATGAAACCTACTTCTTTTTATAAGTGTTATCGCATGATAAAATTATTATAAAACCCAATTATTTTTCCATAGGATATGATATGATGAAATGATGAAATATATTTGAATCCCATTTCTTATCCATGTGTTATGGTATGATGTAATTTTAAACACTAATATTTCATGCATATATTTAATTAATTTTAACTGTTTTTAGTGAATCTCAATGTATAATCCCATGGAATGTAATTATTTATGATAATATTTGAAACATGAAGGAATTTATGAAAATAAATTTAACAGTGGGTTTTAATGGTTAAAAATACTTTTAGAATTTTTGAATGGATTTTTTATGATTTGTAATTTTTTTATGATGGGGTTGAAATCATAGTATGTTTACATTTTTTTAGTTGTGCATTTAACTAAAAAGAATAGGCCAAGAGAAGGATATACATCAACGTATAACCCATGAATCCACCTAACTATCCCAAATGGGCTGATCAATAGGAATTGATGAGGGAGAATTGGTTTACTTGCATTTGAGACTCTGGATTACAATGAGTATAGTTGTCCCAAAGGCATATTTGGGCCTTGGGTTGTGGCTCATCCCAAATATTTATGATCGTGTGTTTTTGAGATGCCATTCCAATGAGGAAATCTGGGAACTAGATTCTGCACCTTGATATATAAGAGCTCTCATGTCATTTGATTGAAATGATGTGCGATTCTTATTATATATGTTACTATTCACATTTTAAAGTCACACCTTAGATGTGCTCGAACACATCCCACCACTGACTATGTCATGATCATGTATCCTCCTCTATATTCTTCCTCACTCAACACTCTCTATGCCACCATCTCTAACCATTGATAAATCTCAAGATCAAGCTGAAGTACATTACTAGGTCTTGTTTCCACCCCTAATCATTTCTACACTCTCAGCTAATCAACATGAGCCCATTTAAAGTATTCATACAGCCATGTAAAAGACAAGCGGCATTTAGAAGAATATCTCCATCACTACCATGCACTGCCACTATTTCACAATTCACCAGAGTCCTCAACACCATCCATGAATGAAAAACACTACTAATACCTCTTTTCAATATTACCTTGAACACCGTGTACTGGAGGAGAAAGACACATTGAATTCTAGTTTATACATCATTATTGAAGCTATAGGATCCACAAGAGCTCCATATTAATCACCTAGAGACTTTTGGAATTAAATTTAAAAATAATATATAATGATACACGAGATTTGGGGAGACCACCATTTAAAGGCGATCTAGGACAAGACACCCAAACCTTTACTGCCTATAAAAATAATACTCTAGCCCACTTCTTGGAGATTTTGACATCTAATGTTGGAGGATCATCGACTGAGAGGAGGATCTACTACTAAAAAATTTTCATTATTCTATTTTAATAATTTTTATTTTATTATCATTTTTAGTATTATTTTATGTGTAATTAAAATTTTTTATAAACCAATAATTCTTTTATGTTTCTGTTTATGTCCACCACTCGTCATAGTTTTCTTTTCTTCTTATTCTTTTTCTTCTCATTATTATTATTCTTTTTAATTTTAATTATTTTTTATTCTTATTCTTTTATAATCCTATATATATATATATATTATATATTTCTTTTCTTTTCGGCATTTTTTTTTATTTTTCATTCTCTCTCTTTTTTCCACTTCAATATTTCCATCAACTGATTTACCACACTCGATAATGAGGGTAAGACCCAAGACTTGTCCTGGGGGAGGTCAAGGTGTTATTTAATTATCAATTAAAGTTTAATTTATTTTTTTGGTAGATATATGTATCATGTATTAGAGTGGAGACTATCCCTCGAGCCATTCAACTCAAATGTATTTCTATTATTTTGATTAACCTCATTTACCTCTCTTTATTGGTTTGTTATTCACATGATGGAGTTGATACAATCAATGGATAAAACAAAATTTTATTAAGATATGTCCTGGAAGATGTCACACCCTCGACGAATGTGTGACATTATCATTTATTACAGGGGGATTTGGAATTTAGATTACTTAAATTCATTCAATATTTCCAAATTTTTAAATAAGAATATAGTAAATAAACATGAGATTTCGTGACTGGGTTATCAAACTATAATCATGAAAATAAATGTAAATATAAATTTAACTGAAAAACAAACACTAGGACCATGTTCATTTATTCTTAAAACATTTTTTATCATTACATATTAGTATAAGAATAAATATTTATATTTGAAGTCATTAAATTAATTAGAAAATAATAAAAAAAAACTCAAAGTCCTATCATTGTTTTAATAAATAATTAAAACAACAAAAAATTTAGATTAGATGATTTGTACTAATTAAGTGAACTAACAGAGAATGTTCTTCAAGTGAGATGACCTTGGTCAGCCACAATGCTACACTAGGAAAACATTTAGAATTTTTCATTTTATATTCCCTACGATAGGCATTCTTTGATAAATAGAACCATTTCCAGTGAACTAATCAGTAGTTTACTAATCTTTTTCTATTTTCACATTATGATAATATTTTCCATTCTTTTCCAAATAAAAAAACCACGTAAAATTGTTTTGTCATTAATGTATATAATTGATTATTATTCAGCATGGGTTAACTACTCATAAGTGTAAGAACTAGTATATGAATCACCCTGGTCAATAGGGGAAAGTGTTTTGCTGTGGGAAAGATAGATCAGGGGTTCTCGGAGAAAAATTTTCTAGTGGTATGAATTCATGGACCTTATCCAGTATCTCAAAGATACACTTAAAAAAATAAATTTTGAAGGATTGAACAGATTGTTTACTGAATTTGGGGAGTACTTCCTAGAATTTTATCATGATGTGGCCAAGACACAAGAAAAGTGTTCCTTATTTACTGACAACATTTTTGAAGAGATTATCCAAGTGCAATATCATTAATAATTGGTCAATAATAATTTATATGAAAAATTTCAAGGGATGAGTGAAAAACTGTATAACATGTTAAGACAAATGGAAGTGATAACTATATATTTCCATGAATAATTAGAGAATCCCAAACCTAAACTAGAGGAAACTAAGAAATAACCACTAGTCATTCCTTATTTTTCTATGTAAATTTTATAATTTGACTTTATGCGCGATGAGTATCCATGACACAACAGTTTAACGAAATATACTAGAGATGACTGTGATAAGGTTGAATGGAAACACAGTGAGGAAAACATTCCGGTAGTGCTAATTGTTGGAGATAAAGAAGAACTATAGGACTTTTGGAAGGAGGGTGAGGTATAAATTAACCCTCCAAATTCCAAAAATTAGAAAATCTAGGTCCATTGCATTCCACTGTAGTAATAGAGGAATATTCCACATTGGTGATGATGAATTTTAATTCCTCCATAGACAATGGTAACCAATCAATTACCAAAATTGTGATATTATTCTAGAAATAAAATAATATGGAGAAATAATTCAAATAATTAATTGATGGCCTAAGTTATGACATTGTGAAATGATGTTTTTTATCCATGGGGAGGGAATATGCTATGTTCTTCCATTACTTTACTGGATTTTATAATGTGGATAAGGCACATCAAGAGCCCCCCTTAGTATTCCCTGATCTTTTTGTGGAGATCTAAGAATTTGATTCCAAACTCAAAGAACATCCACAACACAACCATTAGAATGATCATATTCAAGATGAAAATGATAGGATGATGTTGATTACTGATGGGAAATACTTCCATGACGAGCAACATATGGGAGATCAACAAGATATTGATGAATTGTAGAATAGGTATGAGGTAAAACATGATCTCCTTGATCCCGAAGAATTTTAACATCCATTTTTTTGAATATCACAGTAGCCATAGTAAAGGAGGAATCCATCCAAATGGTGCAATTTGAAGAAAATATTGAGATCCCAATTTCCTACCTCTACATTCCACCAACCAATTCCAAGAGAAACTCACCATTGAAGAAGTGATTTATCCAAAACCAACTCTTGGAGAAATTCTTTTTTAACAATTTCATTTATGATTTTATTCTAACTGATTTGTGTACCACTCCTAACTTCATTGATTTCTTAGATTTGGTTCAGACATATTTTTCCTTAGAGGAAGATGAAGAAAATGAGCATGCACTTATTGGGAAATACATAGAGCTCCCCGATATTGATTAATATACAAATGAAGAGGACCATTAAGAAGTAAACACGGTTGATCCTGATGAAAACAATATAGTGGCTACTCGAATAAAATGAGGAATTATGATTTACATTGAACATGATTATATTATATTAAATTAAAAATATATTCCAATCATTCATTTGAAATTATAAATCATGCTTCCCATATTAATCCAGAAGTAGAATAGAAAGAGGAGGTTGCATATGTAGAAATTGAGAAATAGGAGGATTCATACATTATCTTACCCTTGCATAAATGTTATACCTAATTGTGAAGGGAGTGGATTTTTGATACTCTCTCCATATATCAGACCTCATCACTTAAAAAAATTGTGTAAAATGTGAAAAGCCACATGTTGTGGTTCAAGTAGAATAATAACATCCCACCATCATACATTTTATAATAGTTAGTACAACCCCTTAAAGGTAGTAAAAATTCAATTCCCACTATGTGTATAATATGAAGATATATCCCTTATATTTATTTCTAGGAATTTAGATTTTAGATATTTTTTAGGATTATTCCATCATGAAACCTTACTCTCTCTATCATTTTTTAGATTGAATAACACAATCCTTGTGATTAATTAAGAAATTATATTTTGTAATACCATAATGGAAGAAGGATGACCCCAAATAAAAGAGTATAGAAATAAGATTCATGGTAAATAGAGTAAAATTTTAATTTTTATCTTTTAAACTCTCTATATTTTTGTTCTCAACAACATTATTTGAGATTTAAACTGAAAAATTGCATGCCCACATTGGAATTTATGATTTACGTGACTTGTCTAGGAGACATTAGTTTTTATGATTCTCATGATTTTATGATTTAAATTTCAATTTTACTGATATTAAATTTGTAAAATGAATAATTGGATGATTAAAGTAAAGTATGGATATTCAACTAAGGACTCATGATTTAAGGGAATTAGATTATTCATGTAAATGGAATTTCCCAAACATTTTTAATGCTTTGAATTTATAAAATTCATGTGAATTGATTTGTTATTATTATCCAAACATTGAGATAATTTCTAATATCATATTTCCACTCTCAAGAGGATTTGTAGACCAAGTACATTATATTTATTATTGAGTATATTTATTTAGTCATATTGGGATATATAACCGATCAGAATTTTTATTTGAACATGTTAAAGATATGACTATGAAAATAAACATTTAAAATGATTATGGGGTCCTTTTAAAATCCCCTATGCATAAAATACTACCTTTTAAAGAATCCTTATTCTGACCAAAGATACCATAAATTCTATTTTTAGTAATGAGACCTGTTTCAATTTTTTTTATCCATTCCTACCCTACTCTTAGTAATTGCATGAAATTTTTAAGTTGATGTGTGGGTGTTAAGGTAGTCATGAAGAAAGGGATGAAATGAATTGTAATGAAAAATTATGGGGGTTATACATTGTGGGTGTTAAGAAAGGTTCTTTATTTATTAATTCTCCTCTATTGTTTTTCCAATATTGATTTAAAAAATAGGAAAAACACAAACAAACACAAAATAAGAGAATAATGGGGTGGACTTAAAAAAATAATAAAATACCATCACTAAACCGATATTCTTATTATATCTTGTTAAGTGGTTAAAGTGACTTTTATTCTAAGCATAAATTAAATAAAATAAAAAAATTATTTGAAAAAATATAAAAAATTATAAATGTAGAATGAAATATTCAATGGGGTTTAAAAATAATTCATCATAAATTATTTGATCATTAACATTACTTAGATTTTTGGGGGAATATGGATTGTTACAATTAGAAGTGGAGAATGTCATTTCACATTCACTTTTGATATTATGATTTATACATTAAGCTTTTAACCTCTTATATGAGAAATAATTTTTAAATGATAAAATCTTACCAACCATAAGCCTCACATTTAAAAAAACCTTAATTTTAGACATTATCATTTTATGTGATTTTTATCTTTATAAAGTTGATAATGTAGTTCCTTCATACGATTAGGGATAAGGAACATGTTCCCATTACTTGAGTATCACTGAACTTGAATTTTATCTTGAGAGATGAGGAAAAATATTCAAAATTGAGATAAGTTATAATTTGAAATTTTTAATAACAATTAATCAAGGAACATGAATGAATGATAAGAGGAGTACCATTATTTTCAATACCGAAAAAGTAAAATTATTAAATTTATTATTTCATTGAAAATTGAGAAATTGAATTGATATTTTATATGGGTATGAAAATTTCATTTTACATTGTAAATTATTATATTTTATAATGTTTGAATTAAATATTGGTAAAATTAGTGCCCTCTGAATTCATTTTTGATATTTTATTCATGAGGATAATCAAAGTTTAAATGTAGGGGTATTTTAAAATATGATAATTCATGTATATTTTGAATCAAATTTCAATATATTTTTTGTGAATTTAAATTAATAAACCCATTTAATGTAATGATATATTATAATATAGTAAAATTGAAGGAAATGATGAAATTGAATTTAAGTGGGGGTATTAATTGTTAAAAATATTTTTAGAGGTTTTTAATGGAATTTTTTATGATTTATAATTTATTTTAACATTGTGCTGAAGTCTTTGTAAGAGTGTTTAAATTTTTTAGGTGTACATTTTGCTACAAAATCTGACAAGGGGTGGATACTCCTCAACCTCAAACCTAGGAATAAACCTAGCCATCCGAACTAAGATGAATGAAAAAGCATAGACATGTGAGAGTTTTTGGCCTTTTGTGTGAACCCACAAATTTCCATGAGTATAGTTGGCCTGAAGGACTGTGCAGGCTGAGTGGTGCAGCTGGACCAAATATGTGTGTGTGCATGTCTAGGATCCCACCTGAGTACAGGCTTTTGAAAATCAGATTACATGCCTTGAGATAACTGTTCATTCCCTTCTGATGATCAATTATATATTGGATTATTTTTATATATGTTACTATTCAATTTATAAAACTATGCCTCAACCATGCTTAGACACATCCCGCCGCTGACTCCACTATGCTACACCATTCACTACAATAATATTCTTTGTTTTCCACCAACAATGAGGCCATCTCCAACCACTACTTAAGATTGATCTCATGCTGATTTCCACAGCGAAGGCCCACCGCCATCACCAACCACCTATGGACCCTTAGCCTACCAACATGAGAGGATTTCATGTTTTCATCTGGCCATGTGAAGTTCAAGTTAGATTGAGGAATAAGAGTTCCTCTTCTTCCATGCACCATTGTTGTTGTATTCTTCCCTAAAGAACTCTCCACCTCTCATGCATGAAAACTGCGGCCATTTCCCCCTTTCCACATTACCATGAACATCAAGCACTAGAGGAGAATTCCACATCGAATTCTACTATGTGCATCATTATTGAAGCTACAGGATCCATCATAGATCTATATTAATCACCCAGAGTCTTCAGGGTTTAAATTTAAAAAGATGATATGATGACCCATGAGATTTCGTAATTCCATCATTTAATAGAGATAAAGGCAGAGGCATCCACACCTTTTCAACCTATAAAATTTTGACCCCATTCCACTTCTTGGGGAGTTCAATATCCATGGCTGGAGAATCCTTAGATGAGAGGAGGTTGGACTAATCCACAGTTTTCATTTCTCTATTTTTTTAATTTTTTTTAATTTTTGATTAATAATTTTTAATTATAATTTAAATTTTCTTTTATAATAAAATAATTCATGAATATTTTTCATTAAGTCCACCACCCATTCCAATTCACTTTTATTCTTAATATTCCCAGTTTTCTTCTTATTTTTTATTTATTATTCTTATTCATCTTTTTACATTCAATCTCTATTTTATATATTTATTTTCTTTTTATTAATTTTTTTTCTCTAACTTTCACCCTCTTATTCATTAATTTTAATATTTTAAATTTAATATTAATGATTTCTTCTTCTTTAATCATCCATTTTCATTTTATTTTATTTATACCTTCCTCTATTCTAACTTTCCACCAAGTGATATCTTACCCTTGATAGTGATGGTCTAACCAACATCTTGGCAATGGGGAGATCAAGGTGTTCTTTAATTATTTCATAAATATTAGTTTATGTTTGTGTTAGATATATGTTGCATGGATGAAAGTGGAGACTATCCCCTGGTTAATGATAATAAAATTATTTATATTATTTCGTTTAATCTATTTTCCCTATATTCATTGGTTATCTCTTCACATGATGGAGTTGAGACAATCAATAGATGAAATTAAATTCAATTGAGTTGGGTGTTGGAATATTTCATACCCTCGACCATGGTGTCCCTTTAAACATGATTATAGTAGGGGTGAAATTTAGATTTATTAATGGAATTCTAGGTTTCTAATTTTTTAAATGAAATAATATTAATTCATATTATGATTTTATGATTTTATTATCAAACTATAGAAAAAAGAAAAGAAAAATGAAGATTGAACACAAAACTGAACCTCATGATCAAATTGTTTTTTTTCTTAACCCATTATATTTAACATTAAATATCAGTATAAGAATGAATTATGAAATTAAATGAAAATTATTTAATAGTAAAATAACAAAATATAAAAATGTTTATCATTTTTTTAATAAAATTAAAATAACTAAAAAAGAACCATTTTAGGTTAATTAGATTATGTGAGTGAACTAATTGAGAAATCTCATCAAGTGAGACGACCCTAGGTAAGAAATGTGCCACACTTGGAAAAAATTTAGAAATTTTCTTTTTCTATTCCATATTATAAGCATGCATCATTATTATTATGAAACACATTTATTTTCATGGGTTCAAATATGATGGATGTTTTATGATCATATGGAATGCACATGAATGATTTTTATTATGTGATGGTGGTAATTTTATAATTAAATAATGGGATTATGTTATAACCATGATATTTAGAAAATATATCTCCCTTTAATTCATTAGGAAATATTAATATTTCATGATCTCAATGAGTACATGGTAGTTTATACCAATCCCAAAATAGGGTATACAGGAGGATAACTTATCCTAAAAAAAGGTACTTGGGAGGTTATCCTAATATGAAAAGAGGGTACAAGAGAGTTTATCCAAAAACTAAAGATGATATATGCGTTTAAATCCCAAGCCTAACGTATTTTTAATATCTTTATGGGTTTCCTTGACATTTGATTTTTTACGCTTATGTATATTCTAAAATTCTATGTCTTATACCAATGTAATGTTATCATTTCTCATTTTCATTTATTTAGTTTTGATTCATGTCTTATGAGCTACCAATATTTATTCTATGAATCATGTTTATAATATATGTTATTCATGGGATGGGTTTCAACTGTTATTTTCATGCTCTCATACCCTTATGCTGATGATATGGTAATTTCTCCCTGGTTTAACCTTACTTAACATCTCAGCTTACACTTTCTTATGATTCCTTTTACCAGTTTATGAAGGAAGGGTTTATTTTGGATTTTTACAACAATAGTCCTATGTGGGAAGATATTTTTTATATATGTTGAAGATACCTCATGGAAACAAATATTTTGTGTCTAGTATCTAAATAGACAAAACCTATATGGTCTATGGGAACGTATTTGTGAAATGTATGAAATATTCAAGTAAAATGTATTGTATTTATGAATGATAAATTTGGGTCTCTAAATAGAATTATTATATTATAATCATATCCTCATTATCATACAATCTATATAATTATAGATCCAATTTTCCATTAATGTGAATTTATTATAATTTAATATTTTTAGAAATTACAAGAGTCCCACTCCCCTCACTTATAAAATTATTCCCATTATCAAATTTCATTCAACACTTTTATCTAACTAGATCCACTAAACCATACCCAATTATCTTGTTATCTTCTATGCACATGAATTAGAGTTAATGGTGTTAATAAAATTCCATTCTAATAATCGTTTAAAATTGATCTAAAACGTTTAATGAAGAAGAGGTAATATTCCTTACAGACTCTTTCAAATTTCCCTCTTCTGATAATTAATCTAAATCAATTAGATCCATCCTAAAATAATAAATTATGTATCTATAATATATTTATATGTTTTTATAGCAATGGAATAAGTATTTCATATATATATTTTATCCTAAGAAAAATAAACAACATCATTCATGTGTATATACATTGTATAGTCTCCAGACCGTGGTGTGATTTTTTTCATCACCACATTATTTGGATAGTTATAAAAAATGATCTACTGAATATATATAATATTTATTACATAATAAGGATTTAATAATTATAATATAATATCCACATTCTTTCATATAATGTCATAAACTTAAAATATTACATAATCATGAGATTTTAATAAATAATAAATTTTATTACATTCCTGAGGATCATTATGGATTAGAGTTTTAGAGAACTAGGTCATAACTCATAAATAACAAACTCGTACATTACAATGTGGATACATATACCCAGTATCAATTTTCCCAAAATATACAACATTTAAAATAAGGTTTTTTATTTTCATGATAAATCTTATTGATTTCAGCATGAATTTCTCTTTATACTAACACATCCTTAAATCCTTTGATTTTTTAAATTGTGGGATCAATAAAAAAATCTCAATAAGTGACATAAAAGAAATTAAATCCATTAATTCAATGAATAAAAATTAAAACCCATTCAAATTTTTGACTATATCTTAATTTCTTGGAGTTTAGGAAATAAATTATATTTTCATGAAAAAAAACAATATTTCGTCACAAAATCCTTAAAACCCATAGCATGAAAGTAGAAACTCTTTGAGGTGTCCAATAGAATAATATCCATAACTAGTTTTAAAGTTATGTTCGAAAAAATAGAATCCCAATTAAATACATATGAGAAAACAATATGGTCACCTCTGTCCTTCTTAAATTTTAAGACAAAAAACATTACCAAATTCATCAAAGATCTGTAATGGGGATTTCCCATTATATAAGCTATATTGGTATCATCTATTTGTATATGTTATATCGGGATAACCTATTTATATAAGATGTTTCTGGATCACTATTTCGTATAATATTTATTGGTCTCACTAACTCTTCATCTATAACTCACATTTACCATATAAAAGAATAATTTTATCCCTGCACATTTCATAACAAAACCCTTGAACACCCTTTCTAACCAGTATAAAAAACACTTTCCGATATCAAAATGCCCATTCTTTTTATTTTATTTTCAAAACACAACTTACTAGAATAAAGGGACAGAGGATTTTTATTTTCAAAAAACTTGAAATATTATAATAGAATTGAAACATTAAATAATAGTTATGATGGTGGAAAAATGGTTGATTCTGTATACAATAAAATAGAACAGTCAGTTTTCATTTCATAATGAAAGTTTAAAGGTTTCATAAAAATAAATTTATTATAATTTTTTATAAATAATGTAAAAAATATAATTTAAATATACCTTATAAATATTTAATGTTAATTTAAATATATCCATAAATTAATTTTAATAATATGGACTTGGAAGAAAGAATTGTAAAAAAAATCATTAAAACATTCCAAATGAGGTTTTCAGTTAATGTTTCCCCTACCATGTGTCCCAATCATCATGTATGTTATTAGTCTTCCTTAATTATAATCATATGTTAATTATATTTTTAATTAAGCATGTTTTTCATGTTTATTATTCATTTTATTTTATTTGTTACCGAGTCATATTAAAATACATTATCATTTAAACTCGGGTTTGGTATTTGGATAATATTAGACTCATATGTCTAAATGGGTTTGGTTGGTTTAACATGGTGAATAAGTTCATTTTTTAATTGAATAATTACTAATAATCATGAAGTAATTATATTTTTTGAACATAAATTACAATTATAAAACATCCATTAAATCAGTTTTGAAAAAGTAACTATGTTACAATCATGGATATAGTATGTCATACAAATTCATGAGTATCACATATATTTTTCCATGATCATGATGAATACAATGTAAATATTATTTTAAATTTAAATAATGGTAATTATATCAAAAATATAATATTATTTAATTTAATACAGATATATACATAATCCATGTGAAGTGGCTATAAAAAAATAGCATTGCATCATAGAGGTTATAATGAACATGTGCACAAAAACAACATTTTCATTTTCATTAGATGGAATGTTAAGAAAATAAATGATATATTAACATTAAATAATTATAATTTTTACATTAATATTATAAATATACATTAAATCCATTATTACAACTAGACTTGAGTGGCATCGATTCAAAACAAATTACATCGGTTTGCGTGGCGGTAGTCTACTGTAAAAACCAACAAATGTTTTTTCCCATTTGAAAGAAGAAGAGATATATATGTTTTGAAATTAAAATAATAAAATATTATAATATTTAATATATTGTGTTTATTATCTTATAATGAATTAATAATATATGAAGGTGGAAGAAGAAGAAATAATAATAAAACATTCAATAGATGTCTATACATCTTCTTTAGAGAACCTTTTTTTTCTTTACACCTTTTGATCTCTATGGTTGGTGTTATAACCAATATAATACATATAAAAAATTTAAGGGATTTTATTAAGGTTTTTTTAGTTCTTGGTTGAACCAAATGTCTCTTGATGTTTGTATATAACTGGAGAGAGGGTTCCCATTTATAATTAATTGAAGAGATTCTTGGAATTTCATAACGTATTAAATTAAAATTAAATTGATTTTCATGTTGAAATGTATTGAAATAGATAAAATTATAATATAATATAATTTCATGTATAAATCCCCTTATAAAATAAAAATTGGACATGTTTAGGATATGTTTTCACAATTTTCAATTTTTAACCCCCTATTAACCCTTTTGACGATCACCATGGTAACAATGTTTTTTACTCTTTAGGGGTTAATATAGTTAATATTAATGTATAATTGGTCAATAAATGAACCATTATTGATATTTTAGACCATATAAACATTATCTAGAATAATATTTTATTTTTATGAATTTTAAATTATTTAATAAAATATTATTTATTATATAATATAATTAATGTCATTTCTGAACTATTCATCCAATTGAAATTTGAGAAAAAACCTTATAAAAAGTAATTAAAATATATTCAATTATAAAATACCAAATATATTATACTTAAGTCTAAAATTCATTGACTATAATTATTCATTAAAATTTTTTATGTTTTATATTTTAGAATCATTTATTTTATTTTTATATTAATTAAATAAACAATGTGATGGTGTTGCGTAAGAATTTAAGGTAAAAATATCATTATTTAATGTTATAAGTAAATTAATATGATAAAAAATTTATATATAAAATATCCATTTATAACCAAATATAATTTTTTTCTATCCTTGTAAAAATAATTGTAGATATTAAAAGTAATTAAGTAAAATATTTGACATTAACTTTTACAGAAGTATTATATAGGTAGAAACCAAATATATAATTCCCAAAAGTTCCATATTTGGAATCATTAATGGATATTTCTAAAATAAACTCATATAATATGATAATGTAAGGTGTTGGTGTCATTTTTTAGTCCTTATAATATTATATTTAACCTTAATTATGTGATTTACCCTTACCTTGCGGGCAATTGTTTATAATGGTTACTATTCTGAATGACTGTATATAAATGGTATAATTTATCAAATTTTTAACTCCTTATTCCAAATATTTTATCTATTTTATATGATTCAATTTCTATAAGTGGATGATATTAATTTAATATTAAAAAACGAATTGAAGAAATAATTTTAGAAAAATAAATTTTTATGCACAAAAATGATTCTATAAAAAAAAATTGATTCTAATGAACATAATTGTATTATTAATAATACAAGATAACCAATTTTAAATTGATACCATTTTAGTAAAAAAATTAATTTTTATCTTCCTGAAACAAAAATACAAGTTTCACTAAAAACCATTTTTTTCTCAATTCATTGGAAAATAAATCATTTCATAAACATCCCAAAATTCACTCTAATAAAAATTTCTCATTATGATTTTAAAAACTATTTACTTTATAAAAAATAAAATTCCTAAAATTCATAGAAATTAATTATAATATTCAGTCACAAAAATCAATAAAACCATTTTGGAAGGAAAATATTTTTTAAAAATAAAATAAAATTACTAAACAATTGATTGTATATTTCTTAATAATTAATAAATAAATTTTAATTTATTAAAAACTTTATTTATATTTCATTACATGATCAATCCTATTTATACCATTCAATTCAATGACTATTTTATAATTTTAATATTTTAATAGTAATATTTTGTGGTTTATTTAGGCTTGGGGTTGCGTATATTGTATGCTATCAAACATAGTATTTTTTTTGAATCACAAGATATTTCATTATCCCATTTAATAAATTTCAAATTCAAAATTTTAACTTGAACATGGTAATCAAAGGATCAGCATTTGAAGATATAATTTTTTACATTCCACATTTTTAACAGGGTAAATAAAACATCCACATCAAATGGGGGAAAGGGAAATATGAAGTCCATACATAATAAAAAATTAAAGGTTTTAAAATAAGATAACATTAGTGGGAAGTGAAAATGTGGATGTGGATAAAGAAATTATTAATAAAATAATGGAGCAGGGTTAAATAAATCATTGATCATAAGAAATCAAATGTTCATGAGAAATTCAACAATAAAACCTAAACCAAATAGATGTGGAAAAGACCTTCAATTCATAAGACATGATTGTAATAGGATAATTTTTTTGTTTCAATATCATTTACCAATTTTTGAGGAATTATATTACCGTCAATGCTAATAAAATTTGGAAATATATATAATTAAAAGAATAATTCCATTCTTTAATCAATATCCATCACAATCTCATATTTTTTCAAAATGATGATTATTTTAGATGAATTTTCTTATGATTGAAGCACTAAAATGAATATCTAAAAAATCACATAATTTTATGATACTATAATAATAGATTACCCCTATCTTTATAAATTAACCAACACCAAAATAGTTACCACAACGTATGATAATCCCAAAAAAAATAATTCATATAAGGAAACACAATATGAATCTCCAAATCGTCAACAATAACATCCAAAGATAAACATAGATCATTTTATAAATAAATATCATAAAATTTATCCAAAATATTCATGAAATATTTAAAAATCCCAAAATTATATAGATATTTTAGTGGTCGGGCCTAGAGGCCACTTTAAAGAGATCTCTAGGTCGGTTGACCACTGGACCATAATCGCACCTCCCCATATGACAAAGGTTGGTTACTAGTAAGAGGGATTTAAAGGTGATAGTGGGGATACTATACCCTATGGTGCTTATAATAATAATATTCAATATATATTTAATATAATAAAATGACCATACACCAAAAAAGAAAAATAAAAAAAACTCAACAGAATCAGAAATACATAGAACTAGAATAATAAACAATAAACAAGCCCAAAGGACATAACATTTGTAAAAAACATATCAGAGCATTTCAAACATAGAAATAGAAAAATGAGGTCTCTCATAAATGATAATATATTTATACATATACAAAGAATTCTGAAATTCAAAAGGAATCTCTAGCAGATGCATATGAACCATTGTGGTCTATTACCCTCCATCCCAAGAAAAAGGACTAACTCGATCACTAATGTCTATCTCCAGAGCTCAGTTCATTACCTGATCTCAGAAACATAAAGCCTACATGAATCCATAGTGTCCTATTTATCATTTTAGAATAAATATCAGTAGTCTACCACCAATGTGTTACTATCTTAAATCCATAATAATGCAGTCATTCGCTAAAAATAATAAATAGTATAAAATACACATTAAAATAATTAACCCACTTTCCTTGTGACTGATATCCATAAGGAAGCGATCAATTTCTTTGAACATATCTAGTATTATCTAAATACATTCCACAAATTGTATATATATGTAATATAACACCTATATATATATATTGATCCATAGTGATGAGGATCCATGGAATATAACCAAGGAAATCCCCTGATAAAGAAATCCAGGTGAACCCTTGGGTTCTAGTGATACATACATAACCTGAATCCTCGTTTCATTAATCTCATGACCAACATCCATATGACATGTCCAGTAAATTAGTACAAGTTACCTCATACCTCCACTCATAATTCTTATCAGCTTGAATCTTGTGGTTCTGAGGCCCAATGATTTCTTTCCTCCAAATAATAATCATTTTAAGATCAATAGTCGATGTTCCGAGGCATGATGATACCCATCCGCTCAAAATCCTCTCCTAATAGAATTATGTATAATAGAAAACCTCCACTCCCTAAAACTGGTCTCACCACCATCAACCGAGGGTGCATCACCATCTACATAGATTTCTGTGACAAGCACCCCAATCATGTATGATGGTCCACACCATACTCTATGTTTCATAGTCTATGGGGACCCCAACCACAATGAGTGGTCAAGACCACCTCATCTGAGTCCCATATGATCACACACGACTCTAATGGTATTTATAACAACAAATAGATTATAGAAATACTAAAAAAACTAATCCACGTAATTTGACACCTCATGTCCCATGATCATGATATAAAATCTCAATATTCCACACCACCTCATGTTACATGGGTCATTACCCCATCATGAAGACTGATTCGCCTCAATCCGATGACAATCTCACCTCAACCTAGTGATAAAAATCACCCCATAAAACCCATTTCAATCCCAACCTCACAAACTATGTCACCTCTATCCAGGAGATCAACATCAACTAAATCCTAAGGCCAAGACCATCACATTCCAATGGAACTAAGAAATTCAATTTAAATAAAAAAACCACTCTCCCAATTGGTATAAAACCACCTCGCCTATAATATCATTTATAATCATGGTAAATATTATTCTTAGAGGCAACCCTCCAAATCAATTAATTAATTAATGAAAACCATGAAATTATTAACGGTCTCTCTCAATAAATACATACAACATATATAAACCCCCCAAACACCAGATAAATCATGAAAAAATATGGGCACCACCAACCTCATAATAGTAGGTGCTCAATCACCTTATATTAGCCTCTATCTCGAGCGAAATCGGAAGAAAACATAGTTTTGGATGAACACCTTGAGAATATTGAAAAATAACTCAAACAAATTTTATATTACATATGGTGATATAAATTAAAAAAATATGACAGTGGATTAAATTTCCTACCATGATGAATCTATATCCACCACTGGATTCAATATCATATTTCATATCAAGTAGTTGGATTCTATCCTAGATCAAAGTAAAATAGAGAATTCCCCACTTATATTTCATGGAAATGAGAGAAAATAATGAGGAAAAACTAATATATAAAGGAAGGGAAATATTTTATTTTCTCCCAAATTAATGGGACATATGGTTTGGCTTCATGGTTTGGCTAACAGTGCACCAACTGTGTGGCTCTATCTTCCTAAGCATCCCACATGGGCTAGATGCATGGATTTTCAACCCATGTGAAAAACATGATAAATAACTATATTAAAAATCATAGAGGTCTCACATGGATGTGAGCCCCTTTTTCATGGTTTGAAAAACGATGTCTAGTTATGTTGTAGGGATGCATGAATTTTCAAGGAGGCTGCACAGTTTTTCCAAACCATGAACCTCAATTAGTGCTTTCTGAAAAATATTTTTTCAGGAATACATGCTCCCAAAACCCATCCAATGCCCAAAGGTACTTTATAATCATTAAAACCCAGCTAAAAAAGGACATGGGTCATTTAAAATATAATAATTAGGTTTCTAATGTAAGGACCTGACCCCTGTTGCTCGGAGTCAGTGCCTTATTTGATTATATTGGCATACATACAAGGAATATGAATCCCGAAGGACCAAGTAGTTTAGTATTATTGGAAAAAAGATACATACATAAGTTCAACTTCACATATGGAAAGGAAAAACAACACTAATTATTCAACAAGAGTCATCACGTCTCCTAGATTATTCTTGCAAGTCTCTCATAAATTACTTCTTCATGTCCTAAGAAAATGAAACATGTGAAAGGGGTGAGGTTAAATTCTCAGTAAGAGTAAGAAATACAGCGGAAGATAATATAAGCATTAGAAATGGTGAATAATTGAAAACACATGCCTTTAATAATAAACATGAACACATTATGAAAGGAATATGTGCTGAGTAAATAATTCCATAATAAAACATAATCATGGGTATTCTACTAGTCGAATAACCACATGAACATTCAACTAATAGCATCATAATGAGGGAAGTGCATATTCCGGACATTTTGAAACATTTTTTCATGGTCTCAGCCAAGATTTCTAGTGATTAAGGCCTCGGCCAAAATCGATATCACATTGGGAAAGGTCTCGGCCAATTCCACATCTATTTGTCTCATGAGACCTACTGATGCATCGAGGGGCTATAGCGAACCCCACCCACCACATAATAAGTCCAATTAATTCCTCATATGAGTGGGGATAAACATAAACAACAAATATATTCATATTGGAACTATCATATGAAATGTAACTATCTATCCCCAATCATTAAACATAAAACACTAACCATTCAGAATTATATGGTGAATGGTTTTAGGATAGATCATCCATGGTAGAGTTAGTGATAAACCATTAAATAAAATATGTTAGATGACTTCATAAATGATTAAACCCTATAATACCATGGAATCAACAAGAGTTCTAAATTAGATGAAAACACTCTTACAAAATCATTTAGCAATTCTAGAGATAAATTCTCTTTTATTTAGAAAAGAAGAGTTCTTTCGAAAAAATCATAGTATAAAACCATAAGTGAAGTAAGATAGTATTTTCATAATAAAATGAGTGATTTTATAAAGATAATGGTATCCAAAACAGATTATATAGTTCACTTGATAATAGGTAAGAATTTGAGAACTTTCATTGAATCAGGCTTGTATTTTTGAATCATTTTTGAAAGTTCCTTTTAAAACATGTAAATATCCATAAAATAAGGAAGGATTATGGGTTTTCAACATATATATGATACTCAAACGGAACATATGACGAGTAAATAACAATAAATAAGAATTACATCGAGTTAATTAGGCAATGAATGTATCCTGAATGAAAGTTGATGTTCGGTTGGAAAAACCCTTACCTTAACTCCAAACATTTTACGCTCTTGTAATTAAGCTCCTAGAATATGAAATTATACTTGTTAATAACATATTTCAGAACCTATTAGATATTTATTTAGTTTACTATAATTCTGGTTAGTTCATTTATGTCTTTATTGAAATGTTATTGTATTGAATTTCGTTATTCTGGAGTGTCCGTTTCCTTTATTTTCATATTATGTTCACTTGCTTTTAAGTAATGAAGTGGAAGAGATGTAAATCTCCAGAATTGAAATTAGATATTATTTATGAACATCCAGAATTGTTAATGTCCATTTCTATCATTTTTTTACATGGAATGAGGTTGAATCATTAGATGACCACCACTTTGATTATTCGGTAGTATTTGGAATATTATGAACTAGTTTGATTGAAAAAGACAGCTCCATCATATTTTCCGTGGAAATTAGTGCCTAGTTGACTGCCGCTGAAAAATAAATCATCCTAAAGTTGTTCACATGTACCTTGATGGCATGTTATTGGAAATACACAAATCTCCACACTCGAGTGATGTCTTCTCCCACCATTGAAGGTGAGAAATGGGACAGGTCTTTGAAATGCATTTAATATTCTATGACTGAAGTATTCCCTTCAAGTGATTGAATAAACGGTGTTTTCTATATTCCCTCATCATCTTAGAAAATAAGGGATCGATGAATCATCCTCAATTTTCTTCCCTTATAGTCCCTTGTGTGAGACAACATATACATATACACCCCCCCCCCCAATTCTTTTCTAGTCCTCTGAGCTTGTACGTAGCGATCTTCACCCTCTGACATGGGGGTTTCTTGAGTTGGTTGATGATAATTTGGACCGAATCAATCAATTTCAATGCCACATATTTTCCACCATCACCCAGAAATAGTGGTTGGTTTTTTGACGAGAAATCACGAGTAAGGTATTCCATTGATGTATCAACTCCTTGAGCTCCTTGATCCATAACCTAGATAACTCAATCCAGGCTTACGATGAAATTATCATTCATCCATGTCATGAAATATTCCATATGTGGTTTTCCCACTAGTACCCAAGCCTATATCTATTGTTCAAGATCTTCCTCGACCCTTTGATGCCTCATTCCATCATGTAAGTGACTCATCCCACGCACACTCATGAGAGATTAAATACTCACCCCCAAATGCTCCACCAGTGCTCGTCTAGGTGGAATCCCATTGAATACCAATATATTGGTCACACAACCATATATGAATATTCATCACAAATAAAGAAATATATAACATGAAACAAATCTCATTAACCTTAAAATACCCCATGAAACCCTATTGTAAGATTTCCCACCTCAAGGCCACGTAACCTCCCATATCAGGGTAAGGTATAAAGTATAAAATGACCTCATTGCCCCTTCCAACATACATTATAGTCTAGAATAAAAGATAATATATCTATCAAGGCAGTTGAGTATAATTATAACAAATAGGCCATATAGGAAAACATTGTTTAGCATATTTATTGACACTTTAAATATATCACCCCTATCATCATACATGTCTATCATTATTAGGGTTTGTCCCATATACCACATGCATATAGAATCAAATATCATCACATACAGATCCCATTAGAACCACATACCTAGGATGGATGAATACAATTCTACCAAAAGGAGATAAGAAGGAATGCACTATTTATATTCTTTATTGACACTTTAAATAGCCCAAACCCTCTTAGTGAAATCCAAATTCATAATGAAAATATAAAGAAAAACATATGATATGAGACGAACTTCTTATCATGATGCATATAAAATATTCCATTTCCATACGAGGGATAGGTTCAAAAGTCACATACTAGATAAAAATCACACCAAACTCCACAACTTGACGAGGAAAAAAAATTAAATGTAAATGAACACTATAGAAAATAAATTCCCCAACACTAAAAACATAGTTTTTCACTCATGCATGGGGATACATGTACCCAAACATGATATCTATACCTAATAACAACTAAATACAATATAGTCTATCAGATCCCCCTACAAAAAAACTAGGTTTATCCAACGATAGGGTTCTAACAGTTCTCATTAAATGTGCTATTAAACACCCCCTTCTTTGTGCTAGAAAAATCATTATTTAAGGGGGTATTTAATAGTGATAAAAAGAGATGTTAATGGGGTAATTTATCAACTATTGTGAAGATCACTGATAAAGGCCCTCCCTTTATTAGTTTTAGTAAGAAATCACTGATAAAATGTGCATTTTTAGCACTTTTATAAAAGCGCATATAGGGGTCATTATCAGTGATTTAAAAAAAAAGAACAGATAAAAGGGTGATCTTTATCAGTGGGATTTTTAGAATCAATGACAATAAAACCCCCACATATCATCTATATTTTACTATCATTTCTATATGGTATATTTAAAAAAAATATTTCATTAACAGACACCCGTAGTTAAAGTTATGGCTATTTGGAGGGCTTCTGGGACTTTTTTCCACAATAGTGGTGATCGAGAGTTATCATGGGTCATTGAGTCATAAATTTAATTACAATATTCAATTTGATATATGGTATAAGAATAGGGACACTATGATTTGAAGTCATGTATGTTTGAAAGAAATTCAATTGTAAAAAACACTGCAAATTTCTAAAAATGCTAAAACCCAGAAAAAATCATCACATTGGATTTGGGAGTCCCTTTCATCTCCACATCCAATAAAACCGATGTGAATGAAATTATCTAAAACCAAATGATATTTATATTTTGTGATAATGAATAAAATAAAATATATTATATTTGTAAAAAAGATAGAAAACAAACTCAAACTTCATACGAACATAACTTTTGATCTGAGTGTCTTTTTGGTCTCTACAACATATCAAATAAAATCCTATAACAAGAAATTTTTAAATAAGGTATTTGATTAAGTTATAAGAGATTATTCATGTTTTTAAATTCTACAATGGCCCATAAGGCCTCCGAAACTGGGTTTTTTGTCTCTAAACCTAGTTTCTTAAAATTCAAATGGTTATACCTTCTAATCTGATGGTTTGTTCGACTGGTACCACATATCATATTGAATATCATTTCATGATATTAATTTTGACTAGTTTTTCTTCTGAAACATTGTCTTGGTTCCAAATTTATTTTCATTTCATGGTTTTTAGGGGTTTAATGGTTTTTAGAGTTTCATAATGATTTTATATATTTTAACAGTTTTTAACGTTAATATCCATTTATATGAAATATAAATAAATATGTACTTAAAAAAATATAACTATTTATATATATACATATAGATAAATACATTTAAATATATGGATTACAATATATAATGAAATATATAGAGATATATAGATATATCATAAAATGTAAAATAAAACAGTATAGGAAAGTGGAAAGGCGCTAGTGTATAAGATGGAGGTACTAGGTTTGAAACTCACTGGAGGCAGGGTTGTATGATGGGGAAGGGATTATCTAAATCACTGATAATGGGGTGAGTGGATTTCTATTATGTGGGGGTGAAAACAAAACATACCCTTTATCATTGATTTTTAGCACTGTTAATGGGATCCCTATTCCGTGATCATTACGAGAACTGTAAATGATAACCCTTTAAAATTACATACATTATCATCACATTTATTACACTAATAATTCCTCTTTTCTAGTGATGTTAAAGGTTCGATTTGAAGTAGTGACCAAAAAAATTATAAATTAGATTTAATTTTAACCCACAGAACATGGTTACCATATAATGTCATGTCTTTTGATTCCACTACGAAACACCATCAATATCCATCTACAAAACCATTCGTAGTACACCTACCTAAATTCTTCTTTAACCCCAGCTAGGTGTTGGTTTACCAATAGGCATGAGAAGCAGCTCCCAATAATCCAAAGGCTATTGAATAATAGTTAGGACTTGAGAGGTGATAGTGGGGAGACTATACCCTTTATAAGTGACAATAATAATTGCCTAAATAAATAGATATAACATAGTTGATAGGAATTAAACTCAACAGAAGCATAATAAAACCATCAATGTTTCTGGAAGCACGAGGCCACACATAGAAATATCCAAACCTAGACACCCATGGTTGGCCATCAGTATACACATATATAAATCATGTGGAAAATAAAAATGAAACTCATGCCGATGTAGGGGAACCATCATGGTCTGATACCATCAATCCCATGCAAAAGGTCCAAATAGATCACTGAGTTCCATCTCCCATGATTGGTACTTTACCGGATCTCAGAGAAATAATGTATACATGAATCCTAAGGGGGCCTTATAGGATGTGAGAATAAATCTCAGTATTCCACCACCCAAGCATGCATCACATAAATTCATAATAATAATTGTTTGTGATAAATATATTTTAAAGTAGCCCATGAGAGTTTAATGAATTAACTGACATCCCTTGTGATCATTAGAAATAAAAAATTAATCACTACTTCAAACATCAAAGATAACCTATGAATATGTTCCCCCATTTTTATATATTGAATAAAACACATGTCTGTATATATATAACTATAGTAGTGAGGATCCATTACATAAAGCCCAAAGAATCCCTTGATAATGAAATCCAGGTGAACCCATGGGTTCCACCTATAAATACACAACCCAACTCAACATATCCTTCCATCAATCTCATAACTAGTTTCCATATGGAACACCCAATAAATATGCACCTGGTCCCTTAGACACTAGATCTGAATTCCCATCGGCTAAAATCCTGATAACTCAAGACACAAAAATATTTATCATCCAAATAATAATAAATGTAGTCTCAAAAACTGACGTCCAGGGGTACATTTATATCCATAACCTCAATATATTAGGCCAATGAACTCAAGTATAATAGCATGACTAGTCCCTCAACAGATGGTATGGATACAATTTATTGACGGTCCATACCCATCCACTTATATTTCAATATTGAGTAACCCAAAACATTTGTTATATTCAAAACCATCACCTAATCTACATAGAGTATGGTGGCCTCCACCCACATTGAGGGGTCAAAACCACCTCATCTGATTCCCATCTATGTGCACAAAACTTCAATGGTTCACCATCATGTAGATGATGAGAAGAAATCATCAAAAAACATTTTCCACATCATCCGACACCTCATACCCTTATGACCATGTCACTAAATCTCGATTTTTAAAACCACATAAAGTCACATGATCCACGCACACATATTAATGACCTTGTCACCTCATTGTGATGACCATGAATCCTCAAATGTGTGATCAACATCTTCCTAAGTAATCTAATCTTATCCCAACATGAAAAAATATGTTTCCATTATCAATGTGATGAACACCACCTCAATTCTTAGGCCAAGGACATCATGTTCCCACCGAACCAATAAATTCAATTAATTTTAAAACAAGTACCCTAACTAACATAAAATGTGGCCAAAATACCTATCAAAAGTCTTATAATATGTTATCATGGGTTATGACATTCATAGAAGTACCCCTCAACAACAATTAATTAATTAAATACTAGCATCAAATTATTAAGGGTCTCTCTAAGTCATCCAATTTTTGATATATAGAAAACACTGCTAAAACACATTAAAAGACAAGGATAAATATACGAATGACCTAAATTATACTAGTTGGTTCTCACTCACCAGATATCAGCCTCTAACTAAAGATAATTTGGATGAAAATGACCCTTTAGATGAACATGCTGAAAATGGAGAAAAATAGATCACATGAATTTTACATTATGTATTGTGAGATAAATGAAGAAAAGAAAATATTATATTTATGATATTATTGAGATATATCCATATCCACTAATGGATTAGAGATCAGAGTTTAGATCAAGGATTTGGCTCCTAGCCTAGGTGAGAGAAAAATGGAAGAGCCCCTTTATTGTATGGTGTGAATGAGAGGAAATAAAGGGGGAAAAGAATAATATATGGAAGGGAAATATTGTAATTTCACCAAAATTAATGTTATTCATGGTTTGGCTACATAATATGCCTAACTATTCACCATCTTTGTGGTGGTCTCTGCTTAAGCTCTACACATGCATGGGCAGGGTTCATAGTTTTCAAAGTTGTGAACAAACAGTGTGAAATCCCTCTTCTAAAAATTGTAGACGTCTTAAATGATCATGAGCTCCATTTTAAAATATTTTACAAACTGGGATTAATTCTTCTAGAGGGCAACATAGTTTCTCATGGGAGGTTACACAGTTATTCAAAACTACATGACATTGTCATGGATTTCTTGAAACTAGGTTTTCAAGGCCCGATGATCCTAAAACCCATATGAAATCCTAAAGAACATGGGCAGCCTTAAAACCCTTTGAAAAACCAAATTGGGTTATTAAAACACCTATAATTGGGTGATGAAGATAAAACATAAAATTGGACCACTCTCCAAACACAAAACTGAATATAGGTAACAGAATGTATACCCACTCAATGGATTTGTACGTTATCTATTAGGTCATAATTACTTCTATTATTAATTTATATTTTCTGTTTAATTAAAATTATCCCATAAAAAATTCATATTCAAATTTTTTATTAAGGAATAATCATATAATATCAAAAATATGATAATTATTTACATAAATAACATGAATCTCCATAAATACATAGTAATATCATATATTGTCCAAAAATGTTTTTCAACCTTGGTTCCTCAAATAAAAAAATAAAAAATAATTTCCCCAAATTTATAATGATATTTTTACAAAACAACACTAATAACTTAATCACCAAATCATTTTTCAGTCCCATGGTTTTCCATAAGTTAAAACATATGTTTTTAAATTGTTGTAAACCATAACTACCATAATAAAAAAATATTAACCCTATATTTTATCAATACCTTTAAACTTGTTTCCCATATATTTAATGGAATTATTCCACAAAAAACCATTCATTAAAACAAAAATTATTCATAAAGGTTACATATACCAATTACATAAATTAATACTAAAAAAATGTTTTATAGGATACCCCCATCACATAAATTTTAAAAAGATTACTAATTACATTAATCATATAATCATCCTTAGAAAATAATTTTTTTATCCCTATATATAGACACCTCAGACATTGAGTAATTTTAATAATCAATTAATCATGGTTTTCTATCATATTAATTAATAAATTCTTTCTACAATTAAAAAAATTAATATTCTCCTAAGAATAATAAATATCAAAACATAAGAAAAAATATATTCCATACATTTTATATATAATTTATGGATTCCAAATATTCAAATAAAATTACATTTGAAATTGATTTACTTATATCTATATGGTCTTAATGATACCTTTCTTGAGAATTCTCTATAAGACATTGATTTTCATAATGATGATTCTACCCACATATAAATAATTAAATTGATACCTTGGGAAGAACATTAATCCCATTTTGGTGTTATTAAAACTCATCCTTTTTCCTTATAAATTTATATCATTGTAGACTCTACCACATACAAAACATCTTCCCATTCTTTTCAGAAAATTTCAATGGTGTTTCTTCTCACATTTTTTAACACTAGCGACATTGAATATTTTTACCTTTACAATATTTATCACTTTAACATCAATTGAACTCTAATTTTCTCTTGTTGGGTTCATTATGAAAATCGCCTAGAGTATAGGTTTTTAATAAAAAATCGTGATATTTTGTTATGAATAACCATAATAGTTTTCACTAGATCACATATTCCACCCGATTTCTCAATCAGAAAAGCAATAAATTTAAATTAACATATATTTTTAAATTTTATCCCTATTAGATCTATCCATTTAATAAAAAAAATTAAATGTTATTATATTAATAAAATCATAATAAACAATATTATTAGGATAATATACACTAAGAAATTATCAACCATGTTATCATAAATTCAAATCATTTAATTTATCCTAAATAACAATAATTACCCATAATATAGAAAACATTTTCATTATTGTGGACTTTTAACTTATACTCAAATAATATCCAAACCTATAGTGTTATCTAAATTATTCCTACAATTCCAACTATAATGACCCGACTTTAAAAAATTTCGAAATCTTGAGTTTTTAATTTATAATTAATTATAATTTATTTGTGATGATATTTATAGATTAGAGTTTTAGTTAATTACATAACAACTCTTACCTAACTAACCCATATATTACAAAGTGCAGACTACTACTCAGTATTCATTTTTTTTAATATAAAAATGTTTAAAAGGAAAAAAGCTTTATTTTCATGAGCAATATTTACCAATTTCATATTGACATCCTATTTAATCTAACAAATCCTTAAACTGTAATAAAAACATTTTCATACCCATTATTAGCAAAAAAATATCAATAATGGACATAAATTAAAAAAATCTTTCAATCTAGTTAAAAACAAGAAAAACCAAAAAAAATCTCCTATATCATAATATTATTTTAGTATTTGAAATAAATCTTATATTCATTAAAAACAAACACTTTTTTCCAAAACAAAATCGTTAAAAACCACAACAAAAAATAGAAACCCTTTTAGGTAACTTATAGAATCATATCCATTATCTGTGCTAAACTCATGTTAGAAAATTGAAGCCTAGTAAATCATATTAGATAAAACACTCTAGTTATCTCTATACTTACATGATTTTAAGATAAGGAACACTAACCAATGCATTGTGGAGATATTATGGGGCACACCAACCGTATAAGTTAGATTGGGCTCATTCATTTGTATAAGATATACTGGGATAATCCATTCATATACCTTGTATCATGATCACCATTTCATATAATGAATAATAATATCACAAACTCATCATATATAATTATCAAGTACTATATAAATAATTATAAAAATTTATTCTTGAACTTTTCAACATAAAACCCCTGAAATAACGTTTGAACCAGTATAAAAAACAATTTTATTTATTAAAATACCAATTATTTTTAAATAACCATTTTCAAAAAAACAATAAAAAATGGAAAGATTTATTTTCCTTGAAAAAATAGGAAATATTTTTAAGTAATACGAACATGAAATAAAATTTTTAATACCAATGATATTTAAAAAAAACTATGTTCGATATCATATAAAACCCATAACACCAAGTCTAAACAAACCAAGAGATACTATTATTTAAATAAGTCTTTTATAATATATCCATTAAATTGGTGACTTGGAATATTATTAAATGATATATTAAATATAAATAAAGGACCAACTAAATATCAATTTATAGATAAATTATTAACAAATAAGCACTCAACTTTAAATAAAGATATATTATTCAATAAAAAATACATTTTCTTCAGAAATATTTTAATTGATTTTTGTCAGAAAATGTTTTAATTAATTGATGTAAATTTTATAATATCTATTTTAGAAATATTTATATCAAAATAAACATAGTGTGATATTTTTTTATTTTTTTAAATGTTGGATTTTTCATCGAGCAGTGAAAATTTAATATTTTTTAAATACTACAATATCATTTCCTGAAATGATGTATTTTAAAAGAAAAATTATATTTTGGATTATTTAATAAATTTAAAAATGAACCATTTTATTTATAATAATCAAATAAATTAAATTGTAATCATCTATTTTCATGATTTTGGCATATGTATATTTTTATGATTAAAAATATGATTTCTGTAAACTATTTTAACAATAAAATGTTCATATTTTTTAATTAGTTAAAAGAACCCACAGTACAAAAATATTTAAATTAAATTAATATATTATAAATATAATAATGAGAATTTAAATTGATATAATGATGATTTGTATTCATAGAGTGAATATAAGATCAAATATTTTTTTAAAATTTCATTTCGTGAAAACAATTTTTAATACGTCTTCAATGTTTAATTTTAAATTAAATTATGCCTCTTAAATGATTTTAATTTGATAAAATGGATTCCATATTAGAAATTATCATAATTAATATTACTTAATAAGGTTAAATTAATTTTTTCATAGAGAATGTTTAAAATTTCAAAAAAAATGATTACTGTGGTGAAAAAAAACAATGGTAAAATTTGGTGACACTAGTGGTAAATTGAATAAAATGTTTTAAAAATGTTTATTTATGAATTTAGGATGTTTTGATTAACCATATCACCGATATAAATAATTATTTATCAATTTTGGTGGCATTTTTATTGAGAGTGACTTCCCATTATGGAATAGTTTTGGGTATTGATAAAAATGCCACTCCCTCTCACATATAAAAGGTAACTTACTATCCTCTCCTTTACAACATAAAAAAACCTTATGGATCAAAAAATAAAAACCAATATACCTTACATAATTACATCATAACATATTATAAGCCTTTTTTAGATCATAAATTTAGTTTAGTGAGGCTTTATGTTTAATCATGAAGATGTTTTCTCAAGAAGAGTTATCATTCTTAACTGAGCATCATTGTATTATTTCTTAGTACAACTTATTAAAAAATTTCTCAATAATTAGGATATAATTAAATCTTTATTTAAAATATACATATATTTTTTTACTTAAATTTAATAACCAACATCAATCTCATCTTCCATCAAATGGGAAACAAAACCATCATTTGTATGTATGGTGGACTACCACCTCACAAACCGATGAAATTAATTTTCCATAATCTCCTCTCAATAATCTTCATGAAGATGAATTTATTATTTATATTTTATATAAAATAGATATTAATAATTATTGAAAAATCATATATCTTATACCTTCTTACCTTACTACCCATATAATAATTATAATGTCGTCTATGTATATGGATGACTACCGCATCACGAAGCGATGTGGTTCATTTTTTATTGTGACAATACATGGATGGAATATGTATGTGAATTTAAAGAAATAATATGATAAATATTAGTTAATTATAATTATATATATTTGAAATAAAACATACCTTCCATATTGATCATTGAAAAATGGAAGCATTATTCATGTGTACGTACAACCTACTATCTCCATGATCATAATGCACATAATTTTTCATAACCATCATTCATTATTTATTTTAAAAATATAATTTATGTATAAAAAAATTATTTCATGATTATAATTTTATATATGGTGATGAAAGGACCCCTTTGCCCACAGTCAACAAACTAATGTAGTATTGGAATTATGAACTGAGCATCCTCAAAAAACCCGATATGGGAATAATTAAATAATTAATTTAAAAAGAAATTAAAATAAATTAATTAAATGGTTTGAGTATCAAATATTAAACCTATGAATGTCTATTTAAAATAATTGATATAATTTTATCATAAATGGGATAAAATTTAAATATGTTATGTTTAGATTCGTGGTAAGTGTCTTCATCTAAAAACATCCATCTTTGAGAGACATGCTCATTTATACACCAAATTTGATTTAAAATGTGTATATAATTAAAATATTATAATTAAAATAATTAACTATTCTCTATCATGATATTTTAACTTCACCTTCAAGATATCTCTCTCCCTTTTTCCAATAGGTTTTTATTAATATGTATCTTAAACTGTAAGGGATTCCATGTAAATTTCTTTTCATTGAAGTGAATTTTAATGAGAGGAATCTAATTTATATTATATAGTGTATATAAATACATTTTAAATGTTATATAATGAATTTGTTTACCTAATCGTATTTTAGTTAGAAATTACAATTATTTCAACCGAGGGGATTGGATTTAAATGTTAACAAATTTTAAGTGACGTTATAACTCAATTTATTTAATTGGGTTAAACTTATTCTTCATTGTCTTTGATAAGGAATGATTATGTGGGAAAATAAAAATTATTATTTTATTTATCATTTCCAATTATTTTATTTTAAATTTAATTTGAAACACAAAATAACATCATGGATTAATTGTCACTTCATGGGCATTATCATTATAATGTATTTTTCCCACTTTTATTTTTATTAAAACTATGCCATATTTTTAACTTATTTAATTTTTGTGGTTTATATAATAAACATTTGATATATAATACCATGAATATTTTTATATTCATGATATTTAATTTATCTTCTGAATTTATTTTTTCATGGGGGTTTTAAAATAAAGGTTACCAAAGCAGTAATGGTTTATTTCACAATTTCATCATTATTTAGGATTTTGTATAGTTGAGTTTAAATTCAAGGCAATTACCATGATTATTTTCTAATAAATCCATTTAATTATAATATCCCAAGGCCATTTAAGATTTTTTCAAGTAATAGTACCATTTTCTTCTCTTTGGTACTTAAAATGATTGTGATTTATTTTTAAAAAATATTTTTTTTATCTTTTCGATTGAAAATTATTTTTTTACATATAAATATTTTCCTTAAATGATTAAATTTTATTTTTAAAATTATAAAAATAGTTATTATATAATTTTTAACCAATTTTTTTTAAAAATTTTGTTTAAAAGTAATCTTTCATCACTTTATGAAAAAGGTACCTTTTGAGTTTTTATAAAAAATATGAATGGAATCTTTGTTTTCACTAAACAGACATGAAAAAATACTTCTATAATCATGAGTAGTCAATTATTTTAAGATACCTTTATATGCTTCCATGTTAATTTTTAAGGGTTTTTTTAAATATTTTGGAAAATTCTATATTATGTAGAAGTGATTTCAAAGTGAAAAGCGTGTTCTTCTAAATAAATATTCCACGTATTCTTTTATTGAATTTTCATCAATGGAATCCACGTTTGATGTTATGGATTTCTTATCTGTTGTTTATATATGTCTCTCACGTATATAATTATCTTATTACTCCTTACATTGATGGGGTAATATATTCAATATTTTTATCTCTAAAATGCCTTCATTATGAAATTTTCATTAATTATGATATGAGATGATATTCTTAAACCCATTTTCTATCTAAATGTAATTATAATGTTTTTTAATTATGATTGATTATTTTTTCACAAATAAATATTAATCATGTTATTATTGGTGTTTCCAGATAGAGCTCCAATTGATTTAGTAATTGTTTAGTCTCATGAGACATATTGTTTGGGACTAGGGATTTAACCTAATATATTTTATGAATTTATCCATCATGTGATATTATATATAAATATATCCTTGACTTATGTTTATGTCATGTTATATAATACTTCCAAATTTTCTATTATCCCCTGATCTTATGATTCCATTATCTTTTTTTATTCTCCCATGTGATTACTCTTGAGCCTTCAATTTTAAGATGTCATAACATAATATTAATTAAGATTTTATATTTCCTTGTCATGTTTATACTCTTAAGGGGGTTTTTAGAGCACCATTGCTGTATATTTATTACCTAGGTAATCCCATGTAGTTTTAAGAGCTCTAAAGTGTTTATGAACTCATTATGGGGAATAAAATAAATAAGTTTTATTTTAGCCTCACACTGATATATTATAAACATATTAATATAAATACACTAGGAATAATTATCCATAAAGTTTAATTAATGATTTTTATGTTAAAAATTATGTAATAATATGCATAAACATCTTGGGTGTCTATAGCTAATATGTAACACCCCATGACATTACAATATATTCCTTTCAGAATAAATTTAATTTTGTTCGTAGAATTATTTGTAAAAAACAAAAAGTAAATATTATGTTACAAGTGACATAAAGTATAGATTTATCTATACAGAACACTAAGGTTAGCTTTCATTATACACAACAATTACTTTCCATTATGGCTTGTGTGGCACTGAATGCCGAGTTTTACCACACAATAATATATTATTAAAAAATTAATTATTTAATATAATAAGATATAACATTTTAATTAAATTGATGTTTATGATTAATATTAACATAATTGTTATGATATATTTTTTAATTAATTACGATACTAATTAATTATAATTAAATATATAAACCAAATGAACATAAATGGAATGATTTTATAAAAGACAATCTTTATGTGGAAAAGGAAATTTATCATAATAAGTTAAATTAATTAATATTAGTGGATTATTTTATCAGAATTTATATATTATATATTTAGTAAAATATTATTTACATTAATCTAATATATTTTATAGCCTTATAATAAGAATAAATCCAGTATTATGCATAAAAATTTCATTTTTCAAAAAAGAAAATTTTACCACTTTTTAATAACAAACCTATTTTAAATACAATTTATTAAAATTTTATAAATTTTAAACTCCAAAATTAACATTATTTTTGAAAAAATAATATAAAAATTCAGTTAAGTTGATTTTTTTATTTTTGTGTGATGTTTCATTTTTGACGAACAGTGAAAAATACAAAATTTTAATTCAAAACAGATTCTTCATATAATTTATTTATAATGTTAAATTTTGTTTTTATTTTTTTAAAGTATAATTAGAAAAAATTTATATAAATTAATTCATTTAACTTAAATTATATCAATTTAAATTTGAAATTTTATATAAAAACATCTCAAACATTAAAACATTTGTTATTATAAGAACCCACATTATTGTCTCATATGGAGAACTATATTTAAATTAATTTCTTTCTATTATTCGTGAAAAATTTGGAAAATTTGATACATTATTTGGAATCAGAATAATATATAATGTTAAATATTCTATAATTATTGTGTGAACAAAAATATTAGGGGGATTAATTATAATTAATTAGAGTGATTAAGATAAAATTTAGATTATTAAGGGACTAAATAGTAATCTTAAGAGACATAATTACCTAAAAAATATACGAAATCCATTCGATATTCATATATAGACCCTATAATACCTTTTATAGAATTTATTCTTTTATTGGGTCCAATTTTTAATTGAAACACATGTGTGGAATTACCTTTTCCAAAATTTACAAGAATGCCACTCCTCATCCACTGTAAAAAACTCACCCATACCCATTATTAACACCTCTGAAAGCATTATATCTCCCAAAAAATAATAAAAACATTTACCAAAATTCCTTAAATTATTCTAGAAGTCTCTCTTTGGGAACTAAACTATCCATAGAATCCCTTTGGTGCAAACCAAAAATAGTTACCCAAAGAAGAGGTAACACCCATTTTCAATATCTTTTGTTTTATTTTCATCCTCCAAACCCTAAAATAATCTTATTCCATGAATTTATTATAAAATAATTGTCCTAAATATAGTTATATGATTTTATTCTAAGGTTTAAACATAAAATCACATACACATCCATCTAATGGGTAAAGAATTTACTGTTATTGTGTACGGTGAACTATCGCTTCAGGAAATGATGATTGTTCATTTTTCCATTACCACATCTAATGGTTAGAATTATGATAAACAACCAATTTATAAATGATAAATCATAAGTTTTTGTTTTCTTCAATCTTCTATAATTTTTTATATAACTCTTACCTTAATTCATTCCATTTTTTGTAAATACAATTACATTGTTTGTGGACATGTAGAGTACCGCCTCCTCAAAGAGATGTGAAATGTTCACACATTACATGGAATGTATATACAATATTTTTAATTAATAATATTTGAAATAAATTTAATATATATCATTCTCATGATGTAATAACTTTTATATAAATATAATATATCCTTTTATTTATTACCCTTTTCATACACTAAAAAGGTGATGACCTTGTTCATGGATGTGTGGTCAACCGCCTCCTCGATGTACTGTGATTAATTTTACATAAAAATAATTATATATATAATTATATATGATTAAATAAAATGTAATTTATGATATAATTATCATTATGTAAATAAAAAATTTCATTTATCTTCTTTCCATAATGATGGTTGAAAAATGGGAAAGTTTCTCATGCATATGTACAACATATTGTTTTCCTGATTGTAATGATTTTTCATTTTTCAAAACCATCTTATCTTATTAGTTTTTATTTTTAAATTTATAAATAAATTTGATAATTATGTGATTATTATTATCTCTGAGATGATTTTATATTGACCCCATTAACCATATTCGACCTACCAAAGTTGTTTTCAACACATTAGAATAATTTCTTCAAAATAACCTATGTAAGGTCAATTGATTTAGTTGTATACAATATTGTAATAAGTGAATTAAAATAATAATAAACATGAAAAAATCTTAAGAATTTAAATAATTAACATATGATTATTTTTCATTAATATAAAGTCAGATGTGACATGTTTGACTCAAGGTACGATATTTTCATCTCACTTTTTCATATGTTTGATTAATTTAATATCCACCACTTACTTCTATTATGCTGTGTATATACTTCCCCTTTTTATATACTATATCATGAATCAATTTATTTTCATGGTATTGAAAACATTATTTAATTTTATTCCTTCATGAGGACTGTAATTAAAATGTTTCAAAGTGGTACTGTATACTTTGGAATTTTTAAATATTATTTTTCTTAGGAATAATTTTAATGATAATTCAATTTTATTTCCATTAATACACAACAAAACCCTTATTATTACTTTTTATACACTGTGGAATTATGGAAAAATATATATTACTCCTTTAATGTGATTATTTTATTATTAGAAAAATTTATTTATTAATTAAATTGATTATTAGATATATGAGGAATGATTTGGAGTTGAAAGACACATGTTGGGGACTGTTTAAATTAAGCCATCGATTAATTGAGAGTCTCATGCGATGAATTAAATTGAATTATCCCTTCACTATTGTAACCAATATGTTTTAAACTATCTTTTTTAATGTCTTTATTGTAAATATATGGTTGTACAAACCAAATTGGTTTATAACTTGTATATTTTAAACATACATGTAAATGGTCTTCATGGTAATGGTTCCATGTAAGTAGGAAACATGGTGTCCAATAATTAAGTATTTAATGTAGTGAGAAATCAAATATTACTTATCTATGATATTTTTTATTTCACATCACTATATATGGATTCTATTCTAAGTTTATTGATTAATCCGAATATGTTTTAGTTTTATTCCTTTCTATATTGACTATGATGTGTCCAGTTATTTTAAAGGTATATATTTTTAGTTAATTAACATTTTATGTTGATTATTCATCATTATTTCTTCTATTTTACTTACCCCTAGTTAACATTTGATATCACCTTTATTATGTTTTTTCCCCAGTTTATGATGAAGAAATTTTGGAATAATCTTTCAAGGATACAATTTACTTCATTTTACAATGTATCATGTTTTATTTATTATTTCCCAATATAAAATGAGTATCATGTATGTAATATTTTTTCCAAAACAACTAAACCAGTCGGCCATTTAGTATTGTAATCATTATAATGAAATAAAATAAATCACTGACTCTGGACTTTTGGGGAAGGGGCACTATAGTTGGTATCAAAGGATGTTTTATAGAAAACATGAGAACTAGATCTATAAAACATAGATTATGGAACATAAAACTAAGAAAAACATTGAGGTTATGTATAAAATAACATCCTATAATTTTGGAAATGTAGATATTATGTAGGTATTACTAGTAATATGTCTCGTTTTTTATACTACAAGTGGACATCGTTCTACCCCAGATGTACCTAGGGGTAAAAAATTAGAAAATGGTTGTTGGGAATGACTTGGTGTAACCTGGTACATGAACATGATCCTTATTACACAAATGGTTTATCAATCCATGGGGATACACATTTGATGATCCAAATTTCTTAACCAATCATTATTAAGAATTTTAAAGTAAATATATCCCAAATGAAAACAATATTATCCTAATGAGATTACATACAAATAATTTTTTCAAATTATGTTAAGTGTTATGCCATATTTATAATTGTATGAAGTTCATAATTTTTTATCTAATATAGTACATACCATTTTGTATAAATCATGTCTAGAAGGATCAATGGTATCAATACTCGTGGAAAATGTTGAGATTTCTGTATTGAGAAAACCAATAAAGTTGGTATTAGAGTAAGGAACTTTAGAGATATATTAGGGATGCTTAATCATGTTATGACATATAATGATTCCCGAATTGAGAAATGTATTCCATAGTGAGGCTCTCTGTTGTTGGATCACATTATGCAACAGAGGCCCCCTATAAATTAGTGGGACTACTGATCTAATGGAACCTCAATAATGGATTATGTCTTTGGAGAATATATTTATGGATTTGGGATGCAGTGAAAAGGAAATGTTTAACCTTGTGGGTTATTGTCTCAAAGTTGATGTGAATTTATATTGGTCTCTGATCCAGACTAATTTGGTGGATGAAGAAGTAGAACATATTTAATGGATTGATTTTCTAGAAACATTCTTCAAGAAAATTTCCCATGTGAGAAACAATCAGAGAAGAAGAGTATGATCAATAGTTTAATTAAAATGGATGATGAATGTACTTTGGAGTATGAATCTAACATTACAAGGTTATAAAGGTATGATAAATATTATATAGGCCAAATAACGTGCAATAATTATCACTTTTTTGGAAGGCTTAATCCAAGTCTCTAAAAGTCACTAGTATCCCAAAATATTTCATCATATGATGAAATAGTTTGATGTGAGATAAAGATAGAGAAAATATTATCTATGTACCATGAATATATAGGGAATTTAGAGAATAAGATGAAGGTAGATCAGAAAATGGATAAGGTAAATATGTGAATGCAGAATTTTCTTACATGTGATAATTGTGGAAAGACATACCCTGATAATTGATTGATGGGTATGAGATTTTGTTGTAAGTGTAAAGAAAAAGGCCACCATGTTCATGATTTCAAGGGAAATAAATAAAATTCAAATATACATTTCTACCACTATAATACAACTGTGAACTACCAAATTGAGTTCCCAAAAATTTAGAGGAATAAACCTCATATGAATCCATGGGATCAAGTTTAAGCTTATATTATTGATAACACTAAAGTGGAATGATTAATGTGACTATGTATTTGGATCCTAATTTAACATTGTAAAAATAATTTATCAGTGATGTGTTGGATATAATAAAAATGAAATATATAAATATTATACTTTAGTTCTATTTCAATAAGGATTTGAGATCTTATATTGAATCATACCAAGAAAACTCATTCAGTAGAATTTCAAATTTTGTTTTAAAAATCACACATGGTTGAGGGAAAGATAAACCTTAACATGTTTTTAATGTTGAGATAATAATGGTTGGATAAAAAGAAAATTGATATAGATAATGTAAATTCAATATTACTAACTACTCTGGAAACGATTCTAATGTTTTAGATTATAATACTTGGAACATTAACAAGGTTAAACTTTTATTAAATGATTTAAGTTGTTCTTTTGAATTTTTTTTGATGATATTGTATTATATATCTAAGTGAAGAATCATTTTCATTGAGATAATGTAGAAATCGTTCAAAGAGTAATCTAAATAAAATATTTTTTATTGAAACATATATTTATATATATTCCTAGTGGGTGAAATAATTCTATAACTCTAGAAAAAGTGTTTGGAAATAAAATTTTTATCATATTGTATTCATATATGATTAATAAAATGTTCCATTATATGATCATAGATTTATTGTTTTGAGGCCCATAATTTTCCATTGATCACATACTTTCTTGTGACCAATAACTATAGTTATTTACACTTTTCATTCATGTCCATGTTTTATTTCCCACCTTTGTTCTACTAATTGGGACCCTACTTATGTGACCATCAATCTTCCAGATATGTATTATAAATAATATTTGATAATAATAGTATTTAATATGTGGTTTTTCTAAGAATATTATTTTAAAATATAAATCCCTAGATTATTGAGATGATGTTAAAATTGGGAGGAAACAGTTTAATTATCATGGGGAGAATGTAACACCCCAAGACTGCACAATATATTCCATTTTAGACATAAATATAATTTTGTTTATAGATTGATTTATACAAAACACCATGTTATGATTATATTAAATGAATCATAATGTGTATAATTATTTATATGGAATATTGTGTTTAGCTTTCATTACAAGCAGCAATAAATATCCACGATGGCTTGTGTATCACTAAAGCCAATGTTTTATCGCTGAATAATATATTATTAAAAAAATTATAACTTAATATAAAATGATATAACCTATAAATTAAATTTAAGTTTATGAATAAGACTAAATAAATATTAAAAATATGTATTTTAATTCCTATGGATACTTATTAATTAGAAATAAATATAAAAACTAAATGAAAAGAACTTGAATGATTTTATTGTAGTCTATTTTAATGTGAAAAATGTGATTTATCTTAATATGTTTAAATAATAACTATTAGTGGATTATTTTAATTAAATTTATATGTTGTATAATCAAATAAATATTTTTTACATTCATCCATTAAATTTAATTATCATAATAATAGAATTTATCAAGTTTTACTCATAAAAATTGTATTTTTCAAAAAAGTTAATTTTAAAACCATTAAATAAAAAAGATAATTTAAATAAAATTTTCAGAAATTTTATATATCATATATTTCAAAGATAAAATAATTTTTTAAATATGTAGAAAAAAATTAATTTAGGTGGAATTATTGCTATTTTTCTTTGATGTTTTATTATTTTATGAATTGTGAATGATACAGAATTTCATGTCAAAACTGCATTTTTTCAAACTTATTTGTAATGTAAAATAATGTTTTTTATTTTTTTAAATGTTTAATTAGATAACTATTATATAATTTATTCTAATTTAGGTAATTGGAACAAATTTTACTTTGAAATTGGAAAAAATAACTCAATATTTCAAATATTTTTACTTTCAAAACCTGTATTGTCTTAATGTATCCACGATTCAATTTAAATTAATTTATAACACTTATTCCATTAGAATTTTGAAAAATATATTCTATATTTTTAATAATAGTAATTTATAATTTTTAATCTGGTAAAATTATTTTTTTCCTGAAAATTATTAGTGAAGGTAATTAAAAGTAATTACACTAATTAAGAGAAAAACAAGCAAAACAAGGGACTATACAATAAACTTAAGAGAAAAAATTACTTATATAATATTAAAAAATAAATATTATGTTCATAATAAACCCTATAACACCTTGAATTTAATATTGTCCATTATTTGATGCACTTTGACCTGGGAATAATGTGGGTGAAATTACATTTAAATAATATACAAGAATTACACTCCTCCACTATAAAAAATAACGTCACTCATCCCCCTTATTTATAAATATAATTCCATTTAGTTCACCCAAAATCTAGTCAAATAATCTCCCAACATCCCTACCCTCATCCTAGAATCTATTCTTTTGGAATAAATCAATCCAATGAATCAATTTGGTGAAAACAAAAAATGAGTTACCCAAAGAAGAGGTAAGATTCTTCCTCAAGATCTTGTGTTTTTTATTTTCATTATCTACCCCTAAAATATAATTATTCTGTGATTATATAATAAAATCAGTATCATAAATATACTGATATGTTTTTTTTAAGTATTTTACGTACACATATACTCACTTTCATCAAATGGGTAGAAAACATAGCATTCTTGTATACGATGAACTACAGCCTCATGAAACGATGATTGTTTATTTTCTTCCATTACCAAATATAATGTTTGGAATTATGATATAAACCATGTTTATATATGATATTTGTGATAATTATGATATCTTAGTACTTCTTTAATTGTTATATAACACATACCATAATTTTTTATATTATGTGTAAATACGATAACATCATTTGTGAACACGTGGACTACCGCCTCCCCAAAGCAATGTGATACGTTAACACATTACATGAAATGTATTAAAGATTCATTCAATTAAACATATATGAAATAAATAACATATATATTATATTAATTAAATAATTAATTATAAGTAAATATAATTTATCATATATTATAACTATTTTAACAAACTAAAATGTGGTAACATCATTCGTGTGCGTGTGGACTACTGGCTCATCGACACGATCTGATTCATTCGAAATCGTAAAAATTGTACATAAAAGTATATATTATTAAATTAAAATAAATTTATGATATAATTATCATTATTAAATGATAAAATTTCACTTACCTTCATTCCGTAACAATCATTGAAAAATGTGAACATTACTCACAAGTATATTTTCCCTTCCATCTGTCTTATTATAACATTGGATCATTTTTCATAAAAATATTCTATGATGGGTTATAAATGTTTAATTGATGTATAGATATTACAATAATTTAATTTTTTTTTTGAGATTTTCATATGTTGACCCATTTTACCATAACCCACATACCAATTTCATTTTTAACACAAGAACTGAATTTGGTTGAAACACTCGACATAAAATTAATTGTTTAAATAGTTTTTTAAAACATTGTAATAAGTGAAATAAATGAAATAATAAACTTTAAAAAGTATTCGAATCAACATAATCAGGAATATATATGCATGCATGACAAGTCATACTCAAGTTAAGGTATTTTCATATCAATTTTTACATATATGAGATAAATTCCATATTAAAAAATTATACATTTTTTGAAGTGTATCTAGTACCACATTTGATATATTACATAATGAATCATTTTATCTTCATGGTATTCAAAATATTCATTAAGTTTATTTCTTCATGAGGCTTACTGTTCAAAAGATTCAAAGTGGCATGGGACACACTGAGATGTTTAAAGATTATTTTCCTCAAGAATAATTTTAATCATCTGATAATTGTATTTCAATTCAATAACGTCAATTTGTTTTGTTACTTATCCCAAAATGAATAATTATTGATAAGTATGCATTATTTTTTCAGTATCGATATTTTATGATACAATACATTTTTTTATTAATTTAATTGATTATTAGATACATGAGGAATACTATGATCATCCAAGACACAGGTTAGGGACCATTTAATGTAATACCCTTGATGCATTGACAGTCTCATGGGAAAAATTATGCTAAAAAACCCCTCAGGTATGTAACCAATATTTTCTACACTATCTTATGAAAGGTATTTATAGTATATTTATGGTAATAAAATCTAAATTGGTTTGTAACCCATATGTTTTAAGACATCTTTTGAATGGTCCTGCCGGAAATGGTTCAATGTACCATGGAAAAATGACATCTAATAATAAAAAAATTTCTTTATCAAGATTTCTGTTATTATTTTTACAGGTGATTTTTTCATTCACATATCTATGGATGCATTATATTTTAATTTTATTGATTAATTGGCATGCGTTTCAGTTTATTTCCATTCCATATTGATTATTCATTATCTAGTTATTTAAATAAATTGTATTATCATATATTTTTCGTTACATGTTGATTATTATTCATTATTTCTTACATTTTATTTACCTTTACTGAGCATTTTATCTCACCCTTATTGACTTTCCTTTCCACATGTTATGAAGAATAAATATTTTAATAATATTTAAATGATACAATTTATTTCATTTTATTATCTATGATGTTTTATTTTTTATTTCCCAATATAATATGTGTATCATGTATATAATCTGGTTTTCCTAAACTAATAAACTAATATATCTTTTGGAATTTTATTCCATATAATTGGACCAATTTAATAAAACAATGCACCAGCTATAGTCTTCTGGGTTTAAGGAAAAACATGGTATCATAGCAAGGTCAATTTATTTTTGGAATTCAGACGATAGTACTTTACTGAGAACACTATGGACATATATAAGGATAAGTCTAAGTAAAGAAAACTATCCTCTAATTTTATGGTAGTTTAGAGAAATTAGTTTTACATTATGTTACCTCCATACCTAGATTATACAAGTGTATATAGATTTAGTACTGTACTACCTAGGTGTAATAACACCAAAAGAGGGTTCGTTGGGATTTGACTTGATCATCAAATGGTAAATGAAAATTTTCCAAACTTCACACCATGTTTGACACTCTCAGGGGATATGTTTTTTAAATTCACAAACCCTTTATTACTTATCATACATAATATGAATCAAAGATAATAATAAAAAATCTAGGTTAAACCTAAGGTATCACATATTTAATATAAGTTTATATTATTTAGACACCATAAAAATGATTTTTAGGATTATTATTATTATTTATCATACCATGATTGTAGGTTTCAGACAATTTGTTGAACCATGAGGAATGATTTTAAAATTGACTTTGATTGAAAATGTGGCGATTCTAATCAACCAAATGTTATGACAAAAAAATTCAAAGATATTGAGTGTATTCCTAAACAGTTATCATGTTATATGATTAAATTTTTTTACCTTAACCAACTCTTAGAATCACCAATGAAAATAAGGTTAGAGTCTACTAAGATCTCACATGGTAATGACCATTAACAAAAGAAGGATCAATTACCTTTCTATCCAAAATTTGGGAATAAATACCCAGGATAATGTCATAGAGGAATAGGATAATATTTTTTGTGTAATATAGGGGAATATATCAACAAGTTATTAAGAAAAAATGAGGATTTAAATGAAGAGAAATAAATATAATCCTAGAGATACATTTCTGTAATTGTCCTAAATGTAAGGAACTTATGGATTATCTTAGTTAATTACATATTCTAAAGGATAAATTATAGATCATGAAAGGAAATATATTATACCAATAATTGATGTGAATTAATTGATGTTTTTATATATTGGGATATTAAAATAATGTTGTAGAAATATTATTAACGATATTTTTTTGGTTGTAAGAATCATGAATTATCTAATAATTATGTATGTATATAATACTCAAATACAACTTTATGGTTATTCATATTATTTAGAGAAATGATTATCATATATCATTAGGGAATATGTATATTCGTATGAGACTTTAAAAGTAATTGATTTCATATGGATATAGATGTTAAATTTATCTTGGATGAATATGTGTTCAAATAATTAAAACCATTTAGTTTTAATATTATTCAAGAATATTTTGACGAATTTTAAGTCTAGTTATTTATCAAATGATCTAATCTGAAATATGGTAGTTATTATTGATGATTTAATGATTAATGTTTTATTTTATAATTTGATGGTTTATCCATTTTGGGAACTCTATTACCCTGTTTTAACAATTTTTGTTTTAGTAAATGTATAAATATTGAAAGAATGACTTGTTATCCTTTTTTGGACTATCTACTCCATTATAAGTTCATTTTAGTGTTTCAGGAATGAAAAATTCATCTTTAAAACTCCTTGATTGTAGAAAAATATGAGACTGTTGTTGAAATTGATTAAATGATGAAATTATAAATTTCATGTACATACATTTTATTATGTTTTTAACACAAATGGTAATGGAATTAATAAAATAAAGGTAAGTGATCATAAAACAAAAAAAAAATATTCTAGTATATTCATTTATAATGAAAAAAATGTCTTTTCCAATCTCTTGGTTTACAATTATTTTGGCCATTAATTTTATTATGAACATTCATTCACTTTTAATAAATGTTATATATCACACACTCTTAGTCATTGGGAATTTGTAATCTCATTTGTATCCATATTTTAGCTTTCTTTAATTTTCTCCTATTTGTGGAAATATAATTTTTGTTATTCTGGATGACCTTTATAGTTTTTTCCATAATTTATTAGGATTTTTTATCAACCCTATAATGATGTGGGGTTAAAAAAAGTATTTTCAACTGTCAAATCATTGATTACCTAGATTAAGTTAAAATTTTGAGGATAGAATTTATTTATGGAGAGGGGGTGGGGATAATGTAACCCCCAAATATATTAAAAGAACACAATGTTCAATAACGTATGCAACACGCATCAACAAGCTTAAATGAACCACATAATATTATAATTTAACTAAGAAATTTATATAATAGCCATTAAATTTGTGGGTATGGATAGTATTAACTGATTGTTGAACTATATTTTATGGTACTACTCAATATAAATGTATTGATAATTACTTGTGAAATAAAAACCAAATTTCTAATGAAGATATTTTAATCTATAAAAAATACATTTTCATCAAAAATTATTTTAATTTATTTTTAAAATAAAACATTATAATAAATTTATTGACCTTTTAATAAATATATTTTTTAAATTATCATTTCAAAATTATTTAGAGGGAAATTATTTGGTTTTTTTAAAATGTTTTATTTTTCAGTAAATCAAGATAATTTATTATTTTTTAAATATTGTCATTTCATTTCATAAAAGACTATAATTTAAAAGTTATATTATATTTTATAATTGGTATTAAATTGATACATGAACCATTTATCTTAGAAAAATATAATTAATTTCATTTAAATCAACAATTTTCATAATTTTTGGAATATGTTTTTTAATTTTTAGAAATGGGATTTTAGGCATACTCTTTTATGTACATGAATTTTTTCTCTTCTAATTTTTTAATATTACAAATATTTAGGAAATAATTAAATTTATTTCATTTATTATACATCTATAAATTTGAATATAAATTCATATAATTATTATTTATAGTCATATATTTTATATAAGATCATATAATTCTTATAAATATACATTTATTGAAAAAAATCAACATGTCATGAGGGTTTAATTTTAAATTGAATTCTACCACTTCATTGAGTTAAATATAACAAATGGATTTCATATTTGAAATAATTATAAGTTATATAATTGAAAAAATTTAACATAATTTTTTTTATAATGAATAATAAATAAAATACAAAAAGATGCTATTGTTGTAAAAAATAATAATGGTAAAAATGAGAATCATTAGAGATAAATGGAATAAAATATTTAAAAAATGTTTTGTTTTTTGTATTTTATGATTTTAGTCAACCATATCTACCTTAAAATCCATTATTTATCAAATTTTTTGTTACCTAACTTGAGAGTGACTTCCCTTTATTGAATTGTTTTGGTATTTACTATAATGTCACTCCCTGTAAATTATAAAAATGAAACCCCATCTCCTATATATTCCAAAAATAAAAACCATTTAAAAAAACCAAAATAATTCCCCACTTCACTACCCACTTATTAAATAATTTTGTTTGATCATAAATCCAATCTAGGTGGGATTTATGTATAATCCAAAGTATGTTCTATGAAGAAGAGGTATCAATCTTAACCGAGAAAATTTATTTAACTTCTTCTTCCCCTCATTAAAATATTACTCAATAACGATGATATAACAAAATAAATATCTAACATATAATTATATTTTATCATGTTATTGGAATAACCTACATCCTTCTCCACTTGCATCAAATGGGAAATGAAACCATCATTTATGTGTAAGACAGACAACCACCTCATGAGCAGGTGTAGTCGGTTTCCATCATCATCTCTCACATATGTTTATGAAGATGTATTTAGTTTTTATCTATTATATTCAATTAAAATTTACAATTATATATAAATAATATATAATATTTCTTATTACAATAGCATCCACTGATAAATGATAATGTTGTTCCTGTGTATAGAAGACTGCCACCTCAACAAGCAATGGGATCCATTTTTAATTTATGAATTACATGGATGGTATATGTATGTTATTTATTTTAATAATACGATATATATGAAATAATTATCATTATATAATGGTAAAATAAAACTGATTTTTTTCCTAGAAGATCATTGAAAAATGGAAACATTACTCATGCATTCATATGACCTACCGTCTCTAATATTATAACATATATCTCTTTTCATAACCATAATTCATGATTAGATTTGAAAGAATAATTTATATATAAAAATTATAGCCATTTAATTAATATTATTCGTTATATTATGTAATGATGACCCCTTTGACCTTGGTAAACACAATGGTGGTGTTTTAGAAATTTGAACTCTGCATCATCAAAACACCTAATGTGGAAAAAATTGAATAAATAATTAAATATGTCAATAAAATAAATGATTTAAATGGTATAAGTATATTTTTGTAATCCTATAAAATTATATTAATATAAAATTTAATAGATATATTTTATCATACATGAGATAATGCTTATACATTACAAATACATACTTGAGGTCAGGGTTTTCTTCTCAAAACTTCTTTTTTTGAGACACATGTTATTGTGTGAAACTAGTTCATTTTTAGAGGTGTATATAATGAATATTTAATATTTAACATCTTGAATTATTGTAAATCATGGTATTTTAATTTCAACTTCAATAACCCTCTCTCTCTCTCTATGAAGGGTATTTTATTTACTTGTTTCATAAACCGTAAGGGATTGTGCCTCAATTTTCATTCACTATGGAATACATTAATGTGATGAATCTAATTTATTTCATAATGACAAGGTTAAATATTTGGGTAGGGATGATCCTGAAATGTTTTTTAGAAAATTAAAGACAATAAAGAGTCATTAAAAATTGGATTTACGAGGAAGAGTTTAAAAATAACCACATGAATCCACTTCAACCAATGCTGAATAGAAATTTGTAATCACAAAATACCACTGAGATGTCATTTCCAAGACAGATCTCTTAGATAAATTGTCATCAAACTGATTTTCTTCCCTATATTAATAAGTGAAATTAAAATAAATACACTTCACAAGATGGAGGCAGTCACTATTGTGGAACAACATTCTCCAAGGGACATTTCTTTAGCGTGTTTTAAGTAGATCCAAAACCAAGGTAGAGTTAGATTCAACCCATAAAGACTACCACAAAAATAGGTTAGCATACCTGACCACCTTGATTATAGACTAGAGTTTAGCCTAAATGGCATGACTGATACCAATGTATTGACAAAAGAATCCTTTAACGAAGCCCCAAAGAATACGAAATCTGCCCTGAGAACCCAAGGGGCTTGGTGCACCTAAAGACACTCCATCAAAAATTAACATCCTCCACCATGAAATAAAGGGAATCGTCCTTATTTAATTTGACACTAATGGTTTTTTGTGCTACATTTAAGACGAATTGATCTATAAATTGATAAATATAAAAAGTTATTATTTATATATTAGGTTTGAATCTTGGAAGCAACAATAATGGCTCAATGGGTTTCATGAACACCAACATGGAAAGAGGGAGTTTGAACCTAAAACATAAACCCCATTAATATTCTTTACAACATAGTATATAGAAGAAGAACATGTTGACATATGGTAGGAATGGAGTTGTTCACTGCAGCCTCCATGGTGAGTGGTTTGTAATTTCCTTTTGATATTGGGGAAGTAAAATAGAAAACCAAAAGTATGCTACACATATATCCAAATTGGATTAGTGAATCTAAAAAAAGATATTCCATAGTCAAATTAGTCTACATTCAAATTAAAATGAACAAAGTAAGTGAAATATTGATTCTTTGTAGAGAACCTTACAGTGGAAGTCTGCACTTCCATATTCTTCATATTAAAAGAAATTAATCTGGTGGGATGAATAATTTCCAAAACCCCATCACCCATAGAGGTGTTCCAGTAGAACCGTAATAATCTTACATGTAACATCTCTGTATAGAGAACATACAATTTTTGTTTGGTTCCTTAATAGAGGTATTAGGATCAATTTACTCATATCTAGAGAGTTCAACATTGAGTTGAGGAGGAAACATGTATTTAGCACATGAATTATCTAAAAATTTAAATATGTTAGCATTCTTAATCAGGTGTGGAATTTAGTGATCTTTTTAAGAGACCTTAAAATCTATGGGTTAGTTCAATAGGTCATAGGGGAATTTTTGGGAACCAACCACTTTGAAAATTTTGTAATACTATGATATGTTTTATTGATGCAAAACCATATAGATGGATGAATATAAGTGAAATATACATTTATCAATTGAGTAGTGAATCTGGTGCAATGAAACTCGAGAGAACACTCGTTCTAAGGAGGAAGAATTAGTGTGAACTTCTTTATTATGGACTCATTGAAGAGCCTATGATCTTTGACTCCCCTTCCTCACATATCAACATGATTAACAAACTACATACATGAAATTATTTTCATATGTCTTTCATGAATAGACATAGGACAATGGAAATTACTATTCTTGGTTTTTAATTCCTTGATGAGATTTCTTGTCTATCTATACAGATAAAAATACAATAGAAGAATAATTTTTATCACTTAATTAAGCAAGAACACTCTAACTGCCGTTGACATGGTCTACCCTTTCCATGTTTACTTTTGATTGATTATTTTAGAGCATATCCATTATAGAAAAAATATTTTCAAATTTTCTTAAAAATTATCACGCCAATATAGGTGAAAGTGGGGGATCCTCTCCATAAACCAAACACCATTACAATGCTATTTTTCGAAGAAATTAGAACTAATTCTTCAAAACACAAAAAATATTTACTTTAGTTAATAAAATAATTATTGAATTATTCTTAGTTCTCAAAAATAGATATAGTGGATGAAATTCTAACTTTTTTAGATTTTTTGAATAGAATAACATCAAAATCATACAAGACATGTGAGCGGGAGAAAATAATTCTCTCCCAACCTTCATCAGGTTTTAAAAACTAGACTAAAACAAAACATTAATATATATACTTATGTAATCCTCAGAAATATAAAATATGATCCCAAATAATGGTTCTCCTTATTTGAACCCCCTAGAGCACTGAAAGGATCCACTTGGAGACCAATTAACAGGAATATGCATCCTAGATCTCTTGAGGATGAAAAATATCAGCTTGATAAATCTGGAAGAGAACCCATGATTTATTATAATTTTAAAATTAAAATTATACCTAATAGTATCAAAATATTTGTTGATATCAATTTTCAAGTTCATATTTCCATCCTTCTCCTTCTTCTTCATGATGATAACACATTCAGACGTTGTATAGAGATAAGTGTGTACTCAAATCCTTGGGAAAAATCAAAAATGATTTTTCATGATAAAGCCCTTTTTAATTTTACCCTTTAGAGAAGAAGAAATATTATAGACAACCTTGGGAATTGAGTTCCCAATCTCAATTGGTCAAAATTATTTGTTATCAAGAGTAATTTCTTTTTTTGGGAGTAGGGTAACAAAATTTTTCTTCCTTCCAGATAGCTTCAAGATATTTTTGAAAGATTCTTTCACACCATTGATCAAATCAATAGGTATGATGTCCCATTAAAACATGGAAAACATTTTGGTGAAGCCATTAGGTCCAGAAAAACTATCCATATGTAAGTAAAAGTGGTCCAATTTAATTACATTTTCATTGTGATCCTGAACAAGATTACTATTTTTTCATCAATAATGGTGGGATAAATGTTATTTAGAATCAAGTGCACATTATCCCATAATTTTTTCTAATAAAGATCCTCACTGTATGATGAAATATTTATTTTAATTTCATTTTCAGAAATTTACATTATACAATTGATCATGAGGTTGTAGATACTTTTTTGTTCCATCATTTATCTATGAATGGAGTGGGAAGGACTTGTATTCCTATGTCCCACTTTGATCCATCAGACATTAAATTTATTCTGATATATGCTTTCTTTTAGGTCATGAAAATCATGAATTTTGTTATTGTCCTGCATCTCCCCTGGAGGGTACCTTTTGAAACTGATCACATTCCTGATAGTGAGCAAGATGATGCTCAGCTTCTGTAATATCCTGGTAAATCTTGGATATTGAGCTTTTTCACTATTCCTTGAGTCTTTATTTAACACTCTTCAGTTTATTGGAAGTAATATAAAGTGGGATACCAATTCAATATGTTTTCAAATTATCCAACATTATTTCTCTATATCCAGGTATAAAAATCCAAGAATTATTGAACTAAAAATGAAAAGGGTATAACCTTAATTTATTAAATAAGATATTGATAAGAAATGTATTATGATCAGAATGTATATTTGGAAGGTTTATCCCAGAAATAACATTATCTTTATTCCTATTATCATCCTTCACAAAAAATCGATCTGATTTAAATGATTTCCTCCCCCTGATTGTAAAACATACTAATGTGAAGACAATCCCAACAATGGTAACCTCAGTCTTATTACAATTATCAATACAGGAGGAAAACTCAATGGCTTCCGATTGATAGAAATTTTCACTGATTTTATCCCACAGACTTAGAACAACATTAATGATAGAAATTATGGTCCTACTCTGACTTATATTCTCGGAAATGACTTCAAAAATTTTCTCGAGTACTCTTAATTGTGTGTATAAGTTGAATGTATAAAAAAAATCATAAAAAATTCCATATCATTTATATCTACAGAAGCTATGATGGAATCTTCATAATAATTAAATGAGTGGATAATAATGATATCATTATCAAAAACCCTAATAAACTGTATTTTACTCTCAAAATGATTGTGGGAAAGAAATGAGTAACGAAAAGATTTCCATTTAAACACCTTCCAGCTATCAATTTTCACTCTTTGTTCGAAAATGGTAATAAGAAGTGGATTTTTCGTCAAAATTATCTGACTAAGGACTGCGAATGTGGGAGAATTCCAAAATCCTTGATAATTTTAGAATATTACTTTTGTTTATTCTGATTTATGATCCTTGTTCATGGACTGTTATTTTGATGTTTTCTATCTGGTTCATCTTTGGTTATGTCCTTAACGCTACCACCCGGGCCTGCCACATCATCAAAATCATTTCCATCCTTAATCCTATGATCAGGTGAGATTGACTGATTATAAGTCCATGAAACAACCCATAAAGGGGAATATCTATTTGATAACTAAATAGCGGAATTAGAAAAACTAGTAGGTAATATTATTCTTGAATATTTGGATGGTGGAACCCATACCATCATCTCTACCTAATTATTTAGTTCAGAAACAACATCCCCTATATGACTTTTTTTCTCAAGAGCATGACATTATACATGAATAGATTTCATAGGATTAGTCTCTATACAACTAGTATTATCTGTAATAAGATCATCTTCACCAATGTAATACTCATGAGTAGCCTTCAATACCAGTATGACATGAGTAGTTTCAAGGGCCAAGCCATCAGCCTTCTCTATAGATAAATCAACAAGATAATAATCCTCAGCCTTCATACCATAATTTATATCCTCACATCCATAAGTAATTAATGTTAAATCACTTGTTTTCATAGAAGAAACATCATGTATGAAAATTTCAACAAAAGTCTCATATTGTTTTACCTTTTGGGATACATCAACTGAGTTAGTGCCCATATGAGTATTATCAATAAATCCCACAGCCACTAGGAGATCTGGTAATGATTTGGAAACACCATAAACCTCTAGGATGCATGTATTCCCAATAGAAGACACAATAGGAATATATTTGGGAATCCCTAACTCTTGAACATAAACCACATCGATCTCATCAATGAATGTACCTAACCCTTTCTCAATATAAGCATGTTCTTTAACCTTTACTTTATCATCCTTCCATCTACAGGTTGCATCAACATGACCATTAATTTTTTATATACTACCCAATTTTCCCTATTACAATCATACACCGTGTTTCCAAAGAATGTAAAATTCAATAATTTTTTTTCTTTCAGAAATGATCTCATAGTTGATTGTGCCATCCCTAGTAGTTAAAAACTCTTCTTCAACCAATGTGGAGGACATGTCGACCTCAAAACGAACTATGAAATACTTTCCAAAGATCTATTTGTCAATTTTCTTGTCCATCCTTATTAGGTTACCAATGTATGAAGAAATGTCCCATAGTACATTAGGATTCAAATATAACCAACTCAGATAAAAGAATTATATCCAGATCTATGTGTGAGTATTTCTAACATTCCTAGGTTCAAATTTTTTATCACATACCAAAACAAAAAGAAATCCAAGAGTTAAAGAGATAGATACAAACTTATAAGCATTCCAGATAAGTTCATCTTATGGAATGGCTCAATGATAATATTTATGACTCATTGTAGTCATCTTTCAATATTAAAACCCCTAGACCATCACATTTCACTGTGTAAGCTCATAGGAACGTATAAAATTTTTAATCCTTTTGAATCAAAATATATGCAATTATGAAAACAAACATATATTTATACGCTCTTAAACCACATCATTACTAGTACAAACATGTGAAATTCTTATTTTTTGATAAAATGTCCCCGCGGTGGATAATCAAAGGAAAAAGAGGGACTGGCTGCTGCTATAACCACTTTTGAGTACTTATTCTTCACTCCATCATTATCAAACACCTTAATCTCAATCCAATTTTATTTGGTATTTGAGAAAAATCTAAACAACTATTTATGACAAACCATATCATCACCAACTAGTCTGCATTCATCCCTTTTAACAAAAGATTCATTAGTATCATTATTAGTGTGTGTCTATCCTTCTCTTCCTTACTCTTCCACATATTCCATCCTTTTATATCTTATATTGTGTATATAATTTCATTTTACCTGTTATATCATTAATCATTCATATCACTTGGTATTTTATGTTTCAATTCAAATAATCTCATCAAAAGTTTTTAGATGTGAATATTAAAAAATTACAAATAGTTTTATAACCCTATTTTTTTAATTGGGTTAAATTACTTCATCATTTCCATTGATATTATAATATTATGTTTATAATTACTATTTATTATTTTATATTTTATTTTGAATTTTTTATGTGTAATTACAATTAAAATGCATAATAACATAGTTGATTAATTCTATCATAAAAGACAAGATCTTTTCAAAGGGTATCTTACACACTTTTATTTTTCAGTGAATGATTCCACATTCACCACTTTTCTATTTTGTGTTAGGTATATATAAAACATTTGATATGTTATATCTTGAATATATTTATCTTGATGGTATTAAAATTTGAATTTGAACTTTTTTCATGGTTGTTATGGTTCAATCGTTACCAAATAGGTAAGGATTTATGTCACATTCTCATTGTTATTTGGGATTATTTATGGTTGAATTTCCATTGAAGAAGTCTATTTGATAATTTTTTAATAAAACCTTTTAATTTTAATCTCCCTTAGTTATTTTTTTGTTTTTTAATGTAATATTAAAATTTTATTTTCTTTGGTGCTTAAAATTATTGAGAAAATCATTTAACGAAAATTCATCTTATTTTCCATTTAAGTCAAAAATTATTTTCCATCTATTTTTATATATTCTATATAATTTATAAAGAATAGTGTTTATATTATCAAATTATTTATCAAATAATTTTCTGACCATATTTTAATTTTTAGAAAAAGGGTTAAAATGAATATTATTTTCTCGTTAGAAACAATATACCATTTCAATTTCTATTAATAATGTGATATGAGTCTTTGTTTAAACATACTCATCATGAGCAGAATGTTCATGCTATCATGACCACTCAATTATTTGAATATCCCATTGTAATTTTCCATGTTTTCTAATAAATATTTTTCCCTATAATATTCTCTATTTTTTGATTGTTAAAAATTTATTTCAAAGTGAAAAGAATATTTTATTCAAGAAATATTCATTTTAATTTTTTAAATAAAAATTCATCAATGATGACAATATTTTATGTCATGGATTTATTTTAAATTATATATATTTCTCTCACATATATAAATAGATTATTCTCTCTTGATTTGATTTGGAAATATATTACTTATGTCCAATAATAAAATTCATTCATTATGAAATTCCCATTGATTATGATATATGACAATATTATGGAACCCATTTAATTTACATGATTAAATATTCTTTTAAACCTTATGATTGATTTAATTTTATATGTACACAAAAATCATCAACATTTTATGAATGGTATTCCCAGATAAGACTCTAACGCATTGGGTAAATATTTAGTCTCTTGATACATAATTTATGGGATTAGTGGGTATACATATTCTATTATGGAACTTTTTAAACTATGTGATATTGTACAGGGAGATATCCTTGGCTCATGTATTTATAATATCATATGTTACATAAATATTTCATAGGATTCCATGCTCTTATGATAACGTGTTCTTTAAAATTTTCTATCATGTGCTAACTATGGATCCTTCTCTTTTATGAAATTATGTTATACCATTGAATCACATGTAATGTTTCCTTATAATCTTTATTCCCATAATTATCTTTTTAGCTCACCAATTTTGACTGTGTTGTACCTAGGTTATCCCATTCAATTTAATGAGGTTGAATGGTTTATGATTTTATTATGGATAATAAAATAAATATGTTTTATTTTAGTCTCACATTGATGTATTATAATCATATACATCAAAAGACACTAGACCTCACGATCATTGGGATGTAAATAATAGATTATTTTGTAAAAATTAATGGAAAAAAATTTGTAAAATTATTAGGTCACTAAAATTGATTTTAAGGTAGGAAAGACTAGTAACATAGTATATGTTAAAAATATAACATTATGTTTTACTTGGGGAGAATAAATTCATAAAATTCTATACTAAATATTTTGAAAACATTCCTTTGGAAAACCTTTCAAAGATATAAAAATGAAACATAAAATAAAAATCATAATTATTTTATGTCTATATAAATAAATAAATGAAATAATTTTAAGAACATTGACATAGGAAAAAATATACAAAAAATATATCTTTAAAAAATTTAAAATGATGTATTTAGTTTAAGTGTACTTTACCATGAGTCTTACTAAACATGTAAGTTCATTATATTCCTAAATAAAAAATTTATTATAACTAAGTACATTTATAAGAACCCTTTTTCACGTTTATTATTTATTTTATTTTATTTATTAGCATGTCGTATTCATTTACATACTCATTTAAGTTTATGTTGAACATTTTATTGATATTCAATTCATATATCTAAGTTGACATCAGTAGGTAGACTATGTTTAGTTAGGTAATTATTCCATTATATATAGAATAATTATTTGTATATAATTATCACTTTTATACATCAATAGTACTTTTGAAACTATCCATGATCTATGGTTATGAAAAATAAAATATGTTACAATCATGAAGTTGGTAGGTTGTATATACACATGAGTAATGTTTCTTTTTTTCAATGATCATGATGAAAAGATGGAAAATATTATTTTATATATCCATAATGATAATTTTTTCATAAATATAATATATTTTCATTAAATTAACTTATATATAGAATTCATTTTATGGGGCTAGGAAAAACAAATAACATTACTTTGGGGAGGTGGAAATCAACATGTATGCACGAACGACATTAACTTATTTCAATGGATGTGGAGATAATAAAATAAATTAAATATTATATTTCAAAAATTATAATTATGTCAAGAATATAAAAAATATACATTCAATTAATCATTATAACCCTCTGTGAGAGGCGATGACGGGAAATGAAATACATCATTTTGTGATGTTGTAGTTATCTATACACATAAATGAGAATTTTGTTTCCCATTTGATGGCATAGTAAATAGATATAGGATATTAAAATAACCCAAAATATAACTCATTTTTTTAATATACTTGTTTTTTATTTCATTTTCTTTGAAAATAATTTGATGGTGTAGAAGAATAAATAAAACCAAATCATTTTGTACAAAGCTATACATATTCTTTAGAAGTACTCTTTCGCTTTATTGATTAACATCCCTAAAGTTGGGGGTAATCAAAAAATAATTAGAATGATTTTAGGTATTTTTTGGATGTATTTGGGTAGTTATTTGGGGAATAATTAATTTTTATGTCTGTAGAGAACAAGAGAGGGGGCTCATTTTAGAATTGAGTAGAGAGGAATTCTTGAAATTTCTTAAAATATTAAACTAATATGAAATAGTTTTCAGTTTAAAATTGATATACGTATATATAATTAAAACATAATATGAGTATGTGTCTAAAAAATATCCTATAATAAAATTGATAAATTTTATGTCAGTTCAGTACCCTTATCTTTTTATTTTCTGTATCTGTTATCCCTTTTGATGATTTCCACGATAAAAAAGTTTTTTACTCTTTAGGGGTTAATATATTTAATATAAAATGATCATTTCCCGCTAAATGGAACATGTATTATATTTTGAACCATTTCATAATAAAATTTATCAATACATAATTTTTAGTAATTTTAAATCATTTTATAAATTAACGTTGATTTTGAAATATAAATCATGTCATTTTGGAACTATTAATCTAATCAGACTTTGGAAAAAAATTTATAGAAAATAAATTAATATATAATTCCTTTAGACATCACTTCCATGTTATATTTAACTATATATTTTTTGTAACATAATCATTATTTTAAATTAAATAAAATAATATATTTTTAGGATCATTTATTTTATTTCTATTTTTAATTGAATTAATATTATTTTGGGATTACTTAAGCATTTAAGTTAATTATTTAATCTCTAAAAACTAGAAATAAAGTTCATTGATAAAAAATAATGTATATTTAAAATAAAAATAAAAGTTTAATATATTTTTGTTCCTATAAATTTCACACAATATTATAGATATTAAAAGTAAAAAAATTTCATTTTTGATGTTTTCTTTTAATTAAATAATATAATGGTCAAAACCAATGACACATGGAACCAATTTTCAATAATTTATAAATATTTATGTAAATAGATAAAATAAACTAATAAAATAGGATGAATTAAAGTGTTTTTGACATTTTATGTCCATATCATAATATTTTTCCTTAATGACCCGATTTATCCCAATCATAGTGCCAATTATTTAAATTGGATATTATCCACAATGAGTAAAAATAAAATGGAAATATTTATAAAATATATACCTCATGATTGAAAATATATAATACATTTTTTGATTAAATTTATATAATTTAAAGAAATTAATTTAATATTATTACAAAAAAATAATGAAAAATAGTTTTTTAGAAATAAATAATTTTCATGTACATAAATTTTTTATTCAAAATTCAATCAAAATTTTGATTCCAATGAACTTAATTGTATTATAAATACTATAAGAGAAATAATTTTTCTTTTACACTACTTTATAAAAGGTATCCTTTGAAATTGAAGAAATAAAAATACATTATTTAATTAAAATATGTAATTTTCACTATTCACTATAAAATCAATATTCTCATAAAAGAAGACAGATTTAACTCTATGTTAATATTGAAATATTGATTTTTTAAATTATATACATTTTAAAAAATAATATTTCTAAAAGTTACCGAAATTAATTTTAATATTCACTCACAAAAACCAATAAAATCCTATTATAAAGAAAATTTATTTTTGAAGAATAATATGACTTTACTAAAAAAAATAGTGATTAATTCCTATAAATTAATCCATAATTTATTATATATTAAGAATTTTATAGCTATTTCATCGGATATTTAATCCTCTTCATACCCTCTAATTCAACGTCTATATAATAGCAATCATATTTAAATAAGAATATTTCATTGTTCATTTATGCTCTATGTTGTGTATCTTGTAAGATATCAATCATAGTGTTTCTTTCAATATTTAAGGAAATTAAATTACAATCCAATCCATTGAAAATAATAACTACTCTCATTCGTACATGTAGACTACCAATTTCATGAAGTATTTGATATGTTTTTCATTTTTATTTTTACAAAAATGGTAATAAGGATATATTCAATCAATTAATATGATATATATGATCTTATAATGATTCTATTATAATTAACAATTATATTTATTTCTTATGTTATTTCCTTCAAAAATAAAAATTATCCTTCATGAATATATACAGCCTATTATTTCAATGAATGGTGTAATTAATTTCCCCTATCATACATTTATGAATGAATATAACTATATATATATATATTAAATATATATTATATTAATATCATGATTAAAATTATAGTTCTTGTGGAAACATAATAAAATTACAATGACTAAGACTATCGAACCAAATTATCATGAAAAATTAAATATTTAACACTAAGAAAATTTGTTTTAATGAGGAATTATTAATTAATGGGTGTTAAAATGTGATAAGTGGACTTTATTTAATATTATAATTATATAAATGAATCTATTATATAATTATAATAAATTAAAATTTAGAATAATAGAATTTATATCACATTCGAAGTAAGTCAACTGTGAGATAATGTGTCTCTAAACTCAATTTCTATTCATTGAGTTGTACTTCTACTTGATTGACTATGTTATGCATTGATTATGGTTGAAATGACTTTGACTATATTATTCTATATTTCCAAATGGGTTTTTTTGTATTTTAAATTTTTTTAGATAACCACTTCATTGATTATTTCTTACATCAATAATACGATCTTTGTAATGTAGTTTTTTCTTTCTAATCACTCTATGGAGACATATTTGGAATTATGAACCAATTTAATTTTATGACATTTATATACTAAAAATGTAATGTTTTTAACATGAAAATATATTAATTATTAAATATTTATGTTTCAATTTAGCTATATTCTTTCATGGGTTAACAATTTCAATTTTACCCAAGATGTAAGAATTTATTTTACATTCTCATTTCTTGGATTTATCTTATTTGCATTGAAGGAATCATATAATATATTCATTAAAATTAATAAATATTCATATCATATAGATTTATAATGAGTTTCCATATTTTATTATATCATTTCTGCTCATTGTAACTTAAAAAAATAAAATAAATTTTTAAATGAAAAGATGATCTTATTTGTCTTCTGATCAGGAATATTATTCTTTTATGTCTGTACAATTAAAAATTATTTTAAAAACGTAATTTTTATTTACTAAAATGATTTATTAAAATATTTAATGTTATCCTCATAACATAAAATGTTTTAAATGAATCTTTATAATTTTTTTCGGTGTGGTTCATTTTTTATTTTCTTTTTAAAAATAAATGTAATGTTTTTAATGTATAAGAAATTATTATATTTTCCCCTCACAGAAATCATTTTACTCATTTAGTTTCTTCAAAAAGATCTCAATGGTATTAAAAATAAATAATATTTAATGAAATCCTATTATAAAGTTTAACTTCAATTTTCTTTTATTCTTCAAAGGACATTATTTTATTACAAAACATATATATCAAATGAATTGACAGTAATATTTATATATGAATAATTATTTTGTAATTAACTTTATCATAAAACATGCACATTATTTTCATAAATTTTCATTGAACAATACAACATTCATAAAAATACATTTTATTTCTATCAGGGATATGATTATTTACTAAACCATATAATATTTCTACATATGACTTTTTACTATGAAATTAATGTTATTGATAGGGGAAGTCATTATATTCAGTATTTGTTACTCAATAAAAATATTTACTGAGAAGGCATAATTTTTTTGAATTAAATTGGTCATTATATATATGAGTAATTAATTAGGAATTAAATGATGGTTTAAGCCTAGTAAGAGATATCCCCTCAATTAATTGATAGGTTCACAAGAAAAACCAAATAACTAGCTTTATTAAATGGGTTTTTTGTGTATTCCTAACAATCGCTTAAACATGCTTGAAATAAAGCCTTAATAGTAATGATATCACGATGTCTGAGATCATTAAAAAAAATATTAATCATTTTCATCATTGAGAATTTAGTTATTATTATTCAATGATATTATTTGATTTATATTATCTATAGATACATTTTATAAAAAATGTATTGATTAAATTAATTGTATATTAATTTATTTATCATTCCATATTGATTATGCCTCATTTATTCATTAAATATTCCTCTATACAAAACCCTTACTTAGTACCTATCCTTGCCGATTATTTGTATTTAGTTCACCATGATATGAAGAAAGAATATTTTAATGAGATAATGAATGTAGAATATTTACTTTCACTATGTTTTTTATTTTATTTACAATATAAAATCCAAAGAATTTATGTATCTAGTTTACTAATACAACTAAACAATTCAGTCCTCTAGAATGAGTTCACTTGTATCTTGTTAAAGTTTAACAATGAATACACTAGATCTAGGAAACTGGGGCCATAGGTTTTATATCATTTTACTAGAGTACCCACTACTAGTAATCCATATACAGACCCCCTACCTATATCTCCTTCCTTTTCCCATGTTCGTTTAGATAATAATTTTGAGGTCCACAACCTTTGAAAATGATCTGAGATAAAAGATATTCAATAAATCTCAATCCTAATACCTTATACCATAGTCAAAATTTATAGATTTAGATATATCACATACTTTAATATAGGGGAAATAGTTATAGGTATTTGAAATTATTATTTTAATCTATCGTCGACATACCACATTACATGAGGTGCTTAAATTCCCAATTAGATTCTGCTTTTGGGGTCTCAAAAAAGAGTTGTTTAAGAAACATTCATTGAAAATAATACAAACCAATAATTTGTCCATTCTATCTTCTGTTCCACTGATTTTTATCTCACTATTCTGGGAATTATTTTTAAATATCACATTTATTGGTTTTGTGAGTAATTCATAATTAATTATGAAGATGGATTAAATCATTAGTTTTGATTTTTATTTTCTTTATTATTAATATAATAATGGTTAAATTAAATCATGGTTATTTCAAATTGTTGAGTTTTATTTTGAGATTCAATTATGGGTCTTTGAGGAAATTATGATGGTGCATTACTATAGGTTTGAAGGATAAAAAAATTGATTAAGGGGCTAGATATATTTATTTTAGGCTAAATGTAAGTATTTGGACTTGATTGTAAGTATATGGATCATAAAACATTTGGATTAATGTAATCCGTTTTCCCAGATTTATTCATTTACCCGCTATCATATGACTTCCCTTTGTAATCCTCTGAGGGATCATAAGCCTTTTGTCTTGATTTTTTTCTTCAACCTTCATTAAATGATTATTTTAAGATTTATGATATCATTTAAAGGAGCCAATAAATTTCAATGGATAGAGAATTAATGGGATATTGTAATATTTCTAAGAGTGTATGAATCTAGGAAATTTCCATATTTAGAAGGGTACCACTACACACCCCTCAACCAATTATGTATCTCAACTGACCATGCATATCATATATTAATGCTTCTAAATAATCATTGGATGGAAATAAAATATGAGGTATTCAAGAGACAATATAATGATCAAACTCATGAATATTAACCATGAGAAGAAATATTCTAAATAGTATATTGATTTCCATAAACTAAATGTTTAATTTCATGGTTAATACATTGAGATGAACATCCTAGTGAACCCATGACATTTTTGATATTAGATTATAGATGTTTTGAAGAATTATTTGGGGGACTCATTAAAAATTCAGGACCGGGACATGGGAGATATGTCAATATGCATGTGATAAATTTGAGGATACCAAATGGATCTAAAAGTGTTAAATATTTCAATCAAAATCAAAGTAATAAGGGGTGAATTTTGAGACGAATCAGATTGAAAGTAACATTTTAAAAACATAACTTTATGACTAACCATAATGAAAATAAAAAATTTAACAAATATCATAATGAATAATAATCATAGAGGTATGGGTAAGAAATATTAAAAATAAGTTATGAATCGTCAAAATTGAAACATAGGATGCAAGTCAATGAGAGTCTCATGAATGTTGGAGGTGAGAGAATCTTCAGCTATTGTTTTCATTTTTATTATATGATTACTTTATCTTTGTAATGACTTATTCTTCCCACTTCATCTCTATTAACCTTTTAACGGACTGATGATATTTTTAATGATTCAGCAAAGGGAACAATAACTATTCTTAATGATTGAGTCACACATTTATTGAATAAAAACTATCATATTATTGAATGAATTGCGCTTCCAGTGGGTGGTTAACACATTTAATTAATATTTCTTTGATGTTTTTATAATATTCATTATTTACTACATAGGATGAAAGCTCTTTATCTCCCTCTAGCTAGTATAGACTGTTATGAAGGAAGATGTTGGGTTATGGTGGTGAGAATCTTGAAATAACTAGAATATGTGTGGAAGTAGAGAGGTATTTATAAAAATTAAAGGAACACCTATAACCGATTAAGTATTTCTTAGGTTGGTTGGGAATTATTTTTCTAATTTTCTATATGAACTTGATTAGTGGTTGACCAAGAAGTTATCATTTTCAAATTATTATAAACTTCATACATCAACCAAGGGTAATTAATGAACATATTAAAGAGAAATTAGTTAAAAATTTAATCAGATAAGAAGTAAATTTATTTCTTAAAAACAATCATAACTTAACCAAGGGAAATCCAGACCTAACAGGATCACATATCTCATCACATTGATTTCAAATATTTTTTTCGCTGATGGATTTGTTTTACAAAATCATAAATTCAAAATGAAACCCCTTTTCGTTAACCAATAAACAAGTTAAAACTAATTTTATCACACTCATCACAAGGATAAAACCATATTTTACAACAAATAATATATTTATCCATGGTAGTGAAATTATTTTCCCAAACCATGGAATAGGTCTCTGTCAAATTATTTCTAAGATAAATCATTTTTATTTCCCTCAAAAAAAATATACCACTAGTACTTCAAGGGACTTCATATACTATTGAATTTTACCTCCACCCTCATCTTTATGGCTGATTCACGAAAGTAAAATATCATTTCAATTGACTTTATCAAGAAATCCAATTCATAGGGACAACTGACATTGGGAATAAATGGTGGATTATATATCTAAAATATCTATGTTAGATTATATTTCACATGAATATATAGAAGTTTCAATCTCTCTAATATATACATAACTTACAATAAGCTATCATTGAACTAAATGTACAAATAATTTCCCAACTTTAAAAGAGGATTTGTCCCATCTACTGATAGGGTATAATCATAACCAACCTCTAAAATATCTACTGGAGGCTGCCATAGAATCATTTATCTACAATTCCCACACATACATTAGTAATTGCTAATATTAAATTTCACAGTATAATACTTTATGGAAATAAATAACTTGTATAATGTCCCACTAGTCTCTACACTCCCACAATATAGAAATCACAAAACCTCAGTGCTCTCTCTAGAATCATATTTCTATATGAAATGTTTTTTTCATTTATATATATGATCCACATCATCAATTTTTTTATGCAAATTAATAACAAATTTTATAATAAAGGCTCAATTAAATGATATGTCAATAAAACATTATTGATGAAAACAATTTATAAATTTAAAATTCCATTTTTTAACTCAAACCATATAATGACCAATTTTTTTTTCATTATTTAAATTTACTATTATTTCAAATAATTAATTACAGAATATTCCACCATAAAACAAATATTGGAAAAATAGATACATTAACTTATATAAATTAAACAACTAATATAAACACTATTTTATTGCAAACAATTATCATAAAGCAAGTTAATAACACGTAATCCATTATTCTTGATATAATGCATGAATAAATAATCTCATTCCATTTTTTACAAGTGGTAAATTCCATTAATCATTGACTATAAATAGTTTTAATCATGATAAGAGGGATATATCAACTATAAAAGTTATTTCTAAAAAAATACCATCATTGGTAACATAGGTTTTCCCTCATACATGGGTAAGTTACTCTTTGGAAAAAAATTCATACCAAGACCCAGAAAACATATTATCTCATATCCATCTTGTTAAAATAGTATGATGAAATAAAATAATATCTAATATCAAATTTTAACATCCCTTCCAACATGAAACTATCGAAAAGTTAGAAAACTTGGGATTTCCACATGTCAATTGGTATACCTCCCCATATTCCAGATGCTTCCAACTTGTAGTGAGGTTATATAATGGTACTTCAGGGATATTTTAATCTTTTAGTAAAGTGATATAACATTGGAGATAAAAATAATATCATACTTTTTATAAAATGTAGGATATAAACGTTATAAAAAGTTCCAATAAATAACATAGCCCATGAGACATCAAAATGAATCTATATAAACAACATGTATTTTCATTCATTAAAACAGAACCCCTATAGAAGGATCACATACAATAATATCAAAAAATAAAAAAATAAATTTCGATAAAAATACACAAAAGAGACACAAATTTTTGTACTCATACCATCTCCCAAACCACATAATAGAAAATAATCAACTCTTAGTCATATAGTGAATGCCTATATATTGTCATTCATGCATGAAATAAACTCTAATACCCAATGTGGATAGAGCATGGTGTTATTACAATTCATTTGGCCATGACCAATGGAATTAATAAACAAATCCATTCAAAGTAATGGTGGATTCTTATGTGTGTAATATAATATGTAAAATATAATAAAAAAATATCATTGGTCATTGGGTTCTAAGGTGACATGTGAGATCAACCTTATATTCATTGGCCAATTCCTGATGTCTCTAATCATAAAATGTAATCATGAATAATGACATATCCTTGGAGGTAATCCTGTTTATCTCATATTAATTGGCATAAGTTTGATCCATGTAATGTGTCCAAGGAATCCTACGTCAATAGGAATAAAACTCTAAATAATGATTTTTTGTATGGAATCCCATATCCATAGGCATAAAACTGGGTCAAAGGAGTATTTAAATGGAATCCCATATCCATATGCATAAATCAAGGTCTATGTAGTATTTCAATGGAATACCATATTCATAGTTATAAATCCAACTATAATGATCATGTCCAAGGAATTTTATATCGATGGGAATAAAGATGGAACCATGTAGTGTGTCCATAAAATCCTATTTCCATATACATAAATATGTTCTAGAATAATTGATCCAATCAGTATGTCATAGGAATATAATATCTATAGTCACAATTCTAGATCCAAGGAGTATGTACAAGGAATCCACATTATTTTATTGGGTAAAATTTTATTTAAAACACCCCTAGGCCATTTCACTAATTTCAATACTTGGTAAAATCCACTAAACATACATAGTGCCCAAAAGTCATGTCTTAACACTAAAATATATATCAATATTAAACTAGGATGAAATTTATTACATAAACTAACCTAATAAAAAAATTTATTATGTTTTTGTCATTGTGCATTCAGTCAGCATGAGCAGACACCACACACTTCAAGTACAAGTTAAAGTATTTTTGGGATAGTTTATATATCTCATAACTTGCAGTCATAGGAATATCCTCATTGAATACTAACTAAAAATCCATGCTCAAATGATCTAATATCGTGATTTTGTAAAAAACCTATAAAACAATTATCATTTATCATAAGCCACTAAAACTATGTGATAACCTCAGAAATAAAAAATATGGATTGATAGATTTACACTTACCTATAGCCTAGATCGATCAACAATTTAATACATTAAAAATAGTTATATATTTTACCTTGAACCGGTGAGAAGAAGAAGAAATTATTCTACATTAAAATAGAATATTTCCACATACCTATAGCCTTGATCAATCAATAATTTAATCCATTGAAAAGAGAGAGATATTTTACCTTCAAATTGTGAGAAGAAAAGGAAAGTATTCTTTTTTAAAATAGATATTGATAATATGATACAACCCTAAGCCCCATTTTTTAAGATTTTTCACCACTTAAAATTTTCATTTTTTATATTTTTAAAAAACTATAGAAAACACATTTTATAGAAAATTGGGTGAAGTAATTTACCTTTATACAAGGTTGGGGTATTTGTGAATAAGGATTAACAAACAGTTAACCTAACATATGGTTCTGCATACCATTTCATAGTGATTTTCATAAAGGTAGTCACCTAGGTACCCTTATGAATGATTATGCATAAGGGGAATGCCTCAGTTAGCCTTACACAATGATGCTGCATATGGGTAATCCCTCACTCTAGGGTTATTAAACTTCAAAATTATTGTAAAATTACATAGTTAAAAGTATCCTAGCTCACATGGAGTTAAAAACAAGGGGTAAGTGTGGTCACATAATAATCACACTCTTAGGGGTAGTCAATTAAGGGGATCCCATATAAGATTACCCATGTAAGAGTTCCCCACAAAAAGGGATACCTACATATGGTGAACCATGTAAGTGGATCCCAACAATTGAGGATCCCATATAAGTGGAATTATACATGGGGATCCCATGTTAGGGGACCCACATATGTTGATCCCACATATGGGTTCCACATAAATGGACCCCATGTAAGTGTATTTCAGGACAAATCAACCAATTCTAGACATTAATAAATTTTTGGAAATGTTCAATGACATATGGGTTTTATGAAAACTACAAATCGGCACCTACAAGACAATTTTAACATTCATGTAGACCACCCAAAAAAAACTAATGCTAAAAAAACTGATAGTGAAATCATATTTGGAGCTCGAAAAAACATTAAAACTTCACCCATATGTTCATTAACACATCAAAAACTTCCACTAGGACCAATTGTGCATGATCAAGACAAGGGATGACTCCAATCATCACTCTCAAAAGAACAAAAATTAAAAAATATTTTCACATCCATGTCCCTATTTTTTGTTGTTTTTTTCTTTTATTAATTTCTTATCTTCCACTAGGTTTCTCTAAGCCCCCCTTGAAATTTGAAAGAAAATGAGGGTTTTTCTGTGGAAAGAACATGTTGTACAATTTATTAAACCATGAAGAAAAATTGTGAATAGAGTCTAGGTGTTAAAAAAAAATTTGACCATTTTTTCATTTCATAAAATCACCTAATAGCCCCATATCTTTCCCCATTCAACCCTAGTATCGATGGATGTCTTTCAAGATCCCTCAAGATTACTTGGATCTCATTTTTGAAGTGGTTTTTGGTAGGGAATATTCAAGAATATTCAAGAAAGTGGATCCCTTTTTTATTCCTTCATTCTACTTAGGGGTTATTCCCTCCATCCTAATGTTATAAATCTCCAAATTCATGGGTTTGGACACTATGGTTAATATTGATTTTCTTGGTTCAATCTTCTTGTTTAGGGGTTTTTTCCCTTACTTTTGATGTAGTTGGGGTGTTGTGGAAGTTTAGCACAATTATTTGGGGTTTTTGATATTCATAGTTGGATGTTCTGTGTGTAAACATTCATTGATTAATTTCCCTTGTTTCATAAACTTATTTAAAATGATTCTTGTCCATTGTGTGTGGTGTGAAATTCATTTTTGGTATCATTGATTAGGGGCTTAATTTTAAGGTTTTATTTTGATAGGAAACTGGGTGTCTTTTATGTCTATTATTTGTTGTTTCATTTAGTGTTATATTATGATTCATGAAATTATTTTATTAAATGGTGTTAGGGATTCAAATTCTATTTTGGTACGGTATTGCTGTGCATTTGGCCTCTAAATATGATTTTGAACCGATTTTATGTGCAAAACATTGTCATACTTCTTGAAATTATTTTATGAAAATTTTAACTAGTTTATTAAAATATATAAAGGGTGATAAAAATGGTTGGGTACTGTTCAATGTGTGCTGGATTTAGAAATGGAGTTTTTGTGAAAATGGGAATTTATAACATGTTAATCATATTTGAGCATAATGAGGGAAGATCGGGTATCTAGGTTGGTGGACTAAGACTAGTATACAAGTGATCTAGTCATGGATTTATCACTTTTTCAGTTAGAAATATTGATGATGACAACACAAATAAACTATGATGATGTTTGTGGACAACTAGGCTATTTGGGTCTCCCCTCCTGGTGGCTCTTACAATAGAAGGTTATTTGGTATGTTTAATTTTACAGCAAGATATGATGTACCTAAGACCCCATAGCTAGCTAATTCCCTGGGGTGATCTCATGGCTAGTTATCATTGACTATATTTCACTTTCTATAGGAAAATAGTGTGTTTGGTAGGTAAATTCAGTACAATGTTCGCTTTCATTAAAATTTTTCATTCATTAAATTTACCCTCATGAGAGTTGTTTTCATTTTTCGTTACATCTCTTTGAAATTGTCATTTGTATTTCATGTTTATAAAAACTTACTATATATTTGTTTTAAAATTTTATCTTATGTAATCATTTTGGGTGGTATCATATAGGACTTATTATAACACCCTACTTTCACTTTTGGGTGTATGTAGACTAGTTAATGGTTGACACATGTAAGGGAAAGATCATGGGAGATGACAGTTTGGGTTATTAACTTCCTTTATGAGTATGGTGTTGTTGAGATAGCTTGATGGTGATGACCCCTTATTGTATGGCCGTTCTTGGGATAGACATGCTGCTCCATTTTTTTTGTGGTCTTTTTTGGTTGTGGTTTTAAAATCATCTTATTCAATTCAGAATTTTTGTTAAGACATGTTGGGTGCAGTTTTTCAGTTTCAGTTTATTGATTATTGTGTGTTGTTTTATGTTTCTAAACATAGGTAAATCATCAAACATTTTAATTAATGATATTTGGACACTTTTTATAGCCAATAGGGACAGGAAATGCCCTTCGGACCATTCCATGGACTAGGTCAGCAGCTGGTTTGGTTGGCAACGAAATCTTGTTCGTGAAAAAATGGAATCAGAGTTGGTTAAGTTCTTTGGGTCATATTAATTGGGATGAGTTTGGTTAGAGAAGAGGTAGCACTATAGGGGATCAGATTTCTACAGGGGAGTTGGGTTCCTGGCCCACGACTATCATGATAGACGTTGAGGCACCATGGGATGTTGGGATTCTTGTTTGACTTATCTTCCATGTGGGACGTGTAGGCTACAGAATGCATGTGGACATTGGTTGTGGGTGAAGTAGTTGTTTATTTCATTGTTGTGATTATTTTAATTTATTTACAATAGATTTTTTTGGTGAAATTGTTTATAAGTATTGTAATAATGTTATCTCTAGTTAATGTTGACTTTTTCTAGTGACATGCCTCTACGAAAAGCTGTCATGCACCCACAAGAGGATGTTATAGAGAGTTATCCCTCACCGCTTGATCATAGGTTAGTAAAAGATATCCTTCAGGATATCCAGGTTTTAGGGAATGGAGTGGTTCATCCTCCTACACTAGTTAGTGAAGATGAACATGATTGTAGGAAGGACATAGACCAAGAGTTTCTGAAGAACAAGTCTCCTAATTTCAGAGGAATCATGGATCCTTAGGAAGTAGTGGAGTGGATTTATAAGATAGAACGGAGTTTTGAGCTCTCTGACACACCTATGATAGTTAAGGTGAAATTTGACTCATTTTTGATAGAAGTACCTTGTATTAAGGGGTGGGGATTAGTGCTTTACGCTGGGAAGCATGAGTATTTTAGTTAGAAGGACTTCAAGAATATCATCAATGACCTGTACTGTCCTAAAGTATTGGCCAATTCCAAATCTTGAGAGTTTATGGACCTCATTCAGGGAGAGTAGTTGGTGACGGTGTATACCAACCACTTTTATAATCAATATTGATATGCTCTCTAGATATCCTCTAATGAAAAGATGAAGTTTTAGAGATTTGATAAGGGATCACGGCCAATGAAATATTTTCAGTTCTTACTATTTAAGATCAAGGCATATTCTAAGGTGGTTTATTGAAAATTTATGGTATAGATTCACTAAAAGGGGTGCTTTGGTTTTTTTGGGATAGTATCAGTATGGGTAGTGAAGTTCAACTGAGAAGAAAATAAATCGAGATGATCAGGGGAAGAAGGGAGGTGGTATTTTTGTTCAGCCTCCCAAGAATTTTTAATCTGTGGCCTATGATACAAGTTCTATTGTGTGAAACTAGTATAGGAGGCCATGACACACCCAACCCCCATTTACATCTTCAATGGGGCTTTTTTATCAATGTGGAGTTATGGGGAAATTGAATATTTTTTGCCTGGAGACACATCCCCTTTAGAGTGGGGTAGGATTTGTGGCTTCCAAGGTAGTGTCAGTTCTTTCAATGCCATTTAAGATGGTGGGATCTCAGATTGGTGGCTGTGGAGAGTTGGGGGATCATCTTCTCAAGATTATTGTATATTCATAGGCGATTGATTGTTCTTTGGAATAGAATTTGAATCTTCATGTTGTAGATCAGGAACCAGTAGGATCAGATCATGGGCCTTCTGCATTATGAGGTCCCATTTTTCTTTCATATTCTATAGATTTTTATTTCTATGATAATAGTGCCTCTATCACATTTATCTATTCCCGTCTTGTAAATTTTTTAAATTTTCCAACTAAGATGTTCTCTTTTGCAATGGAGTTGGTGATGCTTTTAGGCAAGAAAAAGGATCAAGGACTCAGCTGTCAGTCATGTTTACTTTCTTTGTCAAGGTTTGAGATGGAGTGGGACCTCACGGTCTTGGATGTGGACCACATTTTGGTAATAATTAGCATGAATTTTTTAGTACACTTTTAAGAACATATCAATTTCTAATGGCGAAAAGTTTGTTTTAGGGAACCTAATGGGAGTCCTTGAATTTTTTATAGGGAATGCGATCATCAATCAGGTCATGCAGATCCTCTACTCATAGAATTGGGAAACCATATCTTCCAATTATTTTCACTCATTGTAGAGGACGATGGTCTTGATCCTTAGGGTGGATTACCTTATGTAGTGGATGAGTTCCCAGAGTTATTTACGGATGATTTTTAGGATTTCACCTATAGTGGGACGTGGAGTTCTTATTTGATTTAGGGTTGGGAACATAGTAGATATATATTCTCTCATATCATATGGCCCCCACTGAGTTGAGTGGATTAAAGATACAACTGGATGATTTGGAATCCAAATTATACATTCGCCCGAGTGTCTCTCCTTTGGTCGCTGCTGTACATTTTGTGAAGAAGGTCGATGGGTCTCTCTGGTTTTTCATTGACTATCAGAAGTTGAATAAGGTAACCATCAAGAACAAATATACTTTTCACTGAATATATTACTTTTTGGATAATCTCAATAGATAAATGGGGTTTTCCATGATATACATACATTTGAGTAACCACCAAGACAGGGTGAGAGAGGCGGATATCCCGAAGAAAACCTTCGATGCAGGTATGGACACTTTTATTACATTGCCATGCCATTCAGATTGGACAATGCTCCGATGGACTTTATGGAGATCATGAATAGGTGTTTCCACCATTATCTCAATGATTTCATTATGGTAATCTTGGATGAAATCCTGGTTTGCAATGGATCTTAGTAAGAGCATGAGCATAATTTCTGGATCTAGTTGGGAACTCTATGGGATCACCAACTTTATACAAAGCTTTCAAGGTTCACTTTCTACATTAAGGGGGAGAAGTTTATTTTTCAATTCATCTGAAAATATGGGATTTATATGGACCCTAAGAAGATTAGTGTAGTTATTTTATCATAGTAGCCCAATAATGTGTTCGAGATCAAGAGTTTCCACAGCTTGGTAGTTTACTACTTATAGTTTGTTCAGGATTTCTCTTGGATGGCTTTTCCCATGACAGTGCTCACCCAAAAGGGGTGAAATTTGAATAGGCCCTAGAATGTTATTAATCCTTTATGGAGTTTAAGTGGTGGTTGACAACCACCCATATGTTGATCATCCTAGAATTTGGAATGGGATATGTGGTTTATAATGATGCTTTAGGTATGGGTCTCGGGTGCATGATTATGTAGGATGATAACATTGAGGTGTATGGATCATTCCAAATCCGACTACATGAAAACAATTACCCAACCCATGAATTGGATTTAACAGTTGTGATGAATGATTTGAAGAGATGGTATCACTACCTATTTAGGCCTAAATTTGAGGTATTCTCCGATTATAAAAGCTTTACCTACATCTTCTCAGGGAAGGATCTTAATATGAGGCAGTGTAAATGGATAGAGTATTTGAAGGGGTTTGACTTTGATATCACATATACCTTCGGTAAGGGTTATGTGGTGAATTAATTCATGAGAATAAAGGTACCAATGCAGAATTTGAGGAAGTCTAGTAATGAATGGACTCTTGTGGGGATCTTTTATCAGATGTATGTGGAGACCAAGGATCACAGTGGAGGTGCATTCATAGAGATCATTTGGTTGAATTACTTTATTTTAGATTTTATTTAGTAGGATTATCCCACTGATGAACTATCTCAGTTGTCTATGTAGTGTCTTCATGGAAAGGAGACATCTTCTAATTGTTCTTTGTATCCCGAGGTTACCTTGTGCTTCATGAGCCATTTGGTGGATCCATTGTCTCTAAGGAAGTCGGTGATGCATGATAGCCACCAATAGATCTGGGGAATTCATCATGGATCTAAAAAAATGTATTATGATGTTTGATTTTAGTTCTGGTGGAATGGTATGAGAAGATACAAAGGTTACTTCATGTCAAGATTCTATACATGCTGGCATGTTAAAGCAGAGCATCAAAGGACCTCTAGTTTGCTTTAGCTATAACTAATTCCTAGATAGAAGTGGGATGAGATTTACAAGGATTTCATTTTTGGATTACATCATAATCCTTCAAATAAGAATACTATTTGGGTAGTGATTGATCATCAGACCAAATCATCCCACCATATTTTGTTTAGTGATACAACTAAAGTGGATTTGCTAGGCCCATTATATATTCAGTAAATGGTATGGTTTAATGGTGTTCCATCAATAGTTATCTCATATATAAACCCAAATTTTACGTCTCAGTTTTTTGAAATCCTTCAGAAGGCCTTGGTATCACAGTTTTTGATGATCATGAAATAATATTCTGAAATAGATGGTCAAATGGAGTTGGAAAACCATATTCTAGAGGACAATCTTCGTGCATGTGTTTTGAAATTTGTAGGATCTTGGGATATCCATATAGTATTGTTTAAAATATATTATAATTACATTTACCAATCCTCTATTGGAATGGATCCTTTTGAGGCTCTCTATGTTCAACCATATTGGTCCCCCCCAGTGTTGGGATGAGGTACGTGAGACCACACTATTGAGGAAAAGCCTTATGAATGAGATTTCTACGAATTTCAAGCTAAATAGAAAGGAATTATTGATATCACAGAGTCGCCACATATCTTATGTTGACTAGAGGTGTCTAGATATTGGGTTCTTTATGGGTGATCAGGTATTCTTAAGGGTGGCCCCTCATTTGGGCCATTGTCATTTGGGAAAATAAGGAAAGCTAATGCTAAGGGAATTCAGACCATTGGAGATCACCAAGAAGATTATAAAGGTGGAATACAAGTTTTATTTTCACTCTCCACTAATGTTTCTTCATGAATTATTACATTTATCCCAATTTAATAAGTACAATTCGGATCTGACCCATGTGTTGAATTGGTAAGTGATAGAGATAGATCCATATTTATCTCTGTTTGAGAGGCTAGTGTGAATAGTTGATTCCCAAGAGAAGTTTCTTTAGGGAATTCTATTCCCTTGGTCAGGATCCTTTGGTGGAATGTTAATCATGTTCATGAGACTTGGGAGCAGAAGCTGTGCATTGAGAAAGAGTATCGATTATTGGTTTCTGATCAAGCTTCAGGTAGACATTCCGGGTAGAAAAATTTTCAGGGTGGGAAGAATTAGAACATTTGTGTAAATCAATTCAGGTATTTTTCTCTTTTATTCTAGTAATATATTCCCCCTAATTTTTACCAAGTTACCCATTTGAAATTTGGAAGAAAATGAAGTTTTTTTGGGTGGATAAAATAGGACGTATATTTTGGCCGCACGGTTTACTAAACCGTGTAGACAAACCATGCATTGTGTACATGTGTTAAAAAAATAAATTTTGACCATTTTTTTCCTCTTGAAATAAACATAATACACCCCTATATTTCTCCATTCAACCCTAGTAGTCATGTAAGGCTTATAATCTCCCTCAATATTCCTTGGAACTCATTTTGATGGGATTTTTTGTGGGGAAACTTCAAGATTCTTCATATAAGTTAATTCTTTCTTTGTTACTTCCATCTCCTTAGGGTTTCTTCCCTCCTTATCAAGGACCTAAATTTACAGTAGCTTGGGTTTCATCCCTAGCATTTAATATTGAGTTTCATGGTTCAATATTCTTGGTTAGTTTATGTTTTCAGACCTTTGTGGTGAGGTTGTTGCGCGGTTGATGTTTCGCAAAAATATTTGGGGTTCTTGATATTGAAGGTATGTTGTTCCATATATAAACATTCATTGATGAATTTATCTTTCTATATTAAACAATATATATTGTTCCCCATCCATTTTTTGTGGTATGAAAATTATTTTTTGTTGTATTTATTAGGTGTTTAATTTTAAAGTTAATTTTTAACAAGATATTTCACGTCTTTCATGTGTATTCCATGTTGTATGATTTGGGGTTATTTTAAGAATCATGAAATTTATTTATTAAATGTTTATAGGGAAAACAAATTTTTTTTGGTAGGGTATTTTTTTGAATTTGGCCTCAAAATAATGTTTTTAATGGATTTTCAGCTCAAATCCTTGATATACTTCTTGAAATTGTTTTATGAAAATTTTAAATGGATTATTGAAATATATAAATGGTGAAAAAATATGGTCGGTAATATTTTCTCTCTTTAGGATTTATAATGTGAATCTTGTTTGAGAACAATTAGGGAATCCAATATATCTAGGTGGGAAGACTTGAACTAGAATACTAGTGTTCTAGTAGTGGCTTTGTCCCTATTTAACTTATAAAGATTGAAAATGACAACTCTAACTAAAATATGATGATTTTTGTGGTCCATTATTCCTTTGGGGTCTCCACTAATAGGGGTTCGTTAATGAGAAATTTATTGGTTACGGTAAATTATACATTAAGATACGATATACCTAGGGTCCCATAGCTAGCTAGTTCCTAGGGGTGTTCCCATGGCTAGTGCTAATTGACTATATTTCACTTACCCTCAACATACACTATTTTGGGAAATTAAATTTAGTAGAATCTAGGATTTTTTAAAATGGTTCATTCTTTAAAGTTACCCTCTTGGAAAAAAAATTCATTTAATATTTCATCTCATAGAAATTTTCATTTTCATTTCCTTTTTATGAAAACTTGCAAGCTCTTTGCCTTAAAATGTTTATGATATAGAATATTTTTGGGTGGAATTCTATTAGTCATCGGCTTACAACTTAATAACATATTTTTGTTTAATAAGACTTGGTAATTTTTGACATAAATTTGGGAATGATAATTGGAGATGGTGGTTAGGGTTATTAGCTTATTTTCTAAGGGTGGTTTTATGGAAATAACTTAAGTGATATTCCCCCTTAACGTGTGGTGGTTCTTTGGATAGACATGCTGCTCAGTTTTTTTACGGTCTTCATTGGTTTTGGTTTTAAAACTATGTAATTCAATTCTGACCTTTTATGATTTGTTTGGTGCAATTTTTCAGTTTCGGTTTATTCATTATTATTGGTTGGTTTATGGTTCAAAACTCAGTTAAATCGTTCCCAAAGCATTATTTATGATCCATAAACACATGTAACAGCATTTGGCGATAAGGAACAACCTTCAAAACTGATCGTGGACTAAGTCAGGGGCCTATTTGATTGGTAACAACATCTGGTTCAGGAGAAATATCCTCAAAACATAAAATATAGAATTTAAATTTAAATTTATTATCTAATGTAATAATTCATATCTAACTGAATAATTAAAATTGTTTGGTATTTAAACCAGAAATTAAAAAAATGCACATGATAAAAACTAGGATATTAAATACCCTAATGCAAGTGAGGACATGATGTTTGATTTCCATCTCATTGGTTGTATAATTGATCGAGCTAGAGAAGCTCTTACAGATTGGATGTTTGTTGAGGTCAGGCCTAATTTTGGTATTATATCCCCTTATGTATTTTTTTCATTATTTTATTATATTTGGTTGGTATGGTGAGAAGTATATGGGTATCGTGACTACATGACCACCATTTTACTTTTTTATTTCATGGAAGTATATTCATTCAATTATGGTTTAATTAATCTATAATTCCATAATTGTGTAATATGATGTTTGATATTGGATTATTTTCGCTTATTTATTTATAATTGATTTTTTTTATCACATGTAGAATATTCTCCCACATATTCATAATTTCATATCACCGCATTTTGATAGCCTCTATCATATAGGGAGGCATACATCAATGAAATATTGAGGCCTTGAATAGAGTGTTGTTTGGGTTAATTTATTGAGGGAATTATAAAATGGAATAAAAAAATATTTTTATTTTTCATTCATTGTGGGACCTATTATTCAACATTAAGATTTTTTCAACAATACGATGCACCTCAGGCTGGTGAGTGATGAAATATTTTCTGATGGAATGTCTTTGTTTCCAGTGTTTTGAGAATTTTGTTTTGGTTTTCACTATTATAGTTTGAATATTTTTTTAGTTTTATGTTATTATTTAAGGTTTTCATATATCTTTTATTGGTCTAAAGAGGAAAGTGTCTTGTATACATGAATTTAACGACCCATGTAATAATAAAATAAATATTTTTCATTATAAAATTATATATGAAAATTCATTATAAATGCATAATAACATAACTGGTATTTATAGAAATTAAGGAATCAATAATAATAGAAAGGTAACCTAACCTATGGAGATATAAATAAAATTCATGTTGCTTAAAATTTAAAATATGATATATTTATATCATGTAATATTTAAATAAATGTTTGAAAGTGATAAATTAATTATTGGAAAATTGTTCAAACATAAATCATTATTTTATTTTTATAATTAATTTAATGATTTAAAAGAAAATTTAATTGCATAAAATTGAGTAAATAAATTGATATTTTATTTTATTATTATTATAAGTTATTTTTATGAGATTTTGATTGATTTTTTAATGTTTTATAAACTCAGATATAGTTTTAATATTTTTATTTTTCCAATAAAATATGATATTTATTAAATATTAAATTTATCATATTTTGATAATTATTTTCATAAAATGGAGTTCCTTTTTTCATTCTAAAGAAAAACTATTGGTTGGGTTAAATTTTTGTGATATTTCTATAATAATTGCTTTTTTGTTGAATTGTGATAAACTATGATTTATGGTAATTAGAAATTCATTAATTATTGAATCATAGATGAAGTATGGATGATGTATTATCAAAATATCGAACTATACATAATTATTTTAATATTGTAATTTAAAAATTCTACATCTATTTATATTAATGATCCAAAATAATAAATAAATGAATAAAATAATAAAACAACACTCCTCTCATGCACTATAAATACCGCCCCTCAGCACCTCTTCATCTCACACCTCAATGCCTTGTATCATGTTTAAATTATACCCAATAAACATGACATGAATCTTCCCCCACATAGAGGATATTATAGTTTCATCAAAATTCCAAAACCAAGTTCATTAAAGAGGTTCTCAAATAGAAGAATTCAATAGGTAAAATCCTTTTCCATTTTCTATTATTTTCTGTTTAATTTATTTTCTTTTCTTATTATCTCTTCACCCACCCACATCCTAGTGGTATGAGAACTCTATTATCTTATATATATTTTAATTTTATAATTTTTATGGAAGCATTTATCATCAAAATTCTTCTTCTATTGTTTTAATTCTAAAAATTAGATCATTATCTGTGATTTATCGATTTACTACCTTCATGAAATCTACATTGTCATTTTATTTTACCACCATCTATTCTGGATATAAAAAAATTACCATGGTTAAATAATATTTTATTATTCATATTATAAGTTATGTAATGTTCTATAACTAAAAATATAAATATAATATTAAATAAAATTATATAAGTTTTTTATTGTCATAAAATCAATCAAAATAAATTAAATCATTTTCATTAATGATTTTTATAATGAATAATACTCATGTAAGAAATAAAAATGATTTATGGAACTATATAAAACTTTGTAAACATATTTATACAATTTATTACCTCTTTTTTAATTTTTATTCCATTTTACATCATAATCCAAAATGAACCCACCATAGAAACCATGAAATGAACTCACCCAAAACAATGAAAATTAAAAAAATTATTTATAAATGGGTGAATATTTGTTAAAAAAAATAAGCTGTTTTAAACATTAATATTGGTTTTAAATATGTTAATAACAACATTTAAACCATTATACAAGATTTTTTAACATATTTAATGTAAATGAACCAATAGAAAGAGAATTTTCTTTATAAATCCACATTTTAATTTTAATTTTTACCAAATTACACAGAATTGTTTCTATGATAAAATATTTATAGTTATATGATTTTGTACATATTAATATTGATTTTTTGTGATGAAATTTGGGACCTATATCACCCATAAATTCATTAGTTATTTTTATATTGTAAGTTGACCATAATGGTTATTCCAATTGTAACTAAGATGGTTACACCGTAATGTATTCATGAGGTTTACATCATATGGTAGCCATGAGGGTTACACTATAAGGTATCCATGAGGTTTAAAAATCATATGTTATTTATGATGGTTCCAATCTAATTTAAGTAATTCCCCACATCACCTTTACGATTTTACTAATATTTTCTATGTTTTATAGAAATCTCATGTTTTATCAAAGTATATGATACAATAAGGGTGATAAGTATGTCTTTGTGAAAATTATTTCATATGTTCACTTGTATTAATGTAAAAAATGGTTTATTACTTAATTTTTTGGACCTTCTAGATCTTTTGGTGCTCATCCCATCTTTTAAAATGTGTTTCATTGTGTATTATGGTTGGTTAGGATAAAATAATACAAGATGAATGTTGTTAAGATTTTTCATGAGAATAACTCAAGTTATATAACAATATTTTGTATTATAAAAAGTGAATAATATTTTTTTAGTATCCAATTGTTATTCTTGAATGTTATTATTATGATCTAATTCTATAAAACACTATGCTAAAAATATCATTATGAATGTAATTAGTGTATTATAGTTGAATTTACTAGATTATGTAATGTTTAAGGTTAGGTCCTTATAGATAATATCAGAGCATGGTTTTGATAAATTTAGTTGTTAGGATAATATTAATAGAATACCATAAACTATTTTTACTCTATAGTTAATTTAAAATGATATATCATTTTATGATTATCATATTTCTTCATCTAAGATATATTTGTTCACGATGGTTTTCTGCAGAAAAAACTGGGAAGCTGGAGTAGGGAGTCACTGAGAGGATGAAATCCTTTTGAATTAGCAACTGAGAATGGTGGGAATTGGAACTGAGCAGCTTCTAACAATGATGTCTTAGTTTATGTAGGCTACAAATGGATGTGACATCCATGAAAGAGAATAACCCTAGCTACCATAATAGAACATAATGATAGTGATGAATTTTACCAGGTAACACCCAACTCCTTTCAATGGATATTCTAACATAGTGGTGGATGAAGGGTGGATTAAATCCCTTTAAAAGATATTTTATAACATTAAGTTTTCAGTTAATTAAAAGGATAGTTTATATATTTACCACATTAATGTTTAATCCGAACAGTAGTGGTCCATGTTCAACTATATTAGAGATAGTGAGGAGATCAATTATTTTGAATGGGATGAATTTAAGAATATTTTCCTTGGAAAAATATTCTTATGGTGGTTAGATTATGATGGAAAATAAATTCCTTGAATTAAGACAAAAAGTTAAAGGTTTATTTGTTGTGTGTGAAGGAAAATACACCAAGTTAGAAAGGTATGATCCAAATTTTATTCAGGATATTGATTATAAAGTAAATAATTTTTACTAATTATTGAAGCAAAGATACCAAATGTATTTGGCCTCCTATGAATTAAAATGTAATGAGAAACTTTTTTGATGTGTTGAGAGGGTTGAAATGGATATTTTTGATGATTACATGAACATTGTCCATAAGTAGAAGCTGAGGTCTGTATAGAAAGCATAGGGTAACAGTCAATCAAATAAATCAATAGTTATGAAAATTCGGTTTCTATTTTAGGGGAACTGTGTTAAAAAAATCCAAGTGAATGCCCTAAAAAATATGGGAATTGATTATGATTTGATAATTAGAGACATATTACCCATGATTATAATGAAAATGATCCTAGTGTTGGTATTTTTAATTATGATAAAAAAGTTATTAAGTGTTTACAATGTGGTGAGATGGAGAATTATGAAAATACCTACACAAATAAAAAATTTAATAATTTGAGGTAACTTGACTATAAGAAGAAAGGTGTAGTGAAATCCTTTTTGACCACCTTAAAATATTTTGGGCCATCCAATGAAGTGGTATTAGGTACTATATTTCTTACATATAACTTTCTAATGTTTTATATGATATGGGGTCTACATAGTCCTTTATTTCTAAATAACCTTCTGGTAAATTGGAAATTTCATCTTAATAAATGAAATTAGAACATATGATAAAAACCCCAAGGTAAATATGAATAAAAAATGAAATTATATGAATCTTCCTATTGTTTTATATGGAAATGAATTACCAAAAAACTGTGTTGTTTTACCCCTAGTAGTGTTTGACATTATTTTTTCTATGGATTAACATTATATTTACCATGTTAATATTGATTACAGATCCAATGAAGTTTTTTTCATAAATATGTTTAGATTTTATATAAAAATAAACCCATACATTTTATAATATATCAGGAAGCTAAGAAACTGGTAAAATATGGAAACAAAAATTATCACTCACATATTATTAAAAACAATGGAATTTTTCAGGTTAATTTTGTTATATTTGTAAATGAATACATAGATTTTTTTTCTTGATGAGTTTATTAGTGTAATACCAAATCCAGAAGATGAATTTATAATTTAATTAGTTCCTGATGCCAAGACAATTTATAACCCCCTTATTTAATTGCTCAAGTGGATCTTCTTGAATTGAAAAATTAGTCGAAGGAGATGATCAATAAGGGTTTCATTTAGCCTATCACTTCACCATGTAGTTTTATTACATTGTTAAATAAAAATAAATATGATTCCATGAGACTTTTCATTGATTACAACACTTTGAATAACATTACTATTATGAATAAGTACCAATTTCCTCATATACATGAATTGTTTGATCAGATCTAGGGTGCTCAGTATTCTTCCAGGATTGACTTGAGATCCAAGTACAATCATCAGAAGGTGATGGAGGGAAACATTTTCAAAAAAAATTCTATATTAGATATTTGATTTATGAGTTTATTGTTATTATCTTTAGTTTGAAAAATTACCCTGTTCTATTTATGGATCTTAGGAATAGAATATTCCATGAATATTTGGATATGTTTGTTGTTGTTTTTTAATGTTGTTTTGGTTTATTCAATATGTTATGATGATCATGAAAAATATATGAGGATTTTTCTAAAAACAATTAAAGAATAGAATCTATATGGGAAATTTAGAGAATGTGATTTTTGTTTGCAACAGAATTATTTCCTATAAAATATTTTAAATAAGGATGGCATAAAATTTGATCCTAAAAAAGTTGGATGATGAGTGGACAATACCTACAAATGTTATAGAGATTCAGATTTTCCATGGATTAGGAGGATATTAAAGATGGTTTGTTAAGTCTTATGGATGGTTATATTTCCTAATAAAAAAGTTAACACAAAAATGATTCAAATATATTATGATAGAAAAAAATGATGTATGCATTCAGCAACTAAATATTAGATTAATGAATTCTCTATTCTCGTACCTAACTTCTTGAATTGGTACATTTGTTATCTAGAATGATTCTTGTTTTATGGTACATGCTTTTGTTCTAATGTCGAATGATCATGTAATTGATTATGCTTCATGACCAATGAAACATCATGAGTTAAATTATCCCACACATGAAATGAAATTAGTATCTGTTGTTTTTTTCATTAAAAATTTAGAAGCATCATTTATATGGAATTAAATGTGAAATATATATTGAACATAAAATTTTTGATTATATATTTACTCAGAAGGAATTGAATTGGAGGCTAATAAGATGGATGGAACTAATAAAGTATTATTATATCATGATTTATTATCATCTTGAAAGAAGTGACAGATGCCTTGAGTCCAAAACATAATTTTATATTAACCATGTAATGTTTGGAACAATACCCCTTGGTTAATGATTTGATGAATTTTTTATGGGAATATTTTTGCGTAGGGAATTCCACTATTTTGTTTTAGGTGTCAATGTAGTAGTCTATCTCAAATATAATTAATCATGCATATAAGGAGGACCGTGAGTTACAGAAAAAGGTTGAATTGGTTAATCAAGGTAAATAACATGAATTAAATGTCGATAAGTATTTTTTCATGGTATTTTTAAATATATTTTTCATTCCTTCTTATTCAATGATAATGAAATAATTATTGAGTGAAGATCATCAATCTTTGTTTTCAGTTTATCCTAGAAGAACTAAGATGTACAATGTCATTTGTGTGTATTACAGGAGGGATTGAATGAAATTAGGTTTTTCTAATTATACAATGAAATGTATTACAAGTCAAAAAGTTAAAAAATTAGGAAACTAAAAAAGACAATGCTTTAGACATTTCCAATACCGAATGATATATTGGAAAATATATCCATGGATTTCATGGTGGGACAACCAAAGTCATCTCGAGGAAACAATAGAATTTTGTTTTTTATTAATCGGCAGACTAAATCTACACATTTCAAACCTATTCCAGGTACTATGTCATTATATAATATTTATCGAAGGTACATTGAAGTGATAGTGAGTTACATTGATTTCCTCTCTCTGTTGTATCTGACTGTTATCCCAAGCTCACTTCAAACTTTTGGAATGTCTTTTAGAATTCATTGGAAACTGAACTAAATTTCAGCACTAATTTTCACACTCAATTGAACGTACATAATAAGAGAACAATTTAGGCATTAGAAGATATGTTTCGAGCTTTTTCAATGGAATACCATGAATGTTGTGATCAATATCTCTATTTCGTTGATTTTTCCTATAGTAACAATTTTTATTCCATTATATAGATGGATATTTTTGAGGCATTCTATGGAAATCAGTTTCTAACATCATAATTATGGGATAATGTTCAGGAAAGGATGTTTATGGGAATATAATAAATAGAGTATGTGGATAAGAAAGTGAATTTGATCTAATAACAAATGTAGACATATAAGAGAAAGGAATACATTTATGTTGATAACAGGTAGAAACACTTTTTTTTCAACGTTAGTGATCATGTTTTTCTTAAAATATAAATTTAGAAACGTTTCACTCATTTTTGGAAGAAGGGAAATCTATGTACAGGGTTCATTGGAAGATTTAAAATTTTATAGAAATTTGGACCAGTTGCCTACTGAGTAGATTTTCCTATGAGTTTATTTAATATACACATTGTTTTTTATGTTTCAATGTTAATAAAATTTTTTCGAGATTCATCTCATATTTTGAGACAAAAATTAGTTCACTTATAAGAGAAATTCTCTTATAAAGAGAAACATATTCAAATTTTTGACCGTATAGAGAAATTATTGCAAAATAAGGCAATTCACCATGTAAAGGTTTTTTGGAGAAACCTATAGTTGGAGAAGCAACATTGGAATATGAAAATATTATGAGGGAAATGTATCTTAACATATTTAATAGGTGAATAAAAATTTAAAGGATTAATTTTTTAAAAGGTGGGGAGAATTTAACAACCCAAGTACATATAAAATAATTTGTTTTCACTGTGATATTAAATAGTAAAACTAATTATTAATGAATAGAGAAATAAATGTCATTTTTAAAACATAAGCAATTTATACTAATTGAATTGTCACTCTACCAATGAAAGTAAAAATAAAATACAAGTATATTAAAATGGGAAAATATTATATATTTATATAATGAAATATGAATTTTTTTTGAAAGCGATAAATTAACTATTGCTATTTTTATGGAACATAATTTTTTATTTATAATTTTATATTTAATTTAATGAAATAAAAGAAAATTTATTTTTATAAAATATATTAATAAATTAATATTTTATTTTCTTATGATTATAAAAAAATTAAAAGTCTATAATTAATTTTTCAAAGTGTCATAAAATTAGTTATATATTTAAAAAATTTATATTTTGAATAAATAATTGTTTCAATTAAAAATAATATTTATCAGGTTTATAAAATTATGTTCATAAAATGCAGTTAGTTTTTTAATTATAAACATTGAAAAATTGTTGGGTTAATTTTTGGGATCTTTCTAAAATAGTTGAATTTTTGGTGAATAGTCAAATACAGTAATTTATGGTATTTATCCAATTCATTAATTATTGAGTAATAAATGATGTTTGTTTGATTTAAGAAATATATATCAAAATATAAATCATTATTTTAATATATTTAGTAATAATTCTTAAAGTTTTCATATTATTGAGCCAAAATAATAATATAATAAATATAAAAAATCCTCTCCTCAACTATAAATACCACCCATCCCCACCTCTTTTCCTCACACCTCAAAGCCCTGTAGTGTGTTTAATTTATTCACAATTAACATAAAAATCCACTTACCCACGTCCAATACCATCTGGTTTCACTAAAAGAGAAAAACCAAGTGCATTAAGGAGGTTCTCAAGGAGAACAATTCTAGAGGTAAACTCCTCTTTCATTTTCATTTATTTTCCTTTTAATATCATATTTATTTTATTATTATATATCCACCTCCACATATTCAAGTGGAAGGGAAAATAAATTATATAATATATACTAAAATTTTATGTATTTTATGTAAAAATCCATCACCAAACATCTTCTCCAATCCCATATATTATAAAATGATAACATTGTCCATGATGTGTCCCATTTTCATCATCTTGGATGATACCTTTTCATCTTCTTTTATCTTCTTCAAGGATGGTCATAAAACAATTATTATAGTCAAATAATATTTTATTATACTTATTATAATTTAAATAATGTTATGGAAACAATATATGAACTTGATATTAAATAATGTGAAATAAGATTGTTAAGGTCGTAAAAACAACCAAAATAACTTAAATCATTCTCACTAATGTTTTATCTAATGAATCACCCTCATATCAGAAAATATGATTAATGGTATCATTTAAAATTATGGATAAATATTAATACAATTTATTTCCACTTATAATGTTTATTTTCAATCGACATGAAACAACATAACAAACTGACCATGGAAACCATGAAAAGAACACATCCGAAATAATTGAAATACAAAAATATTATTAATAATTGTGTTGAAAGTTATTATAATAAAATAATATAAGGTATTGTATATATTAATATGGCTATTTAATATGTTAATTAAACTCTATAAATCACTATACAATATTTTTTAACACATTTGAAGGTCAAGGAACCCATGGTAAGAGAGTTTTTGTAAAAAAATATTCATTTAAATTTATATTTTTACAAATTTCAAAAGGAATGTTTTTATGATGAAAGAATTATTTTTTTAATTATTTTTTTTATTATTGAGCATTTATTATAATGAATTGTGGGACCTATATCTCCCTGCAATGTGTTGGGTCTGTTTATGTTTGAAGTTGACCATAATGGTTATTCCACTTGTAAATATGATGTTTACAAGATAATGTAGCCATATGGGTTACATCATAAGGTATACATGAGGGTAACATTATTTGGATTTCATGAGGGATAAAAATAATATGGTATCCATGAGGTTAACAATATTAATTATTAAATTCACCTTATTATCTTTGTGGTTATATATATATTTTTTATATTTTAGAGAAATCTCATGTTTTCTCATTTTAAGTATATGATACTTTACTGGTGAGAAGTATATCTTTGTGAAAATTATTTCACATGTACATAAGTATTAATGGAATAAACGTTTATTTTATTCCTTTTATCCCCCATCCTAATATTTTTGTTCTCATCCCATGTTTTAATATGGGTTTCATATGGTTTTAAGGGTGGAGAAAAGATAAAAACCCATGCAAAATGTTGTGAATAATTTTCATCAAAATAATTCATGTTATATTTAAAAATTAAGTAATACAAAAAATGGATATATTTTTTTGTAGTACACTCTTTTTATTCTTGTTGGTTTTTATTTTGACCTAATTTTCTAAAAAACTATGATAGAAAGATGTTTGGGAATATAATAGGTTTATTGTAGAGAAATTAACTAGATTATGTAATGTTTAAGGCTGAGTCCATATATACATCATATTTTACATGTAGGATTCAGATGTAAGTAATTTTTCTAAGTTTGAGTGATGATTTTTATTTGAAAAATTATTCAATTATTTGTGGTTTCATTAAAAACATATATGGTTTTTTTCTAATATAACACATTGGTGGTATTCTACTATTTTGGAGTATAGTTTTTTTTGAAAACAAGTTATGTGGATCCTTTCTGGGTATATTTTATGATTATTATTATACTACCACTATGGGTAGGTGATGTTTGGTAACACATGTTAGGTTGGTTTAGGAATATAATTCCATGGTTATGTCATGATATAGGCAGTTTTGCATGGGAGATAGCTTGATATTGAAATTAGTTCCCTTGATGTGTTAGAAACTTGTGAGAGAGTCGAGAAAGGAGAGTATACTACCTTTAGATTTTTCTATGTGAAGCACATGGAGTGAAATTTATATTGTGATCATGTTGGTATTGTAGGATTAGTTTGATAACAATCCTTGAAGGTTTCATGTATAATTTTTATGGGATAATGAGAGGTGATCTAAGAAATTTGTGTCTAAGTTGGGTGAAGTAGATGTATACAGTTTTAGGTTTTTATGATACATGAATGTTGTGTGAATGTGTGATTAACAATGGAATAGTTGATGTTTCTTGGGTTCTAAAAAGGGAAATCAATTATTGTGCTTATATTATATATGAATTGACATATAAGGAAAGTAATGATTGTTTTTTAGGATTGAGATCCTATGATTTATGACATATAAATCATAAAATATTTCTCTACATCTACTTTTTATCTATGGTTATTGAGAAATAGGGATCTAAATGAGGATTTTCAAGGGAAAATAGTATTTTTGTGTTTAGTGTACGAGAACATGAACATTATTTGATTCATTTTGGAATTTTTATTGAAGCGTTATATTAGATTACAATTGATTAATTACTATATAAAAACATTTTAGTGCTTTTCAAGGTTTAGAATCATTATTTTGGGAGAGCTTTTAATGACACACATCATTGTTAGTTAGGTAACTCAAGGGAAATTTGATTTTTGAGTCCTGAAGATTTAGTTATTTTGAGAATTAGGACTCAAATTTGGATTCCATGAGTCAAAAAAACTCTTGGGGTGTCATTATATCTATTCAATTTCTCAATAGTGTTTTGGAACATTGGTACTATTTTATTACACATAAATATAGTTAGAATAAAGTTTTGGAGGTCAGTGGAGAACAATGATGCAATATGGATGAGTCAGAGAGTGGTGTGATGGGGATCATATCTTATGTTGTGTTGGTTGTGTACCATTTATTAACCTATAGATATCTTTGTGAAACCATATAATACGATTCAGGGGAATATCACCTTTCAATGAGGGGTATTCTCTCAGTATTTGATGTAAAAGAATAAATTTTATTTGGTTGACATCAATAATACCAAAAATAATATTATATTTTTCCATGAGGAAACCTGATTGATTTTCTTGGGATCCACCTTTTGGAGAAGAAGTTCACTATAGAACATTGGGCCACTCTATAATGGGTGTTTGAGGAATTTTTTGTATGTTTTGAAGATAGTATTTTTCTATTACCCATTAGGAAACACTTTAATATGACCCTTGATGAGTGAAATTGTGTTATAACCCCCTTGGTTACACCATGACATGATTGAGGTCTAGGGAGTTGAACCATGAAACTAATGGACACAGTGTAATGTGCCCTTCCCCTATGGAAAATCTAATCTCATGCACACCATAAATATCTTTTGGATCCACCTTTTTGGTGGTCAGGCTGTGAGATATTTCTATAATATTTTGAAGGCATGGTTTTACCATTATCAATTAGTTATTACTCTTCATATCTTTTCACTATTTTTTATTAATATTAGGGATTTGGGTGAGGATTCTATCAAAGTATTTTGGAATCATCATGAAACATTTAGTTATTTCATAAAGTGGATTCAGTATATCATGGGATGATCAACATAGGTATTCATTTTTTTTTTCATGAAGGGTCATTTCATATTGAGATTCTATAAGAATATCACTAATTTTTTTTGAAATTGGAAATTATTTCATGTGATTTTTCACACATAGCTTCTAGAAATTTTCCCTAAACATTCTGCATGCAATTATTTAATGTTTTAGTGTGATTGAAAGACTCATTGTTTTTTAGAATTTATGGATTATTGTATTAATATTTCAATAAATCATAAAATTTTATAAATAATTATTTTTATTTTTTTTGAGTCAGGGGATGATGGAATGGAATGGTTTTTTATTTATCTTGGATGAGGCTTTGATGGGGCTTGGATTAAGGGTTTAAATTTCTATTATAGGTAGTTGTACACTATAATACTTAACCATATTCTACATATTTCATAATTTTTCATTCCATCATGGGAATTTATGTTTGCATAAATTGATGGTGACTAGGAGAAAACTTTTTGGACAAGATATGGGGATTAGTGCCTCATAGGAATAAATTGAGTGCTAAATTTTATGTTGATTGATTTTGAATTGTTTGAAAATTTTACTTAAAGGGGGAGAAGGTGATGTTTTAGTTCACAAGAGATCCTTGATTGTTCATTGGTCTGGGATAAGTTGTTGATAGACTAGGTTGTATTTACTTGGGCCTGTATAGATTACATGAGGGGATTAAACCAATATCATATGGGTGAGATGGACACACATCTCACTTATTTCTGTTAGTACCCCATTGATGTTGGATGGTGATCTCAATGCATGAGATGTGAAGGATAAGTCCTCTAGGACCTAGTGTATCATTGTGAGAAGTTTTTCCTCAAAGAGAATATTTGAGATATCTCCTTGGGAGGTTTGTAATTGGATCCCACGTATAAGGCTGTTGAGAAAAAAATGATGTATAACCGATTGTCCACAATAGGTTCTGGGCTGTTCTTTGACTAGAATAATCCTTGGGTAGTATGACTAGTGTTTTATTATGGTAATTTCAAGTGGATTTGTATCATCTCTTTATGGTCCAAGGTTAGCATTGAAAATCTGGTTTTTGGGTCCTTGTGGGGTGATGAAATGGGTTTGATCAATGAGTTGACAATATATTGGGTCCAAGGAGACTTTTCGGTGTCCTTTCATGAGATACATGAATGTCTGTGTGATCAAAATGTCATATTTATGTGTTCATGTATGGATTGAAGAGATCAGTTTGGATGGTTTTCCAGATGATTAGGTGTAATTCATGATATAATGCTAGGTTTTGTATGACTATATAAAGGTCCTGAACTAGGTAAGTGGAATGTTGATGTCATGAAGTGTTTATGAATATGTTGGTCAAGTCTATGTGATGAAAGATGTTTTTATGGGTTGATATATTTTGTGATAGGCCTACCATTAGTTTGGGGGGTAGAGGCTGAGTTTTTGTAACGGGACCTACCCCTATTTATAGGGTTGAGATCATAACATAATTTTATAATATTTCCTTGCATGAAAAGTCTTATGATAGGGTTTATGTGATGCCTACCTAGAGTGAGAGGGAAGGACCTACCCAAGGGAGAGGGAAGTGGTCAAATCCTGAATTAATGTGGTCAATATTTAGTATTGGATAGTACCATAAGTAATATGGTAGAGGTTAAGGCATGGTTTCTAAAATGGTATGAGTTAACATCCTATGAGAGAGGGTGGCGGTATGAAGAATGATACATGACATGATATAAAACCTCACATTTAGTGGGAAGATAGTTATATGAGGTAGGATGTGTGATATGGAATGAGACCTCACAATAAGTGAGAGGATGGTGGTATGAAGCATGATATGTGACATTATATAAGACCTTAACTTGAGTGAGATGGTGTAATTATAAGATAAAATATGAGATTGAAATTTAGTCAGAGACCCTACCTTGTGTGAGAGATTACTGGTCATGAATCGGTTATAGGACCCTATCCCGAGTGATCGGTCATGGTATGGGTTATGTTTTTCGGTGAATACATATTCTAAAAATGATCAATCCATGTACGATTAGGTCTCATGGTGACCTAGAAAGCACCATGCGACTTAAATGTATCTTTATATGTTGTAGGTTATGTTATTTATAATCCCCATGCATACAGAAGTATAATATATAAAATATTATAGTAAATTATAGAGACCCTATAGAGATGTAATTATCACACATATTAGGGGAATCCTAGTGAGAATACATGCCTTATGTTTTACTTCTATGTCATATGTTTTAAAATTTATTTTTCCAGAGTAACTCGATAGGATTTGAGGTTTCTAGAGATTTTGGCAGGGGATGGTAGTGGAAGCTCATTTTTATTTTCTTAATTATTTATCTTTTATAAGTGGTCAACACAATGGCTGATCTATGAGATGTATGACTGTATAGAATATAAGGCCCCAGCCTTAAACCTTACTTAATCTTGAGTTATTACAAGATTACACATTGAGGATCATTTCAGGTTTAGAGTTTTAGATAATTTGATCATGAAACTTGCATTACATTCCACATTTAAACAAAGTGGTTACATAAAAGACAGTATTCATTCTTCCCATCAACGGAAACATATTGAAAATAAAACATGGATTCTTTCTTGAAACATCCATGACACTATCATCACATCATGTACCTTTCCCTTGACCTGTGAAAAACATTTCAAAAACATGGGATGAGCATAAAAATCTCAGTAAGGGTTATAAAAATATGGAATGGAAACATGAGTTCATATATACATAAGAATGAAATCATACATTACCCATAAAACATAGGCACTTTAACATACCTCATCAAACCATGAATAAATCATAGAAAACATAAGACATAAAGGTAACTTGAGGCATTCATAACATTCTTACGTAGGGAGTAACCCTCTTGGTTACGTTTGGAATACCCATCACAGTATATTCCATAAATCTCTTCGGACAAACCTTAAAGTTTCACTCCTTCGCATTACCCAATGCATTGGAGAGCTATATCGGGCTCACCCGCCCTTAGTTTATCACGGAACCTCCCGTCTACATAATAATTCCCAAGAACCTCAACATAATCGTATCACATAAAACATGCATAAAGGAAACATAACATTTCCACCTATCAATAACAAGATATCAATACAACACATTGATATAAATACATTATGAAAACAATTTTCAATACCAAAATAAAAGAAAAGTAAAACATGGTATTTATTTTTCTATTAAAAAAAGGTATGTCTTGTAGAGGAAGCCGAAACTCAAATAATGGTCACGGTGGCGGAGAAGTCGTTGTCGCCGCATATGTACGACGAAAACATTCCCTTTTGTCGTTTAATAAATGCTTCGTATAAAAAAGATTCCTTTTGAATTAACGTAACAGTCTAAGGGGTTTATACACCGTATAAAAGAAGGTTGTGTATAAAACAAAATATGCCTCAATGAAAGGAGATTGAGATGAAGTCCCATACAAAGACGGTATCCTTGGTTTAAGGATAAATCAATTACATAATTATGTCTGACAAACGAATACACCAAATATAAGTGGATGTTACGCGTAAAATAATCAAAGGTCATTCACACATATTCAAAGGATGACATATTCAATAACTACATGTTGAACCCAATGAAATCAAAATTGGGTTAAGAAGTTCCCTTGACATCCTAACGACGTCATATCAAAATGAGTTGATGAGAGATAAAAAGTGTATCTCATCACTTGGACATAAAATTTACATCAATAATGATATATGAGAACATATCCCAACATAAAAATATGTAAATTAAAAGACCCAACAAAAGAAGTCTTTTAAAAAAAGAGGAGGGTGAAATGCTCCCTTACCGACTTGGGTATCTTTCAAAACATACACCCCATGAAAGAATGACAATAAATCATTGATGTAAATACTCATAAACGAAAGTATATTACACAAAGAGTAGAATAATGGGCAGTACATACACCACTCAAAGGAAATTGTGGCAAATGTAGCATAAATCTCATGGGAATAAAAGTGAGATGAAAAATCCCTTACGAAAACTCGGCAGCCTAACGGCACCACATAAAACTTACAAAAATGGATTGATGAGATCAAATAGGGTACCTCATCATATTAACTTAATGTTTATAGAATGTGGAATATAAAAGAACATCCCCTCAACATAACAAAGAGGAGCCTCAATGAGATGACATAAAGGAGAGTACTTAAAAAGGAAGAGAGAGGTTAGATCTCTTACGAAAATTCGACAGCCTAACGACGCCACTCAAAACTTCAAAAATGGATTAATGAGAGAGAATAGGGTCTCTCATCACATGAACATAAAAATTATAGTAAGTTTAAAATAAAATAACATCCCAATAACAATAATGATGAGCTTTAGAGGTAATGACATAAAAGAGTGTACTTAAAAAAAGAGAGGAGTAAGACCCCTTACCTCAAGTCCAACTTGTCTTGTTCGTTTCTTTATATTCCTTAAAATCAGGTAACTCCCTTTGGTTTGAGCTCAAAGGCTTCCTTGGGAAGACTTATTCCCAAAGTGAGGATTCATGGAGTAATAGAGGGAAGTGGAGAGACAAAATGGGAAGATTTTGGCCGAGCCAAAGGCTTTGGGAGTGTGGGTAAGGAGGTAGAGGTGGGGGTCATTTATAAGAGGAGAGGAGGGGCACTCTTGTAAAGTTACAAAATGTTACGTTATTTTAAAAAGCGTTTCAGATTTTAAAGGTCCCACATTGATTTATTTCAAGGATAATGTGATAAGGGTTCGAAATACACTCATCAAATAGGTTTTTTACATGTGTAGGTCTTATATATTACATTATCTTTCCATTTTATTTAAATCGTTAAATAATGAGGTCATCGCTGCATCATCATGATGTCATAAATAATTTAATCTATTTACTGTCTAAAAATTATAAACAAAATACTATGATGAAGGAAATATTTTTATCTTTCCAATGAATATTTATAGTCAAAAATCTGATTTGTATAAACCCATGTACAAATTGTTTTAGTAAAACATTTCATGTTTGTCTCATTTTTACTTTACCTTTAAATAGAAAGATATTAATGTCATTTTCCAACCAAAGTGGCATCATGGGGTCCCCAAGTTGACCCATGGGTTGTCTTGGTCGGCCATGACACATCAAATGAGGTTAGGACGTGTGTCAAGTTCATTTCATATTATTAAAACATTATTTTTACCTTAAACTACACTAATTACCTCTAATCGCGATTAAAAACTTAATAAGTTAATATTCACCAAAAAATTATTTTTATCCCATTGAACCACATTTTACTTCTTAATGACAACCATGTATGTCAGATTTTTTAAATTCAAAACACAAAGATGGAAAAATTTCATTTAAACGGAAAAATCAGTTTTTATAAGTACAACTTAGTGGTTTCACTTTTCATCACAAATTGAAGTTTTTCAGAAAAATCCCAAAAATTAACCCTAAGCTATATTTGATATTCCGAATTAAAAAATGAAGTATATTTTACAAAATTCAAAACATATAAGTCACATTAATTAATTTAATAGTTAATTCCCGCTGTCAGATCAAATAGCGGGTTTTTATGAAATAATAAGTATCAAAATATTGACACTGGTTTAAGTCTGATTTCAAAGTGAAATTAATTCCAACGAACAATATTGGATTTAATGGTAAAAATATTTTCTAATTTCACTTTATAACCAATTCAAAAGATAATCTAATCATATAAATAAATTAGATTAAAAAGAGGTTTTGAATTAAAATACAACATTTTACACTATTCATTTAAAAAAATGAACTTTACCGGAAAGATACCAAAAATTTACACAAAGTAAATTTTGATTTCCCAATTCTTAATAAGAGTTTTATTTGGTCCAACATTATGTATAATAGTGAACAAAACTATATTTAATGACGGTTCTCCATCAAAAGGTGATAAGTGATCCTTTAGTGAAAACTAGGGCACATACGCCTAAAATCGAATTATTTCCGTATTTTATGCCTTTGTCTTTTATTGGATAAATTTAAAAACATTAAAAAAATATATAATCATATTCTAGTTATTTCTATCCATTCCCGCCAATACAACGACTACATGATAACTACCATTTAAAATAATAATATTTTATTATTAGAGTGCAATGTAAGATTCCAAAGAAACTCGTTGTTGCGTGTTGGGTACGCCATAGAGCATAGCGTCCCCTTTAAAGTCATATTAATATTTTATTTACAAATATGGATAAATATGAAAATTTCATATGCTTTATTTACATTGGGTGTTACATGCTTCCCCCCTTTTGGGAATTGCATCCTCGCAATTTTTAAAATTGAGCATGGAAACATCCTTGAAAGTCCCACATCGGAACAAGAGTCGGTAAAACAATCACTTAAAAATAAAGAAAGATATGTACAGAGGTCACCCTAGTTAACCCATACTAGGACTCCATGTAGGAAAACATGGACATGGAGGAGAAAACATAGGGTCATGTTCTGATGGAGAGTGATAGAAAACATGTTTAAGAGAAAGTTAACAATAAGAAAATCACAAACTTGTGATGGGTTAAACGGTGTTGGGTTCCCCAGTAGGAAAATTTAGTAGACAACATTTTTTTTAAGTTACATTTTTTTGAGGAATTTATTCATAAGGAAACATAATCAGTTATCATGTTGACTTTCAACTTTTACTAGATTCCTTAATCAAACTCATATTTTTTCTGAAAGACGAGTATTTAGGGAGACTTTTTCGCATTAAGCGTACTGTAATAAACTTTTAGAGAATCACCTAATCCACAAAAGAGAACTATATACATCCCATGTCATTAGGCTTTAACCAAAACCAAAACTATAAAGGTTATTACAGGGTCAGATAATCCAAAAAAGGATAACCCTTTATAAAAATAAAATCTATTCTTAATCTCAAAAATTGTCCAACAAAACCCAAAGTTCAACGAGGACCATCCGATAAACAATTTGTCCATAAAATTCTTCAAAGTAAACCAATATAATATTGAAACCCAAATATTTGAAGGATTTAGTCACATAGTCTTCCAAGTAAAATCGTAACATTTGTCTCCAAACAATATCAGTTGCTCCTAAAGTCTCGTATTGAAAAGTAATTAACCTAATCACATATCCTCCATGATAGGTTAATCATTTTCATAAATAACCCAAAATCAACTTAATCTTAATTCATAAAATCAGCTAACTAAAAAGAATTGGTCAAACTAACCAGAGACTTCACATAGTCTAGTGGTAGGAGATAAATACTAGTCGCACTTTGGTTGTGGGTTCGATTCCCGTAGCTTTGTCCGACATGACGGGTTGTCACACGGTCTGCATGTTGTCCTTTTTCCAAAACTATATAATTCTTAAATCATTCCCCAAAAAGAGATAAAATCATCAAAAATGATCATAACATATTTTAACCTCATGTTTATCTCATGCCTTTCATTTTCCAGCATATCATATAATAGCCCATAATTACCTCAAAAGTAAGGATCATATAAACTCTAATGGTTACCTTTATAATTATTACCTAAACATCCACATGGATTGGTCATCTCGTACATGATGCATTAAAGATCATACCAAGGTTAAAGTGGTTGATCATGACTCCTTGATAGTTGGTTTAGAACAACCACGAGTTTCCTCATTGAATCCCCAATTTTATCTAGTATCTTAATCATAGAACCACCACAGTTTCCTTCAAACCTGTTGTCTCTTTGGTGCCTGCTGGATCCATCCATTCACTAAAAACAGAAATGTCAGTGTGAGTATATCAACAAAACCATCATGTACTAATGAGGAAGGTAAACACTAAGATATACTTACTCATTCACTTTATCTAAAACTAGGACTCTTTCTGAAATCCTAACCATTATGGTAATGTCACTTATGCTTAAAGAATACCCTGACCTCTAAAGTTATCTAAACCGACCTTTGATACCAACTATAAGGCCCCATCCTTAAACCTTACTTAATCTTGAGTTATTAAAAGATTACACATTGAGGATCTTTTCAGGTTTAGAGTTTCAGAGAATTAGATCATGAAACTTGCATTACATTCCACATTTAAACAAAGTGGTTACATAAAATACAGTATTCATTCTTCCCATCAATGGAAACATATTGAAAATAAAACATGGATTCTTTCTTGACACATCCTTGACACTATCATCAAATCATGTACCTTTCCCTTGACCTGTGAAAAACATTTAAAAAACTTGGGATGAGCATAAAAAGCTCAGTAAGGGTTATAAAAATATGGAAAGGAAACATGAGTTCATATATACATAAGAATGAAATCATACATTACCCATAAAACATAGGCACTTTAACATACCTCATCAAACCCTACATAAATCATAGAAAACATAAGACATAAAGGTAACTTAAGTCATTCATAACATTCTTACGTAGGGAGTAACCCTCTTGGTTACGTTTGGATTACCCATCATGGTATATTCCATAAATCTCTTCGGAGAAACCTTAACGTTTCACTCCTTCACGTTACCCAATGCATTGGAAAGATATATCAGGCTCACCCGCCCTTAATTTATCACAGAACCACCCGTCTTCATAATAATTCCCAAGAACCTCAACATAATCGTATCACATAAAACATGCATAAAGGAAACATAACATTTCCACCTTTCAATAACAAGATATCAATACAACACACTGATATAAAAATATTATGAAAACAATTTACAATACCAAAATAAAAGAAAAGTAAAACATGGTATTTATTTATCTTTTAAAAAAATGTATGGCTTGTAGAGGAAGCCGAAACTCAAATAATGGTCACGGCGGCGGAGAAGTCATTGTCGCCGCATACGTACGACAAAAACATTCACTTTTGTCATTTAGTAAACGCTTCCTATAAAAAATATTCCTTTTGAATAAACGTAAAAGTCAAAGGGGTTTATACACCGTATAAAAGAAGGTTGTGTATAAAACAAAATATGCCTCAATGAAAGGAGATTGAGATGAAGTCCCATACAAAGACGGTATCCTTGGTTTAAGGATAAATCAATTACATAATTATGTGTGACAAACTAATACACCAAATATAAGTGGATGTAATGTGTAAAATAATCAAAGGTAATTCAAACATATTCAAAGGATGACATATTCAATAACTACATGTTGAACCCAAAGAAATCAAAATTGGGTTAAGAAGTTCCCTTGACAGCCTAACGGTGTCACATCAAAATGAGTTGATGAGAGATAAAAAGTGTATCTGATCACTTGGACATAAAATTTACATCAATAAGGATATATGAGAACATATCCCAACATAAAAATATGTAAATTAAGAGACCCAACAAAATAAGTCTTTTAAAAAAATACGAGGGTGAAAGGTTCCCTAACCGACTTGGGTATCTTTCAAAACATACACCCCATGAAAGAATGACAATAAATCATTGATGTAAATACTCATAAACGAAAGTATATTACACAAAGAGTAGAATAATGGGAAGTACATACACCACTCAAAGGAAATTTTTGCAAATGTAGCATAAATCTCACGAGAATAAAAGTGAGATGAAAAATCCCTTACGAAAACTCGGCAGCCTAACGGCGCCACATAAAACGTACAAAAATGGATTGATGAGATCAAATAGGGTATCTCATCATATTAACTTAATTTTTATAGAAAGCGGAATATAAAAGAACATCCCCCCAACATAACAAATAAGATCTTAAAAGAAATGACATAAAGGAGAGTACATAAAAAGAAAGAGAGAGGTTAGATCTGTTACGAAAATTCAGCAGCCTAACGGTGCCACTCAAAACTTCCAAAATGGATTGATGAAAGAGAATAGGGTCTCTCATCACATGAACATAAAAATTATAGTAAGTATTATATAAAATAACATCCCAATAAAAATTATGATGAGCTTTAGAGGGAATGACATAAATGAGTGTACTTAAAAAGAAAGAGAGGAGTAAGATCCCTTACCTCAAGTCCAACTTGTCTTGTTCGTTTCTTTATATTCCTTAAAATCGGGTAACTCCATTTGGTTTGAGCTCAAAGGCTTCCTTGGGAAGACTTATTCCCAAAGTGAGGCTTCAAAGAGTAATATAGGGAAGTGGAGAGACAAAATGGGAAGATTTTGGCCGAGCCAAAGGCTTTGGGAGTGTGGGTAAGGAGGTAGAGGTGGGGGCCTTTTATAAGAGGAGAGGAGGGGCACTCTTGTAAAGTTACAAAATGTTACTTTATTTTCAAAAGAGTTTCGGATTTTAAAGGACCCACATTGATTTATTTCGAGGATAAGGTGATAAGGGTTCGAAATACACTCATCCAATAGGTTTTGGACATGTGTAGGTCTTGGATATTACATTATCATTCCATTTTATTTAAATCGTTAAATAATGAGGTCATCGCTGCATCATCATGATGTCATAAATAATTTAATTTATTTAGTGTCTAAAAATTATAAAAAAAATTCTATGATGAAGGAAATATTTTTATCTTTCCAATGAATATTTATAGTCAAAAATATGATTTTTATAACCCCATGTAAAAATTGTTTTAGTAAAACATTTCATGTTTGTCTCATTTTTACTTTAACTTCAAATAAAAAGATATTAATGTCATTTTCCAACCAAAGTGGCTTAATGGGGTCCCAAAGTTGACCCATGGGTTGTCTTGGACGGCCATGACACATAAAATGAGGTTAGTACATGTGTCATGTTCATTTCATAATATTAAAACATTATTTTAACCATAAACTACACTAATTACCTCTAATCGCGATTAAAAACTTAATAAGTTACTATTCACCAAAAAATTATTTCTATCCCATTGAACCACATTTTACTTCTTAATGATAACCATGTATGTCAGATTTTTGAAATTCAAAACACAAAGATGGAAAATTTTCATTTAAACGGAAAAATCAGTTTTTATAAGTACCACTTAGTGGTTTCACTATTCATCAAAAATTGATGTTTTTCAGAAAAATCCCAAATAATTCACCCTAAGATATATTTGATATTCCGAATTCAAAAATGAAGTCTATTTTACACAATTAAAAACATATAAGTCACATTAATTAATTTAATAATTAATTCCCGTTGTCAGATCAAATAGCGTGTTTTTTTGAAATAATAAGTATCAAAAGATTGACACTGGTTTAAGTCTGATTTCAAAGTGAAATTAATTCCAATGACCAATATTGGATTTAATGGTAAAAATATATTCTAATTTCACTTTAAAACCAATTCAAAAGATAATCTAATCATATAAATAAATTAGATTAAAAAGAGGTTTTGAATTAAAATACAACATTTTACACTATTCATTTAAAAAAATGAACTTTATCGGAAAGATACCAAAAATTTACACAAAGTAAATTTTGATGTCCCATTTCTTTATAACAGTATTATTTGGTTCAAAAGGATGTATAAACGTGAACAAAACTATATTTAATGACGGTTCTCCATCAAAAGGCGATAAATGATCTTTTAGTGAAAACTAGGGAATATATGCCTAAAATCGAATTATTTCCGTATATTGTGCCTTTATCATTTATTGGATAAATGTAAAAACATTAAAAAACATATATAATCATATTTTAGTTATTTATATCAATTCCCACCAATACAACGGCTACATGATAACTACCATTTAAAATAATATTATTTTATTATTAGAGTGCAACGTAAGATTCCTAAGAAACTCGTTGTTGCGTGTTGGGTACGCCATCGAGCATAGCGTCCCCTTTAAAGTCATATTAATATTTTATTCACAAATATGGATAAATATGAAAATTTCATATTCTTTATTTACCTGGGGTGTTACATAGAATGCATTGAAATTTTTTATATAATGGATTATTTTTTCATATGTAATGATTTTATTTGGATGTAATTCTATATTTGTATACGCAAATGCATGATTTTGGATTATTTTTACTTATTCATTCAATATCAATGGGTTTTTATATTTATATTATAGTCTCCCATATATTGACTATATGCGCTTATCATTAGATGGTAGATTTTTCCATGTAGGTAGGATCACATGAGGTCATGTGGAAATCCCATGTAGAGTGTTATTTGGGTAAATTTAGTCTAGTAATTTCAACATATCACACTCCTAAAATTGCATAGATATTTTTCTTTCATCAATGTATGATTTATATTGGCTTCAATCAGTCCTTGTTTACTATTGGATCTACTATAATTTACCTTTCATGTTCTAAACTATGTTGGGACCCATGATAGATGACTCCCAAACCTCAAGCTTTCATAAAGTAGATCTATAGAGTCTATCAAAAAAAGTGTTAGAAGTTTCAAAGTCAATAGTAAATTGGAGAAAATTTATTTTATATAAACTCTACTAAGGAAAAGTGATACTGTCTTTCAATAAAAAAAGTATAAGACACACACCCTCTATATAACTGATAACATATCGACAATTCTCTTAGTTTTCTCTACTGTTTTGGGATGAATATTTATTCTCAAATTTAAAATTATAAAAAATTATTATTGTAACCTACATCATTGTTTCAGAGTAAATAAAGCTTCTAAATCATAAAAATTCTTCAATGGTGCACCATAAAGCTTCAAAATTTCATAAATATAAATTATCTCTAGAATATATATTCAACTCTACTCTAAAATTTGTAATAAATTAGTAGGTTTAACTTATATATCCATTAAAACAATAAATCCATCATAGCTTCTATCATACAATGTATAACTGTCACAAAATCTATAAATGTATCATTTTCTTCAATTATTTATTGTTGAGTGGATACGTCAAACCAGATTGATCATGATACTCAGTGTTAACCATCTAATATGTAAACAAGAACACCAAAACACTACTACATGTATCATTAATGTCCAATACGACAACCTCATTAGATCTTGATACATCTTCCCCCACACTAGGAGGAACTACAAATATGGTTCGATAAAACTCATGAAGATCCAACATCCTAAAAACCGAGGAAACTGAGAACATCCCCTAAAATTAAATTTGGTACTCTCTACCTCTAGACCATAACTTTTGAGAACTACTATGAATGATAGGATCATTCCATACTACATAGTTTGGACTAATTATATGTATATTACTGATCTTTTTATAGGAATAAATGTTACTATAATCCAAAATAAACATTATCATCTGTCAACATCTATAACATTATTTTGTAAGGTAGATAACTACTATATGACCTTACATTACTATATATTTTCCTTAACCAACTCTCGATAATAAATCCTGATGCAATAATTTTCCACTTTATTATGCTCTCTTGGTGAATCAGAGATCATTTGATTGTTGTCCTAATGAAAATATACCCAATGAGAATGTCCAAAATTTATGTCCTTGTAACAAAATATATATCGTAGAATATTATAGCAAATAAATACCATATGTAATTATCCAAAAAAGTAATTTATCATGAATTTAAATAAAATACCACCACGATAAACTATATTTTGTGTGTTTCTTAATTAAATTTGCATGTCTAGAACTACTATTAAAAATATTAAATAATTTTTTGAGCCTATTTTAATGAATATCCAATTACTTAGAGATAATTATCATGGTATACCCCATATTGTTTCCCCTTATTTAGAAATATGAGAATAAGGGTGTTGATTAACTTCTCATTTAGATGTTCATTGGTTTTCTAACCGTAGACTATATAAAAAATTATTTCCCATTATTTATGAATTATGTAAAATAATTAGCTATCATATAGAAATATAGGTAACCAAATGATGATATATAGAAAATTCTATGAAAGACTAAAACTAAAATAAACATCAAGGTAGATCCCAATCTACCATTTCCACCACATATTCTAGATTAGATGAAAATCCTTCCTCCAATACAACATAACCCATGAAATGAATCCATAAAAACAAAAAAAAATCAATGTAATATATTTTTGTATACACATGATCTCCAAAATTCAATAACATAACTCATTAGCGATCAAAATACTCCTCCACATTCCACAAGTTGACTAGAATTACATCAATGTATAGAATATAAAAAATCAATATAGATATGAATTAAATAGTTATTTCATAAAATCATCAATAATATTAGCGAATTAATCCCCTCAAAATTCGTAGAAAACATATACGAATCATATTTATTTGAAAATCCTATACAATATATATCCTCTATATAAAAAAGTTTATGATTCCTAGATCTACGATTAAAAATATTGAATTCTCTACTTCCTCTAAATTGATAAAATAAGTCCCCAATATAATGTAATGAGTATATTTTTTTACTATCACCTAATTTAAACAAAAATATTGATATAATTTTGTAATTCTTGAGAAACATTCATTTTTAATTATCTATGGGAAAACCACAATAAAATTTGACACCTTATTATTCCTTAGATGAGAAAATTTTCCACCTAAAACATTAACTCTCATATATCATATGGTTATTTTCGATGGAGTGACATTGAAATAAGTTTATTTCCCATAAAAATATTGATTTTAAACATGAACTCTCATTTAGGTTGTAAGAAAACTACCACCTTAGGTAAAATTTTATCATACTCCCTCACTATAACTAGAATTTTATAAAAATATATACTCATAGTGAAAAATAATATAATCGTCAACTCAGTGGTGATAGTATGTATTTCCAAAATAATATATCCTAAAGAGATGGTCTCTATCTCCCAAAAACACCTGTTGTAATCCATTAGAACTGATGAATGGATCTATTTATCAAAACAAATAATGAAAAATTACATATTATGGTAACCAATAAATGTAAAAAATGTTATCATATAGTACTATATCTAGTAGGACTCTGTTTAACACCATCCAATCACTATCAAGAACAAAAATATAGTCTCAAAAAATATCTATTAGGTTAGGGATTTCACCTACTCGTGTCTATAAATAAAGTGTTATTTCTAGCCTCATCAATGAAAAATAATTTTTTTTCATGAGGCTTTTGGTGATAAAACAATATAATGATCTTAAATCCAAAAAAATGTAAATAAACTATAGAATATAAATACTTCACCTCTTACTACATGCCTCTACCATCCTATTTATCCGTTGTGACCTCAAATGCATGTAGTTTAACCTGCACTACCTACCCTAATGAATATCTTCCATATCATGAACCACACAATATTATGTGTGTAAATAGTCATTTTTAGCCAAAAATTGAGGACAAGGAGCACCAAAATTTTGTTATCCTCCTCATCAATACGACTCTTTCTTTTCTATACAAAGAATTGAATCAGTTATCACCATCTAGTACAATGATTTTAACTGTTGATCTTGTCTTATAGGACCATAAACACATGAGATACAATATTTTTTAAAATGACATGTATGATCATTAGGGTACATGAACTATCTTTCAATGATTTTACCACATGTAAATCAAAATATAGACCTCTACATAAAATAATCTAGATGATTATTACAAGATTCACCCTACAACTAAGATATATAATTGAAGGGATGAGAGTGGATTAAATAACCTCATCTATCATTGCATTATACTATCCCTGAAGACTAATTTCATCTACCACTAGTCTTTAAATAACAATGAATAGGTCTTCCACTATTATCTCTCTATCCACTATTATAAAACACCACATTCCTCATGAGTATCCTCTCTCTAACCTCTATGGTCTATAATAACCTTATGTTAGTGGTTATTTTCATAAATCAAAGAAATCTATTTGACATTGAATACTTAGTTAAATGTTTACCTCAAAATAATTCCTTATAGATCCTTATTCACAATCATATTATGAGAATACATAACTAATCATGTCAAAAAAGCGTAAAAATACGATGTAGTATAATATTAATAATAGCATGAAAAAATACTATTGACAATCAGTTTGATGTATCACTGATTGGTTCTTTCTATGGAAGAGTGCATGAATCTCCTCCCATGTGTAGAAATATTCATCTCGATCTATATATACGTGTAGCCACCATTGAAGGGACATATCTTATACTAAAAAAATAAGTAATCAAAACATAAACACATAATGTGCTTACCAAAGTCTACATATTAAATTCTCATACCAATATTTCATGTCCTAACCTATTGGATTATAAATTCCTCATGTCCACCTCCACTTGGATTTTGGTTACTGAGTTGTATTGATGTATACACTCATGAATTGGAGGAATTACGTCAATTTATAACGTATCTTGTACTAATCATGTCATCATAGAATAAATTTTATAACAAAACAAAGACACATGTTTATAATATGGCAATAAATATGAATGTTAGTTACATAACAACCAAAAAACCCCAAATAACATGTCCCATGTAAAAAAATACATCAAAATAATATATACCACAAAGTCTCTTCATAGGTTATCTATAAATATAAAAAAATAGTTTTTTTCTTAATGAAACTTCTATTCATGCCTATATATCTAAATAAACACAAGGAAAAAGTGAATATTTACACATATAAGTATAAGTAATAATAAACTATATAATTATCCATCCTTTGTTCAACCCATACATGTAAACAACTATGAAAGAATATATAAATCATGTGAGAAATATCATATGAACAAGTGATGAGACATGAATATCATTCATTCCCTCGTTAATTTTCACAATTACAACATCAAAAAATGTATTCATGTACATTTAACTGTATATATATTTAAAAATATCACCAGAATAATGGAATATATGAATTATTTCCTAGAAGAGGACATTGGGATCCCATGGTCTCAACACATTTCATTATTCAGTCCATTTAATCATATATGGATAAAATTCATAACTCTCTATTAATTTTTATATTATACTATATAGTGTATATCCTAGTGTATATTTGAACTCATCAACAATTCATGTGGATGTTGGTCACATAAAATATGATTAATACTATAAAATAACATAATATAAGATCAATTAGATTATATAATCTATCTTATATATATAATTATATTAATTTAACAATGTTTCAATATAGTATTATACATGAGTTTCCAATTTAATTAATATGAACCTCTAACCTAGATCTTTGGGTTCGTAAAAAGTAGTTTTTGCCTTCAGGTGAATTTTTATTGAAATTAATTCTATAGTAATTGGATAGATTGATTTTAAAATCTCACATGTTTAATATAGATTGAACCAGGTGAAGGGGTTAAGAGTGAATAGAAACATTCATACCAATCTATCATGTCATGACTTATCAACAAGTGAATACATTAATAATGCAATAAGTAATCAAGGAGATACTTGTTAATTACATGTTATCTACACATGAATGGGATTTGTTGCATCGATTTACATACTTCATACTTATAATCATGTTATATTAGATTTATAAATATTAGAAAATAAGTATATCTCCATAACATATTTGAATAAATATGATTTTATGTAAAATAATACCAGAAAACAACCTCAATATTGTGTCCCATATCTAATAAAATACATTAAAAAAATAAGTGCCACAAAACATACTAACAAGTAATCTGGAATCCTCCAACGCCGATATATTGTTATCATAATTAACCACCGAGACACCCTAACTAATTTTAATGAAAAAACCGAAAATATAAGAAGGTGTACATGTATAAGTGAGTTATAATACTTGGTATAGTCATAAAATATCATAAAGTGACCCATTTTAGTGAGAAACAATGAACTCGTATCAACATCCTATGATACCAAAATAATAACTCAGACACCTAAGGTAAGATAACTATACATAATTCATTGTATCATTAATTACAACCTACCAACTATAAATAAATATCAATGTATATATGTTTATATATATATACATATATTTTAAAATATCTTTTGAATAATATCCCTCATATAATACTCCAAGAAAGAGTCCACTAAGTAACAAGGCTATGAGACCGTGGCTCTATTCCATGTTTGGAATAGATGAGGGGTAATGTTCATAACAATCTATAATGGTTGTTGAAAAAAATATGAACCACAAATAGATTTTATTGATATAAAGGATGAGTAATATTGTAAAATAACATAAACTAATATCAATAATATCACACACCATATCTTATATGACTTTTCAACCAGAAAAAAATTAATATAAACAATATAAATAATGTAAATAATATAAATAATATAACGAATATCATTAATATCATTCAATGAAACACTTGATGATGAACCATTGTATCTTACTAGAGTATAACATCCCCACAAAAAATTTCCACAAAACTAAATCCATGGGTGAGAAAATGCGGAGAGATTATTCAAAACCATATTCTTTTACCTATATCTCAAAGTTATGGTAGATAATGAGAATAAACACAGGTGTATGTTATCCACAAAAAATCTTGAGTAGTTGGTCAGGATGAATAGATGAATTTATGTGTTATCATCTATCACTAACCGAGTGTAATCCTTGAGAAATGAGTAAATTATTAGATATCTCAATTTTTATACAACTAATTTTAATATTTTATACATTTATTTCAAGGATTATTTTATATTATAAATAAAAATGGTTTTATTGAAATAGAGTATTGTTAGGATGGTTGAGCTCTTGGGATGTTTCATAAGGTGTGTGTGAGGGAAGGAAATAACAATTCTACAAACACATGTTTAACTTGGGAGAAGATTGTTAGTATGATTTGTGAATTTTTGGAATGTGTGTATGTTGATATATCAGATTCCAAATGTTTTTGGGGGAATAATGGTTACTAATGGATTGGGGAAAAAGAAAAAATAAGATTTAAATGGTTTCTATTCTAGTTGATCCAATGTATTTAAAAATGTTATCAGAGAAACTGAACAATCATAAGATCAGTTTCACTACCTGGGATTTAGGTTTGGGACACACTATGAGAATTTCATGTTATAAGGGGAGTGTATGACACCCGTATAAAAGAGTGAAAAGAAATATTAACTAGTATAACCCATGTCAACAATATTCAATTTATTTTCATTGCCATCCTTGTTTTTATTTTTACTATTAATAATGTATAGTATGGAGTAAATTTTTTACGGCAGTTTTCCCATTTCTATGTGAGTGATGGTAAAGTAAAATTGGAGAACATGTGTGGACCTATTTGGATAGTATTTAGTGATATATGTGACCATTCTAGCACAAGGGTTTTCCAATAAATGGGAAGACATTTGTTTATCGGGGAACTAGTAGTTTCTAGTGGGTTAGGTCATGTGGGTTATATAGGATTGTGGGGGTGCCTATCATACTGCGTGGGTTCTGGATGTTATACCCTGAATCAATGCCAATGTTTTTACATGGTACACTATATGGTGCGAGTTTCCAATAATGGATGAGTTTTAGTTTTTATCCCATAAAAGATAGTTAATACTCTTATTATCAAGCACAAACCTAGAAAGAATGTTGGTATCCTTAGACCCTCACAGAATATATCTTAATAGTGTGTGAAATATCATAATAATAAAATATATATAAAGATATCAATTATTTTTTAGGGAAAATAATTCATGTATTTTATGATTTCATGGACTTGTATATTTTTTCCAATGATATTTTGATTCTTATGGGATTATAAACACTTCAATCAACTATCAATATTTTTACCCTTCACTGAATAATTACAAACAATATTCTCAAGTAATTTTTTTCGTCTCTCACATGATCTACTTATCTCTTTTTCTCTATATTTATCTCTCCTGATTTATGTAGTAGGTTGTCACAGGATCAACCTATTTATTTATCATTATATGTTTTTTATATTTTTTCAACCAAAACCCCATTATCTCGTTTAGAAATTTATTCTAGAAAATTTAAATGATCCAATATTAGGAATATTTATGTATGTATAAATGATTCCATGTAATTATTGGATAATTTAAATTCTTAAATAAATTCATAATAACTAGTGTAAAGTAAATTTTCAAAGACCTATATTTATTCACTATAATTAATAAATAATATAAAACCAAATTCCGAGAACTATATCACCCATACATGACCCAGAAAAATCAAATCATTATTCAATGTGGTTTTAGTCACAATTATGAATCCTCTAATATTTATGATCAACACTTTAGAATCATGATGTAAATTTATTTATCACCCGTGAAAGTACTCTAATAAAGATAAAAAATTATTTAACTTATATATCATAATTATTCTTTATTTTATTTCACCACTTCCCACAAACAGACCACTATATATGTGGATTAACATTTAGATAATGTTTATTTTTCATGGATTCACAATTATATAACTCAAATCTCACAATTTAACCACTACAAATCAGAGATGCACCATTATTTCATCTTTAAAATTTTATTTTTATACTTACATAGAATACTAAGAATCATACATAGTCCATGAAATATCATTTAATTTTTTTGAACATAACCAATCATTATGTATATTTTTTAAATTTTACTTTATCTTTTACAGGGTAGTACTATTTTCAATTTTTTTAACTTTTAACACCTGTTAAGCCTCAATTAAGAAATCATAATCAACATTAACACATATATTGTATTATACATCACACTCATTAATCTCTTTATCAATACTATTAGTTAATATTAATATTAATGAATATTGATAAAAAAGGAAAACACATGTGCGGATTGTGTTCATTTATCACAATTTTTAAACTCAATAATATTATTAAACTCAGGAGAAACTCAAAAACCTTATAATCAATATTTAAAAAATATAACAAATTGTATTTTATTGGAAACATAATTATTTATTCTCAAATATTACATGTAATGTCACATTACCTTGTTAAAAATTATTACGAGTTATAATATTAATTTAACAAAAACTAGTTGGTGTATTACCACCGCTCAAACTATTGAAATTTTATTCTATTATATATGTAAAATAGATCATTTAACATTGTTTTTTATGAATATGCTAATTTTATAAAATGTGTGATCGATCAAAACCTAAAATCTCTATTTAAAAGAATTTAATTCTCCATTTCATAGTATTGAACTCACTAAGGCTGATGAAAAAATTTCTCTCATGCCTCGAAAAATCAAGGATTAAAACAAATTATTACCATATAAAATTGTTAAATCAATTATAAATTTTATCTAAATTACTTATAAATAATTTTAAATAATTTTTTTAATGTATCCTACTATTAGTCACAAAAAATATAGTAAAATAATTCTTATATTCATTCAAATAATCCTCCTAAATATTTATTTATTAATCCTCACACATTATTTTACACATGTAATTACTCATGATTATGTTAGGCCATTTATCAAGTCATTTATCATGTAATGTCTTCAAAATTTTAAAAAATTCACATTCCCCTTGTTAAAAAGAGAATACAAATCTTATATTACCATTTCTTATCAGTCTCATTGATAATAATAATTGGAATATAACTAAAGGGTTATGGTATAAACAGTCCTCATGCTAAATTCATGATGATTTTGACACAAATTAACTTCATCAACTACTCAAATATATTTTATGTCTGTAGTTTTATTGAAATATGTTATATTTTATCATTTATTGGAATAATTATTACCTCTACAAAATTATCTTTGATATTTTCCATTATGATGTGATATTTGATGTCTATGAGATTTAATCTTGAGTTTTTTATTCTATTCTTAGAAAAATTTATATCATTTTTATTTTCAATTCCTATAAATAGTAGAAATTTTAAAATAATATAATATCTTCTAATAGAGACATTTTCAACATCATTTTTTCTGTGTCTTGAGAAGATTAAAAAATATCAAGACTCTTCTATACTCAATGTGAATAGATATTGATTATTTTTATAGAATAGAACAAACCTTCCCTAATGATGAAAGAGACTCTTAAAGTGGAATTATGGTCATCAGTATTCCATTCCCTATTTGAATCCTCATTACTTAATAATTTTATATTCCTACCTTTATCATACATAAAACCATATTCTGTCACTGGTATCATATAATTTATTACTCTCCTTACATTCATAAAATGATATTTGATGTGGCCTTATAATCAATTTATATTTTTCCTATTTTCATTAAGTTTGTAATGATTAAAATAATTAATTTTACACTTTTTACAAATAATTTAACTTTAATGATTTTATTATTAAATTTATTTATTAATTTGGTATTTTTTGTCGTTAAAAAATATTTTTTTTCTTATACTTAATTTGATTGTTTTTAATTTTTTTCTCTTTAAGTATATTTTGTAAATGTCATAATAATGAAGATCTGAAAACCCCAAATCCCTAGATCTACAAACATACCCAGCACACCTTAAACTATCGAGCAGCACCATGCAAATATTATGTGAGATCACTAAGCCACTATTTTCCTCGTAGTGATGATCAGTCACTGCCTCTATGGAAGCAGCAAAGAGATCAATGCCACCACGATATACCAAAACAGAGCTGAATTCGACCTGAGCTCATAGATACCACCACCGTAATAAGAGTGCCACCAAGGTGAACATGAATACACGCCGGTGTTGCTGTGAGGATAAACTGAAGGAGGAGCTCCAGCTTATTCCTGAAGAAGACAAGACCCCCTGCTATGCACAGATAATAGAGAAAGGGGGTATTAAAAATATTAATTAAATTAAATTAAAAATTAATTAAATAATTTTTAAAACAAAAATATTAATATAAATTAAATCATAACTTAATTAACTTATAAAAATAAAAATAACAAAATAATTTAATAAAAAATAAAAAAGTATAATAATAATTAAAATAAAATAATTAATAGTTAATAAATTTTTTATTGAAACTATTTAATGCTCTAAAATTTTGAGTTTAATAAATTAAAATTTATATACACAATAATTATAAGTTACAATTATTAATAAATTAATAACAATATTTAATAAACTAAATAAGATTTAATAAACATTATAATAATATAAATAATTTTATTTTATAAATAGTATCTAAATTAATTAATAATAATTAACAATAGTTTTAAATAAAATAAAACATTTAAAATAAGTAATAATTAACAGCCAATAATTATATTATCATTCAATTGAATATTAATAATTAATTAAATAATTAAATACTTATTAAATTTTTTTGCGTTAAAAAACAATTTTACCTATTCATTGTTTTTAATTTGAGGATTCATTCCATACCCAGAATGGCATATTGATTCAATCCAACCACTTGATGAAGTTTTTTTGATGAGTTCTATAACACCTCAAACCGAGAAGCCCAGAGCTGGAGCATTATTACATCACATTCGTATTATTACAAGGAAGAAAATTCGGAAGGGCTATTTAGTATGGCCGTATTGGAATGCCAGATTACAAATATGATACCCATAATACATTGAAAAAAAACATGATATATAATAACTCAAATTAACCGCATCCTTAAAATCATAATCAGCGATCTCTTCTTTAGAACCTAGGGAGAGAAACATAATAATGGTGAGCTGAAATACTCAGTAAGTGTAAGTATAATAGAAGAAATAATGATTCAACCCCTATGTAAAGTTAAATATCTGAGCACACTTTCAATTTACAAAACTAGATAAAGCATAAATAATGTAGAAGTTATGAAATTTAATCACATGCCATAAATAAATTAAATGAGAATGAACTATATCCAAAGATAGGTTGATAAAAAGTATCATGGATAAACCATAAATGATAATAAATTAGGGAAATTTATTTCTTATCAGATCCCATTTCTCCGTGAAATGAAAACCTATTACTTTCAAGAACTTTCATAAGACAATTTAAAACACTGATAGAAACCCATTAAATATGGCCATCTTATTTATCTCATGAGAACCTATTAATGCATCACAGAGCTATATAAATTCTAGTATTCACCCTTCATTGAAAGTCAAAATCATTGATCATATTGAAAAATCAAAATAACTAATATGTATTATCAAATAATCATATTTAATGTGAAACACCGATTTACCAATAATCCCCCAATTAATCAAATAATTTTCATAGTAACCACTATAAGAATAATGGTATATAGTTTAGGCAAAACCAATATCAATTTTGTGAGAGTATGGATATTAAATTAAAATTTTAATACAAAAATTATTAAAATAATGTTATTTCTTCAAGGGAATGTTAACAATCACAATTTGAAGATAGATTAAGAACATTTTTGAGTAGAATAATCTTTAAACATTCAAAAGTGTCCCATACCACATTGAATCATTTAAATCACAATCACCAAAAAGAAATTACATTAAATAAATCTTATAATATTATGGTAATAATAGGATTCATGATATAATATATCAAAATTGGTAGTAGGTATGGTACACAAAAGAAGTATGTGGCGTATATGGTGTTTGCCTTACGAAAATAAAAGTTAGACAAATATCCCTTAGCTTATACTTACTTTTTGTTGTGTGGTACTTATTCACCTATATAGTCCATTAAAATAAGTTTATTACTATTAAAAAACCACAATAATGTTTATAATATTATATATTAACTTATTACAATATTTTTTATTACCCGTTTGTTAAAACTGTTTCATTATTTTAACTATTTTGGGTGTTAATTCCCTATTTTTTTATGTACATTTTGAGATGTAAACATTTATTCTTATTAAATATACGATGTTTTAATAATATAAACAATATAAAACAAGACTAAATTATCATATACATTCAGTACATATGTATTTATAATTGTCCATATCATTTGGAGAATAGAATTGAAATGCACCATTTGTGCAGACTGTAGGTTTTACATATGCATGAACTCTACATTCATTTTTTTGTTGAATTAAAAGAAATTAAAATAAATGATAATTATTTATTTTATAATTTCTTGTATCATATTTATGTTATATTTGTTTCATAGTTTTAATATTACTTACTTTTATATTTCCATGTATGGCACAGACAAGTCATCTCGCTTTTAGGGGGCGGTAGTCCACATTTCCAAAAACGAAATTATCGTATTTACACATAATGGAAGAATAAAGGTGTGTTATAAATAAAATATAATGAATCATAAATTCATTATAAATGAAGTATATATTATATATAAATTGAGTTTCTATCATAATGGACACCGTGATAGGTGGTATGGAATGTTGAACCATCATCATTTTGTGAGGCAGTCGTTCACCATATAGAAAAACAGTATGGTCGTTACCCATTAGATGAAGGTGTGTATATGTATAGGACAAAATATTAACATAATAACATCCTAATATATTTATTATAATGTAGATTCTATGATATTAAGTAATAATATGCTTTTAGGGAGTGGATATTGGAAATGAAATTAGAAATAATGAGAGGAGTTATCTAATAATTGGGTAACGTCATTGGTTTTTACCAAAATGATTTATTGGAATTATTTATTACTAGATAGATGATTCTAGGTTTAGGGGAGGGATGTTGGGAGACAATTTGGGCTTGTCTAGGCCTATGTTAGGATGTTTTATATATGTTAGGAAAGGGGAGTGGTGGTGGACTTTTATAGTGAAGGGGGATTGGCACGTTTTGTAAATACCAAATGGTATTTAACAATGGGTTCTTTATCATACCTAAAGAGCTTAAAAATGGAAAATTAATTTATTAAAGGATAATAATGGTCCATGGAAACCTAATCCAAAAAATGCTCATTTTATTAATTTTGTTCCTTAAATTATATGATTCTAAAATTTTATTATTTTGGTTTTTATTAAAATATCTAGTTTCTAATCAAATTAATTTAAAAAATATAATTATATTAATGTGATATTTATTAGAAAATATTGATACACTTATTTATTAATATTATATATAATTTAGAAACTACAATTCCCTTGTGGTTGGGAAATTAATTTTGAAACTAGTGCATCGGTAGTGCTAAAATGATGCTTGAACCCAGATCATGTTAGAAACGTTTCTACATTATATGGTTCAATATGTTAATTATAAAATATTATTTGGTCTATTAATAGACCATATTTAATATTTATTAACACTAAAAAAGAACTTGGATGAATATATTATTTTTATTAAATTTAATTGATTTAGTATGATTCATTTATTTTTAAATAATAATAATGTCAATTTTGACATTATTTATTTAATGTTAATTTTAAAATATCAATATAATATTAAAATTAAAATATATTATGTTTAAATATGGGAAAATTATATTTTAATGTTAAAAAATAAGTGATACAATAATTTGATCAATTAACATCACTTTTAAAATTTATAATATCATGTATTATAGTTAATTATTAATTAAATATTTACTATGATGGCATTTTTAAGCATTTTATGTTAAGAAATCATCTCTACATATTATTGAAAAATTATTATGTTAAAAATAAATGATCTATCTTAAAAAATTGTACGTATAAACGAAAATATGTTGTTTTTTACATATCTCAAAATTTTATAAATGTATTTTTGGCTATTTTTTATTTTAATATGGATAATTCCATTTTTATGGGTTGAAGGGGAACCATTACATGACATATAGGCCCAAGGTACAATTTCTGACATGACCCGAACGCCAATACATTACCCGAAGTCCAAGAGGAATGCTATGCCCATACTTGACCTGTAGACCCAACCCACTAGAACTACACTTTACCCAACTTATGCATCATTGATCGCCGATCTCCCCACCTTGAATTACTGATCGACTAGCATTTCCCCATATACAGATGCATGGTGCCTGGTCCTGATAGATTTTTCCATGCCCTCTAATTATTCCAATACGATTATCTATACTTCTAGTGATTGCTACTCTTGTTTCTATGATCCTATTCTAGGACCTACTCTATGTGAATTGGGATACTCCATGGTCTATGTGGCCTAAAGGCCCAGAGGACCGAAGGACTTTGATGACCCAAAGGCCTTTGAGACCTGTAGGCCAAAACCAGTGGCCCGAAGGCCCAAATCGGGTGTATAGTTTCTACTACTACAGTACCAAACAGTTTCTTCTACTGTGCCTACAATAGTGCTACTATAGCACCCCAAGAAATTCACCTCAACCCAGTTTTGAACCTAGGTATTTTGGATGTCAAGCAGGAGCCCTTACCACTCGGGTATGGGCTCGTTGTCTACTAAATATTAATGTTAAGGAACATTCCCTTTTTGTATTTTCCTTATTTATCCTTTTATATAGGGAATATTCATTTAATAATATCTCAATAACCATATATTTCAAACAAAGTGGGGAAATTATCATATTATTGGTAGCCAATGGATTCTGGAAAAGATTAAAAGTAATTTGGTCCTTAATATTATGTTTTTCCCTTAATAAGTTTAATCATACCCTAATCAGTGTAATTAATCTTAATCACATTCACTAATCATTTTGGTCAAAAAATTAAGTTGATATTATTAGACCAATCATATCATACTATTTACATCCTTGTATGTCATATTTTCAAATTTCAAATCATAGAAATTGTAAAATAATAATTAATGCTAATCTCGTAGACGGAGCAAAACAATGAGTTTTTATAGTAGAAAAACGTTCAAAAGGTTGTCCATTTTTTAAATTCAATTTGAAATTAAAATTAATTCTAATATACATAATTTTATATATTTATTTATAGTTTATCTAATTTTACTATAAATAAAATATAAAATATAATTTATCCTTAATAATTATTCAAATGAAAAGGATTTTTTAGGTAAATTGCATCAATTTTCTCTATTCACAAAAAAAATAATGTTTCTAATAGAAATCCAATAAATTTAACCTCACAAATTTTCAACATTTTGAAATCAAAATTGATGATTATTTTTAAAAATAACATTCATAAAAGCATTGAAATTTAGTTTTAAAATTGGTTCTCTATTAAAAGGTGGTAAAATTAAGTCTTGTGTGTAACAGAAAATAATTCAGTGTCGTGTGTAGTGTAAATTAAACAATGTATATAAATAATTCTAGAATTTTTTTAATCTAAAAGAAAAATATTTTAAATTATTGGGGTGTCACATTCTCCCCAACTTAATTAAATTGAATGCTCGTAATTTAAAAATGACCTCTGTAATCTCAGAATTGAAAATAAAATATTTTTGAAAGGCCCACATCATAAAAAGGATAAATATTATATTTTCCTAATAAGAGATAAATGAAATGAAAAAGGTCATGTATCTTTGTTCCCTAGCAGGATAACATATGTGGAAAATAGAAACAATGATATGGAAGAAAATTCTAAACATCCAATTCTGACAGAGAGTGCTTCAGAACATGTTCAGATGAAATTTATTGACCACAAACCATAAACCATAGGTTATCATAAAAAATGATGATAATATGACTAATTTTTTGTTTCAAACCCATTTTTTCAATATTTATGGGATTGTTTCACTGTATATTAATATAAATAAATAAAGATTTCTATAAAAAACTATCTCTTTCTTTTATTATTCCATTAACTATTTCTACATCAACTCTTAGAAAATTATACAACATATACTAATGTAATACATTAACCTATAAAATATCATCCAATGATAATCATAAAAAAATTATTAAATGGTTTTCTTTTCCAACTTATTATTATCCAAACACTTCTTAATGAATGTCACTAAACTGGAAATGTGTACTTATATTTAACATTTAATAAACATGAAGCAAATTTTAATTTTCACATTCCAAAAATTTTCATAACATCATCATTTATCCTTCTGAAATATGGAAAAACGAAAATTACCATAAAACCTTATTGGAATCATGAATTATTCCTTATTCCTTATGTAAGAAACATGTTAATGGATGTATTAATTAAATCCAAAAGTGTCATAAACTCCATCAATGATATCATATAAAACTTGTTGATAAGTCATTAATCAATTCCAAGGTAGTTAGTACTTATCTAAATCAATCATTTTTCATCATTATCTTACCATAAGTAACATATTAACAGCTTTCGTTCCCTCAATCATGTGTTTTCTGAAAATTATATCTTTCTACTGATTAACTTTTGTTTGTACCATTCAGAATATGATCCCATATACGTAATGGAATGTTATTTCAGTACAATACTTATATATACCATAATTCTTATAACTATTACATTATTAATAAAATATTCAAATAAAAAAATTAATTAACTAGGATATTAATCATTCATCTTTATTGGAAGAAGTATCATAACATTATCACTATCCAATATCATCATCCGGGGTATATTCCTTTGACTCTTGGGAAATTGATTCATATAGTGTATCTTCTCATTATAGTGGAAGAATTGAAAATTTGAAACCTTTTTCATACACTTTCAATCAAGAATGGGGTTTTAATTTTCTCTACACTTATAACAAACCCAATTCCCTTCAATAATTTACCAGGGTGATTCTTTCCATAATTATCGCATGTTGGAAAATCATTCTTTCCATTCATCCTATTATCCATATTTTTTTCTACCATTGTTTTCTTCCATTAAAATATGCAGGAAACAAGTAATTATTTACTTATCTTGTTAACACGTGATACTATTTACACATAGTATGAGATTACTTGGGAGGTTATATACCTTTGAAATGATCGATTAAGAACATGAATGATATGTTCCTAATTATAATTATCATCGCATGTACTAGTGGAGTTTTCATTCCTTCTACTTGGATTAATTTTAAATAATGGAATATACAGGATTATCTTATAAGGTAAGAAACATTTTATAACTCTAAATATGGTATAACATATAACATAAATTTATGCATCATAAATTATTAAAACTATAAAAATTGGATTCTCTGCGGAAATCATTTCTTCTAAATCCCTCATATTGGTAGGTACATAAAATGTGAACTATCCTACGAATATACTCATAGAGTTTCAAACAATATTCACTATAATGCCCATTTTTGTATAGAATGTTACCCCTAGTTATGCCTTAATCCCCATGTAATATTTGTTTCTCTTCAGTATATATGTTCCAGAACCACGTTCACTTGTACCATCCAAACATGGATGTATTGCTAGAAATTACCCCATAATATCTACTCTAAAAAATTATATGATGTTTGTCTATAATTATCCTTAATATATATCTTAGTGTTGTTTTACCTAATCTAGGATTTCTCAATCTAGTTTCCAAGTTTGTTTCTAAACTTCATTTGTTACCAACTATAACTCCCCAACCCCAGAATCCCGAAGCTGGTGCATTATTACATTACATGGTCATTATTAAAAAGAAGAAAATCCTGAAGGACCATTATGTTTAGTAGTATTGGATATCTTGATTACATACATGATACCCATAATACATTGGTAAAACAAAACAAAACATTCTACACAATAGATGACAAAAAATTGCATCCTTTAAATCTTAATCAATATTCACTTCTTTATAACCAGGGGAGAGAAACATCATAAAGGTGAGATTTAATGATCTGTAAGGGTAAGTATAATGGAATAAATAATGATTCTATATATATGTAAAGGTAAATAATTGAGAACAATTTCCATTTAAAAAACTACATAAGGCACAAATAATATAACATGTACGAAACTGAGACACATGCTATAAATCAATTAAATGAGAATGAACTAAATCAATAGATATGTCAAAGAAAAATATTATGGATTAAAAATTACTGATATTAAATTTAGAAAATTTCTTTCTTATTGGATGTAATGTCTCATTCACATGAAAATCTATTATCATTGAGGCCTTTCAAAGGATGGTTTAAAAAACGGATATAAACACATTTAATTTTATTGATTTATCTATCTCATGAGAACTTATCATTTCATTGAGGAGATGTATAAAGTCCAGGATCCACCCATCACTTATATTAAAATTTATTCCTAATATTTAATCATAAAAATGAATAATATGTATTATATAATGACCATATATAATGATAATATAGATTTCTCAATAATTCTCCAATTAATCAAATAATTGTAAAAGGTACCACTGTATGTAAAATGGCAAACAGTTAAATTGATACCAATATCCCTTGTATGAGAGTATAGATATTAAGTAAAATTTTTGGTAAAAAATGATTACAATAGTTTTATTGGTTCACACAAAATGTTAACAATCCCAAAAGGAAGTGAGATTAAAAACATTCTTTGAGAGAATAATATTTAAAAATTCCAAAATGTCGCATTCCAATTTGTAGAATTTAAATCATAATTTAAAAAAGGTATGAAATTAAATGAATATCATAATATCAATATAAAAACATGATTAATTATAAAATATATCAATATGGGATGTTTTTATGGCACACAAAATAATTTTGTGGTGTATATGACGTTTGCCTTACGAAAATAAAAGTAAGACAAGAATCTGTTACCTTATCCTTCCTTTTGTGTGTGTTTTATTTAGACTTCTATATTGTAGTTTAAAACATTTTAATTTCTAATAATAGAACTAAAATAATGTTTAAAATATCATATTTTTATTTTATTACTATATTTTATTACCAGTTTGTTAACACTTTTTCATTATTTTAACTATTTTGTGTGTTAATTCCCAAGTTTTCTTAAGTACATTTTGACTAGTTATTTGTTTTTGTTATTAAATATATCATATTTTCATCTACTCATAAATGTAAAATTTTAATAAATTATCATATATATCCAGTACATATATATTAATAATAGTACATATCATTTGGAGATTTGAAATGAAGTGCACTATTCATGGAGATAGTAGGTCGTATGTAGGCCTGAATACTAAATTCATTTAATTGTTGAATTATAAAATTAAAAATAAATGAAACATATGTATTTTATAATTTCCAATATCATATTTCTGTTATATATGTTGCATATGTTTTTTATAACCAACCTTTATACATTTCATGTTTGGCATGAACGAGTCATATCGCTTTTCGGGGGAGGTAGTCCACTCTCCCTCAAATGAAATTATGGTATCTACATATAATGGTAGAATAGGTTTGTTATAAATGAAAATTACATTATTATAAAGGAATTATTAATGAAATAATATATATATATATATATAGTTTTTAACATTATTTCTACCATGAGAGGTGGTAGGGAAAGTTTAACAATCATTATTTCGTGAGGGAGTAGTTCGTCGTACATAAGAAACATTATGTTTGTTTCCCATTATATTGAGGTGTGTGTTATTGTAGGTCTAAATATTTTTATAACAATATACTAGTATATTTACGATACAATATTTTCTACAAAAAAATAGAATAATAATATTATAGGTAGTGGATAATGTAAATGAAATTAGAAAGAATGACAGAATACATTACCTATTGATCGGGTAACTTCTTTTGGTTAATAATGAAAGGATTTCCTGGAAAGAATTATAAGAAAATGGATGATTCTATGTCAAGGGTAGGGATTTTTTGAGACAATTTGTGTAGGTATTTTCCTAATAGAGGTAGTTTTAGAGGTGTTACAAATGGGGAGAGGTTATGTCCATTGATAGGGAAGGGGGAGTGACACTGTTATAAATACCAAATGGTATTTAATAATGGGTGGACTATATTTCCATAATATAATCAATAATATAAAGGTAATGGGTTAATGGAGAATAAAAATCTATAAAAACCTCATACACACACAAATATGAGCATTTTCATAATTTGGTTGATAAACATATAAGATTCCAAAATTTTATCATTTTGGATTTTTTAAATGATCTAGTTTTCTAATCTAATTAACGTAACCATTAAGAATAAATTAATGATATATTTATTAGTAAATATACATCAACTAAGTTATAAATATTATATCTAATTTATAAAATAAAATTCCCATGTTTTTGGGAAATTAATTTTAAAACAAGTGTGTGGGACGTACTAAAACACTACTTGAACCCAGACCGTGTTAAAAATGTTTTCACATTATATGGTTCAATATGTTAATTATAAAATACTACTTGGTCCATTAATTGACCCTATTTAATATTTAATAACACATAAAAATCACTTTGTGTAATATAGGTTTTCTATTAACTTTATATCGTTCAATAAGGTTCATTTAATGTAAATTAAAAATAATGTCTATTTTGACATTATTTATTTAAAGTTAATTTTAAAGTAACAATATATTTTTTTAATTAAAATATATTAGATTTAAATATATCAAAATTTATATTTTAATTTTAAAAAATAAATAAAAACAATAATTGGACCACTTAAACTCACTTAAAATATTTTTAGTGTTATTTATTTTTGTTAATTATTAATTAAATAATCACTACATTTGTATTTCTTAAGAATTATAGGTAACTAAATCATCTATAAATTTCTTTGATTAATTATTGTGATAAAAATAATCTATTTATATTATAAAATGGTATTTATAAACGAAAGTATTATGTTATTTACATATCTTAAAATTTTATAAATGTTAAACGTAAAGAAAGTTCTCTTTTTGGATTTCTCCTTACTTAAACTTTTATATTGGGAACTTTCATTTAATAATATCTCAATAACCATATATATAGAACCATGGGGGGACATGGTCAAATTATTGGTATAAAATGTCTTTTTAAAAGGTTTCCAAGCCATTTTATTCCCTAATATCATGTTTTAGTCCCTTATCAAGCTTAATCATATCCTAATCAATCTACTTAATATTAATCACATTAAATAGTCATCTTGGTCAAAAAATTATGTTCATATTATTAAAACACAAATATAATTCTATTTACTTATGTTTTTTTTTATTTTAGAAATTCAAATCATTGGTGTGGGATAATTAAGATTGACGCTAATCCAACAGATTAGGTGAAATAACAGGTTTTTATAGAAGAAAAACTATCAAAACATTGTTATGTTTAAATATTCAATTTTAAAGTAAAATTAATTCTAATGAACATAATTGAACAAATGGATGTATAATTGATATAATTTTCTTCTAAAACAAATCTAAAATATCATTTAGCATTAATAATTATTTAAATGAAAAGGATATTTATATCTAAATTGCAGGAATTTTCATTATTCACCAAAGAATAATGAATCTCACAAAAATTAACCATGAGCTAATTTTGACACTATTAATTCAAAAATGATTTCTAAAAAAATCAAATTAATAAAATATTCAAAATTTAGTTTTAAAATAGTTTCTCCATTAAAAAGTGGTAAAAATCGATATTGCATTTAACGAAAGCTAATTTAGTGTAGTATGTAGAGTAATTTAGACATTTTACTCAAATAATTCCAAAATAAATATTTTTATAAAAGAAAAATATTTTAATGTCTTTGCGTGTCACCAAATTTATTAGTCTGACAATTTTGTTACGGAAAAAAACACATGTGCGGTGAGTGGGGGAAAACCCAAGTCGAGTCGGCGCAAGCATGGGGTGACCAACCAGAGACGAAAAATTAAATAATATTCATAGTAGTAGTAGATAATGCATATTTATTGGAAAAATATCATTCATTTAACACTTATAATTTATTATACACTTAGAAAGAAGATACACAATCTAGAAGACACCTAGGAGATTCCTCATAGAAGGAAACCGATAAATCATAGTGTGCAGAAGCATAAAGGGACTTCTTTATTCCCCTTTTCATTAAATTTATAAACATTGTAATAGAATGTTTTAAATTTATAATATGTATATAATTCTGGGATTCATATTTCAGTTCAGGGTGTTTCCTCATTCCATTGGTTATCATCAATATGCCTTTTCAGCATTTCAGTTTAATGTTTTCAGAAATGATCATCAAGATCCATTCTATATTAATTTGATTGATTCATGCCATTTTCATTCAAATTTCATTTCAACATTCCTTATGTGAGTTTGATCCTGGATGAAGTTTCTCTCTATTATTTTAATTCAAAAAAATGTTTTCCGAACATTCTATAAGATTTTATTTGTTGTGTTTTTCAATTTTTTTGGTGTCAAATATTTCTTGGAGTGGAGAACTCTATGCCAATTCAATATACCTAACTTATCTCATGGGTAGTGAAATATATCATTCATTTTTAATGGTTACATTTCATTTACAATTCTATTAATAGGATCCCTCTTTATACTAGTAGGATAGATTTTTCCTTTTGCATTTTCTTTAGATTTTTTCATCATGAGAATTTCTTTCTCTATTGATCACTGCTTAATCATATCCCATTTTCATTTTAGTTCTTTAAAAAAATAAAAAATCCAAGCTTATCATTACTTATTTCTAATAATTTTTTTAAAAAAAAGTATAAAAAAGGAAATTAAAATTTACGCACTACTAATAAGAGTGGGTATGTTTTGAAAAACATGGTCACTCTACATTCCATGTGGCTTCGACCATACTTTCCACAATATAGTAGTAGTAGGGAAAAAATAAGTAATCTTTGAAATCATATTCAAAAACGTATGCGTCATGTTTTTGGTGTCGTTGTTAGGGATGGATTCGAGCCACATATTTTCAAATCTAAAAATAATAATAAAAAAAATTCCAAAAAAATTAAAAAAAGAAAATTGACTAGTTTTTAAAAAAATTATTGACAACAAGTGACCATTCTGAAAAGGGCAAGACTCTATTAGTATATAATATACACAACTATACAAAATTATAAAAAAAAGGAGATATTGATCCCCCTGATTAAGAACCATAAAATTAAATATCCTTAGCCTAATCAAGTTCAAAAGCATCAGCAGATTCCCATTCCGATGATTGAGCCTGATTTTGATGCTTAGCATTACAACTTTGGACCATTTATACTATAAATAGGGCATGATCTTTCATGAATTAGTGGATGATATATTCAATTAATTTCTTTGAATATTAGAATAATCATTCATTTCTCTGCTTTTTGGTGGGGGCATTTCCACCCCCTTTTTATTTTTAATAGCATCCATAAATAAATAAGATCCCTTCTTATGAACATTATTGTTTTCTTCATCCGAGATGTTTCCCCATTTATAAATTTTTGATAAGTTAGAGTGATCCCAATAATCCTAGATATCATTTTTAAAATACACCACCACACATACATGTGTCAAGTCCTCACCATTCCTAAAATTCAATATCCCATCACGAGAAGCATCAGCTGTGAGACCACCATTATTTTAAACTATTCCAATAGAAGTGTCAGTTGGGACATCAGTTGGAGTTATTTATGTCAAAAAAACCGGATTATTAGAGTGTTACAATTTGTTTTCATTAGAGAATAATCCACTATCAGATCATTTCATTTAAAAGGCACCGGCTTAGATTTTTCTGAATCCAACACATTAGCTGCAGTGAATAATGGTTTTTCTCCGTTTTGATCCAAGGGATTTGAAAAAGTTGAATCATTCATTTTAGGATTCCTTTGATAGGGATTTGTAGGATGACCTCTCATCCCACATATCTCACATGATACCTTCATTGTATATAACATAAAATATTTCCCAACACCATATAATCATTGAAGAAGAGAGGCTTTCATTCATACTCATGATATATTTGGATATTATCTGTGAGAGTGTGAAGAGTTACGTTATCAATAATGAGGGAGATGAGATCAGTCCATACTAGAATCTTCAAAAATTTTCCAAACCGAACATCTCCAATTTATTTATCAAGACATATATGAGTCCCAATATCTGTTCCAATATCATTAAAAATCATTTGATGCCAAAGGACCCAATTTATTTCATAAAGGTGAAATAAAACCTGTGAAAATGTATTCATTTATTGAAATGCATTAATGTCCAAAGATCATTCACGTAAATATAATCATCCAGGTTTCAACTATAAGGAACCAGTGCTCCATGCTCGCAACTTAGAATCATCTAATAGAAAAAGGTAGTGAAAAAATACTCAACCAAGAGAGAGACACCTCGTGATAGAAAACCCCCATATAAGATAACCTCAACGAACCAAATCTTCCAACTTCTAGGGTTTTTTACCTCTAGGTAAAACAAAGCGCCCAATAGAGAATTGTTTCCAATCACCAATCATTCAGCAAGATACTCAGGGTTCACTTCAAAATGGGCACTGATCCCTTACAAAAAAGTCTTCTACAATTTGTGTCCTTGAAAAAATCCAAATTTTGGGAAAATTCTAATTTGGAACCAAAATTTGATATCAAATCATTCACCATAGCAGTGTAAGATCATGATTGACCACTTTAACCAATGGGCACAACTTGAGTTTCCAGTAATGAAAAAACCACTTCCACATATTTATGAACACATTATTCACCATCGATGGTCCATGAATCATGATTCTGATCTAGCACCCTGGAATCATCACGAAGCGCTGATGCATCCTCCAAAATGGATCATTCACCACATGTTTGTTGTTACGAGTTAACAATAAAACTTGGAAAACCCAAAAAATCAATTTATTGAAGGTGATAATCAATAGATTTTCATATATCTAGTTGATTTTTGGATTTCATCTTATCCGCAACTTTAATACCACAAGTTTAGTAAAGAACTGAAATAAAATCATATAGATCCAGAGATGATTTCAGCTTGTCCTCCAAGCTGTAGACGTAATTATGTAATAATTGATTCATCTAGGGTTAAATGATTAAATTATGGAAAAATCGAATTATCCAACGATTTCAATCGATATGCATCTATATAAGAGAGAGTTTCATAAGCTAACCATGGAAGAGTGTATTCCAACAAGAAAGTTAATGAATATCCACTAGGGGAATAAGGATAAAGATAAGGAAGTGAGGAATCTCCATGATGAAACCATAGAATCCATTATCAAGAGAGGGAATATCTGATTCACTCACAATATTTTCCGCCTTCTTAAAAAAATTCAATACTATTTCTTTTTTTAGTTACGAATTTTGTTCTTTCAATTTATTTATTTCAATTTAATTTTACTTCTTGCTGCTTAGTTTTGTTACTGTGTAATTTCATTTTTATTTTACCTACTACATGAGCACAAGAACATTTGTTACTACACTAGAGCTCCTAAACCCAGAATTAGATAAAAATCATAGTACTATATAAAATAAAAACAAATATTAAATTTGAAACATATGACAATGATTTACAATAAAAAATAATCATAAAAAAAATTCACCTTGGACTATTAGAAGAATTTGTGTGGCATGTGATGAGGGAGGTCCAACTCCCCCATGTTTCATGAAACCAATCATACATTAGACATTCACCAAGATCTAGAAGCTATAAACACAAACAATCATCCATTAACTTGCTATTATTTTTTAACGGAATATCTAATAAGTTCTATTTAGCCTTTTGTAGATATTTCAAAAACACTGTGCAATTATTACATCTCATAGGACTCAATGATAACGAGCTTATAATGAGATTATTTTCCGTTTACCTAATAAGAATGCAAGAAATTGGTTCTTGAGTCTAGATGAAATTACATTTTAGAATTGGGACTAAGTTTATAATCTATTCATCATGATGTTTTATACCCAATTACATAAAGAAGAAATAAGAACCAGAATAACATGTTTTGACCAAGTGGACAGAGAATCCTTTCTTGAGTCCAAGGATTGAATTATTGACATGCATATGAAATGTCCCCATAATCAACTTCAATCCCATGTTCTAATGGAAACATTATATATAGGATTTTCCTCCTCTTCCAAAAATCTATATGATCAATCTAGCTCTGGGAATTACAATGATAATACCAATTGGGTTGTCAAAACACAAATCAATCTCCTAGGGAATAGTGGACCCAATGTGGAATGTTTCCGAACATTGGAATTTTCTATCCAAATTATGACATGCCAACCCAAAAAAATTACATCATTTAGTACCATATATACAATTAATGGGTTTAAAAACATCCAATCGCTATAAAGAACCACAACAAAGTCTCAAAAAATCTCTGATAGGATATAGATTTCACCAACTGGAGTCTATAGATGAAGGGTTCTTTCTATCCTCATTAATGAAAAATAATTCTTTTTCATGAGCCTTATGGTGATATAACAATATAAAGATCATAAATCATTAAAAAATATAAATAAATTATAAAATATTAATACATCACCTCTTATGTGTTGCCTCAAACAACCTATTTATCCTCCATGAACTCAAATGCATGTAGTTCAACCTGGAATACATTTCCTAATGCCTATCTTCCATATCATGAACCACTTAATATTATGTGTCTAGATATTCATTTTTAGCCAAAAATGTAAGACATGGAGAACCAGAATTTGGTTCTTCTCCTCATCAATTTGAATGTTTCTCTTGTATATAAATAACTATATCAGTTTCCACCATATAGTAAAATTATTTTAACTATTGATCTAGTCTTAGAGGACTGTAAACACTTGATATCCTATATCTTATATAATGACATGTATGACCTTTAAGGTACATGAACTACCTATAAATACTTCCACCACATGTGAATCTAAATATTTACCTCTACACAGAACAACCTCAAAGATTAGGACATAGTTCCCCTCTTAACTAAGATAGAGAATGGTAGAGATGAGAGTGGATCAAAGAACCTCATCGATCCATGCATAATACTATCCCTGAAGAATAATTTAATATACCTCTAGTCTTTAAAGATTAATTAATAAGACGTTTACTATAATCCCTGCATCCACTAATATAAAACACCCTATCCCACTAAATTAACCTCCCTCTAACCTCCATGGTCAATAATAACATTCTGTAAGCAGTTATTTTCATGAATCAAAGACATATATTTGACGTTGAATCTTTCGTTACATGGTAACCTAAAAATAATACATTACATCTCGTTATTCAAGATCATATTACGATAATATAGAACTAATCATGTCAAAAAAGGGAAAAATATCATGTAGTATAATATTAATTGCATAACATGAAAAAATACTACTGAAAATTAGTTTGATGTATCAGTGAATAGGTTCCTTCTATGGAAGAGTGAATGAATATTCTCCCCTGTGTAGATAAATTCATCTCGATGTATATATACTTGTATCCATCATTGAAGGAACATATCTTATATTAAACATCTAAGTAATCCAAACATAAACACACAATGTGCATACTACAATATATATATTACACACTGAAACAAATATTTCATGTCCATACCTAATGGATTGTAAATTCCTTATGTCCACCGCCACTTCGATTATGGTTAGTGAGTAGTATTGATGTATCCAATCATGAATGGGAGTGATTAACTCAATTTATATCCTATATCATACTATTCATGTCATCATAGAATAAAATTTGTGAAAAAACCAACACAGAAGTTTATAATAAGGTAATAAATATAACTGTTTGTCACATTACACCCAAAGAAACCCCAATAACATGTCCCATGTAAACAAAATACATCAAAACAACTAATAAATAATTGATAAAATATTCAACTGAAATAATTAATTAACATGGATATAAATCATTCCTCTTAATTGGATGAATTATCATAACATCATCACTATCCAATATCATCGACTAGGGTATATTCCTTTGACTCTTGGGACATTGATTTATATAGTGTATTTCTCCAAAGAGTGAAAGAATTGAACATTGGAAATTTTTTTCAAACCCATTAAATCAAGAACATGGTTTCCTTTTTCTCTACACTATTCACAAACCCCATTTCCCTTCATGAATTTACTAGGGTGATTCTTTCCATAGTTATCACATGTAGGAATATCCTTTTTTCCCTTCTTCCTGTTATCAAATATTTTTTTTCTACAATCCTTTTCTTCCAATCAAATATATAGGACTCGGATAATTCATTACTTATCTTGTTAACATGGGATACTATTTACTCATACGATGATATTACTTGGGAGGCTATATCCCTTTGAAATTATGGATTAATACCATTAAAGATATGGTCCAAATTACAATTTACATCACATGCACTGGTGGAGTTCTAATTCCTTCTACAAGGCTTAATTTCTAAATAATACTATATAGGGGATTATCTAATAAGGTACTAAACATTGTATTAACATAAATATGTTATAAAATATAACATAAATATATGCATCATAAATTCCTAAAACTATAATCTTTGGATACTTTGGGGAAATCATTACTTCTAAATCCTTCATATTGGTAGGTAAATGAAATGTGACCCATCCTAGGAATATCCTTCAGGAGGCTCAAACTAGGTGTGATGTAAGGACCATTTTTGTATAGCATGTTACCCTGAGTTAGGCTCGAAAGAACATGTCGTAGTTGTTGCTCTTCGGTACATCTATGCCAGAACCACGTTCACTTGTAGCATCCAAACATAGATGTATGGCTAGAAATTACCACAAAATCTCTACTCTAAAAAAATTATAGGATGTTCATCTATAATTATCCTCAATATATATATTATATTTGTTCTCCATAATATAGTTTTTCTAAATAAAGCTTCCAAGATTGTTTTTAAACTTCCTTTGACACAAACCGTAATGCCCCAACCCCAGACGCCCAGAGATGGTGCATTATTACATTACATTGGATTTATTATAAGGAATAAAATATCGAAGGACCTTTCAATTTGGTAGTCGTGGAAATATATATTACATACATGATACCCATAATATATTGGGAAAACACAACAATACATTCTACACAATAATTGAAATAAAATACATCCTTAAAAGCTTAATCGATATTCTCTTCTTCATAACATGGTGTGAAAAATAAAATAATGGTGAGATTGAATGATATGTAAAGGTAAGCAGAGTGTAATAAATAATGAATCAATATATATGGAAACTCAAATAACTAAGAAAAATTTCCATTTAAAAAAATAGATAAGGAAAAAATTATATAGCAAGTACAAAACTGAGACACATTCTATAAATCAATAAAATGAGAATGAACTAAATCCATAGATATATCAAAGAAAAATGTAAGGGATAAAAGAATAACTGATATTTTATGTATAAAATTTATTTTTTATTGGAATTTATTTCTCATTCATATGAAAAACTATTACCATAAAGACCTTTCAAAATAAGGTTTTAAACCTGGAGAGAATCCCATTTAATTTGCCTGGCTTATCTACTTCATGAAAACCTATCAATTCATTCTGGAGATATATAAAGTCCAGGATCCACCCATCACTTATATTCCAAATTATTATTCATATTTAATATTCAAAATGACTAATATTTCTTATCAAATGACCATATTGAATGAGAAATATAGATTTATCAAGAATTCCCTAATTAATCAAAAAAATTTAAAAATAAGCACTGTATGAATAATGGTATACCATTTAGGAAATTCCAAAATTTATTGTATGAGAGTATGGATATTAAGTTAAATTTGAAATAAAAAAATGATTACAATAATGTTATTGGTTTAACAAAATGTTATCAATCACAAAAATAAGTGAGATAAAATACATTCTTGGCGAGTATAATCCTTAAACATTCCAAAATGTCCCATTCCAATTTGTAGAATTTAAATCATAATAACCTAAAAGGTATGAAATTAAATTAATCTTATAATATCATTAAAATAAAAGGATTAAAGATATAATATATCAATATGGGTAGTTTTTATGGCACAAAAAATAATTAAGTGGTGTATATGGCATTTTCCTTACAGAAATAAAATAAAACAAGAATCTGTTACCTTATCCTTCCATTTTTATGTGTTGTATTTTGACTCTTGTACTGTTGTTTAAAATATGTTACTAACTAATAATAGAAATAAAATCATGTTTAAAATATCATATTTTAAATTATTACCCCATTTTATTACCTGTTTGTTAAAACTCTTTCATTATTTTAACTTTTTACGGTGTTAATTCCCTAGTTTTCATAAGTACATTTTGACTTGTCATTTGTTTTCATTATTAAATATATCACAGTTTTATAAACTCCATAATTTAAAATAGGAAAAATTATCATATATATTCAGTACATATATATTTATAATAGTCAATATCATTTGGATATTAGAAATAAACTACACCATTCATGGAGACAGTAGGTCATACGTACGCAAGAACACTACATTAATTTATATTTTGGATTAAAATATTTCAAAATAAATGACACATATGTATTTTATAATTTTAAATATCATATTTATGTTATAAATATTTCATATTTTTGTTATAATCAACCATTATATGTTCCATGTATGGAATGAACGAGTCATATCGCTTTCCGGGGGAGGTAGTCCACACTCTCTCAAATGAAATAATCGTATTTACACATGATGGAAGAATAAAGATATGATATAAATACTAATTATAGAATAAAAAATACATTATTAATGAAATATATATTATATTTTTTTTTCATTATTTCCACCATGAGAGGCGGTAGGGAACGTTGAACAATCATTATTTCGTGAGGCAGTAGTTTGTCGTAAATAAGAATCCGTATGTTTGTTTCCCATTAGATGGAGGTGTGTGTAAGTGTAGGTATAAATATTATTATAACAACAACTTGGTATAATTAAGATAAAATATTTTCTATAAAACCATAAAATAATAATAGTATAGGTATTGTATAAAGGAAATGAAATTGTATGAATGAGAGAAGACATTACCTCTTAATAGGGTAACTTATTTTGGTTTATACAAAAAGGATATCCGGAAAGCATTCATCCCAAAGGAATGATTCTAGGTATAGGTTAGGGAAGTTGGGAGTCTATTTGGGAAGGTATTATCCTAATATATGTGGTTTTATAGGTGTTACAAATGGGTAGAGGTGGTGGCCTTTTATAGGAAAGGGAGAGTGACATTTTTGTAAATACCAAATGATATTCAATAATGGTTGGTCTATATTACCTAAAGATAATCAAAAATGGAAAACTAATGGAGTAACGGAGAATAAAAGTGCATTAAAATCTCATCCACACACAAATATGAACATTTTTGTAATTTGGATCCTTAACACATATGATTCCCAAAATTTATCATTTTGGTTTTTTAAAATCATCTATTTTTCTAATATAATTAACATAACCATTAAGATAATATTAATGTTCTATTTATTAGAAAATATACATAAATAGAGTTATTAATATTTTATCTAATTTATAAAATAAAATTCCCACATGTTTTGGAAATTAATTTTAAAACAAGTTCAAGTGACATGTTAAAACACTACTAGAACACAGACCAGGTTAACAATATTATTATAGTATATGGTTCAATATGTTAATTATAAAGTATTAGTTGGTCCATTAACAGACCATATTTAATATTTACCAACACTAAAATATCACTTGGTATAATATACGGATTTTATTAATTTTAAATCATTCAATAAGATTCATTTATTGTAAAATAACAATAATGTTCACTTTAACATTATTTATTTAAAGTTAAATTTAAAGTATCAATATAATTTTATAATTCAAATATATTAGATATAAATATTTAAAAATTTATATTTTCTTCTTCAATAATAAATAAAAATAATAATTTAATTAGTTTAATTAACTTTATGTATTTATTGTAATAATTATTTTAGTTAATTGTTAAATAAATAATTACTATATTTTCATTTCTTAAGAAATTTAAGTATGTAAATAATATCAAAAAAATATTGTAAATTATTATGATAAAAAAACTATTTATCTTTATAAATTGTATTTATAATCGAAAATATTATGTTTTTTACATATCTCAAAATTTTATAAATGTTAAGGGTAAGATAAGTTCTCAATTTATCGTTTTCCTTACTTAACCTTTTATATTGGGAAATTTCATTTAATAATATCCCAATAACCAAATATTTATAACCAAGTGGGGACATGGTCAAATTATTGGTAGCCAATATCTTTTCAAAAGGTTTCCAATCCATTTTTGTCATTTATATCAAGGTTTAGAAGTTTATTAAGCTTAATAATATCCTAATCAATGTACTTAATATTTATCTCCTTAACTAATCATTTTGTTCAAAAAAATATGTTTATATTACTAAAACACAAATATAATTATACTTACATAAGTTTTTGTTGGATTTTAAAAATTCAATTCATAGTGGTGGGATAATTAATATTTAATCTAATCCAACAGATGGGGGGAAATAACAAGTTTTTATAGAAGAAAAACATTCAAAAGATTTTTATATTTAAATATTCAATTTTAAAGAAAAATTAAATATGATAAACAAAATTGTATAAATTTATCTACAAATCGATGTATAAGTGATGTAATTTGGATTTAAAACAAATCTAAAATATAATTTCTCATTAATAATTATTTATATTAAAAGTATATTTAAATCTAAATTGCAGTAATTTTCATATTCACCAACAAATAAAGTTTCCAGAAAAAACCCAATAATATACCATGAGCTAATTTTGACATTATGAATTCAAAAATGATTTTTTAAAAAAATAATATTAATAAAAGAGTCTAAATTTTGTTTTATAATTGGCACTTCATTAAAAGGTGGTAAAAATCAATATTTCCTGTAACAAAAGCTAATTCACTGTTGTATGTAGATTAATTTAAACATTGTATATAAATAATTCCAATTCCAGTTTCTTTAATAAAAAATAAAAATATTTTAATTTCTTGGTGTGTTACATGTTTTGTTAGTCTAACAAGCTTGTTAGAGAAAAACGCACATGTGTGGTGAGTTGGTGAATTACCATTTTCAGTCAGCACAAGCAAGGGGTGACCACTCAGAGACGACAAATGAATTAATATTCATAGTTATAGTAGATACTACATATTGATTGGAAAAATATTATTCATTTAAAACATCTCATTTATTATACAATATTAAAAAAGAGTCAAAATCTAGTAGACATCTAGGAAATTCCTCTCAGATGGAAACCCATAGATCATAGAGTGCAACAAAATAAAAGGACTTCTTTTGTCCTATTTGATTTAAATTTTTGACATTGTAATTGAATGTTTTCATTTTATAATATGTATATGATCATTGGATTGATAATTTAGTTCTGGTTAATTTCTCATTCCATTGGTTATCATTAGTATTCCTTTTCACATTTTAATTTTAATGTTTCCAGAAATGATCGTCGAGATCTATTCTATATTCATTTGATTGATTCATTACATTTTCATTCAAATTTCAATTCCATGATCATTAGTTGAGTTTGATCATGGATGAATTTTTTATCTAATATTTTAATTCAAAATGAAGATTTCAGAACATTCTAGCAAGATTGTCTCTGTTGTCTTTTTCAAATTTTATTTTGGCTGTTGAATCCTTCTTTGAGAGGAATACTTTATGGCTATTCAATATACTTGATTTATATCATTGGACGTGAAATATATCATTCGTTTTTAGTGGTTACTTTTCATTTCCAATTCTATGAAAATGAACCCTCTTTAGACTTGTAGGATAGATTCTTCCCATAGCATTTTCACTAGATTTTTAGTCCTTATAATTTCTTTCTCTGTTGATCACTTCTTAATCATATCCCATTTTCATCTTCGTTCATAAAAAAATAAAACAAACCAATTTGTCTCACGAATTATTTGTAAATAACTTTTTTATAAAAAGTATAAAAAATGAGAATAAAATTCAACCACTACTAAAAAAAGTTTGTATGTTTTGAAAAACATGGTCACTCTACCTTCCATGTCGCTTCGACCATACTTTTAACATTATAGTAGTAGTAAGAATAAATAAACAATTAAACATTGACATCGTATTCAATGACATATGGGTCATGTTTTTGGTGCCATTTTTAGGGAAGGATTCAAGCCACCACTTTTCAAATCTAAAAAAATTAATCCAAAAAATTCCAAAAAAGAAATCTAAAAAAAGAAAATTGTAAACTTATTCAAAAAATTTATTAATAATAAGTGACCATTCCAAAAAAGACAATAATATTTCATTAGAAAATAATGACAACTGCACAAAATTATAAAATAAGGATAAATTGATCCCCCATATCATAAAATTAACTATCATTACCATAATAAAGTTAAAAAGCATCAGAAAATTCCCATTCCGATGATTGAGCATCATTTAGATTCTTAGCATTACAACTTTGGACCATTCTTAATATAAACAAGGCATGATATTTAATGATTTAGAGGATGAACTGGTCAAGGAATTCCTTGTAATATTAGAGTAATAATTCATTGTTCTTATTTTTAATGGGGGTATTTCCACCTCCTTTTAATTTTTAATAGCATCTATAAAGGAAGGAACTCCCTTCTTACAAAGTATTGTCTTCTTCATCCAAGATGTTTCCCCATTTATAAATTTTTGGTAAGTTAGAGTGATCCCATGATTCCTAGATAGATTCATGATAATCCACCACCGCACATTCATGTTTCAAGTCGTTAGCTTTCTGAAAATTCAATATCCCAATAGAAGATGAATCAGTAGTGACACCACCAGAATATTCAACTATTCCAATAGAAGTGTCAGTTGAGCCATCAATTGGAGTTATTTCTATTATAAAATCAAACTGATTATTAGAGGGTCTACTATTTGTTCCCATCGAAGAATAATCCACTTACGGACCATTGCCTTTAAAAGGCACGAGGTTAGATTTTTTTGAATCCAACACATAAGCTATAGTGAATAATGGTTTTCTCCATTATGATCAAGTGGATTTGAAAAAATTGCATCTTTCATTTTATGATTCCTTTGATAGGAACTGGTAGGATGACCTCTCATCCCACATATCTCACATGATAACTTCCTTTTACATAACTCCTATGATTTCCCAACAGCCATATAGTCATTGTAGAAGAAAGTGTCTCTTTCTTACTCAATATATATTTGGATATTATCTTCTAGAGTGAAAAGAGTTACCTTATAAATAATGATGGAGCTGAGTTCAATCCCCACGTACATCCTCACAAACTTTCAAAATTGAACTTCTTTAAATTTTTTTCCAGACATTTATGAGTCCAAATTTCTGCGCCAATATCATAAAAAATCATTTGATGCCAAAGGGCCCAATTGAGTTCATGAAGGTGAAATAAATCATATGGAAATGTAGTTATTCCTAAAAAACATTAAATTATAAAGACCTTCCACGTAAACATAGCCATATAGGTTTCTATGACAATGAAACTGGTGCTCCATTCTCACAACCTAGAATCAATTAAATTGAAAAAGGTAGTGAATAAATCCTCAACCAAGAGAGTCACATCTCTAGTTAGAAATACCCCATATAAGATCACCTTAATGAACCAAATCATCCAGCTTCAATGTCTTTTCACCTCTAGGTAAAACAAATACCATAAGTAGATAATTGTTTCTAACCTCCAATCATTCCGAAAGATACTCAGGGTTCACTTTAAAATGGGCAGTTATCCTTTACAGAGGATTCTTTCAGAATTTTATTCATTAAAAAATTTCAAAGTTTGGGAATAATCTAATTTTGAACTGAAATTTGACTTCAAATCAGTCACCGTAGTAGTGTAAGATCTCAATTGACCACATTCACCAATGGGCACTACATGTGTTTCCAGTAATGAAACAACCACTGCAGCATATTTATGAACACTTTATTCACTATTAATGGTCCTTGAATCATGATTCTGATCTTACACCATTGAATCATCATGAAGCACCGATGCATCCATTTGAATGGTTCTTTCACCACTATTGTGTTGTTATGAGTTAAAAATAAAACTTAGAAAAATCATCAAATCAACATATCAAAGGGGACAGTCAATAGATTTTCAAATATTTAGTTGATTTTGGGTTTTGTATTTTACGCAACATTAATACCACGCGTATCATCAAGAGCTGAAATAACATCGTCCAGATCCAGAGCCGATTTCGGCTTGTCCTCCAATCCACTAATGTCATCACATTAAAACTAATTCATCTGGGGATAAATTTTTGAATTATGGAAAAATCTAATTATCAACTGATTTCAATCCACATGCATCCACATAAGAGAGTTTCATCTTCTACACATGGAAGAGTGTATTTGAACAAGGTCACTAATTGAGATCCACTAGGGGAAGAAGGTTAAAGATAATGGAGTGAATAATCTCCATGATGAAACCCTAGAATCCATTATCGAGAGATGTATTATTGGATTCCCTCACCATATTTTCCAAATTCATAAAGAAATTCAATGCAATTTTTTTTGTGTAGTTACTTATTCTGTTATTTCAATTAATTTATTTCCATGTAATTTTACTCCATGCTACTTAGTTTTGTTATTATAGAATTTCATTTTTATTTTACCTATTGTATGATCACAAGAACTATTGATGCTATACTAGAGCTCCTAAATCCATAATTAGATAAAAATCATAGTACTCTAAAAAATAAAAACAAATCTTAAATGGAAATTATAGGATAAATATTTATAATACACATTAATCCACAAAATTTTCACCTTGGACATTTAGATGAATTCTAGTGGCCGGTGAATAGGGAGGACCAACTCCCCCATGTTTTAAGAAACCAATAATCCATAAGTCTTTAACATATATCTAGAAACTATAAACTCAAACAATCAAACAATTCATTTCTATTATCTTTTAATGGAATCTCTAATAAGTACTATTTATCCGTCGTTATATATTTCTATAACACAGGGCAACATTTACCTCTCTTAGGACTCACTGATAACGAGTTTATAATGAGATTATTTTCTTTTTCCCTAAAATAAATTATTTGAATTGGTTATTGAGTCTAGATGAATTTATATTTGAGAATTGGGACTAATTCCTTAAATCCTTCATCATGATGTTTTATCCCCAACGACATAAAGAATAAATGAGAACCAAAACAACATGTTTTGACCAAGAGGACAGATAAGCCTTTCATGAGTCTTGGGATTGATTTAGAAACATGCTTAGTATGTGTCCCCATCATTAACTCCCACCCCATCTTTAATGGACACCTTCTATGTAGGGTTTTCCTCATCTTCTAAAAATCTAGTTTATCAATCTGGAATGCGGAATTATAATGGTAAGACCAATTGGGTTGTCAAAACACAAATCAATATCTTAAGGAATAATGTACCCAATGTGTAATGTTTGGGAACATTGAGATTTCTTATCTAAATTATGACATTCCAGCCAAAAAATAATAAAACTAAATTTTTTTTTAATTATGTTCCTTGGATGCCTGCTAAGGATGACCCGTTTTCAAACAATTACAATCATGGTGATAGTAACTGTACCATATTTGCATGGAAAGATGATGTAATGACTAAGCAACCCACAAAACCTACCTACCAAAACAAACATAGATAGGACATTCAAAACCATCAGAAGGAAGAATCATCTCATTCTTAAAAAAAATATGAGGGTCAAATGTTTTCAAAACTATATGAAATTTTAAATAGAATTTAATCTCATTGTGAATAAAATTAAAACTCAGTTTCATAAACAAAATGGATAATATGAATCTAACAATATTTAAAAATTTGTTAGAATGAAAAATATGGAAACTCTATTGGGCCAACTAGATAAATAAATTACTTCGTGGTATAAAGGAAGGCTACCTAGTACAACTAAAATCACCAATAGAGAGATTTTCATGGAAGTTGTAAAAATAAGTGTCTAAACACTCAAACTATATTTTAAAATGAATTAAAAAATTCTCAAAATGAATAAATATATGAATAAAGGAAAAAAACTTCTTCATATCCAATCTAGAAACCGTGAAAAAGTTGCTAACATTGAAAAAAATCTGATTTTTCAACATGAAACACAAGCTGAAATTTTTTCTAAAAAGAAAAAGAAAACAATAATGTAAAATATACTAAATAAACAAGGGACATATTTTTTTAGCAATTTGACCCATCCATCACTTTCCGTGAAAAAATTAAAACCCAAAAGAAATAACAAGCTAGAAATTCTACAGTTCCTAGGGATTTTAACTATGCTCAAAGTGAACATCCCTTTATTTCAATACTTAATTAATATAACATATTACATTAAATATCTCAACGTAATTATTTCAAGAAGAAATAAACATGAATAAATTACCACCTACAGCCTCACTGAAGAGTGTACTGTTGTACTCCAAAAGAAAATCCCACCCATGCTCAATGACCAATGATTTTTTTATTCCCTATAATATAGGAAATTATACTCAACTTAACCGCATGTGTGAATTTGGTGGTAGTATCAACCAGCTCCCATACTCACTATTCCAATAGTTGAGATTTTGTGATGTTCAACCCACCACATTTGTCCAACACTTAGATAACCACTCATTCAGACATCATGTGGGAAGGGTAAATGACCACCTTGTTGGAGTAGGGAAGTTGTTTTTTCTAGCTAACTTCTTATTTCTTGATGTAGAGTGTGACCAGGATGTACACATCATTTTGGGTAGACCATTTCTAGAAACTATATTATATTTTATTTATGTGGCTAAGGGTTAACAGATTTTTAAAATTTTTTAACAATAAGTATAATTCAATGTTTTTAAAAATGTCAAAGGGACGACTTTCTCTGAAAACTGTTCTATGATAGCCTCCTTAGAAGTTGAAAACTTAATTGAAAATATTGATGAATTTGAAAATAAATCCTTAGTAAAAGAAATAATCATGGAAGTTGAAAATAAAATAATACATTCTATAGAATCTTCTCATTTAAAAAATCTAGAAAATTTTCCAAAACCGGACAACTGTCAAACTTCAACTATAATGGGAGATGTTTCACATGCTTCTGAACATAAGAACTTTATAAGAGAACATGAGGGTGATTCTGCTTCCACTAAAACTAAATAATATTTTTATTTTGTGTAGGGAGTGTTTATTAATCAACTTGATGATTTTTACATGATAAATATTTTAAACTCGAATTGAGATACATTGGATAGTGAGCCATACATATTGGATAGTAGTGCTAGAAATCCTAAAATTGATCAGAAAATTAAAAATATTTCATCTTTTCAAACATACTGTAAAATAAATACCAAATAACTTGGTCATGTAAGTCCCAAAGTCTCCCTTACAGTGAAAAAGAACCCATTATTGAACTAAAACCACTTCATGCACATCTTAAATATTAATTTTTTGGGGAGAATTCAACACTTTCATTTATTTATTGAGATTAAAGATAAACCGAAAGAATGGTTAAAGGTTATTATGAAGAAATATATATCTTATATTGGTTAGATAATAGATAATATCATATGGATAATCCTTTTATTCTACATGAAAAAATTAATGGTTCCAGACTACAAACCTTGAGTAGAGTGCCAAAGGAGATAGAATTATAACATGAAATTAGTTGCGAGTGAGGATGTAATTAAACTGTTGGACACTAGAATTATATATCCTGTCTCTTATAGTACTTGGGTCAGTAAAGTACAAGTTTTACCAACAAAATGATGTTTCATTGTTGTCTCTAATGAAAATAATAAATAAATACAAGTGATAAAATCCACTAAGTGGAGTTTCTGTATAGACTATAGGAAGATCGATTTATCAATGAGGAATGACCATTTTCAAATTCCATTCCTTGATCAAATTCTTAAGAGGCTTGCTAGGGATGAATTTTTTATTTTCAAGATGGGCATTATATTTACAACTAGATTCGAGTAGCTCTAGTTGAGCAAGAGAATACCTAATTCACATGCCCCTTTGGGACATTTTTCCACTAGTAGATGCCCTTTAGACAATGTAAGGCTCAAACAACATTTAAAAGGTGCACGATGGCTATCTTTTTCTATATGATTAATAGGATTATTGAGGTCTTTGTGGATTATTTATCAATTGTTGGTAGAACATTCATTACTTGTTTGGAAAATTTGGAGTTAGTGATTGAGAGATTCATAGAGAACAACCTTATAAATATTTATAAAAAGTGTCAATTCATGGTCCATGAAGGGATTATTCATGGATATAATGTGTCTAAGAGGTCATTGGATGTAGAAACTACCAAAGTAGAAGTAATTTAAAATTTTCAACCTCCTAATAATGTAAAAGGTGTTTTGGGATTCTTAGGGAATTCCATGTTTTACTAGAGGTTTATCACAGATTTATCAAACATAAAAAATCCCTTGTGTTCCCCTATTTTCAAGAATTCACCCCTTAATTTTGATCAACCCGATTTTTAATCTATTAATATATTAACGGAATGACTCACTACATCACAAAACATTATTTCACATAATTGGAAACTTCCTTTTGAACTATTGTGTTATCCTAGTGATTTGGTTGTTGGAGGTGTCTTACGATAGAGGATGGATAAGAAGTTTCATGTGTTTTATTATGCTATTAGGCCTCTAGATGATGCTAAAAAAATTAGATTAATACATAAAAGAAGTTTCTAGCCGTGGTATTTTATTTAGAGATATTTAGGCAGTATCTTAAAGGTTCAAAAGTCATCATATTCACCAACTATTTTTCCTTTAAATAGATGTTGTCTAAGAAAGAATCCAAACCTTGACTTATAATATTTATTTTATGGTTAAAAAAATTATATTTGGATATTAGAGATAAGTAGGGAGAAAAAAACATTGTTTAATATCATCTTTCCATGCTTCCTCATTCCCATTGTGAAGATGCAGGAGAGATTAACTCTTATTTTCCTATTGAAATCTTCTCACTATTTCTATATGGACGTATGCATTATTTTTATACTATTATAAATTTTTATAAGCTAGTATTATTCCCAAATATTTTTCTATATCCATTGGATAATATTTATTTAGTAGATCAAGTACTATCTATGGGATTATCCTTTGTTTCATAGGAGATGCGGGGATAGAATTATAAGAATTTCTGTGCCAGAAGAAGAGATTATGCCTATTTTGGAGAGTTTATTCTCCTCAACATTAGAAGGAAATCATGGCTGTGATAGGAATACTCAAAATTACTTTTATGATAGTTTTTATTCTCCTACCTTATTCAAGGATTCTAGATATTATTTTGTAGAATGTGATAGGTGTCATTGTTTTAGAAATGTTGGGAGGAAGCCGGAGTTGACTAAGAGCGGTACTTTGGAAGTAGAAATTTTTTACCTTTGGGGTGTAGATTTCATGGGTCCACTTCCATCATCTCATGGGAATGAGATCATTCTAGTGGCTATTGATATTATTATATGAGGGTTGAGGTAGCAGCTCTACCCAAAAATCAACAAAACAGTGTAATAATGTTTGTTAAAAAAATATCTTTTAAAGATCTTGTAGTTCCAAATGATATTATCACAGATAATGGAACACACATTAAATTTATCAAATTTAATGATTTAATGGAGAAATATGGTTGTGTATATATGATTGATACTATGTACCATCCACAATTCAATGGAAATGTAGATGTCTCAAATATGGTTCTATAACATATTCTGGAGAAAATCGTGTCAAACTCTGAGAAGGGTAGGTCTCTTTTGATAGAAAAAGATTTATGGGCCTATCAAAAATTGTTTAATACACCACTAGTCATGTCTCCATATAGGATGTTATTTTGAAAATGATATCATTTGAACATGGAACTGTAGAATAAATCAAATTGGGTAGTTAACGTTTTAAATATTGATTTTAAGAGTGTTGGAGAGAGGATAATTCTTTAGTTGAGTGAACGTGATGAGATTAGGAGAGTGAATTATGAAAAAACAAGGATATATAAAGAGATATAAAATGTTTTCATGATTATATCATGTAAAATAGAGAGTTTAAGCCTAGATTAATGTTCATTTTCATTAATTCGAGAATTAAGAACATTCTTGGAAAACTAAAATCTAAGTGGTTGGGAACATTTAAAATTATTAGAGTTCTTAAGAATGATTTTATAGAGATTATTGGAGAGTAAAACAATCCCATTATTTTTAATGTTTAGAAATTAAAATTATATTTTTATGGATAACCAAAGGTCTTGGATGCTTTCACTATATTGGAAAAATAATCTTAAATAAATTTTAACTGAAGAATTAAAACTTTGTGCTTCATGGGAGTTATCCCAAGGTCCATGGTTTATCTTTATTATTTTATTTTCATTCGGTTTTGTTTTTTTAATAAACTTTTATTTGCAATTGTCTATAATATCTATAATTCTTATCGATACTTGTCTTGGTTTTGTTGGTTCTTATTCTAAAATGAAAATGTATACTGTTTTTGTTGTCACAATGTAGAAGAACATCACTTTGTTCTTAGAATCACATGGAGTTTCATGCTTGATCAAATTTGGAATAATTTAATCAAGTAATTTTATGTTTTTTAGTGCAACATTCACTCTTAATTTTATAGTCCTTATTATATTCCTAAAAATTCTTATATTAATTGAAAATTTTATTGTGCAATGCTGTGTCATTGAGTCATCATTTCTCTTGGGCCACCATTACATGGCTGAGAGTGGTTCACCATAATGGTGACTCATTAGTAAGTCAGTTGTGGTGAGTCAGCCCTTTTGTACTGCTATTGGAGAATTTTACTAAATATTTCACTTTGCTGTAAATTATTGATGCATGTGTTGTTATGCGAGACACATTTCTTTTATAGTGGATTTTTTTTATAAATTGAGTTTCATTTCTTTTTAATCTATTTAATGATTAAATTTATGTGTGTGTGTGGGGGGGGGGGTAATACACCACTGCAGTTTAACGTTAAATTGAACACGATTTAATTTTTTGGGTGTTTGGCCGAAATTTTCTATGATTTTGAAAATCTAATTGAAAACAATATGTAAAAATTATACACCCAATTCAATAAATTTTCAATGTTTAACATGAAACTTTTTTTTGTATAATTGAAATATCAATTCACTGGATTTAATTAAAATTCCAGGGAACTTGTTGAAAAATAAAATGTTTTCTGTGGAAAATATTTTTTTGTACTATAATGTGATACATAAACATGTCATCAATCTGATTAATTTAAAATATTATTTGATCTTTAAAAGTCCAATTTCCTTTTCCACATTTTCATTTTTATAGTGTTTTCCATGTCTTTGATGTAGTGCATCACAAATACAACGAGTGAAGACCTGCACTACCAGATGAAAAAGAAATCCCCCGTTACAAAATTAATTTAATATCAAGTAATCCATCGGACTACGTATCAGATATTGAAATAGAAATAATAGATACTACACTTGATCTTATCCAAAAGGATGAGAATGGTATTATTATCCACCGTTAAATTTAAATTTTGGTCCAATGTTGTGTTTCAAGTGTAGGGGAAGGGTGACCATAACTTGATCTAATCAATGATTTATTGTTAGTCCCTCATATTCGTTAATTGTTTTTAATAAAATCTTTAATAAATGGTCAAATTTTTCTCAAAATTCATTCAAAATTTTAGTTAATTTCGGATTTTTCATATAATTAAAATCAGTATTGTCAAAGGATAATGCCTTACTGGTAGATAAGAGTTTCCATGAATATGGAACTTATGAAGATGAATGATTACTAGGTGAGTATGTTATGTTATTTTTTGAATATTCAGTTTAGGAAAAATGTTTGATAGTTTTATAAGATACATTTTAGTAATTTTTGAGATTATTACATTATGAAACAGAGAGATTGAACTTTTTCCTAGGGGAATAACTTTTTAATTATTAAAAAAATAATCACTTTAGTGATCTTGTTTAACTAGTATTCTTATAAATCTTTTGGAACTAGAGTAAAATAGAAATTTGGGAACCCAAAGTGAATCTCTGAGACACTTGGAACTAATTGTGTGTGAGTAATCCATCGATACAAATTTTAATAAGTGAATATGCCGAGTGATTAGCACATGTCACATGATTGGGAATAAAAATTAAAAACCAAAAAGTGAATATTTTTAAAAAATGAGTTCATTAAAGTGAGAGGAATAATGAATTTTAAATGAAGAATGGGGATATTGATTAGTATATAATCATTTAAATTCTATCAATAAGGTGATTCAAAAAAATTATTTATTAATTTTGGGAACCTCAGAGAAAGTAAATTCACAAAGTTTCTTCGGTTATGTTTTTAAGTCAACTTAATTTTAACGTTTAATCACTCTCAGATTTATGATTTCTTTTTTATTTGTAGTGATTATTTAAGTAGATTCATATTTGAGGCATTAAATTCTCATTAGTAGATCATTCTTATCATTCCTAGATAACAACTAGGAAATTAAAATTTGGCAAGAATTCATTCAAAATATTCATGTCGAAATTCTATTGCTCAGTTTTTGGTCCTCTAATTATATACTGTTGTACATGATTCAATTTGATTTGCATAATAGAAGAAATATTATTCTTTTAAAAAGATAATATATCTTGCTAATTCATTGAGGACAATCAATTATAAGTGTGAGGGATTTCATGGGCCCTTCTAATCAATTGATTTTCTACGTATTTTCATTATGTTTTAATTATTTTATTAATTAATTTTACAATTTTTTCTAAATACTTTCACATTTATGATTTTATAATTATATTTTTTAATTAATCAATATTTAGAAATAATTTTTAAATTTTAGCCTTAAAAAACAATTTTTTTTCTCTAACATATAATTCTAGTTATTTATTTCCCTCTTAATATTTTCTCTTCATTTAATAATAATTATATAATAATTTATTATTCTATGAATCAATTTATTTTACTATTAAATAACATAAATTTTTATCTTTAAATGTTTTATTATTAATTAGATTAACATTAATAATTTATTAAATTTAATTAATTAATTTATATATTTTATAAATTTAATATTATGATTCAATTTATAATTATGATTTTAATTTTTCTATTCAATAAAAATAATCATTTTATAATTAAATTTAATATATTAATTTTAGTTTTTTGTGTTAAATTAATTAGATAATTGATTTATTCCTATTTTATGTTTCATTAATTGAGTTATTTTTTTAAATTTATTTTTTTTACATAATTTTTTAAATTATTTTAATTTGTTAATGGATTTATTTTTAGTTTTATAGTTTAATTATAAGTTACCTTAATCATTGGTTCTAGATACCATCAACTAATTCACCATTGGAGAATTAACAAGGATGTCTTATCTTTTTCATTCTATATATCATCTTCCAACCTAATGGTGTCTCTTTGAGACAACATCCACCATCCCCTTGTAGCACCACCAAGCAGTCGTGACACACCATTCCGCTAACACAATGGTGTCTCATTGAGACATTGTTTTTATTCCACTGCCAGCTGTTTCTCCCTTGCGAAAGTCACCATCAATACCCAAGGGTGAGTCCATGACTAACTATTGCTCCCCCCACAGTCACCACCTTTAATTCTTGTGTCTAAGCACCATTATAGATCTTGACACTATTGCAATACCAATCTTCGAGTTGTCTTTCCTCCACCATGACTCACCAGTACCTCAACCATACCCCACCATAAACAACCGCTTCTCACCGCCACATCAAAAGAGATCCTGAAAATGAGTCCCTGACTCATAGTCGCAACCTCTAACCAGCAACCTCCAATTCCCCAATGAAGGAGATCTTTAAAAAATCTACTATTGATCTATAGTACGTACTAAAACAAAATAGATCCGAAAACCCAAATCACTAGATCCACAATCGGGCATGGATCATGTCATACAACCATGTTGCATTGTACAGATCTGAGGTGATCTCACTGAGCCACTATGGTCCTTGTAGGGATGATCCACATCCACATCTATGTAATCCATAAGGATATCAAATCCATCATGGAGTACCACATCATATTTGAATTACACGTGAACTGATAGCCACCGTCACTAACATAAGAGGAGCGCTGCAGAGGTGAACCTATAGACACACTGACACTACTACGAGGATGTACCAAAGATGAAGCTCTGGTTGCTTCCAAAAGAAGCTGAGCCCCCTACTATATGTAGATAAGGGAGAAATTAGGTTCAAGAAACTAATTAATAAAATTAAAAATTAATAAAAATTTAAAAATAGAAATAAAAATAGAAATTAAATAACAAATTAATTAACTAATAAAAATAAAACTAATAAAAAAATTATATAAATAATAATTAATAATAATAATAATTAAAATGAAATAGTTAATTTCTAATAAATATTTATTATTCAAATAATTGAATGTCTTAAAAAACTTATTTTAATAATTTATAATTTATATATACTATAATTGAAAATAATCTTAATTAATAAATTAATAATAGTATTTAATAAAATATTTAACATTTATTAATCATAATAATAATAAAAATATTTTTTTAGTAAATATTAACTTAAATAATAATAATAATTAATAATAGTTTTAAATAAAATAAAATAACTAAAATAAGTAATAATTAACAAAAAAAATTATTTTATATTTTAATCTAACAATAAAAATTAATTAACTAAGTAAATATTTATTAAATCGGTTTACATTAAAAAAACTGTTTTAATCGTTCTTGGTTTTTAATTTGTATATTCACCCCGCAATCTGAGTGAAATCCATATTCAGCCCAACCACCTGAAGATGTTTCCATGAAGGATTATATATGTCTAACTATATTGTCAAAGAAAAACACATGGGTGTTGTGACTTAGTGAAAGACCATGTTTAGTCAGTGCAGGAATGAGGTGACCAATCAGAGAAGATAGATTACTTAATATTTGCAGTAGTATTACAGAATGTGTATTGATTAGAAAAATCATATTCATTTGAAATTTATCATTCATTCGACACCTCGAGAGTAGATACACAATCCGAGAGACTTCTAAGAGATTACACAGTGACAGAAACTCGCAGATCTGAGAGAGAAGCAGCATAAGGGGATTTTGTTCATCCTTTTGTTTCAATTTACGAACTTTTGAATTGAATGTTTTCAATTTCTAATATGTACATTATCATTTTCTATAAATTTTAGTTTAGTGGAATTTCTCATTTTATAGGTTATATTCCATATTCCCTTTTACGCTTACTTTTTAATGTAATCAATATTGATCGGTAAGGCTAATTCTAAATTCATTCTATTGCTTCATTCCATTTGCATTGAAATTGCAATTCCATGCTAATTTGGTGAGTTTTATCATAGATTCTTTTTTTCTCTAATTTGTTAATTAAAAAGTAAAACTTTAAAGAATTCAGAATGATGGTCTATGTTGACTGTTGAAAATTTTATTTTTGTAGTTGAATCATTCATGGAGTGGAGAACTCCTTGGATGTTCAATCTCTGTGATTTATCTCTTAGTGGGAAAAAAACCATTATTTTTTATTTGTTATGTTGCATTTCAAATTCTGTGAAATGGAAACTTCTATAAACCAGTAGGATAGATTTTCCCCTATTCATTTCGTTGATTTTTCATTCCCTTTTCTTTCATACTCTACTGCTCACTGCATGATTGTAGCCCATTTTCATCTTAGTTCTTTAAAAAAAAGAAGCATTTTGTTTCATTACATCATTATAATTATTCTTTAAAAAAATATAATTTTATACAATAAAAATAATTTTTACACAATACTGACAATAATGGGTATATTTTAAGAAACATAGTCACTCTACCTTCTATGTGGGTTCGACCATAATTGCCACCCTATATGAGTAGTAAGAAAACATAAAAAATTAAAATTTGACATTATATTCAATGAATTAGGTTTTAATATTCCTCTATATGTATTTGAAATATTGTATATGAAATCACCACATACACAATATTACTTCATGATGATATAAAAAACATTCTTCCAATAAAATATCTAAATTATTGTTTATTAACTAGTTTACCACTATCATTTTTTATGAGCACTTAGATATGTGATCAATGCATAAGGTATTAGGGGTGTACAACACTTATAATTATTTTACAAAACCACCAACACCCAATATCTTATATAAGAAGAATATATCAAATTCATTACAATGAAAAAAATATAAAATAGTAGGTTTTTTAATGATTTTCACCTAAAAAATAAATCACTAAATCTCTATTGTATGGAAGTTTTTATCGAAAAAAAACAAAAAAATCCTCTATTATTATCAAGATTAATATACTTAAGAGGATACATCTTTTAACATTGTACAATTTCGTGCACCACTAGTTTAATATAAGATCCTACTTGTTAATTAATTAAATAAAAAACTTTCTCGAATAATGCTCACTACTATAATAATGAGTCACTAAGAAACACTCTAATCTTGATCTTATACCTAATTTCCCAACATATATTAAATATCACAATGTCAACATTCCTTTTTTGATTTTGATTCCAATTTTTAATACATATCTTCTATATTCATTAAATAATATTATGTATGATTTGAAAATTATTATCATCAATGGAAATACCTTTCATATTATCAAAATATCTCACATAACATAGTGAATTATTTGCCTTTTTTAATTATACAACCTTAATATCATATTTTTATGTTTTTGAGAATCTAAAATCTTCCTCGATATTCTATAACATCATTAAGTCATCTAAAATCATCTTTATCCATTCTATCAACCATTCTCATTAAATTTACTCCTATTGTACCTTAACGTGAATATATAAGACCTCATTTACGTGAATATAACCAAAATATTACATCATATTGAAATGGTTTCAACAATATTACCCTTTGGATATTTTTTGCATACCCCATATTTATGTTTCCTTTAATGATCAATAAGTATAATTTATGTTTCATGAAACTATTATGAAATGATAAATATTCTTATACTTGATCCATTAAATGAAACTGAAATATGAAATTTATCGTCACCATTTCAGTGATATTAAAGATAAATAGATATTGTAAAAGGGGTGGTATGATATTATTTAATGAATTCATCTATAAACCAAACAACTCTATGTCTACATGGGAAAAATCAGTTTAAAAATCATGTATGATTAGTTCAGACCTGGATGCATTTAGTAAATGGTTCAAAAAGTTATACTATCTCATGATCTTCTATTATAATTTTATAAAAACATTCCTACAGTCACTCAACAATAAATTAGAATCATTAAAGTAAATGTATGTTTCTACCTTTATAGATTAATTATACACCTTAAAAAATATATCACAATTAATAGAAAATAGGATACAAAAAATCACCCCTTCGTGTTATTAGAAAGTGCTTTAAACTATCACTTTCTATCTCAACTTATTATAATAAAAAAATGAATCATAATTTCAATTAATACAAGTAGTTTTTTCGATATATAGGAAATATTAAATAATTAATGTAATTTCATCAATATTCATCTTTACGAAATGATATTTAATGTCAATCATCTTTTATTTTGAATGTTACACTAAATTCATGGAGAAATTTAAGGCTCTTTTTTTATCACGACTAATAACTAGTGGATACTCAGTTGTATAATTCATATACTCAAGCACTGTCTTTATCCGAAGAATCTATATAGCTACCTAGGATGAATTAATGTGGTCATCATCAAAGTTCCATGTTATTAATGATATATCCTTATAAAAATTCTATGGCACACATCTCTGAGCAATGAAAAATTATTATCCCAAAATAGAATTTACCTCACCAATATTCTTTATGCAGTCAACATGAATGAATCCTAGTACGTGTGTTTATTTTTTTCTTCTCATATAATAGTCTATGATCTAATGTTATTATTTTGTATCTTAAATTTTCTTTACTCTTATGATATGTGATTCCTTATGATTTCATTGACACATGATGTAGAGTTTAACAACATAAACAATATTTTTCCTTGATGAAACCAATTACAAGAGACTTCAAGTTAATTGATTGAATTTTTTTTAATTTACATTGATCCGAACATCATCCTTACTCAACTTAGTTACCAGTGGGATTGGTTTATACACTCTTATTGATTCATCTATACTAAAAATCATCCATAACTCCATGTAATATTATTCATATGTAATGAAAATCAGACTAGAAGTTCAGGAAACATGAAAACAAAAGAAAATTTTCATCCCTAAAAGTAATGTTATCTCATTATTATTATTCATTTGTTTGAAAAAGAATATTCAAAAAAATTATCCTCACAATTACAAAATATAATTTCATTAACCTATATATTCACAATGATTACTATGGTGTGGTCTTATTTACTTTTATTTTATTTTCCACCATTCTTTTTATGAAATCCATATTTTATTAGTACTCATCCATCTAGAAATAAAAATATCTTGCTGAATAGTTTAACCCATAAATATAATTATTAAATATTCATACATTTATTCCATCTTTATCAAGAATAAACCAATTAGGTTGATCTATGTATACTAATTCATTTATATCACCATTCATAAATACAGACATTAAATCCAACTGAAAACATTAAATATTAATTGAGATGAAATTGTAAGGAAACTTATGATGGTATGAAGCCAACCACCAATTGAATGTATTACATAAATATCAATCCCTTCAACTTTTTAGTTCCCATACTAGATAATTTGTATATTTTTTCTTACAACCTCACCTTTCCTATAGAGTTTGTTCCTAAACACCCATTTTGTTTAAAATATTTTTTTCTATATATGATTTGGAAATAGCTACCATGTATAACTCTATTCAATATGATTAATCCATTAATTCTTGGCATAATTAATTTATTTGTATTTAAATTATTATTCTATAGTGTATAGTTAAATATTTAATAAATGACTAGTGTAACTAGTATCGATGATGTTTCTTCTTGTTGGTAACCCTATTCATTAAACACTAATGGTATTATTAGTATCAAAATTCCTATAATGTCGTGAATTTGTCTTAAAATTTATCAATTCTATAGCTTCATCACTTTATTAGGTTGAATATGCATCGAAATCTAGAATTTATATATTTTCATCAAATTGTGAAGTAGGTTTAGAAGTGAATACATCATCCTCATAAGTTTATTTGATAGATTTCTTGATTTTATCTTCATTTTCAAAAAAGATAACATCATCATTGTAATGTATACATTCATATTTACTATTGTAAAATTTATATATTCTTCTATTTAGTATATAACTATAAAAATATTGTCTTAATATTTATCAAAAAAAATTCAAACACTACTTCATTTTTTTTATTTTGGAATGGAATCACAAACAATATAAATTATTATATATTTTTTATCTTTTTGAATGATAATTATTATAGATAAATTTATGGATTTTCTCTCAATAATAACATGTTTAGAATAAATCAATTAGGAGTGATATCTTAATATATGAAATATTTGGAAGTTCCATGATCAATTAGAGTGGAGTGTACCACATTAATAATACTTTTGGTTTTTTATTTTAGACACATCATTTTTCTGTAGATTTTATGGTACTCAAGAACACATGAATTATGAAAAGTTTTCCAAGGTATTCTAAAAATTTTCTATTGGCATAATCACTTCAATTATCTGATCTCGGCCACATCAAATAAAAAAAACTTTTATCTTCATTAAATATCTTCAAACTCCTAAAAATGTTCATATATTATGATCTATTTTAAATAAACATAATTGAATTCACTCTATTGAATTCATCAATTAATTCGATGAAATACATAAATATAATTTTTTTACTTCTTTGTTATGGATCCAAAATCACTATAGAGATCCAACATCAATGGTGTTTATGTTTGGATCTCGACACCCTTGAGGGATATAATCATCATCTACCCTTTTTTAGAAGTTTAGAAATTAGTGAAAATTATTTAATTCAAAACATGATTGTTTATCATAGAATCTTATACAATATATTTCTTCATTTTCACTTTCACAAGATGATCAAGTATTTTATTCTAGAAAAGTTGGTCAACATTCATACTCATGTAAAAAACTAGTTTGTCTAATCCAACATAAATAAATTAACATGGATTATGAATAAACTTATTATCATATATTTATCATTTATTATCTTTTAAAACTATAATTAATTCTGAAAATAAATTAATTTTCTTCATCAAAATGTTTTGATACACATAAAATATAAGATTCAAACTATTGATATATATAAAATTACTTGAGATTATTTTATTCTTGTTAATTTTTCCAATACAACTACTTTTAAAATTAATAAAAATATATTCAAAAGCGTTTATATTATTATAGATTTTATCCTTCCTCAGAATATTTAAATCACCCATTATATGAGAAGTGAAAAACAATTTCCCAATTAATGGATTCTCGTATTTCCATGCCCGGAATGAATAATCAGTAAACTATTAAAATTGATTAAAATGAGTTTATTTCTAAACATTCTCACCTCTCAAACAAGGATTTAATTGAGATGGTGGGCCTGTAAGATCCTAATTTTTTATTATTCTTTCAAGATAAAACCTTTTATAAGCTTTCATTAATATATAGAACCATATAACACTTCAATTTTATTATAAAACATTAATAATTCATTTTTTTCTACATTTCTTATCATCATACTTTATTATACTCTCTTATATATATACGTAAGGACATGTTATTCTAGTAACTGCACACTTTGTTTCAAGATGCTCCATAACACCAGTGGAATTTATGAAACCTTTTTATTTAATAGAATTTTTTTTTCAATGGTTACTATCAAATTATAAGTTTCATACATTCAATGTGATGGTCTAATTGATCCATTTTATGGTTTTCTTATTTGGTCATTTAGGTATAATATATACATTTTATAGAAATTTTTACCTTCTATATATGAGTAAGATTATCCATTTCTTTAGGCTTCGTACATAATCCAAATTTTTGTTTTCACTGTATTTTTTTTAAAAGCATGATTATATCTTGAGTTATAGACCAATTAATCTTCCTTTATTTAATTAAATATATTTTCCATAAATTTATGTGTTTTTATTTTTGGGAACAAAAAATGAAAATCTCAGTATCTTTGATTTTCATTCCCAAAATTCATACAACCTTAAAAAAATTATAGGAAGACTCTATTGTAATCATAATTGAATTTTATTTTTTATTATCAACATAAATGTTTTCATTTTTAACTTTCCAAAATTCACATCCTTAAGGATGATATTATAATTAATTCTATTAATTCTCTTAATTTTCTTATCATTCTCAAGTTTTAACATCTCAAATTCTCTATTGAGACTTTCTTTTTAAATATATATTCGATTATTCCAATCAATGTTATTATAATTATGTGAATATACCTATTTTATCCTTACAATCTCATTTAATAACATATATTTCACTATTATCATGTATTAATACAATTTTTATTATCCTTATTCAGTATAATACTCCTTAATTATTTGTGAGTTATCCACTGATGATTTAATCTATTTTTATTCTTGAGTCATAAAGAACCCTTTTAAAAGTTTATTTCGGATGTTCCTCCCCATAAAATATTTCATCCTAATGATTTTTCATGATTTAAATACATTATGAAAACATAAATTTTAACACCTTATATCACTCAACCCTTCATGGTTAAATAATTTCACATAAACCATTCTACTTTTAGCATTCAATATCCTTTTGTTTTCATTGAGTTGATACAAACCTTCTTTTTTAGGGATGGTGGTCATTGGTACTTTAACAATGAAGCTTCAGGTGGCCCATTAGTTGAGAGGATGAGAGTTTGATCTTATATTACCCTTTAAGGTGGAATTATTATTTAATTACCAACTCTCTTTCATATTTAAGGTATGTCTGGGAATCCTTACCAAATCATAGTTCATGACTGTCTTCCATTGATTTAATGACTTGATTAGAAAAATGTTTCAATATGGAAATATATAGGTTCTAGATATTCTCCATAAATGATACCATATTTATATATATCATAGGTTCTCTATATTTATTTTATTAGTTAGTGATAATATAATTTAAAGCCACATATATGGAAACTGTAGAGTTTATGACCTTCCATAGTGGTGATAAGTGTTTGGAAATTAATATTAGTCCCATGAAAATGGATTGATATCTATCCTTATTGGGATAATTAGAACCAACATAATTTGGTTACACATAACAGGGCATGCCATACATTTTTGGGGTTGTGTGAAAATTTCCATCATGAGGCCCTTTAGGATGATAAAACCATAACAAGTTAATGTTCATTTTAGGGTAATATATTCATGATATATGGGATATTTATATAGAGACACAATGTGGCATCTTATTCATCCTTTTATATAGGAATCAAATCCCACATATTTTAGGATAAACAATTTAAGGATGTGTGTCAAGACTGTAACATGATGATTAGTTTCCTTCAAAAAGGACATTTGTTCCATGGATGGGAGGAAACATGATCAAGTATGGATTAAGAATGGTAATCCCATTTTTGATTATCTTATATAGAATATATACCATTATGGAATGAGGCACATTTGGAATATGGCCTATTGAGGAAGGATAAATTATAAGGGATATGGACCTTTGAGGTATGAGATGGGGATTATGAATGTGTTGATAGTCCTATTATTGTACGAAATATGGATATGTGTGGGGATTATTTTTATGCTTTCAATTGGTTTCTACATCATAGGTAATAAGTACCTTTAATGGTTGTCACTCACATGGGATATGTCCCTTCGAGGACTAAGCAGGGTCTTATGAATGTGTTACACTTATATGGATGTCCCTGGTTCATTGATGAGTCATAGTGATAACATTTTTAATGGGAACACATCCAAATATTATACCTCGGAAGGATACCTCTTCCTACATGGAATATTTAGAGGACATGGCTTTCCAACGTGATACTTTAGATTACTGGACTATCATCATGATCAATTTTAATTTCTAATGTTATCCTCATGATAGGAACCCTCTTAATCAAGGGAATAATTTATTATAATTTCCCTAAGAGTCCTATTAGTTTAGAAGAAAATATAAAGATATTATATTATCAAGTAATTACCTATTTCTAGTGTTGAATTATTTTGTGTATAATCTTGTGATGTATCAGAAGAGTTAATGGATGAGGTCTTTAAGAGTACCTTTCAGTAATGAGTTAACCTACTCTATTGAGTGTTAAAAATGAATTTTGGTAAAATTTAATAACTTATTTATGGAAACTGAGACAATAAGGTTCCCTATAAAATTTAATATATTTTTAGAACTAGAAATTATTATATTGGTTTTCTATTAGTGATTCCTATGTGATTTTGTTCTTCTATTTTTGGGTAGGGTAAAGTGTCTCTATTGTTATAAGGCTAGGGAGAAGTATCTCCCAATTGTATATATTGGATGGGGTTTTAAATTATATTATGTTAGGGAAATGATTCACCCTTGTTAAAAGCTAGGGTGAAGTGTATCCCCAACAGTATGATGGGTGATGGTTTCACCCTAGTTTTGTGCTCTTGGGGTTAGTTGCACGCACAAAACCTTAATTTATCATTACTAATGGGGTTTTTTCACCCTAATTTTTAGGACATTGGAAGAAGGTGAATTTTATGAAATTTTTTGTATGATAACCCATTTTGAAACTCAATCAACCACACTTTTTGGTCATTTATCATGATTTGGGATTAATAACCCAACAGATGGGAGAAAATGAGACTTAGGCATGGGTAGCTTTGATTTACTGTTTGTCTTCCTTGAGGAGATGAATAAAATAGTGTCCATATAGGAAATTTATAGATCCCAGACAACCTTGGTGTTTGTCTAAAAAATTTTATGATTCCAAACAACAAAATCATGTAGATAGGGATCATTTTAGTTGGTAGGAAACAGAATCCTAGTTTATAACCAAGGTAAATAGGGAAAACACATGGGTTGGGTGAATAAAAACATAGTGTAAGGAATTGTGTATAAGTACCTGGGTTCGTTACAAGCACTGTATCAATAATTACCACTAATCTATGCCTATTATAAAAAAGAAGAAATATATTCTTTCCCCCCTAAGAATTGGACTCTATTAGAATAAAGAGGGTCTAATTACGAGTTAGATGTAATTTTTGCATGAATATGGAATTATTTGGGTGGATAGAACTCATATTTTGTGTTATAACATATTTTTTAAAGGTGATTATTTGATCAAGTTGTGTATAGTGTGTAGTTCACGCTACTACCTAGGTGTTCACTTAGGCATGTAGACATGCACGAACAATACCTATCACCTATATATAACAGGGGCCACTCCCATTTTTAGCACCAAATTAGTTGATAAAAGCCTATAGATTCTATATATAACCCTCCTCTCCCATCTTTTTTGCAAATAAAGGTGATTTCAGTTATCATCCTTTCCCATACCTTAGAACATCAAGTTGGGTTGAGCATAAAACATCTACTAGGGTGATATGCTACATGAAACCACAAGAATAATTCTTTTGGGTGAATCACCTTTATAAATAATATAATAGAAGAATATGAGTGGAATATTTTCCATATATGAATTCTCACTAAGTTATGTTTTCTCTAAGATCAGTTATGCATGATATTTTGTTTTCATTTTTATTTTTGTGTTTCACCAACTGAAATTTCTATACTTCCCCATATAGAAACATATTTTATAATACTTTGTATAGAATCTAGAACACTAATGATTCTTACCATATTTACTAGGTTGTTTAAGACATCGATAATGTGTATGTATTCTAGTGTTTTCCATACATGATAGATCCTAAAGAAACCATATAGGAGAACCACCAAAATTACCCACTAATAGAGTTCCTTCGGTTATATGACCATGGACTCTTGACTATCCTGTACATCCCAATACCTAATTCTAAAATACTAAAATCATGGTTAGTGGAGTACACTAACTTCAGGAGTTCCAATATATCCTAAAAATGAGTATACATAAACTAGGGGGATGTTAACCTTCATATTCTGAATCACTCCAAGGATTCCCTTATAATTGGACCTACATATTAGAGTCCAATATGTGTTGTTATATGTTAATCATTCACCAATAAATCACTTTCAACCTTATAGGGTTGGTAGAGGAGTGGGAGATACACCATTGAGGTGATGTGAAGCTTGAATAAAAGTGATTTTAATGGTTCCATCATACTCAAGCATAGATAAAAGATGTATTTTGGGTGGCAGTGATTCATAAAGATCTCTAGATCTCACATACTTATGTATAAAAAAATAAAATCTTATTTTATGATATTCATAGTTGTTGGAGATTAAAACATGGAAACATTTAATTTGGTTTATGGAAAAGTGGGTAGTAGTCTATGAAATATGTATATGGTTTTGGGGAAACCATCCGTGATGTTATATATTATGAATCTGTTCCCATAAAGACTGTTTGGGGTGATCTCTAATGAAATACCTCATTAGATTAAGTGATTTTATGGGAAACTGTAAATGACACATGGAAGGATCACCATCTATAGATTATCATCAGTTTAAATATGTTGATGGACATATTTTTGGATCCCCAAGAAAATGGACCTAACATAAGATTCAAAATAAGGTTCCCGAATAAGAAAAAAGGTAATCTCTAATCTTTTCTTAACTATAATTACAGAAAGGATGATATGAAGATTGATATTAAATTGTTAACTGAATGACCCCTCATTAGACATGACTTATGGGATTCCTCACCATATTGTTTAGTGGGTATCATTAATCTATTTGTGACTCACACAATAAAGTACATTGAATTGTATTTGTGGTAGAATCTATGTTGTTATAGGGGATGTTTATCAGCATACTCATACAATTTTTAGTTAGGATAAACTAGTTACTTCTACACATCTATAAATGAAAAAATATATCTTCTTCATCTATAGATGATCTCACGTGGTTTTTGGCTGGGTGGAAGAATATTTCAACTTGTATAATCTCCATGATGATTTTTGGATCTATAGGTGTAGATTTAGAACATTTATTAAATCTACCTATGGTATCAAGTAGCTACCATTAAAGGATGATAACACTACAAGGCTACTGATTTTAAAATAATAGTTCAAGATTCTTCCCTATGACGATTCTTCTACTAGTATGACCATAGATGATGGTAGTATACAACATGAATTATGACCACATACGATCACTATGATATATTTCATTATAAAATTCTGGATCAATTACAATATCGTTTTCAAGGACTACACTCTATATTAGTTTTCATATTAGTTAATGTGAATATAGAGCATGGTATCAGCACCAATTAATGATGTTGAGATAGAGAATCATCCCTTGGGGGAAATGTATATATGGAAAACAGAGACCCAATAAAAATCTGGAGTAATAATTTTGATACATTTGTTAGATTTTTTACTGTACTAACACCCAGGTATTCCCATTGCTTGATATCATTTTATCAAAAGTTATATTGGTGAATATTGTTCCTTATATCACCACATCTTTTAACCTAGAAAAAGGAAAAATGGTCACCATGGTGTCTCCTAAGAAGGGAAATACTAATGAAGAATTTGATACACGTATGTAATCTCAATCATATACCTTCTAGTAGCCTCATATACAATATATTCCATGTCTAGATTTGGATTTGAGGTGGTTGAGTTGATGTCTATAGAGTGGAGCTTTGGTTGATGTTGAAAGACTAGAAATGTATATGAAGTTAAAGGATCCATAGTCTTCTTCAAGACATAAGAAGGGGATGGATAATGTTCTCTTGTAATTTCTATATCTCAAGGGCACCCAATTATATGAAAACCGGAATACATTTCTACACATTGTGGATCTATAGTTTTTACTTTAAGGTTAAATTCTTCATCATTATCTTGAAGCATAAAATCCCCTCCTTGATTTAACCCCTAGACTAATAAAATTGAATAAAAAATATATATTAAAGTGATGAAGATGTTACTATTTTCTACTAACTAAGGGTCTCCCAATACAATGCGGGTACAAGATATGCAAAATTGGGGAAATGCTTAAGGGTTCATCAAAATAATCCTGAGATAAGGAGTGGGTTGAATTAATCATTCATGATGATATAAGACCACGGTTTATCTTTTTGATGGATTTCTATTACATTAAAATCTCTTATTAAAATCCAAATTTTTCCTTTATTATAGATAACATGGACAATGAGTCCACCCATGAAATCTCAAAATACACCATGGGTGGATCCCAGATAGGCATTATAGAATCAATAATCCCTTCAGATGAGAATATTTCATACGAGTAAAGGGTGAAACATTAAATGGTAATACTGAATACACATTTCTTATTACCACTTTTTGATCCTTATCCATTAAGAACAAGACCGAATACCCCTCCACACTTGATTAGGCATTGGACGAGTGCTTAGATTTTATCTAAACATATCCAAACTAGAATGAGAGAATAACCATTAAATCTATCCTCTACTTATGAAGTTTTTTTATATATTCAAATAATTATATAATGATTATATAATAATAATATGACTTCCCATAGAGGGATCCATATGAGGTGACCCTAGAGTATTTTAGAATGTATTTTTAAGGAAAACATTCAATTATTTCTACAAATATTACTTTAACAACTACAGAGGTGGAATTTATATCATCTTCACTGACCATCCCAACTTACAAAGGAGTGGATAGCTTAAGAATGATCATCAAGAACAATCACCATAATTTATGACCGCTTATAGAATCTATATTTATTTTTAGGTATTATAGTTATTTATAAAGATTAAAATGTGATAGAAGGATATGTTTTGTAAATAGATATTGGTGTCCCCTTAGATAAATTCATGGATTTTATTGTGGAGTTGTATTGGTATAAGTTCCCCTTACATTGTCATATCTTCTCCCTACATGACACATTAATTTTGAACATCTAGCTTATATGATACTTTCTACAAAGAATATAGATAATAGAACGCCTCATTAAGACATTTTAACCATTTCACCTCTCCTTGTAGAATAATAAATATCTTGGGATTTGGAAAGGGTCGATACATTATTTCTACCTGAAGACGGCTATGATAATTCCTCTATTAATATACCTTTGTTGTTTATATTTCTTTAACAAACTACTAGGGAAACTATTATTGATGGGGGTCCAGATTCTATATCCAACAAAATTTTAATTGGGTGTGAATATTCTCCCATGGAATAGTAGAAAAAGAAATATTTGATGATAGAAACCCCTGCTCTGGACAATGAGGCGGCACCGACTAGGGCATATACTCCTGCTCTAACTGAGGGATTTTCACACCGTATATAGGCCACTATTTCCACAAATATGGTGGAGTATATATATAACACTTCTATTTGGATTTGGAACCCACAAATTAATATATATTCAAATTATATCACATGTAAGAATTCCCTCAAAAATAAATAATCCAATTAGATATGATCTCTTCTTCACACTGAACTATTAGAGAAAAATGAGGATATAGTTGTTATATTTCCAACAATCATAGAGAGGAGGTATCAGATATACCATATTGGTGACCTCATCCTAGATTATATATAATTATTTTATAGTTATTATAAACTATAACTACTGTCATTGGACAACCATCATGACCAACAACAGCATAAATGCAACGATATATCAATGTTTATTCACAAGACCCACATGGTGGATATGAGTAGCAAGTTTCACTGACTTGGATAAATTTTTATGATATTAGGATATTAGGGATTTTACTACATTATGATACATTATTAAATAAATTAAATCATATGAGATGAGGATCAAGAGTGGACTTCTTGATCATGCCTCCCTTGGGTATAGTTAGCCACAAATTCTGTGAGTCTCATTGCTACAATTCACTAAACAAATTATCATTTCTAGTAGGTGGATGAAAAGAAACAAATGATGACCAAAGAAGATACTATAATAGTGGAAAACCACCATCAAGAGTAAAGTGCATCTAGTGAATATTTGGTTGATCATTGTAGGATATTTTATGAATACTGGAGTGAGAATGAAAATGATTCCCCCAAAGTTGAATGGTTATATCCTACTAAAGAAGCTGATGATATATTGTCAAATGAAATCCTATGTTATATCAATTATTCCACTAAATAAAAAGATGAAATTCATGGCTTTATAGAGTGTATCATATAAAATATATAAATTTTAGCCTCATTTTTAACTAAATGGGTAATCTAGTTTAGGGATGTTTCTCCCCTATTTCTTATCAATGAATGAAATGAATTTTTATAAACAATTCTTACCTTATATTTCTTCTAAATTATGGATCCATTATAATTTTTTAATCTAATAATGATTAAAAAATATATAATTTCATATAATCTAAAATTTTATGGTAATGAAATATGTAAATAATATTCTTCAAATAGCTCAATTCATAGTTGAAATAAGTGGAAATACATCAAAATTCAAACATGTTCCATTTGAGGGGTATAATATAGACAGATATATCCAAATAATTAAACATCACCAAACACTTGGATATGATTTAATTTGAGATAATGGTTCAAAATTTAGTTAGCTCCGAAGAGTGTATTCTATGAAAAATATAAGAACACCGAATATAGAGGTATATACACCATCACTATAATATAAGGTTGAGTCAATCAGATGTGATTGGTGGTTTCATCAAGGATGTATGTTTTTAAAAGGTTATATGTAGTCTTGATATGGTGGAACATTTACCAACAAAATATACCAATTTGGACCATTTTAATATGGGGGTTGGATAACTTAGTATGATAACAAGCATGTAGGTGTATATTTTTTGGAATGAGTATTCTAACGATCAAAAGCACTCAAGTACCCAATATCTACATCCTTGTGTATTCTTTATAGATCGCCTTGAATAATGATTGAGATGAATATAAAGATAATGTAATTTTAACCAAGTTCAATGATTAACTCTCAAATAGGGGATAATTATTTAGTTGGGATAAAATTGTTACATAGGTACAACATTATGGGGTTTTAACTTGAGATGTATTGTGCCTTTTTCTTCATTTTTAATGTAGTTAAATTTTCCTAGGTCATGTAAGGTTCATTCCCAATGAGGGAAAAATAATCTTTATCTAAAGTATTCCATTCTCTTTTTTTAATATGGAGAATTCTAAGACTCATTACATTGGTAGTTTAAGGTCTTTAAGGCCAAATGAATGTACATGGGGTTTCATTTCCTGAAACTTTATCCCAAAAACCATGGTAGTATAATTGGAAACATGTATGAAGTATACCTAATGTGAATGATGATCCCAATGTGATAAATATATAAAATCTCATTGAATGGGCAATGTAGTTTAAATACATAGTTTTTTATCATAGGATATTGATTTCTAAGGATATAAAACATTTTTATAATGGTGAGGCAGCCTATCAAGTATTAAGTGTGATTTAAACTAGATGTGAATGTGATAAAACACTACCATGAACATATAAAATAGTATGGGAAGGTTTATATAGCATATGTTTATAATGATCAGAACATATAGATAATATTTTAATATAGATAACTTTTACCAAATGATGATATGACCTATATAGTATGGTAAAGTGGACAACACAACATAAATAATGTCCCATTATTAATATAGACTTTCCTAGAAACATGGGATTATAATTTAAGGATATGGTATATATACCATTAAGTCATGTGTTTTAGGCTTAGGAAAAAGGGATGGTATAGGTTTAAGAATAATATATTATATTCTTAATTTGAAAGTCGGAACACTTCATGAATTTTTAATGTCAAGGGTATTCAAATAGATTTAAATTTTTGGATTGTAAAAATTATAATTCATAAATTAAAATATTTGAATCAAGAAGTGATAGTCTTTATCTTGTATCAAAGGAATGAATATGGACCTTATTTGAAGGATGAGTTATTTTTTTATGTTATTGGGTATACTGTGATAAGGGGACCTTCTAATCAAGATAATAATGCTTCTAATTAATAGTACCAAATATGGTTGTATAAATAGTAAAACTAATTGGTGTTCCTCAACTTAAAAAGCATAGTAATCAAAATCTAGGGAATGTTTTTTAGAGGATTTAGGAATATTGAGGAATGGAGTAGACACAGGAAGAAAAGCGTATTAATGAATTTTTTTTCACCCCAAATGATATTCAATCATGTATTGTGAATATATTATGGTAGAAGAGATATAACATTAATATTTTCTTACCATTTATGGGAATAGTGGTTCATGTTAGAGTATATTATATTTTCATAATCTTATATTGTGAAAACTATAATATTTGTTCTTTTTATATATTTAACAATAAATTTTCTCCAATGTTTTGAAAAAGGATGACTTATTTAATAGAATATCTTTTTATCCAGATTCCATTTATGAGTTTTAAATATGAAAAACATCATATAGACCTTCTTGTGATGTTTAACTATCATGTTACTAAGAATGTTAAGGTATAATGTTTAAATTAATATATATTTGGTCAACATTGGCTATATTTTATAATTATAAATATTTGACCTTCAATGAGTAGTCTACTAAGTTATAATGGAATAAATGACTCAATGTGAATGGAATCCAAAAAGACAACTAATATAGACCATATCAAGGAGGTGATAAATTTTTTAAGGACATTATGGATGGATAGGTGATAGTGGAAATAATATGATAACCAAAATGGGGTTCAAAAATAAAATGTTCCTGGAACTTCTTCATTAGAAAAAGAAAAAGATATAAATAATTATTGGGGTCATTTGAACCATGTGAATGTGATTGGAAAATTATATTGATAATACCGTTGACCATATTTTAAATGAATAATTCTTAAAAAATGTGGTCAGCGGAATTTAGATATTACAGGACCTTATCCTTAGTATGATATATGCCTCTCATTGAAAATGATGAACATGGAGACACTTACATTATTACCATTTAAATTTATCCATTAGTGTTAGATACACTTATTATCGATATCCATGAATGTTTTATGGTGATTCAAAACACTAAAAGAATGATGTTTTATTCATGGAAAAGGATTACATAAAATATTATTTGAATAAGGAAGTATTGAGTTTACTGTGACTAGATATTTAGGGATGGTAAAGGGAGTGGATCCAGACAGTGTTTTCTGAAGAAATATGACAAATATAGCTCATATGTAACTATATATCATGAAATATAATTAATCAATCCATTGAGATTTGTTATAAATTATAGTCACCACATCTATCTAGATTAAATATATGGGAAGTTTATTTATATTAAAATGTATGTTGTTGGAAATAGAAGAACACCCATGTTTGTATTAAGGGTTATTTCCTCGTGCATTGAAAAATATCAATATAGAGAGTCCAAAAACTAATATTCTTAAAATAAAGGTAGAATTTATTTTCTCTAGTTAAAATTAATAGACTAATGAAAATATGTTAAGAATATTCCTGTATATATTTGTCTCTCGTGTATGGAGAAAAGTTTCACCAAGAGTCTGTCCTAAGAAACATGGGACATCATACATGGAATTACAAAATTTATGAAGTATATTGTCATGTGATTAGAAAAAAGGCATTATTTATTTTAGTCTCATACGATATGAACATAAACTTTGTAGTTTAATATCACATGGTAAGGATGTTTGAGATACTCATATGAGTTGATATAAACATGTATAGCTGAAGTAAAATAAAAATGATTTTTACTAAGATCAAAATGGTGAATATGAGTGTCACTTTATATCATAAAATATAAATAAACAATACACTCATAGTTATTTGAAAATTATATTAAAATAAACTAATCAGGTGTAGTGGAAAGATTATGACACATCATTTTGGTCACATTTGATCATACAAAACCCAACATGAAAGATTAATGACCTAATAATAATAAGTGAACCCAATAAGATATGTGTCTTGGATAATAATATGGATTTTAGGCATTACTATGAATACTTCTATAATAGGTATTAATTAATATATAGTTTTGATATATGTGCTGGGATTATAATAGTCATTAGTCTAGTGAATCGTGATATAATGATAGTAAATGTAACCATATCATTAATATCCCTTGATAGAGAGAGCGAGAGAGATCCCATGTTCGTCGATCTCTTTCACATTGGTTATTTTATATTATTTATATTAATATCATATATAAATTTAATCATTATGACTCTTGATCACATGGGATTTTTCACTCCATGTAGTTTAAATTAATACTTGGTAGGCTATTCCAAAATTCTTTAAATCCTATTGGGATGGCCTATAAACCGTGTAGTATAATATCATGTGATGATAAATTAGTCTCCATATATTTTAGTGTTATACAACAAGGGACAATTTTTAGTTGGCTCTCGTAGTTTTGATACCACTACATATCTATTATCTATAAGAATAATTCCACGCACATTACATAAAAATGACCTAGTGTATGAAACATTAGAGAATACCCAACGTGAATGGATTGCACCTAATAAATCAGATAGAAAATAAAATAAATTTGAATTTATTTTTTTCTGGGACTATGGGGAGGATCCATAGATCCCTATATATCATGATCTAGTAGGATGAAATCCAAAAAATGTTCTTATAATGTTTCAATTTATATTTATAAATCATGTTGACCATTTAATTAAAATTCCATAATATAACCATGACCATTTAATACCAAAATAAAAGTCATGGTGCACTATATAGATTAAACTCACACATAGAGAAGAGGTATTGTTTATCTAGATCATATAGAAAACCCCTTTACAAGCATTTTATGTTCATGAAAATTGGACTGTATGCCATTCTATTTATTTTCATTTTCAAGGAATCAATGTTGAAATTCCAAAAATTATGGGACATTTTTCTTTCAAGGAACAGGTATATAGATAAATATAATCATACTGAGTGTTCTGATCCAAATCTTTCTCCTACATAATAGGAATCGAGGTATCATGAACTGGACCACTTTAAGTAGTTTCCATTCTTATAGGATGGACCATATTTAATACAGTTTAATAACATGAGACTATAATTGTAATGAGATATAGATTATTGTTATATGAAGAGGATGTTTCTATAAGGGATATTAATATATATGGATCACAGACATAATGAGATTGATACTTTGTAGTGTATGATCTGTTGAGAAAAAACATGACATGAATTAGGGCACTCAAACATCAAGATAGTACAAGGATTTGATTGTAATTTATGTATGACACCAGGATAAATATTTAGGAATAACTATGTTTATTATGATGATATGTATCAAGTGATAGAAAACATAAATGGTTGGTGGGGATATTTAAAATATCCCTATATAGATTGACCAATAAAATGGTGGGTGGGGTGATTTTATTTTCAATAATGTTCCAAAAAATTTGTAATAAGCACACGACTCTTACCTAAATTTGGATTGTATATAAGGGTTATTATCCCCCATGAAGTGGGATTCTTTAATTAGTTTAAGGGCATGTAGTATTTACCATAATCTTTCTAGTCTAAAATCGTACAATAATGATATATATATAATATTGTTGAAGGTCGTGCAATAATGAAATTTATATAGGTGATTTTGTACCAGTATAGGTCATTTGAAAAATGGTTTCACCTTGTGATAGTGTTGAGTCTAAAGATGAATCGTGACTTGAATGAACAAGGGATCAAAAATAGAGAATATGTGGGGAAAAATTAGAATTGAACTTGTGGTTGGGTCTTGTAGTTTGGAAGTCGCAACATATCATGCACTAAAATGAATAATTCCATATATATTTATTGAAATAGAATCTTATTTTATATATTAATATTATTTATAAAAAATAGGGTTTATTATATTGGTTCCTTGGTGTGAGGAAGATGAAGACCTAACATGATTTAAGAAATTCCTATCCACCATTGCACACCCAATATCAATAATAGAGTTGTAGTTAAACCTAGGATTAATGATCTTGTTATTGTTATATATTGTAAAATTATAGAAATAAAGACACTCTTAATACTTATTAAATGTTGGAATTTATATTTTTAGATAAAATAATTAATGGAGAAGAATATACAATACGAATCAATACATGGGTCTAGCTCTCTTGTATAATTTTTTGTTCATTTATTGACTACCCTAAATAGCATAGAATTTCATATATGTTAGACTAAATGTCATTTAGTTTAACATCATTAAACTAGGAATAATATTCTATAGTTTAAATTCATACCATCATATAGTTTGTAATATTCATTTTATAGTTTTACATCCCTGAATTATATGAACCTGTCATGAAAATACATATAGTATTTCATGATAAACATTTCATTAGTTGTTTGTGTTATATGAAATCCAACTATTATGATCGAGGAATAAAAATATGTTGGGGTATAACTTATTTATAGTGTAGGGTACCTATAATTTCAGCTCTATGCTAAGCATTTTCATCCTAGGTATCATGGGAGTTCACAAAGAGAGTACAAACTCTCCTTCCCGAATGATCAAATACATACCTTCTAGTTAAATGATAGTAAAAAATGGTTATGCTTAATTCCATGGTTATCTAGTGTTTATTTCATTTTCTTATTAAGAAACTCCAATCCATCCAATTTATTATGATCCCAGTTATCTCCTGTAAAATAATTTCAAATAGAAATGTGATGTGGGTGTATTGGAAGCTCAATGAGAAATACTACCTATATCCCATATACATGTGGATGTGGAGAATAATTTGTAATAGTTATGTTTGTGGTGATATAGGCCAATAAAGTATAAAGAATCTAATCCATGAAATAGATCTTATCCATTTCCACCATATTAAGAAGGATTTTAGGTATATTCCAATTTAAATCTTCTATTTTTTGTTCACTACTATATTATAATAGGATGAGTATTTGGAAAAGAATATTAAATAATTGATATACCATTTTAAACTCATATGAGCAGAAATTGGGTCTACTATTCTTCAAAATCATGTGGGGGACACAAAATATTGATGAATTACATTTTTCACAAATATCGATTATAGAATATTTCCCGAAATCATTTTGTGATATAGACTTAGATCACATAAATATGTCGTTGGTGGTATTAAGGATGTCTTAATCTACCTAACTGTAATTGGGGAATATAACCCCATTTAATTTATTATCTTTATGTAAAATGAACAAGAGTATATAGTAGTATGCAATAGTTCTAGGTGTTGGTAGATAAAATTGGAATATATGTGACATGTATAGATTTTAATCCTGAATTTCTGGAATTATTGCATCAATTTTATGAATAAGATTCTATGGCTCCTAATTTTATATAATAGGATGGATTCTAGTAGGTAAGAATCACAAGAACCAACATAAAATTCCTATATAATAGTGAGGGATTCTCACCCTTAAATGCATCTGTGGATGATTCCTTTTAAGCATATATTATGGAGCAATTTCTTGGAATTTTTTCCATTATAGAGGGAAAAATTAAAGGACTCCACTAGATCTTTTCTTATTTTTCTCTATTTGATGGGAGACTCCAATTATTTGGTATTTTATTATAGAATACATCCATATAATTATGTCATAAGTTAGTGAAGATTTAGGATCTCCTTTATCAGTGGTGGGATTATCTTTATCGATCACATCCCTATCATTACTGATGAATGGAGAGACCACATTGTAGTGTGTAATGTGAATGACCACCACATCAATGTTTAGATAAACTAGGGTCAATAATTTATTACCAAACACATCTGAATAGAAATTCTATGAACATTGTATGGGAGACAATATCCACTATAAGCATAATTAAACCATCATACATTTCACATAATTAAGAAAGTGTATTGATTCTTCCTTCCCAGTAAAATATTCACCATTGAAATAACTCAATACCAACCTCGAGTCACCCTTGATGTTCAAGAATTTAAATAATATCTATAGAGCTATCTCCAAGACTATAAGGAGGGCTTGGTATTCTATATCATTATTGTTATATCCTTCTGATTAAAGGGAGGTGTTGGAAAAATATACTTTGGCTGGGGTGATGAGTAAAATCCTCTAGAAAACAGTACTATTCATTAGGGTTTATATCCTTATTTCCTTAAGAATTATTGATGCACCATAAAAGTACATTTACCAAATATAGAAAGTTTCATGGATGAAGAAGCCCTCTTCAATTGGGATCTCAATATTGAGTAGTGACTTCAATGGGAAAGGGTGTGCTGTGATGAAATGAGACAATTCCTACCCTCATCTGTTGAGATGTGAACAAGTTTTTAAATACTAGATATTGACCAAAAATCATGATAGAATCTTATATAACGTTGGTAAAAGGGGATATATTTGATATGTTATTAATGAGAAAAATGATGAACCAAATATTGTTGAAGCTAATGTCTTAGATTTTTCAATGGAAAAATGAACAAAGAGTAGTTATTATTGATATTGGAGTATCAAGTCACAATGTCGTACATGGTCCATCAAAGAATACATGGACTGGTCTCCATTTATATTTGTTTTCTAGGAAAGAAGTCCATTGAATAATATTTCTAGGGTATTCACATAGTGAATGAGTGTTTTACCTTAAAAAAGTAGAATACAAAATTATGTGTAAGAGAGTGTTCTTGAGATCATCAAAATAATTTTTACAATATTTATTCCACTGATATGTGACTCTTCTATTCACAAATTTCATGAAGATAATTTTTTTATGAAATTAAAAATGAAGTGTCTAATTTAACAAATACACCCACAATGTGTTCTTAAATATTTAATGTTACATAGAGTATAAATATCAAGTATCACATGGTCTTACCATGATAGTCCTTGACATTGTGATAAAGTATCAGCATGTTGAGAAATTTTTATAATGTTACCCAAAAATCACATTTTAATGGTTTCATCATTATGTAGTGCTACCATATTTTGTTTCCAGTCATCTAATGATCAATAATATGATCATGAAAATATTGAAGATTGCTCATAAAATCAACATATAATTTTATGAGAATCTATAGGATTGGATGAATGATATTGTGTGTAATGTGTTTATATGTATCACCAACATTATTCAAGATTAAAGTAATTATTTGATATTAATATACACTTATGGGTACCCAAAATGAGGTGGCCAACTCAAAATTATGGGTCTTTTTAATTTTGTTGAAATAGTAATACAGATCCATAAGGTAGAGGGGTTATAAAAAGTCATATTATCAACTAGAATCATCGTGATTCGGACAGTAAAATATCTCTTATGATAATTTTTATTGGGATCCCTAAAATCAATACAAACATGGATTTTCTTATTATTTTTCTTAACTGGAACAATATAGGTGACCCAAATTATGTATTTATCTTTTGGGAATAGGTTTTATTTTATGGATATCTCTATTTCAACCTCTATCATAGAAACATGAGTTATATACATTTTACTAATTTTTATCTTAAAGCCATGGTGGTATTTTGGAAAAAACATATTATTGGTAGCCATTTGAGGATACAATCTATACATATCTTTGAATTTTATTGGAATGATATCATGATGCTACTTGATGAAGGAGATATAAATATATATATATATATATATATCCCATTTCTCAGGGGGCAAGGTAGTGCTGATAAATTCTGGATGTATATCATCCTTTATACGTAAATCCTACTTTTTCAGTTTATCAATAGGGGTAGAGATTCCTTCCTAAATAAATTGAGTTGAATCTATGAGATCTTCTTCTCCCTACCTTTTTCATAACTCTTACATGAAGTGTAAGATAATGGATAATTTTGGGGCCTCATGGATGATGTGGGGGAAGCATTAGATCCTAAAGATGTTGTGGGGGTGTTCTGGATACATTTCCCATCCTCCATACAATTGTTTGGGCTTGAATCATGTCAATATATAGGAAATTAGGAGACAATGTGGAGACATCATCATCAGCGGGATAATGATCTTTTTGAAGATAAAATATATGAAAAATTAAGAATTTTTATTCATAAATTACTTTTTTATTTTATTGATGTTAATTATATGGACTCATGAGTGTTTATTATACTAATATTAGAAAAATTTTTATTATTTTGTGGTTAATAAACATGATTTTTCATTTCAAAAATAAATTATTATTTTTTATACAATATGGTTTTATATTAATGTTAAATTTATAATTTATGAAAATTAAATATAATATAAGGGAATTATTATTTTTTTCATAATATGTATATTATCTTGAGGAAAATTTTTGTGTTTTTATTTAAAAAAATTTCTTTGAGAAGTATTTAAGAAATATAATTTTTTACAAATATTTCATCTTATAAAACATCATTGTAATATAAATGTGGAATAAAAATTTATAAAAAATATTTCATTGCTCTTAAATTAATATATACTCATTATACCATATAAAAATTAGTAAATTAATATAAATTAATTAATATTCATATATTAATATAAGAGACAACAATAAATTTTGAGATAATGCTTGCGTAGAATTGGAAAATCCAGAGATGGTGTTTTATGATAATATACAAGAGGGGATAAGGCTATTATCTATTTAACAGATGAATATCCTTACTAAGTAATGAATTTTATTTTTATATATTAATTTTAAATTTATATAATAAAATAATAATCCAAATTCATACCTTGAACTTACACGAGGTAAGAAAAGTAAATATTCTTAAGTACAAAATGTTATCAAGATATAAATGAGAATAAAAAATATTATTAAACATTTTATATGATTATAAATATTAATAATAACATATAATTTTTTTTATTTTTTTTATTATATTAACTAAAATGGAAATTATCCAAAATTCTTAAGCATTTTTGATACATTGGTTGTGCAAGAATGAGAAAAGTCAAACTAAATTGTTTTTAAAATGTTCAAACTCATGATATTGGATTAAATTATGTTGTTTATTATGTTTTTATTCATAAAAATAATATCTACTAAATTATTTAAATGTTTAAATTTTAATTAAATAATTATTTAGAAATTATCATAATCAAATTAAAATAAATACACAAAATATGAATTTAATGGGTATTTAATATTAAAAAAATATAAAAATTAAAATATACATAAATCCAATACTAAGTCAATTGGATAAGAAAATGGTCTATAATTTTTATCTATTTTCAATTTTTAACCACTTTCCATTTTAAAATTACAGTTGTAACTCTTAAATATTAAATATTTTTAGAAACCTCATTGAACTTTTCTGATTAAAAGGAATCACTATAACCTTTAGAAAACACATATCATGTTTGGTTTTCATTAAAACATACATCTAGATAAATCTTTATACTTCCATTTCCATGCTACAAGGATCTATTATTTTGATAATTATTATCTTTAAAGGCTTTGGACTCAATCCAATGGAGGTGGTTTGATGAGTGAGATATGAGTTTCCAAGCCTCTTTCTCTTTTATTAATATGATTCTTCATCTTATAAATATTTTAAAACATTTATTAATTATTGTACATGATTATATAATCATGTTGTTAGATTATTTATGATATCTCAATTATGAAATATGATCTCTTACCCCACACAAGACTATTTTTAAAAAGTCTTTACTATGTTGAAATATGAGTTCCTCATAACTGATGTTTTTTGTTTGAATTATTATTATACAATTATTGAAAAAATAAGTAATAATTAATGGTAATCATAAAATAGATTATTGGTTGTAATTTTTTTTTCTAAAACTGAAATACATTTTCGGTTTAACCTTATTTTGAAATATTTTAAATATATCACTCACCATGGTCGTTTTATGCTACCTAAGGGAATGATGATGATTTTTTTAAATATATCTTCCATTGATATTTTTTAAAATTTATTTTATTATTGAATAAAAATTTACAATAAATTAATGTTATCATTATTATTTTGTAATATTAAGTGTCCCATTATAATAATAAAATTAAAGGCAAACAATCATATTGGTTTATATCCCAAAAAAATATTTTGAAGGAACATTCTCGGAATAGTGATTATTTCATAAACTGTTAAATTACATTGATTATAGATTATATATATAATACCTTGAAACATATAGATCTTATGGAACATATTTACAAATATATTTGGCTATTATAACTATATCATCATAGTTTTTAATGTTATTATTCAAACGATCACAATACGATAGATGAAAAAGATACCATTTTGTTAAATGAATGAAACATGATAATAAATAATTTACAAGGAATAATAATAAGTTAACTAACATGAAAATGGATCTTAAGTAAGTAAATAATTAATTTAATTTTACTATTTATAATTTTAGAGGATGTACACGGCCATTCGAGACATTTGGTAAGGTGATTTTTCTTTTACACATTTACATTAAATGTTTTGATGTTTCCAATAAATTTCTTCTCTGCCATGTTTATGTTATTTATTTTGTGTTTTAAATGTTCTTATCTGTACATTAATGACATCATGGAGACATTTTTTAGTGATGGATTTCATTAAAAAACAATAAAAGAAATCTTTTTTCATGTTTCCAATATGAGTCATCCATTGAAAATGTGTAAATTTTAATCTTTTTAAATACATTGTATTGATTATCATTTCTTATCATCTTATTTTTTTATTTATTATGGTTTATTTTTCAATTTACCATTTCTTTCAATGTAATTTATATTAATGTTTTTATGTTTCATTTTTATTTTTAAATATAGCTTTTAAAAATTGTAAATTGTAATTCTTATTATTTTTACTAGTTAATTAAAAATATTTTTCCTTAAAGGTAAAAAATAAACATTTTATGAGTTTATTGGTGAAATAAATGATCTTATGTGAATTTTTCATCTTTTCAATTTTCAAATTTATATATGATGATGGATGTGTCGGATATATCTATCCAATAAATTAGGTAATGATTTATTCTCTAGGGAAAATATTTGTAAATAACCAATTAGGTTATTCCATTATATGGATGATAATTAGGTTGATTGTACGCGTGATTATGAATATGATGTAACAAGTAACCATGATGATTATCCATTTCCCTTTATTCTTTATTGTTGAATTTTTTGAGCTAAGGATTTTATTTTACAAGTGATTATGGTTTTTCATGAGATCAATAGTTTTTATTTAATGATGAAAGTTTTGATGGGTTTTTTATGTTTATTAAATGTAATAATTGATTTTACTTCTTTTATACCACATAGTAAGCTTTATTTTCTCATCGCAAGTTTTTTAATTTTTTAAAGGGGTTTTAGTTGATTAATAACAATATTAATTTCTAGGGACAGTTATTGTTATTTTTCTAGGATAAAGTAAGTGTATTATTTTAAAAACTTTTTTGTGTGGAAAAAATGCATAATTAGTAGAACTATAGTTTTCGTATTGTATTGGGATATATAATTCTAAAAAATATACCTAAAATTTCATGGGAATGAATGTAATTAAATATTTTTTATAATTCATGTAATTATATAGTGGTTATCTTTGGGTTATTTTAATATCTATATTCAACTTTGTTGTGTCTGGTCGATGCAATGGATATCATGAGGATATTTGAAAATGTGACCAAACCCTATGATTTCTTTCATCTCCTAGTATTTGTATTCACTTGGACAAAAATCACCAACTATTTTTAATAATATTGAAGGTTGTTCAGACGTTAATGGTGATAATAAAACTCTAAAGACTAGTTAACATGCACAGATTTTAGAATAATCATGTATTTATTTGGTTATAGTTAATTGATATGGACATTCTCTTGAATTTTATAAAAAAATAATATGATTTAATGATTCATTTTTTCAAATGGTACTATCATGACTTGATAGATTCCTATATTAGGAGTTCTGTAATCATTTATATTAATGTGAAAAAAATATTCTTTTCTATGTTCCTTCCAGGGTTAACATGGTCAGTCTCAAGGCTAGTGAGGACATTTATCCAAAAATAATTATCTACCATCAGTTTCTTACTCTACTCTTTTTAACCCTATGTATATATATGGGGTTTTTATGACTCAAATTGTTTATTATCACTATTTATCACCCCAAAAGTTCTATCGATGGAGTAATTGAGGCATTAATGGTACGATGATGGTACTATTTCATGCTTATGACACCTTGAAATTCTATACAATATATTAAAGTAAGTGATAGGGAGGTATATCATAAACTCAAATATGAATATAAGATCACTGGATTATGATATGTGTTTGATCCCCCACATTTCTTTTTCTTACTCTTTCTATATCCCTATATTTTCAAGTTGGAGGTAGTTAGGCCTTCCTCACTATAACCCTAGCAGCGGACGGTCTTTGATGGCATGAGGTTGATCCAATAAAAAGTATACATCTAGGCCTAATGAACATAAATTTAAGAAAGTTTTAAATATATATATAGGTTATTGCAATTTCTAGGTATGGATGATTTTTAATGATTCTATATAAAGAAATGATTGTATGAAATACCATAGAACCCCTCTTTACATGAAATTCCTCAACTATAGTGAAGCCCACCTTAAAATTTCGAGTTATTAAATGGGAATTGATAAGGGTATCCATGAGTTCTATGGATTTAGGAAGAGTATCTAGAACAATGATCATGGCTAGAACAATTTAAAAATTCATTAGGGTGTAATATTTTGAGAACTAGGGCCTAAGCTTTATATCATGAGCCAGTTCCTTTCCTTGGGGTTTGGAGGTCATTATTGATTATTTTAGTGAGACTTTCCTTGATCAAAAGGTGTTAATATTTTGGCTACATGGGTGAGGCTGAGATGGAATCATGATAATATGATTTTGACTAGACAACATCAAATCGGCATGTCGGTACTCGAGTATGATGGGATCTAAACAATCCATGAATGGTTTTTGATTAGATCGATTCTTCAGTAAGAATTATTATATGGATTTTCTTTGGGTTTTCATGAATTATATTTCCTAAAAAAACAATTCCAAAATTTTATGGTTTATTTCAATATTTTTTTTTCCATTACCACCTCATCCATTGCAAAGTCTTCCCTAATTATAGATTTGGAGTATAAGTTTGTAAAATCCCTCATATTCACTTGTGAATGGATCTATAAAGGGAATGAAATTGGTTGATCTTGAATTTATTAATCATCTTAAAGGGACTATATTTGATGTTTCAATGCATGTTTCATATTTTTATGGGATAATACAAATCATATATGTGATAACTATAGGATGTTGGGGAGGTTATGGACTAGATTAGGTATAGTGAAGGACTCCTCCTCTTATGGATTTACTTGTTGATGATTATCAAAATAATTTTATAATATTATATTTACGAATATAACATAAATGATATTTCATGAGGATATAGGTTCATTCTTTGATATATTAGTTCCTCCCAATTTATGGTATTCACTTGGTTTACTAATTTCCTTATCATATGATCATTGGGTTTTATGCCTGCATGTATAGGACATCGTTCAAATCTTATTCTTCTTCTAGAAGATTATAAAAACTATGGATCAACCATTTTAGTGGTGTACGCAAATTTACCTGCACGGAATCAAGCATCATTTAGATTATATCCTAAAAATAATTCATTCTTATAAATTCTGCTTCAAAATCCTATGGAAGGGGCGTTAATTTAAGAGATTATTTTAATTGACATATTTATTATTCTTAATAAATATATATATATATCAAAAGGTTTTTCACTATAGTAGTGATAAAGTACCTTTATACCTAATGTATTTAGAATGAAAGGGTTTAATTCCATGGATCCTCAAACCTCAAATGTGGTCGATCCCACATCCCTTTCTGAAAAGGGTGATATTGTTGCTACTATTATTTAGGGGGAGACACCAAATGATATTGAAAATGTTTAGGTTCTTGAGTTCTATCATATGAATTAATGTTCAGTCTATATTCATTCAAACTACATTTTATTTATTCATGAAATTGGTTGTGTATTATACTTTGACCATCATATGACATCCTTTGGGAATTTTCCAAATGATGTAAACTCCCATGAACAACTAGGGTACATCAAGGGAATCTATAACATTTATTATTCATAATATATATTGTTTATGAATATTTCTAATAGAGTATTCATATAAAGCTATATATATTGTTAGTAATCTCATACCTTCCTCAAAGTGAGGAAATCTGTGACCTCGTTGTTTTAAATATTTTTAATTAGAGAGGTCAAGTATAGTTGTCTTCCTCAACATGAACTCCCTCATTAAATATTAGCAATTAGAAACCAACCCAACAAGAAGATTTATATACTACAAAACTAATGGTCTTTTAGGGGTTTCAAGAAATAATTAAAGCCTTTATACTTCTTATTTCTTATCTTTTACCATCATGGGACCACATTGAGACACAAAGTGTGTTAGGTTCTGCTCTATTCAATGAATTCCATTGAATATGGAGAAGGTGGGATCTGCAAAATTATTAAAATGAGTAGTAACAGACACATAATAAGTATAAAACTATCTATCTAGATAAATAGCACATTTAATCCATCCATGGATTCAATTTGAGAAGAAATGGACACAATGGTTTCAAGGATGTAATATAGAAACATTTTCAAGTACAATGTCTTTAAAGGAGATACATTAAGTGTTTGATATGGTCAGATAATCTATATTGACTATTTATATCCATTTTGATCTTGATTGGGGTATCTTTATTTATGGTAAATCAAATACTATAGTTGATGAAAGTAATTATGGTTTTCAGACACCGTGTTTAAATACAAAAATGATATGGACCCAGACCTAGTTGGGTGGTTATAATCTACTCTTACAAGTGGAGTAGATCCTTTTGATTGAATATATACTAGATAATCAACATTTTCCACTTTCTACGAATTTTAATCAGTAGAAATATATCCTATAATTAGTTTGGTATTGGGATGATTTATTTCTTACATCTCTACTTCATATTTCAAGAATATTTACTCAACATGATGTGATTTAACCTCCTTGGGTGGTGATTGGGATATAGATATAGCCACACCAAGATAAATTATTATGATCTAACCATAACTGATCATTTATAAGAAATCATATATTTAGATTTTATTTCTAGTTTTAGGTGAAAACTCCTTCATTTTTTGTGTAAACCAATTATAGGTTAGATTTATGTTCATATTGCCCTTCCATGTTGGGGTTATTCAATGATTTAATTTTGATATCAATGACAATGAAATATATTGACTTATATTACATAGAAAGAATCATTTCCTTATTCTCATCAATGTAGTAATGGTATTTTTTACCCTCAAAATATCTACTGTGTTTTGTTATGTTACCCTTCATAACATTATTCATCTGGGTGGACCATGTTGTCTCATGAAAACTAAGAGGATTCAGATGACCTCTTTTAAGAATAAATAATGGGGGGGGGGGCTTTAGTAATCTTCATTGAGTGCAACACTAATGAATGATATAGTGAATATAAGGGGACGATCTATAAGGTTATTTCATGTGCTGATTTTTCCATCATAAAAAGAACTGTTTTCTTAGAGGAGGAGGAGGTAATATATATTTTACCAGCACTATGAGATAAGTTTAACATGGTCTGTACACCATAAAATCCAGAAGATGTTGTAGATTAAATTATACATGGGTTAGTGGTGGTTGTATAAATGACCACATCCTTATTGGATAGCGTTTCTCCTATACTGTTATGAATGAAACAACAATCCTAGATCTCCTAATTTTTCGTGTAAATAATAAGGAATGGGTTGAATAAATTTTATTCATAGATTGATAACTACATTCAATTAAAAAAATTATTTGTGGTTTTAGGTTTCTCATTTCACAAATGGTGATCCTTCATTACCTTGATGGATTATTTATATGAGAGTCTTGCAATATATTTCCCATATTGAATTCATTGTTTCTAAGATTTGGGTACCATGGGAATTAATTATATAGACTAATGTTTAGACATCGAGCTTATTCCATATACCCAACATGTGGTGATGGCATTACATGTTTTGTTTCATGAAAATCTAGGTTGACTAGTAACATAGGTGAAATTTAAATCCCCAAAATTTTTCATAACCATAATTAAAACATTTTTTGGGTCAACTATATTCATCTATAGAAGTGACATAATTTAATTTAAGAAATACTATTTTTGATTATCAGGATGAATTTACAACATAATATTATAGGCCACTAGGAAAACAGAGATATCAACCAGAAAATATGACTCCCACATCACCATGATGGGGTTATAATATTCTAAATTCGGTATAATCCATTCCTTGAGATGGTGGAGATTCTGCCATAGATTTTGGAATATGTAAGGTATGCATTCTTATTTTAATGAGTGGGTGAAATTACTCTAGGTAGTGTCTATGGGTCAGAACATGACTGTTATGTTATCTTCATATAATAATTCACACAAAACCATGAAATTATTATCATCCATAGGTACAGACTATTTGACCTGAACTGGCAATAATGATTGTTTCCCTTCAAATTTTCAAGGATAGATAGAAAATATGGAAACTCCTTGATTGTATCAGAGGGTAAAATATCTGTGGTAGGTGGATATAATAATCACATTCCTAGAATATCCTTTGGCTAGAAAGGGAATTCACTATTTAGTAATGAGGGTCTTAATGTAGTTTGTCTAAATCCCTTTTATGACTCTCGACATGATATAAATAAAAGGGTTGTGTCAGTAATAAGAGGACCTTCACAAAGAATATTATTTCATTATAGGGAGGACCTTTATAATGAGAACCATGTGGAGGACCTCTACAGTTACTATATTGGTTTCCACAAGGAGGACGTGTGAGATTACTATCAATTAATGGATATACATGGGGATGTCATTCTTGGATACAAACCTTTAATATTTTTGGAGAACCTCTTCAACTTCATCCATAGACAGGACCTCAATAGATGGACTTCACATAGCAATTAGACAAACCTATGTGTTTGGTAATCTTGGGAGGACATAGAATGCTGTTTATATCTATGTCATTGTGTGGAATTTCTTGTCAATTTTTTAATTCCCTTATTGATGAGGAGTTAATAGATTTTTTGATTTACCATTGAAACATACGAATGGGACTAAAGAACATCTACATTGATTAGGGAAATAAAAAAATCCATGTACTATGTTATATAATGCCATTGAGAATACCTCCAAGATATTCATGACTAGTTGATTGGGTTTGAAACCTCAATCTTGATTATATTCACATGTTTAAGGAAATAGAATTTGGGAGTAGAAACCCTCCTACTCAATGTCCTGCCTATTATTATGGTAAATAATCCTTTTTCTAGTCTTGAAACACGGTTAGAATATAACAATCTACTTCCGGGGTAAGTTCAAGAATATAAACCCACTTCTAAATGAGTGTCATTTAAATATTCGAGTGTGCCTCATATTCCTAGGTATGAGTATGATCTTGACCCAATGTTATTGTTGGAGAATATTATCATACTCTTCTTAGGAAATTAGGGGTATCATAATTCTCTAAAAGAATTGATGGAACGTGTGGATGAGATCTTATGGTAGTTGTGGGGATGTAATCCTACTAGATGATAAATTTTCTTTATACCAAAGAAATCAATTTGGAACATAAATTTGGCCCCAACCCCTTTCATCATTCCTTTCTATGATATACAGAATATCCTTTCTAATGGGAGCAAGTATATGGTCTCACCCCTAAGTATCCCCCATGATGGGTAAAAGAGATTATTCTATATCAACTAGATAATTAATAAGGTCATTAGTTATAATTTCCCTAAAAATCTGTCAATGATCATATTGAGTGGGAGTAGAATTATAATCCTACCCAAAATTATAATTCCCTGGGATTTTAGTAAGAGGTATTTTTTAGGTAAATATTTTACAGAATATCTTATAGAATATGAAATAAAAAGCAAATATGAGTCACAACATATTAAATGGATATTTTTTAGAAAATAATAACTATTATAATACATCTAGTAAATAAAAATATAACAATCAATTAAAAAAGTCTTTTACTTCGAAAATAAATAATTAATATGAAATAATGTTAAAAAGAACAGTTTTTCAAATAATTATTTTTAAATTTTTTCAATATATTATCCTAAAAAATATAATTGATTACTTTTAAAACATGTTTATGATAGAATTTAACATTTTAATTTATGAACTAATATATTAAATTTAATTTAATTAATAATATTTATGTAATAAAATTAATAAAAATTAGTGTTTAAAAGGTCATTTACTATAAAAGTGAGTTTTTATATTTCTTATTTTCACTTTAATGTTAAATTAATAAAATTTTGAAATTAGATATTATTAAATTCAGTCCTAATTTAGGTTTAGAATATAAAAATTTGGTAATGTATTTCAAAAAATATTATTTTTAAAAAAATAATTACCAAGGTAAATTTTTAATCATGGTTAATAAATGTAAAAATTGATAACCTAAAGTGGATTGAATATGATTAGGTTTAAAATAAACATAGAGCTACGAAAAGAATTTTTTTTGTGTTGTATGTTTATACCCACATATCAAACCAACCTTTCCCCACATTACCACTTAACTACTATGTGATTCCATCATTAACCCTTACCTAACCATTCAATTCCAAGGATTTATTTTCTGTTTGAAATTATAACATGACCTGAATTCTCCCAACTCGAGCCACACCAATCATAAAACATTCTCTTGAATCCATAAATATTTTACATATTCTATAATAAACATACACTTTTTGCTTCCCTTGGTTAAAATAATGTTCCTCAACTCCTCTATTTCTAATAATTCGTTTCAGAGAATACTCAAATCGTCAACGTGAGTATTTTCCACTACTTATTATTATTTTTATTTATTACCATAATCCACCATTATACTAATATTTTCTAAATAGGATAATATAATGAAATAATTTCCATTATTATACTTAAATTTTTTATGTTAATTTAACAACCATTATCTATCTCGGTCACATCTATTCAAAAAATGAAAATGTCTCAGGTATTATATACATACTACGACCTCTATGAATGATGTGTTTTAATTTTCATCACATCCTTGCATTTATGTTTAAAAATGGGTTTTTAATGAATAAATATTCTATTTATAACATGATTAATATTATAAAAATTTAAATCAATTTCTACCTTCTTTCTATTCAATGGAAAATGAAAAATCTAATGTGTGTGCATGTAGACTACCACCTCTATAAAGAGATGTATATAAGTTTTCATCGCGACCCTAATTGTATGATTATCAGAATATATATAATTAAATAAAATTATTTTTATGAAAATAATACAGTTTTTTAAATTTTACATTAATATATAATCGATTATTAACGTATCATTTTTATTCATAAAAAATTGTCGAAAGATGCTCATCACTGATTACGTCTTCATTAAACATGACTAATATTATTTTAGTTTGAAATTATAATTTTTTAAATAATTATAAATAATATATTATAGTAAATTTGGTAATCTAGGAATGATAAAATTGTTATAAAATAATGGGGATCATCATCAGTACTTAAAAGTAGACTCAAGAGAATCTAAATCTGTAACATTTGATGATGAAAATAAATTACAACTAACTAATAAATGTATATTAAATGATTATAATTGGAGAGTATATAGGGTAATTTATATTTATAAGGTTATTTAATATATCAGTAATATTTTTATGTATATTATAATTAATTTTAATGTTATTTGAGAATGTTGAGAGTAATTTTAAGGGATTCTGTAAACTCAAGTCTCATTTTATTGAGTTATAATGATTCTTCTTGATCTTATTTCTTCCAAGTTTCAATTCTCACAAAAATGGTTGTATTATAAAAAACATTATCCATATATTTTTTTAAAAATAATTTTATTCTAAGAATATTCCTTGATGAATTATTCCTCTAAAAGTCATTATGTTCTTAAGAATAATTCACATCTTCTTCAATAAGTTGTTTTTCATCCTTTTCCATGTTATTTCATTCTGATTTTTTTACATTATTATTTTAATATTAAATAAGTATTATATCACATGAAATTTTAGATTTTATTTACCTATTTTCAAAATAATTGTTTTTACACATTGAATCATTTGTGCATCACTAAAGGTATTTTGGAAGAATAAAATAGATTTTCATTTCGTGATAATATATTTTATCTTCCATTCATAATTTTTGACTAATTCACTATATCTATGGTTGAACCCATTATTGCATTCTATTAAAAAAAATCATTTTACCTTTTTGGAAACCTATCTTTTAATGTGACTCATAACTATGTATTTTTATGATAATGTTAAAAATGTATTATGAAATATCTTTCTATGATTTCACATATATTATAATATTTATATCTAATATACATATCTCATTTAGAGATATGTATTATGAATAATTCACTATATTCGATTAGGAGATATATTATTTATGTGAATGAATGTTTTTTCAACTTACTTAAATATTATTCCAAATTTTTTATGATAACATTTAAGGAGTGATATGAATCCTAATTCCCTTGGATTTTCATGATATGTTCTATGAATAATTTTTTGTGGATTAAATGTGTCTAAATTATAATTATTTAATGGTTCAGTTCTATATAACCATCCAATGATTTGGGTAATGCATTATATCACATGAGATAATAATTGGGAAGGAGTAATGATGCTCAATCTTCTATAGAAGATAAGTTATGATGCAGAATCCACTATGGGAACTGGGTTACAATGCTTGATCCGCCAAGAGAAATAGTAAAAAAATGTAAGATTAACTATGTTGTGATTTTTATGATTATATTTTTTCAACATTCATATGTTATACTCCTATGCTATGAACATGGGAAGTGATTATTGTATGGTTCTTCCATATAATTTTTCCATTTTATATGTTTGATCATTTAAGATTACATATCATTTTAATGAATTTATTATATGTTTTTCCCATATTGTTCGTTTCAGCTCATCCCATTCTTATTATTTTTATTTCCCATGTTATGATTATGTGTATAATATATATGAAGTCTTGAAGGTAGTCTAGTGTAGTGTGATTATGGATAAATGTTAACAACCATTGTCATTTAAGGTTCTTATCAAACTAATATCAAATACACTAAACATAATGGTTCCCAAGATTTTGTGATATTGTTATGATAGATAATATAAATATTAAATATATGAATTTTTATAATGATTCATATATCCTTGCATTAAAGATATTATGACAAATATGTTTTTATCACAATATCTAGGAGTCATGTTTCGTGGATACTATGATGGTATCAATTCTAGTTTTAGTTATTTTTTGGGATTAATTTAAATTTTTTGTCTTTAAAAGGATATATATTTATTGAATAAACTTGTTATAATTCTATATATTGGTTAAAATTATGAAATTTTGGAAATGAAGAGATTATATAATTTTATGAAAATGGGATCCTTGTCTTGATACAAACAAGTGTATTTATGCTACATAATAGATTTTCTAGGAGTAATATACATAAAATGGATAGTTGGGTGTTTACAAGATCATAAACTCATGTATAATAAAGAGTCATAATTGCATACTTACTTTGACACTCATGGGATACATTATTTGGTCAATTAATATAGGATTTATGAAAAATCAATAGTGACAGTAATATATTTATCTTAGAAAAACTAATATGAAATGATCATGGATAACATGGAATAAAACATAAAGATATATATGGTATGATACATGTAAATTGATAGGTTCATTTAAGGATAGAGGAAAATTTTAATTCATAGAACATTAAATTTAATGATTTTTATGATTAAAGTATTTTTTTAAAAATCATGATAATTTTTGTATATATATTTGTGGTTTGGTTGATAAATATATAAGAACCTAGCATAAATTAAACTAGATGTCACCAAAAGTATCATAATATAGGATAAATTTTCATAGTGGAATACATCTTAAGATTGATTTATCATATTCATGTGAGAGTTTTTTGGAAAAGATATTATCATTATAACTATTTTGATTTTAGTATTTGGTTAAAAAAACATCATAAAATTGTTTATTAGAAAGGAATGTCTTTATAAACTAAAATTTTTTATAGGTAGACAAAGAGGGATCTTTAGAAAAAAAGCTAGACAATCTCAATATAAACCTATTATGAATGAAATTGTGATTTCTATAGTCATACAAATTATATTTAGTTAGAAATTTTATCTTTAGTTTTTTTGTGTAACTGATAACCTTATCTATTTTCTTTAGTGAGTGAAAATTAAAATTTTTAGGAATGAATTGTTTTAATGGGGATAATGTTACCCCCTTATATTCAAGTAATAGTTATTCTTAAAACAAATACTATATAGAATAGATTATCGAGCACACAACACCGAACTAAAAAAAGAAAAGAAATATTAGTCGAAAATTATATGGGTAATTATAATAATAATAAATCCTCTTGTAAATGAAATCATAGTAATAAATTTATAAAACATTACATTTAAAAAAAGAATAATTAATATTATTTAATGTAAAAAGGATTTGGTTAAAAGGTAATTTTTATAGTGTTTTCTATTTTATCATAAAACCTAAAATTGATCACTTGTAAAATATGATTATGATAATATATAAAATTTCAATTTATTGAGTAATATAATAACATTTATATAATTATTAATATATATGAGATAATATTTGCACCCTTAAAAGTTAAAAGGTCATATTTCTATAAAATATTATTTTCTTTATATTATGTATTTTCATTTTAAAGTTAAATTATAAAATTTATAAATTCAATAATATTAAATTGAGTCATTATTTGGATTTACCATATTAAAATATAGTTGAATTAGTGATATTATATTTTTTATAATATAATATTTACCATAGAAAATTTTTCATCAATTTTAATAATAGTAAAAAGGGTAATCTTAGGTTGATATAATTTTCTTATGTTTACTTGAATCATAAAAATTATAGAAAAAAAATTTTAGTTTTGAAATTCAAACCCATTTGTCTCAAAAACTATTCCCCACCTAAACCACCTATTTCTTATTTGATTTTAACTTTACCGCTTACCTAAATTTCCATTCAAAGGATTTTTCCTCCTCTACCCCTATAGAAGGACCTCTCTTCCACCTACCTCAAGCCATAAATATAATTCAAAATTATTTAAAAACCCTGCACTTATAACCACTCTTATTGTCCCCTTATACATTACCCATCCCTTGTTTACAAATATTTTTCCTTGGTCCTCCATTTTCAAGAAGTCTTTAAAGAGAAGACTCATGTCCTCAACATGAGTATTATCCACTCCCTAGTTTTTTTATTTATATTTACAATCCAAAAATGTAAAAAACTATTAATGAAAACTAATATAATTAAATCAGTACCATTATTACTCTTAAATATTAATATATTATTGGAACAACCATTATATATATCATCCCCATCCATTCAAAAAATGAAAATGACATTCATGTTACCTGTGGACTACCACCTCCACGTATGATTTATTTTATTTTCCTTTAAAACAAAGAATGTATAGTTTATAATGGTTATTTAATGAATAAGTATTATATTTATAACATTGGTGATATTATGAAAATATAAGTTAATTTATACGTTCATTTTATTCTATGAAAAATAAAAATTACGTCTTGGTGTATGTGCTGATTACCACCTCCATGGAGTGAGGTATTTTATTTTTCATCACCATTATAATTGGATGTTTCTATGAATGTATTAATCAATTATTTTTTAATTAAATGATAAAATTTTATTAAATGGTTATTTTAATAGTAAATATGATATTAATATTCCAAATCGTTTTTTAAAATATTACTAAAACAATCTTGTCACTAATTATGTCTTAAAAAATATGAAATATAATTAGAATGGATTGAAATTTAATTTTTTATAAATTATTAAAAATAATATATAATATTACCTTTTCTAATCTAGGAATTATTTTCTTTTAAAAAAAGGATGGGGATCAACAACAACTTTTTGAATCATGCATGAAACAACAAAAAATTTCTCTCATCTAATGTCCAAAAAAAATTAACTAACTAATAATTTTTGAATAAATCATTATAATTAAATATTATGTAGGGTCATATATACGAATGAATTTATGAAATAGGTAATTTATATGGTTTTATTTGTTATATAAGTGTTTAAATAACTTTTGTGTAATCCGAGAGTAAATGTTAGATATTTTGTAAACTCAAATATCAATTTTTTAGATCATATGATTCTTCTTGAACATATTTATAACATTATTGGTTTATAAAACCCTAAAAATTTTATAATATGATACTCTATTGTTATATTTAAGGGTAATTATAGTTTTTATTATGAGAATATTTAGCGAATTTTCCTCATAAAATCATAATGTAGCTAAGAATAATTCCCAAAATATAGAGGGAAAAACCAAGGAGAGACTAAACTCATATACTGGTCCTTATTAATATCCCAAAAATCAAAATTAAAATTACCTCCTCATCATAAGGGTCCCAATACTATAGAAAGATCATTAATCTGACATACAGTTTGAAATATATGGATCTTTTTGTAAAAAGGGGTTGGTGGGGTACGACTCTGGACCATCCCAGTCAGACCGAAAAGACTCGACTCAGCCCAGGGTCTGCCAACCCATCTCAAGTTCCACCTGGTCTAGCGGGTATGAACTGACCCACCACGTCAACCCTGCCCATTGGCCTGGCCTAGACCGGCTTGGTCAGCCACGACTAACGGCGGCGGCCCGCCCCAAGGCACTGGGCCCAGACTAAGATCATCCCACATGAACATCCCAGTTTTCTAGAGTGGGCCGATCATCACCACCTAAAATTTAGTGGGTATTGTATACCACCTGATTCCAATTCGATGGGTCACCACTACGGTACAGCTAGACTACGACCTCCAGTCACGTAACATGGCTCGCAAGCCTCATCCGTCGAACCGCTGCCAGCCATTGTCTGTAGCCTATAATCACCAACTCTGGTGGATGTTACATGCCTCCTTCACTACTAAGTGCCACCTCCAACCATCATGAGTGTTCCTGTGGGGGTGTTTCATGTTCCACCAGATGTGATATATTGGTTTTTTCTTCAATTCGGAAGATGTTCTCGAGTCATCGGGTCACGTTCTTCATTGACAAGGGTTCAAAATTTTGCCATGATCCTTGTCAGGTAAATGTTTCTTGAACACTGATATCTCATGCACTACCTCAAACTATTCTCCACCATCATCGTCACACCTCCATCGTGATATGTCCATCAAAGATATGTGATATCGGATCATTTCACCCTGGGTCAATTACGCAATGATCGATCGATTGCCAAAAGATGAGCCGTAGGAAAGACTAAGAATGTCCATGACGAATGAAGAATGGTGGGAGAAATGACATGAATCAAAAAAAGGGATGGACCTCGATCTATTTAAGTGTTGATTGTAAGGACCCATAATTTTTAGGTAATTATTTTTTATTAAATAGGAATTTTTCGAGTCAATAAAAATTAACGGCGCATGAATCTCAGGATCGGTGTGACCGAAATCAATTTTTGAAATTTTGTTCAGGTACGATCAGTAAACGTACGAGCGGGTTTTCATAACATTTGAACCGCTGCTTGGAATTGAAATACAAGGGCACCATTGAACTCATGGTGACAATATTATCTTATGAAGGCTTTCACCTCGAAGTCAGTTGATCAAGTATAAAAGTTAGTTTTTGGGTTTTTAGTAAACTTATTAAGTAAAAATAAAGTAGTGTAGCGTTATTTTTATTTGATGGTTAAAGCCTCCATGTGGAAGTTGGAGGTGGAGACCACCACACCTTAACCTCTGAGGAGAGGTTATGATTGTGGGTCCCACCCAAACCTAGCATCCCACGGGAGGTTACGATGTGGGGACCACCCCGGACTAAACCCCCCTAATAATGGCAGGAGGGGAAAACCTCTCAACTCCCCTCATTAATGTGGGAGAGTCTCTCTACCCCCTCCTTTAATGTTCCAAATTCTCCTCTTTAATTTATTGTTCCAACCATGTGAATTAATTAAGTGGAGCCAACTTAATTAATTCACCCTTTTTGAATTATTATGCCAATGATAGATTTTATATTCTATTGCCTTGGCTTCATATTCTTTTGGGTTGGAAATAGGTTGTGAAAGGAGGATTAGAGCTTTTGAGAGAAAATCTCTCACCAACGAAGAACGAAGAACACTCCCAATGAAGAATGCCTTTGACTACAAAGAACGATCTCCATCAAACATCATCCATAGACTCATATCGACGTGGGACATCATCAACTGACTTTCCCTCCTCATCGACATCAAAGAATTGACGCATGAGCTTGGGAATGGAAGTGTACGATGGATGCAACAAAAGACGATAACTATGTCTTCTTCTCCTCGACTCCGTCGATGAACAACGATCAAAGGTATGGGTTTGATCTTTGTTAATTGTTTTATTTTCTTACTTTTCCTTAAAAAATTAATAATCAAAGCCGCATTCTATCACTCTAACATGGAGGGTACGGACCGAACAAACATGGCCCGACCCCCCTCTGCCTATCATTGTGGATTTTTACGCTAATCGTGGCATGAGTATAGGTTGAGATATTTTTCATCAATGATTTTATAGGATTGAAGGAGACATCCAGAGTAGTTCATAAATTCATCCGAATCATGAATCGGGCCACCATAACTCGTTTGGTGACCCGCAGATGGGTTGTCGGCAGTCGGAACTGGGAAACGTCACCGGCGACGAAGGGGCAGGTTGCCAGCACTCTGGTCAGTCTTTTGGATGGCAGTGGTGCAACTGAACCACTAGAATAGTAGGCTGCAGCCAACGAGCTGTGGCGGTGCAGCGGCGGTCGACATAAGGCTAACATAGAGAAGAACTGGTGGTCCGAACAGCTGGGTTTCCAGGGAAGGCGCAATGCAGTGCACACCGTACTTTGGATCAAGGGGTCGTAACCATGGTCATGGAGGTGTGGGATGAGTGACTATATCATCCTGTCATGGGAGGAGTCATGACACAACCGCGCCGAGTGGGAGGCGGCTGGCCGCTCAGCCAGTCGGGAGGAGCAGGACTCGCCACGGGGGTCCCGCGTGACAAATATCGGCGCCACGTGGTGATGGTTTTGAACCCCCTAAATGGATAAGTTATTTGAGATTTCAGGGGTCCTGTAATCACCCCACCCCCCAGACACGGCTAGGGCAGACCCCATGGGCCACCCTCCATGAGCCTCACGTGGGCCAATCCTAGTGCGGGTCAGAACCAGCACAGGTCGGACCCATCTCAGGCCGAACCCAGCGCAGGTCGGGCTGCCCACATGAGTTGTGCCACCCCCATGGATCTGGACAGACGCGTGGACTGGGTCGAGCCCCAGTCTGGACCTGGGTCGGGCGAGGTCAGGCTGGGATGGTCCAACTGGGTCGGACCACACCCAGACTAGCTTGACTTGTTTCCACTCTTTTGACCGTAACTGGAGCGATGAGCGTCCGATTGACGAACATACTATGTGCAATAGAAACCATGCAGGGGGATGGTTCATTTGGTATACAACACATGACTATTGTACATATTTGGGGTATGGCCAGCTTGGATCGAACGTATATCCAACCGGTCCCTCAGAACAGAAATGCCAATAACTCTCAGATCGTACGTCGGTTTGACGCACCGTCTATCGCATTGGGTTTCATTTGGAATGAAGGATCTTTTGGATACATCAACATGGATTATCATGACAGTTGATGTTTAGAAACTTGGCTTGAGAAGCGGAGCCTCCAAAAATCAAGCATGCTTTGTGCGGAACCATGTGGTTGGCTACGCTTTGACTGCTCTTCCTAGATCCTACGTGGGTTCGACAGGTCTGACTATTATTCCTAGATCCTATGTGGGTTCAACAACACTGAATACTATTACAGGATCCTATGTGGGATCAACAACTCTGACTACTCTTCCTGGATCCTACGTGGGTTCGACAGCTCTGACTACTATTCCTGGATCCAATGTGGGTTCGACAGCACTGATTATTGTTCCTGTATCCTACATTGGTTCGACAACTCTGACTACTATTCTTGGATCCTATGTGGGTTCGATAACTCTGACTATTGTTCCAAGATTCTACGTGGGTTTGACGGCTCTGACTACTATTCCTGGATCCTATGTGAGTTCGACAGGTATGACTACTCTTCCACTACGGGAAAAATGGGTATTTGCGACGGGTTATTTGCGACGGGATTTATTCCCGTCGCAAATAGTCCCGTTAAAAACTTATTTGCGACGGGGGTCTTTACCCGTCGCAAATAAGTAGTCTTTTGCGACGGGATAGGCTTCCCCGTCGCAAATAGTTTTCCCGCGCTTTGGCGCCAAATCGCGGGAAAACTATTTGCGACGGGGAAGCCTATCCCGTCGCAAATAGTTTTCCCGGGCTTTGGCGCCAAATCCGGGGAAAACTATTTGCGACGGGGAAGCCTTTCCCCGTCGCAAATAACCGGCGGCGGTAAAAGGTATTTGCGACGGGAATAGACGGGTCCCGTCGCAAATAACTATTTACCGGTTGACCGTAATAAATGCGGGCGAAGGTATTTGCGACGGGATTCCCGTCGCAAATGGACCCGTCGCTAATAATCTAACCTATAAATACCCCCATCCCTTTTTTTCAAATCATTCTCATTCTCCACCTTCTTCTGCTCTAAAATTTCTATTTCTAAATTTGAGTTTTTGTTCAGTTTAATTTTTTTCTTCGGAGCTGTTATTAAAGTTTTGAAGAACGATCAGAGCTCATCAATTTTCAAGGTATTTATGTTCATTTTAATTTAATATTTATTTTTAATTTTGTATTAATTTCAATTATTTTTGATTAGTTGTAATTTAATTATGTTTATATTGTTTTCTTACTTAATAAATTTAAATTATTAGTATTGTTCATAGTTAATGGTAATTAGGAATAATTTGTAATAATTTTTAATAATTATGAATAAATATTAATAATTAGTAATAATTACCAATAATTAGTAATAATTAGTAATAATTAGTAATAATTAGTAATAATTAGCAATAATTAGTAATAATTAGTAATAATTACCAATAATTAGTAATAATTAGGAATAATTAGTAATAATTAGTAATAATTACCAATAAATAGTAATAATTACCTATAATTTGGAATAATTACCAATAATTAACAATAATTAGTAATAATTAGTAATAATTACCAATAATTACCAATAATTTGTAATAATTAGTAATAATTACCAATAATTGCCAATAATTACCAATAATTGCAAATAATTAGGAATAATTAGTAATAATTAGTAATAATTAGTAATAATTAGTAATAATTAGGAATAATTTGGAATAATTAGTAATAATTAGGAATAATTAGTAATAATTAGTAATAATTACCAATAATTAGTAATAATTACAAATAATTAGTAATAATTACCAATAATTAGTAATAATTACCAATAATTAGTAATAATTAGCAATAATTAGTAATAATTAGCAATAATTAGTAATAATTACCAATAATTAGTAATAATTAGGAATAATTACCAATAATTAGGAATAATTACCAATAAATAGTAATAATTACCTATAATTTGGAATAATTACCAATAATTAACAATAATTAGTAATAATTTGTAATAATTACCAATAATTACCAATAATTACCAATAATTGCAAATAATTAGGAATAATTAGTAATAATTTGTAATAATTACCAATAATTACCAATAATTACCAATAATTGCAAATAATTAGGAATAATTAGTAATAATTACCAATAATTACCAATAATTTGTAATAATTAGTAATAATTGCCAATAATTGCCAATAATTGCCAATAATTGCCAATAATTACCAATAATTGCAAATAATTAGGAATAATTAGGAATAATTATTAATAATTAGTAATAATTAGGAATAATTAGGAATAATTAGTAATAATTAGTAATAATTAGTAATAATTACCAATAATTACCAATAATTTGTAATAATTTGTAATAATTGCCAATAATTACCAATAATTGCAAATAATTAGTAATAATTAGTAATAATTAGGAATAATTAGTAATAATTAGTAATAATTAGGAATAATTAGTAATAATTAGTAATAATTACCAATAATTACCAATAATTACCAATAATTACCAATAATTACCAATAATTACCAATAATTGCCAATAATTACCAATAATTGCAAATAATTAGGAATAATTAGGAATAATTAGGAATAATTAGTAATAATTAGGAATAATTAGTAATAATTAGGAATAATTAGGAATAATTAGGAATAATTAGGAAAAATTAGGAATAATGAGGAATAATGAGGAATAATGAGGAATAATGAGGAATAATGAGGAATAATGAGGAATAATGAGGAATAATGAGGAATAATGAGGAATAATGAGGAATAATGAGGAATAATAATCAGGAATAATCATCAGGAATAATAATCAGGAATACTCAGGAATACTCAGGAATACTCAGGAATACTCAGGAATACTCAGGAATACTCAGGAATACTCAGGAATACTCATGAATACTCAGGAATACTCAGGAATACTCACGAATACTCACGAATACTCACGAATACTCACGAATACTCACGAATACTCACGAATACTCACGAATACTCACGAATACTCAGGAATACTCAATAATACTTAGCAAAAAAATTATATTATCAATATTTATGAAAAAGATATTAATATTATTAAAATAATAAAAATTTATAAAATATTAAAATTATCAATATTCACAACAGATTTTTCTCTATTCTTAACATGTTCAAATCTTAAAGGGTCGTTAATTGTCAGGTCATGCGCAATAAAAAGTTTGTGTCAGCCATGTCCAATGTAAACTCTATAATTGTCCTTGCATGGTCGATCACCTCAAAAGTAATGTTGCAATCAGACAAACCAAGCCATTCCCTTCTTATCTATAAGAATCATCTCACATGAACCTTTACATAGACCATTCTTCCTTGAAAATTTAAGGGAAAAATAATGATATCCCCTCAAATTTTTAAGGAAAAATGATCTATGTAAAGGTTCATGTGAGATAATTCTTATAGATAAGAAGGGAATGACCTGGTTTGTCTGATTGCAACATTACTTGCGAAGTGATCAACCATGCAAGGACAATTATAGAGTTTACATTGGACATGGCTGACACAAAATTTTTATTGTGCATGACCTAACAATTGGCGACCCTTTAATATTTGAACATGTTAATAATAGAACAAAGTCTGTTATGAATATTGATAATTTTAATATTTTTTAATTTTTTTATTATTTTAATAATATTAATATTGTTTTTTCGTAAATATTGATAATATTTTTTTATTACTAATAATTAGTAAACGAAATCTGCTTGGATAATGAAGGGAAAATTTATAATCGTCTCCACAATGATGATTACCAAATTTCCTTTCATTATTCAAGCAGTTTTCCTTTTGCTAAGTATTGCTAAGTATTGCTAAATTAGTAATAAATAGTAATAATTAGCAATAAATTGTAATAATTAGTAATAAATTGTAATAATTAGTAACAATTAGTAATAAATTGTAATAAATTGTAATAGATTGTAATAATTAGGAATAATTAGGAATAATTAGGAATAATTAGGAATAATTACCTTATTACATTATTTGTATATTTTATTATTAATATTAAAATAATATAATTTTCTATATTATATACAATTCTCTTTTCTTCTGTGTTTTTTTTGTCTCCACATGTAATATTGGCATTCTTTTTCAAAATTATCAACCTACTCGCCAATGGGGAGGTGAAAGTGAATGTCAATATTACATGTGGAGACAGAATGTGAAACACACAGATGAAAGGAGAATTGTATATAATATAAAAAATTATATTATTTTAATATTAATAATAAAATATACTAATAATGTAATGATGTTATTATTATATAATTAATATTTATAAAAAAAAATTATATTAGTATTATTAAAAAAAATAAAAAATCAATATAATATTAAAATTATCAATATTTGTAACAGGTTTTTCTTTATTCTCAATATATTCAATCCTTGCTTGAGTGTTTTTTCTAACAAATTATTCAAAACCAGTAATGCTTTTATATTTTATAGAAAAATATGGAACAATGAGGTCGTCAACAGTAATTATTAGATGACCGCATATGGATAAATCAATGTAGAAATCCAAATGGTTCTGGTTTAAATCCAGTATATATAGAGGGTGTGGAATTTTTTTATCATTTGCGACATCAAATTCAGAATTTGTTTCAGAAGAAAAGATAAAAAGCCCTTGTAGAAAATGTGCATTGAGAACGTTTGACACGTTTGACAAAGTGGGGGAACATCTCTTGCATTTTGGTTTTCAAGCAGATTATGTTTTTTGGTATCAAAATGGTGAACGCAGTTCCAGAGCAGGTGATACCAACTTGATTCCAGATCCATCCCGGTTTCAAGATTTAGTACATGATGTTGCAGGTTCATCTGTTCAACATACAGAAACTCCGGCTGATATAGCTTCAAATCCTGAGTTGGGACCGTCTGAATTTTATGATTTGTTGAAGTCTGCTGAGGATGCATTATATCCTGGCTACAAGATGAGAAAATTAGAAGCAGTTGCAAAATTTATGGCTATCAAATCAGATAACGGAATGTCAAACACCTATTTTGAGCAGATATTTTCTTTGCTGAAAACACTGTTACCCGAAGGAAATATTTTACCTGCAAATTACTATGAAAGTAAGAGGTTGGTTCGAAATTTGGGACTTACTTGTCAGAAGATTCATGCATGTTCAAATGACTGTATTTTATATTCTGGGGAAAATGAGTCGTTGGATAGTTGTCCCACATGTGGGCAACTGAGATATAAAGAAGGACAACACGGGAAGTCTGGTTTGATTCCTGTAAAACAATTGAGATATTTTCCGCTTACATCCAGACTTCTGCGTTTATTCATGTCTAAGAATACAGTGACAATGATGTCATGGCATAAAGAGAATATTTCAACCAATAAAAGCTTGAATCATCCAGCCGATGGTGATTCATGGAAACATTTTGATAGAGTGCATCCATCCTTTTCTTTAGAAGCTAGAAATGTTCGACTGGGCCTTTCCACTGATGGTTTCTGTCCATTTGGATCTTATGGTAGTCAATATTCATGTTGGCCTGTTTTTTTAACTCCGTACAATTTACCTCCATGGATGTTGATGAAGGAGCCATATATCTTTTTGACTTTACTAATTCCAGGACATCCGAAGAAAAATATTTATGTTTATTTGAAGCCATTGATTGATGAATTAAATTTATTATGGAGTACTGGTGTCAGTACATATGATGTTGCAACGAAATAGAATTTCATACTGAGAGCAGCATTGATGTGGACAATAAGTGACTTCCTGGGTTTTGGGATGTTATCTGGCTGGAGTACACATGGTCAGAAATCATGTCCTTACTGTATTGGAGAGAACAAAGCATTTATGCTCATTCATGGAAAGAAACCTTGTTATTTTGACTGTCATCGCAGATTTCTTCCAACTGATCATCCTTTTCGCAGAAACAGATCTCATTTCAGAAAAGGAACAGCTGAAAGGGATGGACCTCCAAAAATGCTATCAGGTTCGGAGTTAAAATCGGTTGTATTTTCATTACCTCCCATCACTTTTGGTCCCACAATAAACCAACAGAAAATTTCTGGTTTTGGGAAAGAACACAATTGGATTAAACGTAGCATATTTTGGGATTTTCCATATTGGTCTGATTTGTTGGTCCGACACATGTTAGATGTCATGCATATTGAGAAAAACTGTTTTGATAATTTGTTTCATACAGTTCTGGATATTCCAGGAAAGAGAAAAGACAATGTAAATGCACGTTTAGATCTTGCCCAAATTTGCAGGCGTCCAGAATTGGAACTATTTGAGAATGTCAGAACAGAAAGGTTACTGAAACCAAAAGCAGCTTATACACTGTCTAAAGAAAACCGTTTATTATTTTGTCAGTGGATTGCAGATTTGAGACTTCAGATGGTTGTGCTTCCAATTTGGGTAGATGTGTAAAGAATGGTCATATTACTGGATTAAAAAGTCATGATTGTCATGTTATAATGGAGAGACTTCTACCCATTGGATTAAGAGGTCTGTTGAATTCTGTGATTTGGGATTCCATAACAGACATGTCTCATTTTTTTCGGGAAATTTGTGCGGCTACGGAAGATTATGATGCTCTAGGCAAACTTGAAAAAGATGTTGTTGTAATTATATGTAAACTGGAAAACATATTTCCGCCATCTTTCTTCGACTCAATGGAACATTTGATGTTACATTTTCCATATGAAGCCAAATGTGGAGGTCCGGTACAGTTTCGATGGATGTACCCATTTGAAAGATGCATGCAAAAATTGAAAAGAAAAGTACGCAACAAGGCATCTGTTGAACGATCTATTGCAGAAGCTTATTTGCAAGAGGAAATATCTTTTTTCTGCTCCCATTATTTTGAATCTGAGTATCCTTCAAAACACAACCGAATGGGATGGAATGAGAGAAATATTGATGAAATCGACAATCAATTATCTGTTTTCAACCAGTCAGAGCTTGGTTTTGGTGGAGTTTCTGAACGCTGGCTTTCAGATGATGAACATCATACAGCTCATACGTATGTTCTGCTCAACTGTGAAGAGATGACATCAGTTGTACTTTAAGTGTTTATATCACTTATTCTATCATTTATGTTACAGTAAATAACTTTGGTTTTTATAGGTTGTATGATAATCATATCAAGAAACAAATTCCACAAATTACAGCAGCTGCTCTCGAAGAACGTCGACTGAAAAATTTCTCTCAGTGGTTTCAAAAACTAGTAACATAAATTATTTATCTTTTAGCAACTCATTCAATGTATAGTTTACTATATTGATAATTATTTCACAAATTTTCAGGTGTCTCGACATGCTGATAAAATTGACAAACGGCTGTGTGTATTGAGTAACCCACCTTCCAAACCTGTTAAAACTTATAATGCATATGTGGTGAATGGATTTTGATTCCACACACATGCATATGGGGAATCAAAAAAAACAATGAACAGTGGAGTTAGCTTGAGAGGATCTCATCATCGAGAAAATAAAGTAGACTTTTATGGCATACTTGATGAAATCATTGAACTCTGTTATCTTGGACAACATTACATAACCATGTTCAAATGTCAGTGGTTGGATACAGAGAGAGCCGTGCGTGTTCATCCGACTCATGGAATCATCGATATTAAATGTAAAAGTGTTCTCGCAGTAAATGAACCATTCTTATTGGCTCAACAGGCATATCAAGTTTATTATGCAAAGTACTGTGCAACATCAAGAGACTTGACTGATTGGTGGAGTGTAATAAAAATCAAAATTCGAGACAATCAGTTTAGTCAAAGTGAATGTGCTTTCACTGATATGCAAAGAATTGAAGTTTTTCAAGAGAGTACTCAAAATCAATCTTTTTTACAAAGAGACATGAGTATCAATGACGACACCCCACATTTAAGAGTCGGTGATGACGATGATGTTAATGATGTCACACATGAATTTGAAATGGTAAGAGATGAAGCAACTGCAACTCAAATGGATATCGATGATGTTGAGGAGGAATATGAAGATGACATTGACATATATGAAGATGATGATGAAGATGAACACTGATAGAATTCCATGGTATTTATATACAATCATAATATGTATATATGTATATATAATAGTAATTATCAATTATTTTCTAACATTAACATTTTCTGTTTCAGATGGACGAGGCCACATTTCGTGAGTTGGCGGATGCTGACCTGCCTTTCGATGCAGATGAGTTGCTGGCAGATGACCCTCAGCCTGCAGGCGCTTCAGGGAGTACGCGGAGGGGGCGCGGTCTTGCACGATTGATGATTCCTGACCCCGTCCCCGAGCAACGTCCACGTCTTGGGTTTGATCCGCGCACCCGGAGGTGTGATAACCTGTGTGATAACCTGTGGATTTGACTAACATTTCATTAATCTATTCACATAATAAATGTTTATTATTTTTTTCAGTTTTCCGCATATAGCAGTCGGACAGGGCAGCGCTATTTTGCGCAACTATTTCTCTCAGCCGTGGACCACATGGGAGCAGATTCCCATTGATGTGCAGCAGGCCATGTTCGGCCATTGGTTGGTACGTACGTAAATAAATAATTTTTATTTTGAAAATTATTTCATTTCTAACTTGATATTTTGATTTTTTTTGTAGGGTTTATGGTATCCGATCGAGGATACCATGTGTGACGCCATCCACGAGGCATGGGAGGTGGCCATGCCTGATCGCCTTCGTCAGTTTTTGCACAATTTAAGAAAAGCTGCAATGAAGAAAGCAGGAGTGTCAGAATTTGAGGAGTCATGTAGAGCACACCGACCAGAGTATATTTCATCCCATGTATGGGATGGATTATGTGCGCACCAGTTGAGTGGTGCTTTTCAGAGGAGATCATCGCTGGGGAGGCAGAATCGGGGGAGACAGGAGGTGACTCATCGAGCTGGGAGTCGTTCTATCAGTACTAATAGACAACATCTGGTACGTACATTATTTATAAATATTTTATATAACTATAAATATTAACAGTTTATTTTGTATTCTTATAGGCTGTCGAGCACCCCGATATTACAGAGTACGACGTATATCAGAGGATGTATAGTGATCCTGGTACTGGGGATCTCAGAGGTGATCGTCAGCATCACATCGTGGTCAGTATTATTTGTTTTCAAGTTTAAAAATTAACTGCATATAATATATTCACAATTTTAATTTTAAATTACAACTATAGGAGTCATATGAGGCCGCAGCGTCACAGGCCCGGCTTGAGAGTCAGGCCGAGTCATCAGATCAGACCACCGCCCGTCAGTTTGATGAGGCGGCATGGATGCAGGCCACCCAGTATGCCTTCGAGAAGGGCCGGGTAGTTGGTATCGGCTCTCGACTGACTCCCGGAGATTATTATGGCAGTGCTACGATGTCGGCGTCCAGCTCGAGAGAAGCTCGTGCATCTTTTTCTACACAGTATGAGGATCAGTTGCGATCTCAGACTGCACAGATAGAGAGTCTCCGATAGGAGCAGGAGCAGATGCGTCAGCGGCATGAGGAGGAGCGTCGACGCCAGCAGCAGCTGTACGAGGAGCAGACGAGTCGGTGGCAGCAGCAGCATCAGAAGCAGATGGAGTACATGCGCCGACTCACTCATGCTTTAGGGGTGGAGTTTCCTCCACCACCATCTGCAGATCCCCCACCTCCCCCCTCCTTCAGATTAGAGTTTGTATTTCAGTTATAAAATTTGTGAAATCAAAATATTTTTTTTTCTATTCGTAGTTTCTGTCTCATTATAAAATATTAATAATATTATATTTTTAAATAACAATATTAATATGAATAATAATATTATTTATATTTTATAATATTAAATTTTATATATATATTAAAATTATATATATATATTAAAATTTTATAATATTATAATTTAATTATTTATTTGTAATACTTGAATTATTTTAATATTTGAATGTAAAATAATTCTACTATTTTTATATTAATTAAAATAACTTATTAATATTTTTTTATTTATGAATTATAATTGTAATATATTGTATTAATTAAATTATTTATTATTATTCTATTATTTTTTATTTTTGAATTATAATTCTACTATTATTATAGTAATTAAAATAATTTATTATTTTTATTTTTGAATTATAATTCTATTATTATATTAATTAAAATAATTTATTAATAATTTATTTTTTTTATTTTTTTTATAGTATTTGCGACGAGATACTATACCCGTCGCAAATACTATTATTATTAAGAGTTTTTTATTTTTTTTTAAAACGTATTTGCGATGGGATACTACTCCCGTCTTAAATACTAGTATTATTATTTTTTTTTATTTTTTTAAAAAACCGTTTTTGCGACAGGACCGTCGCAAAAGATATTTGCGACGGGACCCGTCGCAAAAACTGTTTTAAAAGTTTTTTACAAAAATACGGAATACTATTTGCGACGGGGAGAATTTCCGTCGCAAAAAAGGGCTTCAGCGTCGGGCCCGTCGCTGCCTATGTGCGTTTCATGAGTTCTAGTGCCAGATTCCACCCAGGTTCAGGGGCGAGACGGACCCGCAGACAACTGAGGATTGGCTGGAGGCTGTGGTGAGTGTCTTTAAACTGGTAGGGACACCATCCCACCTTATGGTGGTCCTGGCCATGAGTCTCCTTTAAGAACAATCAAGGATATGGTGGATCCTAATGCTCTAGGTGCATGATGAGGCGACACTACTTTTGGAAGACTTCGAGAGCCTGTTTCGGGTAGATTTTTTCCTAGCCACCCTACGTGCAGTACAGATACAAGAGATACTTCATCTGCAAGAGGGTAGCATGATATTGGCACTGTACTCAGTGAGGTCCACAAAACTCTCATGCTACTACACACATATGGTGTATGACCCATTATTCAGGGCCCGGATGTTCGAGCAGGGGTTTAAATGAGAGATCATGTCTTCGATGATCTCCCTCAGCATCCCGACGCAGGAGGCGGTGTTAGAGTGAGCCCTCTTAGTGGAGAGTTTCTTTTCTAAGCAGTCACCAGTAGCGAGACCCGCCACCAGGCGTCATGTAGTGTAGTTTTCTAAAGCTGGAAACAGACAGATGTCGCAGAGATCCAAGCGGAGAAGGCCATCTGGTGGACGACCTCAGGACACGGGTTTGGTTGTGTGAGGAATACAAGACAGAGTCAGTCATATGAGGAACATGCAGTGTTTCACATGCGGTGGGTAGGGTCACATGGTTCGTGACTATCTTGACCGCCATTCGGATGATCAGAAGAAGGTCTATGGACTACCCAGGTAGAGACAGATATTCGATTCTGGTGGTCTGAATAGCGTAGGAGGACGTGGCAGAGGAGCTGGTTGGGTAGTTGGCAGTGGGAGACGTTTCAAGGTGTTACTGCCACCACCACCAAGAGGTCCACCCCAACGAGAGGGAGCAAGTAGACAGGTGAGAGATTAGTTCCATGCAGCTGAGGGTCACAATCATGGCACTCTAAAGATGATTCGAGGTACGTTCTTTATCTTCTCAACCTTAGGTGCAGTTCATATAGACACAGGTGCAAGTCACTCTTTCATTTCCACTTCCCTCGTACGGATCTCGGAGAATCCGATAGAGCCTTTGGATCAATACATATGGCTAAGGACTCCTACGGGAGCCGACTCGATGGTTATGCATGGGTTATAGTAGTGTGAGCTTACTCTATGAGGTGAGAGCTTTATCTGGGATCTCCTAGTAGTGGTGTTGAGGCCATATGACGTCATCTTGGGTATGGACTGGTTATCTAGAGTCAATCCTTAGATCGAATGTATTTGTTGTAATGTGCGGTGTGCTCGAACGGATGGGACTTGGTTCACCTTCACTAGTGAGAAGGGATACCTTGCAGCATATGATGGAAATGCCGAGAGGAGAGTATAGTTGATCACTCATAAGTGGATTTCATTACCCTCAGAGTAGTTGATGAGGAGAGTCAGAATTGTCCTGTACTGGTGGAACAGTACGTAGATGTTTTCTATGATGATGTCATAGGTCTCCCTCTTTATAGAGAGGAGGACTTTTACATCGACTTGTACATTGGGATGGCACCGATATCTACACCAGCGTTTTGGATAGCTCCCACAGAGCTTCACGAGTAGTAGGTACAACTAGAGGAATTGCAGGGGATGCAATTCATTCGACCCAGTGTTTCTCCTTTGGTAGCCCTGATTCTGTTTTCCAAGAAGGAAGATGGGAGCTTGAGGCTTTGTGTCGACTACAGGTACCTGAACCAAGTGACCATGAAGAACAATTACCGACTCTTGAGGATTGAAGATCTCTTTGAGCAGCTGAAGGGAGAACGGTGGTTCTCAAAGATAGACCTTGGATCAGGCTCTCACCAGCTTAGAGTTTGAGATAAGGATCTGCAGAAGGTGACCTTTAGTTGTTTATATTTCTGCTATGAGTTATTGGTTATTTCATTTGGTATAATCAATGCTCTATAACTGTTCATGGGACTCATGAAAAGGATCTTTCAGCCGTACCTCGATGTCTTTGTCATGTCTTCATCAACGACATTCTGATCTACTGGACTACTGAGAAGGAGCATTCTTACCATTTGCAGGTAGTATTGGACACACTCTGAGAGCACCAGATTAATGGTAAGTTGTCAAAGTGCAAGTTCTCGATCCAAGAGGTTCACGTTCTTGGACATGTCATCCTAGAGGCTGGAGTTTTGGTGGACCCAGTGAAGATTGAGGTGGTACTTGTTTGGGAGCCACCCATGAGTGTGAATGACGTACGAAGTTTCATTGGTTTGGATGGTTATTACAGAAGGTTCGTACCGGACATCTTGAGATTTGAAACACCATTATCAGCCTTAACGGAGAAGGGGAAACCCTTCATGTGGTCAGAGATATTCCATCAGAGGCTTTAGGAAGAGAGGCAGAGGCTGACTAGGGCCCCCATATTGAGGCTTCCAGAGGAAGGTGTTGGGTACGTTGTCTACTATGACACATCAGGGACCAGACTCAGATGTGTCTTGATGTAGGAGTGAGCAGTGATCACTTGTGGTTCCCAAAAGATGATACAACATGAGAAGAAATACACTACCCAGGACTTGGAGTTATCAGCAGTGGTCTTCGCCTTGAAGATGTGGTGGCACTATTTGATGGGTGAACGTTTTACCGTGTACTCTGATCACAAGAGTCTCATGAATATCTTCTCCCACAAGGACCTAAACATAAGACAATGATGTTGGCTTGAGTTCCTCCTAGTCTATGACTTACAGATAGTCTATACTCATGGGGAGTTGAACGTTGTTACAGAAACACTCAGCAGAAGGTATGGCATACAGCTGCTAGGCGAGGCGATAGAGCAGCTGGCTACTTTATAGATATCCTTTGTGGATAGAGATGGAGTAGCCTTCCTATAATCTCTTATAGTCACTGCCACATCATTAGTGAGTTAGGGAGGCAGAACATGGGGACATAGACTACAAGACACGACATTCCCAGATATCTACAGAACATGAACCTGATGGATTTTCTGAAGGTGGGGAGCACTTCATCCTCTTCAAATGGCGTACCATGGTACCAGTGTAACTTTAGGTCGAAGTGTTGAATGATTTCCACACATCCGCTCTGGCGGTACATCCAGGAGTGGAGAAGATGTACCAGGATCTCCGACGACAGCACTAGTGGCTGAGAATGAAGAAGGCAGTTACAGAATATGTCTCACGATGCCTCACTTTTCAGCAAATGAATGTGGATTTCTAGGTACCAACAGGCTTGGTTTATCGTTTAGAAGTCCCATAGTTGAAAATGAATGAGATATCCATGGACTTCATGACTTTACTTCCAATACATCTTGGGTACATGACTCTGTTTGGGTGATCGTTGACCGACTCAACAAGTCGGCCCACTTCCTACCGATCAGAGAGTAGGGTTCAATAGAGAGCTTGGAACACCTCTAAGTTCATGAGATTGTATGGACACATGGTGTACCTTATTATATTGTATTTGATCATGATGCATGATTTATTTCTCGGCTATGGAAGGGGTTACATAAGGCTTCCAGGATGCAGCTTCCTCCGAGCACCACCTTCCACAGTAATATGGATGGTCTGACCGAGAAGACCATTTAGACCATCAAGGAAATGCTCTATGCTTGTGTCATTGGCTTCGGTCGCAGCTAAAAAGACCACTTACCTTTGGTGGAGTTTTCATACAACAACAGTTATCACTCAACCATTGGGATGACACATCTTGAGGTATTTTACGGGAACCTTGCAGATCGCATTTGTGCTGGACTGACCCAGGGGAGTCAGCACTCATGGGACCAAAGATGGTATGGGCTACCACGGAGAATGTGCAGATCATCCAAGAGCCAATGAAGACAACACAGAGCAGGAAGATGTCATATACCGACAGAATACAAAGACCTTGGGAGTTCGAGGATGGCGACCATGTCTTTCTACTGGTCTCACCTATATTAGGTTTACAAAGATTTGGTTGAGGCGGCTAGTTATTTCTGAGATTCATCGGACATTTTTAGGACCTCAGTAGAGTTGGAGAGGTTTCATACCTCATATCTCTTCCACCTTTGTTTCCCTGACTGCATAACATCTTTTATGTATCCCAACTAAGGAGATACGTGCACGACCCTTCTCACATCATCGACTATGGAGATCTGTACTTCGATGATGGGGTAACTTTTACAGAGATTCCAGTGGAGATTGAGGATCGACAGGATCGGGTCCTTCATGGATGGTCGATACCTTTGGTTCATGTTTGCTGGAAGCATGAGAACCTCCAGAAGAGAAATGGGATCAGGAGGATCAAATACATGCTCATTACCCACACATTTTCCCTTAGTTGTGGGTTGTGCCTTATAGGGATATAGAGCCCTGTGGTGGGGAGAAGGTAAAGACCTGGAATTTCAATGTAATTTTTTTAAAATTAAATGGAAATTTTAAAAGTCCACGAAAATTGACAGTGCATGATTTTGTGGCCCGGTGTGCCCGAAATAAATTTCTTAAGATTTGTTCAGGTACGTTTAGTAAACATATGAGCGTGTTTTTATAGCTTTTGAAATGGTACTCTGAATTGAAATCTGTGGGCACTATTGAACTCACAGTGCCGGTATTCGCTTAAGAAGACTTTCACCTCGATGACAGTTGATCAAGAATAAATGTTATTTATTGGTTTTTTAGTAAATTAATTAAATAAAAGTAATGTTGTGTAGCTTTATTTTTAATTTTTTTTAGCCTCCATGTGGAGGTTGGAGTTGGAGACCACCACACCATAACCTTATATGAGAGGTTATCATGGTGGGTCCCACCTGAACCTAACCTCCTGCGAGAGGTTACGATGTGGGGACCACAAGGGACTAAACCCCTATAACAATGGTGGGAGGGGAAAATCTCAACTCCCCTCATTATTGAGGGAGAGTCCCTCCACCCCCTCCATTAATGTGCCAAATCCTCTACTTTAATTTATTGTTCCAACCTCGTGAATTAATTAAGTGGAGACAACTTAATTAATTCACCCATTTTTAATTCTTATGCCAACGATAGATTTTATAATCTATAGACTTGGCTTCATATTCATTTGGGTTGGAAAAAGGATTTCAAAATAGGATTAGATCTTTTAAGAGAAAATCTATCGCCAAAGAAAAACAAAGAACACTCCCAATGAAGAATGCCTTCGTCTATGAAGAACGATCTCCTTCAACCTCCATCGACAGAATCCTATCAATGTGGGATGTCTTCAATCAAAATTACATTCTCATCGTCGTCAAAGAATCGATGAATGATATCGCGATTAGAAAGTGTGTCATGGATACAACAAACGACGACAACTCTGTCTTCTTCCCGGCGACTCTGTTGATGAACAACGATCAAAGGTAGGCCTTAGAGCATTGTGAATTGTTTCATATTCTTCCTTTATTTTCAAGGATTAAGAATCAAAGCTGCATGATAACATCTAACACGGAGGGTGCGGGCCGAATAGTCATGACCCGACCCCCCTTCGCATTACATTGTGAATTTTCATGCTAATTAAGGAACGAGTCCGTGTTGAGATATTTTTGTCAAAGATGGTTGAGGATTGAAGGCGATGTCATGAGTAGTGTGTGGAAACTTCTAGATTGAGAATCGGGCCACCGAAACTCATCCAGTGACTCGCGGAAGGTTCGTCGGTGGTCAGAACTGGCGAACGTCACCTGCAATGAAGGGAAGGGCGGCTGGCACTCCAGCTGGACGCATGGATGGAGGTGACACAACCACACCCCTGTAATAGTAGGCCGTGGACAACATGTCGTGGCTATGCATTAGTAGCTGGCGTAAGGCCCACTATGAGAAAAACCGACGGCCCGAGCCACCGGGTTGCTGAGGAAGGCGCGACGCAATGCGCACCGTGCGGTGGATCAAGGGGCCATGGCGGCGTGGGATGGGTGGCTGTCTTTGTCGGTCACCGGAGGAGCCATGGGGCAACCACACTACGTGGGTGGTGGCTGGACACTTGGCCAGCTGAGAGGAGTGGGACCCGCTGTGGGGTTCTCACATGACACGGACCGGCGCCACGTTGTGCCAGTTTTGAATCCCCCAAACGGCTATGACCTTTGGGATTCCAAAAGGTGTTGTCTCCCCACTGGACGCAGCAAGGGCGGACCCCACGGTCCACCATCCGTGGGCCTCGCACTGGCCGAGCCTAGCACCGGCCGAACCCAGCGCCAGCCGGCCTGCCCCCGTGTACCAGGTCAGACCCGTGGAGTGGTTCGGACCAGAGTCCGGACCCAGGGACCGGGTCCACCCCAATCCGAACCTAGGTCGTGCTGGGTGAGGCCTGGTTATTCCAACTGGGCCAGACCGAACCCGGACCTACCTGACTTATTTCCACTTTTTTCCCATAACTTGAGCTACGTGAATTTGATTGACGAACCATCTATGGCGATAGAATCCTTGGAGGGGGGCGATTCTTTTGGTATACATCACATGAGTTTTGGACATAGTTGGGGTACGGCTTGGTTGGATCGAACGTAAATCAAACTGGGCCCTCTGAACGGAAATGCCAATAACTCTCAGACCGGACCTCCATTTGACGCATCGTATGCATCGTTGGTTTTCTTTTTCAAAGAAGGATCTTTTGGATACATGAACTTGGGACTTATTGGCAGTTGATGTATAGGAACATGGTTTGAGGAGAAGACCCTCTTGGAATCAAGCGTGCTTTGTGCAGAACCATGTGGCTGGCTGCGCTCTGACTAGGGTTCCTAGATCTTATGTGGGTTCGACAGCTCTAACTACTATTCCTGGATCCTATGTGGGTTTGACAGCTCTGACTACTGTTCCGAGATCCTACGTGAGTTCGACAGTTCTGACTACTATTCATGGATCCTATATGGGTTTGATAGCTCTGACTACTGTTCCTAGATCTTATGTGGGTTCGACAACTCTGACTAATGTTCTTGGATCCTACATGGGTTCGACAGCTCTGACTACTGTTCATGGATCCGACGTGGGTTCGATAGCTCCACTAATGTTCCTGTATCCTACGTGGGTTTGACAGAATAGATGATTTAGTGTCTACATCTAATCATCTCTTACTCTCTACATAAGTTGTATATCTGTGTGAGCTGAGTCAGAAACTTTTGTGTTTTCCTCATGATTATGATGGATTACTGGATAAATTATGTATATGTATGGGCATACACCTATGTGTGGTTATCTGTTTATTTCATACTTTGTGGTTTATCCTTGTTGGATTTTGTGAGGCCTAGAGGGTCTGAGGGTCCTTATTGAGTATTTTCATATTCACCCCTTCATGGGATATGCCCGCACCTCGTTGTGTTAGATGCAGATGACAGACAATGCTGAGCAAGTCAGAGAGTGCCAAGACTAAACGGTACCCGAAGTTGGACCATACGACATGATAGTACACAGGGGAGACTAATGAACATGGAGTGCTATGGAAGCTATTTGTACATACCCTTCAGGTAGGAAATCCATGAGGATGACCCAACATCTATTTCTTCCCCTTCTCCAGTTCCTTGTACATTACAATTGGGCTTGTATTTCTGTCCCGTTTACTTCTATAACTCATTTGTTATACAGTTTAATTAGTGTTTTTATCCAACTGTGTGCTCTGTTGTGTGCGATTACAGGTTATTAAGGCAATGTCTTCCCAGTCATAGGGAATTATGTCTTTGGTGATAGTCTCCAGCCACTGGCCAATTGAAGTCAGACATTGGTTAGTCCCAGCATGGGCCCAGGGGGATTGGTCAGGACATCCATTGTGGTTCATCACCGTTGTAATGGAAATTGAATTAAACCAAGAATTCCTCCCACAAGATTAATCGACATTTGATAACCTAGATAAATCATCCATTAAACCGTGCAAATGAAACTCCCTTCTCGCATGAACGATCAAAATATGGGTTAACCTATTCATGGGTCGGTCCACATTCATCGTGAAAGTATGATATTGGGGAAAGACAAGATTCAAAATATCAACTCCTACCTCGAGTTGGATTGCATGTAGATGTAGATTGAAGTCTTTTTTCCACATCAATCCTTTTCCATCATGAATTCATTGATTCATTATTGCGTGATTGAATCCCATCCTCTGATCCATCATCACTGGTGAGAGATCCTCCTCCACCATGCTCTAGGGAAACTCCATAGTTCTAGAAAAATTTCAAGTGTTAGGAATTCTAACACTGGACCCTATCACCTATTAATGGAGGAAACAAAATAACACATTAACATATTTCATCATTACTATTTTTCATTGAAACTGTATCACCACGCTACCTTATTTTTGAAATGAGAATGGGTTGCTCCATCACAACATCGCAGTGTCCTGATACTACAAAACATTAATATGAAATAAAATTAACTTCTTTAAATATATTTTTCTCCTTTAAAAGTTCCAAAAAAACATTTACCCATGACTCATGCCTGTAGAGGTTAGGCTCCATCTATGGAAATAACATCCTCATGAGATCAAAGGTACTCTAATATTTCCAATCAGAGTTAACAATTATGAGTTATAATGATTTGAAAAATAAAATAATATTATTTAATAATATTATTTATGGTTTTTACATTTTCAGGTTTTCTCACAGGAGACCCACACCGACTAAAGTTAAATCATTAATACAGTAAATTATCCATCATTAATGCAATGTTTCTCATATATTTCTGATCTGGTAACTCATTTAAGAGTTGTTACACTTTTTCAGGAAAACCGCTCACACACGCTCTTTCAAACTGAAAAATTTTATATGGATCATTCCAGGCACTCGGGCCTTGGAATCTCATCTCATCTGACCCCCAAATCTCATAAATTTTTGAAGATTTTTCAAAAATTATAATTGTGAAAATATGAGTTACATTCTCCCCACCTTATGTATTTAAATCCTTGAAAATCCAAACAAGGTTTATTCGAATAAAGGGTGTGAGAACCGAGCACAATTCTGGGCCTCCCACTCCCATATGCTCCAATTAGGATCCACATAATGTCCTTAGACATGCACTAATGGAAAAGATCATCCAAAAATGATCCTCGGTCTTTTTTGGAATTTAACCCAAATCACTTCAACATGGATATCCATATCTCTCTAAATCACGATGTGAAAATGGTTTTTGCATGAATCTTCTTAGGTGAGACATGTGGAAGATTCTGTGTATATCGTCTTGTTGTGGTGTAGAGCCAAGTAGTATGATACCATGAAAACAATTCTTAGTACAGAAGAGGGATATTAACTTTGGAGATATCTTTTCGCCCATGAAAAATCCTTGTAACCCTCGTCGACATGAGACTCAAAGGAAGACACGGTATCCTTCCTCGAACACCAGTGGTCTTCTCCATCTAGAATCCCAAAACATCGAATGGACCTACCCATACTTCATCAACTCCTAGATGACTTGTAAAACCTCCGTAAATGCCCTTTTCATGTAGAGGCATCCCAGGTCTGCCACTGAACTATTCTCCAATGTATTAAGAAGTGGGCCGACTCGATGATTCAAGAAACTATCCCGCCAATGGTATCATGTCTCATGGATGTACTTGATAAACCCACCAATAATTTCACCAATATCTATTCCCACTTCTTTTAATGTACCCCAAGAAATAGAATTAACAACCCAAAAAACTAATTCATTCATGCCTATAACTTTTTATCTCAACAGGTAATCCTAGCTTCAACCCATTCCATCCTCCATGGTGTTTTCCTTGACACCCACACGCATACCCTGATGCATCTCACCACTTTAGGAATCCACTACTACAACTTCACATCCTCTAAAAATAACAATGTTCCCCCCACCTTTCAAATTTACCTTAGGGTTATTCCCTACCCACAACAAAGATCATAATGAATCATATTTGGTTTCATCAAGTTGTGCCTCCCTCACTATTTTAAGAGTGGATGGGTAACACCCAACAACTAGAGATAAGCTACTCTATCCCCATCCACAAAGGATAACCACAAGGAGGTCAACCGCTCTAATTCCTCACTTAGTAACTGCTAATTGTTTTTCTACTAGGATCATTTTCTTCTAAATTCATCATCACTGGTTTCACTACAACTCGAGCCTCTAAGATGCCCTACCCTGAAAAAATGAACCTTCTTAATCCAATAAAGACACATCAAGAGATTTTAGTGTTCCTGGTTTTCACAAAGTGGGTCTAGGACAATCCTTAAGGGTCTTGTGTGCTCCCCCTCAGACATAGAGTAAACTAAGATGTCATCACCAATGACCACTTAGGGCTACCCAAGGATAAAAAATATGTCTTATTAATCCCTTCCTCAACTAGTCCCCCACCTACACCACCAGCTCGTGGAGCTCATTGGGAGCCATCCAATATTCTAGTGTAAATAATTGTGCCTCTCTGGAATGTAGAACAATAAAGAAGTCTAAAACTCTATGGATATGTAAACATATAACATATTCAAGGAAGACATCATTATACTCTTCCACTACTAATAATACATAAGGACTCATAACATCCACTCCACTGAGGGTTAGGATAGCCAACTGAAGAGTGATTGGTTTCACGATCCTATGCATAACTCTATCCTATTCTTCCTAGGTTTCCTTTGTCTCCAACCAAGGAAACCCCAATTCTATAAAAATGGATATTCTATATCCTTTTCCCTAAAAAAGTCAATATGAGAATGAATTTTGGATGACCAGTCCATACCCAAACTAACATTCTAAGGCCTCGATGCTACCCCAAGAGGTTCCAACTGAAACTATTACCTAATGATTTTGATCACAACATTGGTATAAGTGTTATTATTGGATCTCCTTCCATAGTAATCTCTAGAGGTAACGATCAAGTCAATGGTTTAATCAGAACCTCTAGGTCTTGAACAAGTTTTGTGACAATATGGAATGATTAGAACATATTTCTATTTATACGGTCGCTAGGTGTAGACACATAACGTTCCTCTAATCATTCCTAGATCCATTGGGTCATATGAATCGATCACATGCAGCTACCCACTTCCCCTATCCTCATGTTCCCTAAGCCTGGGGTGTACCACATCTTGGTGGTGGTTGTAACATATAAAAATGAATACCACATCCTGCTAATCCCCCAACTAATCTACCATGACTTTCCACCCTAATAATACATATTCCCCTGTCGTTGTATCTTTCTTTATGGCCCATCAACGATTTCCAAATCCGCACCTTGATGGGATGGAAAATCTCTGGTGAGGTTCCCACGATCATCTCATGAAATGCATTGTCTCTCTCTAGGTTGATTGAAATTACCCTATGAGCCCTGATCTATAAATATTTTTTCCTAGAAACTCTTCTCAAAACTTCTATCATGTCCACTTCCCTGCTACTAACATCAGCTTCATGATTCTAAGGTATATGCTCCTTTCTTCCCACTGCTAGCATCTACTAGCTTTATTTTCACATCCAAGGTAATTTCAACCATAATAGTTTTCTCTAGCACCATAGTATAATTAAGAGTGATCAACGTAATACTTATGGATCAGATGTACCAAAACACACCTTTCTTGAAGGCCCGATCCATGAATCAAAACTCGAATCATATTCATCATGTACCTAGAATGTTTAGAATGCCTCAATAAATACTCAACGACCCACATGTCATCCTACAGAAGTTGTAGAAGCTTTTGAGCATGAATAACCCGTAGCTTTTATGGAGAGAGCCTCTTATCTGAGAAAGGATCTCATGATCTATCCACAGAAGGGTAAAATAATCATAATAATGGGTAATCTAAACCCAATAATCACACTGTTGAGCCACGAAAAAGTCTCACTATCAGGTCCACTGTCTGATTTAATGGTGCACTAAAAAAATGGGAAAATCGGTCAGCACCTCAAGACACTCCTTAGCCTCCTGTGAGTTAGGATTGCCTCAAAACCTATGGGGTCTCTATCACCGAAATGTATGAAGTGCGCTTAGCCTATGTATATCATCCCCTAGAACTATTAGTACTACGTGATACACCTTAGGTGGTGGTACATCTAGTACACCACCCAGTGGTGTAGTCTCTGGTAAGAACCCTTGTACCCATCTTATCAGCGCACAAATCATCCTTCTGATCACACGGTAGAATCCAGGATTCTTGTCTACGTGGAAGTATATTGAAACAAAGAAGGATATACCATGATCAATAGTGTATACCTGGTGATCAGAAACAATATGTACATGAAAAACACAACTCATTCCTATATGATGCATGAATGTTCATTTCCTTACAACTAGTATTTTCATGTACTGAGCTGAAAAACAGGTGGCCATAGTCCTGATGTATGGATACATAGTCCGTCGTACCAAAACTGGAGTCCTTGACATGAGAGACAAACTAAAAACACTTAACATTTTTTCCCCAAACCAATCTCATAGACTCTCAATCCTATGGTTTAACTGACATCCTCTATTACCAATCTATCATGACCTTCCTCCAGGGGCCCTTGTTGTGACTTTACCAACCCCACCTCTAATATTCTAGGGGATGTATACTTGCTCCGAGTATTAATATCTTGCAAATGGGAGGAATTTTCCTATGAAACCTATAAAGACGCAGCCAACTCAAAGAAATCGGGATGGAGAAAGAAATGACCAAGAAATGAAAATGCATGCGTACCAATATAACCTAACAACAGAGTACGATAGAAAGTAAATCAGTAAAGTCTAACCGGGAAAAAACAAGAACACTAAAAGAATGAAAACTATAATGTCTAACCTGCAAACAAGGGCATTGAAGGTATTATAGGAAGCAACTAGAAACACCTCAGATCATCTGATCTCAAATGGTACCATCTGGTCGTGGTCCTCATCCGACTCAACCTAAGACTCCACCAAAGTGTCATTCAACTTCACAAGACATGCCACATGTGGAAAAATCCAGTACATGGGTGATTAAAACAATACATAGTAGGGGACACCAAAACAAAAAGTGAAAGACCACAAAGGAAACACCATCAATAAGGTACAGTCATCTTAACACTGGTATATGTCATAAACACATAAAACATGAACATCCAAGTATACTAGTAATTGATTCCAAGACAAAACATCTCATCTACTTCCAACCAAATCGTTCCGCTCATAGCACGCTTGATTCTTGTAGATACAACTCCTTGATCTTTCTGAACGTAACCATATATAATTAGTCTACCAAATGTATCTGAGAGAAATTATGCTCTCAATATGCCACAACGATTCCTTGAGATTGCTGGTCTCATGGAGATAATGATTCTCGATATCATAGCAAAATCCTTGGTCATAAGATTATGCTCAAGGCATACTCATTCCAGGAGACCCACTCCTCTATCCATAATGTCATCTGAGACTCTTACAAGAGGTCCTGCTGATCTTGGGCCCCACCCAATGATAAAATGGTAGTCAAAGTTCAGGAAATACAGATAGGGGATTCCTATGAATGTCGTGGACCCAATATGTAATACCCCACATCATAGGGGATTTTTAGAGAATATCACAAACCCTACGATGTGGATAGTAATGTAGAGGATTTTTAAGAGTATTGCAAGCCCTGTGATATGTCCCAATAGATGGAGGATTAACATCCTATTCTCAGAGGTCACGTCAACACTCAATTAACTCCATATGGGGTGATAGAGTATCACTCCTGTCCCAAAGTGGATTTAAAAATCTATCTATGACTCATATCTCAAATGGACTACCATGAAATGTCATAAAGAACCCTCAAGGGAAGAACCAAGGGGCGACTCTGAACCTATACTGGTCCATAATAATATCCCAACAAGCCATTTTAAAAAGACCACATCATCACAAGGGTCCCAATTTCATATATGACTCATCAATTAGACATATAGATTGAATGATATGGATCAATTTTTAAAAGGGGTCGGGGTTTCTGGGTCCGGTCTGACCCGGGTGGATGGCCCCGACCAGACCTGGCCCGGGTTCAACCAACCTGACCCAGGTCCGACCCAACCCACCATGTCAACCAGACCCACTGTGGCGGCCCAAACATAGGTCTTGAGACTAGCCTGGACTGCCGTACCTTGACAACTATGTCTGATGTAGCTGGATGGTCTTCTCCGCCCGGGACATGGTGGGTGACGCGTCCTACCCACGACCCTCGCCACGGGTCACCACCATAGTCTAGCTAGACCCCAGCATCAAACTGTGTGATCCACCTCACCAGTCGCGTCTTCTGATCCACTACCAGTCATCATCGACAGCCTCTAATCACTACCTGTGGTAGATTCTATAGGCCTCCTTCCCCCCAGTGTGCCCCCCCCACCCCCCCGCTATCACTAGCACACCAGTGGGGCTTCTATGGGTGACCAGACAAAATTCGGTGGTCCTTTATTAGATTCAGAAGACATTCTAGAGTCCTCAGGTTGCGTTCTTCATCACTATGGGTTTAAAACCATGTCTATATCATTCTTGGATCCATGTAGCTTAAATGGATATATCTCCTATACCACCTCAATCTATTTACCACCATCATTTTCACACCTCCATCATTCCATTCCCAATCCTGGATCTGTGATACTTGAATTTTATGCTATGTATTGATTGAAAACCTATCAATAAATTTCCAAAATTTGAGTTGTGGGACAAATGAAGAATGCTCATGACAAATGAAGAATAGAGGGTGGAATTAAATGAACAAATATAAAGGGGAGAACCTAGAATGAAGTTATTGTTGATCATGGTTCATCACTATAAGAAAAAAATTAAATTGAACCCTGATTCCATCACATATGATTAATCAACATTTGATGACCAGGATAAATATTCCATTAAAACCCCACAAATAAAACTCCCTTCCCGCATAAATGATTGAGCCATGGGTTAAACTATTTTTTGGTTGATCGACGTTCGTCGTTTAAAACTAAGAATGGGGAAAACATTATTCCAATTAAAAACACATACCTTGTGTTGGATCAATTGAAAATTTAGATAGAAGTCACTTTACAAAATGGATCCTTATTCTGCCAATGTTTTTAGATTCATCGTCGCATGGTCGAATCCCGAACTTCGATCTGTCATCACCAGTGAGATAGTGTCCTCCCCCTTACCTTAGGTAAACTCAAGATTTCAGATAAATCTCTAGTATTATAAATTATAATGCTAGGCCCTATCCTCAATTAATGGATGAAAATCATTAATGAATTTCAGTGTTACCGTTTCGCTTTGACGCAGCATTGTCACGCTACCACATTTATGATAGGAGAATGGGTTTCCTTGTCACTATGTTGTAGTTTCACCTAATAACAAATCATTAAAAATAAATAAAATAATCATCTTTATGATTATCTGGTTCTCCTATAAAAGATCCAAATAAAATTTTCCCACAACCTACATTTGTCAAGGTTAGGCTCTGTCTAAGGAAATAACATCATCATGAGATCAATGGTACTCTGACATTACAAATCTAAGTAACCATTTATGAGTTATAAGAATTAGAAAAATAAAATAATTCTATTTAATTATTTTATTTATGATTAATCTATTTTTAGGTTTTCTCACTAGAGACTCGCTTCGACTAAAGCTAAGTCACACCTGGGCTAAAATCGCCATCCCAGACACAAAGGTGTCCTCAGATTTCAGATCTGGGAAACTATTTATTTTTTATTCTACTTTTCAAGAAAAATTGCTCACACATACTATTTATCCATAGAATAATATTTGACGGATCATTCCAGGCACATCGGGCATTGAAGTAGCACACCGTCACAACACCTAGTGTCATAATTTTCCAAATAATTTTCTAAAAATAGAATAGGGGAAATTTGAGTCATTACATGCAAGATAAATTATATGATCTTTTTCTTTAGTTATTTTTGAGATAAATGTATGATATTTATAATTCATGGATGACCGGTTGAGAGTATTTATAATGGCTCACATGAATATGAGAATTATTTTCAGTTCTATTCATGATATAATGGTGCGATTATGTAGTTGTAATAAAAATATAATTCCCCTTTATTCCTAAAATAGTGTGTTTTCCCCGATGAGACCTCATCTTAGTGAATGGGGTTGGTTCCTCCTAGTTGGCCCCTTTAGTTGGATCAGGTGTTGCTATGTGCATGAAACATTTTTTTGTGGAGATGGTTAAAGGTAATATCCTTCATCGGTGATGCCTAAATCTCAATGGGTAAAATGATGGCTTCCTTTTCCACCTCGATGTGATAAGGGATAAGGGTATTATCATGCATTAATGAAATAATATTTAAGCTGGTTGATGTGGTGGTAAGAAACATAGAATTCATTGTAGTTCTCCATTGGTACAACCATTTATAAGGCTTCACTTCTTAGAGGATCTCACAATATTCCATTATTATTCAGAAATTTCTACTGTGATTGTACTCTCAAATCGGGATGTTAATCACATGATGTTCAAGATGCTAGGTTGGTGATAAAAATATAAAGAACCTTTATGATAATTTATTTGAAAAAAGTATTTGTATTTGTTGAAAACAATGATTTTTTTAATAATTTTATTTTCATGAATCTGACCTAGTCCATCGTAAAGATATTTTTATGAATGTTGGAAGTTTCATTAATTTTGATATCACACATAAAAGGGGATAAATATTTTATTTTTAGGAATGTTTTATTCTGAACATAGAGGATTGGGCTAAGAATTTCAAACTCCAAATATCAGATCCATTTACATCATATTAAAATCATTGAATCCAATATAATTAGATGCATAATTTCTTTATTTCTATATTATTTCTTTTATATTGACTTGAAAAAGAAAGAAATTTACGACTGAAGATGTCATATTTTTTTCTAAAGAGTTTTGATAGAAGATTGTGAAGTTAAGAGTTAGAATGACTTTTTTACTTTCAAAACCAAATTCAATTTATTATTTGTTGATAATGAAGTTATAATTGATAATATAATATACTTATGACAATATATTTTATAGAAATGGATGAATCCTAATGATTATATTAGATCAAGAAGTACCAAACTCATAGGATGAATGATTTAAACTTTTTTAAAGATGAGAAATTTTGAATAATTTCATAGTTGCAGAGTGAAGAATTAAATCATAATGAGATAAGATGGTTATTAAATTATTAATGAGATGAGAAGAAAATATAATTCATAAGGAATTGAGAAATGAAAATATTCTTAATGAGTTGAGAGGAAAACATATTCATAATGAACTAAGAAGGAAATATATTCAAAATGATTTTATAAAGGAATATTTTTTAATAAAATAAGATAAATATATATATATATATATATATTAATGAGATGATTAGAAGGAAGACTCAAAAATAAAATTATAGAAGTTTTATGAAGAGTTTAACCAGGTAACGATGAACTTAAATTTTTTATAATTCTCATAAAATTATGATAAGGTTTGAAGAATTCAAATTTGATGTTTAAATGTGAGTGTTTTTTGGTTTTTCATATTTGGGGAAGTAGGGAATGTTTTCTATTTTCCTGTATTTGTTTTTTAATTCGCCTATATATACATTCTCATATCATTTATTCATTGTTAACTTTCAAATAAGTAGAAACGGTGCAGTTCTGAGGAATTTGAATGAATGTTCTTTCCGAACTGGGATCTCCGAACAAGAGTAGACACCTCAAATTTTTGTTTACCGGATAATAGAATAATATTGACTCAATCATATTGATTCAATCTGAATAAATAAGATCATATTCATAAATTGAGATGAGTTTGATATTTTTATATTGATAATGGGTTCATCCTATTAAAAAGATCATATTGAGTAGATTAGACTGAGTAAGATTGTATTGAGATTCTAAGAAGAGTTTGAGAAGTGTAGATTGAGTAAGGAATAATCGTATTGACTTCATTAGAATGAGAAAACAGATCTTTCTAAATCCGTCTAAGGATTCAGACTCACAAATTACGTATTAGTTTCAACAAAATCCTTTTTATTTGTTGGATTTTATTTTTTTATAAGAAACATTACTTACTGTTGGTAGTATGTAAAATCATTCCATTTGGGAGATAAACGATGTCTAATGGGAGTTATAATAATTTTTATTCACTTCTTCATAATAGTTAATTTCCAGACACCCATTGGAGTTAATATGGAATGGTTATAGGATCTCACACAGAGTCTAAACCTTTTAAATCATCTGTGCTTAACATTTTTTCCAACTTTTTCATGCAAGAGTCTTTACTAAAATTTGATTAGTAAATAAATTTTAACCAGTTGTAAGGGATTAATGTCTAAATGTTTTGAAACTAATAAAATGTGAACAACTAATTCAACTCCCCCTTCTCAGTTTTTATTCAATCCTTTAGTATAGAATATCAGTATTGGGCATTATATTCTCCACAACAAAATAGAGTAACAAAAAGAATGAAAATAAGTTTGATGGAAATGGGAAGATGTATGTTAGAAGAATACAATAATTAAAAATTATATTTGGGGGAAACTATTAGTACTACTGTAAATGTTCAAAATATATTCTTGTTGATAAAAAAACCAATATTACTCCCTATGAAATTTTTTAAAACAAAAAATGTTCATGAAAATTCTACAATGTTTTTAAAATTAAATTTTTTATCAAAATTAAAAATCCGGATCTGGGAAATTTTGATGAGAAATTTGAGGAAGTATATTTTATTAGTTATTCATCAAATGGAAGAAGTTACATATTTTGGAACAAAAATTTACAAAAGTTGGCGGAATCATATGATGTGAAAGTAATTAAAAAACATTCATTAAAAATTCATGAGAATTTTGAGGAGGATAAACTAGATATTTCTAATAATAGTTAATGTATGTAAAAATATCCTTACTAAGATTAATAAAATTTTTGCGATGTGTAAATTTTAGTTACAAAATCAAAAATTGAAATTTCATAATTTAGAAAAACATGTTGAGTCCACAAAATTAATGGAAATCAGAAGGATCCATTTTATATAAGAATAAATTTGATATTATTTAATCAAACTTCACTTATCTCAAAAGTAGAACCAAAATCAGTTTTAGAAGAGATTCAGCAATAATAATGGGTTCATTCTATGAATGAAGAGATGTATCATTTTGAAAAAAAATTGACATTATAACTTTTTCCATGTTCATAAAAAAAAACTTTTTTCACAAAGTGGGTTTATAAAAAAAAGTTGAATAAAAAAGGTGATGATTCAATAAACAAAGAAGAGTTTGTTTTTAAAGATATAAAGAATTTGAAGGTGTGGATTTGATGAAAGTTTTTCTATAGTTTCAAGATTAGAAACTATTATAATGTTTCTATCAGTGGTTCCACTTTGAAATTACAAATTTTATCTGATGGATATAAATTCAAAACTTTTAAATGGAAATATTGAATAAGATTTTTACATTTAACAACCATGTAGGCTTCAACATTATGAGGATGAAAAAACTTAAATTTATGAATGCTTTTTATAGGGTGAAATAAGCTCCGTGAGCATGATCTTCTAAAATTAATAATTTATTGACAATATTGAACATTTTTAAAGAGAAAGTTGACATCCAATTATATGTTCATGATGTTGATTACATAACTCTAATTATAATTGTTTATGTGGATGATATATAATTTTTTGGGATAGAGAATACATTTGTAAAAAATTTTCTATGGAAATGAAGAAGAATATATAAATTTTTATATTATGATAAATTACATTCTTCCTTGGATTACAAGTTCAACAAAAAGAAAAGTACATTCTTTATCTCTATAAATATATGATAGGGACTTGTTAAAGATTTTTGGCATGATAGAATCCAATAATGTTACAAATCCTATATCAATGTGCAAAATGTTGTGTGAATATGAGTCCAGAGAAATGTGAATTAGAAAAAATTTCAAAAGCTGATTGGAAATATATTTTATATTAAAACCTAGACACCTGATGTTGTTTATACTATGACTTTGAGCGTCGGTTAATAATTTAATCTAGAAGAATCACATATGTTGTTATATAAAAGTATTTTGAGATATATCAATGGAACAACTTCACATGGGTTATTATAAAAATGAAACATTGAGATGAGGTTTCATATTTATATTGATGATGATTGGGTTTGATATTGTAATGACATAAAATCATACTAAGGTGGAACTTTTATTGAGATGAATGTTTTTGAGTTGGTATATTAAGAAATAATGTTTTGTTACATTAAGAATAGTTAAACAATAATATCTTATAGATACTCGGGTTTGTAATCATATATTTTGGATGAATGATAAGTGTGATGATTTGAACATAAATGTTTATAAACAATTGTATATACATTTTTAAAATCATAGTAAAATAGATCATTCCAAATATATTTTTCAACATTAAAGATCAAAATATATTGATAAAATGTTTGTTATTATAATAGATAATGTTACTACATGAGATGTTTTACTAGAATACATTTCAGAACATTATCATATTTTTGATATCTTAAAAAAATTTAGTGTTGAATGATTAATTTGTTGAATTGAGGCTACACCATCTTGTTGAGCCACATCCAACAAATTCAAAAATATCATCAGGGAAAACCCCCCACCATGATTTGGATTATGTTGACATTGTAATAGATTATGTAACTACTTTCTACTTGGTAAAAAGTTTTTACATATGTTTGTAAAATGAATCTGAAGTTGTGGTTATTTTAAAATGGGGGAGAGAAAATGAAAAGAGATAATGGAAAAGATAAAAGTGAGGGAAAGTATACTTTACATGGACAAAAATGTTTTTTCATCCAGGGTATATAATTCCATTAATACATTACTTTATCTATTAGTGTTGTTTCGAGACACTCTCTTTTGAGAAAGGTAATGTTTTGATAAATGTAAAAAAACATGAGTTGTTTTCAAAAGTTGAGCTGTGAATATTTTTGAGAGTTTAAAAATATATTAACAAGGGTTTTCTGAAAATCCAAAAGGGGTTATTAAAAAACATTGTGATAAATTTTTTTAAAATATTTTTGTATTTTTTTTAACTAATAATTTTGTTTAAGAATGTTTTTGTTTTATAGGAATCGAACCGAGTCTATTATAATGAGCCTTTTAAGAATGCATGATGTTGTTGAAAGATTGATCCCAATCATAAAGGGAGAGAAATGTTTTATTTTTTAGAATGATATTTTACAAACATAGAGGATTGAACATAGAATAACGATACATAATATATCAGATACATTGGAATCAAATTAGGTTAATTGTGTCCAAAATAATAAGAGGTAGAATATATTGTTTCCTAGATGTTATTATTTTCCATAATCATAGAAAGACTAATGTTGCTGAGTGAAGAAGTCATATTCTTGTTGAAGAGTTTTGAAAGAATATTTTGATGTTATGAGTTAAAAGGTTTTTATTCATTATAAACCAAATCATGATGATGATTTTCCAATAATGATGTTCTCATAAATTAGGAAATATAATCATAGTAAAATATTTTTTAGAAAATTAGGAATGGTAAATATTATATTGGTTCCAAATGTACCGAAATCAGAAATTGCAAGATTTCAAAATGTTTAAAGCTAATGAATTTTGAATAATTTCAATGTTGAAGAGTGAGGAGAGAAACCATAATTATATGAGAAGGAAAAAATTCCAATGATATGAGAAGGAAATAAAATTTTTAATGAGATTAAAATAAAACAACATTCCCAATGAGCTGAGAAGAGAACAAAATTCATAATGAGCTGAGAAGGAAACAAAATATCTAATGAGATAAGAAAGAAACATTTTTGTAATGAGCAAAAAATGTAATGTATTCATAATGAGGTAAGAATGAAATTGATTCATAATTATATGAGAAAGAAACAAATTATAATTAACTAAGAAAAATTGATAGATCCTAAGGAACCTATCAAAAGAAGACTCAAAAATAAAATCCCAGATATTTTATGAATAATTGTAGAGGTCAAATGTGAAATTAAAATTTTCAAAAATCTCATAGAAATATAAGGAGGATTAACGATGTCAATGTTGATGTTTAAATGTTCATGTTTCTAAGAGTTTTTAAAATTTTGGAAGATGGAAAATATTTCATGTTTCCATATTTTTTTCCACGTCAGATGCAAAAATTTACTTATATCATTTTGATCAGTTTTAACATTCATGTAAGTGGAAAGGAGAAGCATTGAATAGTTTAAGTGAATGTTATTTCCAGAATGGGATCTCAGAAGATGATCAGACACCTGAATGTTTTTTAACTGGTTAGTAGAATTGTATTGTGTTAATTGGATTGAGTTAATCAGACTAAAGAAGATAGTATTGAGCATTTGTGTGGAGTTTGAGTTATGATTATCGATAAAGGAATCATAATATTGAGTTGATAAGATTTTGAAACATTATATTGAGTTTTTCCAAAGAGTTTGAGAAGTGTTGATTGAGTAATGAAAAATCGTAATGACTTTATCAGATTAAAAAAATCAGTTCTATCCAAATCGAACTGAGGATTAAGACTGAGCAATTATAGACCTATTTCAACTAAGACATTATTATTTTGTTTAGATAAATTGATTTGTAATAAAATTTTTAATCTGAATGGAGTTATTATAATCTTTCTTATTAAGAGATAGAAGGTTTCTAATGATAGTTGGTACAAGGTCCATTCACTTCTTTTTAATAGAAAATTTCCATAGACCCACGAGAGTGGCTGTGGAAAATATGTAGGTTCACAAAAAGAGTTCAAATCTTGTAAATAATGTGTTCTTTAATTACATTCCTTCTATTTAAAGCATTATTATTAACTAAATTTTTTAAGGAAATAAATTTTAACATGTTATATGTGTTATATTTCTAAATGTTTTGAAACTCACAAAAAAAGAACATTTGATTACACCCTCCCTTCTCATCCGCTTTTTGTTCATTTTTAACTTTATGATCCTCATATATAAAGGGTTCATAAAATTCATTGACATTGAGGATTATTTATAACACAATATATTCTGATTAGAAGTATCCTAAGTATCTTAATGGAAACCACTAGTTTGTGCCGGGAGACTAGAATGAGATGAGCTGCAACTAGATGTATCAATTTTGTTCGAAAATAATACCATATGACTTGTTAATAGTCTAAATAATACGATGATTTCTGAGATACATATGATTCCATAAAGGATAAGAGTAATTAAAAAATAATATCTTCAATGAAAATCACATGTAAATCATGGTTGATTGATTACTCTAATAGGTAAAAGATTCAGGTTAATTTTAGCATTCTATTATCGAATTGTTACCATTCTAGACATTTGATGGGAATATAATAATATCAGAAATTTTATATTACTTGATCATTAATGTATAAATAATTTAAATTCAACAATTCTACTTCCATTGTGAATTGGGAATGTGTTTTTTTGGTGTCAACATACACTAACTTTCTAAAGGCATGTTCTCTCCAAGACGTTACCCTTGACACTTTGTGTGGTACATTGGTAAAGTAGATAAGAAGAAAGGATCGAAATATCCATTAGGGTGGAGTTATTTCCTAATTTGTTTCTATATTTAAATTTCAAGATATATTCATCAGTCTTTCCCAAATACCAGTGTAGGAATAGCTACCAGTATGCTAGTGAGTGTATAAAAACCAAGTTTTTGTGTGTATGTCTGTATATATCATAGGTTCTTCATCAATGTTACTATTTATATATATAAAAGTTCCTCTATTTTTCTTGTTTTAGTTAGTGACACTATAGTTTAAATCCATAAAATATTGCACTATTTAATTTATCACTATATATGGATGATATATGTGTTTTGAAAATCATATCGGCCCTTTGAAAGGGGATTCATATATATCATTATGAATAGAATCAGAACCCACATAGTACAAGGACATTTAATGGGTCACGTTATACCTTTTAGGTTCATGTCATAAATATTATCATGGTATCTTTTATGTTAGTTCCTATTTTAGAGGGTCACATGTATTTTATGTTCATGCATATAGAATTAATTTTTTTGGGATTCAACCCCAAATATTCTCCTCATTATCGTTGTTTTCCATAATCAATGACTATATAGTTTGATATTTACGGTTTTGTGTCATAAATTCACCAAATAATTATTATCAAAAAGGATGATTGAGTGGTTAAAGGGATGATAACAATATATCATGTTGGGATTATTTATGGGTGGCCCATATGATTCATCTCTTAGGTAATATATATCTTTAAATATTTTTTCTCATAGAAAAATGTCCCTATAAGGATGGATATCTAATATAGGATATGTCCTTTTGAGGTATGATTTAGGGATTATTCATGGGAGGCCCATCATTTGATTGGAAATAAGAAGGATATATATGGCGGATATACATTTTTTCGCCATAAGTACCTGCTATGTAGGGAATATAGCCCTTTAAACAAAATGAATAGAATGGGATATGAAACATCGAGGAATAATTTGGGGCTTACACATGTGTTTAATTTATATATATGGATAAAGATCATTGAGGAGTCATAGTGATGAAATCATCATAGGCAACATGGCTAGGACTTATACCTAGGGTGGAGGGTAACTCTTACATGGATCATTGAGAGAATAATTTCATCTAGCTTTAAAATTTGACATCATGAATGGGAATCATGATCCAAGTGAAGTCTTAATGGTATCTTCATGATAATAAACATCGTTATCAAGGGAATACATAGTCATTATTTACCTATGGTTCCCATTACTCTGGGAATAAAACCAAAAAGAGTCCTTTTATAAAAACAATACTTGATCAAAGGGTTGCATGATAGTGTGAATAACCCGACCGTGTATCTTAGGAGGAAATGGATGATTCCTAAATAAGTATCACCGAGTAGTGAGTTGACCTAGGTTATTGAGTGTCTGCAAAGAATTTTAGAAAAACATACTAATATCTTTATAAAACTGGAGTGAATGTGGCATATATAAGTATTTCATATAGTATTGGAACAAGTGTCTTAAAAAATAGTTCTCTATTAAGGACTCATAGGATATTCAGTGCACTAATTATTGGGTTGGGTAAAGTGTTCCCCATATAGATAGATAGTGTAAAGTGTATCCCTATCTAGAAGGATTTCATGATGTATCACCAAGTAGACATATAAGGAAAAGTGTTTCGAAAGTGGAAGGATATAGAGATGTTTCATCCAATTGGATATTTATGGAGAAGATTATCCATAGTTCAAGGCTAGGGGAAGTAAATCCCATGTAAACTAATGACATGATGTGTCTTCGTAGTTGTAGGATAGGTGAAGGTGCCATACATCTGTTATACTACTGGGGTGAGTTAGGCACATGGACCCTTGTTATAGTTCATCCAAGAGGGAACCATCATACTATTTTCGAGGACTATAGGAGAATTTGTATTCGTCATTGGTTTTGGAATGGAAAACATTTTAGAAGATAAATTACCCTCATTTTTATAATATTAATCTTGAGGTTTTTGTCAATAATAAACCCAATTTGAGAAAATAAAAAATGGTCATAAGGATGTTTTTGTATCTATTTTTCTTCCTACAAGAGTTGTAAAAAATAGTTTCAAAGTTGGAGATTTATAGACACTAAATAAAAATAGAGAATTTCTCACACAAGGAACCTGGTTGAATAACATATGTTCATTTCTAGGGTTTACACTAGTGGACTGGGTGAAAAACCAGGGATTGTGACCAGGGTGTATCGGGAATATAAATGGGCTGGGAAAAGGCCACATGGGAATAAGGACCTAGGTATGAGGACATAAGATCAAGTGATGATCTATTTTGAAAAAATTTATGAAAATAAGAAGAAAATTTATTTTGAAAATTTGGGGTACAATTTTAAATTTACCTTTTGAATATGATTTATTTCTCTTTAATGAATACCATTTTATGAAGGATATCTCTATAACATCATCATCCTCAATTTCAATTATATTTTCATTGGAAACCTAAAAGTAAAATGACCTAATTTTTTGTGTTAAAAATTTTAAAAGGTAGATTCTATTAATAGATACCTTTATACTTTTTTAAAATTTTAGACCTTGGGAATAGGGCTTCAATAAAACCATTATTGTTTTATTATTCAATTATAATCACTATTCCCATCATTATTCATCAAATTAAATTAATTTCTATTTTTAAGATTTTTTTAATGAATATTCTATTAGAATATCATATCTAATTGAAGAGATGTGTATTTGATCATTTGTAAAGCCATCAATATTTTTCTATAATAATTATCCTGAGTTTCTTAACCACTATAAAGAACTCAAGAGTCTCTCTAGAACCTATAATAATAATGAAAACAATATTCACAACAGTAAATAAATTATTAATCGATTCATATTCTTTTAATATTATATATTCAAATAGGTATATTCTAAGATGCAACTTGGCTTCTGTCACATTCTTATATCCTTCATATATGTTATGAAATTTTGTTAATATCTCTTTAGTAGTTTTCCATCCTAGGTTATTTTTCATTTCATTTTTACCTAATTAAGAATGAAATACATTCCTTCCCATTACATCACTCTCAATATTATCCATATCAAAAATATATATGGATATATTCTCTTTTTCAACCACAAAATCATGATAGAAAAAATCTATAACATCTTATCCTCGTGAGAGAAGATAGGGTACCCCTATCTCCTTCTAAATAGGAAATAATTTTACATCAATACTGTGAATAATTTATTGTTGAATACATTATGTTGATCCATATATATAATAAGAGAGATATTCTAGATAAATATTTACCATATTACACCTTGATATGATAATTTATAGATGAAAAAAACACATAGAGGTTAGGCGAGAATTAATTTTGATATTTTTTTACAAGCCACTAAATTTCTTCTTATTCATCAAAAATATCACAAACTCATAGTGGTGAAAAAACATTAGAAATAGTTGATTTTTTAATGGGGATCACATTCCATATACAGGACTGTGTTCCCTATGTTTGGTTCTTTTTATCCCCCCATAGAAAAATCCACATTTACTATCCTAATAAAGCTATAGGTATGGGTATATCCTTAAACCTTCAATAATCACTAGTACAATTTATTTCAAAATAATACCCCACTTATTACACAAAAAAATAATATAACCATCTGATAAAATTTCATCAGTGTAAAAAAAGGTCACTAATGGACATTATGATCAACACATTGTTCTTATTACTTATATCTGACACACCATGTGGGGTGTTCTCTTCTCAAGGATTTTACTTATAATTGTTGTAGCATTATATCTCTCACTAACCCTTCCTTTTTCTTTTTTTATTCTACGAATATCATTGAAATTATTTTAAATTAATTGAATTTTATTACCCTTTAACTTTAGAACATTAGTTCTCCCAGATTTTTAATCCTCAAATATGATTCAAACTAGTGACATATTAATATTTCCATATAAGTCATTCATTAATCATTTTGAGATATTTGAAAATAATCAAAACCTTATTTCAATAATGGTTTCTATAAAAACTAAAATATTAAACCTATTCTAAGTACATTTTAATTTGTTTTAGGGTTTAAAATTACCATGGTCAATAAGATCATGTTTTATCATTGGTAAAGACGTATATAATCCGATTGGGTTGGTTCTGGGAGAACGTATGAGAGAAACTGAAATATAGAAATTGAAAAAATTCACATCATGAATAGCCCATTCACAACATGAATGGTTCTCGAAGACCCCATGATTCCATACAATGTCTGTACGGTTAAGAGAAAACCACATGAAATTCAATCATTCCCTAAATGGTTATGGTATGTCTAAATACCAAAAAAATCAAGATATAATTTGGGTTTAAGACCTAAGATCTATTTTTCTAGGTTTTAATATAAGGGAAATGCTTAATCATTGTATTTGAGAATCAAGGAATTCCTAAAATTGATACCCTATTCATGTCATGAATGATCCATGACCAACATTTATAATTTAGTGCCAATAATATCACAGGTCACACATCACTCTCTTTCAATTACAAACTTTTCTGAATGATGTGTGAGAATTTCCCTCTAAACAAGAATATCATCCCATTGGGTCTTGGAATTATGGATCATGATATCAAAGGTTTGCCTTAGGCTCTTATTCCCTTCACCTCCTTGATCAGTTGGTTTTACCTTGGGGAACACCAGCTGATTGATTTCCTTATCATCGTTGATTATAATGAAGAATGAATCAAATATCAACATCAGATGTTGAGGATTTTCCACTGTCTTCAATGATTTTGATGTGGGTGGTATAAATCCTATCATTAAATTTTGTTTGTTCCCTTAAATTTATGTGAAAAATATAACTATATATAAAAACTATTTGTGTAACAAAATCTGAATATTTATTAACTAATCACTGATTATATACTATTACTAAAACTCCAAAGGATCCCATTGGGTTTGTTGGAATTAAGACAACACTAGCATCCACCTGAGGGACCTGCATACTTTTGAACATGTAATGAAAAAATATTGTTAACATGGAAATTGGTTTACCTTGGAATTGGAATATTTAGGTAATGTTAAAAATAATTTCAATAGAATAAATGATTCCTAATATATATTTTATTATATATCCAATGTGTTTGGTAATGACATATCTGATATTCTTGATGCCTGACCATATTTTATATTGGACTGTAATATTTTGATATTATAATAACATGTAATACTATAATTATTATAGATACTAAAGCTGGTTAAGCTAGAATTCATTTAGGGATTGAGCCTAAAAATAATGTAATTTTTATAAGTGTTTTTCTCATTTATTTTTTAATTCTTATACATATTGGGATATGATATGTACTAATTTTTATAAGGTTTGGCATTGTTATGTTGTAATGCTTATAGGTATAGATCTTGGTTTTGATATAATCTTTATAGTGATTGATATCAATTATGTTATGATTCTTATAGGATTTGTCACATTTATTCTATAACACTCCTAATCCTCATTCATATTTTTATAATACAACATATTGGGCTATGCCTGTGGAGCTATTTATATGGTTATCCCATTTTTATGACAAGAACAGAGACCCATCCAAAATTATTCTAAATTTTGGTTTTCTAACATTGAGTGTTACTGTAAAACCCGAGATTTTAAAAGAATAAAATTATGTTCTAAATAATATAGGGCATGAAACACAAAGATTGTCATGCATTACACAAAACATATAGATTAAATGAAATGTGACATATATTAAAATAATATTATGATAATTATAACCTGGTATTTGGAATGAAATATATGAATATGATAACTAAATTATAAAAATATATAGTTTTAGAATGTATATAAAATTAAATATATGGTGACTAATTAATTATAAATAAAATTAAGAACCATTTGAAAATAATGAAAATATTTTTATGATAATAACTTTAATACGGAAAAATTTGTTTTATATATATTAATTAATTAAATAAATTTTGTAGAATATATTAATGAAATATATAAAATATATATTAATTCTATTATTTAAAATTTATCTTATGTTTTTTCTAGGCATGAGATAAAATAAATCCAATTTCACACATAAAAACTGTATTTTTCTAAAAAGCAGTTTAGTCGCATTTTGCACAACCTTTTAAAATTATTATTTTTTGTAATATGAAGAAAATGTATTTGAAAATTTGAAATTCATTCTTTTAAATCTTTATTTCATTATTATCATGGGGTTAATTTTTGATAATTTTATAAGAAGATAAATTATATAATTAACAGTGAAAAATAATTATTTTTATTGAGAATTATCAATTGAATAAAAGAATTTAATAACACAAAATTATTTTAGGATGGTTTTAAAATTAAAATTAATTATGTCCATTTTAATAAATTTTAGATTCAAATTTTATATAAAAATTGTTTATACTTTTTATATATTTCTCATAAGAAAACTACATATTCATCATGATTACGATATTATTTTTAAATTAAATTTTGGAACTTAAATGAACATAATTTCTAAAAATGTATTCCAAATTTATAATAAAAAAATATATATTATCTAAAATGTTCAACATAATTTTTGACCATAATTTATAGTAAAAATAAAAAATTAATTATGATGGTAAAGCTAAAAATGTGTTTATTAGGGGTTAAACACAAAAAATAAGTGGTAAATGGAATAGAAACATTCCCAAAACACATTTTTTGGACATATATTTTACACACAACAAATATTTTATTTATAATGTACAGTTTTGTACCTTTTTGAAATGTGAAAAATGTGGGTACAACCTTTTTTCATAAATTACAAGTGTGCCACTCACCTCACATTTAAAATGACTCCTCTTATCCTCTCCTATTCAATCTTAAAAAGCCCATTTCTTCATCCAATACTTTCCCAAATAAATTTCATAATTCCATAAAATCATCCTAGAATCCTTTTTTGGTCATAAATTTAACCTATATATCTTTTTGGTGAAAACCAAAAGATGTTATATAAAGAAGAGGTGACATACTTAACCAAGCCTTTTATTTTATTTCATCCTCCTAATACTTAAAATATTATCAAAACGTTATGATATAATATCCTAAGTATCTAAAATATAATTATATTTTCTTTTATTAAGTTAATAACCTGAAACGATCTCCTCCACCCTCAAATGGGAAAACAAAACTATTCATCATGTGTATGGTGGACTACCACCTCATGAACTGACATAATTCATTTTCAACCACCACTTCTCACTTATATATATAATGATATTTCAAATTTTAATATATGGTGTATATATATTTATTATATAACTATACTTATATAATTAGAATATCATTAAAAAAAATTTCCTTCTTATACCCTAGTGAATACATTAACGTCACTCGTGTAAATGGGGAACTGAGGCCTCAAGAAGCGATATGATATGTATTTAATTTACACATTATATGAATGGTACAAAAGATAAATTTGATTTTGAAATAATATATTCATTAAATATTTATCACTCTTTAAAATAACTATATCATATAATTTCTTACCTTACAACCCATTTATTTAATGACGACGTTGATCGTGTGTATGACAGACTACCTCTGCATGAAGCGATGTGATTCGTTTTACACTAACACATTACATGGAAGGTAAATAATGATAATTTAATTTAATATATGTGATATATATGGAATTATATTTATTATTTAAAATAAATACATTACAGAATTTCTTACACTTTCACCAGTTAAGTAAATGGTAAAGTCGCTCGTGCATATGTATGACCTACAGTATCCACAAAGCAATGTGATTCATTGTCCATATGAAAAAACATTCTATTGATATATCTAATGGAACTATTATATTTTAATCATTAATATAATTCTATATATTTTATAAATATAACCTATTTGCAATATCCATAACCATCTAGATGAAATGGGTAATAGAAAACAATGTAATTAACATCGGAAAAAATAATGATTATGAAATATTTTTAAAAAATGGGTTATATGATTTTATAATATGATCATATATGAAATTATAATTATTAATAATAATATTTTATAATATAATATCATGTTGAGAAACATCATATAAGAGATTATAGAGAACTCAACTAAAGGTAGGCATTGTGTAACAAGTTTCTTAACTCAATTTTCATTGATTGGGTTATATGTCAACTTTATTGATTATTCTATTCCAAGACTATGTGTGAAATGTATTATTATTTCATTATGTTATATATCGACTATCCTTATGTGGATATAATTTTTTTACACATAATCATTCCATTTATTAACTCTCAAACTAATGATATGAACTTTGTAAGGTTTTTATCTAAAACTTCATTTTTTGAGACACATGTTCTTTTATGCATTTAATTTATGTTGAATTTTTTATATACTAACCCTTTAAACAATATATCATTAATCCCTCTTAAATCATAATATTTTATGTTAAATGTTTTCTAATATATCTTTGTGAATTTATGATTAAAAGGTTACCAAAGTGATATGAGTTTATGTTTCTATCCTAGTTTATTCAGGATTATTTATTCTTGAATTTATATTTAAGGGAATTATTTTATCGTTCTCTAAAATACCCCTAACTTTTTCTTATACTATTCTCATTATTGTTTTTTTTTCAACTAATAGTATATTATCCCTCTATTTGATAATTGAAATCAATATGAAAATTTAGGAAAGAACACCTAACTTCATTTCTCTCTTCGGTCAATAATCAGTTATCTTCTAAATCTATGTTTTCTAACAATGTCTTGAAAAATGCTTCACTATGATTGTTTAAGTTAATTTTTATCCTCAATAATGTTTTTAATAAAAATTAAAAGGATCATTCCTATCATTTTTAGTGTGTGGATATTTTTGTGTTTTCTTATAAAAAATTGAAAGGGATCCTTGTTTCTAAATTTTTTTAACGTGAATGGAACACTTCTACAAGCATGAATACTCATTGTTTTAAATAATAATTTTTAAGATTAAAATATTATCTTTATTTTTTTGAGAAATTTTTTGATTTAAAATAAGTTTTTTTAAATGGAAATAACATTTTCTTCAATTATTGTTCAATGTGATCTTTCAAAATCATTTTACATCTACGATGAAATCTATTTATGTTACTCAAATTGAAATGGATATTTTACTCAATGATATTTTTAATTTTTTTAATAAATGAAAAAAACTTTTATGTTCTGGGTTTCGTGTAAATTATTATATATATATATGTATATAATATATATACATAGATTATTCTCCATTCCTTTTTTGGGGGAATACATGCATGATGATAATTTCTCAAATTAAATCATTATTAATTTTCATTTTAAGATTATACAAAGAAATATTATTCAACCAATTTTTTTCCATAAGAAATTATATTGTTATGATGTGTGCACCCAGATAGATCTCTAATTCCTTAGTTAATTTTAGAGTCCTATAAAACATCATGTATGGGATTATAGATTAAACATAATCTATTGTGGGACTTTTTCTGCCATGTGATACTGTCTAGGCAGTTAGCCTTAACAGTTTTTTTCCTTGTTATATGTTATTTACAAATTTCTTATAATTCCATGTTGTTATGATACCATGTTATTTTTGAAATGTTTCCATGAAATTACTCATGATAATTCTCTTTTATATTGTCATGTTATACCTTTGACTCACATGTTATATATCATTATCATATTTATTCCCATTCTAATAATTTTAGCACACACCTTTCGTAATGTATTCAATAGGTTATCCCACATAGATTTTGGATATTTAATTAATTTTAACATTCCAATATAGAAAATAAAATAAAAATTCTCTGTTTTATGTATTAAGGATGTAGTCATCCAATGATTCTAGGCTAATATGATCCTTGCGCTTTATTAATGTTTATTTACATTAAATAATCATGAAATAATATTAGTAAAAGGATAGGGTCATAAAATTTGGTAACAGATGAAAGGATTAGAAATCATTTAGAAGTAGGATTAGAAAACATATTGATAACTATTGGAATATGTCTAAGGATAAGTATGAATATAATAATATGTTTTATAAAATATCTTCAAATTTTGGGTGAAGCATAGATTGAGTCGTTTGGGAGGGATTATATCCCTGTATGGATACTTCAAATGGATAGGGTTTAAGAGAAAATGTACTTATGGTGTATAATTGTAAATAAGGCATGATAAAATTAAATTTAGCATTACCTCGAACAAGACAATGTGCCTTACCACACACATGATTTGACACTCACGTGGGTTAGATTTCATAAATTTACAAATTCTTGATAAACCATCATGATGAATTTGATTATATGATGATCAGGTTGAATTAGGTAAAAACACAGGAATATCATATTGTAATGAATGTGTCATTATTTATAAATTTTATAAATATTTTTTTTGTAGTTATGTTGTCACCCACTATGAATATTATTTATCACCCTAAGGATTATGGTTTTATTCAATGGTACAATTTAGAAGAAGTGGGTTACAGTTAATGTGACACACAATTTTTAATGAGAAACCAAATAGGATGATGATTAGAGTAAATGATATTGTGATTATGCCTATTCACTAATAACAATAAATGATTAAAAACATGAACCTTAACCAACTGTCATTCTCACCAAATTAAATAAGGATAGAGTTCATTGAGAGATCGGGGTGTGGAGACTATGGAGGAAATAATATTTAGTTTCCTATATTATATGAATGTGGGAATAATGACTCATGGGAATTTCTCAATGGATCGATATGATTTTATACATGTGTAGAATAATGGAAAAGGGTATTTAATTTTTGAGAAAAAAATAAAAAGTTTGATTAATGCAATAGATGAGTTTAATGGTTTTCTAAAGGAATCATCAAGGGTTTAATGTTTTTAAAATGGAATGTTTTGGTTTTATAAAAATTTATGTCCTAGGGGAATATCAAGAAGCGGATTAGTAATTTGGTAATGTTAAATGTTTTCTTTCCTGATGATTAAGAGACCACACATGACATATGAAAGTTATGGTCTGTTCTAACAATATTGTTTATCAAAAATGCAAGAAATATGATTACATTAAGGTTGATTAATGTTATTAAATGATTTATATTTTATATTGTAGGAATGAGGTATTAAAAAGTATTATGATTAATCCTAGTTAATTATTTATTAATAAATTGGAATGATATGAGGGGTCATTATTTTAAATCAATAATTATGTTATATGAATAATGTAATATATAAGGATTGGTTTATTTATGTTTTGTGTTATGTATTTTCATGAATATTTTGAATGATATGGATGACATAGAATAGTGATTTAAAGAATAGGTGTTATTTTAAGGATGAAAGGTTATTAAGGGAATATAATTCTTAATATGATCCTAATGTTGAGAAAATGGGGTATAGTTCAGATAAAGAGATGATTATTATAGATAAGTAAACTGGATAGTATTGATGACCCTAGAACTGATTAATAATTTATTTAAATGGTGTAAATATTATAATTGATGGATTTTTTTCTATTTATAGTATATATTCTATAATCCATGGTTTTATTTAATGAACGAGGGAGAATGTATGATTTCTTTAAGGTTTTATGATAATTATGGTTATTAACAAGAATTCAGTGAATATATCACTATGGTGTTCACATATATAGTTTGTTATCATTTAAAAAAATAAGCATTGATATTTTATGTATTATTTTAAAAGTGAAATTGGAAAATTTAGTGAACTTAATTTAATGTTTTTAATTATATATAGGTTATATTTTTAACCATTTTTGGAGTGGTTTTTGTTGAATTTTGGATGAGGCTTTAGAAATTAATTTATTATTTAACCATGTGAGTGTCTATGAATAAATTGATAGAAACATTTTTTCGATAATTAATTGTGATAGAAGGAATGACATATCATTATATTATAGATCTTATTATCTTTTAGTTCTTCAGTGAGGATAAACTAATATATTAGTGATGAATAATAAATTAATCAAGGCTCAACAAAAAGATGAGATTGTGTGTTTGAAATGGAATGAAATATTGTTATTTTATGTTCTCATTAATATTACCTAACATTAGTAAATGTATCTTGATATTAAATATTATCACACTACCACATTTATGGTGATATCAATGACCTTTTCACACCACTTTGGTTTATGGTTTAGTGGTTGTTGATTTTCTCATGTTCTTTTACTTTATTATGATCAATGATCTCTATCACTATACATCATTATTTTGAAATTTGATTTTTATTACATGTAAAAACATTCACATCCAAATAATGTTATCATATTTAGACACCTATTATGTGATATTTCATATGACCTTCACAAATCCTTTTCGTTCTTTTCATATAGATGGTTTTTTAACCCTTATTTCTATATTGATTTCCTAAAAACGATTTTGAAATGATAAACCATTTTTTCCCTAGGAATATTTCTAATTGTGGGGAAGATATTTATTTGAAGGGGTTAGAATATTATTTTGTAAATTCTTATGTTTTTAACAAATTTTAAATTATAATTTTTTCGATTTTTTTTCTATGTATCAACGGGTCAATTTTTGAACCGAGCCTCGAAGCATTAGTCTGAGTGTTGGAACACATAAAAAAATTTCGGACCTGGGTGAATGCTCTATTATTCTCACGGGCGTCTTGATTAGACTTGGGAGCACCGGCTCTAGAAAATTCCACACTAATGGATCTGCATGGGCTGCGCACGGTTGTTGTCCAACCCATCTAGCATTCCCAGTTTTATATTTTATTTATTTTAGTTAAATAATATTAAAGAGAGCTTTTTGTTTAAATAGAAGAATGTCTTAATAATAATAATGTTATTATTAGTATGGTGTTATAAATTATTTGGATGTTAAATTATTTATGTTTCATTATTAATGGGTTGCAATATTTATTTTAAAATATTTTAATTTCATGATTAATGGGGTGTAAAATTTGTGTGAAATTAATGTGGATTTTGAGTATCTCAAAGAAACGATTAATTAAATTAGTAGTAAGAGTTGTGTTAAATTAAATGAGGAGTTTCAGATTTAATGAATATGCATTTAATTAAATAAGAGTTTTAGAATTAATAAAGTATAATTTTTATTTAATCTAGGTATTGGGTTTTATCTAAGGATGAATAATAATAATAATGTGATTATTATTATTATGGTTTTATAAGTATAATAATTATTTTTAATTATGGTTGTTATTATTATTATTATGAAGGATAATAATAATGGATTTTGGGAATTTTAATTAAATTTAAGGAAAAGGGGGATTTAAATATTTGTTATGAGATATTGGTTTTATTTAATTAAATTGAGTGGAACATTAATTAATTAAATGATTTATAATAGGGATTTTTTGAATTTTATCAAAGATGTGTTTTATTAGATGATAATAATAATTATTGTTATTATTTTTACTTTTTCATTTATTTACTTTGAGGTTTAAATAAATTTAATTAAATGAGTGGTTGAGGTATTAATTTAATTATATTATATGTTAATATGAATTTAATTAATCATTGGGAAGTGAATGATTTATTTAATTAATCTATGTTGAGAGAATTAATTAAATAGAGATGAGTTGGAGCTTTTCATATAATTAAATTGTGTTAAGATAATATAATTAAATAACAAAAAGTGGGGAATTTATTTAATTAAATTTTGTGAATTAATTTAATTATATAATTTTTTAATGAGTATTTAGTGGTTAAAAATGTAGGGTAATATTAAAAGGCAAGTAAATGAGGAGTTAGTTGTAATTGGGCTATGCACGGTATGAAAAACCATGTGGGCCAGCTACGCAGTTAATTGGTTTTTAAAATTTGTTTTTATTTAATTTAAATAATATAAATATTTAATAATAATAATAATAAGGATGTTGTATTTATTGTATTTATTTATTTAAATAAAAGTTTCAAGAATTTAATTTGATTATTAATGGGGGATTTCAGAATTAATTATGAAACATTTATTTATAGGTTAATTAATGAAGAAATTTTACATTAAATTAGAATAATAAATGATATTATTAATATATTATATCCTTTATTTGGTTAGGGTGTTAACTATTTGACTGATATAGAAAGAAGGAGGAGGCTCACTGCAGGAGCAGCGACACACACTGGCCCCCACCCATAAGAGGCATGATATAGCCCCTTTGCCGACTCCTCTTCATATGCTCGGATCCTTCCGGCATCTTCACATGTCTTGTCCACATCATCAAGGAGACTTAATCTACATATTTTTCTTGATTTTCGTCAATGATTTTAATCTCTATAAACTTTTTTTCTCGAACGAAACCATAAGGTTTGGGTCTATTTGGGTTTTCTTTTTTCTTGATTTGTACGGTTCTGCACCAGGGTTCTGGGGACCCATTGGTCTATGTTCCTGCAACTACCGCCGAAGGCGAGGTGGTTTGGGCTAATTCGATTCATCGACAATGTTTTAGAGACAACTCTCATAGATATATATATCTCTGTGTGTGTGTGTGTGTTTGTGTGAAGGTGTATGCACGTGCGACTGTAGATGAGTTGTTGATTGGTTGTCGTCGTACGTCAAGCTGTTAAGTATTTAATTGTTTCCACCCTAAGGTTGGATCCCTTTCTAGTTCCTCAATTTTAGAAATGCATTAATAAAATTTCTACTTCAATTTTATTATAAATTAATTCCACACTATGATGTATTTATTTTGAATTCCACTTAATGTGAATTTAGAATGTTTAATGATTTAAAATGATAAATGTCATAAGTGATTTGTGTTATTTGTAATATCATGTTTTTTAATAAAACCCCTTAATTGAAGTGTGATTCCTTAAAACCAAAAATTATTTGTAATGTTATATAATGATTTCTTTTGTTTTGATTTTTCCATATATCTTTCTATTAGTATTGATATATGACTGTTTGATTCCATGGAATGAATATTTCATTGTTGAATTAATCATGGGATGACAAGGCTCTTGAATAGTGTTAATTAATTGTTCAATAAATTAAGTGATTTTGACATTGTTGAATCATGTTAATTAATTTTGAATTAATTAAAATAACATGATGTAATCATTTAATTTTTTAAATTAATTAATGTGATAAGTCATTTTTGATAAATTAATGTAATTAATGGTGAATTAGTAATGTGATTTTTTAGTAATTGATTTTAATAACTACTTATGAAAATTAATTATGGAGATTTGGGATTTAGATTGAGATAATTATATATTTTTGAATATTAATTATGAGAGGTGATTTGTTTTGTAGATTAATTAATTGAAGTAATAATTAATGGTAATGCATGCTTTGTTAATTGTTGTGTTGATTAACAGTTTTGTTATATTTAACAAATCTTTAGGACTAGTAGGGGAATAAGAATAATTGATTGGTAAATTAATTATCATGTTTTCAGTTATGGAATTTGGAAAATTAAATGATGAGTTAATTATCTGGTTGAATTTTATTTTGTTAAGAATAATTAATTGTAAATTAATTATTAACTATTAAACTATTTAATTGTTAATTAATTGTAGAGTTATTTTATGGTAGTTTAATTTTTTAAATTAGATTTTTATTTAATTAATATATTTTATTAATTACTGTATGAATTATTTTATGGATTGTTTTGGGGTGTTAGACATGGCGTTCTATACCAATGATCAATATATATGTATGACTAATAAACAGGCTGTGAGATTGGGACTGATGCTCCACATACTCACGAGGTTCAATCCAAGACATTCTACATCCAACTTGATTGAAAATATTGTTTTATGGGACATGGGATGATGCTCTAAATACCCATGGGTTATGAGACAAGAAATGATACTCCAAATACCCACGAGGGTGGTAGACTTGTCGTTCTATACCCATTAATTGTCATTGGACTCTGGGTCCAATTGGTCATACATGAACTAAATTAGATGGTTAATGAAAGCCAGAGTGAGGTAATGATTTGTGATTGAATATGTAAAATGGTTTAGATCATGGCATGACTGAGGAAGGTATTGAGATACAGGTGTTCAGGAAAATCTAGGGATTTATGTAGTTATATAAATAATACCAATTAACGAGGCTTAACGAGGATTATATAATTTAACGAGGGATGAATTATTTATAATTGAAAATGAATGTAGGATGACTGTTGTGTTTGAACGAGAAATGTATAATGTAGGTTTAGACACCAGCTGAGGGATGAAGTAGGTACTTGGGTATATAGTTACATTGTACTTCTTTCTTTATTTATTCATTCCTTCGCACTATTTAAATTATTTAATTATTTCTAGGATTTGGGGTAGACACTGGTGGTCCCAACCTACTGATATTTAAATATCACACCCTAATATGGCCACTATTGCAGTGTGATACCTGATTAGATTCTATTTGGTTGCAAGATTATGTTGTTTTCATATACTTGGGAGATATGGGAAGAGGACCGAGTGAAATCTCGAGATGCTCGAGGAGATCACCCTCAAGGCTTGAGTCATAATTTATTTTTTTCTTTATTGATATATAAAGAATTTGGTACTGTTTATCACCTTCATAGTTGTATCATCCTAACATGAATACATTTTATAACATTAGCATTATCCAGTTTTTATAAAATTATGTCTTAGACTTCTTTATCATTCCTTTTGTCTTTAAGTTTTTGGTTTGTATAAAAGAGAATTGGAAAATGTCGGCACATGGGATAATAGTTGTTCTTTGGTCTAATTACCCCATATATGGAAAATGAACATGTATTCGGGGTTGGGAATTGACGTTCATTGCTTTTTGATAGTAAAGTTGATTTGATTTCACCTTAAGTGGCTGGTGATTTTCTACTACTTATTAATTATGAAAAATATGAAAATTTTATCTTGGACTGATATTGAAAGGAATTTGCATTACATTCATCAAAGATGGAACATAGAGATTTACATTCCATGTATATATGTTGTTTCATGTAGTTTAATCAGTATGATGCCTGATAATATTGATTGTGTTCCATGAATATATTCAATGTCTTATACTTATTTACTATTCCTTTTCATATAGCATGATTCAGTGATATAATTATCATGATTAAGTGATAATATGAAATGATTATATTCCACGATTCAACGTTAAAACATGTTTTATTAATTTTGGCATATTGATCTGAGTTAGATACTTGTCGTGACATTTTATCTTACTGATAAGTGATTTGTTTTTTTGTATAAATTTTTTTGGTTTCAATTATGATGGTACTCTTTTTCAATATTAAGCTGTATGGGTTCCTTATAACTACAGTAAAGGGTAACCCATGTATTCAAACAATTAAAAAGGAATTATAAAGTTAAAATGTAAAATGGAAATTGGATATCTTAATTGGGAACCAACTATCAACGGTAAGATGTTTAGGCACCTTATCAACTGGTATATGGACAACCATGGAATAGAACCATATAACCATAATATGTTTGAAAATGGTTATAAATGTAAAAATGATGATTTTTGATTGTAATGAACTATTGTGGGGTTTCTTTTCGAAGAACCTGTATTGAATAAATTGGACCATTAGAGGTTTCTTTTTTGGTAAAAATTGTTTGGATTCTAAATTTCTTATTTATATTTGGATAACACTAAATGTGAAATTTTTATAGAGGATGTTTGTTATATAATGTATTTTTTTCTTGTGGTGAGTTTATTGAAAAATAAAGCGACTTTTTATGAATAAGTACTTGTTTTTTTGTTGAAATTAAATCAAATGATGAAATATTGTACTGAATTAATTAAAATTGTAAATAATGAAAAGGAGGCTTTGGAACCTTGTGATTTCAGTTTTTCATGACCAATATAGAGGTATGATGATTTGTTTTGAAAGTGGATAACCCATGGTAGGTATTACCCTTGAAATATTTTGGTTGTTAAGGTAAGTTTGTCCAACTACTCGGGATGATTTTTTGGGACATGAGTGTTTTAACACTCTGATAGGTTTATGTTAAAGATTTTTTGATCAATGATTGATGTGGTGAGTGTAGTTTGAGTAACATCATATGTATGCATTATGTTATTCTATAATAGTACACTGGTGGGCGGGTGATATTTTATTTCAGCGTTATAGACAATCATAAGGTGGGTAGTGTCTCATCAATTTTGGTAAACGGGTTAGTAGGTGACACTAATATTTTTTAATAGAGTCGTTTGGTAGTAGTTCGACTAATATTTTTAGGGACCAGGATTTTCTATTAGTTATCTCTTACATATGATATGAGCATGACCCTTATATTTAAATCATTATGGATATAATAAAATAGTGTTGGTCTTATGTGGTGCTAAAGTTTTAAATGTTGTTGGGCTTGATGAGTGGTTGTTAATTGGGTTGTATGCAGGATGTGTGGTTTCTTTGGTATATGCCTTCATCCATGTTGGAGAATGATAGTTTTTTAATAGCCTTAAAATATTTTAATTGTGAATGTCATGATAGGTCATGTATGTACTTCGATGTACATGCATTGGTTTTACGGAACCGATTAAAAAATAATGTTTCTAGGTTAAGGGTGAGTGTGGGTTTTGGAACCTTAATGACTTTCCAGGTAGTCAAGCACAACCAATTTCTATTGGCTCAACAATATTTGAAATTTTTCTTCAATGAGGTCCATGTGATGGCCTTAGATGAAATCTTTATTTCGGTGATATTTGGTCTAGATTTTAAAGAATTAAGTGGTTGGACTTATTTTTTGGTTATTAGTATGTTTGGAACTTGGAAACGTATCATCTTTGTTCAAATAAAACTTCTCGACCTTGGAAAAGATGTTGTAGTTCCCTATAAAATCCCAGATTTTCAATGTATTTTTTTTAATATTATGGAATTATTACGAGTATGTGAAAATTGATGGTGTGTAATTCTATGACCCAGTGTGACTGAAAAGAATTTGTGAATTTTTTTAAGGTATGTTTAGTAAACGTGTGGGTCGAATTTTTATCTTCTGAACCGGTGCTCGAATTAAAAATCTGTGGGCACCTTTGATTCCACAACACCATGATTCTTTTAAGGGGGGATTCACTTCAACCATAGTAATTCTGGAGAAACTGTTAGATTTTGGGAATTTTTCAAAGAATAATAAAATAACATTATTATTTTATTTATTTATTTATTTTCCTCCAACAAAAAATCGGTAGTATGGGACCAATGACATGTCAAGATATTAAATAGATTGAACCTTAAAATCCTAAGTATCATCATCATTGGGATTTAGGAAGGTTACTATTAAATAAACCCCCATAAATTCCATGATTGTTACTTACTCACCCCCTCCCCTGTTTATTTCATGGTTGCATCTTATTGTGACCTTGGATTTGTGTGTTTGTATAGGTTTCAAGTCAATGCCTCCCCATTAAGGGATATACATTTTCGGTGCTAGTTGACAGCCCTTGTCCTATAGAAGGTGAGATTATGTTAGTCATGATACAGTCCCAAGTGAACAGGTCATAACATTCCTGATGAATTCTTGGGGACAAAATGTTTTTTAGGTGGGTAGATTTTAATGTCCCGAGATTTTGATCAGAGATTAAATTACAAATGTTTTCAAAACAATTCCCCTGTATTAATAGGTTGTTTTTTAAAACGAGCTCTAGAACATTATTTTGACTAGTGGAACCCATAAAGGTGTTTTCTTGGGACTTTGGTGAACACCCGATAATTTTCACAAGTGTCGCAATAAGTCTCAGGAGCACGAGATCCATAAAATTCTACATTAATGGATATGTACGAGTTGTGTAATATTGCAGTCGAACCCAATCAACTTACCAAGTTTAATATTTTATTTAGTTTTATTAAATAATAATAATAAATGGTAGATTGGTATTAAATAGAATAATCTATTAATAATAATAATAATTTTATTATTATTATTATGGTGTCATAATTTATTTTTATGTTAAAATATTTTACTGACACGATAAGGGGTGTAATATTTATGTTAAAAGATTCTAATTTCATGATTAATGATGTGTAACATTTGTGTGAAATTAATGTGGAATTTGGGTATCTCGAAGAAATATTTAATTAAATGAGTAGTATAAGTTATGTGATATTAAATGAAGAGTTTCATATTTAATGAATATGTGTTTAATTGAATACATTTTTTCATAATTAATAAAGGAGAATTATTATTTAATCGAGGTGTTTAGTTTTCTCTACGGTTAAATAATAATAATAATATGTTTATTATTATTATGTTTTTATGATTATAATAATTATTATTAATTATGTTGGTCATTATTTATGAAGAATAATAATAATGGATTTGGGGTTCATTTAATTAAATCCTTGGAAATGGAGGATTTAGTTAATTATTGTGACACAATGCATTCATTTAATTAAATTGAGTTAAAGGTAATTTATTTAAATGGTGTGTAGTGGGTATTTTTTGGGTTTATCAAAGAAGTGTTTTATTAGATAACAATAATGATGATGGTCTTATTATGGTGGTTTCATTTATTTAATTTGAGGTTGAAATGAATTTAATTAAATGAGTTGCTGAGGGTTTCATTTCATTAAATTCAAAGTTAATAGGAATATAATTAATCACCACAAAGAAAATGTTTTATTTAATTAATTCACATTGACATGATTAATTAAATAACAATGAGTAGGTGATTTAATTTAATTAAGTTATATTGATAGAATTTAATTAAACATGAAGTGGGGAATTTATTTATTTCAATTTTGTGAATTAATTTAATTGAATAATGTCTTAATTAGGAGTTAGTGGTTATCAATGAATGGTAATTTTAAAAGACATGTAAATGAGGAGTTTGGTGTAATTGGGATGTGCATGGTTGGTAAAACCTTGTGGGTCAGCTGCGCAGTTACCCGATTTTTAAAATTTATTTTTATTTAATTTATATAAAATAAATATTTAGTAATAATAATAATAAGTATTTTTTTATTTTAATTTTTTTTATTTTATTAAATAAATTTATAATAATTTAATTGGATGATTAATGGGGGTTTTAAGAAATAATTATGAAACATTTATTTAAAGGTTATTTTATTCAAAAATGTTATATTAAATGACAATATTAAATTATATTATTATTACATTATATCTATTAGTTTATTTGGGTCTTAAATAGTTTATTGAGTGATAATGATGGTGGAGGCACACAGTCGGAGTAGCGACACACACTAGGCCCCCACCCCCCCTATGATTTCTGATACACCCCCTTACAAGCTTCTCTTCACGTGCTTGAATCTTTCTGATGTATTCATGAGTCTTGTCTGCCTCATTAAGTTGAGTTCATATGTGTATTTTTCACGATTTTCATCAACCATTTGACTCCTATCACACCATTTATTCTCATCCAAAACCCTAAGGTTTAGGTATATTCCCTGATGGAAATCCCACCTATACAAAGACTTATTTCCCAACAGTTTGAAAAAACTGTTGGGATAAAGATTCTATTCCAATAGTTCTATGAAACTATTGGTATAGAGTAATATAATTTTGGTTTTTCAAATGGTTTTTATATACCATTGAAAAAAACCACCTCAATACCAACGTTTCATGAGAACTGTTGGGATAGACCTTCCTAAAACCCCCTAACCATCGCGATCCTTCTCCTAACTAAATGTCCCCTCATGCCCTACTACTCCATCCCTACAATTTCATTCCTCCTGACCCCCTCACCTCCATTCCCATCCTGACCCCCCATTTCCCTCTCATCCCCCTAACACTCCCCTCATCACATTCCAACTCCCCCTATTTACTCGCCGCTCACTGTTCCCTACTCATCATTTCTCGCCTCTCCCCTCCTCCCATCCCCAGCTATAACATCCATCACTCCCCCTCCCCTGTAAACTAGTCACTTTGTATGTCATCCATATGACATGCAAAGAGGTAGCATTTCTAATGTTAGAATTTTCTATTTTGGGTTATTCGTTGATTTCAAGTATGGTTAAATAAATCATTTATGATAGAGATTTTGGATTAATTAGAAATAGGGGAACCCGGAATCAAGTTTTCATATTATATATTAGGGTTATGGAATATTTCATATTCACTGTTTTATATAATTATGATTAGGAATGGTTATTCATCGATTTTTCTATTATTAGGTAGGGTTATTCACCTCATCCTGTTTTTTACATTGATCCATTGAGGTATCCAATGTTTTATATTCTTCTAAGGGGTTTTCCAATAATCAGTATTATTAGTTATTGAATAGGAATTTTATATTGGGACTTTGGGTATCTGAGATTCTTGGATGCATTAGGAGTGACATATAATAATAAAAACAATATATGAATGATTGAATTTTCAAAATTATTTTCCTTTTTGAAAATAATATATTTTAAGTGCATGTTATGTTAAACTTCCATTTAATATTTTTAATATCAATAAAAATGGTAAAAAAGTGTGATTACCAACTTATATGTCATAACACTGACTGAGGATTTTTTTCTCAACACTGGAGCACTTTTATTATAGATAAAAAGTGTTTGATTTTCTTTTCACTTTATTATTTCCCACATTATAATTTTTTTTTGAGGAAACATGGGTTTCTCTTCTTTCATATGTTTATAATTTTTTGAAATCTAATATTCACTTAAACAATTATGAGAACTCTCAAGGTTTTTTCATTTTTTAGTTTATCCTTTTATATCTCAGCAGACCATATGATCAAACATTTTTTCTTATCTTTTTTAACATTTTTCATAGGTGTGGATCCATTTTTAGAAACTGATTTAGTATCTAATAACAGTGGATATTTTCCCTTACCACTAATAAAATACTTTTTACTATGAATCAAAGTTATATATATGATAGATCTATGACCTTCTTAATTAAATATTAAAAAAACTTCTTCAATTAATTTTGATTTTCATTAGTAAATCTCTTAGAATATTCTTTAGAAATTTCGACTACTAATCCAGTTATACCATCAATTTCTCGGATGGTTTCCATTTTTAGTTCATATTTTCTATAATAAAATTTATATATAATTATGTCTATTTTAAAATAGTCTATCCACAATCCATATTTTATTTTATTGAAAATCCACTTTAATGGTAAGTGGGAACCAATAGAAACATACATCATTATCAAGTCACACCCGCATAAATTTTTAAATAGTCTATGATGTAGCTTCTCCTACCATAATTGAAGCATATTCTCTATATTAAAACCACTTGATGATCAACTCTTTTCAATGACCACTTAGAAGAGTCATTTTTTACCTTTTTCTTCATTTTACACCTACAGGTATAATTATTTTCCTTTTTCCACTACTTACGCAATCATGGACTACTGTTTTCATTAACGTATGCCTTATTTTGAGTTTCTACATACCAAAATTCCTCATAATAGTAACGATATACATTGAAATATTCACAAAAATTATCAAGGATTTAAAATATGTTTCTAGAAGATAAATTTATCTTCACATGTGAAAACTAATATTTCAAAATAGTTTTGTTCTTAGTTTTAACAATTATCTAATTTTCTTATTCTCTTATAACATTTTTATGAGTATATATGTTATACTAACAATCAATTTTAATGTTCCTAAACTTCTAGCAACACCAATATTCTATAAGAAGTCATGTTTCTTTCTTCATTATGATAGTTTCTCTATATTTATTCCATTTATGTATTTGGATAGATTCACCATTTTTTTTGATTGGTTTGGGGAACTAATATTTTTAAACATTCTCACATCCACCCTTAATGTATTGGTGGGTTTTGTTGAATTTATATCACCAGTTTTTTATATACATTGATCATTGTACAACACTTACTAATAAAAAGGACTTAGTAATTGTAAATTTATTACTGTAGTGGGATACATTAATCCATGAGGATGATGTGGAGGAATCTATAAATGTTCTAATTATTTATTTTTTACTAGTATAAATCAATGTTTAGTATAAAATATTTAATGTGATTTGAGAGGTAACACTTTTTTTTCTTAGTTTTTTCGGGAGGTTCATCTTGGGTTGATTATAGATTCATTGAGTTTTGGTCCAAGCTCTAAGCACTTCATAATGAGGGAATATTTTTCAACCTCAAATAATTTTAATCTCTCTTAATATTATGATTTTATTCTTTATGAATCTTGTTAATCTCTTGTAGTAAACTATAATGTTCTTTCACACCTTTAGTTATCACATGTAGTTGAAAATACTTGATTTTCACAATGAATTTATACTACTATTCTAATTCAAGAATGATTCTATAATTTCTACTAATATAATCTAGTGATATTTTATATATACTGAGCTATAATAAAATTATCTCTTGTCAGTATTCATCAATGGGTGAGAACATGCTACTGAGTTCATCTTGGACTTTAAAAAACTATAATATTCTTTATTATATAGAATATTATATAGAGTAACCGATTGGTATTATATTAGAGAATCTATTATTGGAATATCTTACCAATAATAGTAAGAATTTTGGTAGTTTTGATACTAAGGCATGTAATAATATTCTATCCCTATTCATGGTTAGAGTTATGTTGATATATTTTTATGCTTATAAGTTAATTATATTTTTTGATTGTATAAGGTACTATATTTGTTCATTTCATAACAATACAATTGGTTCACATCTTAGGTATGGATGTGATTGTAGGAGGAATTCATGACCCAATAATGTATCATTAAAAAATAACTCCAATAGATTGACAACTATGAAAATTAACACTTTTATATTTTAATGGACCTAAAAAAGGGATTATATGTTAGATTCTAGCTAGATATGGGATGATTACATTATCGCAGTATAGTTCAACTATAATGACACATAACACCCTACTATAGACATGGAACATTCCTTTTCCTATTTAGTTTTACCTTCTAGATAATCCATTTATAGGATATAGGTAATAATTTTATCTTTTATATTTAAGGGGTTGAAATTGGTGATAAGAAATAAGGCACTTGAAATAAAAATATGTATAAGATTTAACTGTTATGTTTTTTTTCTAACAGTTTTATTTTTTATATTACATATCCCTTTATTAAATTTTTTATGCTATAGTATATTCTATTTGATTAGATATTGTGTCTTCTAATGATAGTTCTTTATTGGGAGGGATAAAAATTGAGTTTTATTTTATCTATAATACACTCCCTCTTGATTTCGTTGTTTTGTTAATTTAGAAAGATGACTTTCTCAACAAAATTTACAAGTATTTTGTATTTTTTGAAAATAAATAATTGAGAAATATGATATTTACCTAATGAGCTTATTATTGATGATAAAAACATAATTAAAAGAAACAAACAAATATATCCTCAAGTAATGTTATACTTTTAATTTTTAAATATTATTTTCCACTTTCACACTTTTGAATATAGTGCTACAAATTAATGTTTTTCATCACTTATAACATATATTATTTCTATTATTCTTTTTTTAGGAATTATATAATAATGACAGTAACTTTCTTAAGATTATACATATATTGCCTCTAAGTCAACCTATATCTTGATTGAAATACTATCTTTTAATTCCTTTTTGTTCCATTGTTGTAGATATTTAAAAACACTGTGGTTTGATCTTGATAAATCCAAAGAGAAGAGTGTGGTTTGTTCTCGTTACCTCAAACTCTCGGCCTTTTCCTCTACCTCAACATCCTGGTCTCTGCCTCCTAGAACCCATCCCCTCTTAGATCCCTCTCCTTTAATGATGTCCTCCCTCCCCTATCCTAGCTGCCTCTCCTCCCATTATTTATCTGGAATTTCATAAGGGTTCATGGTGAGTACATCAAGGTAAGGATTCATCTTCATTAATTATTAAATTTATTGTAGTTTTACTCTCTTCTATTTCTAGGTTTCATTCGGCTGACCCCTTGGGGTTTTTAGGTTCTCTGATTCTAACATTGATCCTTGTTTCTAGGGAATATCATGGTTCTTTTGGATCTAACTCTAGCATGATTTGTCATCTGTTGCCAATTAAAAAGTAGTTTAAAACATCTTGGTTCATATGCCACCATTTTCCACCATTTGAGTTTGGTTTATTATTCCCTCTTTGTTTGACCCAACATAATTTGGGGATTTTAGTGATTTATGTGACCATGAAAAATCAATATTATGTATGAATTGCACGAATAAAACTACTTTACATCCTATATATCTATTTTTGTGGGTTTTTATCTCATATAATTTTTATATGTTCAAGATTCATCCTTTGGTATAATCATTTCATGTTGGTTTATCCATGGGTGAGTTGGTATATGGTGAGAAACATGATATTGTACAATTGATATATGGGTATTATTTTTTTTATTCTATTTTTGTATGCGCTATTATTTTTTTCAACTCATCCAAGTGAATCTTTGATTCTAATTTCATTTAATCTTATTTTTATTATTCATTTTTTAATTTTGAATTGATGTTAGTAATGTTAATCTCATTTAGGTTATTTATCATTTTTATAGCAATTTATTTGACGTTTCACGGATATCCAATGTATGGGTGACCCATTCTAGATTCTTAATAAATGACTCAATGTCTTTAACATTTTCTCGAGGATGGATTTTGAATTTCAATCCACAAGAACTAGGATTGATATTTCAGTCCAACATCTGTGAGAGGTACAATTAATATTGATTCATCATTATATAATGTTTTATTTGAAAATATTGCCACTAATTATATTATTTGAACCTATATTTTGTACATGATAAATCATTTTATTGATTTCATGCATTGTGTGATTTAAATTGCAATGCCTCTTGGTAAAAGGAGAGAGAATATTCTCAGATGACCCACTTATGATTTTCCTAATATAATATCATTCATTTATATGTATTTTTTACTCGAGATAGGGAACCAATGGATATAATTATTAATATGAATTGACTGATTATTATTTATTCCATGATTGATTCAAACCCAAATGAATGAAATTGTCCAAGATAATATAAAAAACATCCCAAACTAAATCTAACCTAAATTTCCCAAAAATATTTGTATCAAACAAAACCAAACTAAACTGGAACTTGAGTCAAAATAATTAGATACCATTAATTGGAAGACTAACTGTTAATTAATAGGAATATAGTATTTCATTTTATCATTTTAATACATGAATATGTTTCCCCCTTTCTTACAAGAACATGATTTGACCCAAGGGGAATTTTGGTTCTTATATATTGGGAAATGACATGTACAGTCACAGGAGACCAGTATGTTTTAGTTTAGTTTTTATTTCATTTTCTTTATCTAATTAGTCACATAGGTAATTTACATTTTTCTATATATAAAGGGTAGCTATATTTTTGAAGGGGGATAAAAGGGGTTCATATTGTTTATGTCTATCATCTTTGATCCATGGTAAGATTCTATGGTCACTACATGTCTTTCACATCATGTATTTAAGGATTGCAGTTTTTATAACTCAATATTTTGTTTTTGTAGAGAGTTGGGTCATTCTATGTTAGATCAAGTTGATTTTGTTATCCGATACCAATCGAGGAAAGGATTTAATGTCGTTGGTTGGTTTCTCATTGGTTATGTAGCATCGTTTATGTGTTTTAATGTTCCTAATATCCTTTGTGTAGTGCGTTGATCCCTGCTTGTTGGTTTCGACTTCCCAAGTCAAGGGTGACTCACCTGTATGTGCATGGGTATGTATGTATATGTATGTGGGTTCCCCCATTATGTGTACAATCAGCAATGTAAGTGATTATGCTTGTATGGGGCTAGGTTTTCCCATGTATATATATATAAATTCTCAAGTAGGTGATTAGAGACTAGTATATGCATATAAGAATATGCACAAGGAGCCCATGCACATGACCATGGCCTTGTAGGTGTGGGAATAGAATTTAGGTGTCCTTGCATGTGTGTGAAGGTGGGTATTCTCAGTGGGGGAGCATCATCTTTTAGTTAGAATGATCTAAGAGCTGAAGTGGATGGCTTGGATCCACATTGAGGTCGGTTCCCTCTCACATCCTCTTTGATTCAAGAATTCATTAAATTGAATTTAGATTCTTTCTTAATTCTACTTAATTATATTGGATTCAATATGTTGGATTAATTTTCATTAATATAATTGTTTCAGTTGATAAATAAAGTCATGTTTTTTAATAAAACCCTTTTAGCGGAGTTGTATGTTCGTGAAAACTCACGGTGATAGATATGTTGATCTAGTTTCTCAACAGATTACATTTTATTTTGTGCTAAATGAGTTTTAAAATAAAAATTAAAAATAATTAAAAGAATTTTTTTTAAATAAATTTCATTATTTTATAAAAAAACATCTCTAACATAGGGGCACTATCTTCTAAACCAACGAGTAGTGATAGTTATTTGTATCATGTTTAGGATTGGTTTGATTGTTTTATTTTCCTCTTGATGGTTTTTTTATGTATAGTCAGTATTTTATTTCATTGAATTATATAAATTGGATTATCATACTCGTTTAGCTCAAGTGACTTTTCCCGAGTAGACATATTCCTTGACAATGAAATTTTATTCTTTAACCTTTGATAATATAAATGAAATTTCCATTTTTAGACAAAGTGAATGAATTTTTAAATGGTTTGTGAAGGGTGTATAATTCATTTCCACCATTCTGTTTCCCTTTGGATTTTGTGTCACTGTGTTGCTCGCTATATCATTCCAGTGATACCTTATTATAGCATATTAAATAGTTGATTTGTTTTATCATGTCTGTTGTGACCTTATCATATGGGGAAACCTATATGGGGTGTTTTCTTGGCCTCTTGGATACCCCTTTGGGTGTTTACCTAAGCCCATATATCAAAAAACAATGATGGTGTCATTGTTTAACACCTTTCAAGCTTAAGGTGATCCCCACTATAAGCTTCATCTTACCACCACCAATTAATATGATATATTTCCCCCTCCTTTGAATATTCTTATTGAATAATTTCTCCCATGTTCTAATGAAATGAATTATAGTGGGGAAACTAACTAAATTCCTTCATCTAAGTGTAGAGGACCTATGTATAGTAATGTATAGAAATAATCTGGAGAGATCCCTATGTCATTTCCTAGAGAATTTTATGAAAGATGAGTGTTTTGGTGTATCAAGATATTTTAGTGGCGAAAAATGGACAAGTGGTCTTGGTTTCTGACATATCTAAGGGAATATTGCATAAAGGTTTGTTTTCTCATGCCATGGCGTAAAGGTCAAAGGCATTTTTTTGGAAACATGATTCAAAAATGAGTTTTTATATATTTAGGTTTAGGATTTTAAAAGGAAAGATCAAATGGTTTTTACGCCATAGATATTCAGTTGGAGGTTTAAAATATTTCCCAAGTTATGGAAAATGTCAAGAATTAAAATTGGTGTCTTCTAACAAGATATATGGATATTTTAAATGGTGGATTTAAAAGGAGATAACTGTATATTATGTTGATTGATAGGTAATTGTTTTCAATGGATGATGATTGAAAACATGAAAACGTTAATGGAAAATTGTAGTATATAATATTTTCTTAGATCCCTAAAAATATCATAAGATCTACATACATACTAGGTTGTTCATGATAGGTGTTATAAACATATGACATTATAATCTCACAAAGGGACACTAATATATTTTTACATTTAGATGTATACCTTGGTTAAGTAAATGTTATAATAATAAATACACATAGGGGTGTCCAAACCCAACACGACCAACCTGACCCAACCCGACAGGGTGGGGTTTGTTTGGGCCGAGTTCATGATTTTATTTCCACAGGTCGGGATATTTTTGGTTGACCCGTGGTCAGATTGGGTCGGGTCACGGGTTGGGACAAAAATTTACCAAACCGACCCATCCAACATGACACTACCTATACACATCCTCTAGACTAGTACCGGATTATTCACCACTACGCCACCCTTATTTTTCACCATTGTAGTTCCATAACCCTTCCATAATCCCTCTTCCATACTGTGCATTTCCTAACTCTCCCTCACATGTGTTCTTCCTCCACTACCACCACCACATAGTGAAACCACTGTGGACCCGCATTTTTCCTTCACCTCCACCACCATGACCACCATTCAGGACCCCAGATCCACTAAAGAATACCTATAGAAGAGAGAAATGGTCATCCCACTACTGATCCATCCATTGACCACTTCCTTTTGGGTTCAATTCATTGGAATATCTCAAGCTCACTGGAAGAGAAAATCGAGTGTCACCTTAGTAGATGAAATTCATCGTCGTTGCTACTATCCATGGAGGACTCGAGCACCACAACATTCCCCAAATCAGAAAAACACCAGTAATCTATCGGTACTGATTGTCATTGTTGTAAAATTGTGATCTGCCATATAATCTCCTCTTAAAACTGACCATGATTTCCATCGATGAAAGAGATCACGAATGTCCGGAAAAGAAAATGTCATTGGTAGTGACCACAAAATGTTAGGAAATAACTAATGAATAAGCATGTGATTAATAAGATCCTGAATTCCAACTGATGATGAAGGATATCACCCTATAAAATCCTTGTTTTCTATCAATTTGATATCCAGGATCTGTAAGGATGTACACCAGGATGGAATTCAAGATAATGAGGCGGTGACCTTTTTTACAAAACCCGATAAACCTGATCGAGACAACCTGATGTGAGATGGTTTTGTCTTGTAGTGCTCAAACAAAAACCATATTGGACATGGCTCAACCCAACCCAACCTATTTTGACCAGGTCGAGTCCAAAAAATGATCGAACCTGACCCAACCCGACCCATGGACACCCCTAACACACATATCGTGTCAGATGTCATGTTCCAACTAGGACACCAAGACTCCATGTGTATTAGGTCATCATTTGATAAATAGGTTTCCATGATACCCAATCATATATACATTTTTCTAAACCAAACACCTTTATCATTGTACCATCATACATGAAACCCATCCTATACCCAAATACTCTAAATTGTTAATATAAATGATTACCCAACCACAATCGAAATGTGTAGTATAGGGTCATGTATCCAAGACCTAGACTAATACTTATCAATCAATATAGTTTAACACTCAACTCCCAACATCTTCCATACTACTAAGGGTAGTGTCTCATACCACTACGTATCACATACCAACCTTCTCGCTCAACAAATAACCATTTGAATACATTATGATGAATATAAAACCATTTTCTAATATAATACCATATTAACAATGGTAGGTATAATATCACATTCCAAACATTCAATTATCACTCATTGTTGGGATCATCAGGATCCGTATCACTCAAGGTGAGGCCATTATCTTGACAACTACCTTATCAATCATAGTAGGGTTACATATCATGTTATAATATGACAACTTCATTATCACTAATGGAAGGGTCCTTCCAATACCATATACATCAAGGTGTTGTCTTTCCTTAATATATATCACTATTCTTGTTTGAAATTTCCACCCACCTTGCTTATGAAATAACAACAAGGGCATTTGGTTCATATCATATATCACAAGATATGTACAAGGTTCTAGTCACTCGGGAACTATACCCCGATCACAAAACTGTTTCACCATCCAAGTGAAAAATGTCAGTCCTCTTGGTACTCATATATCATGAACTAGGGAATCCACTAGATTACTTAAGACTAAAATAATTATCATACCCAAAAAAGATGTAATTAAATCATGATAACCTCAAATACTATATGATTTTCTGGTAACAATCCTTGAATCCCAATTTTTCATATGCTTAAAAGTCCTCACCACTACACTTGTAACACCCCAAGAATTTACAAATAGATTTATTATAGAATGCATAGATCACTATGTCTCTACAAACCCCACTTTGTTATAACCTATCCATGTTTACATAAAATTTTACCTTTAGTGATGTGAATTTTAAAAATTTGACATACACGGTTGCAATCAGAAAATTATTTAGAGTGACAAGAAAAACTCAAATTTCAATGAATTGTAATCTACCCTTATGAATAGTAACCTACCTTGTGAATAGTAACATCCCTTATAAATAGTAATATGACTCTTATGAATTGTATCAATACCCATGAATATATAAATAAATTTAGGTACCTCAAAAATTAAGATAATAATTTAAGTGTTTATATATTTCGATTAAATAAAGATTTTAATTTAATATTTATTTAATAATATTTAGAAAATTATTTTCAGAAAAAGGAATTTATTTATGGATTCTACATGTCAAAAAATGGTTACGGTGAATTTTTTGTATTTTTCTGAAATACATGAATTTTTGATGAATACTAAAATACCTAATTTAGAAAATTAGCTAAATACACTAATTATAGTGTAATGTATGATGGTTTGATAATGTAATCCCAATTTATTCTGATTAAAAAGATAAAATTACTATTCTTGGTAATGGAATACTCACTAGTCCTTGTCCTGTGGAGAAATAATAATTTAATGAATATAATATAGAGAAATCCCCTCTCCCCTCCACTATAGAAACCAGGCCTCACACCCTCTTCCTCCCACACCACTCAGGCTTAAATCCTGTCATAAATTCTGAAAAATAATCTTCCCATGCCCTCTCCCCACGTCCATGACCAGATGGTTTCACCAAAAGGCCAAAAAAGGCTTTAAAAAGATTCTCAAGGAGGAGTACTCAAGAGGTGAACCTCTCTTCCATTTTCTTTCAATTTCTTTTACAAGTTCCATTATTTTTTTCTCTCTTCTCACCTACCCTCATCCAAATTCCATGGTAATTCCAGTACCTTACATGTAATGGATTTTTATTATGCTAATGTAATATTTCGATATTATATCTATTTTTCCCTTCCTTTAATACTATAAATGCAAACATCATCCGAGATGTGTTAATTTATCACACTCAAGGAAGATGGGTTTTCAATTTTCATTACTATCTTCTATAATGGTCATGAAATCTTATCAATGGTTTAAATAGATCAAATATATGTATTTTATATTTTTTAATGTTATGGAATCCTTACACACTCCTAATATGTAATTATAATACAAAAAAAGTTCATTGTGAACAAAACCGCCTAGCCAAATCCAAGCATTTATCATTAACTCATCGAATGAGTAATCCTCAGGGTATATAACCAGAATAATTATAAGATAATTTATATATCATTAATTTCACTAATATTATATATTAACAGTTCTGTATGTGTAGCCACATTTCAAATGTACTTCCATTCATGAAAACAAGTAAACGGATTATGAAAACCAATTAAGAAAATGCTTCCAAAACAATAAAATTGAATCTCTTAAACACATTAAAAAAACATTTATGAACTTGATAAGGTTATAAAATTTCAATTACATGATTATGAGGTTTTGTAATTATTAATTAATGAAGCTAAATTTGATTATTCATGTCTTTAGGAATAATCCAGAACTCCTTCGAGCATAAGGTAAGGGATTCTCTCTCACACTTTTGTTCAAGAATCTCCCCTATGTTGTGCTATTTTCTATCTAATAAATAATGATGTGGTATGTTTTCACACCTCCCCCATAATTTCATTATTATATATAAAGGATGGGATACCCATTTACCCCTTATTAAGCACTCGCAAGAACACTCATTACCATGCCGAAATGATTGTAAATGGTTTTCTCATCTCACTTTTGAATTATGTGGGATTTCCATTGTTTAACTCTTATTCATTATATCTGGTATAGGTGCACTAAAATTTGATATATATTATCATTATTATCTTTATATTTAGGGTATTCTATGAGTTTGTTTTGTGGTTATTAAATTTTGGTCATACGACCCAATTGATTACAACGTGGTCATGATCTTGTCTCAATATTCACTTCATTTTGACTTGCATAGCATTGTGCATATACTCTTTGTAATGTGGTGCACCTACTTTCCTTTTGAGATAAATTTGAAATTTAAATTATATTCCATTTAAATATTCATATTCTGATATCATTGATAGGATTATTGTCTAATACGTATACCATTTTACATACAGTATTTATTTTGAATGTTGTTTTGACTATGGAAATATTGATGAATCTGTATCCTCTATTCTATACAGATAATGTAAAGGCATATTGAATTTGTGTTGAATATATTTATAAATAATTATTTTGACATGAAGTGGTATGTGGGGCATGGTAACACCACTCGATGCATCATTAGGTCTCTTGTGGCAAATCAGTTGGCCACAAACCCTTTGAGTTTGTTTTTCCAAAATTCAGACGGGTTTCTACCCATATAACTAAAGCGTGTTTGTCGTATTATGGTATCATATGCCAGATACATGACATACATTGAATAATAATTCTCTTTATTCATTCTAAGTTATTTCTATCCATGAGGTTTTCATTATGACAAAATCAATGGATGCAGTTTCATTCTCAGTATATTAATGACTTGATATTTTCTTTTATTCACCATGACATATTGACTATGCTATGTTATTTATAACATAGTTATTATTGATTCATTATTACTTTATTTTTAACCCTTACTGAGAATTTTATCTCACCACTTTCTTTGGTTTACATTAAATAATTTATGAATAGGAGACTATTTATTTGGTTCTGTGGATGCATTTTTTAGTTTTTGTTATGTATTGTATTTTATAACCTTTTCAATGAAATTTGAGTTACATCTATGTTTCTCGTTTCATCAAGTCTACTAAAATGATCGTTCATTCAGGTATTCATTCCTTCTAACCATGCTAATGTACATAGTAATGCATCGGCTCTGGTCTAGAGGGGTCAGGTTGTTACAATAACACCCCAAGAATTTAAAAAATCGATTTATTATAGAATGCATAGATCAGTAAGTTTCTAAAATCCCCACTTTGTTATAACATGTAAAAGTAAACCTAATTTTGTCCCTTAAATGATGTGAATTTCTAAAATTTGACATACACAGTTGCGATCAGTAAGTTAATTAGTGTCTGATAAGAAATACTCAATTTTCCATGAATAATTATCTACCCATATGAATAGTAACCTACCCTTGTGAATAGAAACATACCCTTATGAATAGTAATATGACTCTTATATATGGTATCCATACCCATGAATGTATAAATAAATTTTGGCACCTTAAGAATTAAGATGAATAATTTAATTGTTTATATTTTTCAATTAAATAATGATTTTAGTTAAATATTTAATTAATAATATTTATAATTATGTTGAAGAATGGACCTAATTTTTTGATTCTACACATTAAAAAATGTTTATGTTGAATTTTTGGTATTTTTCTATAATACATGAATTTTTGATGAAAAGTGAAATACCATAATTTACAAAATAAGCTAAATACATTAATTATAGAGTCATTTATGTTGTTCTCATGATATAAGTAAAATTGATTCGGATTCACATGATAAAATTAATATTCATGGTCAAAGAAGACACACACTTTTTTTCAGGAGGAGGAATATTAAATCAATGAATATAATACAATGAAATCCCATCTCCCCTCCACTATTTAAACCACCCCTCAACCCTCTTCCTCCCAGACCACTCAAGCATAAATCCTTGCCTAAATTCATCAAAATATTCTTCTCAATACCTCCCCTCACGTCCAAGACCTATTGGTCTCACCAAAAGGCCAAAAAAAGGCCCTAATGAGATTGTCAAGGAGGAGTACTCCAGAGGTGAACTTCTCTTCTCTTTTCGTTCAATTTCTTTTACAAGATCCATTCTTTTGTTCCCTTTTCTCACCTACCCTCTTCCATACGCCCTGATAATTCTAGTAACTTACTAGTACTAGATTTTCATTATTCTAATGGAATATTTCATCATAATCCTTATTTCCCTTCCTTTTATACTATAGTTGAAAACACCGTCCAAGATGTGTTAATTTATCACACTTAAGGAAGACGGGTTTTCAATTTTGATTTCTATCTTCATGAATGGTCATGAAACCTTTTAAAGGGTTGAAATAGATCTTAATATATGTATTTTATCTTCTTTAATGTTCTGGAATCCTTACAATGTCATAATATGGAATAATAATATAAAACATGTTCATTATGCACAAAACCGTGAAGCCAAATCCAGGCGTTTATCATTAAATCGTCGAATGAGTCATCCTCATGGTATATATGAAGAGTAATTATAAAATAATTAATATCTCCTTAATGTCACTAACAATTTATATTAACAATTCTGGATGTTTGTCCATATTTGAAATGAACTTCAATTAATGAATACAAGTAAACAGATCATGGAAATGATGTAAGAAAATGCTTCCAAAACAATAAAATTGAATCTCTTAGACCCATCAAAAAGACCATTAATGAACTTAATAAGTCTATAACATATCAATTAAATGCTTATGTGGCCCTATAATTATTAATTAATGAATCTAAATTTGATTATTTAGGTCGTTAAGAAAAATCAAGAACACCTTCGAGCGTAAGGTAAGGGATTCTCTCTCTCACATTTATTTAATAATATCTCCTATGTTGTGACCTTTTAATTCTAATACATAATGATGGGGTATGATTTATCACCTCCACCAAGCTTCCCTTATGATATATAAATGATCGTATACCCCTTTAGCTATCATTATTCCCCTTTAAGAACACTCTTGACCATGTCAAAATGTGTGTAAGGGGTTTTCTCATAGCACTTTTGATTTTATGGGATTTCCATTATTCACCTATTATTTTTTATATTTGATATAGGTTTAATACCATTTGATATATATTTTAATGATTCTATTTATATTCATTTTATTTTGTGATTAATTTGGTGGTTATTAACTTTCGGTAATACGACTCAATTGATTACAATGTGGTAACGAGATTTGTCTCAAATTTAACTTCATTGTGGCTTTCTTAGTATTGTGCACCCACTCTTTCATATGTGTTATATCTACTCTCCATTTTAGATCACTTTTCAATTGAAATTATATTCCATTTAAACATCCATATTCTTATGTCATGGATATGATTTTTTTCTATGCCATATGCCATTTTACCAACAAAATTTGTTTTTAATGTTGTTTTGAATGTGGAAATATGGATGAATCTATATTCTCTATTCTATATAGATATTGTAAAGGAATATGGATTTTGTGTTGAATCTATGTATAATGTATACATTTTACATGAAGCGGTGGGTGGGATTGCTAAATCCCCTAGATGCATCAGTATGACTCATGAGACAAATCAGTTGGTGACAAACCCTTTGATCTTGTTTCAAAAAATCAGATAGGTTTCGACCCACAGAACTAAATCATTTTTAGATTATTATGGTATCATGTGAAATATACATTACATCCAATTAAAAAAAATTATCTTTATTTATTATCAGTTATTATTATCCATGAGATTTTCACTATGACAAAATCTATGTATGTAGTTTCATTCTAAGTTTATTAATTTCGTGAGATTTTCATTTATTCACCATGCCATATTTACTATTCTATGTTATTTATAACTCAGTTATTATAGATTCATGCTTCCAATTTTTAAAAAAATTACTAAGTATTTCACATAACCCCTTTCATTTGTTTACCTTCAACAGGTTATGATGATGAGACTATTTATTGAGTTCCATGGATTCAGTTTTTCGTTTTTGTTATGTATTGTATTTTGGAACCTTTTCCAGTGAAATTTGTGTTGCATATATGTATCTAGTTTCTTCAAGAGTACTAAACTAATTATTCCATTAGGATTTTATTTTTTATTACCATGCCAATGTACTTAGCAGTTAACTAACTCTGGTCTAGAGGGGTCGGGGCATTACTGTTGGTATTGGAGGATTTTTAGTAGGAACCATGGAAACTAGATTAGAAAATATAGTTTAGGGAAAAATTACTAAGGTAGTATTTGAAGAAAAAATACATTAATGTCCTGGTGTTTTGGAAAGGAATATGTTATGTAGATCTTTCATGAAAATACATCCCTTTCTGGATACAAACAGGTAGAGGTTCCTCTAGCACAAATGTACCTAGGGGTGAAAACATTGTCAAGGAGTTTCGAGCATGACCTGGGGTATCCTGGATCACAAAAATGGGTCTTGCTTCACTCCTGGTATTTACACTCCCAGGGGATATGATTAGGATAATTTACATTTTCATTACAAGCAATTATAATGGATTTTAATGAAAAAATTTTCTCATAGAAACCGTGTCTATGAGATTAAAAATGCATATAATTTTAATTTTTAAAAAGTGATTTTCATATTGAGAGTATAAATTATTATTCATAACCTAATCTATTGTTCTAAATTATTTAGAAATGGTGCCTAATGGACGAAGGGGAATAAATACTTGTATAAATCTTTAGGGATTATGAGTTTTCGTTAAACATATGGTTAGTCTCTAGGTATATTCTTTATGTTAGATCATTGTTTTATTACTTTTAATATCATGGAATGTCAGATACTAATGGAAGGAGGAGGATCTCAAATGACATTTATATCCCTTCCTGAAGACTTGATTGCAATAATTATTACAAAGTCATGTCCAGAAAATTAGGAAAATTTTTCTAACATACAACTCACTTTTAAGAAATTTTTTGAGAAGTCAAACACCTCTATTCTACATCGATACAATCGTGGATCATGGGTTGTATCAAATCCAATTTTCTCAATATTCTCATATTTTTAAGAAAGGTAAATATTATCATGGAAATTTCAAATATTTTACCTTATCAAAATATTTTGAAGCATATTATGATTTGGTAATAGGTGTTGAAGAAAGAGACCCTTGTGCAACGTATTTATATTTACTTTTAAAATATAATATTTCAAAACATTCTTATAGAATTTTAAAAGGAAAATTGATTGAAATTTTCAACTCAAACTCAATCTGGCTATTTTATAAAAATCAATTTTTATCAGTTGTTTTGAAATTATATGTCATACTTGATTATTTTTTGAAACTATTATTCAGTGAAAACCCATATGACCTATGTTGTATAAGGTGTATCTAGATGAAGGATGAAAATTATTTTGAAGGATCTATAAATAATTGTTGCAATGTGTGGACCATCTATTTAAGTGAGATGGATAGTGAAGAATCTAGATAGACACCATGATCATGGTACCCTCATTTTTTACTAAGTAAATAAAATTCCGATGATGAAATTTCTGATGGTGGGAAAAATGTAACACCCTAATAATTTACAAATAGATTTATTATAGAATTCATATATCACTAAGTCTTTAAAAGGACCACATTTTTATAACATATCCACATAAATATAATTTTGTCACATTATTGATGTGAATTTTGAAAATTAGATATATACGGTTGCGATCAGTAAGTCATTTAGAGTCTGATAAGAAAAAATCAATTTTTGGTGAATAGTAATCTACCCTAATGAATAGTAACCTACCCTTTATAATAGTAACATACCCTTATTAATGGAAATATGACTCTTATGAATGATATTAAGACCAATGAATGTATAAATACATTTAGGCACCTTAAAAACGAAGATGAATAATTTAAGTGTTTATATTTTTTAAATAAATTATAATTATAATTAAATATTTAATTATCTATATATATAATTATTTTTGAAAAATGGACTTCATTTCAAGATTATACAAATAGAAAAAAATTTATGGTGGATTTTTGGTATTTTTCTGAAATACTAGAATTTTTTATGAATAGTGAAATATTATAATTTACAAAATAAGCTAATACACTAATTATAAAGTCATGTATGATGTTATACTAATTTAGGCCTAATTTATTTTCATTAAAATGATAAAATTACTATTATTGGTCCTGGAAGACTCAAAATTTCTTGTATTTTGGAGAAAATATAAATTAAAGAATATAATATAGAGAAATCCCTTATCCCCTCCACTATGTAAACCTCCCCTCACCCCCTCTTCCTCCCACACCACTCAAGCTTACAACCTTGCCTAAATTCTACCAAATACTCTTCAGAAAACCTATCCCCAAGTCCAAGACCTACTAGTCTAATCAAGAGGCCAAAAACAAAGGCCTTAATAAGATTTTCAAGGAGAAGTACTCAAAAGGTGAACCTCTCTTCCCTTTTCTTTCAACTACTTTTACATGTTCCATTATTTTTTTCTCTCTTTTCACCTGCCCTCATCCAAATGAAATTATAATTCCAGTACCATATAAGCACTAAATTATAATTATTCAAATAGAATATCTCATCATAATCTCTATTTTCCCTTCCTTTTATACTATAAATTCAAACACTTTCTGAGATGTGTTAATTTATCACACTCATGGAAGGCGAGTTTTCAATTTTCTTTCATATCATTGTGAATGGTCATGAAACATTTTCAATGGTTGAAACATATCATTATATATGTATTTTATATTGTTTAATGTTCTTTAATCCTTAGACACTTAAAATATGGAATAATAATACAAAACAATTTCATTGTGCACCAAATCGCCAAGCTAAATCCAAGCATTTATCATTAACTCATCGAATGAGTCATCCTCATGGTATATAACCAGAATAATTATAAGATAATTTATATATATTTGATTTCTATAATATTATATATTTTCCATTAAGGATGTCTAGCCACATAAGAAATGTATGTCCATTTATGAATACAAGTAAACATATCATAAAAACCAGTTAAGAAGATGCTTCAAAAACATTAAAATTGAATATCTTAAAACCATCAAAAAAGCCATTGATGAACATAATATGGTAATAACATATCAATTAAATTATTATTAGGTTCATGATGTATTAATTAATGAGCCTAAATTTTATTTTTCAGGTCACTAAGAACAATCAAGAACACCTTCGAGCATAAGGTAACGGATTCTCTCTCACACATTTATTCAAGAATATCCCCTATGTTGTGCCCTTTTATTTATAATACCTAATGATGGGTTATGTTTTTTCACCTTCCCCATACAACCCTTATTATAAATAAAGTATGGGATAACCATTTACCTCTCATAAATCCTTCGTAAGAACACTCATTACCGTGATGAAATGTTCGTAAGGTGTTCTCTCATCTCCCTTTCAATTTTGTGGGATTTCCATTGTTCACCTCTTATTTATTATATGTGGTATAGATTTACTACCATTATTTATATATATATTAAAATGATTCTATTTATATTAATGGAATTATTTTATTCATTTTGTGGTTATTAACTTTTGTTCATATGACTCAGTTGATTACAACGTGGTAACGAGCTTTGTCTCAATTTTCAATTCATTCTGACTTGATTAGTATTGTGCAACTACTATTTCTTTTGTAGTGTACCTAATACCTATTTGAGATCACATTTAAATTGAAATTATATTACATTTAAATTTATATATTATCATATATTTGATATGATTATTTTCTAAGCCTTATACGATTTTACATACGGTATTTAATTTGAATATTTTTTTAACTGTGGAAATATTGATGAATCTGTATCCTCTATTCTATATAGCCAACATAAAGGAATATTTATTTTCTATTGAGTCTATGTATAATGAAAAATTAAAACATGTAGTGGAGGGTGGGTCCTACTATAGCCCTTCGATGCATCGGTAGGTCTCATGAGACAAATCAGTTGGTGACAAACCCTTCAAGTTTGTTTCCAAAAATCAAACGGGTGTCTACCCAAAGAACTAAACCATTTTTTTGGTATTATGGTACCATGTTCCAAATAAAATATGTCCAATTAATAATAATTATATTTATTCATTATCAATTATTACTATCCATGATGTTTTCACTATAAAAAAATCTATGGATGTATTTTCATTCTCAGTTTATTAATGGCGTTAGATTTTCATTTCTTCCACATCCATATGGACTATATTAAGTTGTTTATAACTCGGTTATTATTGATTCATGATTACACTATCTGCAACCCTTAGTGAGAATTTTATCTCATGCCTTTATTTTTTGTACCTTTAATAGGTTGTGAATAGGATACTATTTATTGAGTTTTGTGGATGTAGGTTTTAGTTTTTGTTATGTATTGTATTTTGTAACATTTTCCAATGAAATTTGAGTTACCTCTATGTATATAAATTCATCAAGACTACTAAACTGATTATTCCTTCAGGATTTCATTCTTTTTAACCATGTTAATGTACTTAGTAATGCACCTTCTCTAGTCTAGAGGAGTCACGATGTTACAAAACTTACTCAGGTACCATGTTCTATCAGAATTAGAAGAGCTCTCAAGACCACTTATTGAAGGAAAAACATATTTTTGACATCATTTCTAGTCATTGGGAAATAATTCTACCTATTTCACAGTTTATTTGTCCATCCACCTTTAGGAATGTGGTCCCTTCCTCATATGAGAGGGTAAATTTTATTTTTTTCATGTGGCTAGTTTTTTTATCTATCACAAAATTTTTAAAGTGATTATTTCCATAAACCTAGTCCATTGTGTGTATAAACAAATCCACTATGATAAATATTATTCCCTATGATTCTATTTATAGCATTTAACTAAAAAATTCTTTTAATTACTATAGTTTGAGGTTTCCTATATTTAATGGGAGACATAGATCTTCTTACATAGATGCGAAACTAAATCTCTACCCTCAGCATTTCAGACCCTCTAAACAGAATTATCCTCCCTGTTATCAATACATCATCCATTTTATTTTTTAATAACCATGGAATTTTTATTACATAGTCGAAATAAATTTGATTGAATTTTTTACAGGTTCTGCCCTTTTTCCAGGCTCTGGCTGGCTGGAAGTGGCTAGCTTGAAGAGGTGGCTATTGATTTTTTTTGGGGGGATGTGGAAATATGAACAGTTCTATAAACCATTGGTATACAGATTGAGTAGTGTATACCAATGGATTGAGAACCATTGGTCTACCTATATCCCAATGGATTCAATGAAAAAGTTGGAATATATTATGATATAAGTGGTATAGCAACAGTTTCTAAATTGTTGGATTATACCCATACTGCCTGAACTATGGTAATGATTCAATGAACCACTGCAATAGTTGTATACCAACGGTTCACTGAACAGTCATTCTACTTGCATAAACCCTATAAACCCAATGTTATTAACCTTTGGGATAAAAAACTACCAATGGATTCACAGAACTGTTGGTATTTCGAAAATCCAGGAAACCTATCCCAAAGGTTCAAGTTTGAACCGTTGGGATGTGGCTATCCCCACGCCTCATAGCCCAACTGTTCCGTGAACTATTAAGATAGAGTATCCAAATGGTTTTGGGGATTTTACCAAAGGATTATAACCATTGGAATATGCCTATTTTGCAATATTGATTTGGGATTCCTTGTTTCTTCAAATATAATGTTGTGAAATGGGGTTCTTGGGACCCATTAGTCTACGTCCCGGCAACCGCTCTCGAATGTGAGGAAGTTCGGGATGTTTTGGTTTGTTGACATTGTTTTAATCAAAATGTGCACACACACAAACATATATATATTAAGGAATGCATGCATGATACTCTAGTCTAGTTTTGTATTGGTTTCTACCGTATATCAAGATGTTATGTGATTAATTAGTTACACCCCAAGGTATGGTCCCTTTCCAAGTCCTCAATTTTATAAATGCATTAATAAATTTCTTACATCACTTTTATTAAAAATTAAATCCATGCTGTGAAGTATTTATTTTGAATGCCTCTTAATATGAATTTATCATGTTTAATGACTTAAAATGATAAATGTCATATGTGATTTGTGTGAAAAGTAGTATCATGTTTTTGTAATAGATCCCCTCAATCGAAGTGCACTGCCATCAAACCAAAAAGTTGATATAGTGTTATATCATCTTTGATTTTTGTTTTAGTTTTCCATATATGTTTCTATAAGTACTGATCTATGATAGGTTGATGTTAAGGAATGAATATTTGATTTCTGAATTAATCATGGGATGACAAGGATCGTGAATAGTTTAAATTAATGTTTCCATTAATTATGGGATGTTGACCTGGATGAAACATGATTATTAATTGTGAATTAATTAAATTGAAATGATGTGACAAATTATTTTTTTTAAATTAATTAATGTGATATGTCATTTTGGCTAAATAGACATAAATAATGGTGAATTAATTATGTTTTTTCATAGCAGTTTATTTAAATAATTAATTTTAGAAATTAATTACAAAGAGTTGATATTTAAATTGAGGTAATTATTTTTTTTGGAAAAATAATTATGGGTTGTGAATTTTTATATTAATTATTTGAAGGATTAATTAATGGTAATCTGTACTTAGTTAATTGTTTTTGTTAACTAATAGTTTTGGTATATTTAACTAATTGATTTGATTAGTAAGGGAATAAGGATAATTGATGGGTAAATTAATTATAATTTTTTCAATAAAGGAATTAGGGTAATTAAATGTTGAGTTCAATATGTAGTTGAATTTATTTTTTTTTATAATTATTAATTCATAACACATTATTAAATATTGAGAAGTTGGATGGTTAATTAATTGTAGAATTGATTGCTAGGATTTTTATGTAGTTAATTTCAATATTTATTAATTAACAGATTTTGTTAATTGATTTATGAATTATTTAAAGGATGTTTTGGGGTGTTAGACATGGCATTCTAAAACAATGATTCATATATATGTATGATTGATAAATGGGTTGTGAGATAGGGACAGATTGTCCAAATAATCACAGGTTGGATGACATGGAATTCTATACCAATCTTGCATAAAAATATTCTTTAATTGGACATGGATTGATGCATCCAATACCCATGGGTAGTGAGACAAGGACAGATGAACCAAATACTTAGGAGGGTTCTAAAAATAACATTCTACACCCATTAATTAACATTGGAATATGGTTCCAATTGGTCATATATAAACTAAATTAAATGGTTAATGAATTTCAGTGTGATTTAATGATTTGTGACTGAATATAGAAATTTTTTAGATCCTGGCATGACTGAGGCGGGTATTGAGATGCGGGTGTCCAGAGAAATCCAAGGATTTATGTGGTTAAATAAAGAATATCAATTAATGAGGATTATATAAATTAATGGGTCTTATATAATTTAATGGCGATTGAATATTTGATAATTGAAAATGAATGTGTGATGACTCTTGTGTATGCATGAAAAATGTATAATGCAGGATCAGACACCAGGTGAGGGTTAAAGAAGGTACTTTGGTATATAGTTACATTTTATTTATGAAGTCATTTAAGCATTCCTTCACACTGTCTAAATTATTTTTTAATTTTCTATATTTGGGGTAGACACCAGTGGTCGCGGCCTACTAAGATTTATATCTCACTCCCAACTCGGGCTGCCAATGAACTGGGGTACCCAAGTAGATTATATTTGGTTGCAGGATTGTGTGGTTTTCATATTCATGGGAGATAGGAGTAGAGGACCGAGTAGGATCTTGGGATGCTCGAGGAGATCTCCCTTATTGAATAAGTCATAGTTTATTTATTTATTTATTAATAATTAATGAATGATTTTTTGTTTATCACTTTCATAGTAGTAACATCATCAAATGCATGAATTTTATAACATTTCCATTGGTCATATTTTATAAAATGATGTCTTCTAATTCGTTATCATTACTAACACAACTTCTACCATTTGAAAATATTGTCCATTATGTTTACTCTGATACGAGTTTATAATCTCCCCACTGACTATCCTTAGACCCTCGCTGCAAGTTGGCAGCTTCTGGAGTATGGGGAGATGAGCTTGAGGTCATGTGGTGACTGGTCTGGCCACCGATTCATAGTTGAGCCGAGTAAGGATGTTAAAAATCCCTTTTGATTTTAAAAGAATAATATTATTATTTATAGTGTATATGACACACAACATTGATTTTAGCATGTGTTACACCCAAAAACATGATTAAATGAACAAGAATGGCCTGTTAAAATACTATTATGATAGTTATCACGTTACCTTAGAAAGGAAGATATGGATAAAATTAACATAATTAAGAAAGTATATTCTTTTCACATGTATATAATATGAATTCATTTTTGACTAATTAATTATAAATGTAAATAAGAATCACTTGAAAATAAATAAAATCTTTTTCTGAAATATTTTATTTTCTCATAAATGTTATTTCTATCTATATCTTAAACATATAAATTTTGGTAAATTATATTTTAGAAATTTAAATATTATATATTCAGTCTAATATTATACATTCATCTTATGTGTTTTCTAGGAATGAGATAAAATAAATCCAATTTTATGATTACAAATTTTATTTTCTAAAAAGGCGTTTTTTCACATTTTGTTCACTTTGTAAAAATTAATTTTTGACCATTTTATAATTTTTTTTTGAAAAAATGAAATTCATTTTTTGAAATCGTCATGTAAAAATTATCATTGGGTATATTTTTTTAAAAAAATTGAGCGGTTAAATTTATTGAAAATAGTAAAAAATAAGGGGTTTTATTAAAGATGTTCATTTATAAAAATCATTTTAAAACATTAAATTATATAGCATGGTTTTTATGAAATATTAGTTAAAATATATATCTATTAATCTAGTTTTGGTCATTTGAATCTATTTCATATTGAATTTTTATATAAAAACTTTATAAACATTAGAATCTTTTTCTCTGGAAGACAACCTTTCACTCGTATGGGGATTAATTTTAAATTAAACATTTCCAATTATAAGAATAGAATTTGAAAAAAATGTGTTCCATATTTGGAATAATAGTAAATTGTATTATATAATATGGTCAAAATTAATTTTTACCAAAATGAATAGTTAAAATTGTAATAATTAATTACCATGGTTAGGGTAAAAATAGGTTTATTAGGGAATTAAACTAAAATGATAAGGTATATAATGACATAGAAACATATCCCATACCCGTAATATGACAATATTTCAACCTTATAACATCTTAGGTTTTATAATTCACCATTTCCAAACATTTTCATGTCAAAATGTGTGTACACATTTCTGTTTTCAAAAATTAAATGTGTGTTACTCATCTCACATATAAAAGCCCACCCCTCTCCTCTCATATTCAAACTAAAAAACCCATTAGTTCCAGAAATATTTCGAAAAGTAACATCCCTAATTGAATCCACTATCCTTTAGTCAATGGTTTTTCCATGAATATAATTTTGGACACCTTTTGGTACATACTAAAAGATGTTGTTCGTAGAAGATGTAATACCCTTATCCGACCCGTTTATTTTATTTCTTCTTAAAAATACATAAAATATTCGCAAAGTATACTGATAAAACAACATTAATATCCATAAAATACTATTTTTTTTAATTTTATTAGAATATACTAGAAACATATCAACCTCCCTAAAATGTGAAATGAAGCTGTTGATCATGTGTATAATATACTAGCGCCTCACAAACTGGCGTTAGTGGTTTTACACCACCAATTATAATGTCATTATTTAATGATATATAAATTGTTTATATATTCTATATATTATATAAATATACAGATGAAATTATAATATCACATAAACCTTCTTACATTCCATTTCTTATGGAATATGATAGCATCACTCATGAGTCCAATAGACTACTTCCTCATGAAGTGATGTGATTCATTTTTTACTCATTATTTAAATGAAAGGTAATAAGGATTAATTTGATGTATATTTATTTTATTATTTTCATTTTAATAAATTTTAATATAAATATATCATATACATTCTTAACATACTATCCATTGAATAAATAATAATGTTGTTCATGTGTACAACAAACTACCACCTTTAAAAGCGATGTGATTTGTTTTTCAGTAACACATTATATTTAAGGTAAAAAATGATAATTTTACTAAATATATGTGATAAATATGAAAGGATATTGATTATTTAAAATTATTATACAATCCACTTCCTTTCCATTTTCACCCATTATTGAAATGATAATTTCTCTCGTGCATATGTACAATCTACTATCTTCATGAAGCGATGTGATTCATTTTGTATGTTTGAAATTAAATAATGATACTAATGAAGTATCTAATGAACCAAATTTATATTTAATACATTAATATTATTTTTTATATGATTTAAATATAACATATGTCCATTATCTATAACGTCCATGATGAAACATGTTTGTAAAAATAAGAAAATTAACACACGAAACAATAGTGATAATGAAATATTATTTATGAATGGGTAATTAGATGTTATGAAATGATCATGTATGATATTATAATTAATATCATGATTTTTATTATAAGTTAAAAAAGTTTTTAAATCAGAAATAAATAAGTATAAAGAGTGATCAACTAAAGAGAATTATGATGTAGGGTGTTTCTTAACTTAATTATAATTATTTGGGTCATATGTCAGCTTCATTGATTATATTATGCCATGCTTATATGTAAATGAAATTTTATTTAATTAATATGTATCTAAAATATATATTTTGGGATCCAAGTTTTTATTAAACATAATAAACCCTTTTATTAACTCTCTTCCCAATAATATGATCTTTGTAAGGGCTTCCTCTCAATCTTTTTTCTTTGAGACACATTTTCTTTAATTATTTTAATTTATTTTGAATAGTGTATATACAAAAACAATAAATAATATAAAATGGATCCTTCTGAAATCACTATATTTTAATTTCCAATTATGCTACTTCATTAATGGGAAGTTATTATTCAGAAGTTTCCAAAGTGATAAGGGTTTATGTTTCTGTATAACTTTAATAAAGATTTCTTATGATTGAATTTCCAATGAAGGAAATTATTTGATAATTTTATAATAAACCACATAAAATCACTGTCTTCTATGGTTATTTATGAAATTTCTATTTAATAATACAATTTTACAATCTTTGGTACTTAAAATTATTTAGAAAATGAATTTAGGAAAATGAAATTTATTTCTCTTTTCAATCAAAAATCCTTTCACTTCCAAATACATGTTTTCTAAAAAAAATTTAAAAAATGTTTTATGATCATTGTTTTTTCTCATTTTTAACCATAATTATATTTAAAAAAAACATAATCTTTTTTTCATTGACCAAATAAATTACTTTTCAAATTTATTATAAATCTTTGAATGAAATCTTTGTTTTTTAATATTTGGAAAGAGCAAAACTCTTATTCCATTATGAAATCACAATTTTATAATGATTAATATTATATATTTATGGTTATTATAAAAATAAATTCCTTAAAATTTATTATTTTTTAGATTTTATATATGTTTTTTCAAAATGGAGGAATATTTTTCTCTAAAAATTTTCATGGTGATCTTTCATAATCATTTTTAATCATATATGATATCATTTGGTAAATACTTTGGCCCTAGTACCCCAAATATAGCACCTCACTTTAATATAATGTATAAATACTGGATTATAATTCAAAAGTACATTTGAGTTTAGTATTTTTGGATGATAGAAAAAATACATAAACATTACATTACAACTTCAATGGAAAAACATCACAACGAATCCATTGGAAACACTCATAAAATTTTATATTATCAATGAAAGATATTTATAATATACATATTCACATCCTAGGGAATAATAAAACATAATAAATGGGTGATCTTAGATTTTAGGTAAGGGTATTCAATATAGTGTATGCTATCATAAATAAACCTAAATAATAAATCATTTTTAATAACTAAAAAAACAAAAACTTTAGCATAATATGTCTAGAATAAGAGATGATTAAATAAATACATATAAATAATAATATGAGAATTAAATATAACCATGGATATTCTAATACTCAAGTAATCACATCAATTATAAAATAATAATATCATAATGAGAGAATGCATAAGGATGGACGTCATAAACATACCGTCAAGGCATATACAAAGACACCATACATAATGGGTAAACCCTGGTCAAGATTGTATCGTGGGACCTACCAATGCATCGAGTGGCTATAACGGGCCCCACCCTTCATATACCAAGTATAATGAATTATTCATATTAAGGAGTTGAAACATAATCATCATATAAATTCCTATTCAATCTAGCATATGAAATGTAAATAACTTTCCACAAATAATAAACATAATCATAAACTATCTAGAGTAATTTGGTTAATGGTATCAAGATAATACATCCCAAGTCAAAATAATCCGAAATCATTCAATAAAATTTGATATATGATATCATAAAATATTATTTCTTGTTAATCATATGATTCATCAATGGTTGTCGAAATAGATGAAAATACTCTAATAAAATCATCATGGAATTCTTGAGAAAAAAAACATTTTTTTACATTGAAGGAAAGTGTTGATTTGGAAAATACTTTAATAAAATTAGAAATATAAAAAAATAGTTTTTGATGATAAATTGTTATTAGAAAAATATTTGTGTCTTAAAAAATTATGGATTGTTCTTCAAAATTGGTAATAAATTTTGATGTTCTCTTTAATCGGGAATGTTTATCTGGAATAATTGAGAATGGATCCTTATAAAACATTTAAATTCCCATAAAATAAAGAATAACAATGAAATATAAATATCTATAGAACTTTAATATATAATTTAGGATTATTATATAATAATAATTATGTATTAAATTTGGGTAGAGAGAGATAAAGTGTAACCTGAATGAAAAATTGGGGTTCAGGGATAACCCCTTAGCTTCGGTCTGAAAGCATTCTGCACTTATTCTTAACATCTTGGATAATTAAATTATATTCATTAATAATTTAATTAATAATATATTAAACATTAATTTTATTTATTATGATTTTATGAAGTTCATTTTTTGTCACATTTATGAGTTATAAGATTCAATTTTATCGTGTTGGTAGCATTTGTTTCCCTAGTTTTGAAGACTATTTAGTTGTATACATGTACGAAAGAACATATAAAATGGGAATAGTTAACTTGAATTAAAAGTATTTGTTATTAATTGAAATATATATTATTAAATTTTTATAAACTTCATTTGGTTATTTTGGGTGAGGTTGAATCATTATATAATACATTAGTGATAATCAATTATATTATTTTGGAGGTTTGTCGGTTATCACAAACTAGTTTTGTTTTATTAATTAACATCATGTATTTATAATGGTTCCATAATGTTTAATAGGCTTTAATAAATATTTTATAATATTATTTATCCATAAAGATTGTTCCATAACCATCCATGAAGGAATTAATTGAAATTGGAAACTTTTCATCCTTGAATGCGATAATTCAATGCATCTCAAACGATGATTTCATTTTAAGAATAAAAGTACAGAGAAGATAATTACTGAAAGATTAATCCATAAACACAATAAAATTACAGTATATAAATGATATTTATATCATTTCACATTGTGATAGGTAGTTGAGGATAATAGAATAAAATAAAATAATTTGAAAAGAAATTAAAATAAAAAAATGTGGTTTTTATCTATTTATTTTTCTTCTTGAGAACCCCCTTAGGGAGAAGAGTTTAGTATTTTAATGAAACAAATGGATACTAAAAACGGGGGAGGTATTTGGAAGATTATTTTTCATAAATTGGAAAATTATAAATGTTTTTAATGTGTGAGGAGAAGAAATGGTGAGGGGTGGTATTTATTGGGGATGATAGATGTGATTTCTCATTATTTTATTCATTAGTATGTTATTTTGACTCAAGAGTAGGAACAGATTGAGAATTATTAGTAGATATATAACCTTAATGAATTATAGTTCTATGTTATGGGATTGCATATCCATACATCATCTATGACTCATTAATTCATGTATTTAGCATTTATCGTAAATTATCTTATTTTACTATTCACTAAAAATTCAACTATTCTAGAAAAATACCAAAAATTCACCCTAACCATTTATTGAAATTTAGAATTAATAAATGATCTTCATTTTATGAAAATAATTTTCTAAATATAATAAATTCAATTTATTAATTAAAATCATCATTTATTCACAAGATGAAAATTTTAATATTTTAAAATATTTTCTGATAGTTTAAAAAATTAACTTTGTTATCATAAAATAATATTATAACCATAATCAAAAAAATATTATTTTTTAAATTTATTTTATGAAAATAAAGTTTATTTTAACTCGTTATATTAATTAAAAAATTTATAAATAAACATTAATGATTTCTAAATATTACCAACACTTAATTTTTCATTTTCACATCATTTATTTACTTAAACCAATATATAATTATATCATATTTTTATTTATAGAGTGGCTAATTTTTTTTTAAACATTCATTTATGAGGTTAATATTATATTAGTTGGTTTACTATTAATAAGGGTCACATTACTATTCCAAAGGTCAAGTTATTTTTCCATTGGTATAGGTTCCTTAACATCTAGACATACCTCTTATTTCAAAAATTATTAATTTATAAAATTTGTATCATGTTATCTATGTAATTTTATGTGATTTATAATATATTAAATAATTAAATGAAAGGAAACATCATTGATAGAATTCGTGGTCTTCACATTCTCCCCTTTTCTAAATATTTCTTTACTGAAATTTCTAGAATGTCACCTCATATAAAGATATTGATAGTGCTTCATCATATTTTCTCCTCGCTTAAAGATTCCTCTTAAATGTTTTGGATATTTCCAATTTACCTTTAACAATAGAGTTGGTTGATTTTCTAACACCTATTCTTCAATGTCCAAAATCCTGATACACTCATTATTGTAGGATAAATCATGTTCCAATTAAATTCCTTCAGAAGTGATGACATGCATTAGCTCAGTGATGTACTTCCCTAACAATGAGATGTTAAACCCATCATGAAATTTGGTATGGCTAAGTGGAATTTGTAAATGATAATCCCAAACTCCAATTTTTACCGTAATTTCAGAAGGGACATTGTACATGGGGCGTAGTTTCCCTTTCCTTCCAAATCTTATAACACCCTTCCATGGATATACTTTCAAGAAAACATGATCCCCTAATTGAAATTCCAAATCCACCCTTTGATTATCAAAATATATTTTTCACCTAATTTGAGCTTCGTTGATATATGTTTGAATAGTCTTTACCTTCATTGTTTTTTCCACCACAAGATTTGGTCCTACATGATTCCTTTCACTAACTTCATCCCAACAAGTTGGTGTATGACATATCTTTCTATACAATTCTTCATATGGTGCCATTTGAATAATTGAATGGAAAATATTGTGGCAAGAGAACTCTATCAAAGATAAATTATGATCCCACATATCTTGAAAGTCTGGTAATCATGATCTCACCATTTCTTCTAAAGATTGAATGGCCCTTTTAGACAACCTCTTAGTTTAAGGGTGATAATCAGAACTCATATTATGCTCAATGTCAAATGATTTAGGATGAATTTACTTGAATTTTGATGTAAATAACAGATTACGATCAAACTCAATTGAAATAGGTTCTCCATGAAGACATACAACTTCATTAATATAGATTCTTTGAAGACACTATTGTCGAAATACGTCCTAATAGTGAAAAAATGTGAAGAATTTGTAAACCAGTCAATAGTTACCCATATTGCATCATTCATTATTAAAGTTTTTGGTAATCTAGATATAAAATACATTGTTATGTCATATCATCTCCATGTAGGAATAGAAAAAGGATGTATAAATCCTATGTGATGTTGTATTTCATAATTCACCTGTTAACAGACTAACCAAAGTGATACATAATTATAAAATTCCCTCTTCATATTATCCAACCAGAAATCTTCTTTAATATATCTATACATCATATTGGTACCAGGGTGTATAGAGAAAATATAGATATGGGAATCATCCAATAAAAACTTTTTTAGGTCGGGCATAGAGGGGACATATATTTCCTCACAATTTTAAAAATTCAATCTTCATACATGAATTATTCATACTTTCAATCATTTAGAGATCTAATTTTCTATTGACTTTTATTATCATGAGACTCGGAACATTAAATCCATTCTAATAATGATGGATGGGAAACCAATTTAAAAAGTAATGAAGTTTCACTATCTTTGATATTTTCTATATCATTATTTTTTAGATATATATACACCCTATACTTTGCAATCCCCATTTTGTTATGAACCCCATGATCCTTTCTAATCGATGCATCATTTACCTTCTTCACCTTCCCTGGGTGGTACTGTATTGAAAAATCATAATATTTGAGTAGCTCGAGCCATCACCTTTGCCTCGCAATTTATTCATTCAGTGAGAATATAGACTTCAAGCAATTGTATTCTCTATATATCTCACATAATTTACTATATAGGTAGTGTCTCTATATCATCAAATAAAATATTACATATGATAACAAAATATCATAAGATGGATTTATCTATTTATTAATTTTTAACTACCTTATTGCTTAACCAATAACTTTATAAGTCTGAATAAGGACACAACCAAGTCCTTTCATTGATGCATCATTATAAATAACAAACCCACCATTTCATCATGGAAGAGTCAAAATTGAAAGATTCGGGAATATAATATTCAATTCTTCAAAACATAATTCAAATTCTTTTTTCCATGGGAACATAACCCCTTTACTAGTAAGATTTGTTAATGGGAAAGGTAATCAGGAAAAATTATGTATGAAATACTAATTATAACCCGCTAAACCAATGAAACTATATACCTCGACTATGTTTGTGGCTATATGAAATTCCTGGATAGAATTTCACTTCACATGATCAACAAAAATTTTATCCTTATATATAGTATGGAAAAGAAAAGAAACTAAATGAAGTAAAAATTCACACTTTATAAACATCCCATAAAACTCTTTTCTTCTAAGATTCTCCAAAAACAACACTCAAGTGGTTCTCTTGGTCCTCATATATTTTATAATATATTAATATATCATCAATAAATACCACAATGTATTTTTCATGATTTTCTTTGAACACTATGTTCAATAGATCCTTAAAAATGGGTTCATTTTTTCAAACCAAACAAAATTACTCTACACATGTAATGTCTATACCTGGTGATAAATATTGTCTTTGGAATATATTTCTTCCTCACATGAAACTAATGATATCTATATTGAAGTTCAATCATAAAAAATATTAATCCCCATGAATTTTATCAAATAAATCAATAGTGGACACTTGTTATTTATTGTAATAACATTGATTTCTCCATAGTCAATATAGAACCTTGTGGGTCCATCATTCTTCATGACAAAGAGAACTAGGGCTCCCCATGGAGAAATAATAGGGAAAATAAATCCCTTACCACATAATTATTTTAGTTGTTTCATTTTCTCCACTAATTCCACAGTGGATGTTCTATAAAGAGTATTCGATATATGTATTTCACCGAGAATTAAATCAATATAGAACACAACTTCTTTATCAGGAGGATGTGTAGGTAAATCATCTAAAAATACATCAATATATTCATTCACAATTGGTACGTATTCATATGAATATTTATCTCCTCATCCATATATGATGTTTTATATTCTCCCATAAGAATTTAATTTAGTGATGCTACTGGAGGTGGATCCAAATATGTCTTAGATGGTAAGGTTTCTAATCTAAAGATATAGGAATCTACATCTTCCTCACTAAGTATAATTTAATTCTTATTGTAATGTATTTTATCGTCATATTTAGAAATAAAATCCATACTATGGATTATATAAAATTAAATCATAGGTATGATCAAAATTCAAAAATGAAAGCATGTTTATGTGTCATAAAAGGGGACTAACTGACACATCTTTATTTCAATGATAATTCCCTTTAATGTTTTTACATAAAATTATATTATTTGATCCAAAAGGAAATGATATATTTTCATGGAAAATATGGAGGATATAAATTAATGTGACGATCCATAATCAAATAATGAATTTTTTATGTTTGAGTAAATTATTAATTTATATGCCACCACCTCATTAGGAAATTCAACCTCATTAGTTCTGATCACATAAGCATGGCCTTTCTCCCTTTTCCTCTTCTATGGAATGTTTCCTTGACAGTTTTGATATTCATTTGCATAATGTACCAACTCATTGAAATTGTAGCATTTATCATTTGTAAGTTCTTTCATTCCCATTCAATCACAGTCTTGGTGTCCTTTTTCTCTACACTTGTAACAAAAACTTATTTCATTTTGGAAAGAACAACGGTGTTTCTTCCAAAAATTATCACGAGATGGAAATTCAACTCTTCCCTTCTACCCCTTTTCCATATTTCATTTTCTAGATAGTTTAGTAACCATATTATTATCATTATTTATATTAAATTCATACGGCTTCAATTATTATTTTTCACTCATGATTATACATGAGATTATATCTTCAAATGATGATATGTATTGGGAGACTATTTAATTTTTTGAGGAATGTTTTTAACCCATCAATGAATTGACCAATATTTATTTTTGGATTGAAATTTAAATCTTTATCATGACTTTCTAACCTTGTAATTTATTTTCATACTTAGAAACATTATTATCTTAATTTTTCCTCAGATTAATGAATTCTCTCTCTATATATTTTCTATGTTCATAAGGGGAATACTTTTCACATAAAATATCCGTAAAATCCATCTATTCAATGTTTACTATTTATTCATCCTCCTTCATGTTTTGAATCAATCACCAACATTGATCTGCATCTACAGGGATATTATAAATTTTCATGACAACCATCACACTTTCGTTACTTCCCAGAGTGAGAAATATATTCTCTAAGATACTTAACCACTATTTAGATACAAATAGGTTTGTAGTCCCATTAAATGCATATGATATTAACAAATAAAGTGGTCTAAGATTGGTACACCACATTGTGAATCAAAATTATATCTATGGGAAAGGATATTGATCATAACCTATGTTACCTATCCTATTGTAATTAAAATTTTCCCATATGAAGTTACAACTCATACTCCTACATCATTATATTTCATATGAAGAAAATCCCTACATGAAATATGTTCATTGATATGGTTCCCATTACTTCCATTAGGATTCATTTCTAAGAAATTCTATACTCTAAATTAGATTATTAATAATAATATCTAATTTCTAACTACTAAAAATTGACATAAATTTAAAATTTTATACAAAACTGATATCATAATAATAAAAATTGTTTATTTGGGGAAATATTTACTTTTATATACTTCATAATGTTTTTAAAGGAAAATATAAATTATCCTAAGAATATACCTTGGAGTGGGAAACTAGAGGTGTAGTAAGACCTATTTTTGTGTATCAGGACACCCTGATCCAAGCTCAGGTCAACTTCTCACAGTGGTTACCCCTAGGTACATTTGTTCAAATACCACATCCACAAGTTATATCTAGAAAATGGTGTGTTTCTAGAAAGAACCACATAATTTTTACCCTTCCAAAATTTATGGATTTTATGATATTCTTATCATAAGGTTCTTTCTTAGGGATATGTTCTATAGTCTATGTTTTACAAATATATTTTATAATGTTTCTACAAGACTTTCTCTAATACCAACTATAATGACCTTAACCCCAATGGCATGGAGCTCTTACCTTATATTAATACACCAGCATAGATACAAGATGATGATCCCAAAGTACCGATATGTTTAATATTTTTTGAATCCATATTACATAAATGAACATTACATTTCCACATTAAAGTAAAAACATCATATTAACTCCATTATAAACCCCCATAAACTACATGATTATCACTCCAAGTCATCAATAATATACATCTTCTCAGCCTAGGTAAAAATAAAACATAAGAAATGGGTGAGATCAGATGATTAGTAGGGGTACACAAAACAATAGTAGATATGAAAAAGAAATATAAACAATAAAGAATGTGGAATAACTAAAAACGAATTCCTTTTAAAATCAACATGAGAATAATATGCTAGGAATAAATAATGATTAAATAATGATATATAAATAATTATATGAGAATGAAAATTTACCATGGATATTCTACTAGTCGAATAATCACATGGATTATCAATTACTAATATCATAATGAGGGTTATATAATGTTGGATATCATAAAATTTCATCATGTCTTTGACCAAGACACTATACATAATGGGTAAAAATCCAATCTAGTTTTTCTCATGTGACCTACTGATGCATCGAGGGGATATAAAATACCCCACCCATCACATACAAATTCCAATGAATTTCTCACATAAAAGAGGTGAATCATAATCAACATATACATTCATATTGAATCTAGAATATGAATGTTTGAGATCTTTACACAAATAATAAATATAATCATAAACCATAGATATTAATATACAGAATAGTATAAATAAAGTATATAGCTAGTAATAATAATAATAAACCATTAAATAAAATATTGTATATGATATCAATAAATATAATTCTAAATTATACATATGATTCAATAGTGGTTGTTGAAATAGGTGAAAATACTATAAAAATCATCAAGTAATTCTTGAGAGAAATGCCTTTTTTACTTTGCAAGGAAGAGTTCTCTTAAAATATATTTAAATAAAAAAATAAATTAACTAAAATTATTTTTTCATGGGAAAAATATTAAATTTAAAAAAATATTGGTGTTTTTAAATAAATTATGGAGTGTAATTAATAATGGGTTAGAAATTGGAAAGTTTTATTTCACTGGGCTTGTTTATCCGAAAGAATTGAGAAAATATCCTTAGAAAACATGTAACTCCCTATAAAAAAATATGGTTTCTGAAATATAAATATCTATAAACCATTAACAGAAATTTAGTAATAGTACATAAGAATAATAAAAATTACATTATGTTAGAGAGATATAAAATGTATTCTAAATGAAAAATGGTGGTTTAGGGAGAAGCCCTTCACTTATTTCTGGAAGCATTATGCACTTGTACAAAACATCCTAGATAATGAAATTAGATTATTTAATCATTTAATTAAGAACCTATTAAACATTTATATTAATTATTATAATTTTATCAAGTTCATTTGTGGCCTATTTGTTGAGTTATAACATTTAATTTTGTCATTTCAAGAGCTTTTGTTTCCTAAGTTTTCATGATTACTATACTCTTTTACATGTACACAAGAACATGTAAATTGGGAATAGTTATATAGAATTAGAAATATTTTAAATGAAAAAACATATAGAAGATTAAATTATTATATAATATATATTTTTTATTTTGGTTGAGGATGAGTCAATATATAAGACGTTAGTGATAATCATTTAGATTATTTTAATAGTTTTTTTATCATCATAAAATAGTTTTGTTTTATTAATTATCATTATATATATATAATGGTTCCATAATGTTAAATAGGTTTCAATAAATTTATTATAATATGGTTTAACCAAAAAATTGTTCTATTACTAGCCTTTAAGGCATCAATTAAAATTGAAAACTCTTTTTCCTTTAATGTGATAAATCAACACATCACAGATATTGTTTTTATTTTTAGAACAAAATGGGAGAGAAGAGAATTGATGACAGATTTTTCCCTGAACATAATAAAATTCTTGTATCTAATTAAAACTAGATATATCATGTCACTTCGTAAGAGGTAGGTGAGGATAAGAGTAAAATAGAAAAGAACATGAATTTAAATTAAAAGAAAAAGAACAAGGTTTTTGCCTCTTCTTTTTCTACTCTTTGATAACCTCCATTTGGAAAAGGGTTCAGTATTTTGACAAGACCAATGGATCTTAGACATGGGGTTGGGCTTGGGAAGAGGAGTTTCCCTAAATTGGACAAGTCTCAAATAATGGAAGGTGTGAGGAGAAGAGGTGGTGAGGGTGGTATTTATATGGTAGGAGAGTGGTGATTTCTCATTATTTTTGTCATTAGTTTATTATTTTGGCTCTAGAATATTAATAGATTGAGAATAATCAATAAATATGTCATCATATTTTAGATGGTTTTGAGATTGTGGGATTACATCATCCATAAAATATCTATGATTCAATAATTCCCATATTTATCATTTACCACAAAATATATTATTTTTCTATTAACAAAAAATTTAATTATTTTTGAGAAATCCAAAAAATTCCCCCTAATATTTTTTACATATAGAATTAATAAAGGGACTCCATTTTTTGAAATTATTTTTATAAATTTGAAAATTTTCATTTTTAATTAAAATCATTATTTATTCACAAAATAACATTTTTAATATTATAATCTATTTTTTAAAATGTTCAAAAAGTAACTAAGGACTCATTAAATTATCTTATAATCATGAGATAACAAAATATTAATTATTGAATTTTTTTTATGAAAATAAATTTATTATGTCATTATATTAATTAAAAAATTATAAATAGACATCTATGATATATAAATAATACCAAAAAATAATTTAACATTTTTCACAATATTTATTTTCTTAAACTATAATATGATTATATCATATTTTCATATATATCATGGATAAATTTTTTTTATAACTTCATTGGAAAATTTACTAATCTATGGGTTGGTTTTCTATTCATAATTTTCAGATTACTATTCGAATGTGCATGTTATTATTCATTTGATATTGGTTTCTTAGCTTCTAAAAATACATCTAATGTCATTAATAATTCATTTATAAAATTTTTATTGTGTTTTACAAGTAATTTAATGTGATTTATACTAAATGAATTAATTATAATAACAGACATTTCATTGATAAAAATATCATTCATTACACCATTAATGTTAGTCAATGTGAAAATATTATTTTATTCAAGAATGTTTTTATCTTTATAAATGTATTTTCAGTATCAACAACAACCTTTGATGTTATGTATTTATTATAAATTATTTTATATATTTTTCTCACATATATACCTAGTTTATTATCCCCTTCATTGATGGGGTAATACTTTACATATGATCATTTATCAAATGCCTTTATTATGAAATTTCACTTGAATATGATATAGTTTAGGATTATGAAATCCATATTCATTTCATGGGTAATTATTATGTCATGGAATACGATTTTATTCCTTAATCAGAACACATAGATTGTGAACATTTTATGGTCAGGGCACCCAAATAGAGCTCTAATTCATTGGGAAATGTTATAGTCTCGTGAGACACCATGAATGGGATTAGAGAGTAGACATAATTTATTATTCCACATTTCACTCAATGTGATATATTATAGGTATTTATCCCTGATTTACATTTATATCTTGTTATATTTTTTTTAACCTTTCCAATAATTCCATGATCTTATTATACCATGTTCATTAAGATATGATTCCATGAATTTTCTCAAGACCTTTCTCTTTTGTGATATCTTATTACACATTTGTCTAATATATTATGTTTCCTTATCCTGTTTATTCCCTTACTTGTATTTTATATCACTCATTTATTTATGTATTCCCCATGTTATAATAAGTATATTTAGGAGCATGATTGGGTTTTAGGTGCTCACTATGGAAAATATAATAAGGATTATATGTTTTCTATACTAAGAATAAGGTATTCAAATGACACCATGCCTTTTGAATCATTGTGTTGTATAAATAGTTACATATGTTTTGGAATCACATAATAATATGTTTCAAAGGACTGGGTCTCCATAGTATCCTTGGAGCTTGATCGTATATAGATTTCATGATGTCGAACACGAAATTATAAAATAATGTTCTATTTTTTCTGTACAGTTTCATGAAATTATTATCGAGGATGGAAATTATTTGACATGTTGTGTGTTCAGAATGGCAGCAAGACTTTCGATAAGGGATTGGATCATTGGGAAAATATCTGGAGAGGTTCCTCCAAGGATAGAAAGAGGTATGTTTCCAGTTGGGTTGCAACCGAAAGAGGTTGTTTCTGGAGAAGGTTTTTTGCTGAATGGGGTGATTGAAGATCATGACCCTGTGGTGTAGCCATAGTGTTTAGCATTGATTGAAATTAAAAGCCATGTTGGGAAGGAGCAGGGTAGGAATGGAGGCTTCCAGAATGTGGTTGTGCCTGTGAAATCGGGGGACATATCTGACAGCGAAAAAGATAATGATGTTAGTTGTCGAGCTTCTTTTAGTGATGTTGTGCTGTATGGAAGGAAGGTTGTAGCAGGGAATGAGGGTGTTGTGTCCACCCCACCAAGTAGATGGCAATGGAAGGATTATTATTCTATTAAAAATTTGATGTCTAACATATCGAATATTAGTAAATGTAAAGGAATTAATTCTTCTGAGTATTTTGGGTATTTGGAGAAATTAAATCTCAGAAGAAATTATGTGAATATACTAATGTAGTATGAATGTTCGGAATGGGAATCGGTTACCACAAATGAGACGTTTGATCATGGAGATGGTGATGGATATGGTGATGGGTATGGTTTCTAACATGTAACTGCATGATCTTGTTGGTTATTCTTGTCTGCTATACTTTTTAATTAATTTAATAAATGCTTAGAGACTTTTTTTCTGACTGATCTTTTTTGGTATATACTTCAGTTATCCATTTATTTTTTTAGAACATGCTTGATTATTTGTGTTATTCTAATGTTTTTGATATTATGTTCCTGCAAGGTATAGTCCCCCACTAGTTCCCTTACACCCTCACTATTAATCGATCATCTTTCACTTAAGGGGAAGCATGAATTAGGTCCAGTAACACACCAAGTTTTGTCATTTGGGGGAGTACTAAAATGGAAATATAACAATGTGTTGTCAGAGGAGATTTTTTTTATTTACTATTTTGGAAAGGTAGATAAAATTATATGGTGTGTCAGGGCCAGGTAATGAGCTTGTTTATGGGAGTATCTGACACATGTGAGAGGGAAAATCCAAGTTCCTAGGGGTGGGATCGTTGTTCATGCTGTTTTTTTGTTATGGTTCTGATTTTATTTCACCATGACTGATTCACTTGTGCAATATTACTATTTATTGATATTTTACACATGGGATGGTATTACATAGGATGAGTATGTATGCATCATGATAATAATGTAGGGATATATGATGACATGAATCATTGATTCAAGGGATATATTTATTATCTGTGACATACCTACCTATATAAACTATGAAATTTAATCCCTTGATATACCTAATAAAAATAAGTGAAAGGAAATATTATACCAGATCACATATTAATCCAAGAGAATAAGATACATGATTTAGTGGCCCTCTCTTATTATCTTCCTTTTAGGTTGAACATATTGTATATGATGTGTTCTATGGAGTGTGTCGATCTTTATAGGGAAAATTTATCCTTTTCATTTTTAGTTGAGCATCGAGTTAGTGGGAATCAACACACTCTTAAAATAGCTATGCCAAATATTTTTGTGGATCTGGAGATCAATATGGACTAGAATCTCTGTGATAGATTGTTGAGGGTCATGCAGTCCTTGGAGAGGGAAACTATTCTCACCATACCATCATTCTCTAATATGAAAAGAGAGTTCTAGATGCATTATCCTTCTATATTCAAATGGGGTTGATGAACCTAGGTAGCTAATATATGGATTTATTTTGTCCATTCAATCATTAAGAATATTAAGGCACCCCCAAAGAAGCTGGTGAATCAAGATGTGTATATGTTATAAGTATTGACCAGACATTAGTGGGATATCCTATGGAAGTTTGGATATAAAGATGACCTAACATAGAAGGACGTTGAGTCAAATTTCATTATGCACTTCTTTATAGGCATTTTTAGGCATGATAGGGATTTATAATATTTCTACCAAATTATGAAATCATGTTGGTTATGGATTATAATGGTTTCTTCACTGATTTGTAGAATTTTGCAATGTCTTTTGTAGAAATGTTTTATATAGTGTGAAAATTTTCTAGGAGGTGGTCCACCGTGATATCAAGTCATGTCAGAATGTATTTTACATGAAAAACATTGCATACATGATGTATTATGCACTCATTATAGTAGGGAACCTGATTGATGCCCAAAGTGTTGACTAAGAATCTTTGAAGATCGATAAAGGGGCATTTATTCTACCTGATAGAAGCCCCATTATGATAGTTACATCTAGGGATGTGGAAATTAAAGTAGAAATGGTAGTGGGAGGGTATCAGTAGACTGAAACCCAATGAATTTCTATTATTTTCTTAGGATTAGACATAAACACCCACGATGTCCTTACCTTTTATAGAGATTCAATATTGGAGAAGGAAGGTAAATATAAATTTCTTCTGTAGGGGAACACAACAATGAAGTAGGGGATGAATTTGATATTGACACTGGAGTCTAAAAAGCACCATCCTACCCTATATTAGATAGGTAAATGAAGTTACATATATGTTTAGGATAAGGTATTGGAAATGGTACCCAAAAATATAAGTGAAAGTACTATCTTGAGGGGGGAACATATGAGAGTCTGAATGGAACTCATGGTAGGGGGTGATTCATTTGAATGCTATATATACTACTCCAACTAGTATGGATGCATGACCTTCTAAGAGTAGGGATGAGTTCAAGATCGAGTTGGTTCTAGGAGATGAGCATTTTTTCCCACCTTATAGTATGGAACCGATAGAACTTCATGAGTTGAAAGTTCAGTTTGATGTTCTAGAAGCAATGTGACTCATATAAACTAGTACTTAACTATGGGGTTCTCCAATTATTTATTCCATGATGGTTTGAGGGATTTTATGTTTATGTGTGGATTATTAGATATTGAACCCAATTATGGTCATGAAATGGTATCCCAATACATGAATCAAAAACAAATTCTATCAACTAAGAGGTTCAAGGATATTCTAAAAGATCTACATACGGTCAGCATACCATCACATGAGGGTGATAAATATGAAATATTAAAAATTTATTTAAGATTCGGGATAGCTTATATGAGTTCATGATGATGTCATTAGGCTATAAAAATACATCAGTGGTATTCATGGCCTTAGTAAAATAGATATTACATCTATTCCTGGATCCGTGTTTGTTGTTTTTCATCGATAATATCTTGGTGTTCTCTAAATCTATAGATGATTATACCAAAAATTTTAATATCATCTTGAGTACATAGAGACAGAATCATATTTACACTATGATATAAAAATGAATCTAATGGGATGATAGAGTGGACTTCTTCGGTCATGTAATCTTATAGGTTAGAGTGTTAGTGGATCCAGAGAAGGTTTTGGACACAATATCTTGGGTGTGTCCCAATACTTTCTTATAGATTCAGATATTTTGCGTCTATCAAACAATTATCAGCATTTCATATAGTAATTCTCTCTTTGAGAAACACCGATGTCTGGGATGACCAATAAAGGGGTTAAATTCATTTTTTCATATTCTTGTGAGTGTTTTTTCAAGGATCTGAATATTTTGATGTCCTTATCACAACTATGAACCCTACATTTTCTTGGTAAGAAATATATCATATAATATGATGCATCTAGTGTTGATTTGGAGCTGTTATGATACAAAAGGATGGAGTGGTTTCTTATTGATCTTGGTGGCTGAGACCACATGAGTGGAAATACCCTAATCATTATATAGAGTTATTTGTGGTGGTAAAATCCTGAGATACTAGAGACACTATCTATTAGTTGAGAGGCTTATGGTGTATATGGACTATAAGAGCCTCGTGTACATATTTTCTTCATCAAGACCTGAACCTTTGTCTAAGGAAATGGTTTGATTATTTGAAGTATTTTATTGTAGAGAGTGATTAAATACCAGGAAAGGGAAAAAATTCTTGACTTCATAACATAGAAGATACAGATAATGGGTGAAAGGGATTTTTTTATGAGTAGATCATGATGGCTCTCTTTGTGAACATGCATCTAGATGTTCTGAAGTCCCATGGTAGAGTAGATCTAAATTCAATATATGTTATACACATGCTTCTATACCAAATAATGTAAGATTATTTCTCTGATCTTATGGTCTTAGCTCCACGGGACATCTTATATGGTGGGGATCCACCATAAGGATTCTATCTTGGAAGCAGTGATGTTTTCATATCAACGGTCCTACATGGGTTCGTACTAGAGTGCATGAGGAGCTGATGATGGAGTTTCATCCTTCTAGATGGGTAGTTAATATAAGTTTTAGAAATATGAGTCATGATATAAATTAAAAATACTAATGTCTAGGGATGAATAAGGAGATATTGATCTTCATGGTGAGATATTTCACCTATCAACAGGTGAAGGTTGAGAATTAGAGGCATCCTGGGTTATTACAGCCCTTAACCATTTCTGAATGGAAGTGGGATGACATCCCAATATATTTCATTATATGGTTACTGAGGAAGCCTTATAGGAATGATGTATTATCGCTGATTATGGATCAATTATCGAAGGTATCTGACTTATTTCCCACACAAGAGACATTCACCCTTGACGATCTGGGTAGGTCATTACATGTGAAAATAGTTTAGATGCATGGTGTAAGAAGGATTATCATATCTTATCGAGACTCTATTTTGACATCCTTGTTATAGAATGGTTTTAGATGTCTTGCTGATTTCAGGTCTTTCTGAGTATATTCTATAATCCTTATAATGATGAATAATCTAAACATGTTATTCAAATTCTAGAGCATAAGTTATGATTATATTTTTCAATATTCATTGGTTCTTGGGAGGAGTATTTATAAATGTTGGAGTATTCCAATAATAAATAAATCTAGACAAAAACATTAATGTATCCTTTAGTGTATTTGTAAAGATGGAATTTATTATCACCTCTTTACTAGAGAGAGGCATTAGAGTCAACTCTTTTTTGGACCTAAACTTGTTTAAGATGTGCATCAATTGGATCAGTTGATCAGGATGTGGTTGGTGACAACACAGAAGTTGAAAAAATAATACACTACCAACTATAGATTATATATGGAGTTTGAGAATAGTTATCATTTCTTTCATCAGTTATCTCATAGGATAGGGAAATTAAAAATCAGGTATCTTTTGATGTTAGGACCTATGTTATGTTGTTTATTTAAAGTATTTTAGTGGGTCTATCTAGTGTTGTATCGTTTTTCACTTCCATTGAACTATATTTCCATCCATGAAATGATTCACATGTCTTAGATATAGAGATATTATTGTGAAACCTCTCATGTCATAGAAGTTCATGATGTCAAGATTGATCTTAATTAATCTATCTATGATCATATGATTTATATTGTGAACTATAGTTATATAAATCTCCAAGGGATGATATTAAATCTGATAAGAGTATAGTGGATGCATGAAAATGTGAAATATGATACCTTAGAGAGGGAATATGGCATGTGTAAATAGTGTCCAAACTTTATTGATGGTATCCATAGAGATGCTTTGAAGAATAGCTCTAGGATGAGAAATTATATGGTGGGGAGGCTATGAAAATCAATATTTTCTAGGTGTGTCCTATATTTTGTTTTGGTTTAATCATATCTTAACATTTTGTTCTTTCATGCCCTCGATAATGAATTATGTGAGATGGTTGGTTTGGTTTTGCAAGGAAGTAGTATAGAAAATAATATATCTCCAAAACAAATTCATGATGTCAATTTTCCATTTCCAACAAGAATTTTTTTGGAAGATCGCATGAAATCCATACATGGTGTGAATTAGTATAGGAAGAGCCCATAAAACAAACTCACACCCTGAATGGTTAAAGGTAGTCCATTAACTAAAAAATAATAATGTGAGTTGGGTTAAAAATGGGAAATTAGTTTTTGTGGGTTTTAATCTGAGATAGATTGTTCAACGTATATGGAAATATATAAATTTAGGATGGATTCCCCTATTCACAACATTAATGTTCCACACCTAATGTCTATAATATAGTTCAGAACATTTCACATGTCACACACCCCTCTAATTATTTTAAAAACATCCAGAGATGAAGTTTGAGAATATCCCTCTATTTAGGCATTAAGGATCATGATATTGAAGAGAGACATTAGTTTTTATTATTTTCTCCTACCTTTGAAATTGGTTTTCCATTGGACAACCCTATCTGATATCATTCCATTTCATCATTGCGGGAAGGAAGGAAGACTTCAATAATTACCTCAGACATTGAGTATTTTCCTATTTAATCACCGCTATTATTCTGGGTGGTGTAGATCATCTTCTTAATGTGTGTGAAAAAAATACAATCACTTCATAACACCATGTGTGTGATTAAATATAAATATTTATTTAATGATCATTGGTTATATCTTATACCTGTACCTCCCATATGCCTTATTGGGTATATTTCCATTGAGAACGGACTTGCAGCAACCTGAGGGGTGTGGCTACCTTTGAACATGTAATGAAATATTATTATTAACAATGAAATTAACTTATTGTAAAATATTTATATTTTGGTAATTTTTTAAATAATTTCAATAATATAATGGATTGATTATTTTTTATTTGAAAATTTAACAAAATTGAAATATAATGAAATATCTAATATGATTGATGTGTACCCATGTTATATATTTTATTAGCATATTATCTTTTTATGAATTTAAATTATACTGTAATTATTATAGGGACTGTTCCCAGCTATGTTGTAATATACATTGGGATTGATCTCAGATATGATGTAATGGTTATATGGTCTGGGCAGTTTATTATATATTTCTTATAGGAATTGATCTTATATATTCAATAATTCTTATAGGTTTTGACTATATTATGCTATAATTATTATAAAAATTAAGCCCAATTATGTTTTAATACATATAGATGTTGATCGTGGGGATGCTCTAATTATTATATGGTTTATTCATATTATATTGTAATAATCAGATGGATCATGCAGTATTTTGTGATACATACTTTAGAAATAAACCCGAAGATATGTGAATAGTGTTTTAATCGATTCACAACATACTTAGAGACACATATATACTTTTGAGGAATTAGGTCTGGGAAACCACTAGTGTCACCATGGATCATGAGGGTTATCCGATTAATTGATGTTCAACATAAAACTATGAATTAATGTTTTATTTCATCATATAATTTCACACACTGATTATAAAGGATTGATAGGATTTGTCACTATGGTTATTGATTAACTGAGTTATACTCAAACCCTGATCGAGCACCATTTTTTACCCATGAAGATTTTATGGATATAGGTCTGGATATGACAATGGGGACCTGTATTTGTTGATTTCATACTAGATGGGTAGGATCAGGGAGGTGGGACTCACACAGGGGTTTCAAAAATTGGTTTTTTGAGTCTTTTATTGAGTCCAATTAGTCATTTACTTATACATCTTCCATCATATCATTTAGTTTTAGTCAACATGACATTACATTTTATTTATCATTATATGTATTCTTTAGTTTTCACTTATTTATATTTTGGTTTATTATTGATTATTAATATTATTTCAGTATTATTTCTACTCAAAACAAAAGGTTATAGTCTCCTCACTATGTTCCTTACACCCACTCTATTTGTTAGGAGCCTTTGGAATATGGGGATATATTCTGAGATCCAGTAACTCACATAGATTTTTAATGTGAAATACTACTTTGATGAGAATGATATGGTACCCACATTATTCATTCCATGTGTTCTTGAACACATTAAAAAAATTATCACTATGTTGTGACTATCATTCAAAGTGAAAAAATATTCTTCTATAAATATCCTCACCCAATTTATTTAATCATGACCCTAAAAGAAATCATGATATATAATTCACTAAAGAACATTGAAAAGAATAATATAGTTTAAATCTCCTATGACTTATAGATTTTAAACTAATAAAACTTATGTAATAAGTTAAATATCCTACCCAACACTTTAGAAAGAAAAAATATCTTCTAAATCTATAGAAATAACTTTTTTCTACTTTGACATATAATATATATCATAGTGAAATAAATCATCTTCCACAATTTAGTTTTATCTTGAAGAAATATCATCCATATATATTATATTATATTATGTAGATTTTCTAAATATGTTACATCACGTGAAATATCTTCTATATTATCAAAATATGTCATTTATCTCAGTGGATTATTTGTATTTTCCGATTCTTCTCTATTAATATCTTATATAATTCTTTTTAAAAGTACTGCATATTTTTTCTTAATCATCTTCATCTAAATAAAAATCATCTTTACCCATTCTCGAAACATTTATCAATATATTTACTCATTCTATATTTCATCCTAAATATATCAAACCTCATTCACAAGTATTAAAAACAATACAATATCATCCAGAAATATATTTAATAATTATTTGTTAATGTTTCACACATTAGTGTGGATGTTGAAAAAAAATTTCAATATTCGATGCCACATATTCTCAGAATCTCTTGAGAATACATTTCATGAGAGATAAATATATTCTCAAAAAACATGAGTCATTTTTAATCCTAAGAGAAAAAGTAAATCTATAAGAATTACCTTCTAAAAAATATCTTTCATTAATAGTATAAACTACTTAAAAACATTTCATTCTTATTGGAAAATGTTCATTTCATCGCAATTTGAAATAAAAAGCAGGGATGTAGTATTTATTTCTCAAATATATAAGTTATTTTCCAATTTAAATTTCAGTGATTATATACTCCTCAATCTAAAATGCAGCTTTAAATAATAAGTTACAAGAGCTTATTTTAACTCACAAATAAAATTATAACATTTGAAAATAATTCTACCATCGTTATCAATCATAAATTCATATGTCTTCCCAATAAATAATTTTTAATGAAGAACATTATTACAAAAATGAAACTATACATCATTTTAAAAAATCATGTACATTTTTATGTTATTTTTCATAGGTTAATTTATTTTAGTTTCAACCCTTCTAATTATATAAAATTTTTCATCAATTTATATTCCTTCCACTTGTGAATATTTTCATAAAATAAAACTATATTTTTTTCTAAGATGATCATCCATTTTCATCTAGTTTTTTATAAAATCCCCATTTTATTCTAAGGATATACATTTTATTTTTTCATAAAAAATATATGACATTTATTATACATTACAATATAATTTTGGTTATTATATTATATATTTACCCACACTATGTGATTAATTACTTCCTCAATTTATTGGGGCTTAATACATAAAACTAATCTTTTATTTCTTGTTATTCTGATTTTTAAACAATTATAAATAGCCTTATTTAAATAAAAAATAATTTTTTTACATCCAACTTATTATAAAACCATAAATTTCAATTTTTAAAAACATTTATGTTCATTTTTTATCAATAAAGTGATAAAAATTTATACTTTTTACTGTGTTTCAAGATATTCATGAATCTATATTGAGATTATAGCTACAATAAATTAAATTTCTTCATCAATATAAAATTTTTATGTCCCATTACATCCATAATGAATTTTACATTATCACTATAAACCACATTTTTTAAATATTAGTTATAGTAGTGATAATAAACTCAATTTTCTATACCACCAATAAATATTTCATCATTTGTTATCTCATTAATCATTATAATTTTTTACATTTTATTTTCATATGAAATAACATCAAAAAACATGAAAATGACTAATGTTTGAGTTCTTTTTAAATTATATTTTATATGAATCCAATCATTTATTTGGGCTTATCAAACAATTATTTTTCACCTATCTAATAGAAAACATTTTAATATACTAAATACACTTGGAGGTATTATACATAGTGAAAATTATACCTTAAATATCAACCAATATATAATTATTTCATATATCCACTCCATTTCTTGTAGTATATAGTGAACTTGTCTTATTAAAAACTTATTTTTCCACATGATTCAATTATAATTATATATTGACTTACTTATACAACTATTAAATTTGAATTTCTAGATAGAGTAAACATTCGTCTGCTCAATATATCCCATATATCTCTTAAACCTTGATTTTTTAATCATACATTACATAATTATAACAAATTTCTTAAATTTAAATCAATTAAAAAAAGTAATCATAAACATATCATTGGTTATTTAATTATTTCTCATTAGAAAAATAATATATAAATATATAAGCTAGAGTAGTCTATATGTTCGAATCTAAACCCCTTGTGACTACAACATAGTATTTTTCTTTTCTTAATGTTATAAATAGCGAATTTACACCTTTTAAAATTTGGATTATTTGATAAAATATCTTGAGGCATTATTCTTTTCAATTTATTTTATGAAATGTAACCAAGATTTATATATCATAAGGAATTTTCTCTATTCATGAGAAAGTGGAATGAATTTTTCTCATCCATAATATAAAATGATTTTACATTAGATACTCGAATATTTTTAAAATATATCCATTACTAAATATCATTACAAAACATCAATTCATTTTCAAAAAAAACTTCATTTCACAATTAAAGTGATCATATAGACTCAAAAAAATTATGTTTACTCCATTTAGTAAAATAAATATTAACTAAACTTATATCCCAACTTTAAATTTTTTGTATTCCAATACATTTGGTCATTAATGATAATTTCTTTGAAATGTGTAATCTACTGCGTCGATCTTCACAATTCCCTTGAGATCATTTTGGTCACCTACTATATGCACTGAGAAACACATTTCAAGAATAAAATTTATTTTTCTCATTAAATATTAGTAAAATTTATCAACAAATATAGAATTTTTTTTCTGTATTTTATTCTGAAATTTATCAGATATTACTTTTTGGGAAAATTGAGTAATGAAAATTTCAAGGAACTATAATTATGTGTTTTTTTATAATAACTTCGATATGTCTCTTTAAGATACTCAAACTAATTTTACTTGTACACTATATTCTAAACATGTTTTAGAAGTACTTTATATAGAAAAAGTTATTATATACACCTTAACTCAATAAAAATTAATTTTTTATGTATATGTATATTATACTAGAACATATAAGTTTTGTGATTTGAGATTAAAAAGTGAAAACTATAACTTCAAAATTTTCTCATAGAATATAGATAATTCCAAAAAAAAATGTTCTTACTATTTTTTCCTGTTTTGAGGACTCTGTTGGCCTCCTCATAATAAACAAAATTTTTTTGTACCAATAATTCTATGAATCATTCATATATTAATTTTATTGAAAATTTTATCCTTTATTAATATAAAATATATTAAATTTTATTTAAACATATCGATTCAAAATTATTTATATATTTGATCATTTTTTAAAATAACATGGTATTCATTTTATTATGTTACAAAGAGGGGTTGTATGATTCATAAAAAAGGAAATTTGTGTCCAATATATTTTTTAGTTTTAGTTTATACCCTTATTTATCCTTTGTGAGTTTATTATTTTATTTTCATTTTTCCTGAAACTCTCATCAACTTTAAACACAGATTTCTTGAAATTAAGATTGAATTTTTTAAATTATCTCCCTGTGTCAATCATATTATATTATATTTTCTATATATTTTATTATTTACATTTAATTATTTAATTAATTTCATCAATAATGTTTATTTATTTCAAAAAACAAATGCAGTGATACTTTCAATAATCTTGAAAAGATCATTCTTTTATTTAACAATCATTGAATCCTACATGTCAGTCTCATGTATCTTCTTAAGAGTGAAATTTTAATCTCTCAACTTTCTTAACATCACGAGTCATGTCTGGATTTCCATCCATACAACATAATCCTTTCCAATGTCACATATATTATCTAAACACTCATTATTATCATTATTCTAAAAATCGTCTTTATGATTAGAAGAAATATTATCTTGGTTTTATTGAGTAATAAGAAACATTTACATTAATATTACTTATTATACTCATCTATATTAATGTCATCACAATCTAAGAAACCATATCACATTTATAAGTAGTTTCATTTATTTACTCAATAATTAATTTCCTCTTTTAAATTAGAATGAAATGTTCATATCTTTTGAAATACGACAATTATATTTTTATTGATTATTTTGATGAATGTATCCTTATCAACATTCAAGTCATTATCTTCTAAAGAATATTATATAGAGAAATTGACAATATTTATAGTGTTAAATAAAACAATATATGTTTTTCAATTATACATTTCAATGACTATATAAATTGTCATTGATAGTTGGAATAGAAAGTCATCATAATCATCAAAAAAAATTCATCTTAATGTTTAGCTTTAATAAAGATATGTTTTTATGAAAATATGTTTTTATTAAAACCTTATTATAGTTATATATTGAATGTAAAAATAAAAAAATGTAGATATACATCACAAACAGAGATGAAATTAAAATCATATGTATATAAAATTACCAAACCATCTTATTCATTTTAGAAGAAAATATCAAATGTGTGATATAATATTTAACTAAGTGACATGATATTTTTTTGATTTTAAAAAGTTTTCTTAATAAACATAACTTTTGAGATTATTGTTCAATAACATCAAAAAATATAAAAATTCATAAAAAAATATTTTAGATGATCCATATCCATTATGTAAAATGATCTTTTGAGAAAAAAAATGCACAACATTACCCAAAATAAATTTTTTATCTTTATGAAGTAATTTTTTTTGAATGTTTATTTTGATGTTATATGTTAAATTTTCACTTTAACAATATTATAGGAGTGAATAACAGGATATTAATTAATTCTACTTGACTCAGGATCCCAAAGGACTGTCTAAACATTGATAGCTGATCATGTAACCTATAGTTTAGGAAAAGTGTAATAATAATTTTGATAGTATGGATTTTTCCTAGGAACCAGATGGAATAATTCAAAACCAAGTGAATTTTTCCCATTATTTTAACTAAATAAAATAATATCATATAAATATTATCTAATTTTTTAATATAGATAATGTATACCATTTACATTATCACTATGTATTGATGAATCATACTCAATCATAGTGTCAAGACAATCATAAATAGATGAATCTATCCTTTCCACTTCACTACCATTAATTAATTCCTTATAGTATTCCATTATGACCAAATATTGAATATACACAACACCCTCTATGTATCCATCATTTAATAATGACATGATTTTGAGCCTCATTTATATCGATTCTCCCCCTAATTTCTAAGTATCCAACTCTACATTATGAAGATCATTCGTATACTTACCCTTCATAGAGATTGATTCACTATTGGAAGACATATAATTGTTTTCATTTTTAATTCTTTGATTTGAAAAAACTCTTCCACATATTTTTTAAATTCTTTTTAGTTTTGTTTTTATATGTTTTTTCAGAAGCACCAATATATTATGAAACATCAATTAATTTTAATTAAGACCACTAATAAATAATATTTAGTGGTGGTTTTTATTAAAACCCTCAAAAATTGTCTTATAAATAAAATTTATATCATTTCCATTTACCACTTAGTGTCGACCCCAATCTCCTGAGCACTTGTTGTTTGTCTGCACCTCTACCTTCATTGAACTTCACAAAATCACTCTATCCAATCTGATGTACCAACCTAACCATTTCTTCCTCCACACCATCAATATCCTTCATTATAGATTCCTTCCTCCAATAACTCTAGAATATTCCATTGAGCCTTGTAAAATCACATGTGCTTCCTCTCATAACATCAGAAATCCACTACTTGGAAATAAATTCTATATCATTGTCACCCTCTTCACTATCATCGTACTCAACTATAATTACAATTAAAATTAAAATTGAATCTAATACTTCATAATTTCTATGAATTAAATCATAAAATCCATTATTTATTAGTTTCTTAATGAAATTCCAGTTTTGAATTCAATGTGTTCAATGTTTTATAATTTTTTACATGAATGAAATTACTGATATTTTACTATATCATTAAAGTTTATCAATAATCAATTCTAAAAATAAATATTATATGTTTTGTTTTCAAGAAATATTTATATTTAAATTATTATTTTTTGTTATAAATTGAAGTGTTTATAGATTTATAATGAATATTCCAATATAATTTCTTGATACTATTAAAAAATTGAAGAATTTAAAAATATAACCTAAGTTAGAAGTTTTATTTTTGATATCATTTAAATAATGATAAAGTGTTTATTATATTCCATAAATAAATGGTAACTATTTATAACAATTGTAACTTTTTATAATTGATTCTGGATAATAGTTTTCATTCTAATATAGAAACTTATTAGAAACAATGTCTGACACTTATGATAAGAAGGATGAAAAAAATTCTAGTTTCTTATTATTATTTTTTATGAAACACTTCTATTTGGTTGTTTTGGAAAAACATTATTATTTTTAGAGAAACTATCACATTAAAATATAAAATTTGAAAAAACTTATGTGGTAATTTTCTTTAAAAAGACTTATAGTAAAGTAATTATATAGAAAGGTTCAGATTTGGGATAATAATAGGTGTTTACCCCTATACCAAGGCCAGCAACTAAAATGGAAGTTCCAATAGTTAAATAAAATTTTATTTTCCATGATAAATAGTTATCATCAATCTAGATTCAAAATTTAATTTACTTTTCCAATTAATATTTTTAGTAATAATTAATATAAAAAACTTGAATTTAAATATTATTTTTAAATTTCTATTTCAATAAAAATATAATTTCTTTAGTTTAAAATATATGATTGTGTTATATAAAAATAAATAATTTTATTCCAATATATTTAAATAACTATATTTTTTATTCGAATGTATATTCCAAATATTACATATAGATATTTTTTGGATTTAAGAGATTTGAGATGGTTTTTTATCATTAAACTGAAATCCAATTTGATGATAGATTAACAAAATATACCTTTCTTAAATAAAAATTCAAATAATGGTTGAGGAGAAATGACCAAATTGATTGTATAATAATTATAAAATTTAGTCCTCAATTATATACTATATTTATGATAGAGAATAAAAATTTAAGGAATGGTCAAGAAGTTACATGCATCATTAGAATGACCAATTAAAACCCCATATAGTTGATAATTATATTCATAAATTTATAAATAATGATTTGATCACATTAGGGAAGCACCATCAAGAAAGTAACATATCATATATCCACATGTGGATATTACAAATATTAACGATTCTGTCATAACTATATGATAACTTCATCTAGATAATGACATTTGTAACACACCAAGATTTCATAGTACAGTATCTCATTAAAGTAATTCAATAGCTTGCGCTACATGCAACACCGAGTTCTAACGCACCACAACTTACCAAACTAGCCACTTAAAAAAACGTCTATGAGTAGTATTAACTGAACGTTGAATCTTATATACTATATATAATTTTAACATCCATATTATGTGTTTCTTAGACATAATATAATGACAAATTCATTTTTTCAGATAAAAGAAGTATTTTTACAAAAATGCAATTTTTCCACCTTTTAATGGTCAATCATTTTTGAAAATAGTATTTTATACATTAATATATTCAATTTAATGAAATTAAAATTTTCTTTAGAACCATGACATAATAATTTAGTTTGGATAAATTTTTGGTACTTTTCTGATAACTTTCATATTTTGACAAAAAGTTAAAAATACTATGTTTTAATTGAAAACAACATTTTTAATAAAAACAATTACTGAGTTAAATTATGAATTTAAATTTTTTTTCTATAATTATATTATATTTGCATCATTTGATACAATTTAGGTAATTATAAGTAATTTTACATTTAAATTTGACTAAAACACATGTCAATCATTTGATAGTTTTTACTTTTTGAAAAAAAACCCGCTTTTTGGTTTTGACAATGGGAATTAATTTTAAATTAATTAATAAAACATATATGTTTTTAATTTGGTTAAATATACTTCATTTTTTCATTCAAAATATTAAAATTATGTTACGGTGATTTTTTGCAATTTTCCTGAAAGCATTCTATTTTTGATGAATTGTGAAAAACACTGTGTTATTATATAAAATTGACTTTTTATTTAAGTAAATGTTTATTTTATTTAATTTATTTTAATTAAAAATATATATTTAATACCTATATAAGTTTAATGTAATTCATTGGAGTTATTTTACAATAAAACTAGATGTATAAAATTTAATGAACTTTTTAACCTCTTTTACCCACCTTCTAGGCACATTAGCAAATTTTCATAAAACATAATTTTAACACTTCTGTGACTAGAATTTCAAAAACCAGAGAGACATGGCTGACATCAGTATGTGAATTTTTTTTTGGTAAGATGAAAATATTTTTTGGTTAATAGTAACATTTGACTTTTATTTACCACGGTTCAAAGTAAATAGGGTAATTAAATGTAACAATCATATTTTAATAACCCTAAAACATGTCCATATTCTATTGGATAAGTTCACATAGATCAAAAACATCCTTTGGAATAAAATATTATCCTTTAGGTTCACTTCGATTAGATAAGGACATTTATTATTATTTTATTTAAAGAGGAGTAAAAAGTGATAAATTCAATGTTTAATAAATAAACCATATTTAATATATAGTCTTAGAAAAGATAAATTTTATTATAAATATTCCTTATAATGATAAAACGATTAATTACATATTGGTATTTTATTTATAATTTTTAGACACTAAATAATATAATTTATTTATGACACAATGAGGATTTAGTAATTACCTTATTAATGAAATAATAAAATAATTGATATTATAAATATCCAAATAAATGTAAATTGAGACTTATGATAAATTCGACTAATTTTTAGGTTAATATTACATTTTTGGGTTGATTGGATAAATTTTTTTGAAGTGATAAGGTTTATATGAATTTCAAATAACAAAATACCCAATAGTGTCAAAATTGACATATTTTAGTTTTTAAAATAAATACTATATTAATGGATGATATAATATTCATAAAAATATACAGTTAGGTCAATGTGCTTAAATAAAATTATATATTTCATTAATGGACCACTTGGGGTTCTCTGGGCATGTTATATTATGTTTATCAACCATATAATATAAAAATACAATGATACGTGGTAAATGTCAAACTATTTCACTAAGAGTTAAATCTAAAAGATAAGGTTCATATGGTGACCTAAACCTATCTAAAACCTATTTTTTAGGGTTTTTCAACCCATCCCCACATTATCATCTAAATAAATAATTTTTAATCCATTAAAAACTGAATATTATTTTAATATAAAATAATAATTCTCTCTTTTCTTAATGTGACCCTCACCTCTCTTATAGAAGGGTACGTACCATTCTCTTAATTTCACACCTGCATAGCCATTTGTCTCAAAAAAAACCTGCTAAAATACCCTCCAAAAATTCCTCCCCTCGTCCTAGTAGCCTTTGTTTGTCAGAAATCCAACCTAAGGAGCCCTTTTGAGCAAATCAAAAGGAAGAAGCCGAAGAAGAGGTAAATATTTCATCACCTCTTTCAAGTTCTTTTCTTCTTCCACATCTTTTTTCTTTGTTGTTTCCATTATAAGATAATAATTATAGTATCTCCATATATACATTGATGTCATTATAAAAATGTTACAACCATTTTCATTACTCTATCCATCCTATACATGACAAATTCACCATACGTGCGTACATACGGATTACCGTCTCCACGTCGTGGTATAGTTTGTTATTCAAATACTTCATTATATGTATGGATATAATAATGATTTTAACTGATGTAAATAATAAATAAATCATGTTAATTAATTTTTATATAAGATATATAACAAAAATACATATTATTTCACCATCAGTATAATGATATTGTCGCTCATGCGTACGTACAGATTACCGTCTCCACCACGCGATGAGATTTATTTCCATGTTCCCCATTCAAGGATGATTATAAAAATTCTATATCATTAATAAGTATTTAATATTTGACATAATAATGCTACTGGAGATATAAATATATAACTATTTACTTATATATATATATCTTATTCTCTTAGTTCCGTTCAATACGATATGAAAACGGAAACAACGTCTATCTGTACGTACGACCTACCTTCTCCATAAATAGTGTTTTCCATTTCATATATATGTATATTATACATATTTATATTCTAAATATATGATATATATATATATATATATATCATGTTTTATATTCTGTAAGTATTTAAATCATCATCTATGTGATACAATAACGAGTGACATGTTAAAACACGTACGACAATGAAAAAGATTATTACCTGAAATGTTAATTTATCATGGAAATTATTAGTAAATGGCTAGTATAAAGTAATAAATTAATAATGAATGATATCATAAATATTAATATGGTTCTACTATAATTTAATAACATACTACATCTTTATACCAGAGGATAAATGAATCGTCGACTAAAGGAAAGTAGAAGGTATGGGGTAATTTCACAATCTCTTTATTATCAGAGGTTGTTTTTACTTAAGTATCTTCTGGGAAATATTTATTATCCATGTCCATGTTTCATAAAATCATTTTCAAAGGGGTTATTTTTATGGTACGTTTTACTAAAACATCATTTTAAATTTTTTAACAATTTATTCGTCTAAAACTTTCCCATTAATGTCCATGTTTTCAAAATAGTTTTAAATATTTATTTATACGGACATGAATGTTTTAAAATTATAATTCCTTTAAAATGTTTCATAGTGGTATATGACACTTTTATTCAAACTATCTTTTAATTGAATTCCTTTAAATGACTTTTAAATGATTTCATGACAAAGGGATATTTATCTAAAATATTTTTACTGATCATTTCCAACTATGTCAACATAATTTAAAGGATATTATTCTTGATCGAGGATGATTTATTATGATACAAATATTTCATATTGTATTGAAGGTTTTTTAAGATTCTTGACTATGGATTTTTTATTTTTATACCATTCATGGTTTATGGATAACATTTTTACATTTCATATTCTCGTTTTTATATGAATGATTATGTTATGTTTAAACGTTTTCATATAAGGAATGCATTGTACATAGTAAGTAATGGGTGGAGCCCACTATAGCTCCTCGATGTATCAGTAGGTCTAAGGAGACAAACTAGTGTCTCGGTATAAGGCCATGACACAATATTATTTTTCATCTTGTCGCAAGGCCTTAACTATGTGGTTATGAAGTTTGGCATTATGCATTCCATCATTATGAAATTTTCTATTGATATTGCATGTAATTATTCTACTAGTAGGATATCTATGTGAATAAGTAAATGACATTATTTGATTTATATTTTCTATATTATGATGATGTATAAGTTTAAAAGCCTTTTGTTTTAGTTTTATACACTGACGTAAATGTTTATGCTTATTTATAAAAGATTATGCTATATTTTTATCCTTACTGAGCATCTGAGGTCACCCCTTCCTAAATTTTATTTTTCCTAGGATGCGAAACAGTATATTAAAACTGACTTGTAGGGATAGTCTAAGGGATATGAATGTAGTCAATTGAGACAATGTTGTTGGTGTTTTTCATTTTATAATATAATGTAACGTTCATGTATGTAATCTATTTCCCATGACTGCTAAATTGATTGGACATTCGGGACATGATTCCTTGTAATCATGCCATTGTATTAAAATAATGGACCAACTATGAGTAACTATGGTCGGGGTGTTATAGCTGGTATCATAATAATTTTAGCACTATCCTTTGAAGTAGATTTAGATAAAATCTCTTTAGAGAACATTACCCGATCATAGACTTTGAGGATTAGTATAGAATAACTATTAGAATTTTGGTAATGTAGAAATTTTGGGTATTTTACAAGCAATACATCCCTGTCTAGATACGAGCAGGTAGAGGCGACTATATTACAGATATACCTTGTAATGAAAACTTGGCAAGGAGTTTCTGGCTTGACCAAGGGTATCGTGGTACATGACAAGGAGCCTTGATGCACTTTTGGTTACGAAACTCCCAGGGGATATGCTTAGGATAATTCACATTTTCTTTACAATCCATTATGAAGGATTTAGGAGTAAATACTTCCCCAAATAAAATTATCATTATAGATCATATGCGTAATCTTTTTTATTTTAAGTTAGGTATTTTACAAGTTTAGAATTATGCATTGGGATTCATAAACTAACCATGTGTATGCCATTGTTTAGAAATGGCACCCAGTTGATGGAATGAGAACTCCAACAAAATACATGATCCAATGAGTAAGAATGATCATATATTTCATTGTATTAAGTCAAAATTTAGAAAGGAAATAGTCTCACATTCATAATCATCATATAAAGAAATAGTATCATGTGTTAACAAAATAGGTAAAGAATTCTCAATGTCGTATGACTTTGAAGGGAAGTCAAAGAAGAAAAGGTTGAATGAGATAAAGATAGATAAAGTGAAGAGGGGAAAGACAGATTTTCCCATATGTGATAATTTCCGAAAGAATCACCTTGGTAAATTGTTGAAGGGAATGTGAGTTTTTTATAACTATGGAGAAAAAGTACACTAAGTACGTGATTGCACGGGTAAGAAAAAGGTTTCAAATGTACAATTCTTCATCTTCAAGGAGTTGTGACACTACACAAATCTATGTCCCAATCAGCAGATTATACCACAAAGGATGTTGTTGGATAATAATCAAGTTATTTTATTACCACAGATGAAAAAAAATAACTGGCTTTCTACTATCGATATTAACGAATTATGTCATTTGAGTGTTGTATCAACGATGTACTAGTTATAATAATTATGGAGTATATAAGGATTTTACTACATTACTATTTCATTAAGGACTTGAGATTTTGTGGAACTAATAAATTTGACACAACATAAAGTTAAACTTTTTGGAAAATACGTGGTTTATGGAAAGATAAACCTTAATATAGTCTTGATACTGAGGTAGTGATTTTGGAATAAGAGATTGTTGATTTGGATATTCTTGACTACCTTGGAATTGATTAATGGTTTGTATTTTCAATCATTGTGGGATTTTACAACATTTTTTTGATATAGGAAGTATATTTAGTATTCTATAAGGAAAAAAGGAAGCAGGAATTCAAAAAATAAGGATTTATGTTAATTCAGGGTGTTACTCTATTTTAAAACAATACATGATGAAGGTATTCACATGTTACTATGTGTCAAAAAGGATATTTATTTTGTTTACCTTCCTTATAAATTTTTGATTGTGAGTTTGGATAGAATTATTTTGGATAAGGCTAAAGGTTGGAATCAGTTAAGCATAAAATTGGATAATATTTTTAAGGATAAATCATTTCTTGAGATTATTTTTGGATTGTCATAAAAATGACAACCCGGAGGTCGGGCGACAACCCATCACGTCCAATAAGGCCATGAGACATGACCCACAACCGATGGGCGACAAGGGTGGATCAGCTACCACTGGCATATGTGATGTCCTGGTTTGAATAATTTATATTTTTAGTAGTCTGACAAATGAATTATAAATTTATTATTTTTGAAACCCTATATGATTAGGATAAATAGAATATTTTTAAAATATATTAACTTTTGGACTGAAAGATGAGTTTGTTGTAGGAATTAGTTGAAGTATGGAACTCTACTTGTCAAGTATATTTTTTCCCTTTTATTCTATGAAGAAATTAATTATTAATATTTAACGAAGGGATCTTAAAACCAAAAATGTGTTATCTTAATACCTTATGTTTTGTTGAACTGATGATAATTTAAATCATCAATGATTGATCGCATTGAGACCATAAAATTTGAAACTTATTTGTGATTGATGACCTAAATCAATCCCTATAAATATTTTCTTTTTTCCTATAATTATGTGTTTTTAATTTCGACAAATGTTATGCTAATATAAATCATAATTCTGTGGTGACTTTTTCATTTTCTTTCCCTCATATTAAGAGTAAATTTTAGTAACCCAATTTTCAATGTGGGTTTTCCATAAAGATATTTCTTCAATTTTAACCTATTATTTTAGAAGAAAAATTTCAAATTGTGAGGATGAAATTTATTGAATGAGGGGAGAATGTAACATCCCATTATTTCATAGTAAGTTATCTCATTAATGTAATTCAATAGCTTGCGCTACACGTAACACCGAGTTCGGGCACCCCACAACTTACCAAACTAGCCGTTCAAAGAAGTGGTTATGAATAATATTAACTAAATTATGAATCTTATATACTTTATATAATTTAAACATCCATATAATGTGTCTCTTAGACACAATATAAGAAAAAATTCATTTTTTCATATAAAACAATTATTTTTCAAAAAAAATCAATTTTACCGTCTTTTATTGGAGAACCCTTTTTAAAACAAATATTTAACACTTTTATATATTAAAAATAATGAAATTAAATTCTTCTTTAAAAGTGGTACATAAAAACTTAGTTTGGATGAAAAAATTTTACTTTTCTGATAACTTTCATATTTTGACGAATAGAGAAAAATACTATGTTTTAATTTAAAAAAACATTTCTACTCAAAATAATTTAAAGTGTTAATTTATGAATTTGAATGGTCTTCAAGTATAATTAGATTATATTTTTATTATTTAATAAAATGTAGGTCATTATACGTAATTTCAAAATAAAATCTTACATAAACACATGTCAATCTTTTGATAGTTTTTACTTTAAAAAACCCCACTTTTTGGTTTTGATTGCGGGAATTAATTTTAAATTAATAAATGAAACTTATAGGTTTTTAATTTGTTTTAATAGAATTCAATTTTTAATTTGGAATATCAAATTTATCTTAGGGTGAAATTTTGGTATTTTTCTGAAAACATTCAATTTTTTATGAATAGTGAAAAGAACTGCGTTATTAGTTAAAATCCACTTTTTACTAAATAATTATTTATTTTATTTAAAATTATATTAAGTAAAAATAAATATTTAATACCTATATAAGTTCAATGTAATTACATAGTGTCATTTTATAATAAAATTAGATGTATAAAATTTTATTGAACTTTTAAACCTCTTTTACCCACCTTATAGGTAAGTTTGCAAATTTTCATAAAAGTTAATTTTACCACTTATGTGAGTTGAATTTAAAAAATCCAAGAGAAATGGTTGACATCCGTAAGTAAAATTTCCCTCAATAAGATGAAAATATGTTTTGGTGAATAGTAAGTTTTGACTTTTATTTACCACATTTATAAGTATATAGGTTAATTAAAGCAAAAAATTATATTATAATAACCTTAACACATGTCCTAATTCTATTTGATTAGTGTATTTTGACTAAAAACAACCTTAGGAATATAATATGATCCTTTAGGTACACTTGGATTAGATATGGACATTTATTATTATTTTATTTAAAGAAGACTTAAAAGTGTTATATAAAAAGCTAAATAACTAAACCATGTTTAATATAGGGTTATACATTAGATAAATTAAACTATAAATATTCATTATAAAGATAAAAAATGAATAAATAATGGTATTTTATTTATAAAATTTATACATTATATAATTTAATTTATTTATGACACAATGATGATGCAGTAATTACCTTATTGATGAAATATTAAAATAACTGATATTATAAATATCCAAATAAATGTAAATTGAGACTTCTGATGAATTACACTAATTTTATAGGTTAATATGACATGTTATAGTTGATTAGATAAATTATTTTTTAATTCTTTATGATTTTATGAATTTCAAAAAACAAAATACCAAATAGTGTCAAAATTGACATAAATTAATTTTTAAAACAAATACTATATTATTTGTTGATATAATATTCATAAAAATATAAGGATCAGCCCAAGGGCTTAAATAATATTATATATGTCATTAATTAACCACTTGTGGTTATCATGGCATGTTATAGTATGTTTATTTACCATATAATGTAAAAATACAAAGAGACATGGTAAATGTCAAACTATTTAACTAATAGTTAAATCTAAATGATAAGGTTTATATGGTGACCTAAAGCTATCTAAAACCAATTTATTTAGAGGTTTTCGACCCATCCCAACCTTATACTCTAAATAAATCATTTTTTATCCATTAGAAACCGAAAATTATTTTATTATAAAATTATATTTCTAGCTTTTCCTAAAGTGACCCTCACCTCTCTTATAATAGGGTACTTCCCATTTTCTTAATTTCACACCTCAATATCCATTTGCCTCAGCCAAAACCTAGACAAATATCCTCAAAACATTCCTCCATTCATCCTAGAGGCCTTTTATGGTCATAAATCCATATTAAGGATCAATTTTGATTAAACCAAATGGAAGAACCTGAAGAAGAGGTAAATATTTCAGCACATCTTTCCAGTGCTTTTATTCTTCCACATCCTATTTATTTGTTGTTTCCATTAAAATATAATAACTCCAGTATCTTCTATATACTGTGATATTATTAAAAATTGGTACAACAATTTTCATTACTCTTTCCATCCTATAAATGAAAAGGTCACCATACATGTGTGCGTATGGATTACCGTCTCCACCTCGTGGTGTAGTTTGTTATTCAAACACTTCATTATTTGGATGGTAATAATAATGATTAAATCTAATGTAAATACTTAATATAACATGTTAATGATTTTTTATATATGATATACCAACCAATTACATACTATTTCACTATCAATATAATGATATTGTCACTCGTGCGTATGTACGGATTACCGTCTCCACGACGCGATGAGATTCATTTCCACGTTCACCATTCAACGATGATTAAAAAAATATCATTAATAAGTATGTAATATATGAAATAATAATCCTACTGGATATATATATATATATTTATTTATATACTTATATATATCTTATTCACTTAGTTCCATTCAATACGATATGAAAACAGAAAAAATGTTTATGCGCACGTATGACCCACTGTCTCCATAAACAATGTTTCAATTTCATATATACTATATTATAAATATTTATATTCTAAATATATATGATATATAAATAATTTTTGATATTCTGGAAGTACATAAATCATGACCTATGTGATACAATCAATAGTAACCAGTTAAAACACGTACGATAAAGAAAGCGATTATTACCCGAAATGTTAATTTAACATGGAAAATATTACTAAATGGGTAGTATAATGTCATAAATGAATAATTTATGATAACACAAATATTAATATGGTTCTAGTATAATTTAATAACATACTACGGTCTTCATACAGGAAGATAAACCTACCCTCGACTAATGGAATGCACAAGGTAATGGTTAATTTTACAGTATTTTTTATCCCATGTTGATTTTACTTAAGTATCTACTGGGACATATTTATTATCCATGTACATGTTTCATAAAATCATGTTTAAATGGATTTTTATGGGGATTTTTACAAAAACAACATTTTAAATGTTTTAATGATTTATTCTTCTAAACCCTTCTCATTAATGTCCATGTTTTCAAAATGGTTTTAAGGATTTATTTATATGGAAATGAATTTTTTAAATTGTTAATTCCATTCAAAAGTTTCAATGTGGTATGGGAAACTTTTATTCAAAACTATATTATAAATCACTTTATATGACATTTAAATGATTTCATGAAAAAGGGATATTTCACTCAATGATTTTAAATGATCTTTTTCAACTATGTCCACACCCATTACAAGATATTATTCTTAATCGAGGTTGATTTATTATGATACAAATATTCCATATTGTATTGAAGGTTTTGTGATATGTTTGATTGTTTATGTGTTATTTTTATACCATTCATGTTTTATTGATAATGTTTTGACATTTCTTATTCTTGTTTTAATATGAATGTTTATGTTATGTTTAAACCTTTTCATATGAGGAATGAATTAGAATTAGTAAGTGATGGTTGGATCCCACTATCGCTCCTCGATGCATCGGTAGGTCTAATGAGACAAACTAGTGTCTTGGCACAAGGCCTTGAAAAAAACTTATTTGTTTTCTTGCCACAAGGACCTGACTATGTGCTTATGAAGTCGGGCATTATGCATTCCATCATTATGAAATTTGGTATTGATATTGCATGTGATTATTTGACTAGTAGGATATCCATGTGAATAAGTAAATGGTATTATTTGATTTATATTTTCCATATTATGATGAATTTTATGTATACAAGGATTTTTTTTTTGTTTTATACATCACATTAAATGTTTATTCTTATTTATGAATGTTTATGTGGTATTTTTATCCTTACCGAGCATCTGAGATCACCCATTTCTATATTTTATTTTTCCCAGGATTAGAAGAAGTATATTATGAATGACCTTCAGGGATAGTCTAAGGGATATGAATGTGGTAAATGGTGACAATGTTGTTTTTGTTTTCCGTTTTATAATGTAATTTGACGTTCATGTAGGTAATCTATTTTCTAAGACCTCTAAATTGATCGGTCCTTGGGGACATGATTCTAGGTAATCATGCCAATGTATTAAAATAATACACTGACTCTGGGTAACTGGGGTATGGGCGTTACAACATATGATTGGATGATGTTATGGAGGCCAATACAACTGAAAACATAACTTAGAAACAATTACATATTTTTAATTAATCAAATAATGAAATCAGTATTATATGAAGGTTGTTTCAATTATAAAAAACTATCTTTTTAACTAAGGATATACATAATCAAGTGATTATATGGAATTTAAATTAAATAAATATCTATGATATTTTATTTTTTGTATGTTTCATTTAAAAATGATAAGATTCCTACATTTCCCTTATGAGATGAAGAATATTATTATCAATATTTGTCTCAGTAATATGTCGATACATGAATATCACTATGATTGTATATTATACTAGGAATAATATCATAATAGATACAAATTCATAATATGTTGTAATTATATATTTAATTCAACCAATAATGATTCTATTTTAATTCAATATACCACCACATAAAAAAAACAAAATCCAATAATGTATTTACAAAAATTTCATTTAAAACAATTTTTATAATGATTGTTTATATCATCTAAAACAATTGACAATTTTCAATGATATGCATTAAATATTAATAATGATTATTTCATGAAACATCGAGGTGATTAAAAATAATGGAATAAATTATATTCATTACATCCATATTTCTATTATAATATATTAAATGTTTGACTGGGATTGGAAGAAAATGAATTCAGTCATTTTGGGATTATATGTAGCAGTCATGCTATATGGATGATTTTTTTATCACTTATAATTTACCACCCTATATGATTATGAAATAAAATTCATATATCATATCAATAATTATTCCTAAAATAACTAGAAGTAACACTTATGTCTATCTTTATCCTGTTATCCAAGTATTGTATGAGTTATATAATGATAATCTAGAGACATATGTTTTATATAACCTAAAAATTCTAAAAATTCTTGTTTCCCAAATATAGACCAAAATGGGATAACCTAGAGTATGCATTTTATTTGGTCAACACACACACACACACAAAAACACACCCTAATTTTTCATTTCTATTTGTAAATATTTATTTTGATCCATAGTAAAGGACTTTTAGCAGAATGTGGAGTTTCATTTTATGTTCAATTTTAAGATACATATCATCAATTTCTGTTTTACATGTCATGATTTAAGAGAAAGACATATTTGAAACTTCCGCTAATATTAATATCTTGATAGCATATCCTATTAAACCTTAAACATATCGGTATATTGTTTCTAAGATACATTTAGTTAAATTAGTATGGGAAAAATATTTCAAACTCTATAAGAGATAAGTGGAATATAGCAATGTAAGAAAACTAATATATTTTTCAATCTGTTATATTGCGAATTTAATTTGTTACATCACAATCATGTTGTTATGAACATTTATAATAATATTTTTGATAATTTTATTTGTATATTTCTTATTTTTCAGAGGAAATCAAAGCATAATATAAATTATCATAAAGGTATAAAATAACCGAGTATCAGAAATCATTAATGGGAAAATTTCAATGGGAATCATCCATTAATAATTTTTAGAATTATGTATCATTAAAAAAAATTACTTGTAGGACAAAAAATTGAATGTTATTTATTGATATTCAATTAATATTTCAATATATGTTTATTAGATTCATCAAAAATGAAATTGATTGAAAATTCAATACTTTAATATCTTTATAGAGTAATTTCTACCATTACAAGATTATATTTTTTTTACCAGATTAAAAAAATAAAATAAAAATGTTATTTTTCAAATTATTTGGACAACCCGATAAGAAACCCATATTCCCTAGTGAAATAAATAACATAATGAAATAGTATAACTAATTTAATGTCATTTGAACATGGTTTTTTACCCATTTTTTCACTATGATGATTCACTTTTATATTCATTTGGTCGAGGAGGAAAATATTATAGGAATTTTACATTTCTTATGGATATATCCCATATAGAGGTAAATTATTTTACTTTTACTTATATTAATGAACTATAATGATCAAAATAAATACTTTACTGATTTCATACTTTTCTTTATAAGGTATCATGTTTTTTTGACATCATACGTAAATAATAATGCTCAATTAATTTTTTATATTACTAAATGTAACCTTGATGATGATTTCATAACCTTATAGTAAAGGTATTTAAATTTAATATATACAAAATTGAATCATCTAGTCTATATTGATGATAAAACAATTATTTATTAGGCTAACAAAAGAATAAAACCTTCTAACTATAGGTCAAGAAGATGTAAAATTTTCCTCATTTTCACAGACTGATTTTCAATTATGAAAAGAAAAAGGAAAATTGATACTCAATAGTAATATTATTGATTCATATATTTAAGGAATAATTACATAAATGAACATCCATTATTGGAGTCATATTTTAAATAATAAATAGCTAAAAAATAATTTAATGAAGAAATTATTGATTTATTTGAATGTTATGTAAGTTATTAATCAAATAACTATTATGAATATTTTGAAAATTATTTAATTCAATTGATAATATTTAATATTATTTTTTATAGCTAAAAAATGTTAATAATTAAGATAATTTAATATAATTATTAATGATTTTTTTCAGGGTCCACTAAAGCATTGTTTGAGATTTAACGCTTATAATATTTGTGGTTTTATGATTTTGTACTATAGATCACAATGATGGTTTGAAAAACTAAAATAATGGCATATTTATATATTTAATTCATGTTTATAGAAGTTCTTAAAGGGGTTGATAGGCTATATTTTTCATCATTAGTTTTCAATATGTATAAATTTTTGTGAAGGAGGAATAATCCACCCATTGAATAACAATGAAGGTTTACCATATATGAATTAGTAAAGAATAATAATTCTACCATTGAACATGCAATGGGATATGGATTATTATAATCTAAAAGGGGGTATTAATATTAGCATACTTCATTACATGAAGCTCTCATATTTGATAATTAGTGAGTTAATTGATACGATATGATTGAATCAAACATAATATTTTGATTTTATTTCAAACTAAAATTATTATGGTGACAAGAAGGGTTATACCCACAATAAAGGTATACGTGCAATAAAATAAAAAACTAATTAAAATAAAATAACAATCCAAATCAACAATTATTATTTCTTAAAAAATTGATAAAGCATAGTTGTTGAGGAAAATACAAAAAAACAGTGAAACAATTTTGAAAAGTCTCAATAGATGATGTTAAAAAATAAAACTCAAGAAATAAAATTCCCATAGAATGGTTTATTCAAATAATATTTTAAAATTCTTAAATTTAAATAATTTCATATTAATGTTGTAAAAATTGAAGAAAATAAAAAATTTGAAAAATATTTCATGTTAGGATAGCCTCATCTCCAAGCTCCATCCTCATCTAGATTACCATTATTAGTCATCATACATGTCTAATCAAAACTATAATGATAATCTCCCACCAATAATGGAATAATTTCTCACTCAATCCCCTTTTAAAATAACTCATCCCACCAGCTTTTATAAATTCTCCACCATGAATCACCACCTTAATTGATATAAAAAGAATAAAAAAATTTCTATTTTCCCTAAATTGTATTCCATTTCCATGAAACTTATTTTATTATTATTTTTTTATAAATTTCATCCTATATTTTAGGAAAACATTTATTTTCATAAGGTGATTCCTTATTAAATGATTGAGTTTTGGGAAACTAATATTCAAAAATAAGCACAAGAATCCAAGAAACCATTGTACATAACATCATCATTATTATCAAATATCATGTCGTGTCTTAATAAATTAACTCAACTAGGATTCATTATCTTATTTTACTACTCATAGGTACCCTATTTTTAGAGAATAAGGTTTCTTAATAATACTCTGAAATATTTCTATATATATTTCTTGAGTTAGGAGATGAGACGGTGTGCGATTTCAAGGATCGGGGTTCACAAAATAAATTTTCTAAAAATATAGAAAATATTTTCTATTTTGTGTGGAAAGATTCTTAAAAATGGGAAACAACTTAAAATGTTGATCATATAAAAAATCTGAGACCACAGTTGGGTCTGAAATGCGGGTTTTCCCTATGAACGACATAATATTAGTTGGTGCAAGACATTCAGACCCCTTTCTCATTGGTAGTGGTTTTAATAGTATTAATTCATTAATTCATTGATTCATTCATTTTACCTAAAATGATGTTTGTAAATATATTCTTAATGGAAATTTAACAGGTTTGGCCTATAATTTCAACAAATCACCAATGAGGGATCCTTCCTCCTCTATTTGGTAAACAATAATGAATACATGAATCAAACGTAATTGAAGAAAGATGAATGAAAAAGATCCCCATCCTCTATTTAAAAATGTTTTCATCATTAAAGAGTGATTATATCCAAGATTTCACTCTTCTTTTGGTGTTTTACACCCTTACATTAAATTATTGAGCAAATTTATTCTTCTTAATATAGTTTGAGCTAATTAGAAACCTCGCATGTCCCCAATTATTGACACTTTTAATTATTTCATTTTTCTATATAACCCCTCCGCCCTATTATTAATCTCCATAAAAGAATTCTTGGCCAGGGAGGTTTAAAACCATTTTTAATTTCTTATCTCCCCCATTATTTTCATTATTCATCCATTTGATTAATTGGTCATAGTTTCATTTTTCTAGGTGGTACTGAGCTCAATCGGATCACCCGGATACGTGTAATATTAACAAAATGAAAAGGATCATTGTGAATGGCCTAGATCTAGGTTTATTGGGAGGTGGGGATGACCAATTCAGTTGTTAAAAATCATTATTATGGTGAACTAATTCATATAGGCATGAAGATTAAAGGATGAATCCTCTAGGGTGAAGGGAGGCTGATTTTCAGTGAGTGCCTGCCCAAAATCCCAATTTCGAGTAAGATCCCCCGTTTTTGTCTTAGATAGTGTTGGATTTGAAGTAGTTTGACCAAATTTGAAGAACAATATTAAAATATATTAATATTAGAGTTGAACCAAAATCGAGACTACACACTGTGTTCAAGGATGAACACACTGCATGTAGCCCCCTCAATGGTGGTTCTAGGGTTTGGTATTTTAAGAGGGACATGGCCTGCAAACCTCCATAACATGCTATGTACCCTATCCTAGTTGGACAACCCTTCTGAGGAATCACATAGGCGAGAGTTTAGGAATAAGGACACAAACATGGGGTTTACAGTGTGGGTGACATTTCATGTGTCCCACCACCGTGTCACGGTACACCGACATGGGGTCCAGTACACATCCAACGCCACTGATACATGACCCTTGTCCTAATTAACCAAAACATGTTGTGCAGTCCACCTACATCACATGTATTACTACATGTTGAAGAACTCGTGTTCCGACCAGAGACACGACCAAGATGTGAATTGTGGCCACACTCTGTCTGTGTACCCTCACACATTGCGTACCCCTTGATCTCCTTTTACTAGACTTCAAATTTTCATATATCATTCTTTAGCACTCATATTTTGTCCTAGAGTAGTCCATCTGGAGATTTTTTCAATGTATAATGTGAAGGTTCCCTCAATAGTGTATTTGGAGAGATGATGTGATATTTTTTGGGCATGGAACATCATTAGGCAGTGCCCGATGATGACATCACTCCTCCTCCAAATCCATTTTTTATTTATTATTTTCAACTAAAAATTTTTAGGGTAAGTGAAACCCCTAACAAAAACATCAAAATAAAACCATTAAAAAGAAAATTCACCCAAATCAAGACATTTGGAGCTGCCCCTACCCAACATCAACATCGTTATGTTAAACCTCCACCATCTCATGGCTACTGAGCAAACTGTAGAGTACAAAGATGGAAAAGCCTGGTAGTGATGGAATTCTCAATACCCTCTCAATCATCCAAATCTGAATGGCATGCACTGGTGAACGTTCCCTACTCTGAAACCACATCTGAGGCAGATCTAGTAGAGTGATAGAAGTCTATCACAAAAAAAACTAACTCAAAAAAGTAAATGCAGCATAAAAATTCTACACAATCAATGTATGCCTCTACTTCTCATGAAAATACTACTATAGACCACTAAATCCATCTTCCAAGACCGTCCCCTCGGAGAGAAGAATGGAGAATTAGATAGATTCGGGAAAATGGTGCATAATAGAGAATACACAACATTACCAGGACTAGATCGATGAGATGTAGAACCGCCACCCAAGTCATCATTGGGGGTATCATTACCTATACTAGCTTCCTTGTATTGAGGAGGGGAGGATGGGATCCCTTCAGCAGACCTTACCATTCCATCATGAGGGGAAGAATAATCCTTGTGAAGTTTTTTCCTCCTACCAAGATAATGTGTAAAACCATCCTCATTAACCATCACATGTTTATCATTCTTCAATGGAGACCTCTATGAATCCATCACAATCAGAACCACTCCACCAGTAGCCAGTGAGAGGCACCACTGGCCAGTACCCCCACTAGACACCTGCCCATCCCTGGGAGAACAGAGAGTTTGAGGCACCCCATGATCTATTATAATCAGATTTTGAAGAGGGTAGAATGGGAAGCTAGGGTGCACCGAGATAGGGGCATGAACTGAGGGCGGAGTCAGATGCTGCACAGAGACTAGAGGTTGAACAAGATCCTCAATCGTAGAGGGGAACTGATCCTCTCAAGCATCACAAGCTATTTAGGGACCGCTTCAACGGAAACCTCCATGCCGACGACATCTGGATCACGAAGGTCCTTGATAGATGCAGAATGAACAATAACATACAACCTCCTCGTAGATGATGCGTTGACAAAACCTATCCTCACCACCCACAAACAACCAAATACAGTGAGGAAGAACCCTAGAAAAATCCATTTCAATGTTTAAGTGCACAAAACATGGCTGCAAGATTCGATCGATAGAATCGTCAGTGCACAAGAATCAACCAAGGCGGTCGCCAATACCATTCAATACACCAGGTTTCTGAAAATGAAGCGGTTGGCCTAGGAGGTAGATCCACAGGGCAGAGTGATTAAAATTGCGCCCCCTGTGGAAATAAACCATTCACCAGAATAGAAGAATATAGAATTTGTCGCACCTCTGTGAAATACTAGACTAGGCTCGGGAAAATCCTCAAAGGACTAGAGATAAATACTTAGGTGATAGTGGTTGAGAACCCCAATGGCAGCCGCTTCCTACAATCCCCAAGTCGATGACTCATACCTTATGAATATGCTCATAGGGGGCCGATCTAGACCAAACATTGCATTCAGTGTGTGCCAATGCACCGCCGCAGCTTCATGAAATTCGGATGGTGAAAGGATAACACATGTGACCCATTTAGAGATTCTAAAGCCTTCGAGGAGATCAAGATCACAGGCACCTTCGGGAGAAGCGAGGAAAGGAAAAAAGGATCTGAAGCCCTTGGATGCTCTGGAAGATAGGATAGGGGGAAAGATGGCCCCGATGATGACATCAATCAAGTAAGATCACTAGGGAATTTTGGGTCTCACCCTTCAATAGGGATGCGCTATGTAGTTCTTCAATAACCAATTTATAAGATTGCCTTCCTATAGGGCTATGCATTGGAATATTCCAATGATATTTTCTAGATTACTCACCATCAGGAATGGGTAGTGGAGTTCCCTAATAGATTATTACATGTGTTCCCCTCCAATAGTAATGGGTAGTGGAGTTCACCAAGGGATTCTTCCAGGAATTACCCTCCTATTGGGCCAGATAGTGGAGTTCCATGACTGTTTCTCTTGGGTGTCACCCTATATTAGGGTTGGTAAGTGGAGTTACCCAATGAAATTTCTGAGCATTACCATCCAGTAGGGCTGGGTTGTGGATTTCCTCAATGACTATTTTAGTCGGAACCTTCTGTCATACTAGGTCATGAGATCTTTACTTAGAGTTTGAGAACCACGATTTTAATACACAGTTCCAATACATGGAATGTTGTATCATTGGGCTCAATTAGATGAAGGATGACTTCCCAACATAGATTAGTTCTTCTAACCAACGAAAAAACAATCTTGGTGAGTCAGTGCCTCCCAAAGAGGACAGTATCAAGGTGTGGTGATTGAGTCCCTTAGACTTGTGTGTTCAAGGAAGATACATGAGATGATGGACATAATTTATTGATTTATTTTGGAAATATTCGATACTCTTCATCTTGGTAAGATCTATGAGAATGATTTCTCCTTAGTCTCTCTATTTGGATTTATTAACAGATAATGAAAATATATATATTATTTCTTCTGGATTCACACCTTGTATTTATATACACTCTTTCTAAGAGAGGTGAAGACTCGCAGGGTCTACCATGTGTTTTCTGTGTTTAGCTTCATATGGTTGAATGAGTCTAATATCCTACAATAGATGGTGAAAACTCAATGATTAGTTCATATACTCACTATGTTTATCCAATTCTATTTGGATGAGTTTACATTCACTTTTGTATTGGGTTGAGTTGTACTCAATCACTGTTCTATGTTCCATCTACTATTTCCAATTCAGTTATATATCTTACTGCTCCCCATTTACCCTTGGATGGTGCTCTACTAGGAATGTATACACTCAACCATTCATGCTATTTCCCCACACATGTCGTGTCTTTTGTAGATGATGAAATGGTTGACGGCGAATTCAGGAGAGCTTAGGGACACTGGATGTCTGGACCACATATAGTGGTCGTAGCTTGGGATTCACATGTTGAGCTCTCCCTGCATTCACTTTTCTATTTTTTAGGCTGAGACATATTTCTGGATGGATGTCTATTTTTACGATTTACATTTCCATTTACACTATCGTACTATTTTCCTATCTAGAGGTTCATGCATGATTTCTTTACATTATATTAGGGTTGAATATTTTGTTGTTCTGCTATTCACTTTTTCATTGAGTTGGATATGTGCGTGTGTATTGGTTATTTATAAAGGCTTTCATGAGTTAGTTGTACCTTTACTTCTTTTTTACACTCTCAAGCCTATGAAGGTGGGATTGGGGTATTTACAGCTTGAGCCCCGACATGGGTCGTGTCATGATAGACTAGTATCCAAGAACGATCATTCTTTGGGACATTGTTCATATGTTTCCCATTAAGATGATTTTTTGGGTTTAGGGAAACACTATCAAATTAAATCAAGTGCATTTCTTAGGATAGGGAGTCTATTGATGGTTTGAGAGGTCGACATATCCATTCACCAAGACCTTGACTTCCTACTTGTCGATTCTGCATGATTAAATATATTTTTCATGGATTAATGGTAAATGAGTCATATAGGATTTATTATTTGACAATAATTCATGATTAATCCCCCATTATTGTTATATATATATACATATATTCTTATTTTAATATGGTACTCCTTGATAAATTTCATGGTTCCTCTGTGACAATAGACATCCATGATACGAGCTTCAGATTGTAACGACGACCATATAAATGATGAGGCCTAATTTCAGGGTACATCCTATGACTCATTCCATTTGGTAGGAAGGTAGAAAAACCTCAACATATCAATTAAAAAATGATCCTAGTAGAGTAGGATGAGGGCATGTGTGGGCTTAGCACACTCCGTGAGATCCAAATTTAGAGACCGCTAGTGTTCCACGGCGAGCCAAATCCTTAGACAACATAAGATTGGATAGATTTAGTGGTCTACATAATAGTATTGTTTAGACCACTAAGGATTTTGTAGTGCCACAAGTATCCAGCCTTTTCCTAAGAGTAGTTTGGTATTAGTAGAGAATGGTTACACGGATGCAAGATGAGTTGACAATCTCATTAGAAAACATTCAACAACTATTTCAGGAGGAGTACCACCACTTATTATAACACTCAGTTTGGATCCATGAGCTTCTGGATTTGTAGAAGGGATTAATGATGGTGGAAGATAATGTTATGAGGTTCATAAAACTTAAACCTTACTCCCTTTATATGATTAGTGGTAGAAACTTCCAACCACAAAATCTTTAGCAGGGACTCTGTTGAGAAAACGATGCAAGTATAGTCCATGTAGGCATCCCCACCTATGTTTGGGTATTGTAGAGGGAAATGGTGATAGAAATATTCATATAATAGGGATTACATGTAGTTGGAGCTAGTATTGAGTGTTCTATAGTTGTGTTTTCTACAATATCTAGTAGACTACAGTCAAAGGGATCTCGGTGAGATAAACCCATTCAAGAGTAGGATTAGGAACGTGGTCGTATAGATCAGTGTCAATGCAAATCACTAGGGTAGTCTCTAAAAGGATGATCCTACTCATGTGATTGGGTGGTCCCCATGGAGGTGGCTTCTGAAGAGGAACATGAGGGGTTAAGTGTGTTGGTCTCTAATATGTTATCCTTCCACAAAAACCACTTAGAGGACCATGTCACACATGGGGAGCTAGAAATTGGTGCCACAGACAACTGTAGCCTATGGTTCTTATAACCTTGCAGTGTACAAGATGATTCAAGGAATGATTTTTGTTTATTATACTCTTTCCTAAATATTAGTAAACACAATTTCTAGTCAATATATTATATTGATACTCCTATTGTGAGATTTGTAGCTCTCAGTTGATATGCTAGCACAACAGATTCATCATAAGGTTCCTACCGAGATCACTTATTATGTATCATTTATCTACTAGTAGTGTGAGATATCACTTAGTGGAGAGAGGTTCATGTTGGAACTTTTGGTTGTCACAATATAACCCTAGGGAATAATACTAGATATGTATTGGCTATCCATGGATCGAGCCTATACAGATAGCCACAAAAGAAAAGTCAAATGCATATGCACTGAGGAGACATGATTCTCCTATTCTAGGGAGATATATCTCTTGGAAGGATAAGTGGATACTGTGAGAATGAGGTTTTATCCTATTAACCATCAATTTTCAAGTGTGTCACTTGGTGAAGTGGGATATTCATGAATTTGGGTTCCTTCAGTTGTAGTGTATTATATGTATATCTTCTTGAATGTTGTTCTAGGAAAACCTCTGAGGTGGGATATGCAGTTTTTCATCAACTTTCATCCAGAGATTTTCTGATATCTTCTGTAGCATATCTGTTGACACTCCTTCCCATCACAGAGTCTAATGACTAAAAAAGGGAAATACCTTAGTCCAAATTGATTCATCCATTGAATATACATCAAAAATTGACAAAGGCACGAACAAGGATTTGTGTACACATGGCTCGTGAAAGATTCTGCATGGCCGTGCAAGTATACTTGTGCACCACATATTGGTCGTGCAGGTCACTTGCATGCCCTATGTTATTTTCTCCCAAGGTCTTCAAAGGCCTATAAATACCCCTTGGGGCCCCCCACGCGGAGGTAAGAAAAATCCAAAAACTCAAATTTGAGCTCTCGCCGCCCTAGTCTCTTCTTGAAGCCTTCCAAACACTTCTACGGTAATTTATTACCTAGAACAGAAGATCTAAAGGGGAGTAACAAGGCCTAATTGTTTAAACACATCAACATCTGTGCGACTAAGTGGCCATCCCTTAAGGGAAATGGCCACACTTACGCCGTACCTTATCCCTTCAACAGAACTCACGCCCCCCTCTTTTAAAAGTCATTAGGGAAAATTCTAAGTGCATGAGCCAAGCCTCGCCCAAGTATTACCCTATTGGTTGACTATCACGCAAGTAAAGCTCTGTTTCATAGATATACCTGCACGACTATGACTTGAGCGCCCATGCAGGACTTGCACATCTCTCTCTTTTTGGGTTCCCCTCTTGCTTTTTCAATTGCTTTCTTCAAATCCACCTTTCCTTTTCAAGATTTAGCCTTCAAAACCATCATCAAACCCATTTATGGAATGGTTCCTTTATTAGTTTCCTTATCTGAAAGGAAATATGTGGAACATCTCTAAAAACATAGTGATTTATATATCATTATATCACTAAGGTAAGATATTTCATTTATTCAACCTCATCCTTTATGATGTGAAGTTCCCTAACCCTGGCCTCCTTTTCAGGAGTAAGCCCTAGTCATAATTTCTCTAATTTGGGAATCTTCCTTAGGAATAATCCCCACTCATAAATTCCATTAACATAGGCCTCCTTCTCAGGAATATGTCCTAAGTCTCATGTATCCTTAACAAAACGGCCTCCTTCGCAAGAGTTAGTCCCAATCTCAAATTCCCAAATATGGGAATCCTCCTTAAGAGTATGCCCCAAGTCCCCTGACCCGGGCTTCCTTTTCAAGAGTATTCCTCAGTCTTCAAGTTCCCTTAATGTTGGGAATCCTCTTCAGGAGTAAGCCACAAGTTCCAAAATATGGGCATCCTCCTTATGAGTAAGCCCCAAATTCAAATTTCACTTAACCTGGGCATCCTCCTTAGGAGTAAGCCCCAGTTATAATTTCTCTTAACCATTCTTAACTTTTTTTTGATTTGGGTTTCGCTCTCAGGAATAAAACCCAATCACATGTCCCCCTTAATTTGTGAATCTTCCTCAGGAGTAATCCCCAAGTTAGAGTATCCAAATCTCCATAAAGTGCATATACCATTATGGAACTTATTCCTGGAATTATTTTCTAGAATTAAGTCCTGATATTTATCTATTTAGGAAATAATACATACATAATCCCCATATCATTCTTTGTGACCGCATCTTTCATGGCACAAATTGTCAGGTTTACTGATGCTTCTTGTTTCTCACACCGAGCATGACTCACATGAGCATAGAGTGTAATAGTAACCCTAACACATCTCTTTGGGCCATTAATCATATGTAAGAACCACAATTCTCAACCAAACTATGTGGAATTTGATCTCTACATTAAAAGTGGAGTATGTAGTAAGCCTTTCTGAGGCTCAAGCCCATCAGCCATCAATTACCATTCGTCCCATATGATGTTAAACTATATCTTAATTCCCAAACAACGTGGGTTCTGATTGGTTTTTTAACAAGGATATGTACCTGGCCCATCTGCGGGTATGATCCCAACTCTGAAATACTCCATGTACTTCTGAACGACAATAAACATCAACTGCCCCGCTAAGTGGATTTAAAACCAGTATGTCTATCATAATGACCAAGATATCTTTATATAATGTGTTGAAGGATACCATTGACTAATATTCTCTAACAAATACAGATGATTCCTTATCGATGAAGAACCTAAAATACATATAAAGTATTCTCTAAATCTCATACATATTAATCATTGATTGTCAGATCTTAAGGAAAGCTCATTTTCATACTTGGTAGTGTACTAAGAATCACGAAGATAATATAAATCTATATAGAGAGTCCCGGGGTAGACAATAATTCCCCCCAAAAAGGTGTGATGAGTCTGAACTCCCATCCTCTTGACTAATGAACATTCTTAAGCCTCATCAGTCTACAACTAATGAGCACCTACCTTTGGGAAGTTGGTCCAAATGGATATAGAATCATTGGATGTTTCTGGTTCTACGAAAAAACCCATTAGAAACCGATTGGAATGTTTGAACCTTAAGCAAAAAAAGGTCTTCCCCATTTCCAAAGGAAACAAAAAATGTTGAACCCAACGTGAATCCCTAACCATGTTAAAATGATGTTTTACTTATTTGTTTGGCCCCTATTTAAAATTAATGAGAGGTCCAACAAAAAAATCAATAACATATGTGATCATCCAAAAGATGTAGTGGCCGAAATTATCTTGGTAATGTCTATTATATCAAAAGGCACTCTTTTTTAAGATATTATTTGTTACAGAAATGGCTTCTCTTATGTTCACCCCTGTGAATGCCTCTATTGTGAATACCTCTACTGGTGCTCCTACTGGATAGTCATCCGCTATAAGGATGAAATCACCTACATGTTTCTTCAACGCTGGGTATCAAATGCATTGGTTAAGGAATACCATCAACACGGTACCATTCCTACTCTATAGGCTGCTCGACAAGCCCTCCAAGTCAATAATTCACCCTAGTTGTCCAGATAGCGATGACCAACAATCAAGAAACAGATGGTGCCAACCACCATCTCCAACCGTTTTGGGATGTTATCCCTGGAATGAAATCACCAGTCCCTCCCATATTATGATGAGGTGAATGAGAAGGTCACTCAGGGACTTAATTCAAGGAGACATGAGTCCTTCTCGAGGGATCCCAGCAACAATAACCGCCAGACTTTTGTGGTAATGCGCCTTCAACATGATGATGGTGTCGTCTCCAGGAGTTCTGCTCAGGAAAATCGAACCCGAGCAGGCAAGACGAACCACCAGAGGCGACGATCGGTCAACAGGTATCAGTTTCTTATCTCTGTCATTTTCGGATAAGTCCACCAACCTAACTTGGTGGAAAACAACGCGAGGGCACACACACTCATCCGTTTTAATTCGGAAGTCCTGCAGATTCGTCTGGAAGCAACATGCCATTCCCGCCAGGAAATTCCGGTGGAGTACTATAGACATGAACACAGACATGTTTATAAATCATCAACTAGTCAGCAGGCTCATTTAACTACATACGATGAAGCCCGCCAACCCAATGTGTTGGCAACTGGTAAACATGAACATACATCTGCTTACAGTCATCAATCCTGCCGGCAGCCTCGTCTGCCAGTGTTGAAGTAAGTTCATCAACCCCGTTCGGCAGAGTGCAATCAGCAGGCACATTCACATGCTAGTATTGATTAAGCCTACTAACAGTCACGTTTTTTATCACTCAGAGAAGTCATTCGGAAAGCCCTGATGACAAAATTGAAGCAGACTCAAGTCTCTTCCCCCACACATAAGTACTGTCAGAACTCACTGACCGGAAAAAGAGGACAGGAGAAGGAACACACACCTAATCCAAACATGGAATGGACGTATATTCATGTTCTGGCTGCTGATGTCACCAATCACATTTTAAAAATGGTGAAGGAGCAGAAGAAAATCCATGCCAATATTCTGGATGCCTGCCAGGATATTATAATAGCTTCAGCATCATCACAGGGAAAGAAATGAAAATAAATCCCTATCAGTGGAGTGACACATCAAAAATTCACTCTAGAATAGATACAAACCTCTGTTCCAGTCCAAGAGGGTTTTGGGGCATACTCCCCCATATCAAACGAACAACAATGTTAGGCACATACACCTGATTTGAGTAGAGATAATCAGCCTAACATGACAATTTATCCCGAGTAGTCACATACAACTTCCCATAATAACCACTTTCGTCAAAAAGTGTTTCCCAATGTGAGTAATAAGGCTTCTAAGAAAAATACTCATCCAGCAAAGTCAAGAAATAAATACCCAATTTGTAACAAGGGCTTGCTTGATGCTGGAGTTCTTGATGCACTCAGAAAATTATCTGTTACAACTCAAGATTCGACTCTCTATGTTCCAAATAATAGTATCATTAGTTCTAATGTTCTGAATCAGAAACTTCCTCATGAAGGCTTGTGTCATGATAGTTCTGTCAATATCGAAGTATCATCTTCAGATGAGAGTCAAAATAACCCTCTGCGTGGCCAGAAGGTCACGGAGAAAAAGGTTTCATCTTGTGCTATAACCATCCATGGTGGTCCTCCCCATGATGATGAATTTAGCTATGAAAGTCCTCTCCATAGTAGTGATTCACATTTCCTAGAAAATGATCCAATAGACAATGTAGTAGTGAGAAAGACCTCTTATCTTGAGGCACTTGCAAATTTAAAGCTATTCATGTCTGATACTTTACCTTTAGCAGGTGAAATACTTTCTCAATCAGAAGATAACTCGAGATGTAGGTTATTGTCTGAACCACCCCTGAGTTATGCATCTTCTAGTTTGGTATGTTAATTCTCTATAGATCATGTTGAATATGATAAAGAAACAATGAAGCACCAGCTCTGGTCTAATCAGGTAGAAGATTCTTCATTTAATGATATATTGGAAATGCTGAATATGAGAAAACAAATGGTGAAAGGTGATGGGCCAGTCATGTTTTTCTCTTTGGCTGACTCTCAGTATGACATTCCAGAGATTTTGACGGAAGATTGTATTCAAGATATTTGTCTCCACATGTAGAAGACTCTTTGTCAATTGGAAAAGAAAGTATTATCTTATAATGAAGATGAAAATCATGTCATGAGAATTGAAGGGTTAAAATTCCAAATTTACATGGCATATCACTCAGTTTCTCGATATCTGAAAGCTGAAAAGCATTATAGATCCCTTTAGCATTCACGCCTTGGCGCACTAAAAAGGTTGCACTAGTTAATTTACAATGCCCCATATGGTATTCATATCAGGGTATCGGGATGTTCATGGAGCACTACATTTCACTGTACTCTCCAGCCAGCAAAGCCCGCCAAAAGTGGTCTCATGTAATGTTATTGCCCATGGCCAGCCACAACCAATTGGCTTTTTTGTAATCAAAGGCTCACTCAAGAAGACGCCTCAACTAGTTATTCTCAAAGTCAGGCAAATAGAGAACAAGTTTTCTAATTAATCTTGCATTAGGCCAATGATAATTTCGAACATGCTTCTTGTTTAGAGTGTGCACATCATCATGTGACGGAAGTGTCAGAAATCATCCAACGTTAATTTGAACCAGGTGATTTGATTGGATGTAGGTTGATGCATCCAGCCAATTTCCGGACTAAAGTCCACATGATTAGGAGAGATTTTAAGAATGTCTTAGATATAACAGCTCAAGAACCACCCCAGCTTGCCATACTGGGGACTCTTCTATACCAACCCTCAGAATCAACAAATAGTATTCAAGGAGTTGAGAAGGAATAGCAGGAACAACCCTCTTCCACATGACTAGGGACTTCTTCAAATCCTCAATCTCATTCCCAGAGAATGTCAGCCTTCTCTCAATTAGGGAAGAAGCCACAAGAGGAACATAGATCTGAGTTATTAAGAGATTCCCTCCAAATTTCGGTTCTTCAAGAAGTTCATGAGGTATCAACTCAATATAAGGAAGTGTCTCATAAGAGTTGTGGATGAAGACAATATCGTAGAATTGCCGATATAAGAGATGAAATGTTTTATACATCAATAAATGTCATCAATACCATTGTTTCTGATCCTCAAGAACAGGAGGCTCACTCAGAGGGATCAGATGAATGGGTTCCGGCTCAAGAAGTTGTACACACATACACAAATGAAGAAGGTGTGCATACATGAAACCAAAGGCTTACCTAGAATCTAGGAATTCCTTCAAATAACCCAATTCCCGCTCTCTGAAATGGATCCAACAAGGGGAAAGGAAATAATCAGGCTACATTCCACCCTTCCACTGGAGAAGGAAAATTTCTCTCATTAGAGAAAATATTTGCACAATTGGAGGAGGAAATGAAGGAATTAAAGAGGTTGAATACAGAAGTACATCAAGATAGTATTCCACCTAAGTGTTTTGGATTCAGATAACCAAGGGAATTTGTTACGGCTATTGAGATGGATCAAGAGTATCCTTCATTACCAATACAACCTCACAGGTCTAGTCCTTTGGGTCATGCGCATCAACATTTTTGGTGCTACAATCAGTTCCAGTACCATTCGCCACACCTATCCAAGCTCCAGTTATTGCACCTTCTCAGGACCAAGCTCAAATGGATGTTTCTGAAATGTTAATAACTAAAATTCAGTCATTAACAGCTCAGTTGGAAGCTATGGAAGGAAAGTGTGCTCCGGTTCAATCGGAGAAGAGAGCTTACCCTGAATGGGTTGATGCAATTCCCCCCCCCATCAAATTTTGACAGTACCATATTACCAATAATTAATGGTTCAGGAGACCGAGAGCAACACTTAACACATTTTTATTCTCTTCGCGATACTATGATGGGAACCCCTCAGTAACAAGAATTAGATAAGATCTAGGGTTTTGTACAGTCATTAGAAGGGGATGATTTTTTCTGGTATACAAGCTTTCCATCTCGGTCAATTACCAGGTGGGAGGATCTCCTTCAACGATTCCTTCTTCAATTCAACTCTAATTTTCCAAAGACAGCAGTTTTTGATCTTACAAATTCTATGAATACGGAGAATGAAAGGGTTTCAGATTTGACTGCTTACTGGAAGGGATTAACATATTCCCAAAGCATATCAATCCCTTAAGAAGAATTTTTTCCAATCTATGTGGAAAATATTCGTGATGAATTACGCACACCATTGATCCCTGTGAAATACACAGGATGGTTTTGAGGCCTTACTTTGATCGCTCAGCAGATTGAATAATCTCTTAAGAAGACTATGGATAAAACTCATGTAATTCCATCCCCTCCAGGAAGGAGAACGGGTAAAGCTGAGACTACTATAGTTAAGCTTAAACAAGTTCATGTACCTACTTCTACTTCAAAACCTTCATCGTATCAAAGGAATCCACCTCCTAGGCAGAAACAACAGAGGCTGTTTCGTCATGATGATCAAAGAGATCAAAGATAGAAACAATTTTAGGATCTGAAGAGAAAAGTTTACTCTTTCTGAAATGAACAAGTTCCTGGTTACTTCATTTCGGCTCTGGAAAATAATTTGGTTCAGTTGCCAAGGCCCAAAAGTCCAAAAAAAGAAGGAGATGAAGATAGTCCCAATTATTTCCCATTTCTTCAGATGTTGGAGCATCCCATTAAGGATTATTTTGTCTTCAAATACCTCATTCAAAATATTGTGGACTCGAGACAAGTCAAATTGAAAGGTTCTTCAGCTTCGGTACCATGTGTAACTGATACAAATCCCGAGGAAGAAGGAGAGTGGAATGAATTAAAAAACGAAAATGAGCAGAAATATGATGATTGGATAGTCCAGAAAATGATCAACCCAACTCATGCCAATTTGTGAACTCACTTGAAGAAACCAATTGTGTCTTCTGCTATGAATTCCACGGAAAAACCATCTTCATCAGAGGGAAACCCCTCAAAGAAACGCCATAATTAAAAGAAAGAGGAACAATCAGAAGAAGATGGAATTGTGTCAAAGCCCAAGTTTTCTTTGACTCTGGAGGATTTTATTCCATCCACTTCAAAGCAAAGGGCACCGCCCCGCCAAAGGGAAGAGCCTAAATAGGCCAATCAAACAGAATCTTCATAATATGAGAGTTGTTTTTTGGTTCTGTTAATATGAATCATTTAATAGATTTTTATGCCATTGAGGCTTTGTCAAGTCCTCAAGAGTTTGAAACTGAAATTGTTGCGACTGAAGTCTACCATGTAGAGAATGATCCTGCAGAATGCCATGCAGTGATATCATTCCCAGATGAAGATGAGGATTATGTTGTGCATGGACACATTAGACCTTTTTATTTATCTGGAAATTTCAATTGTGTGGATAACTGAAGAGCTTTCATTGATAACGTTTCAGGAGTCAACCTCATCCCAATTCGTACACTTCGTCGATTGGGCCTCGCAGAATCTGATTTGTCTCCATCTACTTTGATGTTGCAGGGATATGATAAAAATGAAAAAGAACCACTAGGAGAGATTACACTCAGAACTCAATTTGCAGACCGTGTATCCAAATCATATTTCATGGTTGTTGATCACGATACAGCCTTCAATGTTTTTCTTGGAAGACCTTGGCTACATCAACATGGGAATATACCTTAATCATACCATAAATGTCTCAAATATTGTTTTTATGGTCAAATTGGGACATTTTATGGTTATAAATCCCCCTTCAAAACATGTGAATCTTAATACATTGAGGCATAATTTCATCACATGAAGGGTAAGTAGAAATCCAAAACAAGGGAGGTTACCAAAGTTAATGCTCTGTATGGTTTGGAAAAGATTCCAGTAAACCAATTCACACATGTGAGTATAGATTAGGTGTTGCATATTAGTCAAATTGAAAATATAGACCCAATCCCATGTACTCTTATGGAATCTTCCATAATGTCAATTATGGCAATCAAGCCAGACAACATCAGAGAAAGTGGTGATTCACCAAGCAATGATGAAAGTTGAAATGGCTATTTCTTTATTTCATATACTGAAATCTAGTAAGTCTATACTTCACCAACCAGGCCAGAAGAAGTTATATCAACATCAAAGGAGAACAATGATTTAGATTCTCAATCCATCATCTCCTCTTTATTACCCAAGGAAGACACTTCATCATCAATAGGGTCAGAAATAGAAGCCTCTTCTTCAAGATGTTCAAATTTTAACATATCTCCTAATCATGAAAATTCTGCTTCATCATCTACTATGAAAGTAGAAATCAAAGAAGTAACACATGTTGAAGATGAAGAGGAAGATCTTAGGATGCTCCTCTGTCATTTTAATAGGGCATCTCTACCACTGTTGATGAACTCATATAAAGAAATCTAGGAACAAAATAAGATTCACGCCCCACTTTAATTAGTGCGTCCATGACTCTTGAAGAGCAAGAAATGCATATTTCATTTTTAAAGAAAACCCAAGATATATTTTCGTGGAATTATATAGAAATTCCAAGGCTTTATCCTAATGTTGCTACTCGTCGTTTGGGTTATCCAGAAGAACATCGAGGATTCAATCAAGCTGTAAGAAGAACACGCCCAACTTGTGCTTAGAAAATTGAAGCTGAAGTGGATAATATTATCAAAGCTAACTTCTTCAGAGAAGTTCAATATATCAATTGGTTGTCTAATATTGTCCCTGTGAAAATGTAGAATGGAAAAAATAGATTTTTCATTGATTTTAGAGATCTTAATCGGCATTTTCCTATGGATGATTTTCTAGTTCTGATTACAGAACTTTCAATTGATCCAACAGCTGGCTATGAAGCACTTTCTTTCATGGATGGATATTATGGATATAATCAAATCCTAATGTCTCTAGAAGATGATGAATCTACAGATTTCAGATCCCCTCAGGGTGTGTTTTGCTATAGGGTAATACCCTTTGGCCTAAAAAAAGCAGGGGCAACATATCAGCGTGCCATGCATCATATCTTTATACCCTTTCTAGAGAAGTTTGTTGAATGTTATGTGGAAGAATTGGTTGTTGAATCAAAACAACATTATAATCAATTGGCTGATTTGGAAGTCATATTTCACAATATTCGGTAACATAATTTGATGATGAACACCTTAAAATGTGCTTTTGGGGTAACCTCAAGAAAATTTCTCAACATTGTTTTACACCATCGTGGTATCAAAGTCGATCCTGAGAAGAAAAAGTCAATCCATGGTATGTCACCTCTTCATAATATGATATAATTGAAAGGATGTAAAGGACACAAGGCCTATATTCGGTGTTTCATCACCAATTTGGTAGGAAAAGGTTTACCCTTCACAAAATTGATGAAGAAGGGAGTCACATACTAGTTGACTGAAGAATGTCAAGAAGCATTTGATATTCTCATGAAATATCTCTTGAGTCCACCAGTATTAATTCCACCAATTTAAGGAAGACCAATTATTCTTTATGTGACAGCCTTAGAGTGATCATTGGGTGCCTTCTTTGCCCACAAGAATGATATTGGGAATGGAAAAATATTTTACTATCTCATTCGGAATATGCATGAAACAGAAACCCGATATTCAAGTATTTAAAAGTGATGCCTGGCATTAATCTTTGCAGTTCAAAAGTTGAGACACTACCTGCAACATCATGAGGTCCAATTAGTATCTCGCAATATCTCGCTCAAATTCTTTCTCATTCATCCAATACTTATAGGACGTCTAGCAAGGTGGGTACTTATTTTGAAGCAATTTGATATCCGGCATGTGTCTAAAAAGGCAATAAAGAGCAAAGATTTGGCTAATTTCGTTGTTGAACACCATTTAGTGGAAGATACATATTTAGATATTGAAATTACTGATCAATAAGTCTTTTCTATTAAAGATAATATTCAAATATGGGAAATGAACCTTGATAGTGCTTCAAGAAGTTAGACAGGGAAGAAAATGGAAGATCCTAAATCCAACAATGTTGGGTTAGGAATTGTACTTATTTCCCCGGAAAAGGAAGTGCACCCTTATTCCTTCTCATTGTTGGGAGTCGGTACAAATAATGAAGCAGAATACAAAGCTCTCACCGCAGGATTAGAGTTGGCACATCAAGCATAAGTGAATCACATAAAAGTGAAAGGTGATTCAGACCTAGTAATCAAACAGGTCAATGTGGATTATGCAATTAAAAAAGAAGAGTTAATCCAATTCTATGATTACATCACGGAGTTAATGGAGGAATTTCCTTCGGAAACGAAATTTTCTTATGTCCCGCGATCACAAAATTCTCAGGCTAATCAATTGTCTAATATAGCCACAGCTCTAGTAGATCCAAATCGGGACGATAAAATCATCATTATTTCCCACTGTCGTACAATTTCACCTTATGTTCAAACCAGAATATAGGAAATCAGTGAAATTAGTCCCATTTCTGAACTATATGGTCATACAACAGGATGGATGTCACCTATCATGGAATACCTTCAAAATGGAATACTTCCACCTGATAGAGCTGGGAAAGAACAAATCCAGTGGTGTTTGGTCAATTTTAATCTTTACAATAGCCCAAATAACCTAGATAAAATTCTCTACAAAAGAGGTTTTGATGGAATTATCTTCAAGTGCATTGACGGTGAAGAGACAATGGCTGTCATGAAAGAAGTACATGTAGGAGTCTGTGGTGCCCACCAGTCTAGACGTAGACTATCTGATCAAATTCACAGGCTTGGATACTTTTGGCCTTCAATGATACAAGATTGTGTTGATTTCACAAAGATGATTCATTATTTCCAAGTACATGCCAACTGTAACGACCCGAAATTTTGAATAAATTTTGTTTCCTAATTTCATGTGTTATTTTATTTTATTTTTATACTCAACAAAAATGTTTTATTTGATAAACATGATTATAATTAAAATGAGACCATTGGGTTTTGACTGTTATATGACCATTGTTCAATATGACCACTAGAAACTAAATTTTTCGATTATTGTCTCTAAATACAAGTGATCTTGGTTAATTAATATAGAACGAAGACTCGATGGCCTCATCTAGTTGTCTTAGACCAATCGAAGCCCGTCTAACAGAACTTGGGAAGAAGGTAGCACCATTGGGCTTTGCTCTGGACCAAACCAAAGCCGAACTTCATCATGTGAAGCTAGAATGGAATCTCCTTTGCGAGAAGTTCAAACTGATAGAAATTACCACTCGGGCAATGTTGACCGAGCTGCCCCAAGATTCTATCACCCTAGCACACCTTACTCTTAGGTCCTATGCTGGTATTATAAGGGGATATGTAAGGAGACCATAATTGCCTTGTGTAATCCTTTGTTTTAAATAAAAATTGGGATTTCTTCATATGATGAAGTTTATGAATTTTCAAATCACCGGATAAAAATAGTATGCATATTTTTTATGAATTTTAAAAAGGATATTTTAAAAAATGTTTATGTAAACCTTAAATAATTAAAAATGTGTAATGATTTTCGAAAAATTGTCTTCTAAAATTATGTTCAGTATGAAATTTAGAGTCTAATAAGATCAACATGATTTTTGATGAATAGTAAATTATGAATAGTGATTTTACGCTTAGGATTAGTAATGTGACCAAATGGATTAGTAATCTCACTTAAAGAAAGTTTTAAAATAATCTAGGCACCTTGATTAAGTAATGTTATTCAATAAAATGGTTAAATAACGGTTTCATAAATTATTAATCAAGTATTAGTTTTCTAGGTGAATAGTGTTTTTTAATTAAAAATTAAATTAAAAATATTTAGAAAATTATTTTTATAAAATGGATTTCATTTTTGATCTCAGAGCATCGATATTATGTTAAGGTAATTTTTGGGGATTTTTCTGAAAAAAAGGAATTTTCGGTGAATAGTGATTTTATTTAAAAATTAAATTAAAAATATTTAGAAAATTATTTTTATAAAATGGAGTCCGTTTTTGAAATCAAAGCATTGATATTTGGTTTAGGTGAGATTTTGGGATCTTTCTGAGAAAGTTGAATTTTCAGTGAATAGTAAAAATACAGTTTTAGGGTTTCGGTATGTTTAATGACATCATAACTGTGTCATGATGATGTCATGAGATATTTTAAGGGATGTTCGACTAAAGGGGATGAATTATTGTGTGAGGTGTCCCAAATGGCCAATAACATGGGCAAATACCGTGGGCAAGCCCATGGTTTTGCCAAAACCACTAATGAGGTGTCCCTTGGCCATTAATGCCTTGTCCCCTCACATTCCCTATAAATACCAAGCCCTCCTCTCATCCATTCGACTCCCCACTCTCCCTCAACGAATTTCTGGTCTCATTACCTCCCAAGGAGTCCTCCCAAGGTGCCCCCAAGCCCACAAGGTCCCAACCATTGAGTTTTAAGAGTTATGTTTTAAGGTAAGGGATCCGATCTCTCTCTTTCTTTTCAAGAAATCTCTTTTATGTATTTTCTTTTATGCCCCATGTTCTTATGTTAAAGGGTGTTATTTTATACTCCTCTTACTTCCCTTTTCATGTTCACATGATGAGAGATCCCCTCTTACTCTCATTATTTCGTTTTATGATGTTTTATGTGGCACCGTTAGGCTGCCAAATTTTTAAGTGGTTCTTCACCCTTCTCGTTTTGAAGTTCTACTTACATGTCAATTCGTTCATGTTCCTTTATATTATGTTAGGGTATGATCTCTATATCTATAATAATGATCTTTTATGACCATATGATTAGAGACTCCATTTGACTTCTTCAATTCAGTATTTTTAAGTTTTAAGTGGCGTCGTTAGGCTGCCGAATTTTTAAGTGGTTCTTCACCCTTCTCGTTTTGAAGTTCTACTTTCATGTCAATTCTTTCAAGTTCCTTTTTGTTATGTTGGGGTATGATATCTATATATATCATACTGGAATATTATTTTCATATAATGAGAGACACTATTTGATCTCATCAATTCATTTTTTTTAATTTTAAGTGATGCCGTTAGGCTGCCGAATTTTTAAGGGATTATTTCACCCTTCTCCTTTTCAAAGTTATAATTCCATGTCAAGTCTTGCAAGTTCCTTTTTATTATGTTGGGGTATGATCTCTATATCTATCATACTGATCTTTTATGTTCATATTATGAGAGACCCTATTTTAAATCATCAATTCATTTTTGGTGGCAGTTTATGTAACGCTGTTAGGCTGCCGAATTTTCATAAGAGAAATCTTATTTTTGTCTTCCTTTCATGTTATTCATTTCATATGGTATATTTTTAAATTTCATTACCATGTTCTTAAATCCCATATATTCTGTCCCTCTACTGTTTTATGGGTCATTTATGATTGTTTGACCCATGTCCCCTCTCTTTTCAACGTTTTCTAAAACCCTATAACATAGTCGTTGTGCTGCAGAATGTTCGTCTCAAAATGCCTCTCTTTTTCTCAAAATTACTTCTTGTTTTTAAGTGGATACTAAAAGCTCTTATTTATAAAGGGTTATTCACATATATACAAAAATTTTCTATTTTAAATTCTTGGATTTACATACATGAAACCCACTCTCCCTTTCTGTGGGTTTAAAGTGACGTAAAGATCATGTCTTTAAAGCAGTTTTTAAAACATTATGATTATGAAATGAAACCCATTTATTTTATGCTATATGGGTTATTTATGAAATGTTTTATGATGATATATGTGGCTCACATGATAATAAAGGAAAATTTAAGGGTGCACCCTGATAGCGCTCCAATGCATTGGGTAATGATGTAACCATTGGAGATAACAATTTTCACGATACCTTGGGAAATAACCTTGGTAATTTTCAAATGACACCTTGGGGATGGACCATGGTGATATGTTCATGTTTTTCTATGTTAAATGATGTAGCCACATTTTCAAGATATGAAAAATGTTATTTTTATTATGAAATGCCTCATGATTTCTTTATCATGCCTTAAAGTTCTTTTCATGACCTTATTAAAGTATCTCAAGTTCGCATGTAAAATGTTTATCTTGTTTCCCTTACTGGGCCTTATGCTCACCCTTTCTTTTGATGTATGTCCCCAGGTTATGAGATGCAGTAATGAACCTAGTATGAACGTGAGGAGAAGCCCTTCAAGTGTTTAAGAAGAATGTTATATGTTTTCATGTTTTATGTTCCTGGATTCCAAGACACTAAACCTTAAAGATCCTCAGTTTTGTGTAATGCAATGTAAGTTTATGTGATAAAAAGGCAAGATGATATAGTTGGTATCAAAGGATTGTTTAGTTATTTGTGGAAATTAGGATATGAAAACCCTAGGAAGAACTCTATAGAAAAGTTTAAATATAAGAAATCTTCCTCGTATTTTGGTGAGTATTGAGTAAAGGGATTTCCATGCAAATACATCCATGTCTGGATATGAGCAGGTAGAGGTGGCTCTGGCCCAGATGTACATAGGGGTAAAACCTGAATACACCGCTTTGAGATAGACTCAAACGGGAACTGGTACACGACAACGGGACTTGCTGCACTCTTGGTTACGACACTCCCGGGGGATATGATTTGGTAAATTCATAAGCTTAGTATGAAACATTATTAAAGGAACAAAGATAAAATAAAATAAAGATTAACATAAGAATATACGATCATGGATAACCTAGATTAGAACCTAGGGGATCGCAAGTTATGAAATACTTTTATTCTACATGTTTATCATTGTATGCTTAATGTTTCCTTTTCTTGATTATTGGTGAAGTATTTACGCCCCTAATTATACTTTATCATCTTTGTTAATGGTGGGAAATGGAAGAACATGTCCCAACAACCAATGTGATAGGAAATGCGATGATTGTCGTATTAATATGACAAAGATGATTAGGGGATTAAAATATGATTATTATTTTTGGAAGACGTTCAATATTTTGGGGACCCTATATGATCGAGGTAAATAGATTACTACGGTATTTTCATTGAGGAGTAAGGTTGAATTATATTTTGAAGAATCGATGAATTTAAGGAGGACTTATAGTAATTTAGGTTACTTATTGAAATGATTAACCTATATTGGGGAAATTATGTTTAGGTTAGCTACTTTTGTTATAAGATGTTAGGTTTGGTTGATGTTGTTTGGAGATGAACAATGAAGTTTATTTTGGAAGACTATGTTATCAAATCCTTCTTGTATTTGGGTTTCAATCTTTGTTTGGTTTATTTTGAGGATTTTTAAGGATAGTTATTTATGAAATGGACTTTGATGAACTTTGGGTAGTACCATGGAACTTTGAAGATTTAAAAGTAGTTTCCATTCATATGGGATTATTTCTTTTTGAAGAGTTGTTTGACCTTACCCTTTCTGTTTTTGGGATAATGTTTAAAGATTGAAGAAATAGATAGTCAATCTTTTGTGGATTATGTGATTCTCTAAAAGATGATTCTTGTCTTTTGATGAGACCGAGTAGTTTTTAATGCTCATCATTTGGAGAAAAGATTATTTTTGTGTAGAAACTTATTAAAGAATGAAACTCTACATGAAGGTAGGTTTATTTTCTTATGTTTTTGTTCTATGTAGTAAATAAATTCCTCAAAATTATAAAAAGGAACGTAAAACAAAAATGTTGTTGGTTTACGTTTCCTACTAGGTAATCAATGACCGTTTACACACATCATAATTTTTGGATTTTCTGGTGGTTAACTTCCTCCTAATCATGTTTTCTATCACTCTCCTTTAGAACATGACCCTTTGTTTTCTCCTCCATTTCCATGTTTCCTACATGGAATCCTAGTATGAGTAAACTCGGGTGGCCTTTGTACATCCTTTTCTTTCTTTTAAAGTAATAGTGTTACTGACTCTTTTTTAGATGTGGGACATTCAATGAACATTCAAACCCCAATTTTAAAAAAAAACCGTGAGGACGCAATTTCTTAAGGGGGGAAGATTGTAACGACCCGAAATTTTGAATAAATTTTGTTTCCTTATTTCATGTGTTATTTTATTTTATTTTTATACTCAACAAAAATGTTTTATTTGATAAACATGATTATAATTAATATGAGACCATTGGGTTTTGACTATTATATGACCATTGTTCAATATGACCACTAGAAACTAAATTTTTCGATTATTGTCTCTAAATACAAGTGATCTTGGTTAATTAATATAGAAATAAGACTTGATGGCTTCATCCAGTAGTCTTGGACCGATCGATGCCCATCTAACAGAACTTGGGAAGAAGGTAGCACCATTGGGCTTTGCTCTGGACCAAACCCAAGCCGAACTTTATCATGTGAAGCTAGAATGGAATCTCCTTCGCGAGAAGTTCAAACTGATAGAAATTACCACTCGGGAAATGTTGACCGAGCTGCCACAAGATTCTATCACCCTAGAACACCTTACTCTTAGGTCCTATGCTGGTATTATAAGGGGCTATGTAAGGAGACCATAACAGCCTTGTGTAATCCTTTATTTTAAATAAAAATTGGGATTTCTTCTTATGATAAAGTTTATGAATTTTCAAATGACCGGATAAAAATAGTATGCATATTTTTTATGAATTTTAAAAAGGATATTTTAAAAAATGTTTATGTAAACCTTAAATAATTAAAAATGTGTAATGATTTTCAAAAAATTGTCTTCTACGATTATGTTCAGTATGAAATTTAGAGTCTAATAAGATCAACTTGATTTTTGATGAATAGTAAATTATGAATAGTGATTTTACACTTAGGATTTGTAATGTGACCAAATGGATTAGTAATCTCACTTAAAGAAAGTTTTAAAATAATCTAGTCACATGGATTAAGTAATGTGATTCAATAAAATGGTTAAATAACGGTTTCATAAATTATTAATCAAGTATTAGTTTTTTCAAGTGAATAGTGTTTTTTAATTAAAAATTAAATTGAAAATATTTAGAAATTTTTTTTTATAAAATGGATTTCATTTTTTAACTCCGAGCATCGATATTATGTTAAGGTAATTTTTGGGGATTTTTCAGAAAAAATTGAAATTTCGGTGAATAGTGAATTTTTTTAAAAATTAAATTAAAAATATTTAAAAAATTATTTTTATAAAATGGAGTCCGTTTTTGAAATCAAAGCATTGATATTTGGTTAAGGTGAGATTTTGGGATCTTTCTGATAAAGTTGAATTTTCAGTGAATAGTAAAAATACAGTTTTAGGGTTTCGGTATGTTTAATGATATCATAACTGTGTCATGATGATGTCATGAGATATTTTAAGGGATGTTCGACTAAAGGGGATGAATTATTTTGTGAGGTGTCCCAAGTGGCCAATTCCCTGGGCAAATGCCATGGGCAAACCCATGGTTTTGCCAAAACCACTAATGAGGTGTCCCTTGGCCATTAATGCCTTGTCCCCTCACTTTCCCTATAAATACCAAGACCTCCTCTCATCCATTCGACTCCCCACTCTCCCTAAACTAATTTCTGGTCTCATTACCTCCCAAGTAGTCCTTCCAAGGTGCCCCCAAGATCTCAAGGTCCCAACCTTTGAGTTTTAAGAGTTATGTTTTAAGGTAAGGGATATGATCTCTCTCTTTCTTTTCAAGAAATCTCTTTTATGTAATTTCTTTTATGCTCCATGTTCTTATGTTAAAGGGTGTTCTTTTATACTCCTCTTACTGCCCATTTCATGTTCACATAATGAGATATCCCCTCTTACTCTCATTATTTCGTTTTATGAAGTTTTATGTGGCATTGTTAGGCTGCCAAATTTTTAAGTGGTTCTTCACCCTTCTCGTTTTGAAGTTCTACTTACATGTCAATTCTGTCATGTTCCTTTTTATTATGTTGGGGTATGATATCTATATCTATCATACTGAACTTTTATGACCATATGATGAGAGACCCCATTTGACCTCTTCAATTCAGTATTTTTAAGTTTTAAGTGGCGCTGTTAGGCTGCCGAATTTTTAAGTGGTTCTTCACCCTTCTCGTTTTGAAGTTCTACTTTCATGTCAATTATTAAAAGTTCCTTTTTGTTATGTTGGGGTATGATCTCTATATCTATAATACTTTACTCTTATATTCATATGATTAGAGACCCTATTTGTTCTCATAAATTCATTTTTGTTGAAGTTTAAGTGATGTCGTTAGGCTACCGAATTTTTAAGGGATTATTTCACACTTTTCCTTTTCAAAGTTATAATTCCATGTCAAGTCTTGAATGTTCCTTTTTATTATGTTGGGGTATGATCTATATATCTATCATACTGATCTTTTATGTTCATATGAGGATATAACCTATTTGACATCATCAATTAATTTTTGGTTGAAGTTTATGTAACGCTGTTAGGCTGCCGAATTTTCATAAGAGAAATCCTATTTTTGTCTTCCTTTCATGTTATTCATTTCATATGGTATATTTTTAAATTTCATTAACGTGTTCTTAAATCCCTTATATTATGTCCCTCTACTCTTTTATGGTTCATTTATGATTGTTTGACCCATGTCCCCTCTCTTTTCAAAGTTTTCAAAAACCCTATAACGTAGCTGTTGTGCTGCAGAATGTTCGTCTCAAAATGCCTCTCTTTTTCTCAATATTACTTCATGTTATTAAGTGGATACTAAAAGCTCTTATTTCTACAGGGTTATTCACATATATAAAAAAAATTCCATTTTAAATTCTGGGATTTCCATACATGAAACCCACTCTCCCCTTCAGTGGGTTTAAAGTGACGTAAAGATCATGTCTTTAAAGCAGTTTTTAAAACATTATGATTATGAAATGAAACCCATTTATTTTATGCTATATGGGTTATTTATGAAATGTTTGATGATGATATATGCGGCTCACATGATAATAAAGGAAAATTTAAGGGTTCTCCCTGATAGCGCTCCAATGCATTGGGTAATGATGTAACCATTAGAGATTACAATTTTCACGATACCTTGGGAAATATCCTTGGTAATTTTCTAATGACACCTTGGGGATGCACCTTGGTGATATGTTCATGATTGTATATGTTAAATGATGTAGCCACATCTTCAAGTTATGAAAAATGTTATTTTTATTATGAAATGCCTCATGATTTCTTTATAATGCCTTAATGTTCTTTTCATGACCTTATTAAAGTATCTCAAGTTCTCATGTAAAATGTTTATCTTGTTTCCCTTACTAGGCCTTCTGCTCACCCTTTCTTTTGATGTATGTCCCCAGGTTATGAGATGCAGTAATGAACCTAGGATGAAAATGAGGAGAAGCCTTTCAAGTGTTTAAGAAGAATGTTTTATGTTTTCATGTTTTAAGTTCCTGGTTTCCAAGACACTAAATCTTAAAGATCCACAGTTTTGTGTCATGCTATGAATGTTTATGTGATAAAAAGGCGGGATGCTATACCAACTTCATTCATCAACCCCCAAAGTATCTTCATACAGCTAAATGATCATGGCCATTTTCCACAAGGGGAATGGATGTAGTAGGACCTTATCCTTCAGCTACATCCAAGCAGTTTAACTAGTTTCTTATTGCTACCGACTTCTTTTCCAAATGGGCAGATGCAATACCTCTCAAAGAATTTAGTTTTAAAAGCATTGTTAGCTTCATCAAATCTATAATCATTACCAGATTTAGTGTCCCTCATACCATATTGACAGACAATGGCACCAAATTCTGTTTATCCGAGGTAAGGACGTTGTATTAAGAATACAACATCAAATCCAATCATTAATCTCGGTATCATGCAGCAGCCAATGGCCCAATAGAAGCCTTCAACAAGACTCTTTCAAACATACTGCAAAAGATGTTGGATAAAGATAATAAATCATGTCCTGATAAACTCTTTCATGCTTTATGGTCTTATCGGACCACCACCCGCACTGCAACACAGTCAACTCCATATTCATTGGTATATGGAATAGAAGAAGTCTTGCCCATTGAGGTTCAATTACCCTTGCTCAGGGTAGCCATTCATGATCAGCCATCTACAGATGAAGAATCTCAAAATATATTGGATGAATTGGAATGATTATATGAGAAAATATTGTGCACCTTGCGCTACATGAATGTTTATCAGAATCGAATAGCACGATCTTTCAACAAAAAAAGTCATTCTACATTCATTCATTCAGGGAGAATAGGTATTGGTTCATAGAACTCCAATTATACCAAGAAAGAAACCTCTGATGCATGAGACAAAATAGTAAGGGCCTTACACAATACAAAAGTTCTACTTCAGTGGAGATTATTATTTAATATCTATTGATGGAGAACTCATTACGACTCCAACCAATGCCAGATTTCTGAAAAAGTATTTTTTGTAATACAAATACATCAACGGTCTGTGCATATGAAATTAAAATATTTTCACTTTAGCCCAACATTACATTAAACAGTGTTGCCCTTGATACAAGACTTTAAACTGCATAGTCCCTTTCGTCCAATATGATGTTAAACTGTGACGTCCTAGCAACATGACTCTAAATTGTACAGAAGTTCCTTACGTCTAGCAAGACATTAAACTACATAATCTCTTGTCCATGCATATGACCTCAAACTAATAATAACATCATCCAACATGAAGTTAAATTTTTTTTCATCATCCAACATGACGTTAAACTATGAAAAAGTCCCTAATACATCCAACATGATATGAAGTTGTTTCCTTTTTTGTCCTTACTGCACGACATTAAACTACACAGTCCCCATTTTCGTCCAACAGGACGTTAAACTGTATTGTCCCCATCGTCTTTTCTACAGGATGATAAACTGTACAACACCCTTATTGTCCAACATGACGTTAAACGTTGTCCCAAAATTTTTTCTACATGACGTTAAACTGTACAGCTCATTCATCCTACATGACATAAAACTGAACAAAGTCCCTTAATATGTCCTACATGACATTAAATTGTGAATCATTAAGGTTGTTGCTACCTCTTGTTTCTCACACTGAGTATGACTCATGTGAGCTTAGAGAAAACGTAAACCATAACACCCTCTCTGGGCCACTAACCGTGTGTATGTCCCAAAATTATTTTTTAGGTCCTTTTCCTCAAGAACAACTTGATCACCAATTCATTCTTTAATTCAACTACGCGGACTTTGATCCTTACCTTCTAGGTTGGGTACATAGGCAACCTCTTAAGGTTCTAGCCCAAAATAAATCTCTTTACATTAGCTCACCTCCATCTCATGCAATTTTGATTCGTGACGCCGCCCCTAGAACCAATATTTTTATATTGGTTCACCATCCTCTTTGCTATATGGCATTAAATTTTTCGCAGTTTTGTCATGTACAACAATAAACTACAACATTATTTGACACCCTCACCTAAGAGGGAATCATTATTTACATTGATATCTAATCTTGTTATATTCTAAAGACTATGTGCATACATGGAAATTCCCGAACATTTTATATTGGGTCAAACAATCATTGCACTAAAGTCCCCTTTTACCTTTCACTTGTACGAACCAAATCTGTACAAAGGGCATTTCAATAAGTACTTGTGTCTTGATTTCCATCCTTATGGGATACGTAGGAATGTTCGACCATCCCTCAAATCTAGCCCCAAGTCTTTGGGCCTAACCCCAAATTTCTCTTTAAGTCCTTTGGCTGAAAAGTCCCCATGCGAAAATATGAATGTGGTATGAAAACACTGGTTTTCATTCACATAAAGTTTATAAAACACACACAGTGTATTCATTGTTATGGTCCAAGTTCTATGACCCTAAACTAAGATCTCCCATACTCTCATCCCACATGATGTTAAACTGTATTTCAAGAACTACATTTGGCTTGATTCTCATTCTAATGAGATTTGTAGTGAAGTCCAACATCTCAATTCAGGACCCACCCACAACATGATTATGGTTAGCATTGGTTTATGTATCTCTACATGAATTAAACAGTACCCATTATTATTTATCATACTCCTAACCTTAAATACTTCCAGATCTCCAAAATCTTTTTCTTGACATCTGGTCACAAAAACTGTCTGATACTTGAGAGTTCATTTTCCTGACAATGCAGCACGTGCCCTTAGGCGGCCTTGCATAAACAGTCTACATAACGGACTTTTCAGCCAAACGATACTATTATTTGGCTATTCAGCCAATTCTTTTTGGTGGACATGCATAATTCAACCCCCTAACGGGTTTTTCAAATAGTGGTAACTTAACTCTTAGGAGGAAAAACTCTTTTTGTCCTTATTGGTCTTAATGAAATTATATAGGGATCCGAAAAAATAGCCATCATTAACATATTTGTGCCATACTCTTTTTCATGATCTGAAAGTATTCATGTCTATGGTTTATATTTCCCTTCCCTATTTTTGGGTCAGACCATCATAAGAGTGACATTCATCCAATTCTTTGACAATATTGATTTGGAATATCCTCTCAATATTCACATACCTCTCTCCATACAGAATACTATATGCTTTGGACAATATGAATCTCCATAAAGGTACACTGGATTTTAAGTAGTAGAAATGTAAAATTTAATAGAGTTTTTTTTTCTTGACTATGCATCACATGCCCTTAGGCAGCTTTTCATAAGTATTCTACATAACAGACCTGTCATCCAAAATATGCTATTATTTTACTATGCAGCCAATTTCCTTAGGTGGTCGTCCATAATTCCACCCCCTAATGGGTTTTTTAAACAGTGATAACTTCATTCTTTGGAAATACTTCTTCTAATTCCTTTTAGCACCTTTTTTCATATCATTCCCCATATTAAAATTTTCTTAAGTCTTATTTTACATATTTTCCCCCATACGTGAATATGGTAGTTTGTTTTCAGATATGTTATCATATAATTGAGTCAATTTAAACCATTCGGTCAAAGATAATTCGACCCTAAACATTAGCCTTTTTATGTCTGATGTGCATGACTTTAAACTACCCACAAAATACAAGGGAGCTCTGAACAAAAGTCAAGTTCTAGCTCACTAAACACATACTTTGTATGATTTATATAATTTTGAGCAATTAAAAAGATTCAATGTTTGTCGGTTTATTATTATAATCCTAGAAAAAATAATACTATGATTACTAGGCCGATTGGATTAGGTTAAAATTTTAAGTACGTAGCAAAAGAAAGGATGCACAAATGATTGAAGATGAAAGTGTTTTTCATCTGATGCACATGGTTTATAAGGATACCCACAGATTGGAGTCTCTTCTCTTTTTCAGGAATTACAAGTGGCTTTCAACAGAACTCTTCATTTGATTTACGGCATCCCAAGCTTAATCATCAGCCACCCGAAATTCATTCATTCAACTAGATACAATAAAAGATGTACTGATACCAGCTCTTCGTGGAACAATTATAAAAGAATGTTCTTTAGTGAGTTTTGAGAAAACATTATGCTGATAAAACAGTGACTCTATTTCTGTCTAAGAGACAAGGATGATGGATACATGGATTTGAGAATGGAGCATTGGAAGTAAAGAGCCATTTGGAGAGAGTACTCTTTTCAGATATTGCTCTAATGTCATGATAGTCTTCTCTCCACCAATCGGCAGTGAAAAACATATTAGACCATGGTTTTTCCATTTTCATATCTGCAAATAAATGGAATGGACGAAAATTTTGTATGTTCACACCATTTTTTCCTCTCTTAATGAATAGCTTAACTGAAGTAGAGGGATTGCAGTGTGGCTGCATCTCGGGTCTATTGTTCCTTGGCTCTAAGACATTGACTCCTTGCTGATGACCATGCCCATACAGAGGCAAGTAGATGCTCTGGGTAAAGTTAAGATGATACATCTTCAAGTACATGGCAAAATCTAGAAGAGTGTTATTGCAAATATCATAGTAATCATGGCCAACGATGCTCATCATGTCCTCAATCCACTTGCTAGCCAGTTCATTAGCCATTCTGATTCTTCTAGGAGCCATTAAATCTACCAAAAGGTCGAATAATTAACTCTTGAGAAAGTTTATTTTTCATAAATTTTTTAAAGAAATTCAAAAAAATGGCTAAGGCATTATGGCACGCAAGTACAATTTTGGTGAACATGTATAGTTGTGTCGCACAAGTTATTGGCGTGCATGTATCACCACGCAAGTCCAAATACCTCTATAGCAGTGCAACACAAAGAACCAGTAGAAAACAAGACACTTGCGTGACGAAGGCAACTTGCACAGTGAGAGCAGGAATCTTTGAAACTGGTTTCTTTGTGTGAGGAATGGCCGCATATTTATGGGCAAGGCCGCCCCCCTGCACATCGAATCCTGCATAGCTCGCACCTACGTGACGCCATCTGCGCGCTCAACACTAGCGCACCGCAATTCCTTGGTTTTCTCTTTTTTTTTCATAGTCAAATCCTCATTCTTTCAGATCCAACTTTGAGGGGGGGGAGGGCTTTTGTTTACGCTTCTTTCCCTCACAGAGTCTAATGACTGAAAAAGGAAAATAACTTAGTCCAAATTGATTCATCCTTTGAAGAAACATCAAAAATTGACAAATGCATGAACAAGGATTTGTTTACACTTGGGTCGTGCAGGTCACTTGCGCGCCCTATGTTATTTTCTACCAAGGTCTTCAAAGGTCTATAAATACCCATGGTGGGCCCCCGTGTAGAGGGAGGAAAAATCTAGAAACTCAAATTTCAGCTCTCGGTGCCCTAGTCTCTTCTCGAAGCCTTCCGAACACTTCTAATGTAATTTATTACCTAGAACAGAAGATCTAATGAGGGGGAACAAGGACTAAGTGTTGAAACTCATCAACACCTACGCGCCTAAGTGGCCAAGCCTTAAGGGAAATGGCCACACTATTGCATCGCCTTATCCCTTCAACAGAACATGCACGCCACTCATTTAAAAGTCATTAGGGATAATACTAAGGGCTTGAGCCAAGACTCGCCCAAGTATTACCCATTGGGTAAACCGTCGCACAAGTAAATCTCTATCACACAGATATACCTGCACGACTATGACTTCTGTTCCCACATAAGACTTGGGTGCCTCTCTCTTTTTGGGTGCCCCTCCTGCCTGTTCACTTTATTTCTTAAAATCCACCTTTCCTCTTCAAGATTTATCCTTCAGAACCTTATTCAAAACCACTTTTGGAATGGTTCCTTTGTTGGTTTCCTTATCTGAAAGGAATTCTGTGGAACATCTCTCAAAACAAAGTGATTTATATATCTTTATATCACTATGGTGAGAGATTTCATTTATTCAACCTCAACCTTTATGATGAAAGGTTCCCTAACCTGGGCCTCCTTTTCAAGAGTATGTCCCAATCATAATTTCACTAATTTGGGCATCTTTCTGAAGTGTAAGCCCCAATCATACATTCCATTAACTTAGGACTCCTTCTCAAGAATAAGGATTAAGTCTCAAATCTCTTTAACAAATGGGAATCCTTCTTAAGAGTAAGTTCCAATCTCAAATTCCCAAATATGGGCATACCCCTTAAGAGTAAGACCCCAGTACCCTAACTTGGGCTTCCTTTTCAGGATTAATCCCCATTCATCAAGTTCCCTTAATTTTGGGAATCTTATTCAAGAGTAATCCCCATGTTCCCAAATATTGGCATCCTCCTTAGGAGAAAGACCCAAATTCCAATTTCCCATAACCTGGGCGTCCTCTTTAAGAGTAAGCTCCAGTCATAATTTCTCTTAACCAGTATTAACTTTATTTGATTTGGGTTTCCCTCTCATGAATATAACCCAACCACAACCCCCCCCCCCCAATTTGGGAATCTTCCATAGGAGTATACCCGAAGATAGAGTATCCAAATCTCCATAAAGCTAATATTCCTTTATGGAGCTTGTTCCCGAGATTCTTTTCTAAAAGTAAGTCCTTATCATTATAAATTTTGGAAATCATAAAAACTTAAGACCCATATCATTATTTGTGACCACATCTTTCGTGGCACAAATTTTCAGGTTTACTGATGCCTCTTGTTTCTCACACTGAGTATGACTCCCATGAGCATAGAGTGTAAAAGTAACCACGACACATCTTTTTGGGCTGTTAATCATATGTAAGCCCTGCAATTCCCAACCGAACTATGTGGACTTTGATCTCTACCTTAAAAGTGGAGTACGTAGGAAGAATTTCTGATGTTCAAGCCCATCACCCATCAATTATCATCCATACCATATGACGTTAAACTACATCTTAATTCCCAAACTACGTGGGTTCTGATTACTTTTATAACAAGGATACATAGGTAGCCCATCTGTGGGTATGATCCCAACTCTGAAATACTCCATGTCCTTTTGAATGATAATAAACATCAAGTGCCCCACTGAGTGGCTTTAAAAACAATATGGTTATCATAATGACCAAGTGATATTTATATAATGTGTTAAAGGATACCATTGACTATGAATCTCTAACAAATACAGATGATTATATATCGATGAAGAAACTCAAATACATATAAAAGATTCTCTAAATCTCATACATATTAATCATTGATTTTCAGATCTTAAGGAAAGCTCATTTTTATACTTGGTAGTGTAATAAGGATTCACGAACATAACGTAAATCTATAGAGAGTGTCTCAGAGTAGACAATAATTCCCCCCAAAAAGGTGTGATGAGTTCGAACTCCCATCCTATCGACCAATGCAAATTATTAAGCCTTTTTAGTCCACAAATATTGAGAACCTACCTTTGGATAGTGGGTCCAAATGGATATAGAATCATTGGATGTTTTCGGCTCTATGAACCAACTCGTTAGAAACCGATTGGAATGTTTGAATCTTAAGAAAACAAGGTCATCCCCATTTCCAGAGGAAACAATATCGAATTGATCTTTTTTGGATTATAGAGTTTTGTTGGTAGTATGAGGACTTTCATGATGAATGGTTCATCTGACCCAGTGTGTCCCCATGGGAAGCACTGGTATTGTTCGTGAAAAAGTAGGATGATATTTTGTGGCTTTTCATGTATTACCATCGCCTGAACCAGACCATGATAAAGAAAAATTACCCCTTGGAGAGGATTGATGACCACTATTATCCATTGAGATATATGATATGGTTCTCAATAGATCGATCTCATGTCTGACTACCCTTGGTTGAAGGTTTTTGAGGATGGCATTCCAACATTATAAATCTGATTTCACTACAAAAACAATGATTTATTAGTTATTACCTTTGGTGTGATAAATTCCCCCCCCCCATATTTAAGGATTTGATGAACTAGGTTTTCTAGTAATACATGGGAATGTTTTTCATTGTACTCATTAACAACATTCATGTCTACTCTGCGTCATAATAGGATTATGTAGAGCACCTGAGGATTGATTTTATTTTTCTTTGTGAGAACCATATTTATATAAAGATCTCAATGTTCATGTTCTGGATTGATGATATTCACTTTTTGGGGAATGTAATTTATAGGAATGTTTTAGTTATGGATACAAGAAATATTTAATTAGTTATTTCTTGAGATCCACCCAATAATAGTTTGTGGGTAAAAGATTTCATGGCCAGATGGGGTACTAAAAAAGATTTGTGGAAGACTTGTCCAGAATCATAGCACCATTGGCCACCTTGATGTTGAGAGGGGAGAATTTTACATGGTCTAAGAAATCCAAAGCGACATTGAGGAGTTAAGGTAGAGTCTGGTGAGTTCTACTATTTTGGGAATACCAGTGGAGGGTATTGAGTTCTTAATGTAATATGATACATCGGGAGATGGGCTTAGATGTGTGTTGATGTAGTGACAGGTTGTAATTGAATTCGGGATGAGGTAATTGAGACCCCACGTGCATAACAACACAACTCATGACCTAGATCTAGAAGAAATAGTATTTTTTTGATTATGTGGAGAAACTATCTTCTGGGAGAGCACTTTTTTGTTTAATCAGATCAGAAGAGTCCTAGGTGTATCTTTACCCAATGATATCTAAACCCGAGAGAGTGATGATGGTGGGAGTTCTAGCCTGACTATGACATGGAGATAATTTAAACTCCATGGTATGGAAATTTTGTTGTAGATATACATAATAGGAAATCACATGCTCTCTTATTATATGAATCATCAAAGTAGTTTGATTACCTATAGATAACACTGGTGGAGTAGGAAGGAACAACCTTTCACCAGTCGATGTCATTGACCACATTGATCCTCGAACATGTGAGGGAGTCCCAGCTAGGAGACATCAAATAAATATTTTTGTGTGATCATATATCCATAGGGGATTAACCATATGGATATTCTAAAAGGGGGATTCATTAAATAATATTATATTGTAAGATAGGGGTCCCAATCATGATATGGGAAATGGTGATGTTGGATTTTCACACATCTCCCCTATTTGTACATATTAGTGTGAGGAAGATGTATAGATACCTTCAGATGCAGTTTTTGTGGTCTGGAATGAGATGAAGTGTAGATTAGTTCATCTCTTGGTGCCTCACCTATCAGTAATTGATGTCTGAGAACCATGTCCCATCAGGTGTGTTGCAGCCCCTTGAGATCCCTAAGTTAAAATGGGATACCATATGTATGGAATTCATCATAAGGATTTCGCAGACAACGAAAGGATATGATTCCATATGTGTGGTAGTTGACCGACTCACAATGTTAGTTCACTTCACAACCATGAGGGAATAGTGTTAGGTGAAGTAGTTGGGTTAGTTTTGCGTAGAGTAGATTTTTCACCTTCATGGGGTACCCTCAGCATCTATCTCCAATCATGATCTCACAGTTTACATTAAGATTATAGATAATACTATAAGAGGTATTCAATTCCCCCATGAGGATTATTATAGCCTTTTACCCCATAATTATTGGTAGACTGAGCATACTATACATATTTTTTAGGATATTATAAGGTAATGTGTGTTAGAGTTTGGTTAGAGCTGGGAGGATCACCTTTCCCTGGTAATGTTTGAATACAAAAAAAGATACCATTATTCAATCAGCATGACACCTTTTGTAGGCCATGTATGAGAGACCATTCAGGTCACCCTTGTGATAGATAATGATCGGGCAGAAATATTTAGTGGTCCCATAGATGGTGCAGTCAACAATAGGAAATGTCTAGGTATCTGAGAGTGGATGAGGATAACCGAGGGTAGATAGAAATCCTATATATATGGACATCATAGGACCTTATAGATCAAGTAGGGAGACCACATTTTATCGAGAGTATACTCATGATGAGTAATATAATGGTTTTTTCAGGGAGGCTTACTATCTTATAGGTTCATTGGGAAATTCTAGATTATGCAGTGGGTTAGTGAGGTTTCATACCACCTTGCCATACCGCCACAGTTGGAGATGGTCCCTGACGTCTTCCATGAGTTTCATCTAATGAGATAAATACAAGACCCCATGAACATCATTGATTGAGTATAGTGGGACATCGAGGGTGGAGACACCTTTGTAGTGCACCATGTTGTGATCCCAGATTGGCAGGAGAAGAATCTATATTGAAGGATCATCGCTTTGGATCACATGTTGTGGCAGCATGGAAATGTTTACGAGAGTTCATGAAAGAAAGTGATCCATGTTCAGGCTGAGTATCCTGAGTTATTTTACATGATTTTTCTTTTTAGGGATGACAATATGAAGGATGGAATTATTTAGAGACTATTATTTCCTTTTAATAATATTAAATATTTATATTCATATTTCATGAGTAAGGTGTTGGGATGGTGTGCAATTTGGAGGCCCAGGGTGTCCGGAATTATTTCCATAAAAATACTAAATATATTTTATATTTTTTGGATGTGGATTATAAATGAAATAGGATAACTCTTAAATGGTTGATCAGATTAGAAATATAGGACAATGGTTAGGTCCCAAATATAGTTGTTATCATAGGGGTGGAAGAAAATGAGTCAGCATTGTATATTCGGACCCCTTTCTCTCCGGGGATGAATTTAAGTGGATTAATTAATTAATTAATCAATCCATTTTTTACATAAAAATATTTTACAAATATATCATTAAATGAAATTTTCCATGGTTGTCTCATAATTTCTAGAATTTTTTTTGTTAGAGCTCCTTCCTCCTCACTTTGGTGAACAAAAATGAATCCATGTATCCATGCGAATTGGAGCATGACAGACATAAATTATCTTCATCCTCTATTGTAAAACAAATTATTCATCACCGAGAAATCCAATCTATTATAAAACCCATCATTTATTATTTTACTCTGTTAGATTAAATGTCTAAGTAGATCCAACAATTTTCATGGATATGAACTAATTATAGACCTTGCATGTGCCCAAGTAATGAAATTTGGATTCATTTTATTTGTTCATATAACCCTAGTGCCCCGTTCATGATGTTTGGCCATGAAAACTTATACATTGATGTTTAAATCCTTGTTTTTTTGTTTCTTTTCTCCCCTTTTATTTGTGATCATCATCGACTAAACCTATTGGTCCCAGTTTGACATCTTCGGAAGGTGCCAAGCTTAAATGGACCACCCAGATATCCATTGGATTTATTAAATGAACAAAGATCAACGATAAAGGCATTGATGTAGGATTATTACAAAGAAGGGATGACTTAGTAGATTTTAAAAATCACTATCATGAAAATCAATTCCATGGTAGTATGTTGTTCGAACAAAAAAACCATTATAGAAAACAAAAGTTGATTTACAAAAATCAGCGTCCTGAAATTGCGATTTCTAGGTATATACACCATTTCAACCATAGATAGAAACATATCTAAATCATTTTTAACCGGATTTGAAGCACGTGATGCAGATCTAGAAATTTGGTATTTCATTCAAAATCGTGACTACACACCATTTTCATGGATGAAAAACTGGCGCTTATCCCCCTCAATAGTGGTTCTAGGGTTTTTAGAATTTTTAGGGGGACACAGAATTTAAGCATCCCTCACACGTTGTGTACCCTATCACAGTTGGAAATTACATTTAGAGAACCACATGTGAGTGAGTCAGTGTAGAAGTACAATGAAATGGATTTTACCATACGAGAAACATTTTGTGTATCCTAACAGGGCTCTCAGGGTACACCGACAAGGGGTCCGGTAAATAGACATGACCACTAAGACATGGCCCTTGTCCCTATTATCCAGGACACACTCTATTTTTCACCTACATGTCATGTACTGATACACAAACCTGAACCCATGTTCCAATTATAGACACAATAAGAATGTGAAGTGGTGCCACACACCATGTGGGTCCCCTCACATGTTTTGTACCCTTTGAGATCCTTTTTGGAGCCTTTGAACATCTTTATCTAGTTCACTTTAACTAGTATTTTGGACCATGAGTAGCCTATCATGCATATTTTTTCTATGTAGAATTAAATTATTTCCTCAATAATGGATATTGAGATAATTTGTAAAATTTTCTAGGAATGGTGCTCGGCTAGGTGGAGCCCTATTACGATAGCGATCACATAAGATCACTAGAATACTCTAAGAATTGCCATATAGAAAGTCAAGGAAGTGGAGTTCCTTGATGACCTCTTTCCATGATTACCCTCTAATAGGTTTTGTGTGTGGTGATCACTATCAATCATTTTGGGATACCCTCTAGTTGGGCTGGGTAGTAGAGTACCCCGAGGGATTATTTCGGGCATTACGCTCCACTAGGGATTGGAAGTGGAGTTCTCCAATTAATTATTCATGGTCTTAACCTTCAACAGCACTACCAAATGGAGTTCTTTGATGGGCTCTATTGGGCGTTACACTCTAGCTGGGATGGGAAATGGAGTTCCCTAATGAAATTCTCGAGCGTTACCCACCAGTGAGGATGGAAAGTAGAGTTCCTCAGTTAATATCACATTAGGACCAACTTATAATACCGAGGAAGGGGATCCATATCTGGAGTTTGATCCCATGGACTTTTTAACATAGTGTCAAGACATGGTCTGATATAAATATAGACTTGCGAGGAAGGGGGATGATTTCCCCACTGAGATGTGTTCTTGTGATGTGACCTAAAACCATATTGGTGAGTCATTATCACCCAAATATAATAGTATCAAGGTGTGGTGATTGTATCCTTTATACATGTGTGTCTATGTTAGTTCTGTGAGATTCTAGGAATCATTGATTGATTTCTTATGGAGTGTTTGGCCTCTCTTCTTCTTGGGATGAGCTGTGAGATGGATATCTCTTTACTCCCTAGTTTGGTATTCTATGATTGAGCACGCACACATACACACACATACAGATATATATATATATATATATATATATATTATTTATTATATATTAACACCTTGGAATTGGATACTCTCTTTATAGGAGAGGAAAAGACACATAGGGTATGTCATGTACTTTCCGTATTTAATTCCCAGGGTTGGATGAGTTTACTCTCATGTTATCGGTGGATAAGGCTCGATGAGAAGTTCACCTACTCACCATGTTTAGACACTTGAGATTAGATGAGTTTATTTTTCCTCTTGGTTTAGTTTGAGTAGTACTCTTTCATTGCACCTTATTTAATATACCTTTTTCCCATTGAGTTGAATATCGTATTACTTCCCCTTCACAATTTCAAGGATTTCTACTAGGTATTTTTATACTCCTCCTTTTGACGAATTATACTGGTCTAAAACCCAGTATGTCTTCTTTTTCATATGATGTACAAGTCACCTATGAATACAGTGTAGCCTAGGTATACTCGGTTCTTGGACAATATATTATGGTCATAGCTTGGGATTCAAGAACTGGGATTTCTTAGTGTTCGGTTTCCTTGTTTTTTAATGTTGAGGAATATTTCTCGTTTGGAATGCATTTTACACATGTAATTTTAAGTTTATAATATTGTAATCTATACTCTCGAAACATTCATGCATTCATGGATTAATTTATACCAGTGTTTCATATTTTATTTTTTCATCCTTCCATAATTCATAAAATTGAATATGTGCATTTGTAAAGGTTCTTAGGAAAACAAAACCCCCGAGTTAGTTGTGCATTCAACACTTGCTGCCACCCCTAGCCTATAGGGGAATTCTGGTGGTAGATGCGGCTCGAGCCCCGACACGGGTCTGGTTGTGATTCAATTAATCCCAATGTAAGAATATTTATCCAGAAACTAGCATAGTCTCAGATTAGATTTAATAATAAACCTCCCCCATAAATCTCTTCCATACATCTCCATGGAAAAAATTCTCTTTGTGGTGAGATCAATTTTACCATCTTCATCACCAACCAAAAACATGGAAACCATTCCATTACATTATCATTAGACGCAGTAAGCGTCAACTATATTGAGGTTATTCTCCAATTATTGTCACTAGATTTTACAGGACAAGGTGTTGAACATAAAATGGTTCCCTCACAGTATATTAGACAATACATCAAACTTATGGTGTTTACTCTTCTCTGAAAACATATCTTCAGCAATCAGGATCATTGGGTATGTCAATTGTCTTCATCAATTGGGGACCTACAAGAAAACCATCAAGCATAAAAAAATTATTCAATTCAGCATTACATCATCCCAATTTTGATCTTACTCCAAAAGTTTTCAATGGAGTGCTTTTTACATCATCCAAATGAAAATGTTTCAGTGTCTTCTTCCTTAGAGAACACAACATAGTCAGTCGATAGACAACAAGTTATATCTACATTGATTAATTCATATTTATTGTTTCAAATATTCTTCTAAACTAAAACTAGTTTATCTAATCTAGTTGTAAACATGGTGTTCATATTTAGATTTAAATGCTCTGGTTTTAATTTTTCTTGAATCATCCTTGACCAAGTTCCCCTTGATTTTTATAGAATTTAGAAATTGTGATCTTCGTATGTATTTTAATATTGGGGAGACCCTTTATACGCATGGTCTACCTTAGTTGGTTTCCACAATTTGGAAAAATCATATCTTATTATACATCTATATCATAGTTAGAAATAATTATTATTCATTTTATTTCACAGATATATTATTTTAATTTATCTACGTCTCTCTTCTTATGTACCAATACTTCATTAAAATAAATTTTTCATGCATTTAAAATGTGCTACTCCAAAACTACTAAACTTTTTCCCCATAAGAACTCATCATTAGAAAATATAGCTTCTTATGTGTAATCTTTTCAAAAAAAAATTCATACAATTTCATCTTAGGTATGGACTTCAGTGGGGAAAAATCATTCATGACTTCACCCTTTAAAAAACATAATTATATATATCCACATCAGCATGGAAAAATTCAAAAAACTGTTAAAATATATTAATAAAACGAATTTAATGTGTATAAATATAAAAAAAAATTATTGAACATTTATTTCCAAATAATAATAATAATAATAATTAGAAATTAATTTCAATATAACTTATAAAAAGAATTAAAATACATTGAAAACATACATTTTAGATATGTATCCATATGAATGAATTTAAAAAAATATTACAATTTTTCCCCAAAAATCAATCAAATTATTGGTTCTTAAAATGTAAAACCCCAATATTACATGGTACACTTTCTTTTAAATAATCCAATAACATGTGTTCTACAAAACATCATGTTCGAGCGCGCTATGACCTCTCAAACTACTCGTCTAAAAGTGGTTATATATTTTATTAAACTAATTATGTATTTTATGAATATTATTTTTCAATATATAGATAATTATTTAATTTATAATACCAAATTACAATAATTTAATTTTTTTGATTTTTTTTAAAGTTTCAATTTTTGATGAAATGTGAAAAATACAACATTTTTGTTAAAAAAACTTTTTCCTTTAAATAATTATTTTACAGTAAGTTGATAAGAATGTAACAATTTATAAATAATAGTAATATATTAACACAATATAGTTCATTAGAATCATTTTTTAATATAATTAGGTATAGAAAGTTATTGGACATTTGAACGTCTCTTTTACCGGACTACTAGCCAAAATTAAGAGATTTGAATTAAACCCAATTTTACCACCTCTATGAATTAAATTTCATAATATAGACATATGTGGTTATAATAAATATGAAAAAAAACTAATTCCATGAAATAATTTTTGATGAATAATAACATTTGGATTTTATTTACCATAGTTAAAGGTAAATATGGTAATTAAAGGACACAATAATATTATAATAAAATAATATTACACTAACACTTGTCATAATTTCGTTACATACGTTTTTTTTTCTACCAATACAAATCTTTGGAAGAAAATATGATCATTTTAAGCAACTTGTGTTAGATTCAAACATTTATTATATTTTATCTAAAGAAGAGTTAAAAATTTCATATTCAAATTTTGATAACCATATCATTTTTAATATATGTTTATATAAGTGATATGTTTGACTATAAAAATTAATTATAAAGATTAAATATTTACCTACATAATTATTATTTTTTATAATTTTATGAAATAAATAATTAAATTAAATGTTGACCCAATAGTGATACGATATTTGAATTATTAAAGTAGGAATCAATTAAATGATGTTAAAAATAGAAAATAAATATAATTAGATTTAATTAATGACTGAAAACATTTATAGATAACATAGAGTTGTTAGTGATATATTTAAAAAATTGGTTTTATTTTATCATGTTGGTTTGATATTTATAAAAATGATAATATTGAATGGTATCAAATTGGGATAAATAAATGTTTAAAATAAATAATTTTTTAAAATGTTATAAAATTAATAAAAATCTAATGTTTATCCAAGTAGTAGGTATAGTTTTAAATATTTAATAAATTATTCAATTGGGTTTCGTTTTGAACTTTATAGTAACTATATTAACCCTCTAGTGTTAAAATACAAGAAGGCATGGCAAGAGTTAAACTATTTAAGTAATGGTTAAACAAAAATGCATGAGGTTATTTTTGTATCATAAACTTGTGTAACAATCATTAGATTAGAGTATTTCAACCCATCATCATCCTATCCTATAAATAAATAACTTTTTATAAATTTTAAACATAATATAAATTTATAGTTATTTAATATTTTAAGATATTCCAAAAGTGACCCTCACCTCTCTTTTAAAACAGAACATATCCTTCTCTTTAATTCAAACATATAAACCCCTTTGGCTTAGAAAAAACCTACCCAATTCTCCTACCAACTTCCTTCACTACATCCTTGATTCCATAAATTGGGTATAATTCCATCCTAAGGAGTTCTTTGGTGAAAATCAAAAGTATATACACCGAAAAGAGGAAGTTGTTTTATCACCTATTTCAATGTTCTTTTCATCCTATACATCCTATATATATGTTATTTCAATACAAAAGAAATTAATTTAGTATCATAACTATACTTATATATTATTATAAACATGGGACTACCATATTCCTTTTTTATCCATCATACAAATAATGATATCACTAAGCGAGCATACGTACGACTTATCGTCTCTACACCATGGTGTAATTTGTTATTCAACACAACATTATTTGGATAGATATAACGATTTTTATCATGGATATAAATAAATAATATAACATTATTATTATTATTATGTTTAATTAATATACCATCAAATTTATTACTAATTAACCATCAAGAGAATGACATCATCGCTTGTGTGTATGTACGACCTACTATCTCCCCAACATGGTGAGATTCAATCTCTATGATAAAAATTTAAGAATGAATGTAAAAATTATATGATGAGTAAAAATAATTATTATGAAAATTATATCACTCTGGATATGAATAAAATATATCCAATTCATAACAAACAGGACTTACACGACAAAAAAGAATTGGAAAATGGATCAGTTAACACCTGAAATAATGGTAATAATAAAATACTACTAAAAAATGATATAATAGGTAATATATGATATCATATATATGTATATGGTCCTAGTATTATATAATAACATGATTTAACCATTATAAAGATGATTAAAGCACTCTTTTCTAAAGAAATGGTGAAGGTAATGGTTAATTTTACAATGTCTTTATTATCCATGATTGATTACAGGTAAGTATCTACTGGGACATCTTTATCATCCATGACCATGTTTCATAAAATGTATTTCAAATTATTATTTAAAATTTTTAAAAAACATTTTTAGCCATGTTTTACTTTTTTGAAATTTTTTTAAAGGAATATTTTTTTCATTTTCCAGAAGAGGTACTTTATGAACTTTTTGAAACATTAAAGAAATATTTTTTTAACTTATAAGGTGAGAGAAACAATTTTTATCATTATGATGCCATAAAATTTTGATGCTTCCCTTAAAATATTAAAATTTTATATTCAAAATAAATGTTTTCATTTATAACATTTTGGATTTTAATTGATTTTAAGTATAAAGGGATATTTATCTCAATGTGTTCTCTTGAATTTATTATATTATTTTCATCTATATAAACATACATTATTTGATTTTATTTTTAATTGAGGTTGATTTATTATGGTAAAATATTCCACATCATATTTAAGGTTTAATTATATGTTTGACTATGTATGTGATATTATTATACCATTCATCATTTATAGATAAAGTATTTACATTTAGTATTCAAGTTTTGATATTTAATATTTTTGTTATGTTTTACCCTTTTCATATGACGAATGTATTGGACTCAGTATGTGATGGGAGAGGGCCTCTATAGCCCTTGATGCATTGGTGAAACTAATGAGACAAACTGGTGTCTTCTCATAAGGCCTCAATGATATGGTTAGTTATGTTCTTCGCACAGGTCCTTGAATATATAGTTATGATGTCTGTCATTATTCATTCCCTCATTATGAGATTGGTTATTTATATTTTATGTGTTTATTCGATTAGAATAATATCCATGTGATTTTTAAATTGAATTATTTGATTTATTATTTCCTTCTTATACTAAAGATTATGTTTAAAATTCATGTGTTTCAGTTTTATACCTTTCCTTAAAAGATAATTATTATTTATGATAGCTTTTTCTATATTTTTTATCCCTACTGAGCATATGATATCACCCATATCATATGTTTTATTTTTTCACAAGATGAGAATACAAATATTATGATTGACCTGGTGGGATTGCTTATGGGATATTAGTGTTTTCAAGGGGGATAATATTATGTATTTCATTTCAAGATGTAATGTAAAAAATATGTTTATATCCAGAGTATCTTACGCTACTAAACGGATCGGTGCTTCAGGATTTGATTTCTTGTGGTCATGCCAATGTAATTAAATAATGCACCAGCTATGGGAAACTAGGGGTGGGGCATTACAATTGGTATTAGAGGAAGAATAGTGCAAAACCTATATTCTAGGCTTAGAAAAACAACTAATTAGGGAACATTACCCTAAGATAGAATTTGAGGATAAGTATAGAAGAACAACCTAGAATTTTGGTAATGTAGAGATTATGTGGGTATTCCTAGAAAATACATTCGTGTTAGGATAATAAAAATGGATGTGGTTCAATAACATATGTACCATGGAGTAATAACTCCTAGAAGTTGTTCCGAGCTTGACTCGATGTAACCTGGTACATAACAATGGGCCTTACTGTACACCTAGTTTGACACACTCTGGGGATATACATAAGTTAATTTACATTTTCATTACAAACCATAATGAAGGATTTATGATTAAATATGTCCCCATAAAACCATTTTTTTTATTATCGATTCGATATGCATAAAATTTTCATTTTCTGTTAAGTATTTTTATAGTTTGGAATTTTGTATTTTGATTCATAACCTAATATAGTGTTTTACATTGTTAGAAATAGAACCTAGTGGATGTAATGGAAACTGTATCAACACATGTCATTGATGTAGAGATTTCCATCGTATGAAAGATAATGATAGTTAAGCTGGTGATACCAATAGCACTGAACAACTTATAACCATATGGGGAAGACTAACTCATGTTATGAATAATAACCTTACCCATTTGGAGAAGCCTGATACACAATGTAAAGGACCAATGTTAGAGAGATTCATGAGGAAACAACCCACAAAATTCAATTGGACTGAAAATCCTTTTGTATTTGAGTATTGGGAAAGTTCCATAGGGAACATATTTATGACTTTGGGGAGTAATTAAAAGGAAAATATTTCATGTAATTCTATCACCTATCATGAGATATAGATCAATTTGAGGTCATTAATTCATAATATGAAGGATGATGAAGATGTAGAAAACGTGGAATTTAGTGAATTTAAAGATCTCTTCCTAGAAAAAAACTTTTCTCATGATTTACAAGCAGATATGTTGAGGAAATATATGATTTTGTAGTGGAAGGAATATGATGGTTTTGAAAAGTATGAAGATAACATCACAAGGTTAGAAAGGAATGAACTAGACTACCTGTATAACCCATGAAGTGTGATTGGTTGACTACTGGATGGGTTAAAATCATTTCAATGATTGTCACTTGTCTCACAATTACTCTAATCATATGAAGATGTAGTCTTACGTGCTATCAAGATAGAAAAGTAATTCTCTTAGTCTTATGATTTTATAAGAAATATAGATACTAAGAGAGCTACTAAAGACTATGAAATATTATTTAATTGAAATAAGGGAATCATTGACATTCAACCAATAGTAATTTTGGTAACAAACACCCTGGAGCATATTAAAGGGGGTGGGAGTTTGTTACATGTGTGGAAAAAAGGCCACCAAGATCATGTTTTCAAGGGGAAGAAGGAAGTTATCATTTTAAAATGCTACAATTACAAAGAGATGGGACATTATGAAAATGATTTTCCTATGTTTCTAGGAAACATTCCCTAAAAAGTACAAGGGATAAAGACCATGATTTTTCAATCATTACTATTTAGGTTGAAGTTCTTAATGATTTGGTGGTAGGTACATTAATGGTTTCCTCAAATTTAGTCAATGATTTATTTGATTCTGGATCCTTGAATTTAATTATATATTTTCATTTTACATTGAAATTTAGATATCTATAATTAGTATTAACAATGGATTTATTAGTCAAAACCCCTAAGGGAATTCTCATTGCAACAAAAATGTGTCAATAAATTTCCATTATGGAATATAAATGTTCTTTATCTACTGACATTATCTTCATACATATGGTCAACTTCGGAATAAACATTAGTATGGATTGGATATCAAAATATGATGTGAAAATTTATTGAAAGAAGAAGAATGTTGTGATTTGTGATTAAGATGTAGAATCCATTATCTTTAGATCATAAACCTCATCACCTGATTCCTATCAAAATCTACCCCAATCGCTTTAATGAATGAGATTCTTGGGGTGGAAGAGGAAGTAACATCTAGGGATGATGAAGTAAATATTTTAATTGGGGATATACCTATTGTAAGATTATTTATTGATGTATTTATCATGAATTTACCTAGAAATATTCTAGAGTGAGATGTTGAGTTTACTATTTATTTAATCCTTGATGCATGTCCAATATAAAGAACACCCTATAAAATTTCCACTTTGCAATAAGGAGATCTGAAGAAAAAACTATAGAAGTTGAGTAATAAGGTGTTTATTATCCCTAGTATTTCTCCATAGGTAGCCCTAGTTATTTTTGTTAATAATAAAGATGGATAAATTAAATCATGATTTAACTATAGAGAAATCATTGCTATTAAAATAAAGAAAAATTATCCTCTAACACACATTGATGGTGTATTTGATCCACTTTATAGAGATATTTTTTTTTTAAGATTGACCATCATATTGTATAACATTTATTGGGTGTAAAAAAGAAATATTTTTAAATGTAAACATTCTTAACGAGGTATATTCATTATTCATTTATTGTAATCCCATTTTAATTGAGTAATGCACCATCTATTTTCATTGATATAATGAATAGAGTGTTCACGGAATATCTTATTGATTTTTTCATAGTATTTATTGATTGTATCATGGTATCATCCAAAATCTATGAAGACCATGAGAACCACTTACTCATTTTTCTAAAGTCTCTTAGATGAAATAAACTATATGGGATGTTTAGAAAGTTTGAAATATGGCTTCAGGAAGTTTCTTTTCTTGGCCATATTATCTCCATTAATTAAATATTTTTTGATCCTGTAAAGACAATGGAATTCTGAGAATAGATTGAACCTATGAGTATAACTGAGGTATGTAGATTAATTGGGTTATCATGTTACTATTGGTGTTTCATCTAGATTTTTTCCAAATTTGAAAAATCACTAACCAAGGTCACACGTAAAGGGGAAAAATTAGTTTGGATATAATAATGCTACTAATTTTTTTGAATAACTAATTATAAGATTAGTTAATGCTCCTATATTTACATTACCATCTAGAAATGATGGGATTGTGATTTATAGTAATACAACAAGGAATGTACATGGTAGTGTTCTTATGAAAAATGACCCAATTATTTCATATACAACAAGGAAGATAAAAATTCATAAATAAATTACCCAACACATGATCTTGAGTTAGAAACGGTAATAGTTTCTCTAAATATATGGAGACAGTATCTCAATGGTTAATGATCTGTGATATATACCGATCACAATCGATTGAAATGTATTTTCTTTTAGAAATAACTCAACATGAGACAAAGGAGATTGCTTAAGCTACTCTAGTATTGTGATTTCACAATACACTACAACCCAAAGATGGAAAACAAAGTTGTAGATGGTTTACGTAAAAAGAACCATGGAGTTCTGAATAGAATTTGATATAAAAATGATCCTATGTTAATTTATCTTGTAAATATGGATTTGGGAATTATCATTGGAGGTGAAATATCCTTACCTTTTTTAAATGGGTTCCAAACCATATTTACTAAAAAGGATAAAAAAATTATATGTCTGATGAATAGGATTTTCAAAATAAAATTAAAGCTATGAATGATGGGGGACAGATTGAATTCTTATTTTTTTTATGGTATTCTGAAATTTTTGAAGAGGATTTGTGTTTCTACTATACCTGAGTTAAAAATGAAATTATTAGATGATGCTTGTAGATCAAATTTATCTATATAACCTAGTAGTACTAATATTTAAAGGGGTTTGAATGAACATTTTTGGTGGGACAACATGAAGAGGGAGATTGATGATTAGGTGCCCAGATGTTTAGTTTATCAACTAGTGAAGGTTGGAATCCATCATCCCAGAGGATTCATGCAACCTATTCTTATACCTGTGTTGAAATAGAATGATATTAGGATGTACGATTTCATGGGTCTATAAAAGTCTCCCTAAAGAAATGATTTGATATGGTTCATTGTTGATCGTCTTAAAAAATTTAGGATATTTTCTTTCTATAAGATAAGATTTACCCCTTGAACGTTTAGAAAGACTGTATATTAATGTTATTTTAAGACTTCATGGAGTACGCATATCTATTTTTTCTGTTCGTGATCCAAATTTAACATCAATATTATTGAAAAGAAATCAGAAGTCCCTAGATATTGTGCTTCATTTGAGAACGTCCAACCTCCATCAAACTGACGAACAATCAGAGTGTCTATTTAAATATTAGAAGACATGTTGAGTTCATTTTCACATAAATTTCAAGGTATGTGGGTTCAATATTTTCCACCAGAAGAATTTTCTAATAACAATAGATTCCATTAAAGTATTCAGATTGAATGACATGAAGCGTTATATGGAAAGAGATATCCTACAACAACTTATGGGGATGATGTTGGTGAAGGAAAACATGTCGGCCTAGAACATGTTGAGGAAATTATAGGCAAGGTAAATACTTTTAAGACCCATATCAAAACTCCTCAAATAATGAAAAATAGATATGTTGATAACCGAATGAAGGTTTTGGAATTTTAAGTAGGAGATCATTTTTTATTTTATGTATCTCAATTGAAGTTTGTTAAAATATTTAGTAAGAATGGTAAATTAAGTCCTATGTACATCAGACAATTTGAGATTCTAGAACAAATTAGAGCTATAGCTTACCAATTGGCAATACTGCCAAGTCTCTCCAAATATCATTATGTGTTCCACATATACATGTTAATGAAATACATGTTTGATCCAATGAATGTACTCACATGTGAAGAAATTGAACCAGAACCTATTACGGCTTACATTCAAGAGTTTATCAGGATTCTTGATACCATAGAATAGGTGTTGAGAAATTGGAAGACTCGTCTGGTAAAGGTTCTTTGGAGAAACTATAAAATAGAAGAGGTGACATAGGGACTTGAAGAACATATGATGATGAACCACCAGAATATTTTCATGAAGTTTTGTTCATGAAATTTCTACGAAATAATTACTTGATGGAGGGAAGAATGTAACACTCCAAGCTTCCATAATATGCTCTCTTTTGAATAATTCAATATCTTGTTCTGCATGTAACATCATGTTCGATTGCACCATGACCTATCAACCTGGCCATTTAAAATGTGGTTATGACTATACTAACCTATGATGATATTTAAAAATATTATTATTAAAAACAGAATTCATTTTTTAATTCAAAATATCAAAATTAGCATATGGTGAATTGTTGGTATTTTTATGAAAAGTTTTATTTTTTGAAAAATTGTGAAAAATACTGCATTGTTGATTAAAAACTGATTTTTCATTAAAATAATTACTTTACTGTAAACTAATTTTAATGTTAAAATAGTTAAATAATATATATGTTAATCCAATATAGTTCATTGAATCATTTTATAATAAAATTAGAAATAAAAATTTATAGAACTTTTGAACGTCTCTTTTACCTGCCTTCTAGCTACATTAATGTGATTTTCATTAACAGTAATTTTTCTGATTCTAGGAATTAAATTTAAATTTTTTTTACATAAATGGATGTTATCAATATTAAAATTTATTTCTAATATGATAAACATAATTTTTTGTGAATAGTTACTTTTGGATTTTATTTACCACAGTTAAAGGTAAATAGGGTAATTAAAGGTAAAAATAATATAATAATAATAAAATATTAACCAAAAATATATTTTAATTTCATTAGATAATATTTTTTAGACAAAAATACAACATTTGTAGATAATATGATACTTTTTATGCCAATTGTCTTAGACTAAGACAATTATTATATTTTATTTAAAGAAGAGTTAAAAATATCATATTCAAATTTTAATAACTACAACATTTTTAATATAAGGATATATAATTTATATGGATGGCTATAAATTTTCATTATAATTATAAAATATATACTTACATAATATTTATTTATTTATTATTTTATTATGTAATTAATTAATGTAAATGAGGACAAAATAGTGATGTAGTAATTGAATTATTAATGGAGAAAGAAATTAAATGATATAAAAAAATTTAAAATAAATATCTTTTGACATATTAAATAAAATAGCATAATTTTATAGATAAAAAAGACATGTTAGTGAAATATTTGAAGTATTGGTTCAATGTTGTCATTTTTTTCTGATATTTTAATAAAGAAAATATCGAATAGTATCAAAAATAACATAAATGGTATTTTAAAATAAATAATATTTTATTAAACGTTATAAAATTCATAAAAAAATTATAATTTTCAAAATAAATATTATAGTGTTAAATATTTCATATATTATCCAATTGGGGTGACTTTTTCATTTTATAGTAACTATATTAACTCTATAATATAAAGATACAAGAAGACACAAGAAGAGTTGAACTACTTAACTAATGGTTAAACACAAAAGATAAGGTTAATTTTATGACCTAAAAATGGATAAAAATTTTATTAGATGATTTAGACCAATAAATATATTATACACGAGAAAAATATATTTACAAAAATTTGAATCCAAAAATAAATTTATAATAAATAAATATTTTAAAGCCTTCCAAATGTGCCCCTAACCTCTATTATAAAAGGGAACATATCCATCTCTTTAATTCACACCTATAAATAACGTTGGTTCTGTAGAACCCTAGCCAATTATTTTCTAATATTCTCTCACTATATCCTAGATTCGATACATTGGGAATAAATCCATCTTATGGAGTACTTTCGTGCAAATCAAAACGGGATACCCGAAAAAGGGATAATTGTTTTATCACTGTTTTAAACGTTATTTCTTATTCTATATTATAATTCTATGTTGTTTACATAAAAAATTAATAAATATAGTATTATACATATACATAGATGTTATTATAATAATGAGAAAACCATATCCACCTTTTTATTCATTATACGAATAACAATATCACCATGTCTGTGTATGTACGACTTACCTTCTCTACGCGGTGGTGTAATTTTTTATTCGACGGTACTTTATTTGGTGGGATATAATGATGATTATAATGGATATAAATAATTAATATAACATTATAATGATTATTTATAATTAATATTCCATCCAATTCCTAACCATTTAACCTTCAATGGAATGATACTATCTCTCGTTTGTACACACGTCCAACTGTCTCCACGACGTGGTGAGATTCATTCTCCATGTTAACCATTCATGAATGATAGTGAAAGTTATATGGTGAGTGAAAATTATATTTACAAACCGCAAATAGATCTTGATATTACTAAAATATATCCATGGAATAAAAATCGTGACTTACATGACAAACTAGAAATGGGAAAACAAAAAAGATAACACTCGAAATAATGGTAATATTGAATTAATATTCATAAAATTATATAGATGGATAATATATGTTATAATAAAGAATAATATAATAATTTTAAAATTTAATAACACAATTTAACCATTATACAAGTTTTTAACACAACCTTGACTAAATAAATGTACAAGGTAAGGGTTAATTTCACAATATCGTTATTATCTGAGATTGTTTAAAGTAAGTATCTAATGGGATATATTTATCATCCATGTCCATGTGTCTTAAAATATATTTCAACATTTTATTGACAAATTATTAAGTAGTTTTTTACCAACTTATTACTTTCTATAAAATTTTTTGAATGGAATTTTTTTATCTTTTTTAAAATGAGGTCATTTATGACCTTTTCCACAAATTAAACAAAGAATGTTTTTAAGTTATATGAGGTGATTGTCTGTTTAATTCCATTATGATGCCTTAAAATTTTGAAACATACCTTAAAATATTACAAGGTTATTTTGAAAATAAATTTTTTCATTTATAATTGTTTGTCTTTTAAATGATTTAATGTAATAAAGGGATATTTCTCTCAAAGAGGTTTTATGAATTTATTAGATTATTTTCATCTGTTCCAAAATCCATTGTCAGATTTTATGGTTAATTGTGGTTTATTTATTCTGATACAATATTACAAATAGTATTAATGGTTTCTTATAGGTTTGACTCTAGATGTCCTATTTTTATACCATTCATGGTTTATAGTTAAAGCACTAACATTTCATATGCCAGTTTTCATATGAATGTTTATATTATGTTTTACCCTTTTCATATAATGAATGTATTGGACTTAGTAAGTGATGGGTGGGGGCCTCTATAGCCTATTGATGTATCTTAAGGTCTCATGACACCAACTAATGTCTTGTAAAAAGTCCTTGATGATATAGTTAGTTATGGTCATGGTACAATGCCTTGACTATATGTCTATGATGTCCGACATTATGGATTACCTCATTATGATATTAGTTATTGAATGTTTATGTGATTATTTGACTAGTGGAATATCCATAAGAATGTTTAAATTGAATTATTTGATTTTTTTTACATACTACAGTGAATATTATGTTTAAAATAATTTTGTTTCTATTTAAGACCATTCCATAAAAGTTTACGGTTATTTATTTTATCTCCCACTATATTATTTCTCCTTACTGAGCATCTGAGAGCACCCCTTTGTTATGTTTTATTTTTCACTAGGATGGAAAGAAGTATATTATGATTGGCCTATTGGGATAGTCAAATGGATATGAGAGTTATCAATTTGGAAAATATGTTCTTTTTCATTTCAAGAAGTAATGTTAAACTTATGCTTGTATCTAGTGTTTCCAAGGCTACTGAACTAATCGGTCCTTTGGGATTTGACTTCTTGTCATCATGATAATGTAATGAAATAATTCTCTAACCCATGGAAACTGGGTTTTAGAAGTTACATAAAACATATAAAAATTAAACAATATAACCATTTAACATTTTTGTAATGAAAAAAATGATTTTCTTAAAAAAATAGAATGTTAAATATTTTCTACAATAAAGAACCAAATTTATTACCTTTTCAAGGAAGTTCTTTTTGATATATAGATTCATTAAAATATAATTAAAAATATAAGGAAAATATGTATTAAAATATATCCACCTAAATTAAACCACACTTAGTAATTTCTTGTCCTTTAGGAAAAAATTAAACATATTCATTAAATGGAATGAATGAATAATAATTCCCACAAAGTGATGATTTTTAATAAATTTGTTCCAATAAAGAATTCATCAAGTAAATATGTATGATTTCACACTCGAAAAGAAATGTTTTGGACAAAATAGGGTACCTGGTTTTACAATGATTATTGAATATTAGAATTTAGAATGATTTTGAACCAACTTACATATATTGTATTGTTTTTTTATATTTGTATCATTTATCCTTGGTGAACATACACACATCGTTTTGTAGTTCAGAATAATTAGACACACCTGATAGATTAGAAATGTGTTAATAAATAGTATAATAGAATTTAAATCATCCAACAACTCAAGAAATAAATATCTCTTCCAGAATTACAAGTTCATTTTCAATCCATTTGAATGTCGTTTTTAATATTGTTAAACCATTCAAGAAATAAATAATTCAGTTAAAATTATAAGTCATACACCAGATATTTCAAAAAAAATTACTCTTTTTTAAGAGAGTAATAAAAAATATATTTTACCTAATTTATTCTTTTATGAAAAAAAATTGACCACCTCACTGACAGTTAAAACACAACATTATCCCCAATGTTTAACTTCAATGTGGAAAAAAATTTAAATAAACTTTAGATTAAATAAATTTTCAATTTAATGTGATTTTTCAAGGCTCAATATAAGTACCAAACATCATATTTTCAACAAAAACGATCATTTTTAATATTCAGATAAGGGAAAGTTTTATCCATCTATCTACTACTTAAAACAATCAGTGTAGATACAATATTATCAGAAAATATGTGTGCCAAAACATTAATTTTGAAAAATTATTTTTTAGAAGCATAAAAATAATTAATAAAACCCATAATTTTAGCATAAAATGATAAAAAAATATGTAGTACATAGTCTATATTTTCTCATTATCCAAGGGTGTTTCCATATTTTTAAAATCATTATAAACTATTTAATTCACAGAAACAACAAGTGGTAGTTTTTATAAATATCAATTATTAAATGAAATATTTTTATGATTCTAAACAATATTTAAATTCTATTTCAAAATTATTTTCAATGAACTATATTATGAAAATTCTTTCTCCTATAGTATTTTAGCCTAGATTTTTTATATATTCCTATTTAAATGGATTAGAAGAAATATTCCCACACATAATTTATGAAAATTAGAAGATTTTAAATTATTATTAACATGAATTTTAACTTGATACCACTATCAAAGAATCACAAAAATTTTATTATTCATTTAAAAATTAATTAAAATAAAAAATATATTAGAATGAAAAATCCACTGATCGTTTCTTAATATTTCTTATTTATTTACCAAATAATCACTAACTTTAAGTCACTTCAAACTCCACTTGGAATCTCTCCTTCACGTTCCTAAAATGGTAGAATAGATATTCCATTGTATTTAATCATATTATGAGAAAAAATTAAACTTAGAAAATTGGGAGAGGATGTAGACCAAAAAATCCAAGATAATAATGATTTAATTGATGATGTAGTGTATAAGATGGTTATATTTTACAAAGGGAATTTATGTGATTAATTAAAGTTATAAATGTAATGAGTTATGAATGGGCTTAAAATAAATATTATATATATATAACATAAAAATGATTCTGGAATGATAATATATATCTTTTACTTTTCTTTATTCCAATATGATGAAAAAATGGAAGTAATATTAATGTGTATGTTTGACCTACCATCTCAATGAACAGTGTATTTTATTTCCTATCACTAATATTTTTAATTAATAAAAATACATATATAATTAATATATATGATATTTATATCATTTTTAAAATCTTGGACATGATGAAATCATGATATATATAAGATTACCGTTGATAATAATTTAAATCCAGTATGAAAATTAATGTAGTTATTACCCAAAACATAACTTTATTAATGAATTATTAATAAATAGTTAATATAAAGTCATAATTAAATAATATATGTTATTGTATATATCGATGTGTTTATGTTATATGTGTTTAATAATTTTATATTTTCTATACCTGATGTTTGAACATGTATGATGAGAGTTAGTATTTTAGGTAAGGGATTTACATCTCACATTTCAATTTTGTGAGACACATCCTATATTCACCATTCATTTATTCTAGGTGGTGAATATACTACCCATGAATTTAATATAAGATTATTATATATATGTTTTTTTATTTACACCCCCATTTGAGGATATCTCATTTATGGGGTTGTAGTTTCAATGTTACCGAAGTAGTAAGATAATTTTTTTACAATTTTTCTTCATTGAGAAACATGTTATGTAATGTACCTATATTATTTTAAAAGGTGTATATACTCCACCTATGACTTTTTATATCATGAATAAAATTTTTAAGGATATTTTTAGCTTCATTTATTTTTATTCTTTAATGGTTATTTTTATTCAACGTTACCAACGAGGTAAGAGATTTTTGTATCAATTGTATTTATTTCAGACACATGATATTTTTTGCACCAATACTATTTTAAAATATGTACTATTATTTGACATGTTATATCATGAATATCATTCTTTTTATTATATTTTATGCTTATTTTAATGTTTTTTATGGGTATTTTGATTCAAATTTCCCAAAGTCGTAAGAGTATTTCTATAATCTCGTCATTTATTGGGATTGCTTATGATAATTATTCATCGATGAAATATTATGATCCATATATATAGAATTTTAATAAATTTTATTATTAAATTAATATTCATGATATCTTCTAGAAATCTTTTATTTTTTTCATTATTTGGTACTTATGATAAATCAGAATGTCTTTTTAAGAATATCTGACCTTATTTCTCTATTCGATTGAAAACCCGTTTTATTGAAAAATCATCTAATATATAAATGTTTTAAAAAATGGTTTTAATTTTAATTTTATGCTAATTTAAAAGGAATTTTATTTTAATAATGTTTTTAAAAAAAATCATATAAAATGGTTTTCAAATATTCAATTATAATTTTTCCTGGTTATTTACAAACAATATGAGTTTGAAAATGTTTTTTGATATGAAAATGTATATTCAATGTGGAATGTATATTCTCATAAAGGAATATTTTTACTAATTTTAAAATATTAATTAATATGTTTTAATAGCGGATTTCATATAAAACTATTTTGTAAATTTTTTATATCACAACCAAATAATATTCATCGAAATGTTTCTTTCCTTAAGAAATTATCCATGTGATATTCCAAAATCCTTGTCTATCTAAGATGAAAGACATTTATATAGTTTATTATTTACTAGTGATATGATCTATGTACACCATTATTATTCATTATTTTAATGGTTTATGTTTAATATGAAAACTTATTTATGATACCCATTCACTTCCATGTGTTATAACATTGTGAAATTCTTATGAAACATGCTTCTTTTAATAAGTGTTTATAAGTTGGAATTATTATGAAACCTTTTTCTTTTAAAAAGGTTATGATATGATTAAATGTTTACGGTTTAAATTTCATTTCATGGGTTATAATATGATGCATTTGAAATCCCTCTATTTTTATGGGTCCTGATATGTGGAATATTTTATTATTTTGTGGCACATGTATGTATGATTTCATTACGTGAGAGGTGGGACCTATATCTCCCTAAGATGTATTAGGTAAGGATTTATATCTCATAATATATATATGGATATAATGTGGAGTGAACATTGTTTTTAAGTGACTTGGTTCACTAATATGGACATTATAGTGAACCATGAAAACTAAGATGGTTTGGGAGTGAACTCATTCCCCTAAGATATCCTTGGGGGTGAGCCTTTACAACTATGGAAATCATATTATATTTTTATGTGTTTTTTAAAATTACTTATATTATACCTATGTTATTCTAACAAGGATTATTCTATTTGATTTTTTATGGTTTGTTCCATATAAATTTCCTATCATTATTCCATGATTCTTGTCTATGAACTTTTATACGCAGGGTATAGTCTTAAAATATTATTCTTAGGCTCTAATAACCTTATATTTATATTATGATTACATATTTCATTTATTTACCCTTATTGAGCATCTGAACTCACCATTTTTTATGTTAAGTTTCCCCAAGTTATGAATAAAAGCATTAAGTAGGAGTACTAAAGGAGAAGATATTTTTGGGTAACAGTAATGATTGTTTTGAATACTAGAGGAATTTGTTCCATGTTTCCAAAGGTAATAAACTATGACAGGCCTAGGGAATTTCATTTAATGTATTGGATATTCATCAAAATATATATAACATCCATGTATGCTAATATTTGGTCATTATAATGTATCAGGTTTTCACTCAAATCACATAATAACAACACCCTAGGTGCACCTCCAAATATATGGAAGATATTATAATGGTCAGGTTTTTGAAAAAACATAGGTGGGATTTATTTCCCCCATAAAAATACAAGAGAAAAAAACCATGTGGTCTACTAAATACTCAGAATTCCTCCCTCCCGCCCAGGGGTTAACAAACCTATTTATAAAAATGATATCATTTTCTATTGTGGTACTTCTAAATTAGTTCATAAGAACATAGTACAATAAAAATACTACACAGAACATGCATACAAATAAAAAAAGACTAGAATCAAAAAATGTTCTGGAAAATTGCGAAATTAAACAAAAATATACTATATAAAAAAGGGAGAACAATAAATACCCTTATAGACAAAAAATGAATATTCTTTCTGGGAAATCCATATGAATAACTATTAACATCACTTATATTCCCACTCTACCCATCCATTAGGAACTTTAAAATAATACCCCCAATCCTTGAATTCAATTTCCTCTGAAAAAATATATCTTACAATACTATTTGATACATTAATAATCCATAGATATTGAATTTCCTGAAAAGAAACACCTAATGAGAGGCATGTCCGACATCGTTTCCATACATGGTGTAATCATATATATACTCTATAGGTAACCATAAACATTCCTAAAATAAGTAATAAATAATAAGTTGTATGTATAAATAATTATACACATTTACATATAAATAATAAAATATTTGAATAGAAAAATAAAAATCATAGCTTGAAAATGGTAGTAAGAGTATAACAAATATATATTACAACCATATCCAAGAGGATTCATACCTATCCATACCAAATTTTTGAAAGCTGAATATCGATGTAGGGATGGAGGTATGGAAATCATGTAGTCCATCTCATCTAGCATAGTGGTAGGTTAATTCTTAACCCCATACCACCCAAATGCAACACAATATCAGGTCCTTATCCAATCCCATTGAAATCAGAATGTGCCAATAAATTATGGGCTTCAACCCATCCCACCGTCTTGAGAAAGGTTACAAATAGTTTGAAATCAAGTAATCATTCAATGAGATGTACAAGTCTATTAATGTCTAGTAGACCAGGATAATGAATTTATATTGGAAGATAATAAATATAAAAACAAAATAATATTATCAAGCTCATAAACAATCAAATATTTTCTATGATCAATAACAAATCATCTATAATAAACCACATTCTCATCTCACTAGTATAAGTAACTGTTATCAAATAACCATATATGTTGGCGATGTCGTAATATCAATGGAATATACATACACATAATATAAATCATATATAAAATCATATTGATGAACTCATGTTTATATTTTTTTAATGAACTAAAAATATATATTTGTTTATTGAATTATATGTTTTATAAGGAATCAATGTGGTGCAACATTCCAAGTCCATAATCAGGAATAAAATTATGATTCTAATTTTTTCTTTTAAATCGAAGAATAATATAATTTTATCATTATATGGATATTATCTTGAGTTTATCATGGTTGCGGGTTAAGTAAGTTATTGGTAGAAACCAATAAATTCTTGTTCAAACCTTATGGAATGAATAATGATAAAATTATTAAGTTTAAATATCTAACACACAAGTTGATGTTATATTTACAGAAATACTTATTTTGTAAAGTTATTTAATAAAAAATGCATAGTTATGGTGACACATCAATTTATATATATTATTTTTACGTCTTTTTTATTATTGATAATTTTTACACCTAAAAATACATTTTCTTCCTTTATTTTTAAATCTAAACATTATTAAAAATGAAAAGGTTATGTTTCTAAATAGATAATTAGTGATATAAAATCATGGAATTAGTTCATGAATAATTATTAATGAAATAAAAATATCATATAGTATGCGGAAAATATGATAATTTTTTAAAAAATATATATTTTATTTAAAAAAATCTCTGGTTGAGATGTCCTTGAACATTTATGGTACATTAATCCATTCCAACTATTTAACCCCATTTCCATATCTATATTGATGAAACACCTAACTGATGTTATGTTTAGATCAATAAAATATAACCCATTTTGGTTTTCATGTAATTAAATGATCTTTCATAGTTTAAAATTATAAATAGTAATGATATGTATACTTATAAATATATAACCCCAATAAATGAACTATAATCTTATAGGACCCATTATATTTTTTAAAATAATAAAATTGAACAGATATATTAGATCACAAAATATCATGTATATCCTCTTGATTATGATTTTAACCATAAAAAATAATAATTTTAAAAGTATATATCCAATAATAGAATAATTCAAGATATGAGAGAAGTAAATACAAAAAACATACTCAAGACATGGATAATTTTATTTATTCTAATGGCTCAATAATATAAAAACATAATTTTCACAAGATGTAATAAAATTGCTTCAAAATAGAGTAAATAGACATCCAATATATGTATATATGTACAGATCTAAAACATGATTTTATGGGAAATAAATTGTTACATGAAATTATTATATGAATAGTATTCATTTATAATTCTAAAAATCATTAGGCACATTCTACAAAAACATGAAAATTCCTTAAATAGATGACAAACCCAACAATAATATTTACCAATATTTAACCATTCTGATGATCACTAAATCACACACATAATACCATTGAGAATATTTTATGTAACATACCACACCACTATATAACTCTTTCATTTATTATAAGCATTAACTAGGAATTAACCATGCTTAAATTGACGATAAGAGTGGATAAAGAAGAACCCATAGAGAAAAAAATAGAATTACATTGTTTCTTGAGAGAAATTAGATTGAAGGGGGATGATGAAGAACAAAAGTAATGTGTTATGATGAATAAAATAAGATTTTATATAATAAATTATGACATGGGCCTACCATATACCCATTGGAGTGAAACGTGGAATTGGGTTTCATGACATGTTCACTCACTTATATACCAATCCCACAAGGTACTTGGTATCATCAATAGCCAAGTTATACAGCTGACACACCCTTATATACTTCCCAAACCAATGAATGTCCAAAAAAGAATCTAAACCATAACTAAAACACACCTTGAATTTAATCCTAAAATCCTATAATTCCCATATAAATTAAAAAATTGAAAATGGACACACTTCATGAAACAAAAATTACTAATTTATTTACCCTTAGTCACCTTAATCACAATTTATTTACAAAAATTAGCATAAAATTCAATCACCAAGGACATTGTACATTACAACCTGGGTCACCCATTTTAAAAATGTACACATAGGGTTATTACATAACTGATTTGGAGACCATAGGTACATGGTGGAATTGGTAGTGTCCTTAAATAACATGGGGCCTCATAAACCTGCTATTATGGGTTTATTGTGTTAATAATGATGAATTAGATACCCATTACAAGATGAATGGGTACTCAATATTATTGTTTTATGGTTTTCTATAGAGGGTGGAGGTTAGTCATTATACCCTCCTCCATTTAATCCCCCTTTAAGGTCTTCCATGTTTGTTCTGCTAAACTAGAGGGAGTTACACCCTCTCCCTTCCACTTCTCCCACTCTTGGACTCCATAGATCTAGTATGGATTCAAAATATTTTTCTATGAAAAAGGGTTGAATTATTTTTATTTCATCCACTATTGATATTTAATCGTATTCTCTAGGATTTTAACGTCATCCTGGATATGATTCATGTTATATTTCATTGAAACATAGTAAAATTTGACCATTTTGATATGGATTTATGGTCAGATGGATTCAGGTTTTCAAAAAGAGGAGGAATTCCAACCATTCATTTGAATTTAATTAGAGGTTTATCTAGTGGAGGATTTATTTATATGGTTTCAAAAATATTTGTTTATAATTAGATACTTAGTCGGTATTATATAATGGGGATTTTATTTGTATTAGTGTTTTTCACAATTATTGGTCGTTGGTATGAAATTTCTTGAGGATTCATTAATGGGATGCCTCTTGGTGACATTTCGGAAATTATGCCTCATTGTGTTAAATTGAATAATTTATTATAAATAATTATAATTAATTGATTATACCATGAGCTTTGGTAAATGATCTCAGAAGTGTGGAAATACATGATTCATGGATTGCCGAACCTGGTTAGGGATGGTAACTCTATTTCAGGGGTAGATTTTCCCTTGAATACTTAACAATATGTGATTTATCAACTGTATTATATCTTTGTACCATTGGTTTAGGCTAAATTAATCTATTAAGTGTTCATTTAGGTATAGAATAGTGGGGTAGATTTTTTAAAATACATTAGTAGTGGTTTTAGTTCCCCTGACATGACTTGGGACTTAGGATATTTCTGACGGATATGCCTCCAAGGTGGAATGATCTCTAAAAAGAAAATATTGGGTCCTCAAGTGGTATTGTATTATGAGATATGTTATTGTTGGAATGGGGTTAACCCTAATCCATTAGATAATGGTATTCCATGTGTTTATCTATTAAGTAATGAACTAGTTGGTTTTAGCCTTGGAAATTTTATAGGATAAGTTATTGGAGTATAAGTGGAACCCTGATTCTCTTTATGTGATATTGGTGAGGTGATAAAAACATAACTCATAGTCCTTGGTATGATATTAGGTCGAGGATATCAATGTTTTAGGAGAATAAAACAGGTTATTTGATCTATTTTAGTATCCATGGTTTCACATGGTGGAAGATAAATGATGGAATGGTCTCCCTTAATAATGGGGATCCCAAGGGACCTGAATAGGATAATGAGTGGATTATATCTACTTACTGGGAATCGATGTGATTCTTGCATAGTGTTAAATGAAGAATTAATTTGTGTATAAATATTTTTATTTGGTTGGATTTCATTTGGTATTAGTTTATTGGAATATCTTGGGTAGGGATTAGGTAATTGTGAGAGAACATGGGCATTTGATGGGTATTTACCTTTTGTTAGGGAAGAGGTAGATATTTAAATTTATTTACTTATGTCTCTATAGGGTGGTTTATAACATATTTTTGAGGCTTTTTATTTTTATGTTTCCAGGTATGACCCTTAGGTTAGGTAGTATTTTTTGTCTGGAATCAGGTCCATGATTGATTAGTAGTTGTATATAGCTACAATTTAGGTTGATGTTTGTGGATGAAGAGATTGGTAATGGTGGTTTATGTTTATTTTTATTTGTTACCGTCTAGTGGAGTGTTGTTTGGGTATATATATATATATATGGGTAGATAAGGTATTTCCTATGCATTCAATATTCTGTAAACATATTTTTTATTATTCATTGTTTATATTTTTTAATAGTGATGAGTCGTCATATTGAGTTAGACCATCAGGGTATGACATATTATGCGAGAAATGGTTTGAAAACTAATTTTGATTTATAGGGTGGAAGCATGAGACATGATGTGAGACATGGTATGAGACCTCACCCTGTGTTAGAGGGTCGATGTGTGAGACACGGTATGAGAGAAATCCTAGAGTGAGAGGATGGAGGAATGAATCACGGCGTGATATGTAGTATGATACCTCAAATATTGTGAGAGGATAGTGGTATGAGACCTATTCTAATGTGGGAGGGTGGGGGTATAAGATATGTGGTGAAATTTGCAATGGAACCAATCCATGTGTTAGAAGGAGGCTATGTGTCATTGGATTTGAGTTGAGTACTCAATACATGACCCTTCCTTAACTGAGAGTGTATTGGCCAAGACGTTGATGTTTGTATCCTCCCCGGGTGATGTGACATAGGGTTATGATACATGAAATATGATATTTTACTAGAATCAGCCAAAATAGGTAGGTTTAGATGTCTATTATACTTTGTTACAACATGGTTTCCTAGAAATATTGCTTGCATATTGTTTCCTTTTATGTAAATAATTTTCATGTACATTAATAAAATATATATAATGTAATATATTAGGGGAACATTTTGAGAAACTACTGAGTTATATTCTTACACTCTACGTGGTAACCACAATGGATGTATAAAAATTGTTATTTCCTTCCATGTTGTATGATATATGGAGTATCTATCTAGAGTAGTTGGGTATATTATAAAAGGGTCTAAGGGGGTGAATTAGGTATTATAGATTGTTCTTCCTTAGGATTTAATATTTGTATTTGTATTTTTTTTCTATGTAGGAAACCCCTAAAAAATTTATCTTCTATTAACATGATTATCACCATCATCATAGAATGATATATTTTATTGATATTTATGATTTACCTTCAGTTTTAAGTCATTATACAAACTATGAGGTGATTTGAAATTTATATTATTTATCCATTAGAACATATGATGATATAAAATTTATAGTCTCCTCCTAAATGGATATACACTTTAAATTCTAGTCAGTAACCTCTAGAATATATAAAGTTCACCTGTCCTCATGTGGAAACCCCCATTTGGGTTTCATTTGGGTGATTTTGAATAGAGAATTACAAAAACAAATCATATAAATGGTCTTTTTTTCAATATTTGGGACAAGTAATTAGGGAAAGGATGTTATTAAACCTTTACATGGATATTATGCTTGGGTATAGTGAACCCATGTATTAAAAATTTCTAAGATATCAATGATGTTATTTTTTCCATTCTTTTTCACTATTATGATGGAGGTGTTGATTTAGGTATCAAATTCATGGCATGATTGTTATTCAATTATTTAAAATTTTCCAAGAGTGTAAAAATAGGGTTTGTGTTCATGAATCATTCATAAAAATGTATGTATCTAAGACATAAACATGACTTCTTAAGTATATGAAATGTTATTGAAAAGTGGGAGTGAATTTAAAAAATCATTAAAAAATATTTCTTTGAAAATATTGGGTAAATTAGAGCTAATTAAATAGATTTTCAATAATAACTTATTAATTATTTTCCAAAATAAATTATTTGTGGAAGCTTAATAATTGAGATCATTGTGCTGATTTATAGTTTTTTTATTTTCATGTTTTCAACCTTCAAATTATGCTCAGGTTAGAAAATATTCATATAGTGGGTATGTATGGTGAATTAGAGGCCTTCTATAGGGATCTGTGTATGTGTTCAATGATATGTTTTTCCATCATGAAATATATTCGTGATTTTGGGATTCTTTAGTGGGTCAATATGTTTGGTATTATTACCATGATATGGTGATATGTGTGAATATTCCTCTACAATACATGAATCAAATGGCACATTAATCACATTATTTAAATCATAGATTGCATAAATATTCACACATACCAATTACCATGTGGTGTAGGGTCTCAGAGAGTAGATAAATAAACATCATAGTTTTATATACGTGAAAACAATTTTCCACAATCATTATCATCTATACACTTTACTACATAACTCAATTGACATATTTATCTTCATAAACTTCTTAATGGAATCATAAAAAATGGGTGAGTTCAAATGCCCATAAAGGGAAAAAATATCACTAATTATTATATCATAATCAAGAAGGAGATCATCATAAACAAGTAAATATATTATTAAAAGTGCATAAGACTGTATATGTCAATCATAAAAATGGTAACGAAGAAGAAGATCATAAATATAATGTTATCTATGTAAAAAAGATAAAAATTAGCTCCAAATAAATATAAAAAACATGTTATTATAACATAAAATCTCATAATAATTTTAAAAATTATTTTAATAATAAAATTGTGGTATAACGTGGTCAAAAACCATGAAAATTGGGCACAATAATAAAATGATATTTCTTATCATTGTGAACCTGTCTTTCTACCAAACTGTTCACTGATAAAATTGTGATTAGATCTTAACGTCTTCACACTCACCCTTTCAAAATCAAGAGACTTGGTACCCTGTTAACATGTATAATTGGGAGTAGGGTTTGACTCCACCACAATCACCCTTTGTAACCATTTTGGATATTTAAATTTTCTATAAATAAAATTCAGTGTAGATATTAATGACCTCACACTTACCCTTTATGAACATGACACTCTCTAAATAGTGCACATGTAAAATTGCGAGTAGATGTTAGTGCCTTATCCCTCACCCTTTCTTATCCTAGAAACTCAATAAACTGTTAACATAAAAATTCAATCTCAGTAGATATAATCCCTTACACAGTGAATCAGGGAGATATATAGGTCCAAACTATTATATAATCTATTTATTTGTGTGCCAAACTAAAATAAAACATTTATCTTCTCATAAAGAACCTATGAGAAAGGAATTAATTTTTTAAAACATTAAAAAACTCACTTACCATAAACATAAAAAACATTGAATATAAAAACATTCATTTTCCCAATTATATAATGTTACAAAAACATATAAATGGTGATAAAAAAAATCTATTCATGAAAGACTTATGTTGTAAATATAGGTGAATATACAAAATTTTGAGAAAATAATTTCCAAATATATATGAAAAAACGGCTTTCAATAATATTTTATTGTGATGTTAAAGTCAAGACCTGTGAAAACCATAAAATAATGGGTTTCGAATAAAATATCCTTTTAAATACATAAATTTTTACCCCAAAAGGAAATGAAAATAAATTGAAATATCTTACTTTTAAAAAGTAATATTAAATAATAGAACCATGAAAAACACATAACCTATAGAATAGAAAAATTGAATATACATTGAAAACAATTTTATTTGAATATAATATTTAATAATATATAATTTTCAATGAAAAAATTATATAAATATAATATTTAGAGTGAATTTTAGGTGTATAATATTTTGAAAATATGTAAATGCCTTTTAATAAATTTGGAATATCTATATTGAAAATCAACATATTTACAAAGGATTGTGAAATTTTATGAAAGAAATCAAAAAATGATCGTTTGAGAATTTTTTTATTTTATATTAGGTAAAAGAGAAAATTTGTAAGATGTAAATTCAAGGACATGGAAGAAAATTCCATTAATATAATTGGGAATTATTTTTAAAAAATGATTCTTAACAAAACAATAAAGTTATCAAGGAAAGAGATTTTGGTCTGAATAATTATTTTCACTGAAAATAATTTTAAAATAAAATATAAAATAATCATATATTATAATATATAAGTCATTAAATATTGTTTTCATGTAATTGTTATCATAACCCAAAGAAATGGTTTGAGTCATGAAAACCCTATACAACATTATTATTATTTTTATCAAAACTACATGAGTGGTATGACCTTAAAAATAAAATTTAATAATATCAAATATAGTATAATCATGTTAAAACATTAAAACATTTTATTATTTAAACCAATGTAAAGGAAACCTGGTTTAAACCTTATACATTTCTCAAGGGATTTATATTTGAGACAAAAAAACCGTTACATTATTGGTATCATACGAATCAAAAGTAAAATAGAGGGTTAAAATGAAGTAGAAATTAAAATATAATTTACGTAATCATAATTATCACAAATTAATGAAATAGTGATGTATATATATAATATTAATATGAAACAAATGTAAAACATGAAATCGCATTTTAACAAAATTGAACATGAGACAACACTTACCTTTTTTCCATACATAGTTGATGACACTATATCATCATATAATACAAAAAAATTCACCTAATTCAAATATTTATTAACCCACTTCTTATATTTTTCATTTTACATTACCCATTTAGAATTATTTATTATGGCTATATTGGTTAGTAATAACATATTTAAACCATATTATCTTACTATCTGTAACTATTTTCACACATTTTATAATGATGATGTAGTTACCCCTAATTTGACAAAAATATTATAATTTAAATTTAATTTAATTGACTATAATATATGACTTATATTTATTTATAAATCCAATTATTATTCCATAAATATTTTAATTATAATGTTGGAAAAAAGGAATTGATGTTGGATTATTTTCATTATTTCTGGGAAAAATGTAATATTTCAATAATAAGTTAAATAAATAATATAATATTTTTCTAAAAATATACCAATGATTAATTCATTTTTACATTCAATTATTTTATTTCTTATTTTCCATAGTGATCCTCAATCTTAATTTAATGCATTGTTCATGTAGGTGGTTAATCTCACGCAAACATGAACACGCATTATCTAGATTATTGAATATGTTTGAGGTTGTGATTATTTTAACAAAATATATTTATAATATGATGATGAATATGTTATTATTTTTTATGATATTAAACTAGATTTTATGTTGTCTTTAAAATGACTGAAAACTATCATAAAACGATAAATAATTCTTTGTAGAGATGTTAATCTGTGCGTATGCACCATTGACATCCCTTTGTTTTTATAAGTAGATTTAAATGAATAAAATAGGGTTGTAAAATTAATATAATAGAGTCTCAGTATAATAAGGGTATTATATTAGTCATATTATTTTAGTGATATTATATTTTTAAAATTAATATTATGATAAAAACAATAATTAGGATATAACACATATATCGGAAACTTGATCATTCCTTGGAATTCCCCATGATATGTTATAGGATTAGGCTAACAATGATGGACTAGGAGAATATGTTAGTGGGATAGTTATATAGGGAGAGTAATTAAATATCACTTCACGGTAAAAAAATATATTTTAATTTAACCTTGAAATAGTGAAGGTGACAACCATTTATAAGAGAAAAAAGGGATCTTTTATAAACACAAACCATTTTTTAATAACTCCCTTACACTATTCAATGTTAAATGGATAAAAATTTGAAAAAGTGGTGTATATGAAAACATTAATTCTAAAATAATCTCAATAAAATATTTAAAACTTTTTTGTAGATTTTCATTTAGTACAACTCCTTTTAAAACTTTTACTTATTATTAGGGTAACTATTTTTTAAGATTAATAATTAATTTTGTATCTAAAATTAATATTGACCATAATAACTAATTTTTACTTTCTGATTTTATATTTTAAAATATTTTTTTATATCAAATTGAAAAACGATTGAAATATTAATTTTAAAATTAAAAAACCTAAACATGTATAAAAAGATTTTTGGAAATTTATTTATTTAGAAGTAAAATTATATATCAGATAAAATTAACAATACTACTAATTTGAATAAAATAAATTCATTTATTTTAAATTTCATAAATTTTATGACTCATTTTAGGAAATCCACAACCAAATATCACATTAAAAATACATCATTCAAAGAGAATATCAATTTTTGTTAAACATACATTTTTATGATGTTATAAAATTGATAGAAATAATGTTAACAATATAAAATAATATATTATAATGAATAATTGTATTCATTCAATACATAATTTTTTTCTTAATTTTTTTTAAAATTCTATGATACACTAACATAGTGATTTTTTATAAAAATTATATTATTTTTCAAAAACTATATTTTAAAGTAATTTTTTTTGACATAAAAAAATAAAAACTTTATTCTGAGTATATTTTAATGAGAGGTGTAAAAAAATAAATTTATTTTATTAAATTTTTATTTTATGAATTTTTACATTAATATTTTTAAATAAGGTAAATTATAAAGGATATAGTTTTTATTAAAAGATTTTTCAATATTAATTCATATTTATTATTTATCCTCAAAATATAATAGATATTAATGGGTTTCCATATTATTGTTTATTATAGATTTATTTATAATGAATTCTTACTATGTTGCGGTATTTTCTACATTGGGTATAATGTCTGACACAAGTTATATAACCTAGTTTATTGTCTAAAAGATCTAAAATCATAGGTTTTTACCATGTGCCTCATTATAATTAGGTTCAATTTATTGCCAAGAATATGTTATGGATAAGATTATTTGGGAGGTTGGTAATGGAAGTCACGTATGAGTAATTTGGACCTCATTTTCTTGAGGTATGAATGTTGTTTCTTTTCAAATTAGATGCATATTTAGATGCATCCTTGGATGAAGGGATCATGGTTAAATATTGGGTTCTAGATAATTAATGAGTATATAATGGGATTAGGTTTTTATTTTAGTTATGAATTTTCTATTGTATGTTTGTGTAGGAAGAATCAACAATTATTTAGGATGGTATTGTTTGTCTCCTAGTAATTAATAAGTTGTGTTTGGCATGTGGTTTCTATTAGAAACCCAACATATAGTTTTTTATTTGTTTGGTACTAGTTGATATGGCTTGGGGTTATGAAATCCATGTACAATATGGTAATTTAAAGGAGGGGTGATAAAGAATTCTCTAAGAAATTATCTTTTGTAATAACGATAGTTCCTAACTGGTAGTGGTTTGAAGAACCATGTGATTTTAGATGGGTTCTGTTCCAATGGGAATGGATTGGTCAATGAATGTTTATAAATTTTCTTAGTGTGGTGGAATCAATGTGTATGTAATTGAAATTTTTTTCTCTTGTAACATTAATGTTATTGGAGGACAACTATAATGGGTAGTTCCTTTGTGAAACTACCTAAGGAGAGGAACTATTGGGAACCTTCAGAACTCTCAATGGTGGGTTCAAAATGATAGGGAAGAGAGTTTATGGTTTTTGACTCCATGTAAATATATCCATGCTCACAGAGGATTAAGATATGACCATAAGAATCATGGTTAAATCTACAATTGTGTAGATTTATTTGGTATATATGAGGTGGTCATAAAAATGGTTTAATAATAGGATGTTCGGATTTTAGGTGGTGGAGTGCTATCATTTGATAATGGATATAGGGAATTCATAATGATGTGGATTTAATTCAATGGATGTGTTTATTATTCCATTTAAAAGACATATTTTTTATAGAATCAGGCATTCTTATGGGATGTGAGAAAGTTGATTGGAATTTCTACAGTGAGTTTACATAGGTTTTGTGAATGAAGCATGCGAAACCTTAGGGGATAAAGCATGTTTTTATTGTTGTCATGTCCAAGGATTGGATGGATTGAGAGTGGGAAATTGAGGCTCGTTGTATTTTGGGGGACCTACATGTAGGAGTCATAGGTGAAGGTTTTTTAGTTTTAAGATGAAAGTATCACATGAATAAGATCTTATCTGGATCATTGTGTCATGGAATGGTTATATCGAAGGGGTATTAGTATGAAGAATCATGTATTGGGGAACATCCCACCAGTTTATGGCATGCTACCTTCACATAATGTGGGTGGGGATCAAAATATGAATCTAAGAAGATGTTCAGTTTGGATGGAAGACTGGTGAATTCAATGATTATTGGGATGAAGGTATCCTAAAATATTTTGTGTTCATGGCCATAGATAGATCTGGTGTTTCTTGTATAGAAGTGGTTTCCATAATAACATTAATTAACTAAAATGAGGTGTGTTTTGTTATATGAGTTATTTTAAGATCATGTGTTTCATGATTTCATTTTATAAATTCATTATATTGTGAACTGAGGCATGGTGGATTAGTGTTGTTTTGATGAAATTAGTGCATTAAGGATTCAATGAGCATTATTGTGCATAATTGTGTATAATAAAAAGTTTTTCTCCATATATATTATATTCAAATAATGAAGAATGTGTTTATGGGGAAAATCTAATTTTACATAGATAACATCTTGTCATGTTAGATAAAGCATAAATGTAGTGCATATATGATAAGTAAGAACCATGAAATTTTTTGATGCCCAATTCTAATTGTCGGGTTTAGTAATAGGAGATCTTCATGGATACTTATTGGGGACAAGAATCACAATAGAAGAGAGTTTTTATTGAACCATTAATTTATGAGTCAAAATTCCAAGGGGAAATTGAATTTTTAGAACTAATGTAAAAATATTTTTCTGATATGAAATTAATAATATAATATGAATAGTCGAGACATTTTTAAAGGATTTTATTTGATGTCTTACTAACGTTTTAGGTGTTATAATTGGTTTATATAATGGTACTAAGGTAATCCCTACTGAAAATGTATAATTTTTTTTGTTGGGAACCCTATTAAAAGAAACTGAGTACTAGGTGGTCGAAAAAATGTCCTTTCACTATACAGATTCCCATTGGTAAAATGGTGGGGGTGTAATAGGTGGATGATGGAGAACTATGAACATGGTATGGGAAATCCAAGAACCTAGTAGTGTTAGTTTTGATATTTCTTATGAGGGGTAAGAATGTACATTCTTTCCTCCACTATTCAAACCCCCTATGGTGTTTTCCTTGTATAGCCTGAAAAAATAGAGGGAGTAGTACACTTTCCATTCCCCTTCTCACTCCAATTCCCTACATGGATCAATGGTGTTTTTAGAACATTTATATGAAATAGAGGTAAATATTTCTCCTTCTTTCTGGATTTTTTTTCTCTAGGAATTTATAATTTATAATTTTTATTGGATAGCATTTATATTTTTTTTACAAAAAAAGGGTAAAATATGACTAATATTTTACGGAATCGTGGGTTTATGTCTCATATACATCAAAAGAGGGGTAATTCCACCTGTTTCTCCCTACTTCATTCAAGGTACATCAATATTTGTATTTATCCTAGGGTTTCTCCCAAATTATCCCTGAATTTTTTATTGATTAGGTACCATATAATGGGGTTTTTTATTCATATGTGTTTAGGTTGAAGGCCATGGGTAATTGGTGTGCCATTTCTCAAGGATTTCATTGTGAATGTTATTCAATTATATTTCAATGATTATGACTAATTCAATTGAATATAATAATTAATTATAAATATTTATAATTAAATTTAATATTTAATGGGTTTTGAGATTGGGGATTATAAGAATGTAGATTGTTGTTGTGCGTTAAATCCTTAAACCCACAAAGGATGAATAAAAACATGATGACAATAAATAAAATATCACATCGCAATGGATTGAGGCACCACATGATATCTATCCACCCACACAAGATGATGATGGGAACACTATGGTTACAACAACCTCCTGTACGAACCAATGAAGAGATGACCATGAGATCATCATGGTCCATGTGGGATAGTAATGATCATACTATGAAAAGGCCTATTCACTATGTGGTATATCAATCATGCATGCTGCAATTGAAGAACCATCTATGAGATTGAACTTAGTTGTGGGAGACTCTTGAAAATAGACACATGGTGAAGAGAATTCAACATTTCACACTCCCAATAGAATGACCAACCATCTAAAAAGTTTGTTTACTATGTTCATACCTACAACTACCTAGGATTACATTATATAGATAAATAAAAGAGGAAGGAAAAGGTAGAAAAATAGAGAATGAGATCAAATAATTTATCACTTGAGGTCTCACAGAACCCTCTAGGTAACTCTTCAACCTTTTAAAAATAGGTGTAAAAGCATGCTATGTTATTCCTTGTAGGAATTATATGCCAATAGAGATTGTATGAAATCGTATTTTTTTTTATATCTCATGTTTTACACACACTCTCTAAAAATTATAACTATGTGATCGTTTTCACCAAAATCTATAACATGGAGGAACCTCCTTCTCAAGATAGCCAAGTTGATTTAACTCCAACAAATTGTCCCATAGGATCATCCCTATATGAAAATACCTTCTTTATAGACCAGTTTCTTTCACCTTTTTACTAAGTGACTCAATCCCCTATACGTGCCTATCAAGTGGTTTAGCCTTTTCCTGGTGCATCCTATCCCATCTTCCTACCAATTAATTCATTTAGATAATTCAATCATCATATAGTATAACTTTAATTAATATTAAAAATTAGAGTGGGTAAGACCTATCTCGTATTATATTATCCACAAAAAATCTTTTTATGAGAAAAAAATATCAAAAAAACTATTTTGGTTTGCTTCTTCCATGGCCAAATCATCAAAAATTCCAAATCAAGAACTCCTCAAAATTCACACAACATAAATGTTAAGGGTATGCACATCAATGTTGAATCCATAGATAGTGTATTTAATTAATAATAGGAGGTTTAAAAGTTATCATCATTTGTTGGTAGATACCTCATGGTGACAAAAATCATGGATTACCTTTATAATAAGTGTCCCTACTAGGATGACATTAGAGAGGTTTATCCTATATAAACATACTCATCATTTATCTTAACTACAATCAATAATAAATGTTATAAAATGCTTAATGTTTTGGTATAAAACCCTTGATAAATTCCATTGATGATTTCAGAACATGGAGATGACAATAAGTTACGAACACCCATATAAATTTATTATAAATTCATTCATAGCCCCCCTTATCCTCTTTTAATTCCGATGAAATATGTAGAACATATAATTAGGTGAAATTCCAAATAATGGAATCGTTAGTGGAAAATAAAATAGTTCACCAAATGATTCATTCTTCCATTAGGTGGCCCCTATTTTGTAAGCTCAAACTAATTTTCATGGGGTCGTATTCTCCATAACGGTCTCCATAAAGTGATATATCTCCTATAATAACTAATCTTTTAAAGGGATATATTATAAGAGGTCAATATAAAATGGAAGCCCAAATTCCTAGGACCAATTCAATACACTTTTTCCACATTCATGATACATAATCACCTACCACATGGTTTAAAATTTTATGGTATTGTCTTAACACATGAATCTTATTTATGAAATTCAAAAAAATGGGATTTGATTATTGTTAATCCCGATATGTATGAAACCTTTTTATTTTCAAACCCATAATCAACTATTATATCCATATTTAAATGGTCGTATTCATTATCATGACACTTACATCCCTTATCATCGGTCCATATTCTATGAAAAATAGATCATCCTCTTAATAAGTCTATATTCCCTGGTTAACCATCCCCTTAATACTATATTCTTAATGAGGTTGTATGATTCTCAATTGGTCTTATCTATATGACCATACTCAACTATCTTTTCAGCCCATATTCCCTAGAAAATCATGCCTCCACCCAAAGGGAAATATTTAATTTGGGTGATAATTAAATCTATATTCATAGGGCCATATTCCAATTAAAACAAACCAAAAAGGGCCACTAATTCATAAGCCTCACACTTCTATTTTTTAATAACCTTTCAACAGGTATTCAACGGGTTGTTGTTGTATGACCATAATAGATAACAGATTTTTCCTTATCATATGACCAAATAAGAATAACATGTCTCATTAAAAAACACCAAACTAAATGTGTTCGGATTACCTTTAGAAGAATATATACGAAACCATTTCAATGGTATAAATCCTAATACCATAAATAATTACCAACTTCATAAATGGTGATAAACTATGGAGTGCCATGTTTTGTGGTTTTAGACTATAACACCATTTACTGAACTTCAATATCTTATAAAAACGATATGGGTAATATATGATATATTTAGATGCATCGATTGATGGAGAACCTATGGTACAAAAATATATTCATTTTTATGGGAGACCAGTGATATGTAATGGATATTTACATCAATTATTGGTTTTATCCCAATGTTAGTAAATGAATAAAAAATTTCATAATGTTATTTTTGAAGGATTCTCCAATATAAGTCAATTCTATGAGATTAATTGTGTTGGATGATATAGGAACATAAAATTTATATATGATCTCAACATAACATCCTCTCAACCAATGTGCATTCCAAGGTGTCATTGGAATTTCCTAGCAATTAGCTACAATTGAAAGCAAGTCTTCACCAACTCAAACACTGTTATAGAGTCATATCCAAGGATCCATTAGAATTTTTTTTAAGATGGACATGAATTAAATGTGATAACCGAAAAATTATGTTACCATATGTAGCATTAATTTTAATTCCAAACCATAAATTATTATTTCATAAATAATAATAATGATCCCGATGTGAATCCTTCAGCAAATAAATTAATCAAATGGTTTTTATCTTAGTTGCGATGTAACAATGATGTGATTTCTAGTTTTTTCAAGTATTTTGAATAATTTACTTGTTTTATATCCCTTTGATCAAAATACAATATAATTATAAACTATTATAACTATTCCTCTATCGCTGCTGAGGTAGTGGATTCATCAACTAGGTGGACATTTTCCCCAATATAACACCTTCAATAAAAGACGAGGAATGATCCTGTTAGTGCATAAAACCTAATAGTTTTTATCCATACCTTGGAGGAATCATGTTGGTGACTCTACGAGGTCAATCCCTTGGTTCCCCTTGTTGATAAATGAATAACGTAGAAAATAAGATTGTGGCACACGCTATTTCCTTCATCTACTTTGATAGATTTTCTCTAGGGTGGAACTTTTCGTACCTCCCTTATCATAGTGAGGGGGGAAGAAGATGTTTCCTATGATATGGTAGCCGTAAAAAAGATACAAAAATGTCCCACCATTATCTTTTATCCCCCCAATATTTCCTAGCATCTACTACATTTGATTATATTAGAGAGGCTTCTAGGGAACCCTTCCCCTAGTCACTCGGGCTAGGGTATCTAGAAGGAGGTCCCATATGGGGTAGCCAACTCATTAACATGATAAGTACATACATATACTCATACCATAGGAAGAGGATCAATATTATACCATGATGAGGATAATGAATCGGGATCAGATTCCTCATCATGTAGAATAGGTTTTCTTGTATTCCCATAAATCATTTGGAGGAAATATTTGGAGTATCCAAAATCCAACATAAATCATTTGGAGGAAATATTTGGAGTATCCAAAATCCAACAAAGGGTGGGATTATATTTCCTCCCTCAAATTTGATGCATGACAACATATTATGTTGGTGAATATAAGATCCAATTGGACTCATATTCACTATCAATTCCAAGATTATCCTTATATCCATACTCCTATTATATAATTAGACCAATATATAATGACGATTATAGAGGGGTAGGATCATATCTTGTCCCATACCCGGTACAGTTGACAACATATCATTGTAGTAGTGGTAAAAGACTATCATCGGCATATCCAAATGGTCAAAAGGAGAAAAAATTATATAACTTCCCACAATAGTAGTAGAACTCATCAATGTACAACATGATATAACACATAATGGGATCATATTCTCACAGAAAATCGAGGTGATCAATAAAGTATCCGAAAAAATAATGAAGATTCCAGATCATGTCCCCATTTCCATTATTTTTTATTTTAATACTATGGTATCCACATTAGTGAAAATGTATATTTTTTATTATATCATTTGATATAATTGAATATTTATGGTAATCACTCCAGATTTATCTCATTTATTTTATCATATGAGTGAGAATCAAAAACATACTCTAGAAAGAACACAAGAGTAGGCATATATTCTTTCCCTTGCATATAGAGTCCATATTTGGTGGAATCTGTCAATGGAAAGTCATTAATTACCTCCCCCATCTAGGAGGCCAATCATCATATATCTATGGTTCCTAATGCTCAAAAATAATCTCATTTTACCACTTCTTCCAATAATTTCATGGTGTGTCACAATATCCCACTAGATGCTTAAAAAATTTATCAGTAGATTCTGATGACATATATGTGGTCACATGGTTGGGTTATAATAAACGATGGTTTTTACCTACTTTTCAAAAACCCCACCAAGTATTAACTCATAGCCTTTGTCACCCAACCATGAAGATCAATATAGTCTCATCTAGGGAAATCATTATACCCAAATAAGGTTCATAATCCGACCTAGGATAGCGCTAGTATTCAATGAGACATTCAATGTCTTTCAATAATGTCCTTGTAATCTTGTAGTCTATCATCATAAAGAGAAGGAAGTGTAGGTTGAATATTTCACCATCCTAAAACTGTGATAAAAAAGATTGGAGTTACTCCCTATAGTATAAACCAAGTAATTCCTCCCTATAGAGGTATGAATATTGGACTTGGGGATATTTTTCATAACGAGAGTTTTGAATGTCGTCCTCATGGATATAAGATCCACCAAAAAAATAAGGTTTCCCCTTTACTATAACTCTTCTTAAAAAACCCTCATAATTATAGAAACATCAATGTTCGAGGCTATCTGTTTCATGATCCTAATACCTATATGTTGAAATGTCCTCACAATCCAATGATATACTATAGAAATCATCCTCTTCAATTCTACCAGAATATTATATATCCTTAGATATAGTAGAGTGGATTACAAAAAATCTCTCTCCTTGGTAATGTAGTTAGTTCACAACCAGTTTAGAATGATCATGTGGAGTAGTACCTTCTTGAAGATGAGGATAAAACAATGGTTATTCTGATTGAACTAGTCAAAGACAATATACTTGTAAGGTTTTATCCCATATCCACCCTTGAGTTTAAAATTCATGAAATATTGAGTGAGGAGTGTGTACGTATATATATATGAATTTCTGGGAAACTCTTTATCACATCAAGAAAATAATTTCAACTTATGGGGAGTATTAAAATAATAATATGATAGTTTGATTCAACTACTGCAAAATCAAATTCCTTTCCCTTTTAAATTCATGAAATTAGTGTATCGATTTTCACTGAGGATTCCCCATCACATTGAAAACATTTTTTCTTAATTAATTTTTTATTCCACATTAAATGTATATATTTTTGCTTGGGGTGAGAATGAAGAAACACATTTTACCCCTCTCCCTTTCCAACAAAACATGATGAAGAATATTTGTGCAACATCATCACCTTATGTCAGGTATTGAAAAGGCCGGCCTATTCTAGACGATATTTCTAACATGGCCCTTATATTTACATGGTAAAAAAAATGAAAACTTGGTATGAGTAAATAATTTGATAGAAACTGACATCAAGACACCATGAAGGTTTAGCAAACCCATGTCCTGAGAAAGGACAAACACTGGGATAAAATAATACCCTCTGTAGAAAGTGGATCATAATAAAAATATTTATTTCCTCTATCTCATGTTAAGATGGAAGCCTAGAAATCATAATGGAATATGCAACAGCCTATACCACAGTAATTAAGAACATACGAATCCCCACATTTATGGAGTATTTTCATCAATTTTACCACTAACACCTCTATTGAGATCATCTAAACACCAATGGGTATAGGATATAATGATATAAAAATCAAGTAATACCCATCCTGAATGGTTGGAGATGATTATATGACCTCCATATCCTACCCTATAGAAGTAATTATTCACTTTAATGGGGGAAACATAAAAGGATAAACCCTCTCATTTCCTTTTACTATGATATCCATCCATCTATATGGAAATTCACGTAGTGTATCATTCTCTAAACTACCTCAATATAACTAATTGAAATTTATATTTAAGAGGGTATGTTGAGGGAAAGGCAAGACCTCATAGAGGGTGTAATCTAAAGGATTCCATTTAGAAAAACATTCAACGGTTGAGGGTAAATCTCCCCTTGAAAAATACTCAATATGAGAAAATCCCCATTTGCATTAGATGAATACATGATCCATATGTCAAATGATAAATTTTTAAATGTTTTCAATTTCACCCCCAAAAAATAACATGGATCGTGATGATAAATAATAGGAAAATACAGAGGAAGACATTGTTTGAAATATGCTCCACAATGAGGCACTTATTTAATTTGTGCACCCATAATGGGATGAATTCCCAAAATCTTTATGATATCTTAAATGTTCATCTGTCTCTTATTCAATAGGCACATACTATTGAAAATGTGAAGAGTGGGGCCATTTTACACTCATATCCTAAAGAGACTAAAGATCCCATTATAAGGGAAATTTTCACCCAATACAACATGGGGATGAAATAGGTAAATTCGCTTAATGTTGATCTACTCATGGGAAATATTTATTCTAACTATAACTCCAAGGAGAATATCTATATTTTCCCTAATACTCATGTCCATGAAGAGATAGTTTCTAAACATATGTGAATAGATCCTGAATATTATACAAGATCTCCACCATTGAAATATTTATATATATTCTCACTTACAAAAAGTAGTCAAGAGTTATATCAAGTCGTGTGGAATCCGAAGAGGTGTTAGTAAACCATCCCAATAGAACATCATGAATCTATTAAGTCCTAGGAAACAAAAATAGAAGCTATAAAAATATGTCAATACAAGTGAAAAGATAAATTATTTCATATCCTGAGTTGGTTTTTAATAATCCTCCTCCAACTAACATTATCAACCCAACATTTCTTGACATTAATGACACATGATATGACATGACCCCATCCCCACAATGTGTTCCCCACATAGGCAGCAATTTGATTAGGGATATAATGACCAACGATTCCCACCTACAATAGGCTCTGGGTTGGAGAATAGCATCGAGGGTATAGTAAACACAAAAATGGGAGTAATTACCGTCTAAGAGAACACATACAGAAGAGAGAGATAATATAGACACTAACCAACTCAAAATAAGACTAAAAATTAAAATAAATCCCAAGTAAAAATATGTAATCTCATGAAAACTACTACAAATGAAAGGGGAAAACCCACAAATATCCAAATGAAAGTAAAAAAGCAGCAGTAACCACAAGCCTAAACAGCTCCTGCAACCCCAACTAGTAGAAACTAACTTGATCTCCAACCTTCTCCAAGTGACCTGAAAAATAGTTTTTATATACATAGGGTGAGTATAATAGTATACTCAGTAGGATCCTCCCTAAATAGTCTCGTGCAAAATTAACAATTGCATGTTGAAGCATAGTGAACAACAAGTGAATCTAACTCATCACCTAAAAAAATATATTTTTTCCCATCCTCACCATGCCTAATATTACCAAGTAGAACATAAATGAGTATATAATATGATAAATAATATCAAGGGTACCCTGCTACTACATCCCCACTAGTTTTCCTCTTTACCCCAACGTCGCATGTCCTAATCATCTCTCTCCAAAAACTATTACCCATAAACACCTAGACAAAGAACCAAGACATGCACCTCATGCAACAAAACCACCACGTCCACAAAAGAAAGTATGCATGTTGTTTCCGAAAGCCACCACATCTCGCATAACGAGTATTATACATCCGGCATTATACCTCAAACCATTATAGCCCACACACTAAGTAAGAGTCCTCAAGTCATCACAGCCTATACACGTTACACATATAGTAGTGAATATGATACTATATTCGAAATATATGTGTGTGAATAACCACAAACCATTACATCCCTCTACACAGATATATAGGGAGAACTAACCATTGTGCCTATTAGATCATGTAGTTACCAATAGAATATAGTGGGGCCAATGTGGGTAGTCAGCCATCCATCCTCCCATTAGAATGTTGGGGAAAACACCCCCCCCCCCATGGCTCAGAATCCCTGGGGTGTCAGTTTCCCTCACTAATAGGGTGGATTAGTGTATAAAAACAAAAAAACGTAGAGAATATAATACATCTCACAACCACACTATGGGAATAACCTAGTCTTGGACTCAACTGCAGCTAACGTCTCTTGGAGTCCTGGATGCCACTTCTAAGTCAAGGTATACTATAATCACACAACAATATACAGAGCATTATTAAATTACATCATTCCCTTTTTTCAGTTTAACTTTATATTAATAAATTATTTAAAAATTAATTAACCATAAAAAATTCCACATTAAATTTCATTATCATCACACCCAAAATCCAATGTCCCATTAAATTGTTACCTCAGCATTGCATCCCAGCAAGCACCAACCCCTTGGGTTAACATCAATTTTTAGATAATTTATTAACAACATTATTACATTCCCATATTCATAGAAATTATATAAAAACATTCTATTCTACTTAACACACGGGGGATCAACACGGTGAGTAGATAAACTATCCGTCGAGTCTTTGGCGCTTATAGCAAGAGCGTAAACTCAACCTCCCTTTGGGAAGATAAACACAAAAAGCGCATGTCATACCCCCTAGTCATAGACCTGTTTGAGAGAAGGGTAAGAAAGACCAGTTTCCTTGAGCAGTGTGGAAGGAAAAGAAGATAAAAAACAAATAAGAATCAGTAAAATCCAAATATTCACATCCAACCCATTTCATCATCCCTTGTGTCCTCCCTGACACCCACATGCATAACCTAATGCATCTCGCCAATCTAGGCATCAACTTCTACCATAACTAATAGCCTCCATGCCCCCCACATATCACAGTAGCCATCCAATATCACATCACAACACAAGTAGTAGAAAAACAAACATTATATCAATTAGGCTCTTTGACCTTAAACAATCAAGAGGGTAATTAAGAACCCTACAATGAATTATCTTATATTGAGAAACCAGTTCCTTAATTCATCGTGGATTAACTAATTTATTATTCGTAGGTTCCAAATTCGGAAAACATAACTAGTAATCTATCACAAATAATTAATCATGCTTACTGCACCAATTTGATTAACATAAAATTGCAACAAGAAGAACTGGATTCATTTATATGCCTCTTAATCTGTATCCAAACAATTATCAATTAATTATGGCTTTACGTTCTTTACCAATTTCTATCAAGAATGACTGTCTAACAAAGCGAGAATATATATCACACTATCTATAAAAACAAGAGGCAATAACACAAGATAGATATCAATTTATTTATCCAGTTCAAATAATTTCTTTTTCAATTCCATTGTGTTCAAGTTGAATAAAACATGCTAACTATACAGTTACATATAAAATAAAAGATATTCAATTATTCCCCTACCTCAAATGGTTCTTGATATTCTTTAAATGAGAACGAGACATAGAACGGGTTAGGATATCCTCCCCTGTGACAACTGTATCCACCCAAGGATGCAGAGACACCACCACATTAGTCAAAAAACAAAAAAACCACATTAGGAACATGGAAATAGAATTCATTTAAAGGATGAGGGAAAAGAAATGGAGATAAACCCAAAATAATGATTTTAGAATATACCTTATATTGAAGATTGATTGGTACCACTTGGTTGAATCAAAATAGAGGGGAACCAATCCAAGGAGGATGTTTTGACTTTGTAAATCATGTGGGAAGATGGAAAGGTTCATGAATCTCACACAAGGGAACTTGAAGGTAGAACAAAGGAGTCAGATATCCCATCCCTTTAGAAGATTTAATGGAGTAGCGATTTAAGATACGATGGATTTTCCATTAAAAGAGGATCGCATTAACACTTCCTGTTTGACCATGTAAAAGCATCCTGAGACTTAGGGAAATTAATATAGGATTTACGACCCTTGAATCGGCTTTAGAGTCCTTAAAAGAAGGCATTAAATACATTTTTCGTTAATGAAAATGTCAAATGGGAGAAACTGCAGGAAGCTGGAAACACTGTTCATTAACATGAAATTTTGCAAATGAAAGAGGTCACTGTTGGGACCTCATCATTCTAGAAACACTATTTAGGAACTCGAATTTTTGAAATGGAAAGAGATCACCATTAGAACCTCACTGTTCTAGAAACACTATTCACAAACTCAAAATTTGGAAAAGGAAATAGGTCACTGTTGGAACCTCACCATTCTGGAAACAATGTTTATAAACACTAAATTTGGATAAGGAAGAGGTCAACATTGGAACCTCACCGATCTGGAAACATTGTTCATGACCTCAAAATTTGTAAAAGGAAAGAGGTCTCCATTGGAAGCTCGCTATTCTAGAAACACTATTCATGAACTCAAAATTTGGCAAGGGAAAGAGGTCACTGTTGGATCCTCACCATTATGGAAACACTCTTCATGAACTCAAAATTTGTGAAAGGAAAGAGGTCACCATTGGAACTTCGCCATTCTAGAAACACTATTCATGAACTCATAATTTGGAAAAAGAAATAGAGGTTACCGATGGAACCTCGCCGTTTTGGAAACACTGTTCATGAACTCAAAATTTGGCAAAGGAAATAGAGGTTACCGATGGAACCTCACTATTCTGAAAACACTGGTCATTAACTAAAAATTTGGCAAAAAACTCAGGCAATAGTTATAACCTCACCATTCCACTGTTCACATAAGGCTACAGATGACACTATTCACATAAGGTCACCAGTGACACTGTTAACCCAAGGTTAACAATGCATTGTTCACTTAAGGTAGCCGATGACACTATTCACATATGGTCACCATTGACATTGTCCACCTATGCTTACCGATGACACTGTTCACATAAGCTCACTTTTTCATTGTTCACCTAAAGTTATCATTACACTGTCTATAAAAGGCTACCAATGACACTGGTCACATAAGGTCACCGATTACACTGTTCACCAAAGGTTACTGATAACATTGTTCACATAAGTTCACTATTTCACTATTCACCTAAGTTTATTATTTCACTATTCACAGAAGAATGTTGATGACATTGTTCACATAAGGTCACCATTTCATTGTTCACCTATGGATAGAGTTGCACTATTCACAGAACTGGAAATTTGGCCAAGTGTTGGGGATAATTCCACTTGAACACCCACCACACCTCAGACACCAAATTTTGGAAAAGGAATAGACTAGAGAGGTCTAAGCCATTACATCAAATACCTCTCAAAACATTCTCGTCCTTGAGAATTCAAAACCAACCTATAAGGGCACAAAAAATATTTCTGAATAGCCACCCATCGAGATACCTCTCAAAAGATATAAATCCATAAAAATTAACCAAAATAAAGACATATTATAAACACGAACGGTCTATAAACACAATGGTAACATCGTTACATCAAAAGAAATAAAAATAAAAAAACTCCGTGTACTGAGCACGTATATGTGACTCATGTTCCCAGGTACTCTCTTCCATGCCACCCTGTCACCACAAGACACGAACAATGGGGATAGAATTACCACACAACACCTTCACTTTGTTTTCTTGGATATCCACAGGTTTCTCCTCAAAGGATGCATCATCATCAAAATCGGTTAATCCCAAATCAATGACGTGAGAGTCATCATGAACACAATGACGAAGATGTGATACATGCAAGACATTGTGTATCCGGATCATCTGTGGGGGAGTGCTACTTAATATTCCATAGCTCCAACACGAGCTAGCACCTCGAAAGGCCCAACAAACCACAGAGAAAGCTTACTCCCATGACCAAACCATCGCTACCCACGATGGATATTCACCTTCAGAAACATTTGATCCCAAAAATCAAACTCTAAGGGTCTCCTCCTTTGATCAACATTTAATTTCTGATGATCCTGCACATCCTACATCCTATCAAAAATCACCTGAACCATCTCTCTTGTATTCTGCACTATTTCCGGTCCGAGAATTTCTTACTCTCCGACCCCAGTCCAGTACAACAGAGAATGGAAAGTCCAGCCATACAAGGCTTCAAACAGTGCCATACCACTGGTGGAGTGAAAACTATTATTTTATGAGAACTCCACCAAGTCTAAGTGCCTCATCCACGAACCTCTAAAATCAAGGACACAAAAACATAACATGCCTTCTTGAGTCTGGATAGTTCACTCTGTCTAATCGTCCATTTTTTGAATAAAAAGCTGTGTTAAGGCACAACATAGAACCAAAAGCATGTTGGAGACCTCTCCACACCCTAGATGGAAAATGATGATCTCGATCAGAAATGATCATCCTTGGGACTCAATGATGTCTCACCACCTCCTCCAGATACTTCCTCGATAAAACTTCCACTGAGCATGACTCCTTGATTTCTATGAAGTGGGATAATTTTGTTAAACGATCAACTCCCACCCAAATAGCATCATGTCCTCCCTGATCTTGATGTAAAGCAGTAAAAAATTCCCTTGATATTTCCTCCCAGTTTCTATAAGGAACATCTAATGGCTATAGAAGACCACCAGGAACACGGTGTTAGGACTTCACCTTCTGGAAGTCCAAACATTGAGACACAATTTCTACAGCTACACACTTTAGCCCAGGCCACCAAAACTAACTCCTCAAGGGTCAGTACATATTTTTCATTCTAGGATGCACTGCTAATGGTGAATAATGAATGTTTCTGAGAACTATCATTCACATCACCAAAGGACCAAAAATCATCCTTGATACAAGACTCAATGTTTTTTATCCTCACTCTAACCATCAGGGGCCTCACCGCAAACAACTATGTATCTCCATACATAATCCTCTTGATCCCCCAACTGAAGATCATCCACCTGTTGCACCAGAGATGACTACACCACCATCTGAAAAAGACAACCTCTTCCCCCAACATCTCCTAAATCATGATGTAATGCTGGAATTTATTCTATTACTCTCCAAGAATCACCATATTCACGCACTACATCACCACGTGACTTCCTTCTTCGCACATCTGTTACAACATTTCCTTTTCCAGGTGTATATGATATTTCAAATTTGTATTCCTATAAGAACTCCATCAACCAATGTTGTCATAATTTCAAGTCACACTGGGAGAAAACATACCTCATGCTCTTATGTTCGGTGAAAACCACTAAGTGCTCACCAATGAGGTAATGTCTCCATAACTTCAGAGAAAACAACACGGTTTACAACTCAATATCATGGGTGGCATAGTTACTTTCATGAAGAAGAAACTGCTGAGACACATAAGAAACAACTAATCTTTTTTGCATCAGAACGCAGCCTAACCCCATATGCGAAGCAGAGCCGAAAACATCAAAATGGACTCCCTCAACGGGTAGGCAATGAACTGGATCACATACTAACTTCTCATTTAGATACTCGATAGCTGTCTCACACTGATTAGTCCATATGAATGCTTGATCCTTCCTGGTCAAAGCGGTCAAAGGAGTTTCAACTCGAGAGAAATTGGCTACTAACCTCCTGTAGTAGCTTACGGGACCAAAGAAACATCACACCACTAACACTATAATGGGGTATTCCAAAGACACAAATGCTTCTATATTTTATGGATACATAGATACTCTCAAATGGGACCCATCATTCCATTAGAAACAGACATCTCGAGCCCAAAACACACACTTCTACAACTTCCCAAATAGCTGATGTTGACAAATAACTCCCAAAACAAAGTGTATATGCTCTGCATACTCCTCCTCAGATGTAGAGTACACAATGATTTCTTCGATGAAAACAACCACTTACTTATCTTCGGACTCAAAGAATACAGTTTTCATCTATCTTATGAACACAGCTGAAGCATTTTTCACACCGAATTACATTACAGTGAACTCATAATTCACATGACAATAATGGAATGTAGTCTATGGGATATTTTCATTCTTCTCACACATCTGATGATATCCAGACCATAAGTCTATCTTTGAGAGACAACATGCATCCATTAGTTGATCGAATAAATCTTCAATCAATGGAAGAGGATAGTGATTATTTATAGTTACTTTCTTCATGAGATGATAATCGGTACACAACTGAAAATTGTCGCCATCCTTCTTCAAGAACAAAATGGGTGCACGCCACGGTGACACACTTGTCTGAACGAAACCACACTATAACAAAACATTAAACTGTATACCTAGCTATTGTAACTTAGAAGGGGTCATCCTATATAGAGACATATCGATAGAAGAAGCTTATGGTTGTAGCTCAATCTGAAACTCAATCTCTCGTCAATTGGGTAATGCTACAACCTCTTTCAGAAAGACATCGGGGTACTCTTCTACAACCCTAGAAAACACCAACTACTAAACCTATGAAGAACTCAGTATCAGCTTAGCCATCAGGGATGATAAGGAAAAAAATGCCTCTAACCCATCCAAGGGTCTTGCTTACCAATGAACACCACTGGCTCTCCATCCGCATCGAAGAACACAGCATGCCTCCTGAATCAATCCACGATAGCCTACACTGAATAGAACCAATACATGCCAAGGATGAAATCGTATGGTTGTATTATTAATCATAGGAAATCTCCCCAAGAGCGGTGAATCCCCAGCACTAGCTCACAGTCTATACATTCTTAAAACAAGTCAGCTCGGACTCCAACTGGCGTAGTCCACGCTAAGGGCACTAGAAGTCACTCTACCTCAAGTTCCAAAGCATGTGAATGGATAGGTGATTTGAAGAATTGTGTCACTCCTGAATCAACAAAGTTATACACCAAGGTAGAAATTTAGAAAATGGTACCCTGAACATCATCTGGATCACCTGGAGCTGGCAACGCTAAAGTAAGATGCTGACCATGACCTTCTCATTGACCTCTCTGACCCTAATGATGACCCCCAACATGACCGCAATTTGCTCTATTGGGATCGGGAGAATCACGGGGTAGTCCCTTGCCTTCCCGATCTACCCTCTGTGGATCCAAATCTGGTGCAACATGTTTCTACTGCCTCGTCTGGAAATGCCACAACGGAGGAACCAGGAGTGGTGCAACTGGTGCACGAGGACTGCTTTGAATGGTCGGGCACTCTCGCTACTGATGACGTCAACCACCACATGAAAAACAAGAACATGATCCCTTGTCATATGCCTGAGAGCTTCTTCCCCTAGAGAAACGAGAAACTGAGGGCTGGGACCTACCCTCAGCCGAATGAAAGCTCTTCTTCCCTGAAAATCTTGAACCCTGAACCACAGCTCTGATTCATAAAGAGTCATTATGAATCCCCTCTCATGATAATCTGGTTCTAGCCAATTTCCATTCAATGACCTATACCCTCTCTAGCACCTCAAGATATGTCTTCAGCATAAATGGGGTTACCTGGCGCTAGATCTCTGGATGCAAAGCCTCCTCAAAATGCCTCGCCCTAGACTCCTCATCCGAAAACAGGTCCAAATCATATCATAAATGAATATTAAAATGGATTATCAACTCTTTCACCTTGGATCTCCCCTGTCAGTTGGTAAGAAGCTCCAAGTGGCTAGAGGCCTTCGGAGTCAATGAATGAAACTCGACACTAAATTTTTCTCAGAACTCCTCCCATGAGATCGTCGACACCTAGTGAACCTGGAGGAACAAGAACCACCACTGCCTCACTAATCCACACAGCTTCATCAAAACCAAGGACAACCAGTCCTCCTTCCGAGTACGGATCTAACTGAATCTTATCTCAACCTCCTCCAACCAGTCTTCCATTAATGCATTTAGAACCGAGCCCTCTTACTTCTGTACACTCTAGCACTGAAAATCTCGGACTGTCCTTCTCCAGGTGACATTGTCATCAACTTCTACCCTACGATGATCTGATGGCACAGCCTGCTGGACATCTTCTATGCGATCCTGATTAGGAAGTCAACCTGGAGCCGTACCTGTAAAATAAAAAATAGTTTGAGCTCCTAAACAGGGAATATGGTGACTGATCATTAATTAATTAATGGTTATATTTTATTCATTTTAGGTTTACTTATCCTAAATAACACCCATTCAAATACAGCAACAAAGAAGAATGATGCATGATACTTTCCTTGGTATCTACCCTATAACTAGTATCACCTCATTTAGTATCCATGGTAAAATTAAATGTCAGTACGTCAGATAATAGGAGTCCGTAAATGCCCATGTATCATCCGGTCTCTAGTGTTTAAATTACTTGCTAAACTTGAATAACCATGTTACCCAACCAAACCATGCAACCTCAACTCTACCTAACACCAAACTCCATCCTATCTCTCAACCATATCTCTGATACTACTCTGACATGACCCCCTCCCCATAAAGAGTTCCCCTCCTAGGCCAGCAATGTTAGAAGGGAGATAATGTCCCCGGAGTCCCACCTCCAGTAGGCCCTGGGTGGGTGACTAGCACCGTTGGTAGAGTAAACACACAAATGGGAGTAATTACTCTCTAAGAGAACACAGGTGGACAAGAGAGATAAGATAGACACCAACTAACTCCAACTCAAACTAAAATATAAAAGAAATCACAAGTAAAAATATGTAATTTCATGAAAACTACTACAACTGAAAGGGGAAAAACTGAAAATACCCAAAAAAAAGTAAAAGTAATAGAAACCACAAGCCCAAATATCTCCTGTAACCTTAAGCTAGTAGAAACCAGTATGGTCTCCAACCTACTCCAAGTGACCAGAAAAATAGTATATATATACATAGGGTGAGTAAAAAAGTATACTAAGTGGGATCCTCCCTGAATCCTCTCAGGAAAAAGTAAAGAAAGCATGCTAAATCACATTTAACAAAAAGTGAAACTAACTCGTCACCTAAACAGTTATACTATGTTCTTAGCATCACCATGGATACTCTCACCAAGTAACTCATACAAGAGTATATAATATTATAATGAATATCAATCATACCCAGCTACATTTTCCCCAGTATTTTTCCACTTTTCCCTAACATCATAGGTCCTAAGTATCTCTCTCCAAAAAGTCATGCCCACAGTCAACTGGGAGAAGCACCATGACATGAACCTCTTGCAGTAAAACCACCACATTCACCAAAGAAAGTAACCTGGTAGTTTTCGGGTGCCACCTCATCTCACATAACTTGTATAATATGTTGGTCATTATACATCAATCCATTACATCTCACACACTGAGTAAAAATCCTCAATCCATCACAGCCTATACATGTTACGCCTATAGTAGTCCATATTAAACTATATCAAGAATATATGTGGGTGAATAACCACAATCCATTATAGCCCTCTACACACATATATGGAGAAAACTGTATGTTGTGCCTATCAGCACTTGTAACTGCATAGAGAAGAGAGCGGGGCCAAAGGGGGCAGTCAGAAATCCATCATCTCACAAGAATGTTGGGGAAAACACCCCCTAGGGCTCAGAATCCATTTAGTGTGAGATTCCCTAACTGATAGGGTGGAGTAGCATATAGAAACATAAAAAGTACAGAATATAATATATCTCACAACAACACTGTGGGAATAACCTTGTCTTAGACTCAACTGCAGCAAACATCTCTCAAACTTCCAACTTCCACTTCTATGACTTGGTATCCTATAAGCGCACAACCATTTATAGTGATTTTTTACATTACATCATTCCCTTTCTTTCAGTTTCACTTAACATTAATTAATTATTTAAACAACAATTAACAATAAAAAATTCCACATTAAATTTCTTTAGCATCACACCCAAAGTACACTATCCATTTAAATTGTATAGTCAACATTTTGTCCCAGCATGCTCCAACTCCTTGGTTTAACATAATTTATGAAATATTTTATTAAAAACATTATTGCTTTCCCACATTACTAGGCTATATAGAAAAAATTCTATGTTACTAAACACAACGGGGCACAACATGGTGATTAGACTAACTACTCGTCGAGCCTTTTACACCTATAACAAGAGCGTAGACCCATCCTCCCTTTATGAAGCTACACACATAAACCATGTGGCATAACCCATTCATCTTTTCCATTTTCTAGATAAGGGTAAGCAAGACCAACTACCTTAACCTTTGAGGAATGTAATGAAGATAAACAACCAATAAGAATCAGTAAGAATTAAAACATTTACATACAACCCATTTCATCATCTCTTGTGTCCTCCCCAACACCAAGATGCATAACCCTATGCATCTCGCCACTCTATCCGTTAACTACTACCACCACCTATAGGCCTCCAAGCCCCCACATATCACAACCACTATCCAAGATCACATCACAAGAAAATTACCATGAAAACAAACATCATATCAATTGGGACCATGGACCATAAACAATCAATATTGTAACTCATAACCCTATAAGGAATTATCTTGTATCGAACAACCGGTTCTTTAATCCATCTTGAAATAAATGATTTATTATTCATAGGCTCCAAAGTTGGAAAACCTAAATATTGAGATATAACATATAATTAAACATGCTTTTTGAACCAATTTGGTAGACATCAAATTAAAAAAAGAAGATCCAGATTCATCTACATGCCTCTTTATATGTAACCAAGAAATTAATAATTAATTACAGCTTTAGGTTCTTTACCAATTTCCATCAAGAACGAAAGGCAAAACAAAGCAAGCACATATATCACACAATCTATCCAAACAAGAGGTAATAATGTATGATCTATATCAATTTATTTATCCGGTTAAAATATTTATTATGTCAATTCCAATGTGGTTCATTTGAATAAAACATGCTAACTATGTAGTTTCACGTAAAATAAAAGAAAAGCAATGAATCCCCTACCTCAAACGGTTCTTGTCGTTCTTTATATGAGAACGAGCCACACAATGGGTTACAATATACTCCCCCATGACAAATACCTCCACTTGAGAATGTAAAGACACTGCCACACTGGTCAACATCCATGAAAAACCCATTAGGAACATGGAGATAGCATTTCATAAAAGGGTGAGGAAAAATAGAAGGAGATGAACCCAAAATAATGATGATAGAACATACCTTATATCTATGATTGATTGAAATATCTTGGTTACATCAAAATCGAGGGGAACCAATCCAAGGAAGAAGGTTTTATTTTGAAACTCCTATGGGAAGAAGGAAAGGTTCAAGCACCTCACACCAGTGAACAAGAAGGTACAACACGGGAGAAAGATATCTCATCCCCTTAGAAGAATTAACGGAGAAATAGTTTAAGATATGAGGGATTTTTCCAATAAAATAAGATCACATTAACTGAGGTGGTTGGACTATATAAAATCACCCCGAGACTTAGGGAAATTAATATAGGAGATACAGCCTTTGAATTGGCCTTTGAGACCGTACAACAAGGCATTAAATTCATTTTACGTCAATGGAAATGTCAAAGGGGAGAACTGTTGGAAGTTAGAACCACTGTTCATTAACAAAAAATTTGGAAAAGGATATAGGTAACCATTGGAACCACACTATTCTAGAAACATTTTTCATCAACTCAAAATTTGGAAAAGGAAAGAGGACACCGTTTAAACCTCACTGTTCTAGAAACATTATTCCTGAACTCAAAATTTGGAAAAAGAAAGAGGTCACCGTTGGAACCTCACCATTCTAGAAACACTGTTCATGAACTCAAAATTTGGAAAAAAAAGAGGTCACCATTAGAACTTCACCTTTTAGAAACACTGTTCATGAACTCAAAATTTGGAAAAGGAAGGAGGTCACCATTAGAACCTCACCATTCTGGAAATATTGTTCATGAACTAAAACTTTTCTAAAGGAAATAGGTCACCATTGGAACCTCACCATTCTGGAAACATGTTTCAAGAACTCAAAATTTGGAAAAGGAAGGAGGACACCATTGGAACATCACCATTCTAGAAACACTATTCACAAACTCAACATTTTGAAAATGAGATAGTGGTTACTGATGGAACCTCACTGTTCTAGAAACACTATTCACAAACTCAAAATTTTCAAAGGAAATAGACGTTACAGATGGAACCTCACCATTCTGGAAACAATGTTCATTAACTCAAAATTTGGAAAAGAAAAGAGGCTACCGTTAGATCTTCATAGATACACTTTTCACGTAAGGCTACCGATGACACTAGTCACATAAGGTAACCGATGACACTATTCACCTAAGGTTACCACTGCACTATTCACCTAAGGCTACTGATGACACTATTCACATAAGGTCACCGTTTCACTGTTCACCTAAGGTTACCATTTCACTATTCAGAGAAGGCTACTGATGATACTATTCACATAAGGTCACCGATGACACTGTTCGCCTAAGGTTACAGATGATGCTATTTACATAAGGTCACTATTTCATTTCTCTCCTAAAGTTATCATTGTATTGTTCACAGAAGGTTACCGATGAAACTGTTCACATAAGGCCATTGTGGAATTGTTCACTTAATGTTTCCATTGTACTTTTTACAGAACTGGGAATTTGGAAAAGTGTTGGGGATTAGTCACCATGACCTCCCAGAATACCCCGGACAATAGATTTTCACTACGGAATGGATGAGAGTGGTTCATGCCTATAAATGATGCCCAAATAATCATATGATGCACTATGTATCTCAATGTCTCCCCATAAAAGAGAAACTTGAGTTACCTGAAGAAGACAATCTCAATTCATTAAAATGGAATTTAAAAGGTAAAAATTTCATCTAGTGTAGAATCCTACCAACCAATTCCATCACTAGTTTGGAGGACCTCCATCAATAGTTTTGTTATCTTTTTGGATCTCTGTTGTGAAGGCTGATGGTTTTTGATCTCTAAATTTTTTTAAAAAAAACATTGAAATAATAGGGTCCTAGGCATTATATCTTTGTGGAAATTCATGATATATTTCCCCAATATCTAACTCCCCAAAGAGTAAATATTGGAGACATGTATAGAATCAATTTTGGATAAGTTACAAATTCAACTAATCCAACTCCAATAATCAAGAATATTTTGAGAGTTTACCATAGTTAGACAAATGGTGGAGGTTGTTATCTGATGAAATAAGGTTAAATCATATATGAAATCTTTAATTTAAGGAAATAAACCAATCCAAGTTGAAGTAGTGGTTGTCACACTCAAACTAGACATAGTCGACACGGTAGTTTTTTGACCTTCCTAGTATAAGTTAGTGCCTCATCCTGAATAAAAAAGGCATGATTAGTTCATCATAATGAGGGAAAGAGGTAACCAAAGAATCTTCTACTAAAATACAAAAAGAACATGTTATATTCATAAAAAATGAGAAAGTATAGGTTATTTTATTTCCATAGTTGAGAAATATTTTCTCATATTACCTAAAACCAGGGGTCCCAATATGATTTTCCTCCCAGATAATTTTTATTACTTCTCTTATGATTAATGTTATGGAATAATATTTAGGTCTATGTTATCTTCAAATGTTTACTTCTTTAAATTGTTAATTTTTGGATATTAAAGTTGGGAAAACCTATGGAATTGGTATACCTGTGTTTTTACCAAGATATGTAATGATCAAAGTGAATGAAATGATATCCTATAGAAAAGTGCTCAAAATTTACATGACTGAATGGACATGAAATCGGTCAACTGAGCACTTTTCTTCAATATGGAATAACAGATGTTGCTAGTTTGGGACCTATATCATCCTATACAACTATAAATAAGTTTTTCCACATCATTATCTATTATTTTATGCAATCATTTATAAAATGAGAATATTTAGGTAAAAAGAAGTAACATGTACCCATACCGACTCGTACCCTCCAAGAATTTATACAACCACCACCAAGAGAATATGAACCATCTCATCAAATTGAATCTTTATTAGAAGAGGATTCATGATAAGATTCAATCAATATAATTAATTTCATATATCCACTATTCTAAAAATAATATCTATAATTGTTACACTATAATATTTTAGTATGTATTTGTATTTAAATAAATACAATGTTGAATAGCTTATGACCCATGAAACACTGAACTAAAATCAATCACAATATATTATAATTATAATATAAATAAACCTTTAGTGAATATAAAGGCAGTGATCAATTATGATACTCACATTGTTTTAATTTGTTTTTGTTAATTAATTGTAATAATTATAAAATAAATAATAAATGTGATATGACTAAAATCATTCAATTTTAAAAGGTATTTTATTCAAATAATTTCATTTAGAGTGTTGTGTGTATTCGTACATTTATAACTGTTAAAATATTTCAAAGAATGAAAAAATATGTTAATACTTAATTACTTATAAATAGGTATGAAATAATATTAATACCACTTGAAATTTAAAGAGGAAATTTTCTGACAATAACTTTTTCATTTTTATTAAATAATATAATTTAAAAAGGAAAGTTAAAATATTTTCTAAAAACAATATCTTTAATGAATGTCATTTCTTAATTTTTCATTTCAAATTTGTCTTAGGGATAATTTTCTGGATGTTTTTAAAATGTTTTATTCTTGGTTAAATAGAGAAAGGTTCATTTTACAAAAACTATCACATTTTTCACAACTTCATAAATTCAGAATTACATGAAATTTTTAGAGTTTTTAATAAAACACACACACACACATATATATATATATTAATTATCTAAAATTAATTGAAAATATTATGTTTTTTTAGTAACCCATGTTTGGAATTTTAGAACCTGCAAGATGATTTATTCTAATAATAGAAATATTTTTTATCCTTTTCATTAATTATTTAATTACTAGGTTACATTTAGTTTGGATTGGATCAAAATTAAAATAACTCTTATTTTTATTCAAAATGGAATTAATTTTTTGGGAATCAATTCTATACATGATTCTTGTGTAAATCCATTTTATTCATAAAAATGTATTTTTTCTAAAAATAGTTTTTACTGAATTTTTCATACTTATATTAAAATTAATTTTTACATATTATAAAAATTTAATCCCTTAATAAATATTAAATATTTAGACTCATCATAATAAAATTATGTACTAAGTCACATCTCATTTTTTTAAATTAACAGTTATCGTAGTAAAAAAAATTCATCACTGTAAGGGTTAAAAAGCTTATCAAGGGGAAAATCTAAGAGATAAGGAATAAAATATCACTAAAGAAGTATAATGATTATTTAATTTCAATATTTCAACCATAAATTAACATATATTACAGTTTTTTACATTTTTTTTCTTGTTCACATAAGAATGATATTATATTTTTTTTAAAGTTTATAGTATTTAAAAAGGTTCCACTCCTCCCATTTATAAAAGGAGACCCTCACCACAACACTTATCCTAAATATTTGATCACTTTAGATAAAAAAATATCTACTAAAATTAAATTTAAACTATCTTTAAAATATTGTATCATTCCCATTTACATAAAAATACCAAACTAGGAAGGCTTATGCTATTATCTAAAGGTGGATATTCAAGGAAGAGGTAAAGGTCTTTACCAACTTGTTTCAAATTTATTTCTTCTTCCAACTACTTCATCTATTTTATAAAAATATAATATAAATAAACTAGTATATTTAAAATAATTAAATGTTTTTTATTATGGTAAAACCATTTTCTATCCCACAAGCATCAAGTTGAAATAAATTCATTACTCATGAAAACATACGGACTACCACACCCATGAAGCGACTTGTTTAGTAGTAACTCCCTTACCCCAGTTACCCAGAGTCTGTGCATTATTAAATGTCCTTATCATGATCACAAAAAATCATGTCTCAAAAGACCGCTTAGTTTAGTAGCCTTGGAAACACTACATATATTCATAAGTCTTACATTACATCATAAAGTGAAAAAATAAAACAACACAGTCTCCATAGTCCACACACATATCCCCTCAGACTATCTACACAGGTTAGTCATAATATACTTCTTTTCATCCGGGGAAAATAATACAAAGAAAAGGGTGAGCTAAAATGCTTAGAAAGGGTAATAAATACAGCAAAAACTTTCATAAATAAACATAAACATTTAATAAAAATGTATAACTAAAACAAAAGACTTTTAAATGCTAACATCAGCATAATATGGAGAAAATAAATTGAAATAATACAATTTACTTATTCACATGGATATTCTATTATTTGAATAATCACATGCAATATCAATAACCACTTTTATAATGATGGAATGAATAATCACAGACTATCATAACCACAGTGTCAAGGACTTGTACCGAGAATACAAATAATATTTTTTAAAGGACTTTTTCCAAGACACTAGTTTGACTCATGAGACCTACTGATGCATCAAGGAACTATAGTGGGCTCCACCCGTCACTTACTAAGTCCAATGCATTCATCATATGAATAGGTTTAAACATAACATAAAAATGTATATTAAAACTTGAATAAAAATGTCAATACTTTCTCCATAAACCATGAATGGTATAAAAATAACACATCCACAATCATACATATCACAAAACCTTCAATACAATATGGATGTTTTGTATCATAATAACCCAACTTCAAATAAGCTTAAAATTCATCAAAGGATGTTGACATAGATGAAATCAAAACTATTTGAGAGAAATATCTCCTTTTTTTGAAATCAATTATGAGTAACATAATTATAAAAGAAACCGTTTACTTTTAATATATCCTTATAATCTTTTAAGGGAATCTTCGACTATTTTATAATGGCAGAAAATAGCCACACCTGCCGTATATGTTAAAAAAAGACATTCTTACCTTAATTTTGTCGAAAAGTTAAAAAAGGACCTTGTTTGGAAAATGACAGAAAGATTCTTTATAAAAATGTTAAAAAAATTCAATCAATGGTATATATGAATTTAACCCATAGTCTATAAAATATTAATAATTCATTAAAATACATTTTTAAGAAACATGAATGTGGATGATAAAGTGGTCCCAGTAGATAATCACGTATAAACAACCTCGGATAATGAATAGATTGTGAAATAAACCCTTAAATTTTTCTTTTACTTGGTAGAGGGTAGGTTATCCTCCTGTATAATAGTTAAATAATTGTTATTAAAATATAAAAGAATCATATACATAAATATGATGTCATATATGATCGTTTAATATTTCTTTGTTAATAATATTTTAGTATTATCATCATTTCAGACGTTAACTGATTCGATTTCCTTTCTATGATTTGTCATGTAAGCCGTGTTTGTTATGGATAGGTTGTCTCTTATTCATATCCAGAATTATATAATGTCATTAAACATTACATTTAATCATAAAATGATAATTATTCTTGAATGGATATGATGGGGAAATGAATCTCATCACGTTCGTGGAGATGGTAATCTGTACGTACGCACGAACGCTACTTCCATTTCATTTTTCAATTTAAAATGAATCAGAACCAAATGATACATTGGTATATTATTATTCTAGTATAACATAATATCTTTTATATGTTACTTATGTTCATTAACACCTTCCTTTATACGTTCCATGTATGGTATGAATGAGTCATATCATTTTGAGGGGGCGGTAGTCCTCACTTCCTCAAATGAAATAATCGTATATATATACAACATGAAACAAATAATGTTATGATATAAAATGGTATTACCAAAGATTATATGTAAAATAAATATAATTAATATCATATTTAATTACATTCCCATCATATTGGCCACCATTAGAGGTGATAGGAGAAAATTGAACAATCATCGTTCCATGAATCGTTTGGTTTCCATCCAAAGAAACGTTATGTTCTTCACCCATTAGATGAAGGTGTGAGTAAATGTAGTTTGAATAATTCTGATAAAAATGTCCTAGTATATGGAGTATACTTATGTTGTTACAAAAGAAAATAATAAGAAGATCTTAGGTGTTGGAGAATTAAAATAAAATGAAAGAAGCTAAGAGAAATCGTTACCTTTAATTTGGGTAACTTCCTTTGGTTTGAACCAAAAGGTATCTTGATGTGCCTTATGAATAATGTAAGGATTATAGGAGGATCATAGGGATATATGGAGATTAATTGGGCAGATTTTGGACAAGCCAAAAGGCATTAGAGGTCTAAGAAATTGTTTAGAAGTGGTGTCCTTTTATAAGGGGGATGAGGGGCTCTTTAGGAAAGATTGAAAATATTATTTTATTATATAATGATATTCGATTTTTGAAGGTCCAAAACTAATTAAGGATGAAGATAAGATGACTCTTGATCGAAATGAAATCCTCCAATAATAATTGGACATGTTTAGGGTATTATTTTAGTCTTTATAATATTATTTATTTAAATTATTTATTAATGAAGTAAACACTACAACATTATTGTGTGATAAATAATTTAGTTTATTAAATGTCTAAAATTTATAAAAAAATACCATTATGTAGAAAATATTTTTATATTTCTAATGAATATTTATAGTTTAAATGATAAAATATATAACCCTATGTAAAAATATTTTTTCTAAAAGATATTTGCTTATGTGATTTTTGTATTTACTTTCACTTAATTAATATAATGTGTCATTATCACATACTAGTGGCTCCATGGGGTCCGAAAATATACTCAAAGATACCCATGGTTGGACATGTATAAACCAATAGGGTTAGGACATGTTTTAGGGTAATTTAGTATTATTATAATATTATTTTTTTACCCTTATTTATCAAATTTACCCTTTAACCATGGTAAATAAAATATTTACCGAAATAATTATTCAAAATGTCTAGAAATAAAAGTTACCTATTTACACAATCTGTACATCCTGATTCTAAATATGGAATCCATTTTTTTAAATTAATAACACATAAGTGGCAGAAATTAATTTAAAATTAATTCCAGTTTTCAAAACAAAAAGCGTGTTTTTATGAAATAAGAATTATCAAATGATTTCCACTTCTTTATATCCGGTTTAAATGTAAAATTATGTCCAATAACCAACATTGTATTAAATGGTAAAAATATATTATAAATTTACATTAAAACCATTCAAATTCATAATTTATCCCTATTAATTATTTCGATTAAAAAATTTGTTTTTAATTAAAATTTAGTATTTTTAAATTTTAATCAAAATATGAATGTTTTCAGAAAAATACCAAAATTGCACCTTAGGCTAATTTCAATACACCGAATCCAAAAGTGAAGTCTATTTTTAAAGATAAAATTTATAAAATTTCAAAAAGTGGTTATTACTATTCATAACGACTAGTTTGATTGGTCACAGTGTGTTAGAATCTCGATGTTGCGTAAAATGAAAGATATTGCATTATTCAAAGGGAAACGTACAGTGGGAGATTGGGTTGTCACATTATCCCCTCCTTCAAATAAATTCGACCTCGAAATTTCTAGAATATTACTAGATAAAAAAATCGAGTGGTTCTTCATCATAAGTTCCTTGGGTTCCCACGTTGCCTCTTCCATCTTATAGTTTCTCCATAATACTTTTACCAGATGAGTCGTACGGTTTCTCAGCACTTGTTCTCTGGTATCAAGAATCCTAACGGGCTCTTCACAATAAGATAGATCGTGTTCCAGTTCTAATTCATCATTGGTAAGTACATGTGTCGGGTCAGGCATGTATTTTCTCAACAATGATACGTGGAATATATCGTGAACTTTGGAGAGACTTTGAGGAATTGCCAAACAGTAAGATACAACCCCAATTCGTTCTAGAATTTCAAAAGGTCCAGTGTACCTGAGACACCATTTACCTTCCTTTCCAAAACGTATAACTCCCTTCCATGGAGATACCTTCAAGAAAACATGATCTATTACCTGAAATTTTAAATTCTTCCTTCAATTATCGGCATAGATCTTCTGCCTACTTTGATCTGCTTTGATGTGGTTTTGGATTAACTTCACCTTTTCCATCGTTTTCTCCACTAGTTCTAGGCCTATGAGTTTTCTTCCACCAATATCATCCCAACTGGTTGGTGTGCGATATCTCTTTTTGTATAACGCTTCATACGGTGTCATCCAAATACATGAATGAAAGATATTGTTATAGGAAAATTCTACCAGAGGTAAATATTGATCCCACATACCCCAAATGTCAAGTGAGAAAGATCTCAACATGACTTATACGGTTTGAATAGTCTGTTATGATTGTCCTTCTGTTTGAGTGTGGTAGGCAGTGCTCAAATAAAGTTCAGTATCCAAGGCCTTCTGAAGAATCTTCCAGAATCCTGAAGTAAAACGATGATCACGATCAGAAACAATCAATAGGGGTACTCCATGGAGTCTCACAACTTCATTAATATATATTATTTCTAGATGTTCAAGGGGTAAATCTTCCCTTATAGCATGAAAATGTTCTGACATGGTAAGACGATCAACAATGATCCATATTATGTAGTTTATTCTAGGAGTCTTTTGAAGTCTAATAACAATTTCCATCGCATTATTATCCCATTTCCACTCAAGTATGGGAAGAGGTTGCATGACTCCTCCAGGCCATTTCCTTCCAGCTTTTACTTATTGACAAACCATACATCTTGACACAAAATCAAAAATCTCCATCTTAATGTTGTCCCACCAAAAATGTTCTTTGAAATCTCTATACATTTTGGTGATCCCAGGGTGTATATAAAAATTAGAACTATGAGCCTCATCCAACAATTCCCTTTTTAGAACAGGAATATTAGGAACACAAAGTCTCTTCCTATATTTCAAAATTCCATCTTCATACACAAATTCACTCAATCTCCTATCATTCACAGCTTTAATATTCATTTCAAACTCTTCATCACCAGTCTAAGAACACTTTACCCTTTATAGTAAATATGGTTTGGAAGCCATTTGAAAAATTATTGATGTTTTACCTTCCATGGTGATTCTCATATCCATCATTACTAGATCCATAAAAATAGGATCCCTCTCAACTCTCATCTTGTTCAAAACTCCATGATCCTTTCTACTTAAATCATCTGCCAACTTTTTTTCCTTCCTTGGGTGGTAGTGTATAGTGCAATCATAATCCTTGAGTAATTCGAACCATCAGCTTTGCCTCATGATGAGTTCCTTCTGTGTGAAAATATACTTTAAACAATTGTGATTGGTATATATCTCACACTTTTCACCATATAAATAGGGTCTCCATAACTTCAAAGAAAAGATTACAACTGCTAACTCAAGATCATGAGTAGGATTGTTTTGCTCATGAATTTTTAGTCGTCGTGATGCATAGTCAATGACCCTATCATTATAAATAAGGACACAACCATGTCCTTTCTTTGAAGCATCACTATAAATTACAAACCCATCATTCCCAAATGATAGAGTCAAGATAAGAGCATTGACTAATATACTCTTTAGTTCTTCGAAACATTATTCACACTCTTTTTTCCAAACAAATTTATCCCCTTTAAGTGTGAGCTTTGTTAATGGATTAGACAACATGGAAAAACTCTGGATGAAATGTCGATAATAAACTACTAAACCAATAAAACTGCGTAGCTCAGTTATACTCATTGGTGGTGGCCATTCTTGGATTGCTCTTTTCTTAGCAGGATCAACAGAGATTCCATCTTAGAGACAATATGGCGATGAAATGAAATCTCATGATACCAGAATTCACACTTGTAAAACTTCCCATATAATTCATGTCTTCTTAGAGTCTTCAGGATAATGCGCAGGTGATTTTCATGATCTTCATAGCATTTGGAGTATATCAAGATATCATCAATAAATACCACTACAAAATTATCGAGATATTCCTTGAAAACTCTGTTCATTGGATCCATGAATATAGAGGGTGCATCAGTCAATCCAAAATGCATTATTGTAAACTCGTAAAGCCTGTACCTGGTTCGAAATTTTGTCTTCAGAATGTATTCCTTCTTCAAACACAACTGATGGTATCCAAATCGAAGGTCAATATTTGAAAAGTATTGAGATCCATGCATTTGGTCAAATTAATCATCAATTCCAGGAAGGGGATACTTTTTCTTTATTGTTATAGCATTGATTTCACTGTAGTCGATACATAACCTCATAGACCCATCTTTCTTCTTAACAAAAAGGATAGGGGCTCCCCATGGAAAAAACACTAGGGAAAATAAATCCGTTATTAATCAATTCTTATAGTTGTTTCTTTAATTTTACTAGTTCCACAATGTACTTTCTTTAAGGGTTCTTCGATATAGGACTTGAACCAGGAATTAAATCAATAGAAAAGTCAATTTCTCATTCAAGAGAATTTCCAGGTAAATCATCTGGAAACAAATCTACATATTCTTTCATAATAGGTACATACTCTATTTGAACATTTCTTTCCTCACCCACAGTCATTTAATTCTCTTCCTCCCCAATAATTGAATTTAGTTGAGCTACTGGGGGTGGATCTAGATAATAATTAGTTGGTGACAATTCTGCTCTAATGATAAGGTTTTATTTATCATCATTATCTAAAATCGTAACCTCCTTATTCATACAATATACCATCACATCATGTTCTGAAAGCCAATCCATGCCGACGATTATATCAAACTCAATCATATATATAACGATGAGATCAGAAGATAAAGAACATTTATATGATCTTATGGGGACCGATTCACAAAAAATTGTTGCAATGATACTTCCCTTAGGAGTTTTGACTGACAACTCTCTTGTTAAATAAAGTTGGAAATATCTAATTTTCATAGAAAAATGGGACGATATGAAACAATGTGATGATCTAGAATCAAATAAAGCATTTTATAGACATGAGGAAACCATTAAATTACCTGCCACCATGTCTTTTGGAGTTCCTACCTCAACAGTAGTGATAGCCTAAGCTTGGATTTATTCCCTTGGCCTTTTCTGAGGTAAGTTCACCAGATGCTTAGGAAATTCATTTGCATAGTGTCCCATATCCCTGTAGTTGTAGCATTTAACATCGGTAGCTTCTTTCTTCCCCTTGCAATCACGAGCTTGGTGGCCTTTTTCACCACACTTGTAACAGAATCCAATTCCCTTCAAGCAAGTACTAGGGTGTTTCTTCCCACATTTATTGTAGGATGGATATTCAAATTTTCCTTTCTTCCCCATATTTCCTTTCACAGAGTGATCAGAAGATCTCTTCTTCTCTTGATTTCCTTCAAAGTCGTAAGACTTAGAGAATTATTTTTATGTCTTGATATCACATGAGACAATATATTCGTATGATGAGAAGGATTGTGTGAATGATGCTCGATGTTGGAATATATTTAACCCATCAATGAAATGAACAATCTTACTTCTTGGGTTACATATATAATCTGCAGCATGCCTCACCAACCTTGTAATGATAGCCTCATACTTTGAGACATTCTCATCATCCATTTGCCTCAGACTCAGAAATTTCTTTTCTATATCTTCTCGATGGTCATGAGGAATGTATTTTTCTAAGAAAAGTTATTTAAACTCCTTCCATTACATATTTGATTCTTCATCACCTTCCTTCGTGTTTCAAATCAATGACCAACATTGATTAGCATCTCTAGTGAGGTGGTAAAATACCATGATAAATTTTTCCCTTTCAATACTCACCAAGGAATGAAATATTTTCTCTAAATAATTTATCCATTTCTCAGCTACTAGTGGATGTGTATCCCCATTGAATGTTGGTGGTTGTTTCCTCATGAAGCGATCTAACATTGATCCTCCATGATGCGGATCAGGGTGCTTCATACGGGTATGGTTGTTATTCATAACCTGAGTGAGTTGTCCAAATATAGTGATATGAAGATAAGAACCAGTTGTATCACCAACTCCACTATAATAATCTTAAGCAGGATGGAAATCCCTACATGTATTGCAAGCAATGATACAGTTTCCTATCCTTCCACTAGGCACCATTTCTAAAAAATGGCATACCCTAGATTAGTTTATGAATCCCAATACATAAATCCAAACATGTAAAACACTTAACATAAATTGAACAGTTTATGGATATAATCCATAATCATAAAAATGATTTCATTGAGTAGTATATACTCATAGACCCTTCATAATGGTTTGTAAGGAAAATGAGAATTATCCAAAGAATTTCCCCCAGGAGTGTCATAACCAAGAGTGCAGCAAGGCCCGTTGTCGTGCACCAGTTCTCGTTCGAGTCTATCTCAATGCGGTGTTCTTGGGTTTTACCCCTAGGTATATCTGTGAGATAGCCAGCTCTACCTACTCGTATCCAGACAAGGATGTATTACTAGTAAAACTCAAAAAATCTGTACAATACCAAAATTCTAGGAAGTTCTGATATACTAATCCTCAATGATTATCTTAGGTCTATGTTCTCTAATCAGAGTTTATCTAAATCTAGTTTTCAAGGTTTGTACTAAATGTACTCTGATATCAACTGTAACGCCCTGACCCCAGTTACCCAGAGTTGGTGCATTATTACATGACATTTCCATTATCACAAAAGATCATGTCTCGAAATACCGATTAGTTTAAAAGATTTTGAAACACTATATATATTCATAAGTCTTACATTATATCATAAAGTGAAAAAATACAACAACATAGTCTCTATATTCTACACTCATATCCCCTTAGACTATCCCTAAAGGTCAGTCATAATATACTTCTTTGCATCCTGGGAAAATAAAACATAGAAAGGGGTGAGCTCAAATGCACAGTAAGGGTAATAAATACAGTGGAAACATTCATAAAAAAATATAAACATTTATGGAAATGAATAACTAAAACAAAATACTTTGAAACTTTATCTTCAGCAGAATATGGAAAAAATAAATTGAAATAATGAAATTTACTTTTTCACATTGATATTCTTCTAGTTTAATAATCACATGAAATATCAATAACCTCTTCCATAATGATGGAATGCATAATTCCAGACTCATAACCACATAGTCAAGGCCTTGTGCCAAGACTAAAAATATGATTTTGTAAAGGTCTTGTGCCAAAACAGTAGTTTGTCTCATGAGACCTACTGATGCATCGAGGAGCTATAGAAGGCTCCACCCATCACATACTATGTCCAATGCATTTTTCATATGAATAGGTTTAAACATAACATAAACATTCATATTAAAACTAGCATACAAAATGTAAATACTTTCTCTATAAACCATGAATGGTATAAAAATAACTCATCCACAGTCAAACATATCACAAATCCTTCAATACAATATCGATGTTTTGTATCATAATATATCAACTTCAAATAAGCTTAAAATCCATCAACGGATGTTGACATAAATGAAAGCAAAACTATTTGAGAGAAATATCTCTTTTTTTGAGATCATTTAAAAGTACCATAATTATAAAAGAAAAGATTTACTTTGAATATATCCTTATAATATTTTAAGGGATGCTTCCAAAATTTTATAATGGTAGAAAATAGCTATACCAACCGTATAAGTTAAAAAAAGACATTCTTACCATAATTTTGTCGAAAAGGTTAAAAAGGACCTTGTTTGGAAAATGACGGAAATATTCTTTATAAACATATTATAAAATGTAAATCAAGGGTATAAATGAATTTAACCCATATTCTATAAAATAGTAATAATTTCATGAATTACATTTGTAAGAAACATGGATGTGGATGATAAAGAGGTTCTAGTAGATAATCACGTATAAACAACCTCGGATAATGAAGAGATTATGAAATAAACCCTTACCTTGTACTTTTCCTTGGTAGAGTGTAAGTTAAACTCCTGTATAATACTTAAATCATTGTTATTAAATTATAAAATAATCATATACATAAATATGATATCATATATTATCTTTGAAATTTGCATTGTTAATAAAATTTTAGTATTATCATCGTTTCGGGTGTTAACAGATTCATATTCCTTTATATTCTTTGTTACGTAAGATGTGTTTGTTATGGATAGGTTGTATCTTATTCATATCTATAATGATATAAAGTCTTTAAACATTACTTTTAATTATCAAATGATAATTATTCTTGAATGGATATGATGGGGAAATTAATCTCTCCGCGTTCGTGGAGACGGTAATCCGTACGTACGCACGAACGCTACTTCCATTTCATTTTTCATTTTAAAATGAATTAAAAACAAATGATAAATAGGTATATTATTATTCAATTATAACATAATATATTATATATGTTACTTATGTTCATTAACACCATCCTTTATACATTCCATGTAAGGCATGAACGAGTCATATCAGTTTGAGGGGGTGGTAGTTCGCACTTTCTCAAATGAAATTATCTTGTATATATACAACATGAAACGAATAATGGTATGATATAAAATAGAATTAAAGAATATTATATGTAAAATAAATATCGATAATATCATATTTAATTAAATTTTCATCATAATGGCCACCATTAGAGGTGGTAGGAGATAATTGAACAATCATCGTTTCGTGAGGCATTTGGTTGTCATCCACAGAAACATTATGTTCTTCACTCATTATATGGAGGTGTGTGTAAGTATAGTTATAATGATTATTGTAAAAATATCCTAGTATATTAAGTATACTGGTGTTGTTAAAAAATAAAATTATAAGAAGAGTTTAGGGTTTGGATAAGTAAAATAAAAGAAAAGAAGCTAAGAGAAATTGTTACCTTTAATTTGGGTAACTCCCTTTATTTGAACCAAAAGGACTCTTGAACTTCCTTATACGTAAGGTAAGGCTTCTAAGAGAAGGATAGGGATGTAGGGAGATTAATTGGACAGATTTTGGAAGATCAAAAAGGTTTGAGAGGTGTGAAATGTTTTTTAGAATTTGTGTCCTTTTATAAGGGGGAGGAGGGGCTCTTTAGGAAAGATTGAAAATATTATTTTATTATATAATTATATTCTGTTTCTAATGGTCCAAAACTCATTAAGGATGAAGATAAGATGACTAATAATCGAAATGAAATCATCCGATAAGAATCGGACATGTTTTGGGTATTATTGTAGTCTTTATAATCTTATTTATTTAAATAATTTATTAATGGGGTAAACAATACATCATTATTATGTCATAAATAATTTAATTTGTTAAATGTATAAAAATTATAAAAAAAATACCATGGTGTATGAAATATTTTTATCTTTATAATTAATATTTATAGTCTAAAATATAACATATATATCCCTCTGTAAAAAAAATTTCTAAAAGATATTTGCTTCTGTCATTTTTGAATTTTCATTAACTTAATTAATATAAAGTGTCATTATCACTTATAAGTAGATCCATGGGGACCCAAAATGGACCGAAAGATGTCCATGGTAGGGCATGTATCAAAAATAGATTTAGGACACGTTTTATGGTAATTTAGTATTACTATTATAATATTTTTACCCTTATTTAGTAGATTTACCTTTTAACCATTGTAAATAAAATATTTACAGAAGTAATTATTCAAAATTTCTAAAAATAAAAGTTACCTATTTACACAATTTTGAAATCATGATTCTAAATATGGATTCCATTTTTCTAAATTAAAAACACATAAGTGGAAGAAATTAAATTAAAATTAATTACTTTTGTCCAAACAAAAAGCATGTTTTTAAGAAATTATAACTATCAAAAGATTGACACTTGTTTATATCTGGTGTAATTGTGAAATTATGTCCAATGACCAAAATTTAATTAAATGGTAAAAATATATTAAAAATATACTTTAAAACCACTCAAATTCATAATTTATCTCTATTAATTATTTCGATAAAAAAAGTTGTTTTTAATTAAAATTTAGTTATTTTCACTATTCATAAAAATATGAATGTTTTCAGAAAAATACCAAAATTTCACCCTAGGATAATTTTGATATTCAGAATCCAAAAATGAAGTCCATTTTGAATGATAAAAATTATAAAATTTCAAAAATTGTGTATTACTATTCATAACTGGTAGTTTGATTGGTCACTGTGTGTTAGAATCTCGAAGTTGCGTACAATGAAAGCTATTGCATTATTCAAAGGGAAACATACCTTGGAAGCATGGGGTGTTACATTAGTTTTTCACCACTACCACACATGGATGGTAATATATATAAATTTATTGAATAAATATCATATTTATGAAATTACTATGGATCTATAAATGTAAATTATTATCTACCTTCCTTTCATTCCGCCAATTAAAAAATGAAAACAACACCCATACATACATGTGGGATTTCTCCTCTAGGAACAACATATTTTATTTTACAATACCGCCAAACATGAATGTTTCTAAAATTTAGTTTAATTTATAAATGTAATATTTATTTCATGATTAAATTGTATCATTATATAAAACTATGTCCAATATGAATGTATCATAACCTACAAATCGAAGCATGCATGATAAACGAATCAATTCACACAAAAATAATTGATTTTAACCAAAAATCATGATTTAATGTGTAAAAAATTAATTATGAATAAATGATATATATAAATAAATATTTTAATATTTATCATATATATATATTAATCATAAATATATATATTTTTGGGGATGTTGTAATATCCCGACGAAATGAGAATCCATGGTAAGAGTAAATTTCACAATCTCATATTTATTGAGGATTTTAATTTTTTTGAATCCATTAGGGGAGTTATATTATATTTATTTCATAAACACCTTATATTTTCTTTCGATATGTTTATTTATGGGTTTTAATGTATTTCTCCATTTTTAAACTTCTTAGTACTCAAAAAGATCGAAGTAATGTTTTAAGGAATGCCGACCATTTTTTGGTTCATCAGTTCAAAAATATTTTTATTCATTATCCATTTTCATTAAATTGTTTCAATAATGTTATTCCATATAGGTAAAATATTGTTTAAGGTAATTTATGACTAACTCATACATTTTAAAATGGTTTTAAAAAATATATTATGGACGTTTTTCTATATGGGAAACTTTTCATTATATTTACAAAAGTATCAAAAAAAATTTACTCTAATTTTTTATTTACTATGTTTTCCCACAATCATGATAGTTATTAATTTAAAATATTCCTTTCCAAAAATTCATATTTTTTCAAATAATTGTTTTTCCCACTACTCTATATATTTATCATTTTATTCTAAAAGAAAACGATATTATTTTCTTAAAATATTTAAAAGATATATAATTTCAGTTATTTTATTTTTTATCATTCACTCCCAGTTTTCAAAATTAATAATCATTTACATTAGTTTTTTCTTTATTTAAAATTCTTTTTGAAAAAACATATTTTTACACCACATTAATGGATATTTGGAGGTGCAATTTAAGATTGTTTTTGTAACCACGTTACAAATATTTTAATAAAGTTTTTATCAATATTTTTGCTCAATTTTCCAATATAAATTCCCAAAGGACATTACTTTTCTTAAACCAATTCTATTATGGTGAATTAATGGTCTCATTTCATCCTTTTATAATTTATGGTTTATGATATATTTTATATAGAATAATTTATTTTAAGATCTTTACCACCCTCTATTGTTTTATTGAAATTATTTTTATCCTTCAGGTTCATGTTATTTTATCCCATGGATATATTTGAAATCATTTCAATGTAGAAAAAATTTTATAATAACTATTATAAATGTTTTGAATTGAAAGAATATTTCAAAAAAAGTTATTCCATTAACTGTGGAAATATTGATACACTGTATACTTGATTCAATATGGATATTTATTTATTGTTAGTGAATATTGAGGATGAATGGTACTATTATATTAGTATATGAGGAATGAATTTGATGTTAGTAAGTGATCAGTGGGGTCTATTATAGAAATTTCATTCATTGGGTATGTCTCAGTGTACAACCTATAATAGGTATCTTGGTGTATTCCTACCCATATAATTATTATTTTTAGTATCATTCCTTCACAATATCATGATGAATTGAATGAGTCCTTGACTATAATATCATGATGTCTTGTCATGAGGTGATGATTGTTAGAGGATGATGTATTCACTCAAGGGTTAAGATGTCTGAAATTATGCATTCTATAATTATAAAGTTAGTTATGGTTTTCTAGGTAATTTTGTTTTTCTGGAATATCATTCATGATCAATTTACTAGATAAATGATATTCTTATTTACTAATGACCTCTATATGTATTTTATACCTTACATATACATTATAGATTCATTTGTACTCAACCATTTTCTAGGAACCTAAGCTCGATAATTTTTTTGTTTTCCTTTCCCTAAGGTATCATGAAGGGATCATTAAAATTTATCCAGGATATTAATAGTGAATTAAAAATTATATCAAGAATTTAATAATATATTCTTTATGTTTCCACTGTAATATAAAAATCAGGTATGTATATTTTCACCCATGATTGGTAAACTATTCAATCCTTTGGATTGTTCTCTATTATATATCTTACACCAATGTAATAAAGTAAACATTGGATATAGGTTAATATAGTAGGGGTTATTATAGTTGGTTTCCAAACTAGTTTAGGATGAACCATGGGAACAATACTATAGAAGAACATATCTAGTACTAACATTATGATAAAACCTTATAATGTTCATGAATATTTTATTGATTTTTTTCACTTATTGATCAATATTATTAAGGATTTGAGCTAATTAATGCATGAAATTATTTACATATGGTACAAAGTGAAAGAAGTATAAATTGTATCAATACCTATAATCAGTGTAGCTATTTCTGTCCTAAGAAAATCAACATGGATAGTGATGGAGTTGAGTAGATTATGAATATTTTAAGGTATTTTACGTAGGATATAACCAACAACCTTACTCATATAGAATAACCTATTTCATTACAACATGATATAATTTTTTAATATTTCTTCATTTTGAAGAAACCTAAATCCTTTAATAGAACTATTAATCCATTAATATCTATATAATATATTGGGTGTCTCTAAATAATATTAATGGTTTTGAGAAGTAATAAAAGGGACATGTTTATGGAAATGTATTTTTTAAATGGATATATTTAACAATGGTGGTAATTGATTCAAAATACAAAGGATGATGAGGAGATAAATAGAATGGAATAAAAAAATTTTAACATAATTTTCCTTGAGAAATATCTCTCTTAAGAGAAATGAATAGAATTGGAAAAAAGAATCATTAATCTAATATATAATAATAGGTAAGTTTTAAAAATAATTTGGAAAACATTATGATATTAGAAAGGCATCATAAAGAATAATAAAAAATCTATAATGTTATATTGAATGTTTCTTTGATGGTATAAAGGCAACACCCCAAGGGAAATAAGTCTCTCAAACAATTTCATCATATGATGATAAGGTATCATGTTCCATTAAGTATGAGAAATAATTATATAATTCATACATTTTAAATATAAATCAATAAAAGAAAATGACATGTGATCACTATGGGAAAAATTGAGGTTAAGGAGATGAAGGAATGTATAGAACATCCCATATGTGAAAATTGTGGAAATAAAAACATTGATTCCTTCATAAAGGGAATGAATGTCATTACATGTGTGGGGATTACGGTCATATGGCTCATGAATACAAGGGGAAGAAAAATTCTACAAATATATATGGTTTTAAATATATGTTAAAGTGTAAATATTTAAAAAATTCCCCAATAATCAATGGAATTTACCTCAATAGAGGTTAGAGTAGAATAGACATGTTTATATAATTTCTACAATGGAAGTTGAAGTCCTTTAAATTATGATAGTTGGTAAATTTATTGTAAACCTATTACTTATTTTATTCCAAATCTACAAATTATTTTATATTTGAAATGGATATGAAATAATCCATTAAAACTATGAGGAAAGAGTTTTCAAATAAGAAACCCAATGGGAATTATGTTGTAATAAGAATATATTGGGTAGTCTCTGTTAAGATGAACAACTATTCCCTAATCCCAAATATGGTTGTAATACCTATAATTAACATGGATATAATCTTTATTTTTTGGGTTATTAATTTTTATGATTATTTAATTTGTTGAAAATGTATAGAATAATTTTTATTGAATTTGGGGTATTTATTATACTGAATGAACTTAAATTTATCATTTCATTGGATGTTATTTTTACTTAGACTCATTTTTTTATTTTATAATGTTTATAAGAATAGGAAGAATAACTTATCATGATTTTATAGATGTCAATTTAAATTAAATGTTGTTTTCCATTCTTCAAGAATGAAAAATTAGTCATTTTTATTCATCATTTATAGTATGAGATGATGAAAAGATGGAAAACAAATTGAAACGCATTGAGAAGTAGAAATTACACTTATCAAATAGAAATAAATCAAGTAAATATATTTTCTGATTTTCTATATATCTATCTTAAAATAATAACCCGAACGACAATAAGATTTTAAAAATATTATCATATAATATGTTGGAAATATCTTTTATCTATCAATGTAAAACATTATAAACTCATTTATATGTTTGGGTTGTATAATGGTATGTAAATTGTTTTACAAATATTTCATTAATAAATAATAATATTCACGGTAATAACTTAGGAATAAACTATCATAACAAAATCAACATCTAAGATTTTACCTATGTTAAGGTAGATTTATTATGAAAAGAAGAAAAAAAATTATGATGTAATTTATTTTGGGGGAATATAACACCCAAGGATTTTAGTGCGTTCTTTGCTTTAAATTAATACAAAATTTATTACATTATAACACATCAAAAATAGAACTAAAATGAGTCATAACAAATTATAATTATGATTGTAATAAAAAAATTTAAATATAATTTTATTAATCATTTGTAATAATGACAATTAATTATTTTAATAATGAAATTTAATTATTATTAAATAAATAAATAATATGATATAATTTAAATAATTCAATTTTATAGAGTGTCACTTTTCAAAGGCCTAATATTTAATTGTTATCTATATTAATAAATAGATCATTTTTAAAATATTTCAATTTTTTAACTAATAAATTAACACTCAAGTATTTATAAATTGATATGTAATAAGATTAAAAACACATGATGTTTAAAAGGGTTGTTTTTCTATAAAAATTTATTTAAATGCATGATATATTTACATTAAAAGGGAATTTTTTATATATTATAATTTTAATTTTTTTAAGGAAACATAATTTTTAAATTTAAATTTTCAAAATTATCTTATGGTAAATTTTTTCGATTTTTTATTAAAGGATAATTTTTGGGTGATTAGTGAAAAATACAGTTTTGAAAAAATAATATACATTTTATATAATTATCATTATATATGAATGATTTTATACTATATTAAACCTATTTGATATACCAAATTTATACTGAATAAGTAAAATAAAGCATTTATGAATATTATGTTGATTTTAGAATCCCATGATTGACATTTTAGTTCCTTTTTGATGTTTTATTATAATAATAAAAATATTTTTAATCATTTTATTTAAATAAGTAATTTCCAGTTAACATTATATTTTTATTAGTTTTAAAGACACATAAATTTATTTTATTTAATAATAATATAGTTAATTACATGATATTTTATTTTATATTTAATTCCAGTGTAAATGAATTTTATTGTCAAAAAGACATATTTCTTTAAAAACAATATTTTTTGTAGTTTTTTTTCATAATTATATTAAAATTATTTTTTACAACCTCTATAAATTAAATCACTCAAAATAGATTCATTAATCTAAATTTTAAAATTCTATTTATATAATAATTTCCACTTAATTGTTCTTCATAATGAAAAGCGATCATAGTAAATGTTTCTCACAAAGTAGGGGTTAAAAAGGGTTTCCAAGAGGGTTAAATTAATGTATAAAGCTTAAAATAGAACTTAAAATGTATAAATATGATTTGATAAGTTTATTTAGTACATAAGTTATCCAATGTATTAAGAAACTCCATTTGGTACCACTTTTTATTTAAAATGACTTTGTATTATTTCAATGTTTATAGTATTTAAATAGGTTCCACTTCTTCAAACTACAAATGGATCGCCATAACCCCTCACCAATAAACAATATTTGAGAATATTTTTTCAAAACATATATGATAAAATCAAATAAATACTATCCTACACATGTTATAGTGGTTCTTATATAACCTAAATACTAAACTCTGAAGGCTTAAGGTGTAAGACAAAGGAGGATATCCAAGGAATATCTAGAGTACTTTTCTGTGTTCTTTCATGTTTCATTATTCTTATAACTACTTTATATATATTCTAATATTTCTAATACAATAAAATTAGTATATTTTATATAATTAAATATTTCAATGTTAATTTTATTACCGTTTTATATCCCCTTTCCAACGAATATAGAAAATAAAAATTTCACTTGTGTGCCCATCCAAACTACTGCCTCTATGAAGCAATGTATTTAATTGTTCATCACCACCTATCATGGATTGTTATAATTATTTATTTAATTAATAAATATTAAATTTATTACAGAATTATGATTCATTAATGAAAAATAATAATCTACCTTTCTTTATTTTTGATCATTGAAAAATTAAAACATTACTCATGCATACTTGTAAAATACTCCCTCCATGAATGAAATTTATCATTTTTCATAACATCCTTACATGTATGGTTATTAAATTACATTAATTTTATAAATATTATATATATTTCATGACTATAATTATTAATTTTATGAACCCCTGACCAGGTTATAAGTATAGAAATATCCAAATCAAAATATGCAAGAGAAACATAATAATTAACGAATAAATAATAGATTTTAACAACTATTTGTAAGTAAAATGGTAAAAAAATGAATAAATGATATATATAATGATATATATAAAAATAGATACTATATATATGAATAATAGATATAAATGTTTTATAAAGTAAGTTATAACATGTTTGACCAAGAGGTAATCAATGCTAATGGTTTATTTTTAAATATCATTTTTATTCATGGTTTTCATCATATAAACCAGAAGTATTATAAGCTATTTTTAACATAAACTGAGCATATTTTCTTCCAATATGGTATTTATGTGGTTTTGAATTATTCCTTTCATTTTCCTCTTTTTGGTGCCAAAGTGATCAAATATTATCTTTAAGTAATGTTGGCCTTATTTTTACCTTTAGGTAGAGAATATTTTCCTTCAATTTATTTATTATTTATCTTGATTAAATAATGTTTTCACTTGTATAATAATTTTTTTTTGAATTCATTTCTACTATATTTGTAATTTCCATTATGGTTTAAAAATTAATCTTTTTAACATTTTTATATAAAGGACACTTTGACTCCTTTTACAAAAGTTCAAATTTTTATGGTGTTTATCACATAAAATTTTTTTCCCACCATTAAGAATACTTTTCATTGTGACAAATATATTCCCAATTACTATTGTTTTCCAAAGAAATTCCCTTTCTCATTATTTTTTGTATTTTTTATTTTATATCAGAAAAAAAGTATTTAATTTTCTTAATTTTTCTGAAAAGGGGAATCATTTTAGTAATATATATATATATATTTTCCAACTCATCTACTTAATAATATTTTATTTTAAATATATATTTATTTTAATGATATTTATAAATTTTTTTTTAAAAATTTGTCTTGACACCTCATAATGACATTTTTCATGTAAATTTTATCTTCATTTTTTAAAGAAGATACAACATTTTTAAGGTGGTTATTTTTAATGTTTAATATCCATTAACATATATAATTTTAAAAAGTACATTACTTTCTTAAAAAATATTATTTTCTAGTTAATTTTTAGTTAACATATAACCCTTAATAATTTATGGTTTATACCTCATTTTATGCATATTGGTTTATTCTATGATTACTATCATTATCAACTATTATTTTTTCATTGTTTTTCTACTCATATCCATGTTATTTTATACTATGTATATATTTATCAACTTTTCATTTTTTTACCAAAACATATTCTCAATATTATATATGTAATAAATTAATTGAATCATAGAATATAATTTATTCTATAAAATTGAAAAATATTGATTTTATATATATGTGAATCATATGGTTATTTATTGATTGGTTAGGAATATTTATGTTGAATTTTACAGTTTATTAAAAACATAAGGAACACATTATACAAGTGTTAGTTATAGGTCGGGTTTTTTATATCAAATTATTTTATCTGGTGGGTCTTATGAGACAAACTAGAATTATTATACTGGTGTATTAATTCCCATATAATTTTTTTCTCTTGGAATGTGAGATTGAAAGTATATGTAAGAATCAGTGTCTTTTAGAAATACAGTATTAAATAAAAAAATTGATTTTTTTAGTTGCTCTAGGAGGGTAAAGTTGTACTTTTCCACTAGTAGATGAACTTGAATAATATTTTTTGACCACTCTATTGGCCCCAAAATATGGTATTTACTGTTCTAATGGTGTTTTGTAAGAATATGATCCATAGAAATTTTATGGAATAACTAATATTTAATATTTAAGAAATTAATTATTGAATTGTTTACGCAGATTTGTTCAGCTGAATATTCTTAATGTTGTGTCAAATTTAGATTTCTTCTACCTTGTTTTGTCTGGAATGGGGAGTTTACCCTAGGAGATGCATACAGATGAGTCGGGCGATGTGGTCAGTCTAGACCCCTTTTTATTCATTTTCTTTTTTTCCATATTATTTCTTTAATCTTCTTTATTCCTCTTTCCTAAGTACGCCTATCATGTGGCTCTTCCTACACCGCATGACCGTGAGAGAAAAGGGGAATATAGAAATCTATAGAGATAGTGAGAGATGTAATGTAATATAGGTATTGTCATGAAGCCCTAGACAGGCTGAGTTGGTTTATAACGGTTGTGGATGGTGAAATCAATCAATTATCTGGTGCTTTCCACCTGAAGATATTTTGTTTTGGTGGTGAAAATAAGTGATTTGGGCGATCTAAGGGTTTCCCATTCGGGGAAACCAGGTCACACGAAATATAGTCCATGGTGAATTGTTTTGTGTTCTTCTCGTTCGGGGAAGATGTTCTTTTGGGAGTACACTCCATTTATAGTGGTGTACATGCCTTGTACAAGTAATTGGCCATGTGGCAGAGTACCAGGGCATGTATACCCGTGAGGGGTACATGGATGTGTGGAGTACACAACCATACCCCGTGTTGGTAGCATGCCATGTAAAATTACATGGGATTTCCAAGTATCTAGACATGATGGTTGAGGTACACAAGCATGTACCTTGTGTCGGGTACATGCAATGTACCACCTTACAAACCATGTAACTGCGATGTTTACACACTCAAGCTGGTAGAAGTACATTCCCTTGTGGCGCGATGGGAGTACATGCCATGTACTATGGTTACACAGCGTGTCCTACCCCTTCCCATCCCTTTAAAGGGGTTTTGCATATTTTCTCCTCAGTGTCAGATTTGGACCTATTCGTTGTACATTCTTAGTGGTTTTATAGGTATATTATGATGGTGAAACCCATGGAGCATTAAAAGGACTCATGATGGGTGTTTGGAGGATTTTATCTAAATGGATTGGTTTTTCCTCAATTAATCGAATTCAATTATCTCTTGAGAGTGAGACTTTGCGTGGATGATAGGTTGGGTGTTCGAACTAACCATGTGTATATCTTGATCTAATATAATCTACACACTATCTCCCATGATCTTTTATTTTTATGACGTTCTTGTAGGGAGATGTTCCCTTCTAGACTATGAGGTCGTGATAACTGTTGCTTCTAATGATCCCCGGAAGGATGCCTTTATATACATGCTGATCTAGGGAGTTCCTTGAAATATCCTTTACCCAAATTCACTTCCACAAATCTTTTCTAGGATTACATCATTGCTATCATTCAAAAAATCCTGTGTCGGGTTCCTCCCTTTCCTTTTTGTCTAAGGATCCCATGTAGGATTCCTTCTCTTGTGGTTTCCTGTATGATCCTTGGTAGGATTCTACATTTTTTTGACATGATGGACTTAGCAGGTACCTATTTTTTGAATATCCTTGATCTATTATGTTGGGTTTGGGTATATAAGGTTTTTGGGTGTAACCAAGTACCCGTGATGAACTCGTAACCTCGTGGGGCTATGGCTGTTGTGTTGGGTTGGGTGTTCGGACCACACTTACACTTCTTTTTAAATTTATTCATGGTTATTGATGTTCTAATGATAGATAATAGAGGTTATCCCTAGTTTGTGGATTTTGAGCCTGATGTGAGGCGTACTTATTTCTCTTGGGATTCCCATATATTCTATATGGTATTTGTATTGCTTATGGGTCTACTCAAACTTTCTTTCCTGGGATCCGAATTCTGTGCCATGTTATTTCTGATATATATTTTATACCAAGAGGTTTTACTGGGGAGTTGGTTTTTGATCATGATTTTATATGTTTTGATATATATATATGGATGTCTATAGGTGATTCCTGGAATCTAGATTTTGAGCCTTACATATTGTTTCTCCTTGAGCGATACGCAGATTACCGTTGTAGGAATTCCTTATACATACTCAGTAGTATATTGATTTATATCCTCAAGTTGGATATTTATTAAACCTTGAGTGACACCTATATATAATTGAGGTATTCCATGGATTAACTCGATGGTTGGATATGTTACCATGAGTGACATTTGAATTTTGTTGACAGATTCCTTGAACAGTCTTAGTGGTTTGGTGTTCCCACCCTGAGTGATACTCAGATCTATTTGACAGATGTCTTTGATGGACTTAGTGGCAATTTAATTAATCCTTAAGTGACTCATGGATCCAGTTGGCAGATTTCATGAAAATATTTTTCGATTGATTACTTGTATTAAATGAGTGACACCTAGATCTAGTTGAGGGATGACTGAGGTGGACTCAATATTGGTTTGTGCTTAAGCCTTGAGTGATACTTGGATCCAATTGAGGGATTCCATGGATGGGCTCAATGAATAATATTATTATACCATGAGTGATACATGGATCCATTTGAGGGATTCTTTAAATGGACTCATAGGATGGATTTTCTACGACAAGAATGATGATGCTCTTTCAGATTAGTTACATAAAAGGAGGGGTATAATGGGGTCTCCCCAGAAGTTCGAACTGTTTTTTTGGAAATATTTATTTATAGGATTGACCTTTGTTATATTGTATCACTGTTTAGGGATTGGATGTGAGTGCATGAGAACCTAGGGTAGGACGTGTATCCTCATGTGGTTACATACCATTCTTAGAGACTTTTTAAGAATTGGATGGAGTATGTTTTTGTGGATTGGAATTATGGACCTACGTATCAACTTAATGGTACACTGTTTGACTAAAAAGATGTCCATCTCAATGCCATTGATTAGGGTGTATAGTTGACCATGATTATAGACTAATGGATCGACTGATGACTTGGTTTTATGTTTTGTATTCACATACTAATGAATATTCATAAGTATGTAGATGAGTATAGGTATGGGACTATACATGTATAAATATATATATATATATATATATATATGACATCCATTGTGGAAAATTCTTAATTGATAGGGATTATCGACCTTGGGTTCGACTACGGTTTCATGTTGGGTTTACTTTATTTAATAGTGTCTTAGTGAGGCAGAGCTCTATTATTTTTCATACACTATTAATAGTATATTTGTAGGTTCCTTTTCAGGTAGCATATAATGAATCTCTCTCACCCATGCATGTGAACCCCAATTTACGTGTAGACCACATGGTTTGTATTATAGGTTGAGCATAGGTTTTACAGTGGATAGGGATGAGGCCAAGTGTTTCTTGTTTGAGTAGAGCATCTGAGGGGTTCTATTGATAATGTTGGTGCAGTTTGATAGTTTCTGGAGATCAAATGTGCGGGTTAGCTCAGAGTTAGTAGTAGATCTCTATACTTTTACTTATATTTTCTTTTTAACTCTAGTATATATTTGGTCAGCCTAATGGGTAACCATTTTTTGAATTGTATTTCAAACCATTTTGGTATTGTTCAGGATTTCATTTACTATTATAGGATGTTCAACATTAGTTGTTTACTCCTTCCACACACTATTTACATTCCAATGTGTATGATACTTAACTACATTTCCTCTACTTCTTACTTTGATATGAGGGAATAGTCTCCCCACTATCACACCCTAGTCCATAATTGCTAGTTGTACTCCTCTCATGTATGAGGATACTAGCATGAGGACTTGTAACCCATTGGCTCAGAACACCAATTTTGTGGCATACTGGTCATATTGTTACAAGGAGGTATCAAAGGGGATTTATTTTCCTGGTATATACAATTTATGATATGGGAGACCAGAGTATTAGTAATGTGTCAAAACATGTGATGGATATCAGATTGGTACATCAAGAAAACTTGTTCTTGTATGAATTTATGTTTTCTAGGTTATGTGACTGTTGTTTTTTTATGTTACAGTTGTATATAATTTTCACCTTGATCTACACACTTGTGGTGTGGATGTTATGATTTACCCTCGATCTTCGGCACTTTCCAATTTGAAATAGTCCAGGGATTGATTTTCACACTTGGCCTGCAAAGGAAAGAGGCGTCTCATGAATCCTTTTTGGCATGTAGTATTCACAACATACACTCCTTCTAGTGTGTTATTTTACTGATTATTGCGGACCTTAGACTATCTTAGATGTATATTTCACTTAAATGGCAGGATATTTGGATCTATGTCAAGGGATTTTGTTGTGAGGCTGATTACATGGTGCCATTGCCTAAGTGGTGTAGTGACCCTAGTTGGTCAATATGGCATGTAATGCCCCTTTTTTGAGACTCTTGTGGGTGTTGTTTCCCATATATGTGGGTTTTTAGTAGGATCACTGAGTATGATGTTAATAGACACCAGTACATTCTTGTGAACTAGACCTCTTGGGGGTATTATCATGCATATATACCTGATGAATGTTTGTTCAGTTTCCCTTCTTTGTTGGATTTGTGACCTCCTGGGAGAAGTTCCTTCTGAGGATCCTAATTGAGGGTCAAGTCGCATGTAGGGAATGTTCTCATCAGTTTCCCTCATTGTTCATTGTGATCTTTACCTGTTTTGGAGCATTTTTGATCTTTTTGGTGATGTGGTAAGACATTGTGACCTAGTTTTGAGGATTTCTCAATAGGGCTAGGTGGGATACCTAGAGTCCCTTAGCTCCAATGATACCCATGTAAGACAAAAACTTTTTTGTTCTAGGGTATCCTATTTGAGATGTTGGAACCAATTTTTAGATGTATTTTTTTGGTATTGACCTTATTTTTACACTCATTTCGAGATCGAGGTAAGGAAGGTTTTCAAGTTCTGCATTATAGATATGTTGATGTCTTTAGCTTTTCAAAAATTGCCTTGGGTGCTTGTCCTCCAAGACTAGATTCGATCGGAATGACTATTTGGATACCTGGACAAGTCGACATATGTGTTTCAACTATTTCTAATATAGTCAGAGTGTGGATATCCACTCGTGACTGGAACAACATTGTGTGATATGTAGTAGTGAGATAAATCGTATCATGGGTTAGGTGATTGGTTTCTAAGTGGAGTTCTTTTTGGACTTCTTTATTAATGAAATTGATGTACCATGTAGCATGGTCAACTTAGCCTTATGATAGAAGACTTATTGGAGGAGGAGTCATGTGTTAAATATAAACAGTGGTTGCAAATAGTGTCATTTAAATTTTAATTGGTGAGTGGTCATGTGAAATCCGAGGATTGAAGTGTTCCAGGACATGATCTGGAATGGGATTCCAAAACCCATGTTAGAAAGTCCCTCTGAGGTGTAGGTGACATCATGAAATGTTAGTGTACCATGAGACGATTGACCCATGGCAGAATCCTAGTTAGTTTTTAGAAGGATCTGAGCATGACAGTAAGAGAGCTATATACGCATTGGTGGAATCAAAGTTCACTTCTATTAGAGAGGATCGTGATCTATATTGATTCATCTTGTGTATACTAAGAGAGCATGACTGTACACCAAGCACGTTTTTTCATTATCGATGTTCAACCCTATTGAGGACGGGAGCCTGTTGAGGCTGCACTTGAGGAGCGATGTATGGTATTCCATATGGTAAGTAGTAGAACATTGTTTGTTTCAGGGTGGTCACCCTCATTTTCCATTGACCATTTGAATTTTACATGTGTCACTAGGCATTGAGTTTTCCGTTATTAAAAGATTAGTGTATTCCTATGGTGGTGAGTACAAGATCAATCATATTAAAATTTCTTCTCTATAGGAGGTGGTTATTGGCCCTTTGAGGCTGGTCATTGGAATGTACTGATAACATGGTTGTGAAGAATCTCATTTTTAGAGCATGGATGCTGGTCCTTTCACCAGGCTTCTCAAGGCTGAGTGGATTTATGGTGGGGAGTTGGTAAGATCCTATGTCTTTCAAGATTGCATATTTGAGCATAAATTTTTATTTTATTTCATTCATCACCTCTTGAGGGGTAAAATGGTCATTATACCTTATAATATATTCTCATATAATTTTTATGACCACTCCATTGGTCCAAAAATAGGTTATTTACGCCAAGAAAATAATTTATTAGGAATCCAAGACATACGAATTTTGGATGAATATTTAATTTTTAATTGTTAATTTTTTTTAAATTTAATGTTAAACTATACGTAAGGGTTCATTTGGCCGTATCATTTGGATGGCGTTTCTTTTTTAGATTCCATCTTTTTAATTGATTATAGAATGTGGAGTTTATCATAGGTGCGACATAAACTTGAGTCAGGAATTAGGGTCACCATGAGCCCCCTTTTCTTCTTTTTCCTTTCTTTGTCTTTTCTTTCATTTATCTTATTTGTTCCAATTTCCCATGTATTAATCTACTATGGATCCCCCCTGCACATCATGACTACAAGAGAATATATAAATGGAGATATAATGGAAGATGTAAGGGAAGATAGGTACCGTCATGAAGCCCTCAACCAGGTGAGTCGGCATGTGGAGATTGTAGATGGTGAAATCAAACAATGCTTCAACTGTTTTTTCCAAAAGGTAGGCCCATTTATGTTTTCATAGTTGATCCTCATATTTTTTAAATGTTTTAAATTACTTTTATGATTTCTTGTGTCCTTTTGGGGCTACATCTGTTGTTTCAGCGGTGAAAAAGGGCGATATGGGCAATTTGAGAGTTTCCCGTTATGGGAAACTAGGTCACGTGACATGTAGTCCATGGTGACACGCCATTGGTTCTTCCCATTCGGGAATGTTGAATTTTTGGGATTACACACCATGTAAAGGGGTGTACATTATGTGTACTGTTACAGGGTAGTGTGGCCGAGTACCCAAGCATCTCTACCCGTGAAGAGGTACATAGTCGAATAGAGTACATGACCATACCCAATGTGGGTTGCATGCCGTATAAAACTAAACGGCCCTGCCAAGTATTTGGTAAGGCTGGTTGAGGGACATGGGAATGCAGCCCATGTCAGGTACACAATAGGTACCCTCCTTACACGTTGTGTACCTAGTGATTTTATGTCACGACCCATCCCAGTGGGGCCCGAGCCGCAACTCCCCAAACTCGACTCCAATAGGCCAGGGGCTAGTGACAAGCACCGAGTAGGCATGCTACTAACATGGGAGGAATTGCATATAAACTTGTACACATGCACACACATCTCCAAGACCACAAAGCTGAAATTTAAAAACTACAAAAAGAAATGATGGATGAATACACTAAAACCCAACTACAGAGTACGACAGAGAAGTAAAGTACGGTAAAGTAAAACCTTGGTCCAAAAGTACAAGCCCACCAAAAAGGAAGTCTGCAACAAAGTCCAACATACATAAAAAGGTACTGACACTGCAACCCATCACCGAAGGAACACACCTCGGCCTGTCTGATCTCACTAAACATCGTCCGGTCCTGGTTCGCCTAGAATCTTATCAAAGGCTCTCTCGTCTGCACAAGAAACTACACGTGCGGGCAAAGCCCGTGCAGGGGTGAGTACAACAATACCCAGCAGGACATCCCGAAAACCACAAAGGAAATACAAAAATGGAAAATACCCCAAAGAAAGGTACAATTTTCTCATCAAAGTATATGTATATGGAACATATATCAATAATATCTAGATATACTCATACACAAATGACCATCGTGAAAACCGCCCCTAGGATCTAGCTCAAAGATTCCACAAAGCACATTATTGGGAGGACATAATCCTAGGTCAAAAGAGAGAGGAAAAAAGTACTCGTTCAAGGAGAAAACTCTCCAAAAGTACATTGGGTACAAGATGCTCAGATGAGGATCACAGCCAAGTCATGGGGTGATTCTGACAACTCAGTCTGAGCTAAACAGGTAAGCAGAGGATCAGCGCCCAGGTAAAGTTGGTCACATCGATACCATGAACTCTACCTAGGGTTCTAGGAGTGAATAGAGGATCCGGCACTAAGTCTAACAGAGGGGATTCCAATAACTCTATTCAGGGAGCTCTGCTGAAGGGATCATACCCCAGTATAAAGGAGTTGATTCTAGACCCTTCAAGGGATTACAAAGGGTACGAACCCAAAGAACTAGTCCAAGTCATAGAAGGTAAGTGGCTCAAGCCATGAAGAAAAAGTTACACAATGTGTAGTATGGTTACACGCCGTGTTCCTTGACCCCAGGTACTGCCCGTCTGAACGGCCCGTGTCCTTCATTCAAGCTGTGTAAAACCAAACTACACGGCGTGTAGAAAAGGTACATGTCGTGTTCCTTGACCCCAGGTGCTGCCCGTGTAACCGGCCTGTGTCACTCGGCTTGTCGAAAGCAACTACACGGTGTGTAGAAGAAAACACACGCCGTGTTAGAGTGCCTAGGCTCACTTCGTGTATGCTGGACATGTGCCCGTACATGGTCTATGCCCGTGTCCATGTCACATACCCCTGTACTTGTACACGGAGTACCCCATGTATCTGGCCGGGTCTGGCTGGGAAGGGGTATACACGGCATGTCTGTGGCTGTGTATCCTGCCCGTGTCCATGTACTCCCAGAGTACATGCTGAGTAACCATACCGATGAACACATGTTGTGTAGCCCATAGTACACGGCGTGTAGTCGAGTAAATTTCCAGAACTGCGTCTTCCTCCACGCGCCTCGGCCGATCTTCTGGATCTCGATTCTGTCGTCTGTTTGCCGCGAAACTCTAGATATCGGGTCGCCTCATCTCCGTGAAGCCGAATTCGTGGGTATCAGGTCTTCAATCGGCTCCAAAATCTGATTCCGGCCATTCAAGCAGAAATCGTCCGAAGAATTATTTCTTCCGATCCGCTTCAATCCATCAGCCGAAACCGTCATCGCACCTCCGCAAGACCACCACGGTGTTGATACTTCAATTTGATATCGATGCGTCGCAGAACAGATGTGCAACGATCCGTTGTTCATCGCCCCATGAATAAAGTGAAGAATTCTCATGAAGAACTCGATGAATTTGGGGGATAACACACAGCAAAACGAGAGGGACAAACCTCGATTGATGTTCTTGTCAATCTTGGATCTTCAACATTAAAAGGTTGAACGAAACCAAACAAAATTCAAGAATCAATTCCCCAAAAATCCCTGTAAAATCCCATCCCGTAAGAACGATCGATCCGTGGGCTAATCTGTTCGTGGATTAGTCCGTGTTCGTCGTGGAAATCAAAAACGGGGAATGGACAATCAAAATCAATATCCTACATGGATTAACTGCTTTTGCCGGCGAAGATCCACTCGTCGCGTCGTCGTCCCCATCGAAATCCACTAAGAACGGCGTCGCCTCCACGTTGGGGGTTCCCTCCAGAGCCGCCAAGGGTTTTCAAAGTTATGGGGTTTGTATCCCTGGACCCTAGAACAAGCCTCTATTTAATGAGGATAAAAGAAAAAAAGGATTTAAAATATCTTGCTACAGAAATAAAATATTTTTATTAAATATTTTATTACCATTGCGTCCAAAAAACTAGATTTCACCACCGAACCGCGCCGGCCAAAGGTAGGCCTCGCCTAAGGTAAAATCGTTGTTCTAAATGCAATGGTGCCCTTGGATTTATGATTTGAGCACCTTTTCAGGAGTTATCCACTTTTTTCGGAAAAACGCACGTGCACGTAATTTAATTATTAAATTAAATTCTAACATTTGTTTCGGGCTCACTGGGCCTCGGAACTACACGCCGTCTCAGAGCCTGGTCTCGAAATAATTCCCATATAATATTAAAATAATTCATGGAAAAATCTGGGACATTACATCACATCCACCTTAGGGATTTTATGTCCCTGAAAAGATAAAACAAGGGCTACTAAAAATGATGTGGGTACTGCACGCGAATCTGAGCCTCCTGCTCCCATGTACTCTCTAGGAGATTCCCATACTGCAACCGGACACACACCAAGGGAATAGCTCCTCTATGAAGGATCTTCTCCTGCTGATCCTCGATCTCCACTGGGTACTCAGCAAAGGTCGCTCCATCATCGATGTCCAACTCGCCCCAGTCGATGACGTGCGATGGATCATGCACGTACCACTGTAGCTGCGACACAAGGAAGATGTTGTATACCCGATCCATCTGAAGAGGTAGAGCCAAGCGATATGCTGCCTCGCCAACTCTACTCAAAATCTGAAAAGGACCAAGGAACCTCAGAGATAGCTTGTTGCCTCGGCCAGATCTCCGAATTCCCCGTCGAGGTGAGACCCAAAGGAATACATGGTTTCCTTCCTCGAACTACTAGGGCCTCCGTCTCCGGTCGGCATAAGACTTTTTCAAACTCTGTGTAGTTTTCATCTGCTCCTGGATGATCAGCACCTTCTCTGTAGTAGCTCTCACCATCTCGAGGCCCATCAGTGCTGACTCTCCCTGGTCATTCTAGCAAAGTGGCGACCTGAAAAGTCGCCCGTATAGAGCCTCAAATGGTGCCATACCAACAGTGGAATGATAACTGTTGTTATAAGAAATTTCGACTAGTGGTAGGTGATCCTCCCAGCTACGACCGAAGTCATGTATTCAAGCTCGTATCATATCCTCCAAGACCTGGATGGTCCGCACTTTCTGACCATTAGTCTGGGGATGAAACGCTGTGCTCAAGAGTAAATAAGTCCAAAAAGCTTTTTGTAATCCCTTCCACAACTGGGATGTGAAACAAGCATCACGATCTGAGACGATCGTTGAGGGTAATCCAAGAAGCTGAACTATGTCTTGCACGTATAGGCGTCCGAAGCTCTCTACTGAACTCTACTCCCATATGGCTAGGAAGTGGGCTGACTTGGTGAGTCGATCAACGATCACCCAGAGGGGATCATGTCCCCTAGACGTACGTGGTAATCCCATCATGAAGTCCATGGATAATCCGTCCCACTTCCACTCTGGTACCTCTAGGGGCTGAGTCAAACCTGTTGGAACCTGGTGCTCATCCTTCACTTGCTGACAAGTAAGGCACCGAGAAACAAACTCTGCCACACTCTTCTTCATTCCTGGACACCAGAACTGACGTCGGAGGTCCTGATACATCTTTTCCACGCCTAGATGCACCGCCAAAGGGGATGTATGGAACTCCCTCAGAACCTCCTCCTGCAACGTCACTGGTACTACCGTGCATCCTCTAAAAAGGACAATGTGCTCCCTTCCTTCTGAATATCCATCAGCAGGATCACCTATGGATATCTGAGCACATAGAGTCTCACAGTTAGCATCCTCGCGATGTGATTCCCTAACTCACTATAAGAGTGTAGGGGTAACAACCATCGACTGAAGGTAATCTCCCTCATATCCATCCATGAAGGACAACTGCAAAGAGGCCAACTTCCTTGTCGCCTCATCGAGAAACTTCGAATTGGATTTCCTACTAAGAGCATCTGCCACCATGTTCCCCTTCCCAGGAGTATAAACAATCTCAAAGTCATAATCCTGGAGGAACTCAAGCCATCACCTCTGTCTCAAATTCATATCGTTCTGAGAAAAGATATATCTGAAACTCTTGTGATCAGATTAGATGGTAAACCGCTCACCCATCAGGTAGTGCCACCACATCTTTAATGCGAAGACTACCGCTGCCAACTCAAGATCATGGGTAGCGTAGTTCTGCTCGTGTGGCCTCAACTGACGTGATCTATAGGCAACCACCGCTTTCCTCTGCATCAGGACACAACCAAGCCTGGTTCCTGATGTGTCGCAGAACACTATGTATTCGACACCCTCTTCTGGTCATCTAAAGATCAGGGCACTCGTCAGACTCTGTCTCAACTGCTGGATATCCTTCTGGAATTTCTCGGTCCATAGGAAAGGCTGTCCCTTTCGGGTCAAAGCTATCATGGGTCCTGTAATCCTGTAGAAATCATGGATGAATCTCCGATAGTATTCCACCCACCCAAGGAAACTCTGCACCTCCGTCACGTTCCAGGGTGTCTCCCATGCTAGCACTACATCCACCTTTTCTAGGTCCACTGCTACACCATCTTCTGAGATAACGTGTCCTAGAATGTGGACCTCATGTAACCAGAAATAATACTTCGAGAGTTTTCCCATACAACTGGTGCTCTTGGAGTGTGTCCAGAACCATCCTTAGGCATCTCACGTGCTCCTCCTTGGATGCAGAGTACACAAGGATATCATCGATGAAGACCACCACAAACCGATCTAGATAAGGATAAAAGATCCGTTTCCTGAGTCCCATGAACACTGCTGGGGCGTTCGTCACGCCGAAGGGCATCACCAAGTACTCATAATGACCGTAGCGACATCTGAAAGTCGTCTTTGGTATATCCTCTTCCCGTACTCGCAACTGGTGATAGAATAATCATAGATCAACCTTCGAGAACCATCGTTCCCCTTTTAAATAGTCGAAGAGGTCATCGATCCTTGGTAGTGGATACAGGTTCTTCACGGTCACCTGATTTCAGCGCCGGTAATCCACACACAGCCTCAAGCTCTCATCCGCCTTCTTGGCAATTAGAAATGGGGCCGCCCAGGGTGAAACCCTGGGTCTCACAATGCCCTCATTCTACAGGTCATCCAGCCACACCCTCAGCTCACGAAGCTCTGTAGGAGCCATCCGATTAGCTGATGCTGATATCGGGGTTGTCCTGGGTTGCAACTCAATGCATAAATCTATCTCTCGACGGGGATGTAGCCCAGGGATATCCTCTAGAAACACTTCCTCATACTCATCCACCACTGCTGGAAACTAGAAACTCGTTACATCTGCCATGCCAAAGGCTAGGCTATCCAACTGGTGTGAAATCAGTTGTACCCTCTTATGCACGAGTCTATCCTGTGCTGCCTGGGTATCTCTTTCACTGACAAAAGAGAACCTCATTCTCTCACTACAGACACACCGCACCCTTCGCCTAAAACAACCAATCTGGGCATGAACTGTGGAAAACCAATCCATGCCAAGAATGACATCGTAAGGCCTTGATGCTACCACCAAGAGGTTCCAACCGAAACTCTTGCCTCCAAGGGTCAGGTCACACTACCTGCAAAGGTGTGTGATCTATGAATCTTCTCTAGTCGGTGTTTCTAAGCGTAAGGGTCGAGTCAACGGCTCAACTGGAATCTCAAGGTCTCAAACAAGATAAGAAGATAGAATGTAACGACTAGAACCTATGTCTATCAATACAGAAACCAAAGTAGAAATGACATAGATAGTACCTCTAATCATTCCGGGAGTACCTGGGTCATAAGGATCTGCCACCTGCTGTTGTCCCTGCCTCTGTCCACCAGCTCCCTGAGCCTGGGTGGACCTCCTGGGGGTGGTGGTGGTAATGGGTCGAAATGCCGACCACCTCCAGCTGCTCTCCCAACTCCTCTACCATGTCCTTCACCTCATGGATCTGCCTTCTCCACACGTTGCCTCTGCCTCGGTGGTCCATCCACTGCTCCCATGTCAGTAGCATGGTGGGTTAGACAATCTCGAGCTAGATGTCCCCTACTGTCACATGAGTAACATCACATCTCTCGAGGCTGGCTGGAAGTGACCTGTGAACCATGCACGGCTGATCCCCTGTCATGGGATCTCCTTTGGAAACATCTCCCACACCTGGGTCCCTGAAGTTGACTCCCTGCCGCTGAGGTCTCTACTCCAGCTCGCCCCTACTGATAACTATTGGTTGTCCCTGCTCCGCAAGGAAGCTCTCGACCACCAAAGCCTTCTCGAGCACCCTAGGATAAGTAGGAATTATCATAGGGATGATGCTAGCTCGGATATCTCTATGCAAGCCCCGCTCAAAATTATAAGCTCTGAAGTACTGATCTCTGACCATATCCATCGATTACCGCGAGAGGTCAGTAAACCTTGATGAATAGTCAGCCACTGACATGGTTCCCTACTAGAGCTGAAGGAGCTCTGGTATACGTATTGTTCTCATGGCAACCAGTGAAAACTCGTCTCTGAAGAGACGCTCAAACTCCGACCATGAACGAGTCTCTTCATAGTGAGTCTGGATGAACAAACTCCACCATCACCCTATCAAGCCATGCATAAGGCTCGCTGTCAGGATCATCATCTGGTCTGCTGGTGTCCTGACCAAATGGAAGACTCTGGTTACTACCTTAAGCTAGTCCTCTGCTGCCTGAGGGTCAGGCTCGCCTCGAAACTTAAGGGGTCTCTATCTCTGATACTCGTGGAGTGCGCTCAGCCTGCGCTCCTCTTCTACTGGTACAGCAGGCGCGAAGCACTACTCCACAGGGGGTAGGATAACTGGAACGCCACCTGGTGGTAGAACTGGGGGATCTGGTCCCTCTATCGAAGCTTCATCACTAAGGGGGTCATCCTCGTGATCGAGCTGTTAGATCCTAGAGGGTCCGCGTCGCAGAGGCATCCTGTTTAAGAAACAAGATGTATCACAGTTAGTGAGTATATCTGGAGAGCTGACTCAAGAAGGACATAGAAACCACAACCCAGTCCTATATGATGCATGTACCATTATTTCCCCCTAAGCAACTAGTGTTTTCATGTTCTGAGTCGAAATGAAAGTTATCAGAGTCCGGGTGTATGGATACATCGGCCATCACATCAACACTGGGGTCCCTAGCCTGAGAGCCGAACTGGAAACACTTAACACTGTTGCCCCAACCAACTCACAGACTCTCGGTCCTAAGGTAGAACTGAACTCCTCTGATACCACTCTGACACGACTTATCCCACAGGGTCCCAAGATGCAACTCCCCAAGCCCGCCTCCAATAGGCCAGGGGATGGTGACTAGCACCGAGTAGGCATGCTACTAACATGGGAGGCATTTCCTATAAACTTGTACACACGCACACACATCTCCAAGCCCAAAAAGCTGAAAAGTAAAAACTAAAAAAACAAATGATGCATGCATACACTAAAACCCAACTGTAGAGTACGACAGTGATGTAAAGTACAGTAAAGTAAAACCCTAGCCCAAAAGTACAAGGCCGCCAAAAATGAAGTCTGCAACAAATTCCAACATGTAGAAAAAGGTACTGAGACTGCAACCCGTAACCGAAGGAACACACCTCGGCCTATCAGATCTCACTGAAAACCATCTGTTCCTGGTCCGCCTAGAATCCTGTCAAAGGCTCGCTCGTCTACACAAGACACGACACGTGCGGGCAAAGCCCGTTCAGGGGTGGGTATAACAATACCCTGTAGGACACCCCGAAAACCACAATGGAAATACAACGAAGGAAAATACCACAAAGAAAGGTACAGTCATCTCTACACGGTATATGTCTACAGAACATATAAAAAGAATATCCAGATATACTCACACACAAATGACCATCGTGAAAACCACCCCTAGGATCCAGCTCGAAGATTCCACTAAGCACACCATCAGGAGGACATACTCCTAGGTCTGAAGAGAGAGGCACAAAGTACTCGTTTCGGGAGAACACACTCCACAAGTACCATGGGAACATGATGCTCAGATGAGGATCATAACCAAGTCATGGGGTGATTTCGACAACTCAGTCTGAGCTAATCCGCTAAGCAGAGGATCAGTGCACGGGTAAAGTTGGTCACTTCGATACCAAGAACTCTACCTAGGGTTCCAGGAATGAATAGAGGATCCAGCTCTAAGTCTCACAGAGGGAATTCCAACAACTCTATTCAAGGAGGTCTGCTGAAGGGATCATACCCTAGTATAAAGGTGTTGATGTCAGGACCTTCAGGGGATTACCAAGGGTATGAACCCTAATAACTAGACCAAGTCACAAAAGGCATGTAGCTCAAGCGTTGAATAAAAATTTACACTGTGTGTAGTATGGTTACACACTGTGTTACTTGACCTCGAGTACTGCCCCTGCGAATGGGCCGTGTCCTTCGTTCACTCCAAGAAAAAATCCAAACTACACGGCGTGTAGAAAAGGTACACGCCGTGTTCCTTGACCCCGGGTGCTGTCCGTGTAATCGGCATGTGTCACTCGGCTTGTCGAAAGAAACTACACGATGTGTATAAGAAAAAAATGCCGTGTTCGAGCGCTTGGGCTCACTCCGTGTACGCTGGCCATGTTCCCGTACATGGTCTCGCTTGAGAAATAAAATATTTTTATTAAATATTTTATTACCGTTGCATCCAAAAAAACTAGATTTCACCACTGACCCGTGCCGGTTGAAGTTAGGCCTCGCCTAAGGTAAAATCATTGTTCTGAACGCAATGGTGCCCTCGGATTTCTGATCAGAGAACCCGTTCGGGAGTTATCCACTTTTTTCGGAAAAAACGCACGCGCGCATAATTTAATTATTAAATTAATTTCAAACATTTGTTCCAGGCTCAATGGGCCTCGGAACAGCATGCCATCTCAGAGCCTAGTCTCAAAATAATTCTCATATAATATTAAAATAATACATGGAAAAATCTATGACATTACATTTAACTTGCCCATGCCAACGGAAGTGCACACCCATATGTCGTGATTTGTGTACATGTTTTCAATCGAGGATACACACCGTGTACTGCCCATTCTCAATCCTTTTATGGTTTTTCGTATCTCTTCACCTCAGTGCCATATTTGGACCTATGAGTAGTCAATTCTGAGTAGTTTTTGACATCGATCATGATGGTGATACCTGCGGAGTGTTTGGCTGACTCTTGATGGGGTTTTTTTGGGCATTTATCCAAATAGATAGGTTCTACCTCCAATTTTCAAATTCAGTTATATAATGACAGAGACACATGGTGTGGATGATTAGATGGGTTTTTGGGCAAACCTAGTTGAGATCTTGATCTAAATGAGCTATGAGATATCTATTTTGACATATGCTTTTGAGTTCATAACCCTTGGGAGAGGTTTCCTTCAATCCTATGAGGTCATGATACATGTTTATTCTAAGGATCTACTGAGGGATGCCTTTTATTACATGCTAATCTAGGATTTCCATTTTAGGATCCCTTACCCGTGTGCTATTCTGAGGATCTATTATAGGATTCCTTCATTTTTATCATTTTTGGTCCCTGTTTAGTATTCCTCAGTTGCCTTTATAGCTAATGATCCCATGTAGGATTCCATCACTCATGTTTACCTAGAGGTTCTCAAGTAGGATTCCTCTTAGGTTTTGACTTAAGGGACCCAGCGGTTACCAGTTGTTTGACTAACCCTGAGTTTTTACATCGGTTTTTGGAAGAGATGGTGTTTGGGTGTCACCTAGAACCCATGTTGAACTGGTAAGTCCATGTATATGTGGCTGGAGTGTTGGATTGGGTATTAAGACCACCCTCAATCATTTTTTTATATCTTGACATGGTTATTGTTGTTTCAGTGATGGATAGCAGTACTGATTCTTTGTTAGTGTCTGTTGATCCCGATGCGAGGTATCATTCTTTCTCTTTGGATTCCCAGATGTTCTCCTTGGGATCTGTATTTCTTAATGGGAGACTAAGACATAATTTCCTCAGAACCGAATTCCAATCCATGTTAATAATGATATTTTTTATAAACCCCGAGGTATTACCACGGAGTTGGATATTGATCATGATTATATATATTGTTATGTATATATATTTTTTGGGATTTCCATAGGCGATTCTTGGAATCTGGCTTCAGATCCATACGTATGGTTTCTTCTTGTGCGATACATTGATTCCCACTCTAGGAATATTTTAGATGGACTCAGTAGGTTTTTTATTTATATCCCTAAGTGGGATGATAAAATAAACATTGAATGACACCTATAAAAAAATTGAGGTATGATAGGTACTTACTCAATGGTTGGATATGTTACCCTGAGTGACACTTTAATCTAGTTGATTGAATCCTTTAACAATCTTAGTGGGTTTACTCCACTAGTGCTACCCGAATCTGGTTGATGGATATCTTGGAAGGAATAAGTGGCGGTTTTATTAATCATGAGTAACTCATGGATCCTTTTAAGGGATTCCATTATAAGATCAGTGGATGTATGACTTGAATACCTTGAGTGACACCTGGATCATATTGAGGGATGCTCAGGACATGCTCAATGGTGGCTTGTGATTATGCCTTGAATGATACTTGGATCCAATTGATGGACTCCATGGATGGTATCAACTGATGATTGAATTAATTGAGTGATAATTGAATCTAGTTTAGGTATGACTTTGACGGGATCATAGGCAGGATAGTTTATGATTGGAATAATTCTACTCTTTAAGATCAGTAACATGACTTGATGGGTATCATGGTGTCTCCCAGGATGTCTGGACAGTTTTTTTGAAAATATTTCTTTATAGTATTGACTTTACATATACACTATCCTTGTTTGGTGATTTGAGGTGCATACATGAGAACCTTGGGTTATATTTATATCCTCATGTGATTGTGTACCTTGTTTAGAGAATTTTCTAGAATTGGCTAAATCAGGTATATATTGATTGAGATTACAGACCTAAGGATCAACTTAATAGTACACAGCTAGAGGGGTATGATGTCCAACTCAATTCCCATGAACATTATGTCTAGTTGATAGGGATTATGGGCCCAACGATTGACTACTAAGGTGGTTTTATATTATTTATTCACATACTAATGTAAATTCATAATCCTGTATATGTGTATTGGTATGGGACTATACATGTATACATATATAGATTTGGATATCCACGGTGGCACATGCCCAATTGATAGAGATTATAGACCCTGGGATCGACTGCGGTTTTATGTTGGGTTTACTTCCTATTTTAGTGTTTCGGCGAGGCAGAGCACTCTGATTTTGCATACACTTATAGAAACACATTTATATGTTTCTTGGTGGGATGACCTGATGAGATTATTTCTCAACCCTAAACGTGCACCTCAATGAACATGTAGACCCTATGACTGATTTTTAGATTGGGGATGAGTTGAATTGTTTAAAGGGATGAGTCCTGGAATTTCTTGTTCGAGTGGAGCTCCTCGTGAGGTTCTACTGATTGGTCTGGTTTAGTTTGACTTTGTATAGAGATTGAATACGTGGGTTAGCTATGAGTTAGTAGCAGAGCCTTTCACTTTTACTTAATGTTTCTTTCGTAATGTTGTAAATGTTTTTTATGTATAGTGGTTTACCAATGATGTATTTTGCTTCATAGATGTATGGTATTATTTAGTTTTTCATTTACTGTAATAACAAGATCAATTTCAGTTTTTTCCTTCTTTCGCACTCTATTTAGTTTTCACTGTGTATTATATATAACTATTTTTTCGATGTTTCTTAATTTCATATGAAGTCATAGTCTCCCATATATCACACCCTATGCCCTCACTCAAGTCGGAATCCTCCATTATACATGGAGGTATGCTTGATTACTTGTAACCCATTGGCTCAGAACATCAGTTTAGTGGAATCTAGGTTGGGGTGTTATAGTATGTTAGATGTATTAGAATAAATAATTGAAGTTATGATCAAGATGTATATAATTGAGGATTAAGATATTGGGCATTATCCATTCAATCATTACGAAAACAATTATTGTTTTCCATGAGTTTTTTAATCATTAATTAATTTCATTCTCAAGTAACTGATTATATGTAATATTATTTGATTATTCACTTTTATATATTTTTAACCATACATATATTTATGGTAACTTCTAATCTATGAAATCCCTAGTTGGGAATATGATATCTCCATTTTATTTTATTCCTTTTTTAGGGAATCAAGAAGTGGTCTTCGAAATATCTCCATGAATTACTAAAAGGACTAGGAATTTCTTTAATATGTTTATATGTTTTAATTTATGTTTCCTATGTAATATGAAAATCATGTGTGTATCTAGTCCCCCAAGACTGATAAAATATTTGTTCCTTATGATGTGATCTCTTGTATCTAGTACAAAAGTAAAAAAGTAAACCTTAGATCAAGGTAACTAGATTAGGGATTGTTATAATATGAACCAATACCTCCCATTCATAATTGTGGATAAGGTCCTAGGGGTCAAAGAGGCCAATGAATATGTGGATAGAAATAACCTCAACATTCGAACATTATTATAGATACCCAAGATTTACATACATTGAAATTACATTACATTTTAGGAATACTTAATATATAAAAAAACCATATGCCCAATGACTGTATTAGTTTAGTGTCTTTCGAAACTAAGAACATGATATTCTAATCATGTAAAAAGATATTCAACATCTCCCATAAATATCATCCCATTTTGTATTTTTACCTAAAACCATTCTTTATATCACGGGGAAAAGAAAACATAAAAAGGGTGAGCTTAAATTATCACTAAGCGTATGGATGGAGAAAATTAAGAAAACATAAACATTTGAACTTAAAAACATGAACGTAAGGTTTAAACATAAATATCTTGAGTCTTGAAATAAATCATGGTAGTATATAAGGAATGGATCATAAAGAAACATTATTCCTGATAAAATATCATGGGAATAAAACATGTAATTGTGTAAAACCCTTAATCACAACATATTATTTCCATAGTAGCCAAGGCATTGCTACCAAGACCATCATAGTGGAAAATGTCCATTACTGAACCGGGTTTACCTGCCATTCTAGCCATGTACTACATAACTGTATTTACTTGCCATTCTAGCCACATCAATCTCATGAGATATAAATCATTACCCAATTCATTGAAAGAAGATATAGGTCCCACCCATCTCATAATGAAATATTTCTTTTGTGTGCTAAAAAATAAACATAAATCATTCATCATAACCCAACAAATAAAATGGGCTTCATAAAAATCAGCCCATCATAACATAATCCATATAAAATAGTGGATATAATTTCATCCTAAACAAAAACAAACCTTGAAAATAAAGACATTATTTTTGAAACATAACCATCCAAAAGAATGAAATTCTATATGGGAAATAGTTTTGATAAAACACTTCAAATGAATTTTTGAGGAAAATTTCCTTTCTTCTTTGAAATCATTTTATTTTCTCAAAATGACGTTAAATTTAAAAGAAAAGATTTTTTTTGAAATTAATAATGAAATATTGTAGAGGAAGCTTTATGTGAATAAGGAGTTATTAAATCATAATAATCCGTTCATGCCATATAATTTAAAAAAACGTTCTCCTTGTACTTTTGCTGGAAAAGTCATAAAGTACCTCATATGGTAAAGTAAAGAATGATTCCTTCCATACCACACAGTAAAAGTCAAAAAAAAATTATACACAACTTTAAACATACATGGAATAATAGTAAAAACTTTATGAAATAATTTTCCATTAAAAATGGACATGGATGATAAATCTAACCTAAGTAAATACTTACGAATAAATAATCTCAGATAAGATCGAGTTTGGAATAATTATCCATTACCTTGGGTCCAATTTCTTTTGTACGTGTCTGAAACTCCTATATAATGATTTAAATAATGTCATTGACTTATTAAAGAATCATATTCATTTTTATGATATCATATATGATTCACTTATGACTTTATATTAACCGTTCATTTGTTAATTCATTGTTGAAACAACGTTTTGGGTAATGATTGTTTCATTTATCGTACGTGTTTGAACTTTTTGTTCTGGATATTGTCATGATTTAATTACTTCCAGAATGTAAAACATAATTTATATATCATATATAAATTAATTATTTATATATATAATAGATATATAAATAAAATGAAATACACCATTCATGGAGATGGTAGGTCGTACGTACGCATGAACGTTATTTTCCTTTATTTATTGACTTCAATGGAAGTATGTAGTTGAAATATATATATATACAAAAATAAATTAGAATTATTATGTCATATATCTGATTATTATTCATTATAAATACTTTATAATAATTCTTGAATGGTTAACATGGATAATGAATCTCATCGCGTCGTAGAGACGATTATCCGTACATATGCACGAGCGATGATATCATTCCCATAATTGTTGAATAGAGTTGGATTGGATGATATAACATCACATAATTAGAATATTGTTATAATAATCATATATATTTGTTATTTACACTATAATACCCATCCAAGTATGGTGGTGGTGGAAAAATATATTACACCAAGGCTTGGAGACGGTAAGATGTACGTACGCACACGCGGTGATTTCGTTTTTCATAGGATGGATAGAAGGTGAAATATGGTTGTTTCATATTCATAATAAGATATCAGTATACAACTGATTCTGGAGTTATTACTTAACAATAAAACAAATCATATAGAGGACGTAGAATAAGATATAAGTTTGAAATAATTGGTAAAGGATATTAACTCTTCTTCGATGCGCCACTTCTATACCTCCTCTCAGGGAACTAAATTTGGTCTTTAAAGAAGGAAAATACCTATAATATGTTTATATATATGTTGAGAAGGTAAATGTTTGGGGTTTTGACAAGTTTGGAAGCTCAAAATGGAGTGAAGAGACGACGGGGGAGGTGCCCTTTTATAAGAGTGGAGAGGGGCACTTTTGGAAACCTCAAAAATATTAATTTAAAATAAACTCAAACCCCACATAAAAACTTCAAAAAATGACTCCAATTCGAATATGAGATTAGATATGTTTGTAATATCATAAACCAAGAAAATTTATACTTTTTTGGAAATTATTTTAAACCTTATCATTTTGATATATCCTTATTTAATCTAATTATGATAATTTGTGGTAATAATATTGTTAATTTTAAATTGTTATAAATACTTACTTATGTGTTGTGAATTGTCCATAATTAGATATATAATGACATTTTAGACCAAATAATTTTCAAATTGTAATTTTAAATATATTTGTGATTTTTAAACCATTTAATAATATGTTATACTTTTAAAATATCAATAGTGTCAATTTTGACACTATTCATTTATTTGAATTTAAATAAAATCCAAACAAATGACAGAGTCATACAAAAATATTTAATAAATTATTAATATTTAATATAAGTCTAAAAAATTCGTGGAGCACATTAATTAGTTCATATAATATTTATTTTAATATTTTTTAAACATTTTATTTGATATTTCTCTTAACAAAATAATTACTAGAACAGTTTTGTATAATTAATTAGTAAACTTATTTGTTTCATAAAAATTACAAATAAAATTATATGATAAATATAAATCTAATTAATTTAATAATAATTCATTTACATGAATTTATCATCTTAATATCACAATATTTATATAGTAATATTTATTAAATTATGAAGGTGACAACTTTGACATCATTTAAAATTTAATAATATAAGTGTCATATTTTCTTCTATAAGGATCAAAATGGTCAAAAATTAGAAAATTGACTGATTATGGTTTAGATATACACGACCAATAAGTTTTGGTCAGATGTTTGGGCCTTTTTAATCGGTATTATTATTCTAATAAAAACTATATTATTGATTTTTCACTAAATAAATAATTTCTGCATCGTTAATGTATAAGCTATAAAGGTAATTAAATATTTATTCAAAATTACAAATAAATTACAATAAAAAACAAAAACAATTATCTTTAAAATGAGTTTTTATAATATAATTTATATTCTATATAAACTTATATTAAAAATACTTTAATTATTAATGTTTGAGTGAGACATATTTCACTTTCCTTTAAATATAAAAGATTAAAGGACTTAATTACATTAAAGTGGGTTTCAGTGGATTCCATTTCGACACAAATATATTTTAGTGAGATATATAATCAACCAATGATATCAAGGCAAGTGTTAGGGTAATTTTATAATATTATTTTTCAATTAATTACCTGATTTACCTTTAACTGTGGTAATTAAGGTTTTCTGTAGTTACTATTCTTAATTCCCAGAAATAAAAGATATATATTTACACAGTTTGAACCTAATAATTTTAAATTTGTAATCCATTTTTAAAAATTAAAAACACAAAAGATGTAGTAATTAATTTAAAAATAATCCCATTGTCAAAAAAACGGGTTTTTATATAAAACATTGGAAAAGATTAATAAGTTTTTACCTATGAATTCAATGTAAAATTAATGATAATGACATACATAATATTAAATGGTAAAAACATTCAATTTATACATTAAGACAATTAAATATTATAATTTAACCATATAAATTATCTCGATAAAAAAAATTGTTTTTTTATTAAAATTTAGTTTATTTTTACTATTTATCAAAATTTGAAGGTTATCAGAATAATGTTAAAATTTTATCCAATGTTAATTTTTATATCCTAATTCCAAAGAAGATGTTTAAATTTTCAAATTTAACATATAAACTTTTCAAAAACTAAATTTAATGTGGGTGCTTCATCAATAGGCGGCAGAACTGTATTTTTTGAAAAATACTTATTTTATCTGAAAATTTTATTTTGTTCTCGTACAATGTTCTAGATATGTGTAAGATTAATGATAATGTAACAAGATTAAAAATTAAATTAATACTATTCATACGAACTAGTTTCTAATAATAAATCATTGTTTAATGAAACTCGGTATTGCGTACAACACACGCTATTGAGGAAGGTCGATTTTGCATGCAGCACAAGACAAGAATAGATTTGTGTATCCTATAAGATAATATGGTGTTGCGTATAGCACAAGATAATATTAGTGTAGAGTAAAAATGGGAATCAATGAAATTTAAAAAAAATTCTCATTGAATCTCAGGGTGTTATATTCTACCCCCCTTAAAATGAATTTTTCCCTCAAAATTCGTTGGGGTTATAAATAGTTTACTACATGAATTTTTTTTCATAGAAACCCATATCAAAAAAAGGAATACAAAATAACAATTTTAATGAATTAAAGTTATAAACATATTGGTCATCCAAATTAACTCATCACTGTGTTTCCACTTAGGAGAATATAGGTGAAAATATGGATATGGAAGAAAAATCTAACCATCGTGTTCTGTTGAAGAATGGTAGATAACATGGCTAGGAAAAATCCAAAAATCATAGAGCCATATATTTTTGATGATATAAGGTACCATATGTTTCATCAGATGTGAGGGTACTATGACAATAGTTTTTGTTTACAAAATCATTTCCCTTAAACTAATGAATTTGTTCATAAGGAGAACTACTTACATGATTTTAGTGTAATATCATCGTTGGTCATTCCATGATAAATTTCTACTTCATTTCATATTTAATAAAATGAAGCTGAATTTTTCATTCGTGAAGTATTAGTTGATCATGTGATAGAATGATATGTCATTACATCTGCCTCTATTACAAAAATGATAGCATAAGTTATTAAATATACATAAGTCCATCTATGGTGAGATTAATCCTATATGGTTCCAAAAACAGACTTATACTTCATCTATCATACAACAAAATTAAATCAAACTAACTTCTACCATGCAGGGACTTCCTGTAGGCCAATAGTAGGTGATAAAGGCCTATTTGACTTCATTTGTGGGTTTGGCTCTCGCATCCTTGTCCGACACGATGGGTTGTCGTCCGTCCTATGGGTTTCCCTTTTCCTAAAACTGTACTATTATAACATTCTATAAAAAATATAAAAATTTTCTATTCATAAACAATACTATCTGATGTCCTACATAATTCATTTCAATCTCTAGGCTTATCCAAAATACTTCTGTCCAATGTCATAGTATAAAGAAAAATATTACTAGAGAGGTCATCTACCAAGCATTGGAATATCATCGTTTATCCTCCAAATATTATTAGATATATCTTGTTGGTCACATTCCAAACATTTGAATACCTTAATCTTTTATTCTATTGAAATATGAATTACCATAGAACCATAGTGAAAACATGAATACTATCAAACGTTAACACTTTCCACATACCAAAATCCCAAAATTTCTATATACTCAAACCATGATATCACTTAGTCCTTTTATTAGTCATGGGTTCATTAATACTTCCAAACATATTACATTCTCTTTATCACTTCATTATGCACATATAATCTGCTTTCTAAAAATATTTCAATCACTTTTCATGGTTACTGGTACCATATAATTATTTAAAACCAAATATATATATTCTAATATTTCATGATTCTATAAATGAGATTCCACAACAATATTTTGGAGTCCCGTTACATAAACACGTAATCATTCCACCACTTCGTTGTCATATTCAACATCACCAATAGTGATCACATGTGACTTCCCTCAGTCCTTTTCCTTAAGAGGTTGTTTTTTCATCATCATTAACCATTGGATGAGGGCATTGGTTACAATAATTTCCCATTTCCATGCACTTGTAGCAATTAAGTGTTTGTGCTGTGTTCTCTATAGTATGTTCTCTATTCACATCATTAGCTACCTTTTTCCCATTACTTTGACACTCATCTACTTGAGGACCTTATCTTCTAAACTTAAACTATTTCTTTGTCCCATTAAGACAAACTCTACTTTTCCTCTTTCCACAAATTGAGCATAACAAAACATTTATCTTCTTTTCACCATTTTTTTGATATGTTTTTTTGAACTCCACTTTTTTTTCTTTTCAAAACCATGAGATGGATATGTAAAACCAACTTCCAGTTCTACCTTGACAGCATAACGCACAATCTCTTCATAGAATCTGATGTCTCTTATAGATAATTCCTTTCGAAGAAATGGTTTTAAGATATTGAAGAATGAATCAAATGTACTTTCATGTTGGATGATAAATCCAAATGCATACCTTTCAATCCTTGTAAAATTCACTTCATATATACCAACAGATTCATAATCCTTTTGCTTAATCTCAAGGAACTCCTTTTCCATCTTCATTTGAAGAATATGAGGAAATTACTTATTGAAATATTTTTTCTTGAACTCATCCCATTCCATGGATTAAATTTCATATTGGGGCCTTGTATTCTTAATTAGAGTCCACCATTTTTCTGCTTCTCCTTCTAAACGTTAAACAGTCAGAATGAAATTTTCATGTTCCGAATAGAGATACATGGAAAATATCTTTTCAATGGTACTAATCCATTTTACAGCAATTATTGGATCAGCATACCCATTGGAAGAAGGTGAATGTTGCCTCATGAATGACCCAATAGAATATTGTACCCTTATCTGCTCATTTAAAAGTCCAAAATGATTCATATCTTGGGTAAGTATAACAATAATAGTTTTTTCACCATCTCCAATAACATTGGTTTTTTCAAGAGTAAAATCATTGCATTGTACATTACATTGATCAACACAGTTCCTTCAGGTTCCATCTATCGTCTAAAACCCAAAAAAATTAGTGCGAGAGGAAAAAATCATGCTAGGAAAACAACCTAATAAAGGAGGATTACCTTTAATATCTAACATCATAGGATTAATTATAAGAACGTTATTGTAATTCTGGGAAAATAACCTATACTTATTTGTAACCTTAGGGACATCCCTATACATACCTTAGAAATATCTCTAGGGATCTCAATAAAATTTTTCCATCCTAGTTTCCAAAGGTTAACTAATCCTTTCCTCTGATATCAACTATAGAGACCCAAGGATGACATATAGGGACATTACATTACTTTTGAGTAATACTTCATACATAAAAAAAATAGACACCCAAAGTCCTTATTAGTTCAGTGTCTTTGGAAACTCAGAACATAATCTTCTAATAATGGTGAAAGATATTCAACATCTCCCATAAATATAATCCCCTTTTGTTTTCTTACCTAAAACCTTTCTTTATATCCTAGGGAAAAAATAAAAAGGGTGATCTCAAATGCTTACTAATGGTAGGCATGGAGAAAATTAAAAAAACATATACATTTGAACTTAAAAACATGAACATAAAGTTTAGACATCGAAATATTGAGTCCAAAAATAAATAATAGAAGTATGTAAGGCATAGATCACAAAAGAAACATTAATCATGATAAAATAACCTAGTAATAAAACATGTAATTGTTGAAAACCCTTAATCACATGATATTATTTCCATAGTATCCAAGGAATAGCTACAAAGACTATCATAGTGGAAAAATTCCATTACTGAACCGGGTTTACCGGCCATTCCAGCCATGTATTACTGAACTGTATTTACCTGTTGTTCTAGCCATGTCTATCTCATGAGATATAAATCATTACCCAATGAATTGGAGGGAGATATAGGTCCCACCCATCTCATAATTAAATCATTCATTCATGTGCAATAAAATAAACACGAATCATTCATCATAACCCAATGAAGAAAATGGGTTTTATAAACATCATCCAATCATAACATAATCCATATAAAATGATTGATATAATTTCATCATTAAAAAAAAGAAAACCATGTAAATATAGAAATTATTCTTGAAACATAACCATATAAAATAATGTCACCAAATATGGAAAATATTTTTGATAAAACACTTGAGATGAATTTTTGATGAAAATATTATTTCTTCTTTCAAATCATTTTCTTTTCTCAAAATGATGTTAAATTTTAAATAAAATTTTTTTGTTGAAATTAATCATGAAATAATGTAGAGAAATCATTATGTAAATAAGTTTTTATGAAATTGTAAAATTCCATTCACGCCAAATAAGTTAAAAAACATTCTCTTCATACATTTGTTGGAAAAGTCAAAAAGTGCCTCTTTTGGTAAATAAAAGAAGGATTCATTCCATAAAACAAATTAAAAGTCAAAGAGAGGTAAAATGACATTAAAAATACTAGGAAGAATAGTAAAAACTTTAAGAAAACATTTTTATAATACATGGACAAGTATGATAAATCTGACCATAGTAAATAATTATGAATAAACAATCTCGGATAAGAATGAGATTTGAATAATTATCCCTTACTATAGGTCCAATTTCTTTTGTACATGTCTGAAACTAATATAAAATGATTTAAATAATTTCATTCACTTATTCATGAATCATAGTCAGTTTTATGATATCATATACGATTCACTTACAATTTTATATTACCTGTTTATTTGTCAATTCCATATTGAAAGTTTTGGTTAATAATATTTTCATTAATCGTACATGTTTGGACTTGTTGTTCTTGATATTATCATTAATTACATACTTCTAGAATGTAAAACACAATTTATATATCATATATACATTCATTATTTATATAATATATACATAAATGAAATGAAATACATCGTTCATGGAGATGGTAGGCCGTACGTACGCATGAACGTTCTTTTCCTTTTCTTATTGACTTCAATGGAAGTAAGTAGATGACATATATATATATATATATAATTCCAGTATCATTATTATATCATATATTTGATTATTAATCATTATATATACTCTTAAATCATTCATTGATGGTTAACAGAGAGAATCAGTCCCATCACGTCGTAGAGACTATAATCTGTATGTATGGACGAGTGGTGATATCATTCCCATAATTATTGAATGGAATTATAGAGGATGATATAATATATAATAATTAGTATCATGTTATAATAATAATATATAGTTATAATTTCCACTATTATACCCATCCATGTTAGGTGGTGGAGGAAAAACAGATTATACCACGGCGTGGAGACGGTAAGTCGTACATACGCACGCGCATTGATTTCATTTTTCGTAGGATGGATATAAGGTGAAATATGGTTGTTTCATATTCATAGTAACATATTAATAGACAAGTGATACTAGATTTATTATTTAATAATGAAACAAATCATATATAGGAAGTAGAAGAAGAAATAAGTTTGAATGAATTGGTAAAGGATATTACCTCTTCTTCGACACACCTCTTATAAACCTCCTTTTAGGGCACTAAAGTTGATCTCTGAAGAAAACTATGACCTATTTAATGTTTCATGATAATTTCAGAAGGTAAATGGTTAGGTTTTGGCCGAGTTTGAAAGCACAAAATGGAGTGAAGAGAAGAGGGCGGAGGTGCTCTTTTATAAGAGAGGAGAGGGCCACTTTTGGAAACCTCCAAAAAATTAATTTATAATAAACTCAAAACCCACATAAAAACATCAAAAAATGACTCCAATTCAAATATGAGATTATATAGGGTTTTTATATCATCAAAAAATAAAATTTATACATTTATTTAATTTTTTTTAAACCGTATCATTTAGATTTATCCCAATTTAATCTATTTAAGTTTATTTGTTGTTATAATATTATTAATTTTAAATTGTTCTAAATACTTACTTATGTGTTATAAATTTCCCAAAATTAGATATATAATCACATTTTAGACCATCTAATTTTAAATTTTCAATTTTTGAAATATTTTTGTCATTTTTAAACAATTTAATAATATGTTATTTTTATAAAATATCAATAGTGTCAATTTTGACACTATTCATTTATTTGAATGAAAATAAAATACAAAAAGATGATAGAGTCGAACCAAAATATTTAATAGATTACTAAAATTTCATAAGAATATATAAAATTCATGGAGAACATTAATTAGTTCATATATAATTTATTTTAATATTTTTAAAATAATTTATTTTATATTTCTCTTAACAAAATAAATACTACAGCATTTTTGAATAAATAATTATTATACTAATTTGTTTCATAAGAATTACAAATAAAATAAAATTATGAATTTAAATATAATATATTTTTTAAAAATAATTTTACTTGAATTTATCATCTTAATATCACAACATTTAAATAGTTATATTGATTAAATTGTAAAGGTTACAACTTTGACATCGTTTAAAATTAAATAATATAAGTGTCAAAATCACTTTTATAAGGATCCAAATGTTTAAAAATTCGTGAATTGGATTATTATGGTTTATATATACCGGACCAATAAGTATGGATCATGTGTTTTGGCCTTTTGATGGGTATTATTATTTTAATAAAAACTTTATTATTTATTTTTCACTAAATAAATAATTTCTGCATCATTAATGTATTAGATATTAAAATAATTAAATATTTCTTAAAAATTACAAATAAATTACCATAATAAAAAAATTAAACATTATATTTAAAATGAGTATTTATAATCAAATTTATATTCTGTATAACCTTATATTAAAAATACTTTATTTATTAATGTTTGTGTGAGACATATTTCACTTTCCTTTAATTAAAATAAATTAATGGTCTTAATTACGTCCATGTGGGTTTCAATAGAATCCATTTTGACCAAATTATATGTTAAGGGGACATATAATAAACCAATGATATCAAGGAAAGTGTTAGGTTAATTTTATTATGTTATTTTTTCCCTTAATTAGGTGATTTACCATTAACTCTGGTAAATAAAATTTTCCATAGTTATAATTCATAATGCGTAAAAATAAAAGTTATCTATTTACAAAATTTGAACCTATTGATTCAAAATATGGAATCCATTTTTTAAAATTTGAAACACATAATATTCAATTATAAATTTAAAATTAATCTCGTTCTCGAATAAACGGGGTTTTATTTAAAACATTATAAAAAATTGAAATGTTTTTACCTATGAATTCAATGTAAAATTGATGATAATGACATACATAATATTAAATGGTAAAAATATATTATACTTATAATTTAACACTATTCTATATTATAATTTAACCATAGAAATTATCCCATGAAAAAAGTTGTTTTTAATTATAATTTAGCATATTTTTACTATTCATCAAAATATAAAGGTTATCGGAATAATGTAAAAAATTTATCCAATATAATTTTTAATATCTTGATTTAAAATAAGATGTTTAATTTGTGAAATGGAACTTATAAACTTTTCATAAACTATAATTAATGTGGTTGTGCAATCAAAAGGTTCCAAAACTACGTTTTTTGAAAAATACTTATTTTATCAGAAAAATATAGTTTGTTCTCATACCATGTTCTAGAAATTTGTAAGATGAATGATAATGTAATAAAATTAAAATTATAGTTAATACTATTCCTAATGGCTTGTTTTTAATAATATATCATTGTTTAGTTAAACTCAGTATTGTGTACAACACACACTATTGAGGAAGGTCACTCTTTCATGCAACAGAAGCCAAGAATAGAATTTCTTATACTACAACCTAATACGATGTTCCTTATAGCGCAAGCTAATATTGGTGAAGTGTACAAAAAATACATCACATAAATTTAAAGGAATATTTCTCATAAATTATCGGGGTATTACAATTATCTTAGATAAATCCATCAAAATTGAATATAAGTAGAGAAATAAACTATTGTGGGACCCACTGGAACATCATTCTAATCTAGAACACTCCCAGACACATTCAGGTTTGATCATGTTGGTGTATTGATTTGAGAATGTGCATTTATTTAGTCAGAATAAGGTAAATTCAACTTTATCCCATCTATAAAAAACAAAGGTACCCAAAAACCATTGATAACATAGGGAGAAACTGACACAATCTACACAGACCATTAAACCCCCACTAGGTAGTAGCCTCATAATAAAAATCATATGACCATGGACTAGAAATTTGACATTCAAAAGTATCATGTCATTGTCCTGGATAAATTATCAATTCAAATCAATCATTATCTCTTAATGAAACTCTAACATGAACCCATTAAATTCCATTTAATCCCTTATGGATTGGTGGTTGAGTTCATTATTGTGGAACATTACAACACATATATAGATTCAATAATATATCAATTTGTATTAACCATTATGGAAAAAGGTCGATAAAACACCATTTTGAAGTACATCATACCCATGTTTGTCTTTGGAAAATAGAATTGAATGTACATCTATAATTCATTAATTTCAAAAGATCTAAAATTAATCTTATAGATATCTGAATCATCCAATTATTTGGTTATGGTGAATTTTATTTATACCCTTCCAACAAATAGATTCAATGATATATAAAGAGTGGGTAAAACCATCCTGGTAGTATCAATCTCAAAATATACATCATAGACCTTATATCATGCTCAAATATTTTATTCTTATCTGGTTATGGTTTTTAATTTCCTTCTAGGGAGTTCATGGCTCTATATTCATGGGGAAGTTACCTTTTAATTATATTTATTCCTTAATTAATTTTTCAATGTATAGGTTGGCATGTTGTATAGAGATAATACTCCTTTTATAGCCCACAAATACTCATATATTTGGGAAATATTTTACAAGAACAAGTAGAAGATACCACATATTGAAATCATTGACCAGATCATGACCCCCAATGGTATGAATATTTCACATGATAATCCTTACAATGACCTCAGTGAAGAGTATGTGATACCCATCAACCATGTATAGGTTGTTCCTTCAAGTTAGTATGATCTTAAATTTGTTTCACTCACATTAATCCACCAGAGGTTTGTTTAATCTAATTTTCATACTATATGATCACGGATTATTTTCCCTTTTCTCAAAATATCAGTTGTTTTCTCCAAAAGATCCACTAGGTGAAAATATCTCTTATTGACTATATAATCCCATGAGTTTATAGGTTTTTCTTCAATCACCAAATCATCTAGAGCCACTAAAGATTACCTCATATAATGTATCAAATATCATGATGTTATCATATATTTATCCCTTAATGATAGTTGAGAAGAGAGGGAAAATGATTCAAATTCACAAGACAATGATGCACTTGCATCGATATATTTATAATTCTAATAAATTACAGACCATCTATAAGAGATAATATTGTATATATTTTGTATTGAGAATTGATGGATTCCCTCTTATATCTCATTATAGATAATATTGAAATGGAAGGAGAGTGGGATATAGAAGAAGTACTTTTAAATGGACCTCTGGAATTTTTGGAAGGTGTCTCAACCACTTTTGATGAGCCAAGGGATGTAAATCGAGGATAAAATGAAGATCCATGCCCCATTCCATAAGTTACTTCATGAATCTGGAATATGAAGTTAAATACATCATATTCCTAAAGTAACATCACGATGTTTTTTCACAAAACTATACATAGATTCTTTCCATGATACTCAATGTGTCACCCCATCGTCTGGGATTTCTAGAGGACCAACATGGTTTCTAGAAGGAACCCAGGAGAATCTATCCTACTCATGTCGCTATGGTAGAGGCTACAGTGAAAAATAATATTAAATACAATGGCATTCAGGATGTCTAATATCACACACGACACACTGCAATCATCCTCATCATGATTATGAATGGGAAAATTTAGGGTTATGTTGTCTTTAATGGTCCTAATGGATGTTACCCAAAGGATTATTTAGAGATCCAAATCACAGAGTTGTTAAGTGTTTGAATAGATAGCCCCCAATCCATCTCTATCACTAAATGAAATCTAGGATACAACCAAATCATAATGGTCCTTAATGAGGAAGATAAAACTATTTTCATTACACAAAATGGTTATTTTGTTATCATGATATTGAATTTTGATTAAAGTCTATACGTTCCACATATCAATATTCCATGAATCAAATATTTAATCCCCTCCTTAGGATAATCATATAATTTTATATTGATGTTATTTTAGTCAAATCGTTATTTTTTTCATCTCATAAACATTGATATTGTTTTTCAACTTTTTTTTCAATATATCTCTAAATTGAATCCCCTGATTCATAATTTTTTACATAACATTAGTAAATAAATTCATCATCATGGTATACCATCACATAATCAATGATAACCCTAAGAAGACCATGGTTATCCGTAACATTTCACCTCTCTAAAATCTCAATTAGTTGATAGAGATTCAAGGATACCTCACATACATCATGAAATTCACATAAAACCTTCCAAGCCTACATAGAGTCCACCAAAAAGTGTCATACTAATGAGATAAATTTCTTATTATTTCATCAATATCTTATGCTACTACACACTACTAGATATTAGTAGTCATTTAAAATTTTAGGAATATATTTTATGGGGATAAATCCCCCAACAACATGAAGGATGTTCTACTATATTCTTACTTCCACCAACTTCTTCTTCAAATGGGATAAGGATATACACTTCGTGGAAGTTAGGAAAAATTGGTTTTGATAACATTTTTGAAGTTAAACATCCTCACTAAATTTGGTATCCACCATAAAATATTTATATAAAATGAAACTAACACCTATTATTCAGATTTGCAAAATATTTATCATGAATACCAAGTATAGTGGTACAACTCATCAAGATACCATGAAATAGTAAATGGTATGATAGTGTCTATATATAAAATTATCTTGAATAACCATTAGAATATGGTAAACAAGGACAAGAATTCATAACCAGACAACCTTTTACATGCCCTATTATCCTATCACACCACATCCCAAACTACCACACACGAGACCACATATTACCTTTTCCAAAAAAAATCAGTTTTACCCTTTTAAGTCTAATTACGTTCACATTGAGTCTCTGTATTCAACAAGATATTAGAATATGAGCATTCCCAAAAGTAGATCAATGATTTTGTGTGAATAGATATGAAAAATTTATACCTCATCATAACATAAAATTCCATCAGAATCTAGTCACATAACCCTTCAATAGGAGATTTATCTAGGTTAATTACTTCTTGTGGTGATGATGATAGTACATAGAAATACAATAATCCCCACGAAGAATCATCTAAAACTAAACAAAAATTAGGGGGGGTCTATTACTATTCATAAGGATTATTTTTATAGTACTCAATCATTTTTCACTATGTATAGAGAGTGTATCATTAGACCCAAAAAATTAATAGTTATACATACACTTTATATTAATTTCACATAGATTTATAGTTTTCCTATCGAATGATGTAAAACTGCATAACCAAATCCTAGTAACATGTCAATAAATAACATGGAATTTCATCCTCATTGTAATATGTTAAACTGCATATTAAACATCCATGTATCATGATGTTAAAAAATTTGTTATAGGTCTATGTTATAAGTCTTTAAAATACATAACGCCAATTTCATTACTATATGATATTAATCTATATGGAATCATCCTAATCTATTTCTTTAACAGGCATTCCATTTCTTCTTCACTATAATATTTTAAAACGCATCATAAATACCCCTATCACAGGATATTAAACTACATAGTACTTTTCAAATCTGTATTACATCAAACTACAAACCACCAATTTTGTTTTTAAAAATTTCTAAAACTCGAAAAAATAATCCTTTTTTCTAAATATGAAGTAATATAAAATTTTTGTTATCCAATGATTTTAAACTATGCGGTTGTTTTACTCATCATAAGGCCCGAAAATAAATGACACATTAATCCATGAATCATGAAATTAATCATTATTCCCTCAACATCCAATTTTTCACATCTTTAAACAACTTTTAGTCGGTATTTTTCACATTAAATTAATCTACACAATGTTGAGTCAACCCTTCATGACCATAAACTACTCAAACTATCCCATCATAATGGACTTTCCTTGTATAAGATTTGGATTCATGTTGGATAACATATGGATATTTTTATACATTTTTACCAATTTTTATTAAAGAAAAAGATCCCTCGTGCATTCTAATCCATATGAAATTAAACATGTTGGAAAGTATTTGTAATCTACAATCCATTAAACTACATGGAGCTACCTACATTCTATGGATTAACACACATATATGAGAGAAATATCTTTTTATGAATCTATAGTGTATGGATTCTAATATTTAATTTCCTTACATAAGGAATTTTTTTTCTAATTCTATAAAAATGGTGTATTGAATTATTCTTATCTTTATATGATATATAGTAACACTTGTATGTTTTATCATAACATATTCTATGACATTTTTCATTACTTTCAAATTATTATAAAATAATGATATATATGTATATATAATACTTGTTTTCATAAACATATAAATTAAATACATATGTTTCATATCACTCACTCTCATGTGATTTATAGAATCTTCTAGTTGTATGTTATATCCCACATAGATCATGACCCATGTGTGCTTCGACGTCTTGGTGAGTCACTCTGATGATCTAAATTGATGTGAACCCTATTCCAAGGTAGGGAACCAGATCCAAGTCAAATGAAGTTATACTATATTACATAATTTCCACCACACGTAACTCCTCAAACCATTAGAGGTGTATTTTTTGTTAGACCCTTTCCATTATAGGATATCCAAGTCAATGTAAGGTTTCTTAGAGCATTGAACTGCATTGAAATAAATTCCCCCATTCCAAAACATCATATGACGTAATTATTATTAATATAAGATATTCAATTATTCCCAGATATTCTATCTGAGGACCAGGCATAAAATCTATAAAAAAGTATTCTTTTTTCTACTGTAATGCTTGGGTCTCCCCATCCAAATAAATATTTATGGATAAATCTATGTTAAGGTGGAACCTAACTCTCTATTTATGCACATGAGTTTGATCTATCAAGAAGAGGAACTTCTCGAACTATATGAGGATTTAATCATATTATTATATAATTCATAACAATTCCTATATTTTTTATCTAAGGCCCATTTATGAACCCTATATGTCTTCTTCTAGGTGATCAAGACTCTCTTCATTTAGATCGGGTCTCTAATAATCACATAATGCCCATGTAATACTACATATCCCTTATCCTTTGTATATGATCTCTATCTATGAAAAGGATTTATAAGAACTACATATGTATTAAATCATAACATTGTAGGATATATAGTGGTGATTAAATTATATATCTTAGTATATACCAAATATTCCAATCCAACATCGACTTGTACCATCCATTTTGCCAAGTTATTTTCTCGTTGCTTTAAAAGTGGGAATATTTGTTGGTCTTTGGTCATAGGAAAAACTAACAAAATGAATCCAACATATTCTTTCTCTACATAAATCTATTCCAATATTAAATTCCCCACTATTAAATGTTTAATCCTTGTGAAAAATACCATATAGATCCAAACTAGTGTGTAGTTGTTTTGTATCATATATCTTAATCCCTACCACATAATGTTAAACTATGTTGTGAAACTCATTGTCACATGATGTAGAACAACATTACTCCTATTTAATTACGAAATAAAATTACATTCTAGGAAAGCTACACCCATGTCACATAATATGAAACTACACGACACCAACATCCTAGTAACACGACATTAAATTTAATGAAACATATTTCCTTATTGAATGAAATTAAACTAACTGAAACTTATTTACATGGCACATGATGTGAAACTACATAAAATATAATAGTATTCCACGTGATGTTAAACATCATGATACCTTAGTATCTTTTACATAATGTTAAAATAAAAAAATATAGTCCATATTGTATGACCATAAACTGTTTATCATATGTAAGAACTATATGTTCCTTGACTATTATTATTCCACGATAAAATGTGATGTTGTAACACATATTCTGGACTTAGATGTAGACAATTACCCATTTTATATCCTTTCTAAAGGATCAAAATAACCTAACCATGTGTAAATTACATATTAAACACTACATCAAAATTTTGATTTTCCCTTTCTATAAGTCATAATTATATTCTCAAGAATTTCATATATCCATCAACCATTCATGGATATTGTTAATGAGTTAAAATATCTTCAATGTAAATCTTTGTTTGGATAGACATATATACCTCTCATATGGATCTGCATATCTTCACCCAACATATCTTCCCAAAAATATGAGTGTTTTAATCCTAATTAATTTTTTCACTAATATTTTTACACCCTCGTAGCATCATAGTGGAACCTATCAATCGAATTTTGTTTGTATTCATACATTGCATACCTATCCCATATCATTAATTTTATTTCTAAAACTGTTAGTGAAAATTTATTGTAACATAATTCCTTATACAAATAGTTTTGGTGTGCTCTTGGAAATTGAACAACAATCAATTTGTTTTTTCACACTTCTCCATCATATATTGGTACATGTATAATGACCCTAAATTGTGTACACTCCATTGAGATAGTGAATTTTATCATTGTATCTTATTAACATTGGGGTTAACTATACCTTCATTAAATGGAATCTCTCATTATTTCGTCTAAAAACTGTGACACGAAATGGGTAAACCATGGTCAAAGTTGTATGACTATAAACTCGTCACTTTTTTTCAATGATCTATAACCATAAACACTTGACCTGAATGGCCCAAATCACAATACATTAAATTGTTAGTTAATGATACATTAAAAATTTCTAACTAAAGACTCATAAAGGGTGGACTGAGAAAAGGTTGAGACTTTATAAACTAATATTTATATTTTCAAAGATTATTACAAATATCATGTACAAAAATAAAAAGAGGAACAAAGCTTATATGTCCCACTATATGGACCTAGAAAAAAGATGATTCATGCTCAATGAACCCATTGGTGTAGCTGTAAGTTTAATCATTGAAAATTAATATCTATTAAAGATGAGAATGTGTTCATTATACATGTAAATAAATTTTATGGTTCCATGAACCCCCTTTAATTCTCTCCCATTCATAATATTTCAACATTACACAAATTTTTTAAACCTCACTATCCTTCCACATATATCAAGGATGAGTGTGTCAAGATTCAAAGTAAACCCCCATTTGGATATACATACTTAAACCTAATAGGGATATACATATGCACCCAAGATATGGATTTCTAATTAGATTCATTTTTTTCACTAATGAAAATATCCACTAATATTTATAATCATCGAAAATTATTATGTGGAACCAATCATTTGAGTATGGTTATCATAAATCTGTAACATTCATATCTCATCTCGTCATCCCTAATTCAGAACCATTGGGTTATGATTTACATGACATATAATCTAAATATACAACATTATTCAATACCCATAATGTTACAAATCCATGTATAGTTGTCATTTTTAATGAAATGATACATCCTTTTACCATTGAACTTTTAATTGGTCCTTGGGACTTGATCCAAATGCCAATCACATAATAGTCTATGTTTTGTGACTACAAAATAAACAAACATATTCATAATTAATTATATACTATAAATGCTCACTCCATTAACATATGATTTTTCATTACCCTTTTGATATATATTTTCTTCATCAACCATTTTTCTATTAAAAAAATGACCTTAATATTCACCAATTTTAGGTCCAATCATTATAACAATAAACTACATGCACTATTACCTTTTTTTCTCCATTCATGGGAAAGAGATCTACATTCATATTGGGTATACTTTTCCCACAATTTAATGTATACTAGCTCAGCTATTTTTGGGTCCAATATTTCTAAATTTAAATATCAGCACCATTTCCCACCTTTTATGGACTATAACTTCTTAAGGAAAAAAGAAAAGTAACTCACTCAAATGGAAATAAAAAAATAGAGTCCAGGGAAAATAGTTGAGTCTCGAATCACTGGGAAAGAATATTTAATGAAATTAAAAAATGGATCATTTTAAAAAGGAGAATAGAGCACACAAATCATGTCTGGATAAAAACCCACAAAGGGTGTCAAGAGAAAAAGTATATTCCCAACTCACTAGGTCTCAGCCATCTGTGGATTTGTATAAATATAGTGTAAATAAAAAATACAAAATTATTTTGGGTTTAAACATATAATTCTTGAAAATTAATGATATTGTATGAAATCCCCTTGACTGAAGAATGTGTTACAACACTATTCTAATATTTTAATTTTGATAATACATAAAAAACACTTAATACTAAAACTTTAGGGTGATCAAACCCTCTTGAAAATTGGAATCCTCCTTTGTAGACATCCAATTTATAATACTCATCATGTTGTGTTATATCATCCATATCCAAATGTGCCAACTCTAGTCTACATTGATCGAAACAATTCATATACGCACCCATGAGTCATGGCTAGGAGGAGACACTACTAAAAAAAGGGCATTAGCGACCGCCATTGGCGGTCGCTATAGGCCTATAGAGACCGCCTAGCGACCGCCAATGGTGGTCGCATCAGCTTCGCCGTTGTAGGCCAATAGCGACCGCCATTGGCAGTCGCTATAGGTGGCTGAAATGCCGGCCTTATGCGACCACATGGCGGTCGCTATAGGCTACCCGGCGGGCACCATTAGCGACCACCTTTGGCAGTCGCTAAACTGGGGAAATTTTTTTAAAAAAAAATCATACCGAAATATATATATATATATATATATATTTATTAAATATATATATATATATATATTAATGAAAATATTTATATATATAATATTAAATAAAATATTTATCATTTTTTTAATGAAATGTACGAATTGTGTTTTTTTTTCTTCATGGTGCATAATCAGAGATAAAACAACGTAACAATAATGAAAAATGGAAAAAAATCAAATAGCATAAACATCAAAATCAGCATAAATGATAAACGTGCTTGAAAGATCCGAGCAGGTACATCTATTTCAATCTTCTGCTTCAAAACCTACAATAAAACAAAAAAACAAAACAAATAAAACATACGTTAATTGAACATAATTATTCAGTTATAATATACATATAATAAAATTAAATATGACATCAAATCATGGTGTTTTAATTATTTAAAACCCCCAATTTCAGAAATCCTATCGTTTCAGGTCATTCGGAGCACGTTTGCTCCGAATTCGATCGTCACACGCCGTTTTTGGTGTTTTATGACACCGGAAAATTATTTCTAGTCACCGTGGTCAAACGAAACCTCTAATTGACATTTCGTCCTCTCGAACATTTCAAAAATCACACAATGACTATTCTCGTACGATTTCATGGAATTCTGAGGTCGTTCGGGTGGTTTTGACCCCCCAACGCGCCGTTTTAGCGCGCGACGAGCTGCTGAAAACGACATAGTCGGCCGTACCGCGTGCACCACACATCTGATAGGTGCTCTGTCTCCTCCTACACATCACGAATAATATTCCTAATGTTTTCGTGTGGTTTCAGGTCATTCGGAGCACGTTTGCTCTGAATTCGACCGTCTCACGCCGTTTTTTGGGGTTTTATGACACCGGAAAAGCATTTTCGATCACTGCGGTCAAACGACACCTCCTATTGACATGTCGTCTACCCGACCATTTCACAAATCACACAATGGCTATTCTAGTACATTTTCATGGCATTCCAAGTTCATTCGGGTGGTTTTGACCCCCCAACGAGCCGTTTTAGCGCGTGCGGAGCTGCTGAAAACGACGTAGTCGGCCGTACCACGCGCACTGCATGTCCGATGGGCACGCCGCCTCCTCCTACTCGTGAAGAATATTATAAATAATGTTTTTGTGGGGTTTCAGGTGATTCGGAGCACGTTTGCTCCGAATTCGACCGTCTCACGCCGTTTTGGTGTTTTGTGACACCAGAAATGCCATTCTGGTCACCGCGGTCAAACGACACCTCCGATTGACGTTCCGTCTACCCGACCATTTCATAAATCACACAACGGCTGTTTTCGTACAGTTTCATGGCATTCTGAGGTTGTTCGGGTGGTTTCGACCCCCCAACGCGTCGTTTTAGCGTGCGCCGAGGTGCTTAAAATGACACATTCGGCCGTACCACGGGCACCGAATGTTCGATTAGCACGTTGTCTCCTCCTACACGTCAAGAATAATATTACTAATTTAATCATGTGGTTTCTGATCATTCAGAGCACGTTTGCTCCAAATTCGACCGTCTCACGCCATTTTTGGTGTTTTATGACACCAGAAACACGTTTCTGGTCACCACGGTCAAACGAGAGCTCCGATTGACGTTTTATCTGGTCGAAAATTTCAAAAATAACACAGCGGATATTGTCGTATGGTTTCATGGAATTCTGAGGACGTTCGGGTGGTTTTAACCCCCCAACGCGCCGGTTTAGCGCGCGCGGAGCTGCTAAAAACAACGCATTTGGTCGTACCGCGCGCAGCACATGTCCGATGGGTGCTCCATCTCCTCCTACACATCAAAAATAATATTCCTAATGTTTTTGTGGGGTTTCAGGTCATATGGAGCACGTTTTCTTCAAATTCGACCGTCTCATGCCGTTTTTTGTGTTTTATGACACCGGAAACGTGTTTCCAGTATCCGTGGTCAAACGACAGCTCTGATTGACGTGATGTTTTCTCGACCATTTCAAAAATCACACAACAGCTGTTTTCGTACAGTTTCATAGCATTTCGAGGTCGTTCGGGTGGTTTTGACCCCCCATCGCGCCGGTTTAGCACGCGCGAAGCTGCTGAAAACGACGCATTCGGCCGTACCGCGCTCACCGCATGTCCGATGGGTGTGTCGTCTCCTCATACACATCACGAATAATATTACTAATGTTTTCATGTGGTTTCAGGTCATTCGGAGCATGTTTGCTCCGAATTAGACCGTCACACGCCGTTTTGGTGTTTTATGACACCAGAAACGCTTTTCCGGTCACCGTGGTCAAACGATAGCTCTGATTGACGTGCTGTCTACCCGACCATTTCACAAATCACACAACGGATGTTTTCGTACGGTTTCATGAAATTCTGAGGTCATTCGGGAGGTTTTGACCCTCCAACGCGCCGGTTTAGCGCGCGTGGAGCTGCTGAAAACGATGCATTAGGCCGTACCGCGCGCACCGTACGTCCGATGGGTGCGCCGTCTCCTCCTACACATCAAGAATAATATTCCTAATGTTTTCGTGTGGTTTCAGGTTATTCAGAGCACCTTTCCACCGAATTCAACCATCTCACGCCGTTTTTGGTGTTTTATTACACCAGAAACGCGTTTCCGGTCACCGCGGTTAAACGACACCTCTGATTGACGTACCGTCTACCCGAACATTTCACAAATCACACAATGGATGATGTCGAACGGTTTCATGGCATTCTGAGGTCGTTCGGGTGGTTTTGACCCCCAACGTGCTGTTTTAGCGTGCGCCGAGCTGCTGAAAATGACGCATTCGGCCGTACTGCGCGCACCGCACGTCCGATGGGCGCGCCGTCTCCTCCTACACGTCACAAATAATAATTATATTGTTTTCCTATGATTTCAGGTCAATCCAATGTCATCCTCTATGACTTTGATCGTTAGACGCCCGTTTTGGCCGTTTATGACACCACAACGGTGTTCACGGTTACCGCGGGCACACAGCACGTCCGATTGACGTGCCATCTGCTCGACCACATCACAATTCACTCAAACTTTTACGTAGTCTGATTTAAGGCCATTCTAACCTCGTTTGGCCCATTTCGACCCCCACACGCATTTATCAAGCGCGCACAAAACTTAAAGAATGCATAATGAGCCCTACCACGCAGACCACACATCCAATTGATGTGCTGTCTACGCGTACACATTGAGAATAATAATTATATTGTTTTCCTGTGATTTCAGGTCAATATGATGTCATCCTCTATGAGTTTGACTGTTAGACGCCCGTTTTGGCCGTTTATGACACCAAAACGGCGTTCCCGTCACCGTGGGCACACGGCTCATCTGATTGATGTGTCGTCTTCTTGACCACATCACAATTCACTCACCCTTTGATTTCGTCTGCTTTCAGGCCATTCGAACCTCGTTCGGCCCATTTAGTCCCCCCCACACGCGTTTATCAAGCTTGCGCAACACTTAAAGAATGCATAATGAGCCCTACCGTGCAGACCGCACGTCTGATTGACGTACCGTCTACGTGTACATGTCACGAATAATAATTAGATTGTTTTCCTGTGATTTCAGGTCAATCTGGTGTCGTCCGCTATGACTTTGAACGTTAGACGCCCGTTTTGGCCGTTTATGCCACCAGAATGGCATTCCCGGTCACCGCGGGCACACAGCACGTCCGATTGATGTGCCTTCTGCTCCACGACATCACAATTCACTCACCCTTTTATGTAGTTTGATTTAAGGCCATTCGGACCTCGTTCGGCCCGTTTGGACCCCCCACGCGTGTTTATCAATCGCGTGCAACAATTAAAGAACCCATAATGAGACCTACCGCACAGACCGCACATACGATTGACGTTCCCTCTACGCATACACATTGAGAATAATAATTATTTTGTTGTCCTATGATTTCAGGTCAATTTGATGTCATCCGCTATCAAGTTGACCGTTAGATGCCTGTTTTGTCCATTTATGACACCAAAACGGTGTTCCCGTCACCGCGGGCCCACGGCTCGTCAGATTGACGTGTCGTCTGGTCGACCACATCACAATTCACTCACCCTTTGATTCCGTCTGATTTCAGGCCATTCGGACCTCATTCGGCCCATTTGGACCCCCCACGCGCATTTATCAAGCGCTCACAACACTTAAAGAACGTATAATGAGCCCTACCGCGCAGAACGAACGTCTGATTGATGTGCCGTCTACACGTACATGTCACGAATAATAATTAGATTGTTTTCCTGTGATTTTAGGTCAATCCGATGTCGCCTGCTATGACTTTGACCGTTAGACTCCCGTTTTGGCCGTTTGTGACACCAGAACAGCGTTCCCGGTCACCGCGGGCACACGGCACGTCCGATTGATGTGCTGTCTGCTCGACCACATCAAAATTCACTCACCCTTTGACGTCTTCTGATTTTAGGTCATTCGGACGTCGTTCGGTCTGTTTGGACCCCCCACGCGCGTTTATGAAGCACGCGCCACACTTAATAACACATAATGAGCCCTACCGCGCAGACTGTGTAACGGCCCGAAATTTTGAATAGATCTTGTTTCCTAATTTCATGTGTTATTTTATTTTATTTTTATACTCAAAAAAAATGTTTTATTTGATAAACATGATTATAATTATAATGAGACCATTGGGTTCTGACTGTTATATGACCATCGGTTAATATGACCGCTGTGAACAATTTTTTTTGATTATTGTCTCTAAATACAAGTAATCTTGGTTAATTATTATAGAAAGAAGATTTGATGGCCTCACCTAGTAGTCTTGGACCGATCGAAGCCCATCTAACAGAACTTGGGAAGGAGGTAGCACCATTGGGCTTTGCTCTGGACCAAACCCATGCCGAACTTCATCATGTGAAGCTAGAACGGAATATCCTTCGCGAGAAGTTCAAACTGATAGAAATTACTACTCGGTCAATGTTGGCCAAGCCTCCCTTGGACTCTCTCACCTTAGCACACCTTATACTTAGGTCATATGCTGGTGTGATAAGGGGCTATGTAAGGAGACCGTAACTACCTTGTGTAATCCTTTGTTTTAAATAAAAATTGGGATTTCTTCTTATGATGAAGTTTATGAATTTTCAAATGACCGGATAAATATAGTATGCATATTTTTGGTGAATTTTAGAAAAAGGATATTTTAAAAATGTTTATGTAAACCTTAAATAATTAAAAATGTGTAATGATTTTCAAAAAATGGTCTTCTACAATTATCTTCAGTACAAAATTTGGAGTCTAATAAGATCAACTTGATTTTTCATGAATAGTAAAATATGAATAGTGATTTTATGATTAGTATTAGTAATATGACCAAATGGATTAGTAATCTCACTTAAAAAATGTTTTAAAATAATCTAGCCACCTTGATTAAGTAATGTGATTCAATAAAATGGTTAAATAACGGTTTCATAAATTATTATTCAAGTATTAGTTTTTTCGGGTGAATAGTGTTTTTAATTAAAAATTAAATTAAAAATATTTAGAAAATTATTTTTATAAAATGGATTTCATTTTTGAACTTAGAGCACCGATATTATGTTATGTTAATTTCTGTGGTTTTTCTGAAAAAATAAATTTTCGGTGAATAGTGTATTTATTTAAAAAATTAAATTAAAAATATCTAGAAAATTATTTTTATAAAATGGAGTTCATTTTTGAAATCAGAGCATTGATATTTTATTAAGGTGAAATTTTGGGATCTTTCTGAGAAAGTTGAATTTTCAGTGAATAGTGAAAATACAGTTTTAGGGTTTCGGTATGATTAATGACATCATAACTGTGTCATGATGATGTCATGAGTTTTTTTTAAGGGTTGGCCGGCCAAGGGTGATGAATTATTGTGTGGGGGTCCCCATGTGGCCTAACGTTATGGTAAGTACCATGGGAGGGCCCATGCTTTTGAGAAAACCACTTTTGAGGTGTCCCTTGGCCATTAATGCCTTGTCCCCTCACTTTCCCTATAAATACCAAGCCCTCCTCTCATCCATTCGACTCCCCACTCTTCCCCAACAAAGTTCTGGTCTCATTACCTCCCAAGGAGTCCTCCCAAGGTTCCCCCAAGCCCTCAAGGTCCCATCCTTTGAGGTTTAAGAGTTACATTTTAAGGTAAGGGATCCGACCTCTCCCTTTCATTTCAAGTAATCTCTTTTATGTCATTCCTTTTATGCTCCATGTTCTTATTTTGGAGGATGTTCTTCTATAATCCTCTTACTGACCTTTTCATTTTCATATAATGAGAGATCCCCTCTTACTCTCATTATTTCGTTTTATGAAGTTTTAAGTGGCGCCGTTAGGCTGCCGAAATTTTTGTAACGGATTCTTTCTCCCTTCTCATTTTTCAAGATCTATTTTCATGTAAAGTATTTCATGTTCTTTTTTATTATGTTGGGGTATGATCTCTAAATTTATCATACTGATATTTTATGATCATATGATGAGAGACCCCATTTGATCTCTTCAATTCAATATTTTGAAGTTTTAAGTGGCGCTGTTAGGCTGCCGAATTTTTAAGTGGTTCTTCACCCTTCTCATTTTGAAGTTCTACTTTCATGTCAATTCTTTCAAGTTCCTTTATATTATGTTGGGGTATTATCTCTATATCTATCATACTTGACTCTTATGTTCATATGATGAGAGACCCTATTTGACCTTTTCAATTCAATTTTGTTGAAGTTTAAGTGACGCCGTTAGGATGCCGAATTTTTAAGTGGTTCTTCACCCTTTTCGTTTTGAAGTTCTACTTTCATGTCAATTCTTTCAAGTTCTTTTCTATTATGTTGGGGTATTATCTCTATATCTATCATACTGGACTCTTATGTTCATATGATGAGAGACCCTATTTGACCTTGTCAATTCAATTTTGTTGAAGTTTAAGTGACGTCGTTAGGCTGTCGAATTTTTAAGTGGTTCTTCACCCTTCTCGTTTTGAAGTTCTACTTTCATGTCAATTCTTTCAAGTTCTTTTCTATTATGTTGGGGTATGATCTCTATATCTATCATACTATAATCTTATTTTCATATGATGAGAGACCCTATTTGACCTTGTCAACTCAATTTTGTTGAAGTTTAAGTGACGTCGTTAGGCTGCCGAATTCTCACAAGAGAAATCTTATTTTTTTTTCTTTCATGTTCTTCATTTCATATGGTATATTTTCAAATTTCATTACCATGTTCTTAAATCCATTATATTTTGTCCCTCTACTGTTTTATGGGTCATTTATGAATTTTTGACCCATGTCCCCTCTCTTCTCAATGTTTTCTAAAACCTTGTAACATAGCCGTTATGCTGCAGAATTTTCGTCTAAAAGTGCCTCTCTCTCTTTTCTAAAAATTATTTTATGTTATAAAAGTGAATACTCAAAGATCTTATTTCTACAGGGGTATTCACATATATATCAAAATGTTCTATTTTAAATTCTGGGATTTACATACATGAAACCCTCTTTCCCTTTCCGTGGGTTTAAAGTGACGTAAAGATCATGTCTTTAAAGCAGTTTTTAAAAACGTTATGAAATGAAACCCATTATTTTATGCTATGTGGGTTATTTATGAAATGTTTGATGATGATATATGTGGCTCACATGATAATAAAGGCAAATTTAAGGGTGCGCCCTGATAGCGCTCCAATGCATTGGGTAATGATGTAACCACTAGAGATTACAATTTTCACGATACCTTGGTGAATAACCTTGTAATTTTCAAATGACACCTTGGGGATGGACCTTGGTGATATGTTCATGATTGTCTATGTTAAATGATGTACCCACATCTTCAAGTTATGAAAAATGTTACTTTTATTATGATATATCTCATGATTTCTTTCTCATGCCTTAAAGTTCTTTTCATGACCTTATTGAAGTATCTCAAGTTCACATGTAAAATGTTTCTCTTGTTTCCCTTACTGGGCCTTCTGCTCACCCTTTCCTTTGATGTATGTCCCCATGTTCTGAGATGCAGTAATGAAACCTAGGATGAACATAAGTATAAGCCTTTCATGTGTTTAAGAAGAATCCTTTTTTTCATGTTTTAAGTTCCTGGTTTCCAAGACACTAAACCTTAAAGATCCTCGGTTTTGTAAAATGTAATGAATGTTTATGTGATAAAAAGGTAGGATGCTATAGACTTCATGTCCGATTGACGTTCCGTCTACGCGTACACGTCACGAATAACAATTAGATTGGTTTCCTGTGATTTCAGGTCAATCCGATGTCATCCGCTATGACTTTGACCGTTACATGCCCGTTTTGGCCGTTTTATGACACCAGAACGGCATTCCTCGGTCACCGCGGGCACACGGCACGTCCAATTGAAATTCCGTTTTCTCGAGCACATCATAATTCACTCACCCTTTGATTTTGTCTGATTTCAGGACATTCGGACCTCATTCGGCCTGTTTGGACCCCCCCCCCACGCGCGTTTATGAAGCCCGTACAACGCTTAAAGAACGCATAATGAGCCCTACCGCACAGACCGCATGTCCGATTGATGTGACGTCTATGTGTACACATCACGAATAATAATTATATTGTTTTTCTATAATTTCAGGTCAATTCGATGTTTTCTGCTATGACTTTGACCGTTAGACGCCCGTTTTGGCTGTTTATGACACCAGAACAGTGTTCCCGGTCACCGCGGGCACACGGCACGTCCGATTGACGTTGCCGTCTGCTCGAACACATCAAAATTCACTTCAAAATTTGATGTCGTCTGATTTCAGGCCATTCGGACGTCGTTCGGCCTGTTTGGACACCCCCACATGCGTTTGTGAAACACGCGCAACACTTAAAGAACGCATAATGAGCCCTACCGCAAAGACCGCACGTCCGATTGACGTTCCGTCTACGCATACACATCAAAAATAATAATTATATTGTTTTCCTGTGATTTTAGGTTAATCCAATGTCATCCTCTCTGACTTTGACCATTAGATACCCATTTTGGCCGTTTATGACACCAGAACGGCGTCCACGGTCACCACGTGGCACACAGCACATCCGATTGACATGTCGTCTGCTATACCCCATCACAATTCACTCACCCTTTGATGTAGTCTTATTTCAGGCCATTCGGACCTCATTCGTCCCGTTTGGACCCCCCCCCCCCCCCCATGCGCATTTATCAAGCTCGCGCAACACTTAAAGAACGCATAATGAGCCCTACCGCGCAGAATGCACGTACGATTGACGTGCCGTCTGCGCATAACGCATTGAGAATACTAATTATATTGCTGTCCTATGATTTCAGGTCAATCTGATGTCGTCCACTATGAGTTTGACCGATAGACGCCCGTTTTGGCCGTTTATGACACCAGAACGGCATTCCCCGGTCACCGCGGGCACACAACACGTCTGATTGACGTTCTGTCTGCTCGACCACATCAAAATTCACTCACCCCTTTCATTTCTTCTGATTTATAGCCATTCGGACCTCGTTAGCCCTCGTTTGGACCCCCCCCCCCCCCCCACGCACGTTTATCAAGCGCGCACAACACCTAAAGAACGCATAATGAGCCTTAACCGCGCAGACCGCACGTCCGATTGATGTTCCGTCTGTGCCTACACGTTAAGAATAATAATTATATTGTTGTCTTGTGATTTCTGTTCAATCTGATGTCGTCCTCTATGAGTTTGACCGTTAGACGCCCCGTTTTGGCCGTTTATGACACCAGAACAGCGTTCCCGGTCACTGCGGGCACACGGTACGTCCGATTGGCGTGTTGTCTACTCGACCACATCAAAATTCACTCACCCTTTGATGTAGTCTGATTTCAGGACATTTGGACGTCGTTCAGCCCATTTGGACCCCCCACCCCCACCACGCGCGTTTACGAAGCGCGCGCAACACTTAAAGAACGCATAATAAACCCTACTGCACAGACCGCAAGTCCGATTGACGGGACGTTTGCGCTTACACATCACGAATACTAATTAGATTGTTTTACTATGATTTCATGTCAATCCGATGTCGTCCATTATGATTTGACCATTAGACGCTCGTTTTGGCCGTTTATGACACCAGAACGGTGTTCCCAGTCACCACGCGCACACGACACGTCCGAATTGAAGTGTCGTCTACTCGGCCACATCACAATTCACTCACCCTTTGATGTCGTCTTATTTCTGGACATTCAGACCTCGTTCGACCCATTTGGGACCCCCCCCCCCCCCCCACGCACGTTTATCAAGCGCGCGCAACACTTACAGAACGCATAATGAGCACTACCGCGCAGACCGCACGTCCGATTGACGTGCCCTCTGTGTGTACACATTGCGAATAATAATTAGATTGTTGTCCGGAGTGTGAGAAAGGTTGTCCGGGGTGTGGGAGGGCTGTCTGGGGTGCGAGGGGGGGGGCTGTCCGGAGTGCGGGAGGGTTGTCCGGGGTGTGGGGGGCTATCCAGGGTGCGGGAAGGACTGTACAGAGTGCTGGGGGCCTGTCCGGTGGTGCGGGAGGGATGTCCGGGGGTGCGGGGAGGGCTGTCCGGAGTGTGGGGAAGGCTTGTCCCGGGTGCGGGAGGGATGTCCGGGGGTGCGGGGAGGGCTGTCCGGAGTGCATGGAAGGCTGTCTGGGGTGCAGGAGGGCTGTCCGGGGTGCGGGGAGGGCTGTCCGAGGTGCGTGGAGGGCTGTCCGAGGTGCAGGGGGGCTGTCCAGGGTGGGGGGGCTTGTCTAGTGTGCGGGGAGGGCTGTCCGGAGTGCGGGGAGGGGCTGTACGGGGTAAGGGCAGGGACTACAATTAGTGAAATCATCTCATTCATCAAAAACAAGTTTAATGATTTATATTAGGAATCACGTATTTATTTTCAATAATATTACAGAACATGCAATTCTAAACATTGAAAATTAAGGAACACAAAATAACCAAATCAATAATAATTTTCATGGTTACTTCTCAATTTGTGCACAAAAACAATGCATGAGGCCAAAACACACATGATACCCCCAAATCACAAAAAACACACACTAGAAACCCAACATAAATATCAATAACAACCCTACCATTAAAAGCGGAAACACACCTCGTGAATATGATGTGTCATGCGTGTTCATCACTGATCTCCATCTGGTGGGCCAGGGGCCTACAACAAATAAACATTATGAATATTTTCATAACAATAATAATTTAAATTAAATAAATAAATACAGTATAAACATGCGTTGTGTGATCCCTTGCAACCATCACCTAGATGCACATATTGTCGCAGTGCTCAAACCTCAGCAGCCAATTGCGCATTTGCCTCCTCGGAAACCCATAGCAGTGCCTCAAAATCTGACAGCTGCTGTGTCATCTCAGCAACAGCAGGATCGACAACCACACCGCGTGACACTGCAGAATGAGGAATCCATGTTCCATAGGTCAAACTATATCCATGTCTGTCCCGACCAATGATGCGATGAAAGATCTCATCCCTTCGCATGGAAGCTGTCGCTGGTCCCTCTGGCAGATGTTCTAATTCAACATCAAATTGAGCATATGAAATATTTAAATATATATACATATATTAATATAAAGAATTTAGGTAAGTATTAGTAAGGAGTACAAGCACTTACTATCAATGTTGCGGCCTCTAGATCATTTCAATCACGAGTCCTCATCCATACTGACATTTTATCAGTTGGCGCACCTTGCTCCCGCAACTATATATGAATAGAATATAAACACAAAACCATATTAATTAAACAAATTAAAAAATGATTCATAAATACCTCATATCGGATATGAGACACGTGACAAGTCCCGAGCCTATGAGGTGGTCCCTACAACGCTCGATTCTCAGAATGGCATGTAGACACCTCCTACATTCAATTCATTCAAATATCAAACAAATCACACATTCTTGAAAATATATATACCAATATAAATATACATACCGCAACACCCTCAGTAGACCAAGATGCAACTAAATCACACCACTGAGCCGGGAGGACACCTCTCGGGACTTTATCTAGAATGTCTGGGGCACCCACATTTGGTACCCAGCGTTCCCTCTTGACTTTTACTTTATAGTCTTTCCACATCTTACAACATTTTCTCATACACACTGGCCGAAACTCATCAGGACATACTTTCAAATTTCGTTATTAAACAAAAAAATCACTTATCTTATTTTTTTTTATACATAGGGAATAATGTAAAATGGCCTTCTTACCTGAACCTCCCTCCAAAGACGATCTGTTGTGTCCTGAGGGATAGAATCCCAGTCACGCGTGGTCAATGGAAATCGATGTGGATCACGTATGATATGACCCAGCTGACGAATAAATACAGGGTCATTCCATCCCACAGGATGAAATACCTCATCAAATGAAACATCGAATGTCGTGTCGGAATTCCATGATAATATGCCACGACCAGGGCCTCTCCTGCGTGAGGAAGAAGCAGTCGGGTATGATCCTATTGAAAATAATTTTATAAACAAATTGAAAAATCTTATAAATAAATATATATATATATGTTTATTAATTAAATAAAAATAGATACAATGACATTCCAACATACCTCGACCCTGAGACATAGATGCCTCAGATGGATGATGTAGATCTTCTGCCTCTTCCCCTAACATGCCTGCAGTCATGGAAAACATTATTAAGGGGACTATCCAAAGTGTCTAAATGATAAATTGGATTTTAAAAAAAAAATCAAACTTGTATAGTTGTTAATCAAACAAAAAGGGATTGAATAATTATATGGGAATGAATTTTAAAAAATTAGAAAGTTCACAAAATAGATATAAAAATTATGTACAAAACCAATCAATGCATAGACAAATTTCAAATTGAATTAATAAAAATTCAAGAAGCACATGAACCAAATGAGGAATACCTCAATGGGAAGATACACTAATAATAACATCAATATAGCATGAGTTAAATCACCCTAAATATTTTTAACTGAATAAACTTCAAAAAGTGAGGATTAAACTTACAAGGATTTATAAAATGTTTACATAATTTATGATATCTTAGGCTGAATAGTGGGAAAACAATTATAGCTTTCATTAATCATGCAAATCAACTGTTTCTCCTTCAATAGCCTCTCTGACCCAATAAATATCTTCTTCATGTTGAACTATGGTATGTTAATCAAGTTGTTGGGAAACAAAAGGAACAGTCTCGAGTTCATTTTGTTCAAATAAAAACAGTCCTTGCCGAGACATTTTGACAACAACTTTCCAACTTGGATTCGAAGGCAAAGTAACGAAGAATACTTGTTCCGCTAGTGATGTCAAAATGAAAGGTTCATTATCAACTCATTCATTTCTGTATAACATATAGTTAAAATTCACTAATGAAAACTGATATTGATCGACTTTACATCCACGTACTAGATCATCCCAATTACACTTTAACAATATGTACTTCAACCCGTGTGTGTATACAACTTCAATGATGTCTATCAATTGACCATAGTAATAACCAGAATTGAAAAATGGACAACTGATTCCAATGTTTTGTGTTGCTCGTTTTTCGTCCACATCTTAAATGTGAAATCGAAAACCATTAGCTTCTATAGATTTATAATGACGAGCTGTTATAGATGGACCCTCAGCCAGTTGGATAAATTCTTCAGTTTGCGTGGCGTACCCTAACTCCCTCAGCTTATGAACCTACATAATTCATAGAATACAATAATTATATATGAAGAAAGAAAGTAGTATAGTACTTCACTCATAATGAAAATCAATTTATACGTACATAATCCTTGAATGAATAATGAAATGACGCATAATGAGACTGTTGAATTTGCAACTAAGTCGCACGATACATCTCTTCATTTATCTCATTAATGTGTTTTCTGCAAATGATAACGCAATGTTTAAATGATCAACTTATGCAAACAAAACATGTAAAAGTTAACCAATAAAAGTGATAAGATACTTACTACATTAATGGTGCAACTGATGGAGTATTGAAGAAGATATATAGATGTGCTTGTATCCACTCGATGTTGTCCATATCATATGTGGTTCCTTCTCCAACTGGACCATCCTGAATCCGAGATGGCTTATCTAATTTTGTTTCAACATCCGTAAGATATTCTGCACAAAAAGTAGTACACTCAAGCATCAAATATCCATTGGATATTGATGCCTCCGGACGAGCTCTGTTGCATACAAATTGTTTCAATGTACTCAAATACCGCTCAATAGGATACATCCACCTGAATTGCACTAGACCAGCAACCATTACTTCATCTGTTAGGTGCACTGTCAAGTGGACCATAACATCGAAAAATGAGGGAGGAAATAGTTCCTCAAAGTGACAAAGTGTAAGTACAATTCGGTCCTGTAAACTTTTTAAATCACTCATTTGTTGATTTCTTAAACAAAGTTGTCTAAAAATATTACTCATCTCAATCAACGAATGAACAACATTGGGGGATAATCCATCACAAATGGTGATTGGAATCAACTACTGAAGTAGTATGTGATTGTCATGACTTTTAAACCCTTGAAATGTCTTGCTCGTCTAATTCACACACTTTGAAATATTAGAAGAGTAACCATCAGGCACCTTGAGCATCTTCCAAATGGAAAGAAATGTCTCTTTCTCCTTTTTAGTCATCGTATACTGTGCAGTAGGCATATATTCCTTGTTTCCCTCAGCTAACTGTAAATGCAACTATTTCCTTAAACCCATTTCTTCAAAATCATGGCATGAATTAACATGGTCCTTTGATTTCCCACTGACACCTAAAATGGTCCACAATAGGTTATCACAAGAAAAACTTTCAATGTGCATGACATCCAAATTATGCCTCAGCATGTTAGTTATCTAATACAGAAGACTATAAAAAATACTTTTCTTTTTCAAATTGTGACTGCGCTGCCTACCCGCAGCTCGAATATTACGTACCGGAGGAGCCACCAAATCCTTAATTTCATATACCATGTAGATGTTTTCTTCCTAAATATGCGATAACATTTTGACTCCTATCATGATCTTCGGTGCTGGGATGAACTCTTTAGAACCATCAAATGCCACGTTGTCCTTTCTGGACCTATGCTGAGGGGGGAGAAAATGTATGTGACCCATGTATGCCCATTTTTTGGAATGCTTAAGTCATACATATTTTTTACTTTTGTTGCAACAAGGGAAAGAAAATTCCCCTTTCGTACTCCAGCCTGATAAATTTGCATAAGCTGGGAAGTCATTGATTGACCACAATAAAGCAGCCTGCAGTTTGAACATTTCATTCGTTTCATAGTCATAAGTCATCACACCATTGCCCCAATATTCATTCAAATCATCAATCAATGGCTGATGGTAATCATCAATCTTATCCCCCAGACTTTTAGGTCCATCTATAAGAGTGGAAATTAATATAAATTGTTGCTTCATACAAAGCCACAGAGGAAGATTATATGGAACCAACACTACGGGCCATGTGCTATGAGTTGCACCAACCATAGAATTGAATGGATTGAAACCATCTGTTCCCAATCCCAACCAGACATTACAAACATATTTGGAAAAGTCAGGATGTCTCTTATCAAAATTCTTCCATGCATGAGAGTCTGCCGGGTGGGTTAACATATCGCTTTCATGAACTATTTCTGCATGCCATCTCATTAAATTAGAAACTGTAGATGACATAAATAATCTTTTCAACCATGGTTTAAGGGGAAAGTAATGCATTTTCTTTACGACAATCAGTTTCCCCTGTATCACAGTCTGACTTTGATGAGTCTGATTTCCCCTGTTCTCTTTCCACCTGGAAGCACCACAAACTGTACAAATATCCAAATGGGAAGTTTACTTTCTAAACAACATACAGTTTTTTTCACTTTCATCTATGGTCTCATATGTAAATCCTATGTTCTCTGTCAGCTTACGAGAATGGTAATACAACTCGGGAATCTTAGCGTCGACAGGAAGAACCTTTTTCAATAACACCAACAACATGTCAAATGATGTGTCTGACCAATGATTCAAAGTCTTCAAATGAAACAACTCCACGATAAACGACAATTTATTGAACGAAGTACATCCAGTATATAATTATGTTTTTGCATCATCAATTGCTTCATAAAACCACCTCAAATCACGATCTGCACCAGAGCGAAGATTTATCTCACCGGTCTTAAGATTCAGGATGACAATGCCTTCAGGATCCAACCCACGTACCATTTCAGTAAGCAATTAATGCATTGGATCATTCATCCTTGCATCAACATCCATATGAACTATATCTGTATTTTCACAACAAAAATATTCTTCTCCATGACGAGTCCAACTCTTATAATTTGTCAGGAATCCATTAAAGAATAGGTACTCCCTCACAGTATTTCGTGTGAATTGATATCTGTTAGCACATTTTCTACATGGACAACTAATATAGTCACTTTCAAATCCTCTGGTTAAGTCAAAAAACATCATAATGCCATTGAAATACTCTCTAGACGTTCAATTTGGAAGATCAATCCAACTCTTATCCATAATAAGATCACTATAAAAACATTTACAAAAGACTTATTACATTTTCATTTTTCATATCAAATATATTTAAAATAAATACTAATTAATTGTTTGGGAACCATTTATAAAATAATAATGTAAGTGAAAGCCCATGTCATACCTAATTTCACTACAAACCTGGAAGGGAGGGGAGCCGAATGCGGTGCTGCGAGGGAGAGGAGAGGCAGCGTTGGGGAGCCGGAGCCGGAGCTGGTGCGGCGAGGGAGGGGATAGTGAATGAGGGGATGGGTGGCGGTGGTGCGGTGAGGAGGGGGATGAAGATGAAGGGGACGGGGGTTGGTGGGGTGCAGGGGGGGTGTTTGGGGTGCTGGTGGGGAGGGATAAGGGGGAGGAGGGCTGAGGGTGGAGGTCGGAGGTAGGAGGGGCTGGAGGCCGAAGGACAGAGGGTGGCCGGAGGGCTGCCCGAGGGCGGTCGGTCTGCCGAAGGTGGGTGGCGGGAGGCCCGAGGGTAGAGGGAGGCCACATGGTGACCGCAAGGCGGAGGTTGGTCGGAGAAGGGTGGGGCTGGAAGAGGGCGGCCGGAGGGCTTCCGGGCTACCAGAGGCGGGTGGCGGGAGGCCCGAGGGCAGAGGGAGGCCGTAGGGAAGACGCAAGGCAGAGGGCAGCCGGAGCCAGAGGGTGGAGGGCGGACGGAGGAGGGCGGGGACGACGGAGGGTGGCCGGCAGAGGGCGGGGCCGGTGGAGGGTGGGGTGGCGGAGGGCGGGGCAGCGGAGGGCGGGGCAGCGAAGGGCGGTGGCGGCGGAGGGCGGGGCGGTGGAGGGCGCGACGACGGGGAGGGCGCGACGATGGGGAGGGCGCGGGCAATGGAGAGTGGGGCGGCGGGGAGGGCGCGATGATGGGGAGGGCATAAGTGATGGGGAGCAGGGTGACGGGGCGGGCATGACGATGGGGAGGGCGCTGGAAACGGGGACCGGGGCGACGGAGAGGGAGTGACGACGGGGAGGGTGCGGGCGACTAGGAGGGGGGAAGGGGGGGAGCTTTGCGAGGAGGGAGGGGGGGGGGGGGGGCGCTAAAGACCCCTTTTTTGGGAATTGTAGCGACCGCCATTGGGGTCTCTATTAGTTACCTATAGGGACCACGAATGGAGGTCGCTATAGGTTAAGGGGCTCAGAAGCCCATTTTTTTAGTAGTGAGATCATCCATATCTAAATAGAATAACTCTAGTGTATGGTTACAACAACTATGATTATACTCATTCAAGATCTGCTCCCAAGATAAATGAATTCATACCCTAATAGAAAATCATTGGAGTATGGGTATGACACATATTCTTAGACCCATTCATGAACCACACCATGGATGAAATCATCCATATCTAAATAAACCATGTCTATTGTATGATGAAGACACAATGTATATACTCATACTTATGATACTTTCATGAGGAAATAATAAATATCTAAATAGATAGAATATATTTTAAGGTGATGAAACCAATAACTATACCCTTATAATATCCTTTCCCATGGGAAAAGCATCCATATTTGAATATACTATCCCTAGAGTAATGTAAGGGCATTTATACCAATATTAATCTATAAGTTATGCCTCCGAAGAAATAATTCAGAATCGTGTGAATGTGAAGCATTATTGAATTTATCCATTACAATTTAGTTTTTTAGTGGATTCTAGTTGTCATGATTTTCTTATACAAGGTATTATATGTTTTTATGATGTGATATTCAATGAAAAATAGAATCCAACAAAATGAAAAGTAGTAGTGAAAAAAATTGGTTTCATTCATAAATGGAAAATTAGGAACCACTGTGAGTATGGGTCTCTACTTATCATTATGTGTAATGAAAATAATGATATATATAACATTATTTGATTATATTAGTTTAATAAATCAACTAATGAGAAATAAGAATCATCGACGGACAGTAGGAAATTTACACATTTAGCAGCATCATCTTTTTCTAACATTAGCATATGTTTGATATGGGTAGTCAACTACTGATATGTTTGATGGAATATTTTACAACATACAGTCAATCCAATAATATATTCTTTTACCCACACCACATGAGCCTTATACTTATAAATAAATATAGTCCGGGAGGCCATCTAGTAACAAAGTCATGATTCATCACTTGTAAAGATATATAACTCTTTCATAGAACCCTGCATAACCCAATGTAATTATTAGTACTAAAAATTAATTAAGATCCATATCATGGGCAAGATATCACTCTATTCTAGTTAATATCGTTTTAATAGAATAGTATAGGAACCATTAATTTAACTTTTCCACACCCAAGCCATGTAAATGTTGGTGGAGTCTGTCAGAATTATTACATATCTCCACTAGTATGATAATAAAATAGATATGGTGACATCCCCATAATCATATATACTAGAATTAAGATATAGTGTCAGAACCTAAAATATGGCTACCTTATTCTACAATTATATAGTCTAGAATTAGTACTCCTATCGAGGAACTTGACCTGGTCAGTGAGACAAGTACAGAGGAACATTCAACTTTTGTTTTTTGGCTGGGTTTGAGAACTGATTTAGGGGAGGTGGTATCATTGAATGGGAATCTTTCCATTGATGTATTGGAAAAAATTTCAGAATTATAACTGATAACCATGTTTTTAAATAAAATGTCTACACCACTCCGAATGATATGGGAATTAAAAAATAATGATTCCCTAAGATGTTTGGAATGCATGGCGGTGGAATTATCCACTTTCAATATTTATACAAGAGATTGTCGGATAATTTATTCTCAGTGTTTGGGGGTTTGATTAACCATTAGACCATATTTCAGGGTATACCATCTATGTAATGTGTTACTAATGCCTTAGTATAATTCCATGATAGGTTTATGGGTGCACTAGTGGGTGGAAGTATAACTCCATAATTTGTATCCTCTCATATCAACAACATCCAAATTTGATGGAAGATAATTGTATGTCACGAGATATTAATTATTGTGAATGAATGTGGGGATACCCAAGGTAGGAATATGAACTATCATTAAAATATATAATGGGAATATAAAATATTGATTTTCTCATCCCTTTTTTCCACTAAAACACCATCATGGAAGGAAATAATAATATTAAACATCTCTCATATGACACTATTTTTGTCAATAATTACACCTCTAAGAGAGGTTTGTGGAACCAAATTGTAGAATTAATGAATTCGTTTCATGTATTAATGTTCATGAATATCCAAAAACAACAAATGAATGCAGTAAATGATGTGTATCTCAATATGAGAAGTAGATCGAGCCATTATCACGGTGTAATGATACTTTTAGAAATCAAAATTCCCTACACCCAGCGATACATTAATTGATATCGGTCACCAAATTTATATAGTTTCCCCTTCTAATACATATGTCCAGGTATATGGTATATGAAAAAAAGAATGACACTTATAGATTAATCGGCTGACCATTCACTAGAAGCACTATCATCACTAGGTACTAACACTGATGCCAAATTGGGTATCCCTGGGAGGAAGGATCCACCCACTCAGAAACATGGTAACGAATTCCACTAGTCTTAATAAGGGGAAAATGAATAATTTAATGATATAATCCAAGGAGTTATACTATTCCTCATCCAAACTAAAGAAAAATATCTGCATAACTGTAGTTTTTTTCGATATGGAGGCGTTTTAAACTGCCGCCATATTCTTCTATAGAGATTTTCAGAAACCGCAACTAAATTATGTGTCGGTATAAAATGCATGAAAGTTTGTTCAATTTGGTGGTAGTTTTTGGTAACTATCATAGAGATCTCATTTCATAGTGTCTAGTCGTGGGTTTAGCGGCAGTTTTAATCACCACTAAATTAGTGTATGTAAAGGCTGTTTTAACCGTAGCTGGTAATAAGATAAAAAGTTATATTAGAGGTTAAACCCACCGCTGAATATCATCAATTTACTTAGAATCAGTTTAAACCACTTCTAAAGGTAGATTTATGAAAAAATTATCTGATTTTGCATCCCCAGTACTAGTTCCCTAAAAACGTGCCAATTTCCAATGCACATACATCCTACATCCAAAAGAATACAAGGAATCCTACTTTTAAATAAAGAAAATCTCATTGAAATACACACACTTATTAAATTTTGAAACACATAATAGAGATAAATAATATGGTAAGGTGTAGAAATATGATATTTTAGGATACCACATTATGGTGTAAATATTGCACTATAAGAGTCCAAAAAGAAGAAGATCAGTCCATGGATGGAGTTACCATGCCATTTCAATTATAAATTAATAAGGGACATACACTAATCAAGCCATCACACAATCAATTTCTTCCTCTGAGATATTTACCAATTTGATGGGATCCAGATTCAGGGTGTTATATGTGATGAATTCTTCCCAATAGAAAATGTGTGGGCGGACCAGGAGAAAATTCCTAAATTGTTTTGGAAATTTTCATGTTTTGTTGAGAGGGACCAATGCAACAAGCTACGAGTAAAGTACATCCAATTGAAGAAGTAGTTGAACTACATCCTAAATGAACTACATGAAAATTTATTATGGTGGTAGAACAAATTCCCTTGTGTATTCAAATGGGGAAAGAGAAAATGTACATAAATGTTACATTTAAGAGATAGTGGAAGTTGTGGGGCTATAAAAATTTCATATTTCCCCCTTGGTTATGCTTATGGGGTTAATTTCCATGAAAATCTATAGCTAGATTCTTCCTTTGAGGGATGCACACATGGGGGTGTGGTTAAAGACCTTCATTAAATTGGTGATGTTTGATATGGGGTATCTCATCAATCTTGATGTTCCTATATTGGAGGAGATAAACAATGTGCTATACTAGATCATCCAAGGCCAAACTCTATTCTATGTATGAAGGTCCTTTCACTTCATATATTTATATTTAATATCACGCATGGGGGGATATGATTATTGAGACCATATCTTTCCAGCATGCACTAATTTACATCCAACAATTCAGAACATTGCCTAAAGCCTCCCGCTCATGTCAGAACCTATGGACGTGCTAAAAATGGCCAGGTCAAGAGAACGAATCAAGTTCCACCCATTCCACCTCCCAATAGGGATGGTGATTGACGATAGAGTGAAATTTTGATATATAATCTACAGTTGAGTACATTAGTGGAACCTTCTCTGGTTGAAGATGTAATCCATTCAATTAGAACTCGGGGTCAAGTGGGTGTCAGGAAATTGGGACGATCAGTGGATCATGGATCAGAATTTTGTATGAAGAATCCACCTATCTTCTATGGTGACAAGGAAACCTAGGAATCTTAGGATTAGATTGATAATATTGAGAGGATCCTCAATTTCTGGAATACTCATAAGGCCGACAAGGTGGGTTTCTCCATGTATATACTCGAAGGACCAGGTAGGAGATGGTGGGACTCTATCGTGCAATCTATGTTTCAAAAAAAAATTACCTAGATTTCATTCAAGAAAATATTCAACCAGTAGTTTTACCCTATGGAATTATGTTTGTAAATTATATATAGTTTCATATCTTTGATAAGGGGATGTGCATCGTTATAGAGTATTCCCCCCCCCCCCATTTTGATGAGTTGGTGAATCTGACAACGGATCTAGTCACCAATGAGTTTCTAAAGGATAAATGGTTTGAGTTAGAATTGAGTCCATATATAAACTAAATATTTTCTATCATGTTTATTCTATCATACATATAGGTAGTCTAAAAATAAGGTCTATATTAGGTAGATATATCTAGAAAGACAGTTTTGGATGGAGCATTAGTTTGAGGGGTTGTTAACCATGGTGTATTTTTAGGCCAAAAAAGAATACATAAGGTGGACGGTTTTATTTATGATTTGTTTTAGGGGATTCATTAGGTTATCATAATTTTTTCTTATAATAGTGTGCAAGGTTTTTTCATACAATGCTTAACTGTGTAGAAGATCCTAATACTGGTCAACATTGTAGATAGTTTTTTAATCTAAAGTATTTTAGTGATTGGATCTCCCAGGGATGTAAGAAAGGATCCACTTTCACCATGGGTTCAAAGGTTCATAAATATGATTCTAACGGTGTTGGGTCTAATCCTTAGGCCATGGTGGATTTTGATTTGGATAATACTATATGGATTTACGTGGAAGGGTATGCGATATATAAATCTGAAGAAGTTCTATCTACTGTCATAGGTACAATGATTATTTAATATTTTATAGTTCTAGATTTGTTTAATTAATGTCATAATCATTCCTTTATATTTTCAAAGTTATTTGACATGTTGGAATTAATTTTAGAACTTATTTCATTCTTATTTTATCTTTTTACACTTTGGGAAAAGGTGTCTGAACTTGGTATGAATTGTCTCATATATCAAGTGATAATAGATGAAATCAAAGTGGTTTGTGAATTTTTGTTTCTTGATGTTGGCATCTTCAAACTAATACTTGTAATAAATTAAATGATCATTGTTTAGGCCCACATTTACTTTTATTTTCATTTGATATAGTTTTTATCTTCCAGTGGGGTCACTCGGTATTTTTAGAGTGAGTGTGATTCTAGATCATTATGGGTGGGGCTTTCTGTTCCTTCTAATTGGGTAATATCATGATAGTTTTTTAAGATTTGTCTTGACGTCGATGAACCTTGTTTTGGATGTTAACTTCTTACTACAGTGTGTGCATACCCCAAAGACTTTTAGAAGGATTTTTTTGGTTTACCACCATAGACACAGATCAAATTTACTATTGAACCTCTACCTAGTATGATGTCCATTTATATATCATCATATCAAATGACACCTAATGTGTTTGTGTATTCTGATCCTAAGAACCTGAAATATATTTTCTCTTAGAAGTATATGAACTTTTGATAGAAAGGAAGAGTGGTGTATCTTCTTAATTTTTATTCCAACATTGAACAGGCCCTTAATAAAGGGAATATGATTTTTGATGCATTGACCATAAATTACTAACCCAATACATGAACAAATAATTTATGGAGTGGTCTCTTATGATTTTGTTTGTGAAGATGATATTGGGAGTGGAATAAATTAGTGTAATGTGGTTTTTGGAGTTGAAGAATTCTGAATGATCCTTTGATGAGTGGGTTTAGTTATAATAGGTGAAAAACATTGAGTTAAAATTTGTTTTTAAAATACATTATAGTGGGGAGACCTTGGATGAGTGGTGTTGGTCTCTTAGTAAAGATTTATTGTTTCATAATAGGTTAGTTGTTCCATTTTTTTTGGTACGTGATGATGGAAAATGGACTTTGATCTTTTTGTTCTGTACACCGTAGAGCTTCCTAGACGTGTCATAGCATGAGATGTAAGAATTGGTGGGCATGGATGAGTTGTCCATTTATAGATTTTGTCTCACGGTGTCTCTTTTTTTAGAAAATTATGGTGTAAACCTAGAGACCCACTGGTTTGTTTCAACCTTTACCCATTCCAATATATACGTGGGATGATATTTCTATGAACTTAATTATTTTTTCCACCGAATCCTAGCGGGGAGGATGCGATTTGGGTTACCATTAATTATCATAAAAAATCTATGCTCTTCTAACCTACCAAGAAAATGATACATGTGTGGCACCACCGAGACTTTTATGTCTGAGAGATTGTGATACTTCATGGGTTTCCTTTAGGATTTTTTAATAGGGACCCAATGTCCACATCCAGGTTCTGTATAGGTTTTTAGGAGGTGATGGGTTTCTTTATAAAATGGATTATGGATTATCATCCGTAGATAGATGGATCAGTTGAGAGAGTTATCTAGGTTCTTGAAGATATGATTCTGGATTGGGTGATTGATTTTGGTTGATCTTGGGAAATCCTTTTCCACTGGTAAAACTTTCATATAATAATTGTTATTATGATTCAATAAATATTGTTCCCTTTGAATCATTGTATAAGTCCATATATATATTCCCTGTGATAAGTACAGTTTGGATAGTAGTCCTTATTTTGGGTAAGTCTCAATCAAGAGATAATGAAAAAGTTGTAGTTGATTCGGAAGAGGTTGGTCACAACACATATCTATCAAAAATTTGGAAGAGGTGGTCCAATCATTTCTTCTAGTATGAGGAAAGTCTTGAAGTCTCCAATAAATGTCTCGTTTTGATCCATTTATAATTGATAAATATAAATATTCATAAATAAAACAATATGATAATAAATTATTAGTGTGTTTCAAAGACTGGGTTTATAATACATAAAAGGAAACATGAGAAATCAAGAAAAAATTAAGGTCATGAAAATATTATGTGAAAACTCTAAGTCAAACCTGATTCCTAAAAAAAAATGTCTGTTAAAATATTTATACAACATATGAACATTACCACTAATCGATGTCCGAGGATGAACATAGATCATCACCCTCTCCACCTCTATCTTTACTTCCTACAATCACCTGTATGAATATTATATTGAAATGTAAATATTGTTTTATATTTATATATTAACTTAAAACCAAAAAAAGTTTGTAAACTAAATGATTTTGAATTTTTTGTGATTTTCCTACTCACCACCAGTCGATGCAATACCACCAGGGTCATATCTAGTCATCTTATGATATACATCAATCACATAGTTCTGCAAAGAGGATATCTAAGTCCCCTATTCAAGAATAGTGTGTCACAGAGAAACTGTCTCTCTTTGAGTATCTCAGGCTAGGTACTGACTAAAACCATTAGTAGATGCAGCTTCAATCCATGGTTGTCTAGAAAAGACCCTAGATGGTATGAGTTCCAAACCCATCCCATGCACTTGACCATTATTCTCTTTCCCATGAACATTATCAACTGGGTAAACCTGTGAGACTTAGTTGGACTGTGCAGGATTAGCATCCCACAGTTCTTTAATTTTAACCTATAAATGAAATATCATTAATATTAGAAGAAATAAATATTAAAATAGTCAAAACTGATAATAATTTATTATAATGAAAAAAGAGTTCATGTCGTAACTTCTTTTCTAGGCTCAATAACAAAACATCCATCAGATTTTTTGTAAACATTGAACCACACATATGCTTGGGATGCTGGGTGTCCTAAACTCTGTGACTACATTAAGAAAATATAAATCAAAAATTCAATATATTGAATAGATAATATTGTCTTCTTAATATTTAAACTAATTAAAAGATTACCAGAGCTGATCGACTTCTATAAAATCTCTATGACCCCACAATGTGAGGAATGACTTGCATAAACTGACATGATGCATTTTCACATGAAATATCCTGAAATAAATAAAATATAATTTTATAATAATGTATTAATTGTAATTTCATCTTCATATATTTGTATAAATGTAAAATGGGACTAATATAATAATATATATTTAAATACCTTCTGCTTCTCATCATTATTTATATCAACAAAAACATTATATTTCTCTTTCGGTACACCATCAGGCATCTTGTCATACTTATATTGGGTGGTGAATGAAGTTTCATTGACATAACTCCACAATCTCCATTTAATTTTTTTCTGTTTCTTGCACAGATTTTTCAATGTTAACTTTTTTTTCTAGCACATCAACAACTGTAAAATAGAAAATCATCTGTACATAGAAATTCATTTTGAAAATATTATAATTTAATAACATAATGACATTCAATTATAAAATAATGTTTTAGGATTACCTTTATTTGGGAATTAAAAACTTCAATGTTCCCAGTTGAAGGCATATGCCTCCAATCATCATACAAAATAGGAAGGGAAACCGGCTCTACAACCAACTGACCAAGAATCTGGTGAAGTAATCTTTTTGCATCATCTGTAGGGACCCCATATGAATCAAATGGGACAATGATATTGTCTCTGGAAAAATTCCATACATATGAACTTTTTATAATTTTCTCCATAGTTGCATTGTTTTGATCTTTAATGAACTAATATTTAGTATAAAAAAAGTTCCAGATATTTATTCATATTATAATTTGTACCTCTGATATTCATACTCTAGTATCCCTGGGAAGAACTAGTAGTGGTGGGATGCTCCCTCCCTGATGAGGCTCCTAAAGGGAGAGGCGATGAATAATATGTTAAAGGAATTCTCACAGAAGGTATAAGAGATGGTGCATGGGGGGTGTGGTGCAGAGGGGCAATCGGGTGGTGTCTCAAATGTCATAGGGAGGGAGAAAGATGGATGATCTATTGTCGTTGTGGTAGATGAAATAGTATGATGCTTCCTCCTTTGAATTTCAATCATTTAATCAAATAAAATTATGTTCAGAATAAATACTTCAAAAACAATATGCAGGAATGAAATAAAAATGATAACAGATGCACAATACTAACAAACAAAATGTACACAATAATGAGAATGAATAACTGCACAAATGAACTAATTTGTTTCAAAATGAATAAATAACTGTATATACAATCATATTCTTTTTATATCATGTCTTTTTCTACTCAATTACTACACCCAATTCATCCACACTTACTAGTGTAATTATTTTAAATATCATGATGGACCAATATGTCTTCTTGTTCCTATTTATGAGATTCAATGGTAGAGATCAAATCTTCCACTTCATCACCTATATCGTACAAATATCTTTGTTTTATGTGAGAAACTACACTCCAACCTTCATCCAAAACATCATTCACTTAATATACCATTATCTGTTATGATGATAAGATATACTCATCATGCTTTTCATGATCAATAACATCCATCAAGAATGAATGGTTTACAAAAATAAATTGTAAGGAATATTTTTTAACACCTCTGATAATATCGACCCAATAGAATTTGAACAAAACAAGTAAAAAAATTCCATTTTTAGTTTAATAGAATAATATTAGTCATCTTTCTATAGTATCCCTCTTCAAAAAAAGTAAATATACCTCTATTCTACGTTTTCAAACTCTATTCTCGATCTACTGTACAAAATCTAAATCCATTCATGTTGTAAGCGTTGAAATTTCTATCTTGTTTTAGAGGACCTCGAGCAAGAAACATCAAATCTTATGAAAACTCTTCTTGAGTATCAGTATTCATGATATAAAAAACAAAACGTAATTAGATTTAAATAATATATGTGTCAACCTAATATCTATATTTATTGTAATATTTAAGAACATACACATCGTGCAAACCTTTCTACAATATCTTTATTAACAGCTTTCATTATATATTTCTCATTTAGTGTTCGGACACTCATTCATCTTTTTGATTTTATCTTCAAGTCTTCAAAAAATGGATTTCAATTTCACTTTTTTGTAGCTCATACCTATGTGCCTGTAATAATTCAATTTCATTCATTGTAAATTTTTATATCCTCCCAACTGATCGGCCAAATGCAGTAAATATTGTTGATTTCCCATGTATTTTAGATTCAGTTGATGTGTCGTCAACACATCCCACTTGATTAAATATTGTCTCAATATCATCACAGAATCTATTACAAAAGCTAATACACTCCTCTTCCAAATAGGCTTCAACAATAGAGCCTTTAGGTTGAGCATTATTTCTCATGTATGACTTCAAATTCCTAAGATATTTATGAATTAGAATAACCAAACATAATTATGAATATAACTATGTGCCATGAATTTTTTATAAAACTGAAAAACATATAAATTTAGTACACCACAATTGGATACATACATATATAAATTATGAGCCCTCGTAATTTAGCTTCCTCAACCAAATGTACGGTCAAATGCATCATGATAGTAAAAAATGACAGATGAAAGATCATCTCCAGGGCACAAAATGTAAATACAAACCTCTCCTACGGTCGTCAAGCTAAAATCTAGGTAGATATTTATCACACAGTTTTATGAAAAATTTGTGCAGTTGGAGTAACATTGTAATAAAATTTTTAGTTAATAATGTATGCAATTCCAATGGTAGTAACTGCTATAACAAAATATGTAAATTGTGACTTTTCGTTCCATGTATTGTATTATGATTTAAGTCAACACACCTTGAGATGTTACTTGAATACCCATCACATACCTTTATATGATTTTAAATTTGAAGAAATTTGTATTTATCTTTATTTTTCATTGTAAAAATTTATGGAGCATACTTTTCATTCTTATCTGGCCAGAGATAATATTTTATTTTCATTACTTGTTTGTCTTTACATGTATTGAAATAATCCTTTGACTTTCCATGATCACTATGAAATTTGAAGATCAATTTTTCAGAAACATTCATCTTAATATGCATCACATCATGATTATCCCGCAAAAAAATTAAATTCCCAATAATGAAGTTGTAATAATATACTTTTTTATTCTATTATTACATTCCTATTTCAATTGATGATGCACTTCAATCTCCTTTACCACTACCATTAAAATGATGCACCTTCCCAAATTCTTTTTCAACTTATCCATGTTGTTCCAATATTTCAAAACTGATTAACATCTATGCAGGTGGTCTACAATAATGAAACCATTGAATTTTTATCTGTTCAGCCAAAACCTATGAGATGCATTGAGAAATATTTTATGACACAATAAGTACCATTTTCTAATGTGAGGTAGTAATTTGGGAACAAAATAAAATTAACAAATAATACAAGAAAACCCCATGTATTTGTTCAAACCAGATAAAATCCCATGTCTAGGGAAGTCACTAATGGTCCACATTAGAGTTTCATGTAATTTGAACATTGTTTTAGATAAAGAATCATATGTATTAATATAGTTTGTCTAGAACAACTGTAATTCTTCAATTAAAGGCTGCAAGTATACATCAATATCATTTCCAGGAACTGTTTTCTTTGAATAATAAATTAATTGATAAAAGAAGTCTATTGCATACAAATCCACATAGGAAGATTGCAAGTGATCAAAACAACTGGCCAAATTCTATACCTAGAACTCAAAGTCCCAAATGGGTTGAATCCATCGGCAGCTAATCCCAATCAAACATTCCTAGGATAAGATAAAAAATATGGATGTAATGAATCAAATTTCTTCCATGATTTTGAATATCATAGATGTCACATTAACTAATTATTTTAATTATCTAAACAATGCCACTTCATGTTTTTGGAGCTTTTTATTAACCTGAATAATCTTTGAAATTGAGGATTTAAAGGGATGTAATGCAAAACCATTGCAGGTGTGTTCCTTTTCTTCTTCTTCAAGGTAGTATGTTAATTCATACATCAAACATCACCCATTGACTACCATCTTGAAGATGTAAATTTTTTACAATTCTGTCTACTTGAATCCTCTTTCCAATAAAGCATATAATCATTTGGACACACATGTATTTTTTTATAATTCAGACCAAGCATGTTAACATATTTTTTCATATAATAAAAGTACATGGAGAGGTTCTATTTAGGAAACACATCACACAAAAATTATTATTTCATGAACATTTCCTTATTGAAAATTCCACATATGTATTTGATATGGTACAACTTCAACATAAATGATGGTTTTGAATATTTCAAACATACACTATACAAATCTTTATTTCCATTGTCAACTAAACCATGAATCATATTTTCCTTAGTAAAGTTTTCTATTACATTATTTTCCACAGAATAAAATGGAGGATAATATTATATGACAAAATATTTATCTGGTTGTCCTATAGTATAAAAAACATCACTTGTCATGTTGGTACTTGTAGCTCCCTCTTCTGGTTTTTCTGATATATTTTTATATTGGTGTTGGTGTCTTGAAATTCCAAATGCATCATTTATAATGATTTACATTCCATTTTCCATTGTAGATGAATTTTGGAGCTCTTTATATGGATTGACATCAGTGCTCAACTTTTCTGTAACGTTTGATTCTCCATAAGAAATCCAACACAAATATTTTGCAGAGAATTTCTTCAATATTAAATGTTCATAAACATCATATCTCTTCAACCATCTTGTAAATTTACAATTATAACTTGGATATCTTATTCTCCCTTCAACATATAGATTACAAATTGAACAATCCATAAACTTCTCCATACCCTTACCATACTGAAGTGTGTTACTCGGTAATGTGATACATCTTTTATTCATGTATATCAAAACATGCCTACACAATATGAAAAAAAATTAAAACACATAACTATTAGTAACTAAGAAAATAGATTCATATATACTAGTTGAAAAAAATATAAATATGTTAAAGAAAGTTTTATTATATAAATACATATGGTAAATAATGAACCCGCCCACTATAAAACCAATGTATAATAATTAAAAATACCCATAAAAGAAGTGGAGAACAACGATCCCATCCCTATAGTTTTTTGTATGTCATGCTACAAAAAAAGAGATTGAAACCCCAATGATTCCATAACATTGACATCACTAAGGTAAGGGCATGATAAATCATATAATAATTGAATTGAAGTAATGAATTTGAAATAGAAACAAACTCCTACCATAAACACCATTCACAACATTAGGAAATACTTGGGGAAACAAGATGTAGAACAATCTAGAAATTATAAGGTAAATGGATTAACGACTAGGGTAGATCAATACAAGGCTTCTGAGTAAGGTATTTTTTCCAGAATCAAAGGAAACATGAAATTCCTATGATAAATGAAATCATGTAATTTAAATTTTCAAAAGAAATATATCATGTAACCACACTGAATATTATTGTTGTCAATAAACCTTTTCAATATCCATTTAATTTTGTTTAATTTATAATAAGTCGGATAACCTTTTAAATCCATAGTTTTATGGAATTAAAATAAAATATTCAGTCCTTAGAAATTTATCAATATACCATTAATGGTTAGATCATAAATATACGGTACACATGAGAGCATAATAAATAACTAATTAAAAATTTCATGAATTCATGAGTATTGATCACATGACATGATAGAAGGACATGTAATCTCCAATAAATAAACATATAACATATTGAAAGATTATAGAAACATAATATAATAAACATTAACCATTGATTATAATGTTGGAATTGAAGATTGTGACATAAAATTGTTACATTGAAATAATTATTGTAAATCATAACATAGAGGATCATACATCACAACATGTTTCCCCTAATATAGGGGAGTATGCATTAACACTTGATTTTCATAACATAGTAGAGAAGGCATCATTACGAAATATCAAGATATAACCCAATATAATTTATTCAATACTCAAAAATCCATCTATAGTTACACATATAAACACAATTCTTGGAACACATTTAGGAAGCATAAAAATTAAGGCACGCATGAAACCTTACCATTTTCATTTTAAAAATCATATTTCAACCCATAAGAAACTAAAACGCTTGGAAATCATATTACGATCCATTCAAACAATTCATAAAACACAATTAAGAAACACATAAAACATACTAAATTCATTTAATAATGTTAAATTATGGTATCACATACCACAATCTTGGAAACCTCATAAATATTGTGGAAAACCACCATGCACCTCAAAGGGAACCTATAAATGCATCATCATACCACAACCATCAATATTGAAAATAATGATCAAAGACGAACTCCAACCGACACCATTTTAGCGTGAAAAAACTAAAATAGCATAGTAATTCTGCTCCAACCAAGCACCATTTCCAGCACTATTTTGAAGTGAAAGCATTGTAAGAGGCTATATTTGACGCACACTGGTTCATGTTCAATCTTCTTTTTAATATTTAACACAAAATATGGTGCTAGTTTGAGCTCCATCCAATTGCAACACAATTTTATTGTAATGGATAATTCAATTTAAGGCTACGCATTGGAATTGAACAAATATTAAATGAAACCAACAAAAAATCATACCACCACAACATCAAAAAGGTATATAGACCTGAGCAGAGGGGCAGAGATGGTATTGACTGGTAGAAATGGGTGGAAAGGTGTGCTGAGATGCAATAAAAACGTCGAGGGATGTAGGGGGGGGGGGTTGCCAGGTTTATCAGGGTCGCAGGAGTCATTAGGGTCGAGGGCTCCTAGTGCTTCAGGGGGGTCTCCTCGGTCATGGGGTCACCGGGTTCGTGCAGATCGCTGGGGGTCATGGGGGTTTCCAGGGTCGAGGGGGTGCAAGAGTTATAGGGGTCACACCTATGGTTTCAGGTGGTCGGGGGGGTGGGGGGTCGGGGGTGTCGGGGGAGAGAAGGGTCATGACTATAAAAAAGAAAAGTTTAATGATAGTTTTTAATAAAGCTCCGCTAAAGGTGGATAATGTTGTATTTCCGGGATCGTCCATTATAAACCATACATTTCATAACATCTTTGTTGGGGTAGTTTTTATGTATCTAAATCCTTACCTCAATCCACTATGATGGATGCAGATGTTAGTTCATTCCTTGATGGTGGTTTTGTAACTATGGATTTCCTTTTCTAATTTTTTTAACCTCATTCAATAAACCCCTTAGTAATGTGGTAGTTTTTTAATGTCCTCCCAAAAATTTGGTGTAGGAAGAAATTCGTTATATATTCTTCCAATTATTAGGGGTTTACCCAGCTAAAGAATATCATAAAATCCAATCCCTACATCACCATATGATAAATTAAAGACGATGGTTCTAAATAGAAATTACTAAATAGATCGAGGAGAATCTTGGCCTCTCAATACATTAAAAACAGTGATATCCATAAATCATCATATAGTTTAAATAATTAAATATACATGGTAAACTTTGTAAAACATTGATGCACCCATAAAAAACAGATCTATTTTTTATAAAAACTAGTACTCCGCCTGTGAAAATACACAGAACTATTCAATTTTTATCCAAAACATCTGGGTTTGCATCATTCCAAAAACATATTTAAAGTTACTGAACACACTATAATTTTTAGAATAAAAATAAAATAAATTGTAGATGTAATTAGAATAAAAGTGGATAATGTATTAATAGATCATCGATATAGTAGAAAAAAATAAGGATAAATCTAAAGGAATGGAATGATATTATGAGGAAAAAGAAGTAAATTACATGATTAACCCTAAATTTCGAAAATCATTCACCAAAAAATTGAATTTATACTGTGAAATAAAATGTATTGAAAACAAAAAGAAAAGATAGTGGTTTTAATAATCAAATTTAGAAAATATAAAATGAGAAATATTAATTAAAAATGATAAAAATACTATAAATAGTTTAGTAAAAAATATTGATGTTTCTATTTTTATCATTCATTGAATGTCACTTGAATTAGTAGAATGAACCAATGGCGATGTCACTTTGTACTAAATATTTAACATCCAAGGATTCTACCACATTTTTCTTCATTCACAATAATTTTTTAAAATAAGAACAAATATTAATGATTATTAATGAATATTGTAAAATGAAAATAAAAATCATAAATGTTAATATAAATGATATAATTCAAAGCAAGTAAAATAAAAAAAATGTTTGATAACATAAGGATATGTTGCACAAAAGGCAATGTTTGTTTAAAGGCGTAAATATGATACTATGTTAGGTTATTATATTACATATATATATATATATAACATATTTATTATAATATTTTTAATGATTATAATATTTTTTATTAACATCATATTTTTAATGGAATCTTTAAGCCCCTCGTAAATAAATGGAGTCATGAGTAATCTCCTAAAATTGAAAAAATCAACCCCCCTAGTGAAGAACTATTAAAATATTTGATATTAAAAATAGAAAACATATAAAAGGAATTTATAAATTAATCTTTAAAACTACTCGATTAATTCAAAATGTAATTTCTAAAAATACATCAATTAATTCTAAACGTTATAATCTTATTAAAAACTAAAACAATATAAATATAATTAACATCACAAAAATGATTATATCCAAGAAAATAATCAATGATCCATTTATATATCGATAACGGTAGAAAATCATACCAGGAAATATAGAACCAAACCTACAACATAAACAGATAAACAATGGGTGCCACCTGAATGGAACCTGGAAGCCATTAGGCCGCCAATGATGGGCTAGTGGGGCATCTGATAAGATAATCCCGTGAAATGTATGTTAGATACTCATATAAGAACTCAAAAACCACATAATTGTGCATTTCATTGCTAACCGTCAATGATCAAAACAATTTTAGGGAATGACACAAAAACCAAGAACAAGGAAGACCAGAAACATTGCTCCACCACCAAAGTTCAGAACCAGATCACCCAAAACATAGCCTCCATAATCAGAGCTATTTCTTCAATTCCCACCCAATCCCCATAGTCATAGTGTCTAGAAACACTAGTAATATTATACTATGTTATAAACTCTTCTTGCCCTAGAGAAAGCCATTAGCCCACAATTTCCATATAAGTAGACCACTAACTCATAATATCGAAATATGTAGACCAGAAACCCAAAAAATTGATATTGCAAAGGGGGCCAAAAATTTTGGGTTCATGGTAGGGGACATTATTTATTGGATTGAATTTCCAAATCCACAAATTCATAAGGCAATAGTAAATACTCTCCCTCCATAATATGAATTTCTTCCCACTAACTTGCTAGCAGGTGTTTCTCGGGACTTCCTAACCATTAATAAATCAATCATCCCATTTTGAAACACAATGTCACCTTCTCTACACATCTCTTGATTGGTCCTAGGGCCTCATATTTTTCATCCAACTCTAGTAATCTATGTCCATGCAACTAATCCTGATCATTAGGATAGAAGTATGCCTGTATATTTAAAAGAACACATGCATATATTGATTTGAGAAATTGAATTAATGGTGTAATTATATAAAACCAAATAAAAATGTTAATATATTCATTTGGTAAAGGGAAAAGGAGAAATAGAATAGTTTAAAATAAATTATCCTATGTTCCTAATGTTTCCAAAACATTATGATCTTGAGGATCTTACTGGATAGTGTCACGTCCTCAGTCAAATTTTTTCACTGGCTTAGAAACATTTATGGATAGAATAATGAGATTTTTAAATTTAAAATAAAGAAGTAGGATTGTGTTGGAATAAAAAAAATCTTCGTTAAAAAATTAACAAAAAACACCAACATAGGTACCACTCCTAGGGAAAAGAAAAAAAATAGATTCCAAATCAAACCTATAGTGATCCCAAATGTCCACCTAAACAGTATTAGTGGTGAAGAGGTATTTATCCCAGTGATTATCAGCATCCCTAAAATGTAAATAACTAGTACTCCTCCTGTGAAAATGCACATAACTATTCAATTTTCTTTCAAATCATCTGGGTTTTCATCATTCATAAACATATTGTAATGTTACTGAAAAATATAATTTTTAGAATAAAAATATAATAAATGGAAGATATTATTAGAATAAAAGTATATAATGTATTAATAGGTCATTGATATAGTATAATTCAATAAGGATAAATCTAATGGAATGGAATTCTATTGTGAGGATGAAGAAGTAAAATACATGAATGAACATACATTTCAAAAATCATTCACAAAAAAAATTTATTTTTTTACTCTGAAATAAAATGTGTTGGAAATTAAAATAGAAAAAAGTGGTTTTAATAATCAATACGAGAAAAGCTAAAATGTGAAATTTTAATAAAAAATTATAAAAACACTATCAATAATACAGTAAAAAATATTGATGTTTTTTTTTCACTGAATGTCAGTTAATGTTTTATAATGAACCAATGACGATGTCCATTTGTAATAAATCTTTTACATAAAAAGATTCTACCACATTTTTATGCATACACAATAATTTTTAAAAATAAGAAAAAGTATGAATGAATATTGAAATATGAAAATAAAAATATTAAATGTTAACATAAAAGATATTATTCAAAACAATTAAAATAAAAAAAATTGTTTGATAACATAAGGATGTGTTCCACAAAAGGCGGTGTTTGTTAAAAGTCATAAATATGATATTATGTTAGGTTATTACAATACATATTTTTTTATATACATATAAAAATAAAAATAATAACATATTACTTATAATATTTTTAATGATTATAATATTTTTTATTAACATACATTTTTAAATTGAATGTTTAAGGCCTTGGTAAATAAATGAAGTTATGAGTAATATCTTTAAATTGAAAAAATCAAACCCTCCTAGTGAATCACAATTAAAATATTCGAAATTAAAAATAGAAATCATATAAAATGACATTATAAATTAATCATGAATAATACTAGATTAATTCCAAATGTTATTTTTAAACATAAATCAATTAATTCCAAATGTAATAATGTAATTAAAAACTAAAACAATATAAAAATAATTAACGACTCAAAAATGATAATTTCCAAAAAAATCATAAATTATCCATTTTTAAATGGATATGGGTAGAAAATAATCCAAGAAAATATAGAACAAAATCTAAATCTTAAATAGATCAACATAGGGCGACTCCTGATGGGATCCTGGAATACATCAGGCTACCGATGATGGGATAGTGGGGCATCTGATAAGATAATCTTGTGCAATCTCCATGGGATAATCTTCTAAGAACACAAAAAGCACAGAATTATGAATTTTATTAATGATAGTCATTTATAAAAACAATTGTATGAAAAGACACTGAAAACCAACAACAAAGAACACCAGGAACATTTCCCCACCACAGTCGAGAACTAGACCACCAAAAACATAGCCTCCATAATCTGTGTAATATCTTCAATTCCCACCCAATCCCAACCGTCATAGTTTCCATCCCCCCAGTAATTCTTTGCTATGTTATACAATCATCTTGTACCATAGAAACCCATTAATTAACCCCACCCATAGTTTCCATATAAAAAGACCCCAAACTCATAATTTATATATAAGAAGACTAGAAACCCAAAAAATGAAATTGAAATGGGGGCCTAATTTTTTGGGATCATGGTAGTGGACCTGATTTCATGGAATTAATTTACAATGCCACAAACTCCTAAGGCTATAGTACATTTTCTCTCTCGATAATATGAGTGTCCTCCCACTAACTTGCTAGATGGTGTCCTCAAGACTTCATAACCATTAATAAATCAATCATCCCATTTTGAAACAATATGTCATCTTCGCTACACATCTCTCGATTGGTCCCATGGCCTTATATTTTCCATCCAACTCTGGTAAGCTATGTCCATGAAACTGATCATGAACATTAGGATAGAGTGGTACATGCAAATTTAAAAGAACCCAGGCGTGGATCGAATTGAGAAATTGAAATAAAGGTGAAATTTCATAAAACCAAATACAAATGTTATTATATTCATTTATTAAAGGTGGAAGGAGAAAAAAAATAGTTTATAATCAATGAGCCTACCCTCCTAATGTTTCCAAAACATTTGGATCTTGAGGATCATTAGGGATAGTGTCATGTCCCCATTCAAATTTTTGTACAAGCACAGAAAAATTTATGGAAAGTATATTAAGATTTTAAAATTAAATAAAAAGTAGTAGGATAGTTTAGGACTAAAAAATATTCATTAAAAAATTAACAAAAAAAACCATCACTGGTACCACTCCGAGGGAAAAGAAGAAAATGGATTCTAGATGAAACCTATAGTGATCCCAAATATCCACTGGAACAGTAACTATAAGGCACCGTCCATAAACATTACTTAATATTGAATTAAATGAATAATTCACATTCAGGATCTTTTCAGGTTTAGAGTTTTAGGTAATTAGGACATGACTATTACATCTCAAAGATAACAAGGTAGACACATCAACTCAGTCTAAATTTTTTCACAAAATATAAAATCTTGAAAAAAATATTCATGTCTAGTTCCATGTTTTAGACATCATGACATTTCCTTGATCCCATCCTTGATTGTATTCCACTTTATGTCCTGTGGAGAAGCATTTCAAAAACATGGGATGAGAACAAAGATCTTATTAAGGGATATAAAAATACTGGAAGGAAACATTAGTCCACGTATACTTAAGAATCAATGAAAACACACTTTACTCATAAAACATAAGCAATTTAACATACCTCATGAAATCATTAGATTTATGAATAACTCATAAAAATCATAATACATGAAGGTAACTTGAGGCATACATAACATACATACATTGTAGCTATCACAGCAACATATGGACTCACATTTGGAATACCCATCAGATTATATTCCCCAAATCTCTTAGGAGAAACATTAACGTTTACCTCCGTCACGTTACCCAATGCATTGGATAGCTATCTCGGGCTCACCCACCCTTAGTCTATCACTAAACCAACCGATTTGATAAACAATTCCCACGAACCATAACACAATCGCATCTCATAAAACATGCTTAATGGAAACATAGCATTTCTACATTTCAATTACAAGATATCAATGAAACACATTGAAATATTCCAAACATTATAAAAATCAATATTCAATACCGAAATACATAGAAGAGTATATGGTATTTATTTTTTCATTTAAAAAGTTATGGCTTGTAGAGGAAGTCAAAACTCAAATAATGGACACGGTGATGGAGAAGTCGTTGTCGCCGCATATGTAAGATAAAAACATTCCTTATTGTCATTTAGTAAAACTCTTCATATAAATAGATTACTTTTGAATAAAATTATAAGTCAAAGGGGTTTATACACCGTATAAATTAATGTTTTGTATACAACAAAATATGCATCAATGAAAGGAGATGGAGACGAAGTTCCCTAAAAAGATGGTATCCTTAGATTAAGGATACATAAATTAAATAATTATGTGTGACAAATATAAATACACCCAATATAAGTGGATATTAAGTGTAAAACAATAAGAGTCATTCCAACATATTCATATAATGACATATTCAATAACTAAAAGTTTAACCCAAAGAAATCATAATTTGGATAAGAAGATCCCTTGACAGCCTAACAGTGTCACTTTAAAATTCAAAGAAAATGAGTAGATGAGACAAAAAAGGGTATATCATCACTTGGAAATAAATTTTACATCAATAAGGATATATAATAACATATCCAAACATAATAAGATGTAATTTAAAATACCTAACAAAAGAAGTTTTTTAAAAAGAGGAGGGTGAAAGGTTCCCTTACCGACTTGGGTAACTTTCGAAACATACACCCCATGAAAGAAGGACTATACAACATTGATTTAAATACTAATAAACAAAATTATATTATGAAAATAGTATAATAATGGTAAGTACATACACCAATCAATGTAAATAGTGTCAAATGTAGCATAAATCTATCTAAAATAAAAGTGAGATGAATAATCCCTTACGAAAACTCGGCAGCCTAACAACGCCACCTAAATCTTCCAAAAATGGATTAAAGAGATAAAACAGGGTCTCTCATAAAATTAACACAAAATTTACATTGATAGAAATATAAAATAACATCCCCCAACATAAGAAAGAGGAGCATAAAAGAAATGACATAAAATAGAGTTCTTAAAAAAAGAGAGGTAGGATCCCTTACCTCGTGTCCAACTTGACTTGATCATTCTTTAATATCCTGAATAATTAAAATGAGTTAATATATACTTGCTTAAGAAACTTTTTCAAGTTCATTATTCCTTTTATATCACTTACTACCATGTTATGAACACTTTGTAATTATTTAAGTAAATAACGGTCGTTTTGTCGATCATTGGTACTTGAGTCAAAAATAAACTCCTTATAATTACAAGTTGTTCATGTGGTAAAATACCCATTATATCCATAATTATATTCATGATGTATATATAATATATATTATATATATATAGTATATACATGCATTTATAATATTACATAACACTTAGAGGTAAGAAATGAAATGCACCGTTCGTGGAGATGGTAAGCCGTACGTACGCCTGAACGCTACTTTTATTTCTATTTCATATTTAATAGAATGAAATCATAATGATATAAAGGTATATTATAACTCCAGTATAATATCATATTTAATATTATTAACTCCATCCTTTACACGTCCCACATATGGCATTAACGAATCAAATAACTTTGAGGGGGCGGTAGTCCGCACTTCCTAAAATGAAGATATCGCCTTTACCCATAATGGAAACCATAAATGTATGACATAAATGAAATATACAGAAGATTAAGGAAAAAATAAACATATTATATATCATATAGAAATATAGTGACATATTAATGGCCACCTTTTAAGGTGTTAAAATAATATTGAACAATCATCGTTTCGTGAGGCAGAAATTCTCCATCCACAGAAACAGTATGCTCTTTAACAATTAGATGTAGGTGTGTGTAAGTGTGGCTCGAATCATTTTTATAAAAACATACTAGTATATTGAAGATACTGGTTTTGTTACAAAATAAACTAATAAAAAGTGTTTAGGGGTTGGAGAAGCAAAATAAAACAAAAGAACACAAGAGAGGACAATACCTTTAATTCGGGTAACTCTTTATGATTTGAGCCCAAAGGCTTCCTTGGAAAGGATTATGCCAAAATTGGGGCTTCTAGGATTAATATATGGATATTGGGAGCTTCTTTTATTAGAGTTTGTTCGAGCCAAATGTCTTGAGAAGTGTGAGAGATGTGTAGGAAGTGGGGTCTTTTTATAAGGGAGAGGATGGGCTATTTTGGAAATCTTGAAATTATTATTTTATTATAAAATGAAATTCGGTTTCTAAAGTTCCAAAATTCATTAAAGTCTAAGATAAGGTGGTACATTTTCGAAATAAAATAATACAATAAGAATTGTACATGTTTTGGATATTATTTTAAACATTAACTTCTTATTTATTTAAATCATTCATTAATGACGTAAACACTGCATCATCATTGTGTCATAAATAATTTTATTTTTTATATGTCTTAAAAAATATAAAAAAATATCATGTTGTGTGAAATATTTTTATTTTTCTAATGAGGGTTTACAGTAAAAAATATAACATATATAATCCCATGTAAATTTTTTTTAGTAAAACAATACATGATTGTGATATTTTTATTTTTACTTTAAATAAAAGGTATTAATGTCATTATCACCCCAAGTGGATCCATGGGGTCCCACAATTTAACACATAGTTTGTATTGGTCGTCCATGACTCAACCAATAAGGTTAGTACATGTTTCAATATATTTTTATATTTTTATAATATCATTTGTATCTAAAATTACACTAATTACCTCTAATCGCGGTTAACAAAACTGAAAAGTTACTTTTCACCAAAAAAATAATTTAATCCCATTGAACCACATTTTACATCCTAATGAAAACCATTTATGTCATATTTTTAAAATCAAAAGGCAGAAGTGGTAATTTTTCATTTAAACGAAAAATCTGTTTATTAACTACCTCTTAGTGGTTTCACTATTCCTCAAAAATTGATGCTTTTCAAAAAAATACCAAAAATTCACCCTAAGATATATTTTATATTCTGAATTCTAAAATGATGTCTATTTTACAAAGTTAAAAACATAAAAGTTTAATTAATTAATTTAATAGATAATTCCCATTGTCAAAACAAATAGCGTGTTTTTAAGAAACAATATCTATTCAAAGATTAACACTACTTTAAGTCCAATTTCAAAGTGAAATTAATTCCAATGACCACCATTGGATTAAATGGTAAAAATATATTCTAATTGAACTTTAAAACCATCTAAAAAGATGATCTAATCATATAAATAAATTAGATTAAAAAGAGGTTTTGAATTAAAATACCACATTTTCACTAAAACTGATCTTTATCGGAAAAAATAACAAAAAATTACACGAAGTAAATTTTGATGTCCAGATTCTAAAGAAGGGTTTTATTTTGACAAAAATAACATATATAACATTCTAAAGTATATTTAAAATGGTTTCTCCATCAAAATATGGTTAATCTACCTTTTAATGAATTTTAAAAGATTTATGCATAAAATTGGATTCATTCGCATTATAAGCCTATAACATTTATTGGAAAAAAGTAAAAAGTATTTGACAAACATATATAATAATTTTGTAGTTATTTCTGTTCATTTCCTCCATTACAACTGCTAGACATTAACTATTAAAATATTACTATATTATTAGTGTGCAACGTAAGATTTCAAAGAAACTAGTTGTTGCGTATTGGGTACACCATCGAGCATAGCGTTCCCGTTAAATTAATATTATCCTTTTATTCAAAAATAGGGATAAATATGAATAAGTAATATTATTTATTTACCTAGGATGTCACGTCATTAGCCCCTTTTGGTAATTTCATCCTCGCAATTTTGAAAATTGGACTTCGAAAATTCATTGAAATCCCCACATCGGAAAAGGAGTAAATTAAACTGTCACTTTAATGAAAATAAAGGGATGTACCAAGGTCACCCGAGTTAACCCATAATAGGATTCCATGTAGGAAAACATGGATATGGAATAAAAAACAAAGGGTCATGTTCTGAGGGAGAGTGATAGAAAACATGTTTAGAAGAAAGTTAACCACCAGAAAATCACAAACTCGTGATGGGTTAAACGGTATTTGATTCCCCAGTAAGAAAAGTTAATAGACAACATTTTGTTATTAAGTAACTTTTCATTGAGGAATTTATTTTTGAGCCGAACTAAATCATAAGGAAACATACTTACTTGTCATGTAGACTCTCATCTCCTACTAGATTTATTACAAAAACTCTAATTTTCTCAAAAAGACGAGTATTTAGGATAACTTTCTCACATTAAGAGAGCTATAATAAACTTCTTGAGAATCACCTAATCCACAAAAGAGAACTATAAATTTACTATGTATTTAGACCTTAACCAAAACCAAATCCAAAAAGGTTATTACAAAATTATTTAATCCCAAAATGGATAATTTTTTTTACAAAAGGAAAAACTACTCCTAATCTCCAAAATTTGTCAAACAGTACCCAAAGTTCCACAAAGAATATTCAATAAACATCTATCCATAAAATTATTCAAAGTAAAAAAAAATAAGATTGAAACCCAAATATCTGAAGGATTTAATCACATAGTCTTCTAGGGTAAATCATAACATTTATCTCCAAATAACATCAGCATCTCTTAAAGTCTCATATTGAAAAGGAATTAACCTAATCACATATCCTCCATGATATGCTAATAATTTCCATAGATAACCCAAAATCAACTTAATCTTGATTCAAAAAATCATCTAACTAAAAAATAATCAGTAAAACTAACCAGGGACTTCACGTAGTCCATTGGTAGGCGATAAATACCAGTTGCACTTTGGTTGTGGGTTCGATTCCCGCAGCTTTTTCCGGTGCGACGGGTTGTCACACGGTCTCTGTGTTGTCCTTTTTTGAAAACTACATAATTCATAAAACATTCCCCAAAACAAGATAAAAACATCTAAAATAACCATAACATAATTTAACCTCAAGTTTATCTCATGTTGTTCATATTCCATCATAACATATAGTAACCCATAATTACCTCAGATGCAAGGATCATACAAACCCAAACGGTAACCTTTATAATTATTACCTAAACTTCCACATCGAGTTGGTTCTCTCGTGCATGATTCATTAAAGAACTCACAAAGGTTCAAGTGGTTGATCGTGACTCTTGATAGTTGGTAAATAATAACCATGAGATTTCTCATTGAATCCCCCATTTCATCCAGTCTCTTAATCAGAGAACCACCACAATTTCCTTCAAACCCATTGTCACTTTGGTGCATACTAAATCCATCCTTTTACTGAAACCAAGACGTTCATGGTGAGTATATCAACAAAATCATCTTGTACTAAAGAGGAATATAAACACTAAGATATAATTACCCAAGTTATCTCAAACTCATTCCAACTTTCATAAATAACAATGACTCTATCTATTATAAAAACCATTGTGGTTATACACAACCTTTTACTTATGCTTAAACAACACTCTAACCAATAAAGTTATCTAAACCGACCTATGAAACCAACTATAAGGCCCTGACCTTAAACATTACTTAATATTGAATTAAATGAATAATTAACATTGAGGATCTTTTTAGGTTTAGAGTTTTAGAGAATAAGGACATAACTATTACATCTTAAAGATTACAAGGCAGACACATCTACTCAGTCTCCAGTTTTTCACAAAATATAAACTCTTGAACAAAAGAGTCATGTCTATTTCGATGTTTTAGAAATCATGAAATTTCCTTGATCCCATCCTTGACTGTATTCCACTTCAATTCCCATGGAGAAACATTTCAAAAACATCGGATGAGCACAAAAAGCTCAATAAGGGATATAAAAATATGGGAAGGAAACATTAGTCCATGTATACTTAAAAATTAATAAAAACACACTTCACTCATAAAACAAAAGAAATTTAACATACCTCATGAAATCATAAGATTTATGAATAACTCATAGAAATAATAAGGCAAGAGGGTAACTTGAGGCATACATAACATACATACATTGTAGCTATCAAAGCTTCATAGGGAGTCACATTTGGAATACCCATCATAGTATATTCCCCAAATCTCTTAGGAGAAACATTAACGTTTTTTTCTGTCACGTTATGCAATGAATTGGAGAGCTATCTTGGGCTCACCTACCCTTAGTCTATCACGGAACCACCTGATTTCATAAACAATTCCCAAGAACCATAACATAATCGTATCTCATAAAACATGCTTAAAGAAAACATAACATTTTAAAATTTCAATCAGAAGATATCAATGCAACACATTGATATAATAAAAACATTATAAAAACCCATTTTCAATACCAAAATACATAGAAGAGTATATGGTATATATTTTTCATTTAAAAAGTTATGGCTTGTAGAGGAAGCTGAAACTCAAATAATGGACACAGTGGTGGAAAAGTAGTTGTCGCCGCATACGTAAGATAAAAACATTCCCTTTTGTTGTTTAGTAAAATGATTCATATAAAAATATTCCTTTTAATAAAATTAAATGTCAAAGGGGTTTTTTACACCATATAAAATAAAGTTTTGTATAAAACAAAATATTCCTCAGTGAAAGGAGGTTGATATGAAGTTCCGTACAATGATGGTAGACATAGATTAAGGATAAATCAATTACATAACTATGTGTGACAAATATAAATACACCCAATATAAGTGGATATAAAGTGTAAAACAATCAGAGTCATTCATACATATTCATATAATGACATATTCATTAACTACAAGTTTAACCGAATGAAATCGAAACTGGGTTAAGAAGTTTACTTGACAGCCTAACGGCACCACATTAAAATTCAAATAAAATGAGTTGATGTGACAAAAAAGGGTATATAATCACTTCTAAATAAATTTTAAATCATTAAGGATATAGAAGAACTTATCCCAACATAATAAGATGTAAATTAAAAGTCATAACAAAATAAGTCTTTTAAAAAGAGGACGGTGAAAGGTTCCCTTACCGACTTGGGTAACTTTCGAAACGTACACCCCATGAATGAACGACTATAAAAAATTGATTTAAATACTCATAAAAGAATTTATATTACACAAATATTAGAATAATGGGAAGTACATAAACCACTCAAAGTAAATAGTGGAAAATGTAGCATAAATCTCACTAGAATAAAAGTGAGATGAATAATCCCTTACAAAAACTCAGCAGCCTAACAACGCCACATACAACTTAGAAAAAAGGATTGGTGAGATAAAATAGGGTATTTAATCATATGAACATAAAATTTACAGTAGGAGGAATATAAAATAACATCCCCAAACATATTAAATAGGATCTTAAAATAAATTCCATATAAGAGAGTTCTTAAAAAGAAAGAGAGAGGTAAGATCCCTTACCTCGGATCAGACTTGAATCGATCATTCTTTAATCTCCTGAATAATAAACTTGAGTTAATTTCTACTTGCTTAAGAACCTTTTTCAAGTTCATTATTCCTTTTAAATAACTTATTACCATGTTATGAAAAGTTTGTAATTATTTATGTTAATAACGGCTGTTTTGTCGATCATTGGTACTTGAGTCAAAAATAAACTCCTTATAATTACAAGTTGTTCATGTGGTAAAGTATCCATTATATCCAGAATTATATTAATTATGTAGATATCAAATATATTATATATATCCAGTATATACATACATTTATAATATTACATAACATTTAGACGTAAGAAATGAAATGCACCGTTCATGGAGACGGTAGGCCGTATGTTCGAATGAATACTACATTCATTTATATTTCGTATTAAATGGAATGAAATCATAATTATATAAAGGTATATTATAAATCCAGTATAATATCATATGTGATATTATTAACTCCATCCTTTACACATCCCACATGTGGCATTAACGAATCAAATCACTTTGAGGGGGCGGTAGTCCGCACTTCCTAAAATGAAGATATCGGGTTTACCCATAATGGAAACCATAAAGGTATGCTAGAAATGAAAAATAAAAAATGCATAAGTAAAAGATAAATATCTTATATATCTTATATAAATATAGTTACATCTTAATGGCCACCTTTGAAGGTGTTAAAAGAATATTGAACAATCATCGTTTCGTGAGGCAGAAATTCGTCATCCAGGGAAACAGTATGTTCTTTAACCATTAGATGTTGGTGTGTGTAAGTGTAGCTAGAATAATTCTTATAAAAACATCCCAGTATATATATGATACTGTTTTGGTTACAAAATAAAGGAATAAAAAGATTTTAGGGGGTTGGAGAAGTAAAATAAAACAAAAGAATATAAGAGAGGGAATTACCATTAAATCGGGTAACACTTTTTTGATTTGAGCCCAAAGGCATCCTTCGAAAGGCTGATACCCAATGTGAGGCTTCTAGGATGAAGAGAGGGATATTGGGAGCTTATTTGAGTAGATTTTGTACGATCCAAAGGGCTTGAGAAGTGTGAGAGATGGGTAGGAAGTGGGGTCTTTTCATAAGGGAGAGGAGGGGATCATTTGGAAATCATGAAATTATTATTTTATTATAAAATGATATTATGTTTATAAAGCTCCAAAATTAATTAATGTCAAAGAAACGGTGGTCCATGTAGGAAATAAAATCATCCAATAAGAATTGGAAAAGTTTTGGATATTATTTTAAACATCATCTTCTTATTTATTTAAATCATTCATTAATGACGTAAACACTGCATCATCAATGTGTCATCAATAATTTTATTTTTTTGATGTCAAAAAAAATATAAAAAAATTCCCATGTTGTAGGAAATACATTTATCTTTCTAATGAGTATTTATAGTAAAAAAATATAACATATATAACCCCATTCCAATATTTTTTAGTAAAACAATACATGTTTGTGATATTTTTATTTTTACTTTAAATAAAAGGTATATGTCTTTGTCACCCCAAGCGGCTCCATGGGGTCACAAAAATTAACCCATGGTTTTTATTGATCGGCCAAGACTCAACCAATAAGTTTAGGACATGTGTCATGATATTTTAATATTTTTATAATAACATTTATATGTTAAATAACACTAATTACCTTTAATCGCGGTTAACAAAACTCAAAAGTTACTATTCACCATAAATTTTTTTTAATCCCATTGAACCACATTTTACATCCTAATGACAACCATGAATGTCGGATTTTTGAAATTCAAAACACCTAAGTGGTAAAGTTTCATTTAAATAAAAAATCAGTTTTTTAACTACCACTTAGTGGTTTAACTATTCATCAAAAATTGATGTTTTTCAGAAATATACCAAACATTCACCCTGAAATATATTTGATATTTTGAATTCAAAAATGATTTCTCTTTTAACAAATTCAAAACAAAAAAGTTTCATTAATTAATTTAATAATTAAGTCCCGCTTTCAAAACAAATAGCGTGTTTTTGAGAAATGATATCTATTAAAACATTGACAAAAGTTTAAATCCAATTTTAAAGTGAAATTAATTACAATGACCACCATTGGATTAAATAGTAAAAATATATTCTAATTTTACTTTAAAACCAATTCAAAATATGATCTAATCATATAAATATATTAGATTAAAAAGATGTTTTGAATTAAAATACCACATTTTCATAAAAGCAAATCTTTATCGGAAAAAATAACAAAAAATTACGCAAAGTAAATTTTGATGTCTAGATTCTAAAGAAGTATTTTATTTTGTCAAATATAACATATAAAATCCTCAAAAGTATATTTAAAAAGTTTTCACCATCAAAAGGTGGTTAATCGAACTTTTAAGGAATATTAGTTGATTTAAGCTTAAAATTGGATTCATCCGCATTTTAAGCCTCTCACATTTATTGGAAAAAACTAAAAAAAATTGACAAACATATATAATCATTTTGTAGTTATTTCTGTTCATTCCCTCCATTACAACTACTAGGCGTTAACTATTATAATATTACTATATTATTAGAGTGCAACGTATGATTTCAAAAAAACTCATTTTTGCATATTGGGTACGCCATCGAGCATAGTGTTTCCTTTAAATTAATATTAACATTTTATTCACAAATATTGATAAATATGAAAAAGTAATATTCTTTATTTACCTGGGATGTTACATCCTTACCCCCTTTTTGGAATTGTGTCCTCGCAATTTTTAAAATTGGACTTGGAAAATTCATTGAAAGCCCCACCCTAGAAAAGGAGTAAATTAAACTGTCACTCTAAAAGAAATAAAGGGAAGCACAAAGGTCACCCGAGTTAACCCATACAAGGATTCCATGTAGGAAAACATGGATATGGAAGAAAAAACAAAGGTTCATGTTCTGAGGGAGAGTGATAGAAAACTTGTTTAGGAGAATGTTAACCACCAGAAAATCACAAACTGGTGATGGGTTAAATGGTATTTGATTCCCCGGTAGGAAAAGTTAATAGACAACATTTTGATTTTAAGTTACTCTTAATTGAAGAATTTATTCATGATCCTAACTAAATCAGAAGGAAACATACTTAATTGTCATGTAGAATCTCTTCTTCTACTAGATTTCTTACACAAACTCTTATTTTCTAAAAAAGGCGAGTATTTTGGATGACTTTCTCACATTAAGAGTGATATAATCAACTTAATGAGAATCACCTAATCCACAAAAAATAACTATACATTTCCCATGTATTTAGATAATAACAAAAACCAAAACCAAAAAGATTAGTACAATATTAGATAATCCCAAAATGGATAATTTATTTTTTTTTACAAAAAGAATAACTACTCCTAATCTCCAAAATTTGTCAAACAATACCCAAAGTTCAACAAAGACCATTCAATAAACATCTATCAATAAAATTAATCAAAGTAAACAAAACTAAGATTGAAACCAAAATCTTTGTATGATTTAATCACATAGTCTTCTGAGGTAAATCTTAACATTTATCTCCAAATAACAGTAGCTTCCCTTAATGTCACGTATTGAAAAGAAACTAACCTAATCACATATCCTCCATGATAGGCTAATAATTTCAAAAGATAACCCAAAATCAACTTCCTCTTGATTCATAAAATCATCTAACTAAAAAGAATCTGTAAAAATAACCAAGGACATCACATAGTCCAGTGGTAGGCAATAAATACCAGTTGCACTTTGGTTGTGGGTTCGATTCCCGCAGCTTTTTCCGATGTGATGCGTTGTCACACGATCTGTGTGTTGTCCTTTTTCCAAAACTACATAATTATTAAAACATTCCCCAAAACGAGATAAAATCTTCTAAAATAACCATAACATAATTTAACATCAATTTTATCTCCTGTTGTTCATATTCCATCATAACATATAGTAACCCATAATTACATCAAAAGTAAGGATCATATACACCCTAATTGTTACCTTTATAATTATTACCTGAACTTCCACGTCGAGTTGGTTCTCTCGTACATGATGCATTAGAGAACTCACCAATGTTCAAGTGGTTGATCATGACTCTTGATAGTTGGTTAATAATAACCACGAGATTTCTCATTGAATCCCCTGTTTCATCTAGTCTCTTAATCAGAGAACCACCACAATTTCCTTCAAACAAATTGTCACTTTGGTGCCTGCTAGATCCATCCATTTACTAAAACCAAAAAGTTCAGTGTGAGTAGTCAATAAAATCATCATGTACTGAAGAGGAATATAAACACTAAGCTATAATTATCCACTTTATCTAAAACTCATTCCAACTTTCATAAATAACAATGACTCTATCTAATATAATAACCATTGTGGTTATACACAACTTGTCACTTATGCTTAAAGAACACTCTAACCTCTAAAGTGATCTAATACGACCTATGATACCAGCTATAAGGCCCCAGACTTAAGCATTACTTAATAATGAATTCAATAAATAATTCACATTGAGGATCTTTTCAGGTTTAGAGTTTTAGAGACTTAGGACCAAAATATTACATCTCAAAGATTACAAGGTAGACAAATCAACATAGTCTCCAGTTTTTTCACAAAATATAAACTCTTTAACAAAATATTCATGCCTAGTTACATGTTTTAGACATCATAAAATTTCCTTGATCCCATCCTTGAATGTATTCCACTTTTTGTCCCATAGAGAAACATTACAAAAACTTGGGATGAGCACAAAAAGCTCAGTAAGGGATATAAAAATATTGGAAGGAAACATTATTCCACGTATACTTATGAATCAATGAAAACACACTTTACTCATAAAACATAAGCAATTTAAAATACCTCATGAAATCATAATATTTATGAATAACTCATATGAATCATAAGACATGAAGGTAACTTGAGGAATACATAACATACGTACATTGTAGCTATCACAGCTACATATGGAGTCACATTTGAAATACCCATAACAGTATATTCCCTAAATATCATAGGATAATAATTAAATTTTACCTCTGTAACATTACCCAATGCATTGGAGAGCTATCTCTATCTCACCCGCCCCTAGTCTATCACGGAACCACATGATTTCATAAACAATTCCCAAGATCCATATCATAATCGAATCTCATAAAACATGCTTAAAGGAACCATAACATTTCCACATTTCAATAACAAGATATCAATGCAACACATTGATATAATCCAAGAATTATAAAAATTCATTTTCAATACCAAAATACCTAAAATATTATATGGTATTTATTTTTCATTTAAAAATTTATGGCTTGTATAGGAAGCCGAAACTCAAATATTGGACACGACGATTGAGAAGTCGTTGTCGCCGCATACGTAAGATAAAAGCATTCCCTTTTGTCATTTAGTAAAACACTGCATATAAAAATATTCCTTTTGAATAAAATTAAAAGTCAAAGGGGTTTATACACCGTATAAAATAAACTTGTTTATAAAACAAAATATTCCTCAATGAAAGGAGACTGAGATGAAGTGTCGTACAAAGATGGTATCCTTAGATTAAGGATAAATCAATTATATAATTATGTGTGACAAATATAAATACACCCACTATAAGTGGATATTAATTTTAAAACAATCAGAGTCATTCACACATATTAATATAATGACATATTCAATAACTACAAGTTGAACCCAAAGAAATTGAAATTGGGTTAAGAAGTTCCCTTGATAGCCTAACATCGTCACTTTAAAATTCAATGAAAATGTGTTGATGAGACAAAAAACGGTATCTCATCACATGGAAATAAATTTTACATCAATAAGGATATAGACTAACATATCCCAACATAATAATATCTAAATTAAAAGACCTAACAAAATAAATCTTTTAAAAACAGGAGGGTGAGAGGTTCCCTTACCGACTTGGGTAACTTTCGAAACGTACACCCCATGAAAGAAGGACTATACAACATTGATGTAAATACTAATAAATTAAATTATATTACACAAAAAGTAGAATAATGGTTATTACATACACCACTCAAAGTAAATAGTGGAAAATGTAGCATAAATCTCCTTAGAATAAAAGTGAGATGAATAATCCCTTACGAAAACTCAGCAGCCTCACAACGCCACATAGAACATCCAAAAATGGATTGACGAGATCAAATAGAGTCTCTCATCATATGAAGATAAAATTTAAAGTAGTAGGGATATAAAATAACATCCACCAACATAATAAATAGGAGCTTAAAGGAAATGACATAAAAGTGATTTCTTAAAAACAAAGAGAGAGGTAGGATCCCTTGACTCGTGTCTAACTTGTCTCGATCGTTCTTTAATCTACTGTATAATAAACTTGAGTTAATTTATACATGATTAAGTACCATTTTCAAGTTCATTATTACTTTTATATCACTTATTACCATGTTATGAACACTTTGTAATTATTTATATTAATAACGGTTGTTTTGTCGATCATTGTTACTTGAGTCAAAAATAAACTCCATATAATTACAAGTTGTTAATGTGGTAAAATATCCATTATATACACAATTATATTCATGATTTTGATATCATATATATTATATATATCCAGTATATACAAACATTTATAATATTACATAACATTTAGAGGTATGAAATGAAATTCACCGTTCATGGAGACGGTAAGCCATACGTACGCATGAACACTACTTTCATTTATATTTCATATTTAATGGAATGAAATAATAATGATATATAGATATATTATAACTCCTGTATAATATCATATGTAATATTATTAACTCCATCCATTACACGTCCCACATATGGCATTAGCGAATCAAATCACTTTGAGGGGCGGTAATCCGCACTTCCAAAAATGAAGATATCGCGTCTACCCATAATGGAAACCATAAAGATTTGACATAAATGAAAAATACATAAGATTAAGGAAAAAAGAAACATAGTATATATCATATATAAATATAGTGACATCTTAATGGCCACCTTTTATGGTGTTAAAACAATATTGAACAATCATCGTTTCGTGAGGCAGAAATTCACCATCCACGAAAAGAGTATGTTCTTTAACCATTAGACGTAGGTGTGTGTAAGTGTAGCTCAAATAATTCTTATAAAAACATTATAGTATATTTAAGATACTGGTGTTGTTACATAATAAAGGAATAAAATGATTTTAGTGTGTTAGAGAAGCAAAGTAAAACAAAAGAACATAAGAGAGGACATTACCTTTAAATCAGGTAACTCTTTTTGATTTGAGCCCAAAGGCTTCCTTAGAAAGGATTATGCACAAAGTAAGGCTTCTAGGATTAAGAGAGGGATATTGAAAGATTATTTGAGTAGATTTTGGATGAGAAAAATGTCTTCAGAAGTGTGAGAGATGGGTAGGAAGTGGGGTATTTTTATAAGGGAGGGGAGGGGCTCTTTTGGAAATCTTGAAATTATTATTTTATTCTAAAATGTAATTCTATTTATAAAGCTCCAAAATTCATTAAAGGAAAATATAAGGTGGTAAATGTTCGAAATAAAATCATCCAATAATAATTGGACAAGTTTTGGATATTATTTTAAACATTATCTTCTTATTTATTTAAATCATTCATTAATGATGTATACACTACATCATCAATGCGTCATAAACAATTTTATTTTTTTGGTGTCTAAAAAAATATAAAAAAATTACCATGTTGTAGGAAAGATTTTTATCTTTCTAATGAGTATTTGGAGTAAAAAATATAACATATATAACCCCATGTAATTTTTTTTAGTAAAACAATATATGATTGCGATATTTTTATTTTTACTTTAGATGAAAGGTATTAATGTAATTATCACCCCAAGTGGCTCCATGGGGTCCCAAAAATTGACCCTGGTTTGTATTGGTCGTCCATGACTCAACCAATAAGGTTAGAACATGTGTCAAGATATTTTTATATTTTTATAATATCGTTTTTATCTTAAATTACACTAATTACCTCTAATCACCGTTAACAAAACTCAAAAGTTACTATTCACCAAAGAAATATTTTAATCACATTAAACCAAATTTAAAATCCTAATGAAAACCATGTATGTAGGATTTTTTAAATTCAAAACACAGAAGTGGTAAAGAATCATTTAAAAGAGAAATCTGTTTTTTAACTACCACTTAGTGGTTTCACTTTTCATCAAAAATTGATGGTTTTCATAAAAATACTAAAAATTCACCCTAAGATATATTTGATATTCCTAATTCAAAAATGATGTCTATTTTAAAAAATTAAAAACATAAAAGTATCATTAATTAATTTAATAATTAATTCCCGCTGTCAAAACAAATAGCATGTTTTTAAGAAACAACATCTATTAAAAATTGACACTAATTTATGTCCAATTTCAAAGTGAAATTAATTCCAATGACCACCATTGGATTAAATGGTAAAAATATATTCTAATATCACTTTAAAACCAATTCAAAGTATGATCTAATCTTATAAATAAATTATATTAAAAAGAGGTTTTGAATTAAAATACCACATTTTCACTAAAATGGATCTTTATCGAAAAAAAACAAAAATTTACACATAGTAAATTTTGATGTCCAGATTCTAAAGACAGATTTTATTTTTTCAAATATAACAAATAAAATCATCAAAATTATATTTAAAAAGGGTTATCAATCAAAAGGCGGTTAATCGACCTTTTAATTAATATTAGAAGATTTATGCTTAAAATTGGATTTATTCGCATTTTAAGCCTCTAATATTTATTGGAAAAAAGTATAAAATATTTGACAAAAATATATAATCATTTTGTAGTTATTTTTATTAATTCCCTCCATTACAACGGCAAGGCGTTAACTATTATAATACTACTATATTATTAGTTTGCAATGTAAGATTTCAAAGAAACTCGTTGTTCCGTATTGGGTACGCCATCGAGCATAGCATTCCCTTTAAATTAATATTAACATTTTATTCACAAATATGGATAAATATGAAAAAGTAATATTCTTTATTTACCTGGGATGCTACAGTAGCAGTGGAAAAGAGGTATTTATCCCAGTGATTATCATCATCCCGAAAATGTAAATTACTAGTACTCCGCTAGGGAAAATTCATGGGACTATTCTATTTTCATTCAAATCATCTGGTATTGAATAATTCAATAACATTTTGTAATGTTTCTGAAGCCAACATAATTTTTAGAATAAAAATATAATAAATGGTAGATATTATTAGAATACAAATGGATAACTTATTAATATGGCATCGATATAGTAGAACAAAATAAAGATAAATCTAAAGGAATGGAATGCTATTATGAGGATGAAGAAGTAAATTACATGAATGGTCCTATATTCCGAAATTCATTCACCAAAATACGTATTTTTACTGTAAAATAATATGTGTTGACAACTAAAAGTGAAGAAAATGGATTTAATAATCAATATGGGAAATGATAAAATGAGATATTTTAATTAAAAATGATAAAAATACAATCAATAATTCAATAAAAAAAATTTGATGTTTTTATTTTTATCATTCATTGAATGTTAGTTGAAGTTGTATAATGAACAAATGACATTATCACATTGTACTAAATCTTTTACATCAAAAGGTTCTACCATGTTTTTCTGCAAACACAATAATGTTTAAAAACATGAAAAAATATTAATGAAAATTTCAATATGATAATAAAAAACATAAATGCTAACATAAAAGAGATAATTCAAAACAAGTAAAATAAAAAAATTGTTTGTTAACATATGGATGTGTTTCATAGAAGGTGATGTTTGTAAAAGACGTAAATATGATATTATGTTAGGTTATTATAATAATTATTTTTTATTTATTTATATACATATAAAAATAAAAATAATAACATATTTATTATATTATTTTTAATGATTATAATATTTTTTATTAACATCATCTTTTAATGGAATTTTTAAATCCCAGGTAAATAAATGATGTTATGAGTAATCTCTTTAAATTGAAAAAATCAATCCCTCCCAATAAAGTACTATTTAAATATTTGTAATTAAAAATAGAAAAAATATAAAATGACATTATAAATTAATCTTGAAAACTACTTGATTAATACCAAATGTTATTTCTAAACATATATCAATTAATTCCAAATGTTATAATCTAATTAAAAACAAAAAACATTATAAAAAGAATTAACATTACAAAAATGATTATATCCAAAAAAAATCATAATTGATCCATTTTTAAAAGGATAAGGGTAAAAAATCATCCAAGTAAATATAGAACCAAACCTATAACTTGAACATATCATCATGGGGTGCCACCTAAAGGGCACCAGGAAGCCAGCAGGCTGCCGATGATGGGCTATTGGGGCATCTGAAAAGATAATCCTGGGAAATATCCATGGGATACTCATATAAGAACTCAAAAACAAAAACAATTATGCATTGAATTGATTTCAGTCATTGTGAAAAACAATTGCAGGAAAAGACACCAAAAAGTAACAACTAAGATCACAAGGAACATTGCACCACCACCAGAGTCGTGAACCATATCACCCAAAACCGAGCCTCCATAATCAGAGCTATATCTTCAATTCTCACCCAATCCACATAGCTATAGGGTCCATACCCCCATTAATATTCTATTGTGTTATACACTCTACCTGCACTAGGGAAATCCATTAATTAATCCCAACCCACATTTTCCATATAAGCATGCCCCTAACTCCCAATTTTCATATAAGCATACTAGAAACCCAGAAAAAATGAAATTGAAATGGGGGCCTAATTTTTTGGGTTCATGGTAGGGGAACTAATTTCATGGAATGAATTTAAAATACCAAAAATTCAAAATTTTATAGTAAATACTCACCCTCTATAATATAGACGTCTTCCCACTAACTTTATAGCAAGTTTTGCTTGGGACATCCTAATCATTAATAAATCAGCCATCCCCTTTTGAAACAATATGTCTCCTTCACTGTACATCTCTCGATTGGTCCAGGGACTCATATTTTCCGTCCAACTCTAGTAAGCTATGTTGATGCAACTAATCCAGAACATTAGGATAGAAGGGTGCCAGTAGATATAAATGAACACAGGCATGGGCCAATTTGAGAAATTGAAATAAAGCTGTAATTACATAAAACCAAATCCAAATGATAGTATATTCATTTTGTAAATAGGGAGGGAGAAACATAATAGTTTAATATCAATGATCCTACCATCATAATGTTTAAAAATCATTAGGATATAGAGTATCATACCGGACAGTGTCATGTCCCCATTCTAATTTATGCACCAGCTCAGAAATATTTATGGAAAGCATATTGAGATTTTTAAATTTAAAATCAATAAGTAGGATTGTGTAGGACTAAAAAAATATTCATTAAAAATTAAAAAAAATTACCATCCCTTGTACCACTCCCAAGGAAAAAAAGAAAATGTATTCTAGATCAAACCTGTAGTGATTCAAAATGTCCACTTGAACAGTAGTAGTGGAAAAGAGGTATTTATCCCAGTGATGATCAGCATCCCTGAACATTAAATAATATCAATAGAGGAAATAAGATAAGTAACTAAAATTAGATAAGTGACCATATAAATTGACAATGGATTGATTTCAAATAAATAATTGAAATAAAATCATAGTCTTACCCCTAGAGAAAACAAAAAAAAGGAGTCCCGATTATACTTATTATGATCCCAAATGTCCACTTGATCTCCAGCGGTGGAAATAGGTATCTTTCCCAATGATGATCACCATCCCTAACACATAAAGAAGTTCAATAGAAGAAATAAGATATAGAACTCAAATTATAAAAGAGAAAATATCAATTGACAAAGCATTTCTTGTCTTTAGAGCATTGAAATAAAATCATAGTCTTACTAGAATGCATTATTCCACACATAAACTATCTATGGCTGAGATCAAAGAAAAAATATATTCTACAAGGGGATGATAAATAACAAAATGTTTCACTATAGATGATATGCCTACAATGAAAGAAATTTTACATTGAATTGATTTTCAGATGCATTTTTAGTGCCTACAACATGATTAAAATATGAGAAATTGTATCCAATGATGCCCAGTTGAGGAAACATATGTTTTTTAATGACATAATAAAATTTATTAAGCACCAAACTATGATGTAGAATACATAAGTGTGTTTCTATTTTCATCTATTTGCAAAACAAATGCATATAGATGGTTGGTTTTCAAGCATTGATATGGTTTATTCATGAGATATGTTGGAAGAAACTAAGGAAAAAAAATTATATTAATATTTTCCTTACTCAATAAATTGAAATATTATTAATGTACCTGGAACACAGGCCTTCAATATAGATATTAGGGTTGTAACCATTGTTTTTTGAAAATTTAACATAGTGTAAACCATTATCGTTGTTAATATACAGACATACTGTAGTAATTTGATTGAATCAGTTTAAGCATTTTTAATAACTAAGAACAAAATTATGGTGTATGACACCTAAATATGATTCAATTTTCAATAAAATGTAAAAATAATGCATATAGATGGATGGTTTCCAAGAAATGACATCACTAAAACATGATCTAAAAAAATTCATTTATCTAAACTTATAGACTGTAAAATATTTATATTTTTCATGTACATAAGAGACAATATCAATTGAAAAAGGATATCTTGTCTTTAAATCATTCAAAGAAAATCTTAGTCTTACCAGAATGCATTCTTCCACACATAAACTGTTAGTGGATGATAGCAAGGAAAAAATATATTTCAGAATGGGATGATAAATAAAAAGTCATTTCACTATAGAAGATATGCCTACACTGAGAAAGTGTTTACCTTGAAATGATTTATAGATGTATTTTCAGGTCCAAAAACATTATTATAATATGAGACATTTGATCCAATGATGACCGGTAGAGGAAACATATTTATTTTAATGAAATAAAAAAAATTATTAAGCTCCAAACAATGATTTAGAATACATAAATATGTTTCTATTTTCCTCAATCTGTAAAACTAGTGCATGTAGGTGGATGGTTTTCAATCATTGACAATGATAATACGTGATAAATGTAGGAAGAAACAAAAGAAAACTATTTATATTAATATTTACCATACTCAATAACATTCAAGATTATTAATGTACCTGCTACTCAAGCCATCAATCTAGATATTAGGTATCTACCCATTGTTTTTTTGAAAAGTTATCATAGTAGAAACCATTATAGTTGTTATTCTAAAGACTAACTGGATTTATTTGATTGAATAATTTTATACATTGTTAAGAACTATGTGCTAAAATATGAATGTAGAATACATAAATATGATTCTATTATCATCAATATGTAAATCCAATGCATATAGATGGATGGTTTTCATGAATTGATGTTGTAAATGCATGATCTAAAAATAAATTCTTGCATCTAATCTTATACAGAGCTGAATAATTTTATTTTTCATGTATGTTAAAACTATTGAACTTATACACTTCAAAATACATATTTTATAGTTCAAAAAAATTAATTATATTAGTTGACAAACAGTTTAAAACATATGAAACACATAAATGGATGTTTTTCAGAGAAATCAAGGATTCATCGAAGGCTCACCTTATCAGTTCCAATACACAATGCTTCAGTCTCTTGCTGAGATATATTCATATTATTTATCATCTATATCTTCTATTTATTTGATCCATTTTGGGATGATAAGTCTCTAGCAGTCCAGAAAGGCATAGCCCCGCCTCATTAATTATAGCATTCATCAAAATGAAAAGGTAGGATAGGATCATGGGATGAGAAATGAAGGAAAAACTAAAGAAATAAATTTATATTAATATTTACTTTTCTCAGTAACTTTCATGATTATTAACATACCTACAAATCAATCCTTAAATTCATAGTATAGAGTTATAACCACAGATTTTGGAAAGGTTGTCATAGAAGACACCATTACAGTAGTTAATCTATAGTCACCTAAATGAATAAACATTCAGAAATTGGATAAAAAGAATCACATTTTTTATCGAAATCAAAATCACTGTAACACAAACAATGGGATTGGGAGCTTTGTCTTTAATGAACATGACCCAGAAGACTCTAGTTTTCAGACCCACAACCGTCTGCGCTACATAGTTGGTGTAAGCACTGGTAGGAAAACCAATTTTATAGTCCATTAGAATGTATTAATTTTGTATCTATTACTGTTTATGGAAGTACACAGATCACATTTTGTGACATACTTCTTTTAATGGTGTTGATAAAATATAAAAAAGTAAAAATCACAAGAATCAACTCATATTATTTCTCATATATTAAAATAGAAAGTGTATCAAATTAAAGTACATGTCATCAAGAAAAAAAATCATGAATCAACTCAGATGAATACACAACATGGGAAAATATAAATTAGTTTAGAATAACTGAAGAAAAAATGAAGGAATGTGGTTAGTTTTCAGTAGAAGATATTTAATAGGGATGAACTTATGGGTTACTAGAGGGAAAATGAATGATATTAATCATAGAATGCGTTGACAGACTATTTCATGTCACTAATGAAGACGCTGTAGATAGATCTAAGAATAAAATGATGTATAAGAGTGAAACTTTATATGGAATTAAGAGAACATACCAATTTCAGAGATGTAGATTTTTAAAAATAATTAATATATACTTGGTGATGGTAAAAGGGGTTCTCAAAGAGGTTGTTGCGAGTCATCTTCGACGGTTGAAAGTGGTGCAAGGTTTTGTAAGAGAGTAAGTTCTTAGAAGTAAATAGAATGTGCCGATAGATGAAGGAGGTAAAGGTTAATAGAGATAGGTATCTGAGGTGATGTGAAGGAATTTCGGAGTCGAGGTGATGGATTTATATGAATAGTGATGGAGACAAGGAGACAATGAGTATTGGAGATGAGGAGTAGGTGGAGACGGTGATGAGGATCCAATTGTTCTAGAGATGGGGAGCTGAATGGTGTACGAAGATGATGTTTCAGAGGTGAGAGCGAAGATGAAGAATAGAGGTAGCTGGATGTGAGGAAGTCGGACACCATAGCGTGGCAGGAATGAAAATCGAGTGAGGTTGGGTTGCTGAACAGAGGAATGAAATCTGGAGAAATTAATAGGAGCAATGTAGAAGAATGTAGTGCTGACACGTCAACAAGTGAAATTCCAACTTTAGTATATATATATATATATATCAATAGAGGAAATAAGATAAAAAACTAAAATTAGATAATAGACATTATAAATTGACAAAGGATTGCTTTTCTAAAAATAATTGAAATAAAATCATAGTCTTACCCCACTAGAGAAATCAAAAAAAATGAAGTCTATATCATACCTATAATGACCCCAAATCTCCTCTTGAGCCCCATCGATGGAAAATAGGTATCTTTTCCATTGATGATCACCAGCCCTGACACATAAAGAAGTTCTATAGAAGAAATAAGATATAAATCAAAAATTAGATAAGAGATAATATCAATTGAAAATAGATTGCTTGTCTTTAAAGCATTGAAATAAAATCATAGTCCTACCAGAATTCATTCTTCAACACATAAACTATTAGTGGATGATAGAAATGAAAAAATATTTTCCATAAGGGGATGATAAATAACAAAAGGTTTCACCATAGAAGATTTGCCTACACCGATGAGAGTTTACCTTGAATGGATTTTTAGATGCATTGTTAGTGCCTAAAACATGATTATGATATGATACATTAGATCCAATGATGCTCAGTTGATGAAATATATGTATTGTAATGACATAAGAAAATTTATTAAGCACCAAACAATAATGTATAATACATAAATGTGTTTCTATTTTCATCAATCTATAAAATCAATGCATATAGATGGATGATTCTCAAGCATTGACATGGTTAATACATGAGAAATGTTGGAAGAAACTAAAGAAAAAATTTATATTTTTTTTACTACTCATAAACTTGTACTATTATTAATTTATCTGCAACTCAAGACTTCAATAAAAATATTAGGGTTGTAACCATTGTTTTTTAGAAAATTTATCACAGTATAAATCATTACAATTGTTAATCTATAGACAAACTGCAGTAATTTGATTGAACCAGTTTATGCATTGTTAAGAACTAATCGCTAAATTATTATATAGGACACATAAATATGATTCTATTTTTGGAAATATGTAAAACCAATGCATATAAGTGGATGGTTTTCAAAAAATGACATTGTTAATAGATGATATAAAAATAAATTCATGTATCTAAACATATACCCTTCCAAATATTTATGTTTTACATCTACATAATAGACAATATCAATTTAAAAATGATTTATTGTCTTTAAAGAATTGAAATAAAATAATAGTCTTACCAAAATGCATTCTTCCGCACATAAACCTTCAGTGGATGATAAGAACGAAAAATATATATTCCACTAGGGTATGATAAATAAAAAAATGTTTCACTATAGAAGATATGCATGCACCAAGAAAGAGTTTACAATGAAAGGATTTTCAGATGCATTTTCAGTGCCTATAACATGATTATAATATGAGACATTTGATCCAATGATGTTCGGTTGAGGAAATATATTTATTTTAACGACATAAGAAAATTTATTTAGCAAAAAAACTGAAGTAGAATACATAAATATGTTTCTATTTTTAGCAATCTATAAAACCAATGCATATAGATGGATGGTTTTCAAGAATTGACCTGGTTATTACAAGAGAAACATATAAATAAACATAAGAAAACAATTTATATTAATATTTCCCCTACTCAATAAATTGAAGATTATTAATGCACCTGCAACTGAAGTATTAAATCTAGATATTAGGGCTGTAACCATTGTTTTTGGAAATGTTATCATAGTATAAACCATTACAGTTGTTAGTCTATTGAAAAACTGTAGTAATTTGATTGAATCAGTTTATACATTGTTATTAACTAAGTGATAAACTATGATGTAGAATAAATAAATAAAATTCTATTTTCATTTATATATAAAACCAATGCATATAGGTTAGTTTTTTTCTTGAATTGACACTGTTAATACATGATCTAAAAATAAATTCATGTATCTGAACTTATACACTGTATAATATTTTTATTTTTCATTTAAAAAACTACTATTGAAATAATACACTGTAAAAACATAACTAATTGTTCAACAAAATTATTTCTATTAGTAGAAAAATAGTTTAAAAATATGAAACACCAAAATATATGTTTTTTCAGTGAAATCAAGCATTCATCCAAAGGGTCTCCTTATCAGTTCCCCTTCACAACACTTCAGTCTTATGTTTATCTCTATTCATATTATTTATCATCTGTTTATTTGATACATTTTGGGCTGAATCGTTTTTAGTAGTCCGGAAAGGCATAGCCCCACCTCATTCATTAAACCATTCATCAAAATGAAAATGCAAGATTGGATCATGTGATGAGAAATAAATGATAAAACTAAAGAAATTAATTTATATTAATTTTACCTATGCTCAATAATTTTCATTATTAATAACGTACATACAACTCAAGCCTTAAATTCATAGAATAGGGTTAGAACCACTATTTTTTGGAAATTTTATCATAGTAGAAACCATTATATTAGTTGATCTACAGTCACATTAATGAATAAACATACAGATATAGGATGATAGGAATCACATTGTTCATCAAAAACAAAATCACAAGAACTCTAACAATTGGATTGGGAGATTTATCTTTAATGAGCATGACCTAGAAGATTCCAGTTTTTAGACCCACAACTGTCTACGCTATTCAGTTGGTGTATGCCTAGGTAGGAGGACCAATTTCCTAGTCCATTGGTCTATATTCATTTTTTATCTATTAATGTATATAGAAGGACACCTTTCATATTTTTTGACATACTACTTTTAATAGTGTTGATAAAATATAAAAAAGTTAAAATCACATGAATCGACTCATATTATTTCTGATATATTAAAATAGAAAGTGTATCAAATCAATGTACATGTCATAGGCGAAAAATCATGAAACACCTCGGATGAAAACACAACATGGTTAAATATAAATTAGTTTTGAATTACTAAAGTGAAAATGAAGGACAATAGTTAGTTTTCAATAGATAATATCAAATAAGGATGAACATATAGGTTACTAGATAGAAAATGAAGGACGATGGTTTTAGAATGCGTCGACAGACTAAGTCATGTCACCAATGAAGCTATCACGCATATATTTGAGAATAAAATTATTTATAAGTGTGAAAATATATATGGAATTAAGAGAACATACCTGTTACAAAGATTTAGATCTGTAAAATTTCTCGAATATGCTGTTGGTGATGGTAAATGGGGTTCACAAAGAGGTTTTTTTGGGTCATCTTCTTCTGTTGATAGTGGAGCTAGTTTTGGAACAGAGTTTGTTTTAAGCAGTAAATCGAAGGTGTTGGTAGATGAAGAAGGTAAAGGTGAAAAAATATAGGGATCCATGGCGATGAGAATAAATTCCATAGTCAAGGTGATGGATTTCAATGAATGGAGATGGAGATGAGGAGACAAGTAGTGATGTAGATGAGGATCATAGAGATATATATATGAGGATTTAGGAGTTCCAAATATGGGGAGATGAAGGGTGTATGAAGAAGAAGTTTCAGATGAAGGAATGGAGATTAAAAATGGATGATGCGCGATGCAAGCTATTCGGACACCCTAGCGCGGCTGGAATGAAAATAGAGGGAGGTAGGGTTGGTGAATGGAGGAAAGAAATCAGGAGTAATGCATAGGATCATCATGCAAGAATGAGGTGGTGACACATCAGCAGAAGAAATTCCTACATTAGTATATGTATAGATATCAAAATATGAAATAGGATAAAAACCCCAAATTAGATGAGTGACAGTATAAATTGAAAATGGATTTCTTGTATTACAATAATTGAAATAAAAGCATAGTTTTACCCCTAGGGAAAACAAAAAAACAGAGTCCATATAATTCCTATTGTGATCCCAAATGTCCACTTGAGCACTAGCGGTGGAAAATAGGTATTTATCCTCGTGATGATCACCATCCCTGACACATAAAGAAGTTCAATAGAGGAAATAAGATATATAACTCAAATTAGATAAGAGGAAATTTCAATTGATTAAGGATTTATTGTCTTTAAAGCATTGAAATAAAATCATTTTCTTACCTTAATGAATTCTTCCAGATAGAAACTATTAGTGGTGATAAGAAGGAAAAAATATATTCCACAAGGAGATGATAAATAACAAAACATTTCACTATATAAGAGATGCCTACACTGATAGAGATTATACATTGAAATGATTTTCAGATGAGTTTTTAGTGCCTACAACATAATTATAATATGAGGAAGTTGATCCAATGATTCCCAGTTGACAAAAATTATGTGTTGTAATGACATAAGAAAATTTATTAAGCACCAAACTGTGATGTATAATACATAAATGTGTTTTTATTTTCATCAATTTGTAAGACAAATGCATATAGATGGATAGTTTTCAAGCATTGACATGTTTAATACAGGAGAAATGTTGGAAGAAACTAAGGAAAACAATTTATATTAATATTTTTCCTACTCAATAAATTAAAATATTATTAATGTACCTGCAACTCAATCCGTGAATCCAAATATTAGGGTTTTAACGATTGTTTTAGTAAATTTTATCATAGTATAAACCATAACAGTTGTTAATCTACAGAAAATATGTAGTAATTTAAGTTAATTAGTTTATGCATTGTTAAGAACTAAGCGCTAAATTATGTTGTAGGACACATAAATATGATTTTATTTTCTGCAATTTGTAAAACTAATGAAAATATGTGGATGGTTTTCAATTAATTACGTTGTTAAAACATGATAATAAAAGGAATTCATGTATCCATACATATACATAGAAAAATATTTATATTTTTCATGTATCTAAGAGAAAATATCAATTGACAAACAATTTCTAGTCTTTAAAGCATAGAAATAAAATCATAGTCTTACCAGAATGAATTCTTCCACACAAAAACTGTCAATGGGTAATTACAAGGAATAAAATATATTCCACAAGGGGATGATAAATAAAAAAATGTTTCACTACAGAAGATAATCCTACAATGAGAATGAGTTTACCTAAAAATGATTTTCAAATGCATTGTCAGTGCCTATAACATGATTATAATATGAGACTTTTGATCCAATGATGCAGAGTTGATGAAACATATGTATTTTAATGACATAATAAAATTTATTAAGCACCAATCTATGATGTAGAATACATAAATATATATCAATTTTTAGCAATCTGTAAAACTAATGCATATAGATGGATGGTTTTTAAGCATTGACATGGTTAATACAAGATAAATATAGGAAAAAACTAAAGAAAACAATTTATATTAATATTTCCCCTACTCAATAACATGAACAATTATTAATGTACCTACAACATAACCCTTCAATCCAGATATTAGGGTTGTAAACATTGTTTTTGGAAAATTCATTATAGTAGAAACCATTACAGTTGTTAATCTACAGACAAACTACAGTGATTTGAATGAATCGGTATATACATTTTTAAGCAGTAAGCACTGAACTATGATGTAGAATACATAAATAGGATTCTATTTTCACATATATATAAAACCAATGAATATAGGCGGATAGTTTTCAAGAATTTAAATTGTTAATACATGATCTACAAATAAATCCACGTATTTGAACTTATACACTGCAGAATATTTTTATTCTGCACGTACATAACAAATATTGACCTTACACACTGCAAAAAACATATTTGATAGTTTAGATAAATTAATTCTATTAGTTGAAAAATAGTTTAAAACATATGAAACACATAAATTGATGTTTTTTCAGAGAAATCAAGCGTTCATCGAAAGGCTCACCGTATCAGTTCCCCTGCACAACACTTATGTCTCTGGTTGAGCTCTATTCATATTATTTATCATCTATATCATCTTTTTATTTTATCCATTTTGGGATGACAAGTATTTAGGTGGTCAGAAAGGCATATCCCCACCTCATTCATTGTATCATTAAACAAAATGAAAAGGCATGATAGTATCATGGGATGAGAAATGAATATTAATATTTCCTCTATTCAATAACATTCAGGATTATTTATATACCTGCACCTCAAGCCTTAAATTCAATGAATACTATTATAGTCACTTTTTTGGAAAGGTTTTCATCATAGAAACCATACAAATATTTAATCTACAGTAACATAAATGAATAAACATACAAAAATAGGATAAAATTAGTCACATTGTTCATCGAAATCCAAATCACTTGAACTCTGAAAATGGGATTGGGGGCTTCGTCTTTAATGAACAAGACACAGAAGACTCTAGTTTTCAGTCCCACAACCATCTGTGCTACCCAGTTGGTGTAAGAATGGGTAGGAGGACTAATTTCCTAGTCCATTGGTCCGTATTCATTTTGTATCTATTACTGTTTATAGAATTACATAGTTCATATTTTGTGACATACTTATTTTAATGGTGTTGATAAAATATATAAAAGTAAAAATTTCAAGAATCAACTCATTTTATTGTTATTATATTAAAATAGAGTGTCTATCAAATCAAAGTACATTTCATAAAAAAATCATGAAACTAATTAGATGATAACACAACATGTGTAAATATAAATTATTTTAGAATAACTAAAGAGAAAATGAAGGATAGTGGTTTGTTTTCAGTAGATAATATCAAATACGGATGAACTGATGGGTTACCAGAGGGAAAATGAAGGACAGTGGCTGTAGAATGCGTTGAAAGACTAAGTCATTTTTCTAGTGATGCTGTCACACATAGATATGAGAATAAAATGATGTATTAGTGTGAAAATTTATATGGAATGAGGAGAAAATATCTATTTTAGAGATGTAGATCTATAAAAAAAATTAATATGTTATTGTTGATGGTAAAATGAGTTTGTGAAGAGGTTGTTGCGGGTCATCTTCGTCGGTTGACATTGGACCAGATTTTGGAATAGAGTAAGATCATAGAGGTAAATTGAATGTGCTGGTCGACGAAGGTGGTGGAGGTGAACAGTGATAGGAAGCCAACGTGATGTGAATGAATTCTGGAGTCGAGGTGATGGATTTCTGTGAACGGAGACGGAGATGAGGAGGCAAGGAGTGATAAAGATAGGGAGCAGGTGGAGATGGAGATGTGTATCCAAGTGTTCCAGAGATGGGGAGCTGAATGATGTTTTAAGATGGAGTTCTGGATGCTGGAGCAGAGATGATGAATTGAGGTAGGTGGATGTGAGGATGTTGGACACCGTAGCATTGCAGGAATGAAAATCGAGGGAGGTAGGGTTGGTGAATGGAGGAAAGAAATCGGGAGAAATGCATAGGAGCATCGTGGACGAATGTGGTGGTGACACGTTTGCAAGAAAAATGCCTACATTAGAATATATATATAGATATCAACATACAAAATAAGATAAATAAATAAATTAGATGATAGAAAATATAAATTGAAAAAGTATTTCTTGCCTTAAAAGAATTGACATAAAATTTTATTCATACCCCTAGGGAAAACAAAAAAAACAAATTCCAGATCAAACCAATTGTTATCATAAATGTCCCTTGAGCACCAGCGTTGAAAAATAGGTATCCATCCAAATGATGATCACCAGCTCGACACATAGTGAAGTTCAATTGAGGAAATAAGATATAGAACTCAAATTAGATAAGAGAAAATACCAATTGAGAAATGATTTCTTGTATTTAAATCATTGAAATAAAATCTTAGTCATACCAGAAAGCATTCTTCCACACATAATCTATTATTGTCTATTTACAAGGAAAAAAATATATTCCACAATGGGATGATAAATAAAAAATGGTTTCACTATAGATGACATGCCTATACTGATAGAGAGTATACAATGAAATGATTTTCAGATGCATTGTCATTGCCTACAACATGATTATAATATGAGACATTTGATCCAATGATTCTCAGTTGACAAAACATATGTATTCTAATGAAATAAGAAAATATATTAAGCACCAAGCTATGATGTAGAATATGTAAATGTGTTTCTATTTTCATCAATCTATAAAACTGATTCATATAGATGAATGGTTTCCAAGCATTGACATGGTTAATATATGAGAAATGTTGAAAGAAACTAAATAATATAATTTTCATTAATATTTTCCTTTCTTTGTAACATTCAAGATTATTAATGTTCTTTTAACTCAAGCCTTGAATCTAGAATTTAAGGTTGTAACCATTGTTTTTGGAAAAGTCTTCATAGTAGAAACCATTACAATTTTTAATCTACATAAAAACTGTAGTTATTTGATTGAATCAGTTTATACGTTATTATAAACTAAGAGATAAATTTTGATATGGGACACGTAAATATGATTTTATTTTCAGCAATATGTAAAACTAATGCATATAGGTGGATGGTTATCAAGTAATGAAATTTTTAATACACAAACATAGAAGAAATTTGTATATTTAAACCTATACACTACAAAATACCATTATTTTTCATGAGCATAAGAGACAATATCAATTGAAAAAGGATTCCTTGTATTTAAAGCATTGAAATAAAATCGTAGTCTTACAAGGAAGTGTTCTTCCACACATAAACTGTCAGTGGATAGTAGCAAGGAAAAAAATATATTCCACAAGGGGATGATAAATATATATTTTATTAACTAATGAATATATTCTTACACTGAGAAAGTGTTTACCTTTAAAGGATTTTCAGATGCATTGCTAGTGCCTACAACATGATTATAATAAAATACATTTGATCCAATGATGCAAGGTAAAGGAAACATATGTATTTTAATGACATAATAAAATTTATTAATCACCAAACTATGATGTAGAATGCATAAATATGTTTCTATTTTCAGAAATCTGTATAACCAATGCATATAGATCGATGTTTTTCAAGCATTGACATGGTTAATATAAGAGAAACGTAGGATGAAACTTAAGAAAACAATTTATATTAATATTTACCCTACTTGATAACCTGCAAGATTATTAATGTACCTGCAACCCAAGCCTTCAATCCATATATTATGGTTGTAAACATTGTTTTTGGAAAAGTTATCATAGTAGAAACCATTACAGTTGTTAATATCGAGATAAAATGAAGTTATTTAATTGAATCAATTTATCCATTGTCAAGCACTATGTGATAAACGATGATGTAGAATACATAAACATGATTCTATTTTCAGCAATATGTAAAAAAAATGCATATAGGTGGATGGTTTTAATGAATTGACACTGTTAATACTTGCTCTGAAAATAAATTCATGTATCTAAACTTAAAAACTATAGAATATTTGTATTTTTTATGTTAATAACAACTATTTAACATATACAGAGCAAAAAACATATTTAATTGTTCCAAAATATTAATTTTATTTCTTAAAAACTTGTTTAAAACATATGAATCACATAAATTGATGTTTTTCAGAGAAATCAATAACTCATCAAAAGGCCCTCCTTATCAGTTCCCCAACAAAGAACCTCAGTCTCTGGTTGGGCTCTATTAATATTATATATCATCTCTATCATCTGTTTTTTATCCATTTTTGGATGACATGTCTTTTGAAGGCCGAAATTGAAAATCCCCACCTCATCCATTGTACCTTTCAACAAAATGAAAAGGCAGGATAATATCATAGGATAATAAATGAAGAAAAAACTACACAATTCAATTTATACTAATATTTCCTCTTTTCAATAACTTGCAAGAATATTAACGATCCTATAACTCAAGCCTTAGATTCAGAGAATAGTGTTATAACCACTATTTTTAGAAATTTTATCTTAGTATGGACCATTAAAATAGTTAATATATAGTCACATAAATAAATAAAGAAACATAAATATGATAATAGGAATCACACTGTTCATTGAAATCAAAATCATTTGTACACTGGCAATGGGATTTGGGGCTTCTTCTTTAATGAACATGACCCAGAATAATTTACTTTGCAGACCCAGAACTGTCTGTGCTACCCAATTGGTGTAAGCATGGGTAGGAGGACCAATTTCCTAGTCCATTCAATCATATTCATTTTGAATCTATTATTGTTTATGGAAGGACATAGTTCTTATTTTATGACATACCACTTTTAATGGTGTTTGTAAAATTTACAAAAGTAAAAATCACAATAATTGACTCATTTTATTACTGATATATAAAAATATAAATTGTATCAAATAAAATCACACTTAAAAGGGAAAAATAAATCATGAAACACCATAGATGAAATCACTGCATGGGTAAATATAAATTACTTTATAAGAATTAATGTGAAAATGATGTACAGTGGTTAGTTTTCAGTAGATAATATCAAATACAAATTAAATGATGGGTTACCAGAGGGAAAATGAAGGAAAGTGGTTGATGAATGAGTTGACAGACATAGTCATGTCTCTAATGAAGCTATCGCTCATTTATCTGAGAATAAAATGATGTAAAAGTGTGAAAATTTTTATGGATTTAGGATAACATACCTGTTGAAGAGTTCTATATTTGTAAAATTTTTGAATGTGCTATTGGGGATGGTAAAAGGGATCCACGAAGAAGTTTTTGTGGGTAATTATTTCCAGTTGATAGTGTAGCAGGTTTTGGAATAGAGTAAGTTCTTAGGAATAAATCGATGGTGCAGCTAGACGATGGAGGTGTAGGTGAACAATGACAGGGAACCGAGGTTATGTGAAGGAATTCATGAGTCAAAGTGATAGATTCCTATGAACGGAGACAGAGATGAGGAGACAATGTAACAACCCAAGATTTTATTAGAATTATTCTTTTTAATTTCATTGATGTCTTGTGTTGTACACTACATCAAAATTAGCTTGTGATATACGCAAAACCATATTTTCTTGCACTATATGCAACACAATTCTTAGATCGTGTAACACACAATTTCAAGTTCGTTTTGTAGAAACTATTCTACGCAACATTATGTATATATTTTGTTTAATGTATAAATGAAATATGTTTTGATTTTTTTATACGGAACACCAAATAGAGCTTTAACTACATGCAGCCCTAACTTGGCTTGCATTACACGCAACAAAGTCCTTCCTCGATAGCATGTGCAGTATGCAATACCGAGTTTCACTAAATGAAATATTATTATAATATTATTATGAACTAGCCGTTATGAATAGTAATACCCACTTTTTGAAATTTTATAAATTTTATCTTTCTAAATGGACTTCCTTTTTGGATTCAGAAAATCAAAATTATCCTAGGGTTAATTTTTGGTATTTTTCTGAAAACATTCAATTTTTGATGAATAGTGAAAACACAGGGTTACTATTTAAAAACTGACTTTTTATTTAAATAATTATTTATTTTATTTAAATTTATTTTAGGTTAAAATTGATACATAATACCTATATAAGTTCAATGTAATTCCTTGGAGTCATTTTATAATAATTTTAGATATATAAAAATTTTATTTAACTTTTCACCGTCTTTTACGCACCTCCTAGGAGAATTGGGAAATTCACCTAAAACGTAATTTTACAGCTTCTGTGAGTGCAATTTCAAAAATCCAAGAGACATAGTTAAAAACAAGGACTAAAATGTGGTTCAATTAGATGAAAATAATTTTTGGTGAATATTAACTTTTTACTTTTATTTACCACGGTTATAAATAAATAGGGCAATTAAGGGTAAAAATGATATTATTATTACCCTAACACATGTACTAATTCTATTGGATAAGTGTAATTCGACTAAAAACAAACTTAGGAATAAAATATGACCATTTATGTCCACTTGGTTTAGATTAGGACATTTATTATTAATTAATTTAATGAAGGGTTAAAATAGTTAAAATCAAAGTTTAATAACTAATTCATTTTTAATATAGGGTCATGGATAAGATAAATTTGACTATAAAGATTCATTAGAAAGATAAAAATATTTCCTACCTAATGGTATTTTATTTATAATATTTATAAATTATATAATTCATGTTATTTATGACACAATGGTGATACAATAATTACCTAAATAATGAAATATTAAAATAATTGATATTATAAATACCTAAATAAATGTAATTTGAGACTTTTTATGAATTCCACTAACTTTATCGGTTAATATTACAAGTTAGTATTTCTTTAATTAACTTTGTTCGAATTAATCATGCTGTTATGATTTTCACAAAAATCAATTACCAAATAGTGTCAAAATTGACATATAATAGTATTTAAAACAAATATTATATTATTAATTGTTATTTTATTCCTATAAATCTACGGTTCATCCAAATGACATAGATAAAGATATATATATATTAATAATAAAACACTTGGGGTTCGTTTGGCTTGTTATGGTATGTTTATTAACCATATAATGTAAGAAAACAAAAAGACACGATAAAAGTTAAATTATTTAACTTAGAGTTAAATCTAAATGATAAGGTTAAAATTGTAACCTAAACAAGTATAAAATATACTGGTTGAAAGGATTTCGACCCATCCCCACTTTAGATTCTAAATAAATCAATTTGGAGATATTATAAACTGAATATGACTTTATTATAAAATAATATTTTATGTTTTTCCAAAAGTTCCCCTCTCCTCCCTTATAAAAAGGGCGCTCATTCCCTCTTCTCTTCACACCCTTTTGAGCCTTGAATCTCGGATAACCCCTCCCAATTTCTCTTCTACACTTCCCTAGAAACAATCTAGAGGTTCTGGTCTTCTCAAAAGACCAACTCTACTTCCTTAAGAGGAATCTTAAAGGAGGTGCGTCGAAGAAGTGGAGGTTCAGATACATACGAAGCATATCAGACATAAGTTAAGGGAAAACTATTCCAATCTCGTTCTTATCCGAGATTTTTATTCGTAAGTGTTTACTGGGGTTATTATTATCATCCATTACCATGTTTTCTAAAAATCTCATCATGTATTTTTGAAGTCCTTTTTACCCATTTTTGAAATTTACCACATGTTTTGAAAGGAATCTTACTTTTGTTTACCACATGGGGAACTTTTTGACTTTTCCGACAAAAGTACGAGAAGAATGTTATTTTTAACTTATATGGCGTGAACAGATTTTTACGGTTTAATATTGACTCATTTTCATGAATCTTAATCTATTTGTTTTTATGACTATTTTTAACAAAATAATATTTTTTTAAAATTGCATTGAATTTTGTGAAAAGAAAATGATTTTGAAGAAGAAAGGATATTTTCCTCAAGAATTCATTTCAAGTGTTCTATCAAAACCATTTTCCATATAAGATGAAATTATTTCATATCTGTATGTTTTATGTATATTGTATCTATGATTTAAATGGTTTCACTTTTCTTATGATGAAATGATATCCATTTCTTTTATATGGATTATGTTATGATGCGATGATGTTTATGAAACCCATTTTTATTCTTTGGGTTATGATTAATGATTTATGTTTATGTTGTGGCACAAGTAATAATGTTTTCATTATGAGATGGGGGAGACCTATATCTCCCTCCAATGCACTGGTTAAAGATTTATATCTCATGAGTTAGACATGGCTGGAATGATAAGTTAATCCGGTTCAGTGTTACAGGACTGAAACGAGGACTGAACTCGATTCAGAAAGGGAATTTGTCCACTAAGATGGTCTTGGAAGTAATTCCTTGGCTACTATGGAAATCATAACATGTGCTTAATGGACTCCACAATTACATGTTTTATTAACATGCTTGTTTATCATGAATAATGTTCCTTTATGATCTATGCTTTGTGTACTTCCAAGATTTATGTCGTTGCTCATGATTTTGATGTTTATATTTTATGTTCAAGTTTTTTCATTCAAATATTTATGGATTGTTTTATGTTCTCTATGCTTACCCTTATTGAGCATTTGAACTCACCATTTTTATGTTTTCTTTTCCCCAAGATTTAAAGAAAGGTTTTAGGTAAGAAAACAAAAGGGGAGGATCTTTATAAGAGATGTTGAAGATCTTTCACCACGATTAGAAGATTATTTTCTATGTTTCCAAAGACACTAAACTATTACAATACTTGTGTGTCTGTTTTCGTTATGTATTAAGTATTCCACAAAATTAATGTAATTTCCATGTACGTCAAGTTTGGGGTCTCTACAGTAGGTATCAAGGGAAAGGTTTAGTTAACCTTTGGAAACTAGGATGCAAAAACTTTAGTGAGATCCCTCGAGATATTTCTAAGGTATGTCTAGGGATGTCTCTAAGGTTAAGTATAAGTATAGTTTATAGTAGTATAATTATGGTAACCATCTTAGAATTTAACCTAAGATGTTAGATATGTAAGGTAATTCCACTTTATTATGTTGTTTTCCTAGCATGATTTATGCCTCTCAGACTATTCTTTTTGAGTTTTACACGATGGATGGAACCCGAAGGAACTGTATTGATCAATGTAATGAACAATGAAATGATTGTCCTCCCAAGCCACCAAATGTGATGGTAGATGGAGTGAAATATCTTATTTCTATACTTATACAAGAAATGAATCATTATGTATTTCCAAATTATCAGAGAAGGGAACAATATTTTATTGAGTACTTCATGAATGAAAATCCCACCGTCTTTCAATTGGTCTTCTGATCCACTTGTTTCTAAACAATGAATCCGTACCATAGAAAATATATTTTCCATACTTCGCTGTTCAGAACATCAAAAATTCATTTTAGCAGTTTACTATTTAGAAGGTGAAGTAGACCAGTGGTGGACTCTAATTAAGAATACAAGTCCCCAAGATGAAATTGAATCCATGGAATGGGATGAGATCAAGAACTTGTTTTTCAGTTAGTACATCCCTTGTATTCTTCGAACAAAGATGGAAAAGGAGTTTCTTGAGATTAAGAAGAAGGATGATGAATCTTTTGGTATATACGAAGCGAATTTTACAAGTCCTTCAAGGTATGCCTCTGGCTTTATCATCCAACCAGAAAGTAAAGTTGATCGATTTTTCAGTGGCTTAAAACCACATCTTCGAAGGGCATTAGCTATAAGATACTTCAGTAGCTATGAAGAAACTGTGCATTTTGCTATCAAGGTAGAACTGGAAGTTGGTGTAACATATCCATCTCATGGTTTTGACATGAAATGAAAGATGGAGTTCAAGGAGAAATCACAAAATAATGGTGAAAAGAAGATGAATGTTTCTTTATGCTCAAAGTGTGGAAAGATTCATGGTGGAGATTGTATTAAAGGGACTAGAAAATTTTTTAAGTGTGGAAAAGAAGGTCATCGAGCAGTTGAGTGTCGACGTAATGGAAAAAGGGTTTCTAATGATGCCAATAAAGAAAATACTACAAAGAACACACCAACAACACTTCAATGATTCAAGTGTAAGGAAATGGGGCATTATGCTAATCAATTCCCTAATCCAAGGGTTAATGATGATCAACATGAGAAACCTCTTAAGGCAAAGGATAAAGGGAAGTCACATGCGGTGACTATTTTTGATGTTGAGTATGACAATGATTTTGTGTAATTGTTAAGTGTTTATGTAATGGTATTTCTAAATAGTATCATGGAATCTCATTTATCGTATCGTGGAATTTTGGAATATATGTGTATTGGTCAATTGTGGTTTTCCAAAAGAATATGGTACCGGTAACCATGAAAAGTGATTCAAATATTTTGGAAAGCAGATGATATGCACATAATGAAGGGATAAGGAGAAAATAAATTGTTCGATAGTATTCATGAGCTCATGATTGATATAAGGACTAAGTGATATCATGGTTTGAGTATATTTAATTTTGGGAATTTTGGTATGTGGAAAGTGTTAACTTATAACTACATTCATGTTTTCACTAAGGTTCAATGGGTATTCATTTTTTAAGAGAATACATGATTAAGGCCTTCGAATGTTTGGAATGTGACCAGCAAGATATATCGTATGATATATGGGGGATAAATGATGGTATTCACGTACTTGTATGTGACCTCTCAAGTAATAATTTTCTTTACAAATGATATTGGACAAAAGTATTTTCGATGAGAATAAAGGTTGGAATAGAGTAAGTTGGACATCAGATAGAATTGTTTGAGGCTAGAAAAAAAATTAGATATTATTTAGTGAATGTTATTATAATGTATTTTTAGAAAATGGACAACCTGCAGGACGGGCGACAACCCATCGCGTCAGAAAAGGCTGTTGGAATCATACCCACAACTGAAGTGCAACAGGCCTTTATCGCCTACCATTGGCCTACAGGAAGTCCCTATTTAGTAGAAACTAGTTTTATTATATTAAGCAGTATGATATATGAAGTATAAGTCCATTTTAGGAACCATATATGATTAATCTCACTATATATAGGCTTATGTATTTTTGATTACTTTTGATAACCTTTTGTTTGAGAAAGATGGAATGACCCATCATTCTATCACATGATATGCTAACACTTCACGAATGAAAAATTCAACTTCATTTCTTTAAGAGATGAAGTGGAAATTGTCCAAGGAACGACCAACGGTGAGATTGTACCAAAATCAAGTAAGTATTTCTTCTAATTCAAAATTTTCAACTTAAGGGAAATGATATTGAAAACCAAAAATGTTGTTCCAGTGCCCTTATATCTGATGAATCAAATGGTAACTTAGATCATCACAAATTTATGGCTTTGTGATTGTTGGATTTTTCATAGCCATGTTCTCTACCTCTCTCCATCAGAACATGATGGTTGGATTTTTCTTCCATATCCATATTTCCACCTATATTCTCCGATGTGAAAACCTAGTGATGATTTAATCGGTGTAACCGTAACATTTCTAACGTTAATTTTTAAAATGATGTTTTAGTATTCCTTTTTATAATGTGGGTTTCTATGAAGGAAACTTTAAAGTAGTAAACCATTTATAACCCCGACAAATTTCGAGGGCGAAATTCATTTTAAGGGGGGTAGAATGTAACAACCCAATATTTTAGGAGAATTATTCTTTTTAATTTAATTTATGCCTTGTGTTGTACGCTACACCAAAATTAGCATGTGATATACACAACACCGTATTTTCTTGCAGTATACGCATCACAATTCATGGCTCGTGTTACACACAATTTCAAGTTCGTTTTATAGAAACTATTCTTCACATCATTATGTATAGATTTTGTTTAATGTATAAATGAAATATGATTTGATTATGTAATACGCAACACCAAATAGAGCTTTCACTACACGCAACCCTGACTTATCTTTCATTACACGGAATAAAGACCTTCATCGATAGCATGTGTAGTACGCAATACCGAGTTTCACTAAACGAGATTTTATTATAATATTATTATGAACTAGCTGTTATGAATAGTAATACCCACTTTTTGAAATTTTTTAAATTTTATATTTTAAAATTGACTTCATTTTTGGATTCGGAGTATCGAAATTAGCCTAAGGTGAATTTTTGGTATTTTTCTAAAAATTTTCAATTTTTGATGAATAGTGAAAACACAAGGTTACTATTTAAAACCTGAATTTTTATTTAAATAATTATTTATTTTATTTAAATTTATTTTAGGTATAAATTGATACATAATACCTATATAAGTTCAATTTAATTCCTTGGAGTCATTTTATAATAATTTCATACTTATAAAAAATTTATTGAACTTTTCACCGTCTTTTACCAACCTACTAGGGGAATTTGGAAATTCACAAACAACATAATTTTACCACTTCTGTGAGTGGAATTTCGAAAATCCAAGAGACATAGTTAATATAAAATACTAAAATGTGGTTCAATGAGAAGAAAATAGTTTTTGGTGAATAGTAACTTTTTACTTTTATTTACCACGGTTAAAAGTAAATAGGGTAATTAAGGGTAAAAATGATATAATTATTACCCTAACGCATGTACTAATTCTATTGGATAAGTGTAATTAGACCAAAAAATCCATAGAAATAAAATATGACCATTTACGTCCACATGGATTAGATTAGGACATTTATTATTAATTTATTTAAAGGAGGGTTAAAATAGTTAAAATCACAGTTTAATAACTAATTCATTTTCAATATAGGGTTATACATAAGATAAATTTGAATATAAATATTCATTAGAAATCTAAAAAAATTTCATACCTAATGGTATTTTATGTATAATTTTTAGACATTATATAATTCATGTTATTTATGAATCAATGGTGATGTAGTAATTACCTAAATAATGAAATATTAAAATAATTGATATTATAAATACCCAAATAAATGTAATTTGAGACTTTTTATGAATTACAATAATTTTATAGGTTAATATAACTTGTTAGTATTGATTTAAATAACGTTTTTCGAAATAAACATGCTGTTATGATTTTCACCAAAATCAATTACCAAATAGCGTCAAATATGACATAAAATAGTTTTTAAAACAAATATTATATTATTAATTGTTATTTTATTCCTAAAAATCTAAGGATCAGCCAAATGACTTACATAAGGATATATATATATATATTAATAATAATCCACTTGGGGTTCTTTTGTCTTTTTATAGTATGTTTATTAACCATATAGTGTATGAAAACAAGAAGAGACGATAAAAGTAAAATTATTTAACTTAGAGTTAAATCTAAATGATAAGGTTAAAATTGTAACCTATACTTGTCTAAAATCTATTGGTTGAGAGGATTTCGATCCATCCCCACTTTAGTTTTGAAATAAATCAATTTGGAGCTATTATTAACCGAATATGACTTCATTATAAAATAATATTTTATGTTTTTCCAAAGGTTCCCCTCTCCTCCCTTATAAAAAGGGAACCCCTTCCCTTTTCTCTTCACACCCTTTTGAGCCTTGAATCTCGGCCAACCCATGACCATTTCTCTTCTCCACTTCCCTAGAAACATTCTGGAGGTTTTGGTCTTCTCAAAAGACCAACTCTACTTCCTTAAGAGTAATCTTAAAGGAGGTGTGTCGAAGAAGAGGAGGTTCATATACATACAAAGCATATCAGAAATAAGGTAAGGGATAACTATTCCATTCTCGTTCTTATCCGAGATTGTTATTCATAAGTATTTACTGGGGTTATTGTTATCATCCATGCCCATGTTTTCTAAAAACGTTTTCATGTATTTTTAAGATCCTTTTCACCAATTTTTGAAATTTACCACATGTTATGAAAGGAATCTTATTTTTCTTTACCACACGGGGAACTTTTTGACTTTTCCGACAAAAGTACGAGAAGAATGTTATTTTTAACTTATATGACATGAAAGGATTTTTACGGTTTAATAATTCCTCTTTTTCATGAAGCTTAATCTACAAGATTTTATGACAATTTTCAACAAAATAATTTCCTTTTAAAATTGCATGGAATTTTGTGAAAAGAAAATGATTTTGATGAAGAAATGATATTTTCCTCAAGAATTCATTTCAAGTGTTTTATCAAAACCATTTTCCATCTAATATGACATTATTTCATATGTGTATGTTTCAAGTATAATGTCTCTATGATTTACATGGTTTCAATTTTCTTATGATGAAATGGTGTCCATTTGATTTATATGGATTGTGTTATGATGGAATGATGTTTATGAAACCCATTTTTATTCTTTGGGTTCTAATGAATGATTTATATTTATGTTGTGGAACAAGTAAGAATGATTTCATTATGAGATGGGTGGGACCTGTATCTCCCTTCAATGCATTGGGTAATGATTTATATCTCATGAGATAGACATGGTTGGAATGGTAAGTTAATTCGGTTTAGTGTTACAGGACTGAAACGAGAAGTGAACTCGATTCAGAAAGGGACTTTGTCAACTAAGATGGTCCTCGCAGCAATGCATTGGCGACTATGGAAATCATAACATGTGCTTAATGGATGCCACAATAACATGTTTTATTACCATGCTAGTTTATCATGACTAATGTTCCTTTATTATCTATACTTTGTGTACTTCCAAGATTTATGTCGTTGCTCATGATTTTGATGCTTAGATTTTATGTTCTATTTTTTTCATTCAAATGTTTATTTATTGTTTTATATTCTCTATTCTTACCCTTATTGAGAATTTGAACTCACCCTTTCTATGTTTTCTTTTCCCCAGGATTTAAATAAGGTTTTTAGGTAAGAAAACAAAAGGGGTAGATCTTTATAGGAGATGTTGAAGATCTTTTATCACGATTAGAAGATTACTTTACGAGTTTCCAAAGACACTAAACTATTATGGTCCTTGTGTGTTTGTTTTCATTATGTATTAAGTATTCCAAAAAACTAATGTAATTTCCATGTATGTCATGTTTGGGGTTTCTACAGACAAGGAGTGATGGAGATGGGGAGCAGGCAGATATAGAGATGAGGATCCAGGATTTCCAGAGATGGAGAGCTGAAAGGTGTACAAAGACGGAGTTTCAGAGGTGGGAGTGGAGATGATGAATGGATGTAGTCGGTTGCAAGGAAGTTGGAAACCCTAGAGCGACGAGAATGAAAATTAAGGGAGGATGGTTTGGTAATCGGAGGAAAGAAAACATGAGAAATTCATAACAGTGTCGTGGAAGAATGTGGTGGTGACACATCAGCAATAGAAGTGCCTACTTTAGTATATATATTGATATCAACAGATGATATATGTTAAATAACTCAAATTAGAAATGAGACAATATAAATTTACAAAGGATTTCTTGTCTTAAAAGAATTGAAATAAAATCAAAGTCTAACCCCTAGGGAAAAAATGGAGTCCAGATCATACCTATTGTCATCCCAAATGTCCACTTAAGAACTAGTGGTGGAAAATAGTTATTTTTCCCAGTGATGATCACCAGCATTGACACATAAAGAAGTTAAATAGAGGAAATAACATATAAAACACAAATTAGATAAGAGAAAATATCAATTGAAAAAGGATTGCTTGTCTTTAAATCATTGAAATAAAATCATAGTCTTATTAGAATGCATTCTTCCACACATAAACTGTCAGTGGCTGATAGTAAGGAAAAAATATAGTCCACAAGGGGATGATAAATAACAAAAGGTTTCACTACTGAAGATATTCCTACAATTATTGAGAGGTTAACTTGAAATGATTTTCAGATGCATTGCTAGTTCCTAAAACATGATTATAATATGATACATTTGATCTAATGATGAACAGTTGATGAAACATATGTATTGTGATGACATAAGTAAATTTATTAATAACATATCTATAATGTAGAATACATAAATGTATTTCTATTTTCATCAATATGTAAAACCAATGCATATGTATTGATGGTTCTCAAGCATTGACATGGTTAATGCATGATAAGTGTTGGAAGAAACTGAAGAAAACAATTTATATTAATATTTTCCCTTCTCAATAACTTCCATGATTATTAATGTACCTACAAATCAAGCATTCAATCTAGAAATTAGGGCTGCAACCATTTCTTTTTGGAAAATTAATCTTAGTAGAAACAATTATAGTTATTAATCTACAAAAAAACTGCAATTATTTGATTAAATATATTAATGAATTATTGAGAACTAAGCACTAAATTGTGATGCAAGACACATAAATATGATTCTATTTTCCAAAACATGTAAAAACAATGCATATAGGAGTAATGTTTTCAGGCATTTAAATTTTTAACACATGATCTAAAATGAAATTCATGTATCTAAACTTATACACTGAAAAATATTTATATTTTGCATGTTCATAATAGACAATATCAATTGACAAAGGACTTCTTGTCTTTAAAGAATAGAAATAAAATCATAGTCTTACCAGGATGTCTTCATCCTCACATAAACTGTTAGTGGTTGATAGCAAGGGAAAATATATATTCCACATGGGGATGATAAATAAAAAATGTTTCACTATATAAGATATGCCTACATTGATAAAGGGATTACCATGAAAGGATTTTCAGATGAATTTTTAGTTCCTAGAACTTGAATATAATATGATACATTTGATCCAATGATGCCAGGTTGAGGAAACATTTGTATTTTAATGACATAATAAAATTTATTAAGAACCAATCTATGAAGTAGAATACATAAATATGTTTTTATTTTCAGCAATCATTAAACCAATGCATATTGATGGATTATTTTTAAGCATTGACATGGTTAATACAAGTGAGACATAAGAAGAAACTAAAGAAAACAATTTATATTAATATTTCTTCTACTCAATAACTTGCAATATTGTTAATTTACCTTCTACATAAGCCTTCAATCCAGATATTAAGGTTGAAACCGTTATTTTTGGAAACGTTATTATAGTAGAAACCATTATAGTTGTTAATCTATAGACAAACTACAGTTATTTTATTGAATCAGTTTATACATTTTTAAGCACCGCATGGTAAACTATGATGTAGACTACGTAAATATGATTCTATTTTTGTTAATATGTAAAACCAATGAATATAGGTGGATGGTTTTCAAGCATTGACATTGTTAATACATGATATAAAAATAAAATCAAGAATTTGAACTTATACAATGTAGAATATTTGTATTTTGTATGTATATAACAACAATTTAATGTATTCAATGCAAAATACATATTTAATAGGTCAAAAAAATTAGACCTCTTTGTTGAAAAATAGTTTAAAAATTATTAAATGCATAAATTGAAGTGTTTTCAGAAAATCAGGCATTCATCTAAGGGATCACCTTATCTGTTCCCCTGTATATCACTTTAGTCTCTAGATGATCTATATTCATATTATTTATCATCTCTATAATATGTTTATTTGATCCATTTTAGGCTGACAATTCTTTAGAATGACGGAAAGGTAGATCCCCACCTCATTCATTATACCTTTCTTCAAAATGAAAAGGTAGGACATGATCATGGAATTTTAAATAAAGGAAAAAAATAAAGAAATAAATTTATATTAATATATCCTCTTCTCAAAAACATGCATGATTATTAACGTACATAAAACTCAAGCCATAAATTCAGAGAATAGGGTTATAATCACGAATTTTGGAAATGTTATCATTGTAGAAACCATTATAATAGTTAATCTATAGTCACATAAATGAATAGACATAATGAAATACCATAATATGAATCACATTTCCTATTGAAATAAAAATCATAGGAACACTGACATTGGGATTTGGGGCTTCATCTTTAATGAACATGACCGAGAAGACTCTAGTTTTCAGACCTATAATCGTCTGCGCTACTCAATTAGTGTTAGAATGGGTATGAGGACCAATTTTCTAGTCTATTGGTCTGTATTTATTTTTTATCTATTACTATTTATGAGAGGAAATAGTTCAAATTTTTAGACATACCACTTTGAATATTGTTGATAAAATATACAAAAGTAAAAATCACATGAATCGGCTCATATTATTACTAATTTATTAAAATACAAAGTGTATCAAATAAAAGTACATGTCATAGGAAAAAATAAATCCTGAAACACCTCAGTTGAAAATGCAACATGGGTAAATATAAATTAGTTTAGATGAACTAAAGAGAAAATGAAAGATAGTGGTTAGTTTTTAGTAGATAATATCAAATACGGATGAACTGTTGGGTTACTAGAGATAAAACGAAGGACTATTGTTGTAGAATGCATCAACAGATTATGTCATATTTCCAATGAAGCTATAACACATAGATCTCAGAATAAAATGAGGTATAAGTGTGAAAATTTCTAATAAATTAGGATAACATACCTATTGTAGAGATGTAGATCTGTAAAAATTTTGAATATACTATTAGCGATGGTAAAAGGTGTTCACAAAGAGGTTGTTGTGGGTCAACATTAGTAGTTGATAGTGAAGACAGTTTTGGAATATTGTAGGTTATTAGTGTTAAATCGAAGGATCTAGTAGACGAAGTAGGTTAAGGTGAACAATGAAAGGGATCTTAGGTGATGTGAAAGAATTCTGGAGTCGAGGTGATGGATTTCTTTGAACGGAGATAGAGTTGAGGAGATGAGGAGTGATGGAGACGAGGAGCTGGCGGAGACAGAGAAGAGGATCTAGGAGTTACAGAGATAGGGAGATAAAGGGTCTATGAATATGGAGTTTTGGAGGCAGGAGAGGAGATGGAAAATGGAGGTATCCAGATGTGAGGAAGCTGGAAACCCTAGCGCGGTAGGAATGAGCGTGGGAGGTAGGGTTTGTGAATGAAGGAAAGAAATTAGGAAAAATGCATAGGAGTGTCGTTGAAGAATGTAGTGGTGACACGTTATCAGGAGAAATGCCTACTTTGGTATATATATAGAAGTTTTCTGACATATATCTAATATTACTATGATGTATAAGTGTGAAAATTATTTTGAAATTAGGAGAACATGACTGTTGCAGAGATGTAGATCTATAAAATTTTTGAATATGCAGTTGGTGATAGTAAAAGGGGTTCACAAAGAGTTGTTTCCGGTCATCTTTATCGGTTGATAGTGGAGTAGTTTTTTCCAATAGAGTAGGGTCTTATGGTTAAATTGAAGATGCTAGTATACGAAAGAGATGAAGGTGAACAGGTATTGGGATCTGAGGTGATGTGAAGGAATTCTAGAGTCAGGGTGATGGATTTCTGTAAATGGAGATAGAGACAAGGAGATGAAGAGTGATGGAGACGGGGAGCTGGTTGAGACGAATATGGGGATTCAGGATTTCTAGAGACGGGGATCTAAAGGGTGTACGATGCCGGAGTTCCATAGGTAGGAGCGGAGCCGAAAAATGGAGGTATCCAGATGAAAGGAATTCGGAAACCCTAGTGCGACGGGAATAAAAATAGAGGGAGGTAGAGTTGGAGAATGGAGTAATGAAATTGGGAGAAATGTATAGGAGCTTCATGGAAGAATGTGGTGGTTTCACAATAGCAGGAGAATTGCCTACATTAGTATATATATATATATATTACCACTTTTCCCGAAATCCCACTTTAGTCTCTTTCCAATTTTTGGATTGTTCAAGTAATAGTAAACATGGATGAATAATTCTAATCAATGGGACATTCAAGCTAATCTGAATCATCTTGGGTTAGTGGAGATTTATTCAAGAAAAATTAAATTACCTCATAATACTCTCGATAATATTTCCTTTTATAAATAAATTAATGGATAGATGTGTCAAAGAATATATAAACCATTTCAATGGTGTGTTAGGATTGGGCATACTGATTGAGATATTATCCTCAAATATAATGTCTTATATAGTAATTATATTAGTTAATGTGTAATCTTGATGTTCTGGATAAGGAAGGATGTTCAAATCATTATTTGGAATAATTTTATGGAACTATGGTTCTACCTTTATATTCCAACAATTTTCCCCCCTTATAGTGGTAGTCATTTTCTATCGATAATGTGAGCATGTAGGTTAAAAATTAAATAAAATATAATAAAAATATTTTATTTTAAATTGTAACCTCATGAATGTTGTTTAGTGAACTAGTGGATTTCATACTAAAACACATCGATATTCCAATACATCCTTGTCACCGAGTGAGGAGTATAATAGACATGTGAGTGTGAAAACATCTCTACGAAAAAAAGGGTATAGTGTAGTCATCATGAAAATGTGTGAAGCCATATACCAATCCTGAAAAAAACTATTCTTTCAATATCAAATCTTATAGAGCTAATCACAAGGATCTTCATTCACAAGATAGAATAAGATGAATGAAATAATAGAAATGATAAAGGACAAGGGAGGGGTGTCTTCCCTATTAATAATGTAGACCGAGAATGTTTGAATACCTGTTGTGAACCCTATTCAAGGACCGAATACTTATCAACATGGATTATTGTCTTACCAAACAGATCGAACAGAGGCGTTGTAGGCTTCTGTAACATCCTTTTAATTTTCCTTTATTTTTATTGACCAGAATCCATTTGAAAGGGGTATGTTTTCAATTCCCATAAATTTCCAAGCATAAAATAAACCCATACCAAGGACAAGAAATCTCAAATCACAAGTGATGAAGCCTTCAATAGAACAACATCCTCCAACACTGGCTGATAATTGAAACATTGTGTGAATGATATCCTCCAGCATAGACTAATGACCAATTAATAGCATAATATTCTATATTCCACATGGCTTAAAAATAAGTAGACCACACATAAGACCATTCACTATACAAAATATCATTCATGATCTGTGGGATGGAATAACAATTTTTGGGAACACACTCTACTTGCGAGAGGATATCTCAATAAAATTCGTGGTTCAGTGATTTTTTGGTCATGTAATACCTACTGTGTATCCACCCATTTGGGAATGTGGTTAATATAAAAATTTATTATCAATACAAAGATATATATTTAAAAAAATTAATATTAAGGATATAAAGGATAAATAGAGAATAATAGAAAATAATCTCTCAGTTGAGGACACAAATACCACCATAAGTGACTCCCGACCTCATGAAACTTATGTGTAATGTATGTTGAAGTTACTCATTTTATGAAGAATGTTTTGTGAAGTATTTAATATAATATTGGTGTGCAATATTTCTTTTTCAACACTCTCTATGGAAATACACACCATGCAATCATCTTTCCATTCAGTTACCATATGGACAAACCTCCTCCACGAGTTGACCTAGTAAACATACCTCATTCATGTGGTCCCCCATTAATTATCCCTCTATGTTCCAGCATTTCTCATGGATATGTTCCCTTCAAATTTCCATTTGATGGGAGATTCCCTCTGTATTCCTACCAAATGGAATATCCTATTCTAGGGATATCGAAGCACATCCCCATATCAATTATTACAAAAAGAGTATTAGACCAACCTATGATGGATCCATAAATAATTTTTAAAACATGATTGGGTCAAACTTCTCTTATGTCTTCTCATCCAAAAATATTTTCTCCTTGGGAAAAATAATTTCGAAAAAATATTTTAGATTCCTTCTTCGAAGGTCAAATCCTAAACATGGTGAAATACATCCATCATCCAAAACAACATAGAACTCATGATCTAGTAATAAACACCTTTTAAACCCCTAAAATAATGTATTCCCTTGATAAATAGTGGTTCTTTAATTATTATCTGAGGTAGGAATATCTCTTAGGGTGATCATAATTATGGATTCTATTGATAACGAGGTCCCCTATTATGAGGACATTAGAGGGGTTTATCCCGTCTCAACATAATTAGATTAGATATTGGTTTTAATCGATAATCCATATGATCATGGGATATCATTTTATGTATAATAACCATGATGGTTACCATTAATGATTTTATCAGTCAGATATGACAATAATATAGGAACACAAATACCAGGGAAACATAAACTCATTCCTAAACACCACTAATGATATACGATTTCTCAATCACTATACATGGACACAAATATGTTGAAATATACATCCTAGTTATCATCAATGGAAACAACCATGGTTCACCAATTGATCTATCCTCCCATCATGAACCCCCTAGTGTGTAATCCCCAACCAATCATCACACGGCCCCATTATCTTTGAAATTATCATTAATGTGCTATATTACATGTGAGATGTAATACATTAAATGAAATATTCCTAGATAAGAATATATTCATGAATCCCCAAATGAATAAGCCTCATTGAAGAAATTATTTTCACCAATTTTATGTCATTTACATCCTTACTGTACGATATCAAAGTTAACGGTATGGTCCTACCCCGGGAATAAAAACTGTGAAATATTAACTATGTGTTCTTTGAATCGTGTTGATCAAGAAATGTAGAATGTTTATTTCAGGATTAAACCCAACATCCCCACAAATATGCTTCCCCAAGGGGGATATATTCTTCATGAGACCACTTATTTCCCTTTTATCAGGCCATATTTCCCGCAAGCTCATACATCCTCTCGCTGGGTCTATATTCCCTAGTGAACCATCATTTTAATGTCATATTACTAACAATTCAACATATTTCTCAATGGGTACTATCCCTATTAGCCCAATAAACCAACATTTCATTCCATATTTTTTATAAAATCATGGCCCACCAAAGTTCTCATATTCTTTTAGTAAGGGGACCAAATCTATCTTTATTCTGAGATATAAACTTTAAATCCAACTAGAAAGGTATATCATTTGTAATTCTAACACAAGAAATTTCATGTTATCTTTAAACAAGATTACAATCATTTATGGATGAGTTACCATAAAAGGAATCGTAATGGCCTATTTCACATGACTATAAAATGCACAAATTTTACTGTTATTTGGAGCCAAAGTACATGGGATATGATAACCTCACATGGATATATAACAATACTATTCCATGGTCCCAATCATAATACCAAAAAATAAATTACTTATAGGTTGGGCATAATCTCAATAACGCCCAAATATTTGGCTATAAACTGAAGGAACCATCATTATGATTCACTATGTGATAAGAAAATATATAGAGGACCTTTGATTCATATAGATAGAACCATAAATTACGGACCTATTATATAAAAATATTTTCATGTTGATTGTAGACTGATGATGTAAAATATAATTTCACATCATTACATGGCTTTAATCCTATTCTAGAATAGGGGTAACTAGTCATATACTATAATTTTGGATGGAGTCATAAAAACAACTAAAATATATAAGTGATTATCACATTCAGTAACAATTTAACCTCAAAATGTGTGGATAAGATTGTAATCTAATTTTCTCAAGAACCGTGAATTCCATGGTATATATGGAAATTCCCATATGGCCACTTACCTTTGGAATGTAGCTCCCCACTAACTCAAACCATCATGATAGTGTTGCATCAATTTATTCCATTGTAAAAAATAGTGATCTTGACATTAATACGAAATGATAAGAAAATTACTTAGTTACCATAAGCATCAAATTTTCCCCAACCAAGCATTATTTTGTGGGAAACATGATGGGATCATCCTGAGGATGGGTAAACTTGCCATGGGAATGTATCTCTATTATAGAACCATATGCATGTATTCATTTATATTTCTTGTATGTGTCATGGATTTGGATATAGAAAATATATAAAGGTGTTGGGTAAGACTTTAATGGTTGTGTCATCATAGGTCAATCATTTATTTTGGGTTGAAGTTATTCACACATGATTTTGGATTTGGGAGTCACCAGACAACTATACCACTAAGTGGAAATGATTTCTAGAATGGATTAAAGTGCCCTTAAGTGCTATTTTATCATTTTATGAGTTTTTTATGATGTTATGATCCATGTTGAGTTAATTTATGAGATTTTATATGGTTATCCCATGAGGAAAACAACCATTGCTGTTTATATTAGGAATATTATGGTATCAATTATTGGAATATCCATGGAAACGTGAAACGCCTCAAGTGAGAGGGGTGAGGTGACCAAAATGTGACTCTTAATATTTGGTATTCCATTTATCTTGGGATATAAATGTTTTTGGATGATATATTAGGATATACACTTCCCATCGGTCTTCTTGTGAAAATTATCGGATGACAAGTGCAAGAAAGTGCTCTCTTATGTGTGGGGATTCCCATGTTGTTGAATGGGATCATGAATTGAGTATGGATAGTTAGTGGGAAGTTTTGTGAGGTTTTAATAATGTTGAAAGGATAATTATTATGTTTAATACAAGTGATATTATCTTGGTCCATGTATATACTTATAATATGTTATGTGTGGTGGTGTGGACCAAGTTACTGATGAGACACCTTAGGGTGTGGTTGGGTACTAGACATGTGTTAAATACGGAGTAGAGATTTATTAGTGATTCCATGAGATATTGTAGTGTGGTTTATGACCTAACTTATTATATTGATTTTTTGATGTTCAAAACTATGTACTAATGGTTGGGATGTAGTTTTAGGTAAGGGTTAAGGGCCTAGGATGACTGGGCATGTTGTGGATACATGAATTAGAATGATGGATGTGGGTGATGATATTAATAATAGTGCGTTATATTGATTTACATATTATACCATATAATAAAGATTTTGGTGCAGAAGTGTATGTTTTTACATGAGAGATAATTTATGGGATTCTTCTTCTATATAGTTCTTTTTACTATTATATGACTGTATTGGGACATATTGACGGGACCTCAATTGATGTGATATTGTGGTTTTATGATTTGTGATTTGATACATGGTGTGAGACCACACAATTATTGAGAGGGAGGAGGTATTAGAAATGATGTGATATATTAAAGATACCAATGATAGATATGGATTAAATAATACATTAAAACCATGGTTTAAAATTGCATCACCCAAATAGCTGCATATCCCAAAGACTGAAATATTTAGTGTCTCTAATATTATCTACAAAAACATCTTAATTTTCAATAATTTTAAATATTTATCCACACGAATGGTCATATAGAACCATTGTTATAAATATCACATGATATAATCATATTCATAACCCATGTAATAGAGATAGAAGAAAGGGGTGTTCTTAGGCACCCAGTAAGGTAAAACATATCAAGAAGTGTCATATCATAACCATGAAAGAGAGCCTAATAAACACTTAAATATCTCATTATGAGATCATAATAGCATATGTGATAATCATACGACATGAAAACGATGCATAGTTTCATAAATGGAATGATAAGAATGTTTAAATGTTATGAGTTGGTTCAAAATACAATTCAAGAATAAAAAACATGTGAGTATGAAATAAAAGTTCATAATTCATTAAAATATGACATAACCTTGAAAACATAGAATAATAGGATAAAAATAGAAAAATTTGGCACCGTCATCAACAAAGGATTTATTATCACTATGAACTAAGATACCTCTAAATCATTTCGCATGTAAAATTATTAGTAGAGATTAGTACCTTCACACCCAACCTTTATGAACCTGAAAGCATTCTAATATTCGTACACATATAAGTTTCAGTATATATTAATACCATAAAAATAAAACTTTCTGAACCTAAACACATTATAACTGTACCACACATAAAATTGTTATTATATCATAACACCATCAAACTCATGATTTTTGAACCTAGCTACTCACAAACATATTTACATGTAAAATTATGAGTATATATTATTTCAATTACACTCACCCTATATGAAACTAGAAACTCACAAACTTATTCACATACAATATATATATCATTAGATATAATACATCACCCAATACATCCCTTGGATATACATTTTCCATCAGTCCCACAATCCATATATTTTTGGGACACATGAAAATATGGCATCCAACATCTCAAAAAGAACTCCAGGAAAATTGATGCCTTCCAAAAAAATTCAAAAATATCACATTACCTGTATATGAAAAAAATTATAGAATATTGAAACACTAATTTTCCAAAATGAATTCATATCATAACAATATACAACAGGTGAAAAAAAATATCTTCAAGAAAGATAATCCATGGAGATTAAATATATATATGAATATACAAAACGTTTCATAAAACATTTGAAAATATCAAATTAAAAAAAACTACTTTTAAAAAATAATTTTTTTAATGGAAAAGTTAATACATATAAAAACATTTATATAAAAAATTTTGAATAGAAAAACTATAAAAATAGATAATAGTTATCAAAATGGATATGTTTAAATAATTTTAAGAATGTAACATTTATAAAATAAGCATTAATAATGGAACTGTGAAAGAGAAATAATGATTTAAAAAGGGGTTGTATATATACATTGACAAAATACACATTGGAAAAGAATATTTAATAACAGAAACTTTAAATATAAAAAATAGCTTTCAGAATAATTTGTGGAGTGGATGATAAAAAAAATATTTAGGAGTGATGGAAAAACCATTTGAACATTTTGAAATAACCTTACTAGAAGCTCAAAATATTAAAATCTTTTGAAAAACATTTTTTCAAAATTAATAAAAATAATAATTCAAGAGAAAAAACAATATGATTTTACACAAGGTAAAGGATTAAAATTATGGTATGCTATAAAATGGACATATAAGATAAATCTATTTCATGTAGTGGAAATTATTTTTAACAAAAATTAATTTTAATAAAGAATAAAAATCACTCAGGAATAAAATTTGGGTGTGAAATATGATTTTCCCAAAAAACTAAGTTTAAATGAAACATAACATAAAAAGGGGTTAGAATAAAAAATATTTAAATATTATTGTCAATGATAGTTGATTGTGGCTTAATCAAAATATTTGAGTCCCAATAATCCCTTATATTTATTATAAATTTGAAATCAAAACTCCATGAGAGTTATAAATTTAAAAATAACTTTTAATATCATGAAATATTATATTATCATGATAAAAATTTCAATTGGTAATTATTTACATTATCTAATGTGATATATAGTTTATAACTTAAACATGTCAAAAGGGATTAAAATTTTAGACCAAGAAACCATTACTTTATATATTTTCATAGTAGATCACAATCTAACCTCTTGTAAAAATACATAACTAAGGTAATATCCTAATTAATAAAATGTTTCATGAATATTACCCATTTATTATACTTATTAAAAAATTAATAATATTAATTGACGATAGAATATTATGATCATTAGGTGTCAATTGATTTTAATATTTTTCCCATGTTTAATAATTATTATTTTGTTACCCATTATTTAATACAGATTTCATTGTTTATATACCATTTAATAATCTATAACATGAGTATTTTATTTAATAAACATGTTATTATTTCATTTAATATTTTTTTTGGTTATGTTATGTGAAATTTGAATTGATAACGTTTTATTTTGGTAATCTTAGCAAATGAAAAAATATACATTAATAATATGTCAAATAATTAATATAATATTTACAAAACCATATGCCAATAATTATATTATCTATATAATATAATAATATTAGTTTTCATGTTTTCTTATTTATATATATTTTATTTTTAATGCATCATTCCTATAGGTGTTTTTATAGACCCAAACATGAACACGCTTCTACTCATTTAGTGAGTATGGTTAAGGAGTATTCCTTTAATACATAACACAATTACGGAGAATAACATGATATTAATTTAATTTTAATATTATGGAGAACCATAATTGAATATGTTTGGAGAAATAAAGAAAAAAAAGAAGAAAAATGCAATATTCATTTCATATAGAGAAGGTAGTCAGCCCACACGCATGATTGAAATTTTTTAAGTTGATAGAAATGAGTAACTAGGAATTATTATTTAATATTGAAAAATATTAGTGAAATAATTATTCTTAGGAAATCATATTATTTTGGTTATAATAAATTAGGAAGTGTAATATTAATAAGAAAAAAATAATATGGAGATAATAATTAAGTTGGATATATGTCTTTTCCTTGGAATTTCAATAGAAATCGATGGTCATAGGCTAACAATTAGAGGTCATGGGATTATGATATATTATAATGTTATCGGGATATTAAAATATAATATGATAAATTATTAATTTTAAAGATAGGATTGTGTTTGAAAGGATGTAAGTGACCCCCTTTTCTCTAAGACGAAAATGACACTTCTAGAAACACCCTTTATATTTTAATAATTCCCTGACACCATTCCAGGTTAAATGTCACAAAAGTATCAAAATAATGTATTTGGGTTTATTTGGGCTGATAAATTCTATGAAAATATTTCAAAATAAGTTTCAAACATGAAAAGTATCATTTACCATTAGAGTTTTATATTTTACTATTTTACTTTTTAATTGGGTAACAAGTTTTTACCTAATGGATTTTTTGTTTTATTAAAAATATAAAATATCCCATATAAATTTTTATGTATATCATCAAACAATATAAAACGTAAATTTAATAAAATTAAAATTATAAATTTTATAAAATTATCATTTAAATTAAAACAAATAATATTTAAAAAACTATTTTAGTAATAAAGTCACCTTTAGACCATTGTGAATTTTTTATTTACACCTGATTGTGAATTTAATGAGTTTAATAATATTTTTTATGTATTTATAAATCATATTATATTAATTAGTTAAACAAATTTAATTTATTGATATAAATTCCTTAATATTAATAAAACAATAATTTTATAATAATTTTTTCACTCTTATATGGAAATTATCATGAATCCTAACAATATATATTGTACACCTGAAATAAATTAAGAAAATTAAAAAATATGAAAATAATTATCTCAAATATAATAGTCATTTTTTCAAATTATCTTAATGTATGTATGTAAATTAATTCATATTTTGGAAAATGTATCTTGTAAAAACTTGTTTTTTAATGTTTATTTTTATGAAAATAGATTTAAGAATAGGATGGAATTGTCAAGGAATTGATTCCAATGAATTTCAAATAATTATCACCAATAAAATATTATTTATATTTAAATAAAATAAATAAAAAAATACATTTTATCATGTTATAATTAATTAATCAAAATAGTCCAAAAATAATGTTCAATAAAACACAATATTAAAGTTTCAAACTGTTTACCATGTGTTTATAAATTCAATATATTATTTTAAATTATTTATTAAACATTAATTTATATATTATTTTATTGGAAATGTTTATAAAAAAACAAAAAAGTCATATAAAAGTTATTGTATTTTCAAATTAATTATTTTCAGTATTCACCTAAAAATAAAATATTTTAGAAAATCCATAAAATATATCATAAGCTATTTTTTCTTTAAAGAGTTAAAAAAATAAAATATAAGTTATGAAATTTAAATAATAATATTTTTAAATTTATTTATTTTTTAAATAAAATATAAAATATAATGAAGAAAGAGTTTATGTAATAATACCTTTCAATATTTACTCATATTATTAATTTTCCTTTTATGTATAACAACTATTAATGGTTTTCCATCATAGTTTTTATTAAAGATTTGTTAATAATTTTATAGTAATATATTTTAATTTTTTTACACTAGATATCATGCGAAATATATGTTATTGAACATTATTTTATTTTTTACAAGATCTAGAATCTTGTGTTTTTATCTTCTCTCTCCCACATAAATACATTTTACCCTTACAATTTTAATTATCATTTTCTTAATGAAGAAAAATATGGATTGATGATAAACTCATGATATGTCTTCTACTAAGACATATCTCTCTTTATCATTGGTAAAAATAAAAAAATATTTACCCCAAAAAAGTTTCTTAGAAATCTTTATGAACATTCCTACCACGACATCATTTTCATAATTTCATTTCCTTTCAAATACTACATTTAAATATGTTGTAATAATGCTCAATCAAGTTATTTTAAATAACCATATTCACTTTAATGATAAATCCTAATAATTATTCTCCAATGATAACATTGTTTCCTCATATAATACATTATTTTAAATTATTTCACACTTGGTTCATCCTAAAACCCACTCTGGTCAACCTAGGAAACTCGAGGTTTTCTTATCCTATAATTCTAAACCTAATACCTCAAAGTAAATTAGATATAAATCCTTAATAATGGTTTATAAAGAGTAGGGGATCATAAAAATCCTAACCCCCATGAGTTTTAAAGAAGGCGTGAAGTCTACGACCCGCTCATCATGCATCTTGATGATGATTGAGTAAATTCTTGACCAACCCTTTTTCTGTTGACTACCCCAAGGTGAATCTATACCAAAGATGCATCCAATTTTAGTAAACTAATATAGATTTATTTCAAGTGAAACCCATATAATCGTGAATTAAAAAATATTTCAAGATATCATTCTATACATAGACTCATATATATTGTTTTCACAAAGGTCCTCTAACCCTAACACCAAAAGTAGCAAAAAATTGAATGAAAATAACTAAAGTAATATTTATGATTACTCAACCCTACTCTGATACCAATTAAAATGATCTAATCTAAACATTACATAACTAGTAAAAAACATCTTTATATAAATTTTACATCACACAAACAATCACATGTCATAAAGGCCAAAAGGATTTGTTACATGGAGATTAGCTAAATAAATATATTAATTTTCAATTCTTGAAATCATTTCCCCTTTATCAAGTTCCTATAGACCCTTTTCTTTATATCTCAAATGATATAAACTTATTTATAACTTGAGGAATGGAAACATAAGAAATAGGTATGCTCAAACACTCATTACGGGAAAAAATATAATAATGTTTCAGATCATAAACATAGATTTCGTGAGAAATAATTTAATATTTTATTGATAGATTAAAAGACTATATATGAGAATCACAAAACATGATAAAATCAATATAACATAATAACTCAATTTTTTATGATGTTTAAATTTTTTGAACTGGATCAAAATACAAACCAAAAACTAAAAATAAGTGAGTATGACATATAGGTATGAAATTCCTTAAAATACATATCAGGAGAAATTTGTATAACATGATAAAAAATTGAAAATTTGGTGTAATAATAATCATAATATTTTTTATCATTTAGAACCTAGAAACGCACAAACTTTTTCACACATATAATTTTGAGGTGAACATAATTCCTTCACACTCACCCATTGAAATCATAAATAATTAATAACTGATTCAAAAAAAAATTTAGAAGAGAATAACACCATCAGACTCAGAATTTTTGAACCTACAGACTTTCTATCCATTCCAATTAAAACATTATGAGTATATATTAATTTTATGACACTCACTCCTTGTGATCCTAGCTACTCTTTAACATATTCACACAACAAATTGTGAGTATAGAATAACGTAATCACACTCACTCATTATGAACCTAACTACTTGATAATGTGTTCACATAATTTTTTGATCTCAGGGAACATAATCCTTCATAAAATTAATTATACTTATATAAATTTCACAATTTTCCCACTATCCATACATTTGTGTAACACATAAAAACGTTAATCATCTCATGAAGAACCCATGAAAAAAGAATGATTTTTTAAAACATTAAAAAACATAAATTAACAAGAACATAAGATGAATCATTGAATGTAAAAAATATAATTTTCTAAATTAAATCATATCATAACAAAATATAAATGTTGATAAAAATATTTCTTTATGAAACATACCTTAAGAAGGATAAATTAAAGTGAAAATAAAAACATTTTCACAGATCCTTTTAAAATATCAATGTAAAAATTACATTCAAAAATAAATTGTTCGGAATATAAATAGAATATGTAATAAACAATTATTATAATGAGTTCCAAATAAAATATCCATTTAAATTCAAAAATATTACAAAATTAAAGAGCTGAAAATAATTTTCAAATTATTTATTTTAATGAAGAATCGTTAATAATGGAACCTCAATGAATACAAATTTTTTCAAAAGGGAAACTGAATGAAAAATGAATTATTTTTATTTTTAAAATATTATTTATTAATACAAACTAAAAAAATAATATTTATATAATTAAATCCTGGAGTGAATGAGAAAAATGTTTTTTATAAAACATTTATGGGAAAACCATTTGAAATTTTTGAAATAAACTTCTTGAAAACCCAAATATTTTAAATGGATGGTGAAACATTTATATTAAAATTAATAAAAATAATCCTATGAGATAAAAAATGTTGGTTCTAATAATTAAAAATAATATTTACGGGAATTAATTATATGGAAATTGAAGAAAAATATATTAAAAGTAATGGGAATTTTTCATAATAAAAATTGGTCTTAATGAAACATTAATATCATCAAGGGGAGGAATTTTGATTGAAACAAGATATACCAATATAGTTAAGAGGAAATAAAATAATATATAATAATAGGATATAATTCATCAATATTCAATTTTTATCGATAATGAAAAGTGATTATGATCCAATGAAAATATTTGAGTCATAAAACCCAATTACAAACCTTATAATATTGATATAAAAAAACCCTTAAAATGTGTAACTTTAAATAAAACATTTAATATCACTATTTATAAGAGTAAAATAATATAAATGAAAATAGGGAGTTATTTACACCATTTAAATAAGAACATGGTTTTTCTCATAAACATTTTATAATGATTCAAATTCTAGATAATGAAACTCTTTCCTTGTTTTATTTCTTTTTAGATAACAATATAATGTTTTTAAAAAAAATTACTTACCTAATCTCATATTTAATAAAAAATTTATAAAAATATTACTCTTTTATAATCCTTACAATAATATTATTATGATGAACATAGTAATATTTGTAACATATTATGCTCATCAGGTGTTGAAACACAAATATTTTTAGGCATGATATGTAATTTGGATATATTTAACAATAATTTAATAAAAACATTTAATATTGATATACCATTTAATATTATTTATCATATAATTTATATTTCTTTAAAATATTCTTATTTCATAACAATTTTGGTTTGGTTATGTTATGTGAAAACTAAATTTCTAAGGGCTTATATCGGTAATTTTAGTGAATAAAATATGATACTTATAAAATGTGAATTATTTATAAGAAAATATTCCAATCATTAATTTATTATTTTATTTTAATAATATTTTGTTTCATGTTTCCATAGACATCCATAATGGTATTTTAAAGCTTCGTTCACGCAGGTGGATAAATTTACCCATGCCTGAACATGATTTTACTAGTTTAGTGAGTATAGATAATGATGTGTTTATTTTGACATAATATTATTATGATATAATAGAAGTTAAATTATTTTTATTTTTATATTTTCTTGAAATATTTTTGGATATTTTTGGATAAATATGAAAAAACTATAAGAAAAACAAAAAAATATTCTTCATTGGGGTGGTAGTGGGGGCACATGCACAATTAACGTTGCATTATTTTTTTAAGTTGGTGAAAATGAAAAAATAATGGTTTTAAAATTAATATAAAAATAAAAAAACATAAAAATATAATAAATATATAAAATTAATTATTTTATTATGGTGATAATATATTTGGTTGAGTAAGATTAATAAGAAAAAATTATGAAAGAGATAATTCATATGTCAGGTGAACAGATTTTTCCTTGGAAGTTCAATTGAAATTGAAGGACTTAAGATAACTATATATGACCATGGTATTATATTTTTTGGATAAGTTTCTGGAAATAGTAAATAAGATGAATTTAAATTAGTAATCATAAGGATAGTTTTGTGTTTCAAATGGTTTACGTGAACCCCTTTTATAATAGAAGAAAATTACACTTTTGGTAATAAACTTTATATTTTAATAATGTTATGAAACTATTACCTGGTAAATGGATGAAAATTTTATAAATAGTGAACTTTGGGAATTATTTGGGTCTTTAAAGATGCATCCATTTCATCCCATAGATTTTTAAACATGTTAAAGGCTATTTTAATATTAATTTTTTCTAATTTACTCGTTTACATTTAAATTAGGTAACTAGTTTTTAACTAATTGAATTTATGTTTAATAAAACACATAGAATTTACAATTTCAGACAAGTTTAGTTTAATTTAAATAAAATTAAATTTTATTTAATATCCTAAATATCATAAATATTATAAAATAAACTATGAATTTAAAATAGCTAATGTGCAAAAAAAACTATTTTAGTAGAAAAATAAAATTTCGACAATTGTTTATTCTCAATATATTCTAGTATTTATTAAAAAATAAATGAGTGTTATTATATTTATTTATTTTTAATATATAATTATATATTAATTAAATTAGTACAATTTAATTGGTTAGTTATAAATTCCTTAGTATTAATAAACCAATAATTTTTAAATAGTTGATTCACCATTATCAAGGTAATTAGAATTAATCATAATAATCTAAATTTAATACCAAAATATGTAATTTTCCATATTAAATAGAATTAGTATTATTATATAAAATGTGGGAATAATTTTTTCAAATTAACATTCTATCTTTATGGAAATTAATCCTAATGTTTGTACATGCATCATATAAACCACATTTAAAAAATGATTATTTTTTTGTTAAAAGATTCATGATATGGATATAATTTTCAATTACATTGATTAATTTGAATTTAAAATAATTTTTATCATTTTAATAGGCCATTTTTATAAAAAAATAAATCAAAAACATTATTTCATCATGTCATAATTAATTAAAAAAACTGTTGAAAAAAGATTTTTCATTAAAATGCAATATAAGTTTTCAAAATACTAGAAAAGGGTTTACAAATTATACATAGTATTTTAAAAATTATTATTATACTTAATAATATATTATTTTAATGGAATTTTTTTGAACATTTAATGTCATATAAATTTTATAGTGTTAGAAAAATCCATATTTTCACTATTCAACTAGAAACCATTTATTTTATTAAAATATACCAAATATATCCTAAGAAATCATTTTTTGAGGAAATGGAAAAAAAAATTAATTTATCAAATATAAATTATCTTTTTTTAATTTTTTTTTTAAAAAAACGATATAATATAATTAAAATTCCACATAATAAAAATAATCATTCCAATATAAAGTAATATGAAATTTTTACCTTATAAAGGTAGTAACTATTAATAGTTTTCCATATTACTGTTTATTTTAGCTTTATTAATAATGTATTCTCAATATTTTTTCATTTTTGGGGTGTTTTGTGAATTATATTTTAAATATATTTCAACATTTTTTACAAAATATATATTGAGTAGTAATATATAGAGTATGAGACCTTACCTTGTGTAAGAGGGAAGATGTACTCAATTTTACATGAGTTGCAAAAGAAGACAACACCCTATGTGAGAAGGTGTAGTTACGATATGTGGTTTGAGATTTAGTATGATACCTCAACCTATGTGATAGGTTGGTAGTATGATACCCCACCTTAATTGAGATGGTGCTGGTTCAAGACGTGGTATGAGATGGGGCATGGAGCCTAACCTTGAGTGAGAGGGTAGTGGTGTGACATTGGATATGTGATTAGGTCATGATAGAAGACCCTACCATGAGTCAAAGGGTAAAGGATAAGATACTATTTTTTTCTTTACTTGAATTATTTTAAATCTGTTTGGGTTATGTATGAGATAAAATATTACAATAATCAATTGGGACATATTTGGTCCAGTGTTATGGTGTCCCGGTTAGCAACTGATGACTTGATGTGATTATATTAATATAGTATGCTTATAATAGATTTATTTTATTGTATATGAAATAATAATATATTATGTTATAAATAATGGAAACCTGATGACACCCTAAAAAATTATATGCTCACACCCTGCACAATCACCCAAATATTGGTTAAGACCTTATATTTTTCTTTTAGGACATAACTTAAATAGAGCATCTTGCAAGACTATTGTATTGGAAGTGGGAGGTGAATATGTTGGAACTTATGTTTTATATTTGATTAACCCCTGTATTTCATTCTATTTATTTCTTCCAGTTGTCTTGTTAGTTGACCATTCATGTGTGTTTTTGTTTCGATCATGCATTTCATTTCAAATATATAATATTTTTTTATTAATAATGATGGTTGTCCTTTAACTGTAAATTTTTATCAAAAATATGTTGTTATGTGATATTTTTTTAATTATCAATTATTTAATGTGGATATAGAGAGGGTATAATCACCCTAATAATTTCAATAGTTGCTCATTTCAAGTTAGAAATCAATTATTTATGGGAAGGCATGCCTGAGGTTTTCTGTAGACCACCACATGGGTGACATTTGAGTGATTTTGGATGAATAATTATAAGTATTAAGTAATCCAGAATTAATTATAAAAACCACTAAAAGTAACCAACTAAACAAAATAATTATGTGACGTAATATAAATATTCTATTATTTTACATCATTTTTATAATTAATAAATCAATTACATAATAATATTAACATTCTAGGAATAAGTAGGTTTGGAGTCTTCAGATACTAGTTAAAAAGTTTAATTATATAAAAATTAGTGTGAACATTTATCCATAATTTATTAATATTATATCTTCTCCTAGATATCGCACAATTACAAAATACACTCATTGAATGGGAAATGGAAAAATATTATTGGCGTGAGCTCAAATTCTTAGTAAGATAATAATAAACATATAAATATTTACCCATATTAATATCATAAGAATACTTGGAAACATAAGTAAGGGTGAAATAATTAACTAAAAGAACATGTAATCATTAAAAATATTCATATTTAAAAATATGAGTGCATGTTATTTAATTATATAACATATATAACATGCCATAAATAATCATTATGACAAGATACATAAACAATGATTCATAGGCATAGGATGGTAACATATCTAATTAGTGTTTTTCCAAAATAATACTAGAAACCCAAAATTTTGGATCATGTATCACCACCTATTTCAAATTTTGGATCAAGCCTAAAACCCTATTTCTCGTATTAGATCAGGTGCCAAAATTATTTCCCATAATAGATTACGGATCATAACATGTCTCCCATTTTTATTTGGCATCACAACTTGTTTCACAATTATCTCATGAGATATAATGATTTAGCCATTTCATTGTAGGTATATATAGGGATCACTAATAACATAATGATTAACCAAACATGTGTATAATAAGAAAACATTTAATCATGACATCATCAAACACATGACTAATAATGGGTTTCATATTACATTTTAAAAGGTATCATATAAAGAACCATGTAAACAAGATCAATCAAACCATAATAAATAATAAATAAAGTAATCTTATAAAATAATTTTAGGGTGGTTAAAAAATTATAACTTCATGGAACAGTTATCCCTTGATATAAGTAGGAAAAATAAATCCAATGTTAAAATATATTTTTTTGAAAGGAAAATATTTTTTGATATTTTGAAATACCTTTTTTGAAAACCCACAATGAAAAAGGAGATAATTTAAAAAAATATGTTAAAAGTACCAAATGAATGTATTATTATCACATAAATTTTTACATATTGATATTTTAATACATGAATGTAAAAAATTAGAGGAATGTCAAAACTTGGACTTGAATCAATGGTCAAATAAAGTAATAGAGGTTCCTTCTTAATAATGTTCTACTCTTAGGTGAGAGAACATTCAAGTAGGAATATTTCAATCAAAATATAAATTTTCACCAAATATATTTAAGATAAAATCATAAAAATGTTGAATAAATTAAAAAATAGAATATTGAATTTGAATGTTTAAAAGAATCCATACAACTCAATGAAAGAGAGTTGACATATGAATTTCCTTGACAAACAACATAGTTCATGAAGAATAAAATATTAGAAACATTTTTTCTTTGCTAAAACGTTAAATCAATTTAATTAATCGATACAATACCATATAATATAGTTATAGATTAGATTTTACCCAAATAATGTCAAATAAGATCAAAAATATTAATTATATCTCAAAAAAGAATAGAGTAAATAAAAACCCTTACAACAAGAAGAGCATTTAAATGAATAACTACTATAAGGGATATATTTTAATTGAAATAGATTTATATGAATAAAATATATTCCATGATATAACATCTCAATTAGGTAGCATATTCGTCACATAAAAAAAATTAGGTGCATATTAAAAAATGTGTCTCAAATAAAGGAATTTTAGAAGAATACCCATAAATCCATCCTAGTTCATTTTGAAATTAATCCAAAAATCATGAACATTTAAATTAATATTAATAATTGAATACCCTAAAACATTAATCATAAATATAACCATTTAAATAACCCATATATAATCATTCCACATATATATACATATATATATATATATTATCCTTTACCTATTTTCCCACAATGATTGTTTATGGTTTATAATAGTTTCATAGGAGCGGTGATAGTATTTGTTCTTCCTACAAATTTAATCATTCAAAAATAATAAATTTTAGTATAATTTATCATTTATAATGATTTTTTATTTCCAAATTTCATTTAATGAGTGATTTGGTCTTTATATTTTATTTCAGAACTGATTACATTCATATTTTAATGTTTTGAACCAACAAAGGGTGTTTTCTCAGTTGATGTATTAATTATTTCTATAAACATTCATGAAATAAATAAATTTCTACATACTTATATCATATTATTCAATTAATTATAATTCATAATAATCCATTATATAATTTTATATAACCATTCAATTTGCTGTTCAAGCTTACTCAAATATGAACATATCCCGATTAGTGGATGATTATGATGTGATTTAATTGAAATATAATTGTAACAGTTAAATAAAATTTGTATTTTTTTAGCCAAAAGGTCCGAGAGACAGGGTAAACCTGCTCCTAAAAAATTATATAAAGAAAAGTGTAAACAATACAAACAACTCAAAGAGTTGGAGCCTTACAAAGCCTTGTAAAAATAGTACTAGCACTATCATCATTTACCAAAGCATTACAATAACATGGAAGCACAAAAGACCAGCTAGAGCTAACCTCCATAATCACCCTTTTGGAGAGCGCATCAACAACCTGGTTAGCCTCTCTGTAGACATGAAAAACCTCAAGACAAGTCTTCTCAGCAAGCTGAAGACATTTTATCCAAGGAGATAACATCCGCCATGGAACATTCCTGGAACAGTGCTTCAGGATCTGCATGGCAACAGAAGAATCCGACTCGAGCCAAATTTTCCGCTATCCATACCGAATAACATGCCTGATTTCTTTTATGATCACCCATTATTCTGCCTCAATTGCATGCCAAATCCCAATGTAGTCAAAGTAGCAACCTTTCACAAAACCACGGGTAGTCTTGAAGACTCCACCACAACCGGCTGGACCCGGTGCACCCGATGCTGCTCCATCAACATTTAACTTCAGCCAATCCGAGATTGGTGGAATCCATCGGATGTATTTCATCACACATGGTCTCCTTTCCATACCACTTACACCAAGAGACTTAAACAAAATTAAATCAGAAATTTCATTATTCATTTCCACAGTTTGTTTTATCGAGGCAAGGCGAACACTTCGATGTATGGCAATAGCAGCTGCCCTGAAAGTGGGCTTGATGTTGTCAAACACCAACATATTTTGAGACCTCTAGATAAAAGAGAACACAGCTGAAGTTGCTGTAGTGAGCAGATTTTTCATTTTCTCACTACCTTCTTCTTTGAGAGCCGAGTTCAGTAAAGAAGCAATTGAGAAAAAAGTGAAACAGAAATGAAAGATCACTTGAAGATATTCCCATAATCGAGCTGCAAAGGGGCATTCAATGAATAAATGTTGTGTAGATTCCTCACTTTTTAAACAGAAGTACTAAACTGAGGCAATTTGAATTCCAATGCACTGAAGGGATACCTAAATTGGCAACCTTTACTTCCATATTCGCCACATTAGCAACATATCATTTGGGAGAATGAAGGGCATTCGAATACCTTTCAGCCATGCAGGTATTCCAGTTTTAGTGCTGCAATGCATTTTGTAGAATTCACGGCTGGAGAATATTCTATTAATCACAGGTTTCAAAACAAGAACATCACTATCAACATATTCATAGTTGGAAATTTCTAGATGAAAATTAATTGGAATGATTGCAGAGACATTAGCATTCCCATTCAATTCAGATATAGAAATATTCCCCCAGTTTGAGGAATGTCAATGGAGTCTTTGACTCGAGAGGATAGCTATGCAGTGTTCCAACAATTCAACTGAGAGTTGACACAGACCAACCATTTCGATTGATTCATAATTTGAGAGTAATCATTCCTAATCGAGTTCCAAACAGAGGACTGCAAGTATACAAAAGTAGAATTACACAGTCTGGGAACAAATCTACTAGCCAGGAATTCAAGAGCTTCATCCCCAGTTAGAAGTTTCCAGATGAATTTCATAAATATAGCATCATTAAAAGTCCTTATATCTTTGACTCCCATCCCTCCCATTTCCACCGACTTTATACAATCCTTCCAAGCCACAGTGACAGTTTTCCTCTGAGTAGTAGAGCCAGTCCAGATGAAATTGTGAATCAATCCATTCAACTCCTTAATCAAAGTTATTCGCCATTTATACAATGAGATAGAGTTCACAAACATAGAGGTGATGACAGAATTTACAAGTCAAACTCTCCCAGCATGAGACATTGTTTTCCCTTTCCAACTAGCCAATTGATTTATAATCTTGAGAGAAATCCTTTCTAGATACCCACGTTTAACTCTACCCCAATATAGAGGCAGTCTAAGGTAATTGAAGGGCAGAGTACCTTTCCTCACACCAAGCCTGCTGGCTATCCTATTTTGTTTTTTTACTTCGAATTCCTTCCCCAAAGACGACAAAATATTTTCCCTAGCTAATCACCTGACCTGAAACTTCCTCATAATAAGTAAAGATATTCATAATACAAGATATGGTTTTTCTATCATCCTTGTCAAATAGTAAGATATCATCAGCATAAAACAAGTGAGAGGGAGCAAACAAGTTACTATTAACCCTCATTATTTGATAAATACTGATGATTACAAGATCATGAAGGCACACACTCAGATAATCCTTAGCCATAGAAAATAGAAGCCCTGATATGGGGTCACCCTGCCTAACACCTCTCGAGCATTGAAAGAATCCCCTAGGTGACCCATCTACAAGAATAGAGAGGCTAGCACTTTTCAAAATTGTGAACACCAACCTAATGAATTTTCCTGAAAAGCCATACATTTGAAGGATTTTAGAAATAAAATCCTAACTTATAGTATCAGAGGCCTTTGAGATGTAAATCTTCAAAGCCATGTTACCATCATTCACATTCCTCCTCATCACATTAACACATTCTGAAGCAGTAAAGAGGCAATTCTAGATATTCCTACCAGGAACAAACCCAAACTGATTTAAGGAAATAAGGGGCTTAGAAATATTCCCTAACCGTACTGAAATAATTTTACTGAACACTTTTGGAATAGTATTTCCAATGGCAATAGTCCGGAATTCCTTAATGTCCACAACATCTTCTTTCTTTGTAATTAGAGCAATGAAGGTGGAATTCATCCCAAACGGCATGTATGAGTGATAGAAAAATTCCTTTACAGCATCATCCAGCTCTTTCTGAATAATATCCCAATAGAACATAATGAATTTGTTAGAAAATCCATCAAGACCAGCTACACTATCCATGTTTAATGAAAAGAGAGAAAAGTGGATCTCTTTCAAAGTGGGGATGTCACTAAGATTTATGTTCTGAATATCATCCACACATGATTAAATACATCTAAGGATTTTGCTCGAGTTAGTATCACCAGATTCACAATACAGCTTCTCAAAATAACCAGTCAAAACATTTGCAATCTTAGTTTCAGAAGTGAATATTTTATCATCAATTCTTACAGTAGTAAGGCTCTTCTTCACCTTTCTATATTTATGGATACAATGAAAAAATCTGGATTTTCTATCCCCCTCTTTCAACCATCTGACACTTGACTGATGCCTAGAAAGATTATCCTTGAGGTCCAATAGATGATCAAGATTTTCAACAGCCTATTTCTCTGCTTGAGATGGAAAGTCCTGATGCATGTTATGTTGTTGGAATTCATCAAGATGAGAGTCAGGCTCTTTAATGTCTTTCTCAAGATTGGATAATAATTTTTTGCTCCACTCATTAACTCTAGATTTTACATTTTCCAGTTTGATGGAAAGAATATGCAAAGCACTACCCTGTGCAACAACATCCCAAGCCTCCCATACATGTTCTCTGCATTCTGGCACAACCAACCAGGCATTGTTAAACTTGAAGGGAAATGGACATGATCTCAGGTTATTGAAACATAACTCCATTAATAAAGGATTGTGGTCAGAATGGATTCTGGGCAGAGTCATTCCAGAAACACCCATACTGTCAATTCCATCATTTATCTGTACAAGGCACCTATAAAGCTTACATGACTGCCTACCATTTAGAGTGTATCTATTCCATGTGAAATCAGCACCTGATATAGGTACCTCAATCAACCTACACTGATCAATACAAGAGAATAAATCTTTTGATGATATTCTGCAAAAAAATGCTCCTTTTTTTTTCATCTGGTCTCAAGACAGTATTGAAATCACCAATAATGATCCGTATCTTTTCCATATCCTCAGAAGTTTCTGACAAGATCTTCCGCAGTACTCTTCTTTTTATATACTGATTAAGAGCATACACAAAGGTTACACAAAAGGAGCTAGAATGAAAGCAGCAAGAGAGTGTAACAGACTGCTGATCACTTTGGAATGAATCAACAATCACACTGTTATGTTTTAAAACCCATAAAGATTCAATCTCATTTTCTAATTGGTTGGCTGTAATGAATGAATAACCTAGAGCCTTCCAGTTGAAATCCATCCAACTAGAAAACTTTAATCTAGGTTCTACAATCCTAATGATCATGGGTTTGTTGGTCAGGATGATATGCTTCAGGGCTCTGACCGTGGGAAAGTTCCCAAGACCCTGGTAGTTCCAATAAAGAAGTTTCATTTATTGGAAGACTGCTTCCTTGTACAGGGTCTAGCATAACCTGTTGTTATGCATTCTTCATGTGTTGATAGTTTCCCCTCAACATGCAAGGTTTCCTCCTGATCATGTCCAAGGTCATGTATAGTTTCTTCATCTGAAATCGATATGAAACTATTACAATCATTCATAGGTAATGTCAAAGTAGCTGGAAATATTCTCCTTGCAGCATTGGATTGGGAGACCTGGGAAAAGGTTCCACCCTCACCACTTTCCAATGATTTTGATCCCTCTAGGTGCGATTCATCTCTTTGAGTATTAACACTTGGCTCCGGGATACCAGTGTTCTCCAAACCAACATGTCCTTGTAGCAGATTTTCATCACCAACTTGCTCACAATCCTTAATAACATTTTGATCCAAATTATCATTGATCCCCTCACTCATCTTCCCTTGCTCTAGAATGCCATTATCATGATTGAGCACCATAGTATGGCCATGCCTAGGATTCCCATCACTACCATCAATTATATTAATTGGAACATTCAAAGGATCACACACGCTAGCTGTATCAGGACAAGCTGTTGTCTCATCCTCCACATTGCATCCTGCTTTAATAGTATCCTTGGATTTATAGGGCCCATTAGCTTTCTTTCTACAGTGTTCATCATCATGCCCTTTCATATAACAGAATGAACATATCTTGTTCCTATTGCATTCAGTAAAAGTATGCCCAAATACATGACAATTGAAGAAAAACGTTGGTTTTCTTTCATATCCTATCTCCAGGTTGATGCTATCATCGCTTTTCATGAAGAAAACCTCCGCCACCAGAGTAGTGGACATGTCCACTTCCACTATAATTCAAGAATAATGCCCAAAGCTGGGATTATCTGTCTGCTTGTCAATCCAAATTGGATTACCTACAGATGATACTATATCCCATAGAATCTGAGGATTCCAGTAAAGACAACACAACCTATGAATACGGATTCACACCTTAGCAAATGTGTTTTTGACAGAATTGGGATCAAAATTTTGATCCGATTCATGAATCCTAAGGAATCCCAGTCGCAAAGGGACAGAGCCCATGCTCCAAGCACGTCTCTTACATTCATCAGTGGGAAAAACAATATGATAAAAACCCCTCCCCATAGCCCTCATTTTCCAATCACTAAAACCCCATATTTCAGCCAATATGTTAGTAAGATCATGAAATTTCTAGGGTCGAACGCCTTTAGGAGTAACAATGCGAGCTATGATTGAAAATTTACTTAATTTCACCCGTTCTTCAACTGCCGCTTGATTCGTAGAGACATGTGTGACTCGCCCTTTCTTGATAATTCTTCTTGAATTATCCGGATCACGCTCCATGAGCGAAAATCCACTAGATTGCTTAACCTCATCCACAAATCTTTTCCCCTAATCGAGGTCATCTTTGGAAATGCTTCTCTCAGATTTCCGCTCCACACTAAGATTGAATAGATCATGGTGACCTATCTGATCTTCATCATTAACCTTAATAACATCTTCCCCCGGGGGATTGATATTGGGATCACCCAGCTACTCTCTAGGGTTTTCGCCGCTCGTTCCGCCTTGAGTTTCCATCATCATATGTATTTTTTTAGTTTTATATGTAAATATTATGAAAATTACTTGAATAATTGCTGGCTAAAAATCTATTTCATAGTATGAAAAATTTTCTTTTCCTCATAGTTTACTTATTTATGGTGGTTAATTTTAAAATAATTGTCTATCATTCATATCATGAAGATTTTAAACATATTATATTACCAAAAAATTATGAATATAATAATCATAATATCATCCCTTCAAACCCATTCTTTGAACTATCCATTAAAGTTGGTATTGAAAATAGTAAGCATCGAATAACGGAGGTTGTAGTCTACACATATGCATGGATGATGACTTCATTTATCAAGTAATGATATGAAGAAGTAATATGGTTTAGTATTAAAGAATAAAAGATAATTTATAAATATAAAAATTATATAATTAATTCCCTTCTTCTACTATGTTGGTTTGGCGGTGAATTAAATCAAACCTGTTTATTCTTGGTGTCGGTAGTCACCACATACATATATTTCTCATTTTTATTTTTATTAATAAAAACGGAGAAGGTGGTTAATTATTATACCATCATCATAATAACATATAATTATAATAATGATACTTATTTTTTAATTATAATAGGTAATAGTGAAATTCTCATAACTAATCAGTATACAAATAGAAATGAGAAAGAAAGATTAGGAACCTGTACCTCACTTCTTTGATTATCTCCTTTGTAAAGGGTGTAATCCTTTGAGGGTTTTCCTTTTGAGAATAAAAAACCACCATTATGTTAGATAATAAATTTGGGTAGAGTTTCGGGTATATTTTTCTCTAAACAAAGGGTTTTTCAGTGTGTTGGGAAGTGAGGAGAGGACAACCCATTTAATTAGTTAAAAGGGATGAAATTTTTGTAAATACCCAAAAAAATAAAATAATGGGAAGTCACTCACAATGAATGAGGCTCAAATATTTTATAAATAATGGTATGGGTGAGGGATAATGTTGATTAATCCTCAACCGTGTTTTTTCACACTTATTTGAACAATTTTTCAATCTCATTACTCCTTGAATTATTACTTTTACCAGTTTAGATTTTTCTATGATAATTAGTTTTTACCTAAGGTAACATATTATTTATTCCAAAAATAAATTGTTCCCTATTATAAATCTATGACATTCCAATTATAAATTATAAATTCATTTTTTAGGATTCCTGTTCAAAAATTGGTATAAATTATTTTTAATATAAGAAATGTATAATGTATAAAAACAATTTTGTTAAAAAAATTTACTTGAGCTCTGAAATATCAAATATTTGGTTTGTAAACAATATTCAATATTGTAAAATATATAAATTATATCACTAAATAAGTATTTTTTTCAAGAAAAATGTTTCATAAATTTCTATGTCATACTTACATACAAATAATGCCCATAAATTTGTAGTATAAATAAAAATTGTATATTTCATTTTTCCCCTAAATATTTTTTAGAAGAATATAAAATATAAATATTATTATAATATTATTATTATAAAACAAAAAAATAATTTCATTTTTTCCTATTATCATTCTTAATTTTATAAATTTTACTTTAAAATAAAATCATAAAATATATTGAAATATTTTTTTATAGGAAAATGACTTTTATTGTAGCAACTATTTCATCCCTATAAATTACTGATTAATATTTAGTTAACTTATTATTAATAAAATTAATATATATTTTTATAATTCAATCATAATAAATATATATACTCAAAATAAAATAATAATTTTTTGAAAATACATTTTCTAAACAAAATGTGAATTGAAAAAATATGACTTTTTCAAAAGTATGAAAAATCGTGATATATGTAGAAATATATTATTACATATTAAAATCAACCAAATCAATTTAAAGATAACCTTTTCTGAACTCTTTATAATACCTAGTCATCATATAATCTCTGGTTTCAATTTTGGGTGGAGGTTTAGCTTGAATGGATCTTATGGTATCTATATGACCACGAAATTATATGATATACGGTTTTTCTCAAGCCAAAATTTCTCAATTTTGTGTGGGTCCAAGTTTGGGTAAAAACTTATAAAATATACCTTCATTATGATCTATAAAAAATGGCCTTCGTATTCAAGAATCTCACTTCTAGATGTCATTTGTTCCAACATTCTTTATCATTTTTTAATATGGTTACTTAATTTTAAACCAACTAATTTAACTACTATGTTTTTATAGAAATATTTAATATCTATAACATATCAATGTTTTTAAACCTTAGTTTGGTATTGTGTTTCAAAAAAACTGGTTAATTTATTATTTATTTAAGGAGAATATATAGTGACTTTTTGTGTCATTACATTCTCTCCCTACTGAAATAAACTGTGTCCTAGTAATTTTAATTATTACCTACTAAAACTTTGTCTAAAAGTATCTATAAGATTAAATAATAGTTAATTTATTATAATGATGTATAAATCATATGTAATCACTTTTTTTAAATTTAATCCAAATATTTTCTTTCTTTATAATCGTTTGAGTTAAATACCTTTCATGGTTTGGTGTGAAGAACACTTTTATTTCTCCTTGAGTTCATAGTCAATGATGTTGGGAAAAATTAACATTAATTATTTTGAGGTATGAAAATCAATTTCTTATTTTAATAATAGATACTCCATACACACCTATCTGTCATTCACCATGGCTCTTCAACTTGCTAGTTCTAGTATAAAATTGAGGTCAAATTGTAAAGTTGATGAAGAATATTATTTCTTATCATAATGGTACATGAGATCCATGTTTAAACCCCTATTGACCCTTTATATAGTAGTTTTATCCATTGAACCAACATGAAACCTATCCAACTTATCCCCCACCTATTTATCCATTCATAATATATAATCATTCATTTCTTCACCTACTTTTTTTACGTCAGTCTCTATGCTCCCCACTCCATGAAGCCATCCCGACTAATGGTCAGTGGAGGATAGACGCCCAACCACATCTTCCTACTTATTTTCATGTTTCTATGTAGGGCCTTATAGTATTCAAATGTTTTGACACATATGTTCTATTATATCCCATTATCTTGGTAATTTGTCATCATTCTTGAACTACTCCCATACCTAAGGTCACTAGATGGCTCCCCCTTTTTCCCTAACCACCATGTTCTGTTGCACTAGTGGTAGAGGTGGGGTGTTGTATTCTATATCCAATATAGGCATGGATATTTCATATTCTATGAAATCATCAGGTCATACACACAAACTAATTGCATTGATGGATGATGATGATAATTATTCAATAATGTCATTTACTATTATGGTGATGTTAAGATCTCTTCATGAAAGCCACTGGTTATTGTCTCTTCTTCTATCCACTTTTCAATAATTAAGAATTTCTGGGTAATCTAACCATGATCAATAAATATAGAGTCTATAATTAAATATTTAATCCATTACTAGAATCGCATAAAATCCATTACTAGAATCTGGTAATATCTGTCACGACCCGCCCTCGGGGTCCGTGCCGTGACTACCCCAGGCCCGCCTTCCATAGGCCAGGGGCTGGCGACTAGCACCAAGGCGTAAATCCCGGTAAAAAGGGAAGGCATTGCCTTTGTAAGTAAACAAACACCACAGAGTAAGCAAGCGGAAAGTAACACTAAGCAAAAACAGAGTACAACTAAAAGTGCGGAAAGTAAAAAGGGGCCGGAAATACAAGCCCAACTGTAAAGTACAACTCGAAAGGGAAAACAGCAACTGAAAAGTAAAGCTGCTACGCCGAGCTGTCCACTGGAAATTCCACCTGAAGGGTGGGTACAGATAGCTCCTCTGCTCCTCGGGTCCCGCCGTCTGCTCCGAGTATGTCCCGCCCAGTGGTCTGCCTCTGGGTACCCGCCTCGTCGTATAGTCCACCTCCAGGTACCGTCCAGTCCTCGAACACTCGGCCTCTGTCAGTACTGGCCGTCGTCTGCAACCAACACAACGAGGTGCGGGCATAGCCCGTGCAGGGGTGAGTATAACGATACTCAGTAGGGACCCCGAGACCCTCAAGGTCTCACTAAAACCAACAAGGATAACCACAAGAATATCACAACAGATAAACTCTACTTAGGTATATGCCCATACATATACCTAAGTTATCAAGTAACCCATCTCAGTCATGAGGAAACACAAGGATCATGAGATCAACGGATAACCACTACCCAGGTATATGCCCATACATATACCTAAGTTATCAAGTAACCCATCTCAATCATGAGAAAAGACAAAGGTCAAAAGTCTCAGCTCAAACCAGGATTTTCATTATCGAAACCGTAACTGCTGAAGAGCTCCGTGTCTAGAGTGTACAGTGGTCCTGTCACGACTCCGAGGCCGCCGCTCACTAACCTAAGACTGCTGAAGTACTCCTCCTGTCGAGTACTGTGGGTCTGCTGCCAACTACCAGGCGCTCCGTCCGCTGAGGGTCTGCTGCCAAATACCGGGCGCTACCCAAATAGCCTACTGAGGTACTCCTCCTGTCGAGTACCGCGGGTCTGCTGCCAGCTACCAGGCGCTCCGTCCGCCGTGGGTCTGCCGCCAAATACCGGGCGCTCCGTCCACTGGGCTAGTCGACTCACTCCAAGTCGAGTCGGTCAAGCAGTCGTCAGGTCTCAGCCGGCTACACGGTCTCCGTACTCTGCACGCTCGTCTCCGGGAGGGTCCGCTCCACGAGCTACTGGTCGATACTCCAAGTATCACAATGTCCCGCGAAGAAGTGTCTCAAAGGACCGTCTCGTCACAGGGATCTCAACGCAACAGACGGCGTGTCGATCAGACGCCCGGTCTGTGAGTTATTAGCCTTTTCGTCCCAGGGGCCCGGTTGGCTTCGAGAGCGAAACCAATCCCGGCCGTATCTCAACTGTACCCCGAACTCCCATAGGGTAAACTCAAAGGGACCGTTACTCAACGTAACCACCAACGCCGCTGACGGTCCGTCAAGCGGACGTCCTGTCTGAAAGATATTAGCTTTCCCGTTCCAGGGGCCCGGTTGGATTTCGGGAGCGATCCAACCCGGCCTCTACTAACTGTATCCAAAACTCGGGCAAAGGATACCAAAAGTTCCGTATCGTAAACAGGAACTCAACGCAACAGATGGTGCGTCGATCGGACGCCCGGTCTGAGAGTTATTGGCATTTTCGTCTCCGGGGCCCGGTTGGTTTTTATGGCAAAACCAACCCGACCGTACTCCACCTGCGTCCAAACCTCGGGCGGAGTATGCCAAAAGATCCGTCTCACTAAAAGGAACACAACGCGACTGACGGTGCGTCAATCGGACGTTCGTAGCTCAAGATATGAGCGTTTCCGCTCCGAAGGCCCGGTTGGTTTCGTGAACGAACCAACCCGGCCGAACTCAAAGTAATCCGAAACCTTGAGTGCGATATACCGAAACGACCGTCTCGATCCAAGGATCGCGTTGCCGCAGACGGTTCGTCATTCGGAGGTCCGAGGCTCATGTTATGGGACAAAAACCAAATCTAGTTCGAAACGGGGGGGTCCGGGACCGGGCCGACCCGGCCCGACCCCCCCCCCCCCCTGGGCGGCGCGGCGAGCCGCGGCGGCTGTCGCCGCGAGGAGGCTGCGCGCGGGGGATTTTTCCCCCGTTTCTTGGATGGCGGCACGGCTTTGCCGCGCCGTTTTTGTAAAACAACGGCCCCCGCATGTGGGGGCCGGCTGGAAACGAACCGGGGGGGCTGCTGCCCCCCCCCCCCTCCTTTAAAGAACTGCCCCCCTCATTAAGAGGGGGGTTTTGATGAACCGGCCGGGGGATTTATTCCCCCGGTTTTATGTCATCCGGCCGGACAGCTGGCCGGCCGGTTTTTACCAACGGGACCGGAAATTCCGGTCCCGCCTTCGACTTCCGACGCCGGCGGCCCGGCCGCCGGTCTTCTCTTCCGCCGCGGCCCGGAACCGGCCGCGGTCTCCTCGTCCCGCCGTGGCCCGGAACCGGCCGCGGTGTTCGTCATCCGGCGCGGTGCGGCGGCACCGCGCCCCTTTTTGCCGTGCTTTGATATTCATTCAACGCGGCGCGACGGCGTCACGTTCTTGTTGTTTCTTCCAAGGTGCGCGCGCGACGGCATCGCGTAAGTTGAACGTACTATTATCCGCGTGGTGCGACGGCACCACGCCACCTTGCTTCCGCCCGCAAGATTAAACAACATGAACGATGGAGGGGGTTCGGCCGTGTTCATGCGGTCCGGCCCCCTCACGTTAAGCAATAACGCATCTTAAAAATTAATCAACATCCCCACGTTAGTTATACGATCCACAAGCAAGAATGAAATTATTAAATATTAAATCAACAACCCCTACCTCGGTATAAGGTTCGAAGATTGTGAACGTTCCGCGGAAGACGACGTCGCGGAGGTCGGGCGTCGCGGTCGTCGTTCGTCAAATTCGACGACGAAGAGGCGCGTCCGAAGAGGCACGTCGTTGGCGAATCCTTGTACGCCGACGAAGGTTGTCCGAGGAAGGTGCGGTGTTCTCTCTCGTTGACACCGAAGACGAAGAAGAGCGGAGCGGCGTTCTTCGTCGGAACTTGAGCGTTCTACGTCAATTCTTGAGGAAAGTCAAATAAAAAGGAAACAACGAACTCAAGAATCCCTACCTCGATAGTCACACGTTGACGGAGTCGTGGAATATCGGTGTCGATTCCTTTGACGTCGGAGGAAGAGTCGTTGTCGATGCCGTTCGTCGCGGAAAAGATGATGCGGAAGAAGAACGTCACGTCGCGGATATGGCGTCGCGGAAAGACCGTTTTCTTCGGCGAAGAAGTTCTTCGTTGAAGAACGGCGTTCTTCGTCAAGTTGAAGAAGAAGAAGAAAAGCTTCCAAAGCTCTCAAGAAATCCTCCCAAGGTGGTAAAAGAATCCCCTAGAATAATATAAGCTTTAACTTATATTATTACATAACTTAACCACAAGAATTTCAAAGGTTTGAAATTCAAAAAGGGTTTAACTCCCTTAATTAATTAAGTAACTTAAGCCATTAAAAGAGGCGTTAAAGGAGTTGGGAGGATTTGAAAGGTTTAGGGGTTCGTGTGGGCCCCACCACACTTAATCCTCCCAAGGGAGGTTAAGTGGGTGTGGTTCCCACTTCCAACCTCCTTTGGTAGGTTTTTAACAAGTTATAATAAAATTTGTTCTAAACAAATTTTATTTAACTCAAACTAAAAACCCCTAAAATTAACTTTCAACCCGCAACAAACGCAACTCCCGAAAAGGTCTCTTTAAGCGAATATCGGCGCTGCGAGTTCATCAGTGCCCTCAGATTTCAATTTCGAGCACCGTATCAAAAGTTAGAAATACCCGCTCGTTCGTTCACTGAATGTACCCGAGCCAAACTTCAGGAATTAATTCCGGGCACTCCGGGCCTCGGAATCAGGTGCCGTCTGAAACCGCGCTCTTGTAAAATTCTAAAGAAAATTAAGAAAAAATTTCCCTTGAATTTTACGGGTCTTTACATTACTCCCACCTCAGGACTTTACATCCCCATAAAGATACATCAAAAACTAGGGAAACAAAGAGGGTACTGAGCACGCATCTGAGCCTCCCGCTCCCATGTGCTCGCCTGGAGATTCCCGTGCCGCCATCTGATGCGCACATGAGGAATCGTTCGCCCACGCAGGACCCGCTCCTGTCGATCCTCTATCTCCACCGGGACCTCCGTAAAAGTCGCCCCATCGTCAACGTCAAGCTCCCCATGATCAAAGACGTGCGTCGGGTCGTGCACGTATCTCCTCAGCTGAGACACGTGGAAGACGTCGTGCACCCGGTGTATCTGAGGTGGTAGAGCCAGGCGATAAGCCACCTCACCTACCCTGCTGAGGACCTGGAAGGGTCCGATGAAGCGCGGAGATAACTTGTCGCCTCTGCCAAATCTCCGAATACCACGTCGAGGTGCGACCTGCAAAAAGACGTGGTCACCATCCTCGAACTCTAGTGGCCTCCGCCTCCTGTCAGCGTATGACTTCTGCCGGCTCTGTGCTGTCCTCATCCGCTCCTGGATGACATGGACCTCCTCTGACGTGGCCCGGACCATCTCTGGTCCCACAAGAGCTGCAAGATTTCTTCTTTGCCAATAATAGAAACCTGGTCTCATCCCCTGGATGAACCACATTCTTTGCCTAAAACAGTCAATCCTAACATTGATGATACTAATCCATACCAAGGATGACGTCGTAAGGCCTCGACGCTACTACTAAGAGATCCAACCGTTACTCTCGCCTCCAAGGGTTGAGTCACACTGTCGGCATTAGTGTGTGGTAACTGGTCTCCTCCATTAGATGTCTCACAAGTGAGGGTCAAGTCAACAGTCAACTGGAACCTCTTAGTAACATCACAAAAGAGGAAAGGAATGAAAACATCACAAAGGATGCGTGTTTTATTATTGCAGCTCATAATACAAGACGCTACACAAAAGCAACATCAACATGGAACTAGAAGTACATAAGACGTATCCACTAGTTCCTCCCCTGTCCACCTGCTCCCAGAGCTCCATGATCGTAAGCTTCAGCTGCCTGAAGTTGTGCTCTCGCATGTTCACCTATTCCCTGTGGTCGGGGTGGACCTCCTGGTGGTGGTGGTGGCAGAGCCTCAAAGCGTCGTCCACCACCTGCTGCTCGGCCAGCTCCTCTGCCTCGTCCGCCTCCTCCCTGCGGACCGCCACGGTCGAACCTCTGCCTCTGCCTAGGTGGTTCCTCAACCGTCTGCTGCTCCTCCGCATGGCGGGTCGGGCAGTCACGAGCCATGTGGCCTTTCCCGCCGCATGCAAAGCACTGTCTTCCACTCAAAAGACTGACTCCGCGCTGTGTGCCCTGCACTGCTGAGCCAGTGCCCTGAGGTCGTCTGCCTGAAGGTATGGTCTGTCTGGACCCCTGAGTCATCTGTCGGCTACCTGCTACCGAAGACTCCGCTACGTGCCGCCCTGCGGTGGGTCGCTGCGCTGGTGAAGACTCAGCAAGGAAGCTCTCAATCAGAAGGGCCCGTTCCAGTACTCCTGTCTGAGTCGGTAAGCTGAGGGAGATCAGCGATGCCCTGATCTCGTGTCTCAAACCCTGCTCGAAGGTCCGGGCCCAGAAGAATGGGTCCTGTACCATGTCGGTCGAGTAGCGCGAGAGATCGGTAAATCTCGCCGAGTACTGAGCGACCGTCATGCTGCCCTGCCGCAGCTGCAGAAGCTCCTGGATACGCACCGCACGAAGGGTGGCTAGGACGAACTCCGAGCAGAAGAGGCTCTCAAAGTCCGTCCAAAGTAGAGATGCCTCATCGTGCACCTGGAGCATCATGCTCCACCATCGTCATGCTGCTGTGTGTAGTAGGCTCGCAGCGAGGATCACCATGAGGTCTGCTGGTGTCCTCACTAGCCTAAACACTCGTACCACTGCCTCCAGCCAGTCCTCTGCAGCCTGGGGATCCGTCTCCCCGTGAAACCTGGGCGGTCGCTGGCGCTGAAACTCATGCAGTGCGCTGAGGCGACGTGCATCGTCAGCGGCTGCTGCTGGAAGCATCGGGGGCTCGGCGGATAGAGCTATCGCCGGTGCCACTGCTGACAAAGAGCCCTGCACCGAGGCCTCGTCGCTCGGTGGGCTGTCGTCACGTTCGATTCTCGGAACCCTAGCTGGCTGCCGTCGTGGGGCCATCCTGAAAGAAACAACGTAACACGATCAAACGATTATACCTGGTGAGCTGACCTGGTTTGAGCTGTTTTAAGGGGAAAAACCTTTGAAAACACACACGCAATCAGTGTTTTCGTGCACAAAGTCGGAAATCAGTTGTCAGGGTCCTGGTGTATGGATACGTCAGCCGCCCGCACCAACACTGGACTCCCTGAACTGAAAACCACACTCGGTACTCTCAACACTATTGCTTCACAGAAAGAAACATCAGAGTTATAAGTTCTGCGGTAGAACCGAACTCCTCTGATACCAATTTGTCACGACCCTCCCTCGGGGTCCGTGCCGTGACTACCCCAGGCCCGCCTTCCATAGGCCAGGGGCTGGCGACTAGCACCAAGGCGTAAATCCCGGTAAAAAGGGAAGGCATTGCCTTTGTAAGTAAACAAACACCACAGAGTAAGCAAGCGGAAAGTAACACTAAGCAAAAACAGAGTACAACTAAAAGTGCGGAAAGTAAAAAGGGGCCGGAAATACAAGCTCAACTGTAAAGTACAACTCGAAAGGGAAAACAGCAACTGAAAAGTAAAGCTGCTACGCCGAGCTGTCCACTGGAAATTCCACCTGAAGGGTGGGTACAGATAGCTCCTCTGCTCCTCGGGTCCCGCCGTCTGCTCCGAGTATGTCCCGCCCAGTGGTCTGCCTCTGGGTACCGCCTCGTCGTATAGTCCACCTCCAGGTACCGTCCAGTCCTCGAACACTCGGCCTCTATCAGTATTGGCCGTCGTCTGCAACCAACACAACGAGGTGCAGGCATAGCCCGTGCAGGGGTGAGTATAACGATACTCAGTAGGGACCCCGAGACCCTCAAGGTCTCACTAAAACCAACAAGGATAACCACAAGAAGATCACAACAGATAAACTCTACTTAGGTATATGCCCATACATATACCTAAGTTATCAAGTAACCCATCTCAGTCATCAGGAAACACAAGGATCATGAGATCAACGGATAACCACTACCCAGGTATATGCCCATACATATACCTAAGTTATCAAGTAACCCATCTCAATCATGAGAAAACACAAAGGTCAAAAGTCTCAGCTCAAACCAGGATTTTCATTATCGAAACCGTAACTGCTGAAGAGCTCCGTCTCTAGAGTGTACAGTGGTCCTGTCACGACTCCGAGGCCGCCGCTCACTAACCTAAGACTGCTGAAGTACTCCTCCTGTCGAGTACTGCGGGTCTGCTGCCAACTACCAGGCGCTCCGTCCGCTGAGGGTCTGCTTCCAAATACCGGGTGCTACCCAGATAGCCTACTGAGGTACTCCTCCTGTCGAGTACCGCGGGTCTGCTGCCAACTACCAGGCGCCCCGTCCGCCGTGGGTCTGCCGCCAAATACCGGGCGCTCCGTCCACTGGGCTAGTCGACTCACTCCAAGTCGAGTCGGTCAAGCAGTCGTCAGGTCTCAGCCGGCTACACGGTCTCCGTACTCTGCACGCTCGTCTCCAGGAGGGTCCGCTCCACGAGCTACTGGTCGATACTCCAAGTATCACAAAGTCCCGCGAAGAAGTGTCTCAAAGGACCGTCTCGTCACAGGGGTCTCAACGCAACAGACGGCGCGTCGATCAGACACCCGGTCTGTGAGTTATTAGCCTTTTCGTCCCAGGGGCCCGGTTGGCTTCGAGAGCGAAACCAATCCCGGCCGTATCTCAACTGTACCCCGAACTCCCATAGGGTAAACTCAAAGGGACCGTTACTCAACGTAACCACCAACGCCGCTGACGGTCCGTCAAGCGGACGTCCTGTCTGAAAGATATTAGCTTTCCCGTTCCAGGGGCCCGGTTGGATTTCGGGAGCTATCCAACCCGGCCTCTACTAACTGTATCCAAAACTCGGGCGAAGGATACCAAAAGTTCCGTATCGTAAACAGGAACTCAACGCAACAGACGGTGCGTCGATCGGACGCCCGGTCTGAGAGTTATTGGCATTTTCGTCTCCGGGGCCCGGTTGGTTTTTATGGCAAAACCAACCCGACCGTACTCCACCTGCGTCCAAACCTCGGGCGGAGTATGCCAAAAGATCCGTCTCACTAAAAGGAACACAACGCGACTGACGGTGCGTCAATCGGACGTTCGTAGCTCAAGATATGAGCGTTTCCGCTCCGAAGGCCCGGTTGGTTTCGTGAACGAACCAACCCGGCCGAACTCAAAGTAATCCGAAACCTTGAGTGCGATATACCGAAACGACCGTCTCGATCCAAGGATCGCGTTGCCGCAGACGGTTCGTCATTCGGAGGTCCGAGGCTCAAGTTATGGGCCAAAAACCAAATCTAGTTCGAAATGGGGGGGTCTGGGTCCGGGCCGACCCGGCCCGACCCCCCCCCCCCCCTGGGCGGCGCGGTGGCCGGCGGCGGCGGCCGGCGGCGGCGAGCGGCGGCGGCGCGGCGGCCGGCGGCGGCCGTCGCCGCGAGGAGGCTGCGCGCGGGGGATTTTTCCCCCGTTTCTTGGATGGCGGCGCGGCTTTGCCGCGCCGTTTTTGTAAAACAACGGCCCCCGCATGTGGGGGCCGGCTGGAAACGAACCGGGGGGGCTGCTGCCCCCCCCCCCTCTTTTAAAGAACCGCCCCCTCATTAAGAGGGGGGTTTTGTTGAACCGGCCGGGGGATTTATTCCCCCGGTTTTATGTCATCCGGCCGGCCAGCTGGCCGGCCGGTTTTTACCAACGGGACCGGAAATTCCGGTCCCGCCTTCGACTTCCGACGCCGGCGGCCCGGCCGCCGGTCTTCTCTTCTGCCGCGGCCCGGAACCGGCCGCGGTCTCCTCGTCCCGCCGCGGCCCGGAACCGGCCGCAGTGTTCGTCGTCCAGCGCGGTGCGATGGCACCGCGCCCCTTTTTGCCGTGCTTTGATATTCATTCAACGCGGCGCGACGACGTCGCGTTCTTGTTGTTTCTTCCAAGGTGCGCGCGCGACGGCATCGCGTAAGTTGAACGTACAATTATCCGCGTGGTGCGACGGCACCACGCCACCTTGCTTCCGCCCGCAAGATTAAACAACATGAACGATGGAGGGGGTTCGGCCGTGTTCATGCGGTCCGACCCCCTCACGTTAAGCAATAACGCATCTTAAAAATTAATCAACATCCCCACGTTAGTTATACGATCCACGACCAAGAATGAAATAATTAAATATTAAATCAACAACCCCTACCTCGGTATAAGGTTCGAAGATTGTGAACGTTCCGCGGAAGACGACGTCGCGGAGGTCGGGCGTCGCGGTCGTCGTTCGTCAAATTCGACGACGAAGAGGCGCGTCCGAAGAGGCACGTCGTTGGCGAATCCTTGTACGCCGACGAAGGTTGTCCGAGGAAGGTGCGGTGTTCTCTCTCGTTGACACCGAAGACGAAGAAGAGCGGAGCGGCGTTCTTCGTCGGAACTTGAGCGTTCTACGTCAAGTCTTGAGGAAAGTCAAATAAAAAGGAAACAACGAACTCAAGAACCCCTACCTCGATAGTCACACGTTGACGGAGTCGTGGAATATCGGTGTCGATTCCTTTGACGTCGGAGGAAGAGTCGTTGTCGATGGCGTTCGTCGCGGAAAAGATGATGCGGAAGAAGAACGTCACGTCGCGGATATGGCGTCGCGGAAAGACCGTGTTCTTCGGCGAAGAAGTTCTTCGTTGAAGAACGACGTTCTTTGTCAAGTTGAAGAAGAAGAAGAAAAGCTTCCAAAGCTCTCAAGAAATCCTCCCAAGGTGGTAAAAGAATCCCCTAGAATAATATAAGCTTTAACTTATATTATTACATAACTTAACCACAAGAATTTCAAAGGTTTGAAATTCACAAAGGGTTTAACTCCCTTAATTAATTAAGTAACTTAAGCCATTAAAAGAGGCGTTAAAGGAGTTGGGAGGATTTGAAAGGTTTAGGGGTTCGTGTGGGCCCCACCACACTTAATCCTCCCAAGGGAGGTTAAGTGGGTGTGGGTCCCACTTCCAACCTCCTTTGGTAGGTTTTTAACAAGTTATAATAAAATATGTTCTAAACAAATTTTATTTAACTCAAACTAAAAACCCCTAAAATTAACTTTCAACCCGCAAAAAACGCAACTCCCGAAAAGGTCTCTTTAAGCGAATATCGGCGCTGCGAGTTCATCGGTGCCCTCAGATTTCAATTCCGAGCACCGTATCAAAAGTTAGAAATACCCGCTCGTTCGTTCACTGAACGTACCCGAGCCAAACTTCAGGAATTAATTCTGGGCACTCCGGGCCTCGGAATCAGGTGCCGTCTGAAACCGCGCTCTTGTAAAATTCTAAAGAAAATTAAGAAAAAATTTCCCTTGAATTTTACGGGTCTTTACAATATCCATTTAAATAACCAATTATAAGATTTATATTCACATAATCTTGGATTTCATAAATTAACCATCATACAACTACATATTTTATTTGATAATAAAAAAATTGATATACATTTATGGAGAAATCTATGAAACTTAGAGTGGCTAAATTAAGGATCCAATATTTACAATTTGTAATTATTGGATTTAGTTTTCACAATAAATATCATCAACGGTCTTCGAGTAGGCTAAACATTGTTCCCATTATCTTGGTGATTGTCTATGCCTATACTTCCTATCATCCCTTGGATTATAACACAAACATGGATAATATCTATGTTTTTCACACATATGGAATTAGACTATTAATGGTGTTTTTAGATGAATTCTTCTACTCCCATCATTCTAGTCAATGATTTCATATTCCTAAGAAAGTTTGATGCTTTATAACCCACTCTTCTACAAGTAAAGAATTTCCAATTCCCTTGAGTCAATTCCATTAGTGATTCTACAATTTTTTTTGACATATAAGAGGTTGAATGCTCTTTATTTGATTATCTACATTTATGAAATTATCATGATAATTTATCCATATCATCTTTGGTGAACTCGTGATTTTTACGATGGAAATATTGTAAATAATATTTCATGATATTTGGTTTAGAATAATCACCACATTTCGTGAACTATATCTCATTCTAATGGATTATTCATTGATATAGTCATCGCATTTTTTCTTTGTTCCCATTTTTATGTTGGTTTCTTGTTGTTCCAACCATCTTTAAATCCAAAATGTTTAAAAAAATATTAGAGAAAATTTAGCATTGTAATGACCCACCAATTCTCATTGGCTTGAGAGTACAACGAGTCATTACTAGGCCTTAAGAGACATTTCCAATAATGCAAAAGGCTCGCAATAAATGCCGAAGGGTTTCAAATACAAGTTGGGGGGCGATTTACCCTTTAAGAAATAACTGGAAAACCAACAAAGCATAACCAAACATTCCCTATTTTATGCATGAACAAATGAATGAAAACTAGACAACATCATTTATGTAAAACAACATCAAGTACACAACAGCGGAAGACCAAACCAAGCATTAATGTAAACAACAGATGAACAACTCAAGACTCTCAAAAGACACCACGACTTCGTGCTCCACAAGCTCCAAGCTCCACAACCTCTCTCAGGAATCACCACATGCCACTAGTAATAAGATGCTTTACCTTTACATATATCATGGAACACGACATCTAACAAAGCACCAAAGTGCCAACGCATGGGTGAGTATAAAACTCAGTAGGATTCCCCAAAGAATTACCTTCTCACGCTACTAGGGTAGAAGAGTTAGCAACATTTATATAAAAATTTTATATAAAACATTTTCTCAAAAGAACAATATAACTAAATATAAAAAAGTTTCCCAAAACCACTTATAACCAAAAGCATTAAAATACAAAAGAACCCAATTTTCCAACAAGTTATTTTTTCCAAAAAAAATAACTAAATAAACTTTAGAACCATTTTAAAAACATCCCATTTTGTCATATCCAACCATTTACCAACTTGTGAAACCAACCATGCAAGCTTCGTTATGACAGTTCCATACTCATTAGCGGTTTCTCATCGATCTACCAAGCCGTCACTAGGTAATTGTTTCCCATGTTCCATTACACCTTTAGCACCGAGCACAAGGTCATATTTCAACCAAGCCTCAAACATACATCATGAACACACACCACATATTCCCATAAATCATGCCAAAACACTCTTTCCTTAAAAACAACTTTTTATTAAAAACCATTTCCATCAAAACCATTCTAATGCCTAACCATTTCAATTCAAAACCATTTCAATGAAACTCCCATTTTATTGAAAACCAATTCCATCAAAGTAATTTAAATCTCAAACCATTTCAATAAAACGCCATTTTTAATGAAAACCCATTTTTCATAAAACCATTTAAAATTTCATCAAATTCATTATTTAAAATCAACATTTTAAATTCAAGAAGCCAAATCACATGCACAACAATTCACCAAGATTTTACAATTTCACTAAATCCATAACTCATCACTAAATAAGATTTATTATATTCTTTTCACAATAAATTCAATTCAAATAACCCAATTTGAATCTAATACAATAAATTCTAACAAGAGGAGTTGAGATCGAAGCCTCCTACCTTTACGGTTTTAACGAAAACCATAAAGAAAAAAGAATGCATAAGAAAAACGAGTTGCTTCTTCAAAAACATGCCTTAGATCTCTTCTCCTATCAATACCAAGACCAAATATCATCATATTTGGAATCAAAAGACATATATCCACCCATAATGGGCATATATCTAATAAAACAAGAGAAGAAATGAAGTAGATCTATGTAGATCTATGAAACCGAACAATAACGATGAAGAACGATCACATACCTCAAGAATCCGGCTTCGATTCGCCAAGAGAAGCCTTCAGATCACCACTAGAATGATGGGAGAACCCTATTTGACCTTAAGAGAAGAAAAATCCCGAGTTAGGGATGCTTAAGAGGAAAAAAGATCCACTTAGAGGAAAAAATTAGTGAGATAAACCTTTATAGGATCTCTTTTAAGTGGTTGCATAGTTTTCTTGCATAGTTAGAAAAACTGTGTGCTAACCATGTGTTAGCCACTGCCTTGGAAGACCATCCACACATGGTTTGACCGCATGGTTAGACAAACTGTGCGCTTCCCATGTAGAAGCTATTGCCTCAAAGACCAACTATGCACGGTTTTGCAGCACGGTTTACAAAAACTATGCACCGTCCGTGCGACATACCCTTTGCCTCAAAACATCATTCAATGTTCTCCTAATTCTCCCATTCATAACCCTTCATTTTAGAACCATGAAAAGCATCATGTAAGGGTTACATACCAGAAACCAAGGGTACTACATTCTCCCCACCACTGGTCTTTCCGTCCTCTGAAGGTAGAAGACCCTCACCCAACTGAAACAGTTCTGGCCACTAATCTTTCATTTCCTTTTCTCTTTCCCAAGTCTCTTCCTGAATCTGACCATGCTGCCATAAAACCCACACTAGAATGATACTTTTCGAATGAAATACTTTCTCTTTCCTATCCATAATTGGTTTTGGGGTATGTATCAACGAATCATCCGACTCTAGGTCAATGTGATCCCACCTCATCACATGGTTAGGATTAGGCTAATACTTTTTCAACTGAGAGACATGGAACACATTATGCACCGAACTAAACCGTGGTGGAAATTCCAATCGATATTCCACCTCTCCAACCAATTATAGTATCTCAAAAGGGCCAATTTATCACGGGGATAACATTCCATTCATCCCAAAATGACGATGTCTAAGCTTTGGAGAGATCCTCTAGAAGACATGATCACCCAAAATGAACAAAAACTGTCTTCGACAGTGAGGTTCATATGTTTTATGACGAATCTGAGCTATCTCCATCCCTTTTCTAATCAACTGGATCTTCTCAGTTGTTTCATGGACAAGGCTTGGCCGGACTATTGAAATTTACCCAGTTTCCACCCATCATAGTTGAGAACAACAAGGACGCCCATACAATGCTTCAAACGGAGCCATGAGTATCGAGGCTTGACATATTTTATTTCATAACAAAACCACTAAGGGTATATGATCCTCCCACGAGCCACCAAAATCCATTACACAAGCCCACAACATATCTTCCAATTTTTTTATCGTCTCCTCGAATTGACCATACGTCTGATGATGATACGTGGTGTTCATAGTCAACTGTGTTCGGAGGGCTTGGTGTAATGATTTATAGAAATGAGATGTGAACCTCGGATCTCTATCTAAGACTATATACACTGGTATCCCATTACTTTCTACCACTTCTCAGATATATATTTTTGAAATATCTTCCACCATATGAGTTTCATGAATATGGATGAAATGGGCCGACTTAGTTGGACGATCCACTATCACCCAAATGGCATCGTGTTTCCGGACCGTCCAAGGAAGATGTGTAACAAAATTAATTGTTATCTGCTCTTATTTCTATACTGCGATAGGTAACGATTGAAACATACAAGCTGGACATTGATGTTCTTATTTAACCTACTGACAAGTTAAGCACCGTGAGACAAACTCAACCACCTTCCTTTTCATGTCGCTCCACCAAAACAATAACTTCAATGCCTTATACATCTTCTGTGTACCTGGATGTACAGGCCATCTTGAATGGTGGTAATCATGAAGGAGTTGTTCCTGACAAACAATAGGTACAATCATCTTATCTCTAAAACACAAAAATGAACCCCCATCAAGCTTCCAGCCCTCAATGTTCTCCCCACCATTGAGTTTTGAACTTACATCCAAACATTCTACATCAGATGTTTGTGCTTCTTTGATCATTTCTACTCGATCAGGAACATGCATAGCTGAAAAAAAAAACTACAACATCACCTCAATTTTCACATTCCAAATTAATGTCTACTAAGATTGACATCGACTGCCATTCATCTAATGCTTCTTTCCCTAACTAAGCATATGACTTTCTACTCAATGCATATGCCACCGAATTTCCTTTCCCTGGTGTGTACATCAAGTCAAAGTCAAATATTTGCAGATACTCTATCCATCTATTTTACCTCATATTTGAATCTCACTAAGAGAAAATTTGTTTCAATATTCGGTGATCCATAAACACAGTAAATTTCTCACCAAAGAGATAATGTCTCCTTGTTTTCAAATCATGGACAACTACAGCTAACTCCAAATCATGTGTTGGGTAATTCTTCTCATGCACCCTCAACTACCTTGATCCATAAGAAAACATGTGATCTATTTTCATGATAACACAACCCAACCATGATGCTAAAGCATCACAGTACACCACATACCCCTGTCCTGATTCTAGAAAATCATGATAGGTGCCGATTTAATCTGAACACTCAGTTCCTAGAAGGACTTCTGACATTATTCTATCCATTGGAATGGAGTATAATTTTTTATCAGAGCAATCATTGGTGAAGCTAGTCATGATAAATGACGCACAAAGCATCAGTAGTAACCATCTATACGAAGAAAAATTTGTATCTCTAACACTTTCTTCAGTGGTTTCCAATAGATAGTAGCTTCTATATTTTTAGGATCGATAGAAACGCCCTTCTCAAAAATGACATGGCCCAGGAAACATACTTTCTGTATCCAAAAATCACACTTTGATAATTTGGCATACAAACGATGATATCTCAAGATTTTTAACACTGATTATAGTTTCACCTATTGCTCAACCCTTATCATTGAATACACCAAGATATCGTCGACAAACACCACAACAAAAGAATCCATATATCACTGAAATATCCAATTCATCAAATCCATGAAGACCATTGGTTCATTCGTTAGACTAAAAGGCATGACTATATATTAGTAGTGTTTATAGCTGCTTATGAAAGTAGTCTTTTGAATATCCTCCTTTTGAACTCACAATTGGTGATATGCTAATCACAAGTCAATCATGGAGAACCATTGATCTCCCCTTAACTGATCAAATAGATCATCAATCTGTGGAAGTGGATATCTATCATTTATAGTAACTTGGTTAAGATTACGATAATCAACACAAAACCAAAGAGTTCCATATGCCTTCATCTCAAACAACACCAATGCTGTACAAGGAGAAGTACTTGTTAGAATGAAACCCCTTGCTTTCCAGATCCTCTAACTGCACTTTTAATTCACATAACTCTCTTGGTGCCATCCTATAAGAAGAAAGGGAAATAGGACAGGTCCCCAGAAGGAAATCAATTCTGAACTCCACCTCCCATAGAGGTGGTAACCCTGAGATGTTATTGGGAAAGACATCTGGAAATTCATCCCCAATAGCTGGAAAACTATTTTCCTCAATCTCATCCATTGATTCCAAAGTCAAAACTACCAGTTAGTAAGAGATCGTTCCCGCCATTGGTGCCAACAAGCTCTTTGCACCTTTCATTACCATCCTCTCTTCTCTGAAGAGATGGTTGATGGCGTCCTTAGTTGTGAAACTAACCGTTCTCCTATAACAATCGATTGGAGCATTAAACATTTTCAACCAATCCATACCAAAGATTACATCATAGACATCCATGTCCAACATCGAGAAGTCCCAATTTATCTCATCTCCATCAACAGTTATAGCATATTCTCTACACACAAAGTCATGAAATTCTCTTTCAACAACAATAGTTTTCAGTTTCAAAACAGAAGGCACCATTTCCAATTTTAAACATAGAAATTCAACAGCGCAAGAAGAAATGAAGGAATGTGATGCACCAGTATCAAAGAGAACTTGTACAAGGGTAGAATTCAAAAGAACCATAACTCTCACCATAGATTGTCCAGCCTGATCATCGACAATCATCTACTCTGCTCCATAAAATTGCATCGTCACTGCACTGTTCTCCTTATTGCCTTGCTGATATTGTCCTAGTTGAGGAGTCGTGGTATTTCAATAATCTCAATGTCTAGCTTTGTTATGTTGATGAGATTGATTCTTCTGTCCACATCCTATCAAATCATATGATGCTTGCGACACCTGAGGAGGGTCATGTGCACCTGACCTCGAAGCATTCCTACAATAGCATTGTTGATGCCCCATCTGCTTGAAATTGTAACATTCTCTAGGTTGTTCCACAGACTCTCACTTTATGTGGTGAATGGAACCACATTGAAAGCAACATGCTTTGCTCTAGGTTTGTGGAGGAAGGGTCACTGATCCCACCATCTCGTTCTGATTTGCACTCGTGCTGTGGAAATAGGTATCCATTTTCCTCTTGTTCCCAGTAGTTGAGTTCCCACTGTTTCCCATAGGTATCATCATTCCTCCTCCTATCGATCCTGAGATATCACGTTCAGCAATAGTCACTCTGTTCACCATCTCTGTATAATCCATAATATAGAGCACCCCAATCTTTGATCGAATCTATTTCCTTAGCTCCGATTCGATGAAGTGTTCTTTCAACGACACACTTGTCACTACCTCTGATGAGAAATGGACTAAATTCATGAACATAGCCGCATACTCTGTAACATAGAGACTCTCTTGTTTCAGGCTAAATAATTCCGTCATTTTTTGGATCTTAAACGTCTGAGGATTGAATTGTTTGTTGAACAATTCTTCAAAATCCTCCCAGGTAAGGCCTTCATACAATTTAGCCAGCACCTCGAAATCCCACCACTGACATGCAAGATCCTCGAGAATATACATCACCAAATTTACGTTCAACTATACTGGTGTGTTGATGAAATCGATGATATGATTCATCCTACTTAGCCACACCTTCACATTCTTGGGTTTAGCATCACCCCAAAAGTTTGGTGGATTCTGGTTCATGAACTAGATGGTATGATCCACTTTCCTTGGTTCATTCCTCCAGTTCTCTATATCCACCGCTTGAAAATATTAGACAATACTTTGAACCAGCTCTTGGTTCACCTTTGGTTCAGGTGCAACCACATTCTCCGTAGATTTTTGGGTTTGTTCTGACGACACCTACCGGGTGCCATTTTCTAAACCAACAACAACCTCTGTGAATCTCACTCTCTAGAAACTGATGGCCTAGCATTTCAAATTCTATCACATCATCTATCAAAACATTGTTTTCAAAATAACCTTTTTCTCATGTTCAAACATTGATGACAACATTCCTTGTGCCTTTTGAAAATCCTCCCATTTTCAAAATACACCAAATACCCTGTTTTCAAAATCTTTTACTTGAAAACAAATTCTGCATTTTTTATAAATTCTCTCCTTGCACCAAATCATAAATCATTTTTCACAATGGGATATGCAATCCTAGTGGTAATTCATTCCTCTATAATGCATTTCATGCTCATATCATTGTCTAAACCCATGACAATGATATTTCCAACATTCTAGAAGTGTATCCAAAACACTTATGTACCCAACACCTTGGTAACTTGTAGTTCAACATAAATGGGTTAGCTATGTCCTTTTATGCAATAAATTCCAAGATCCTATAATCCTACTCCGGTCCAATATTTTTACCCAAGGAATAGAAAAGAATGAATTTCAACTCTAAGACCAAGAACATGGATGACTACTTGTTCGGCAAGGACCGAACAACCTGATAACATTTATAATGAACCACTAATTATCATTGTCTTGAGAGTACAACGAGTCATTACTAGGCCTTAAGATACAATTCCATGATTCCATATGTGTAACACCCCAAGATTCCACAGTATTCTTCTCTTTCAATAATGCAATAGCTTGCATTGTACACAAGTTCGAGATTCTAACACACCGTGACCAATCAAAGTAGCCGTTATAAATAGTAATACCCACTTTTTGAAATTATATAAATTTTATATTTCAAAATGGACTTCAATTTTGGATTCATAATATCAAAATTAGCCTATGTTTAATTATTGGTATTTTTCAGAGAACTTCCAATTTTCGATGAATAGTGAAAAATACATAAAAAATTTTTTTTTAATAAAATTAATTAATACTGATAAAATTATATTATTTAGTGGTTTTAAAGTATATTTAGAATATATTTTTACCATTTTATCCAATGGTGGTCATTAGAATTAATTTCACTTTGAAATTGGACATAAACAATTGTCAATCTTTTGTTATATACTGTTTCTTAAAAACATGCTATTTGTTGTGACAATGGGAATTAATTAAAAAATTAATTAATGCAACTTATATGTTTGGAATTTTTTAAAATAGAAATCATTTTTGAATTTGAAATATCAATTATATCTTACGGTGGATTTTTTATATTGTTCAGAAAACTTCAATTTTTGATGAATAGTGAAACCACTAAGTTGTAGTTAAAAAACTAATTTTTCGTTTAAATGAAAATTTAACACTTCTGTGAATTGAATTTCAAAAATTTGATATACAGGGTTGTCATTAGTAAGTAAAATTTGGTTCAATGAGATGAAAATAATTTTTGGTGAATAGTAACTTTTAAGTTTTATTAATCACGATTAAAGGTAATTAGTGTAATTTAAGGTAAATATAATGTTATAATAATATGAAATAACCTTTACACATGTTCTACCCTTATTGGATGAGTCCTGACCGACCAATACAATTTGTGGGTCAACATGGGGACCCCATGGAGCCACTTGGGTAAGAAAATGACCTTAATAACTTTTTATTTAAAGTAAAAACAAAATTGTCACAAACATGTGTTGTTTTACTAAAACAATTATTACATGGGGTTATATAAGTTAAAATTTCTACTATAAATATTCATTGGAAATATAAAAATATTTCCTACATCATGGTACTTTTTTTATAATTTTTAGGCATTAAATAAATAACATTATTTATGACACCATGATGAGGTAGCGATTACCTCATTAATGAACAATTTAAATAAAATGAAAAGATAAGGTAAAATTTAAGACTTACAATTTTCTAAAACCTATTGAATGGGTATATTTAGAACCCTTATCAACTTATCCTTGAAATATATCATTTTGGGACCTTTAAAATCTGAAAATCATTTCATAATAAAGTATCATTTCATGACTTTCCAAAAGTTCCCATCCTCTCTTCTTATAAAAGGCCCCCACCTATACCACCTTATTTACACCATCAAAGCCATTTGTCTCGGCCATCCTCTGCCCAAATACTCTCTCAAAATCCCTCTATTACTCCTAGAATCCTCACATTAGGTAGAAGTCATCCCAAATAAGCCTTTGGCTCAAATAAAAAAGAGTAACCTGATTTTAAGTTAATGTCTGCTCTTATGTTCTTTTATTTTATTTTGTTTCTCCAACCCCCTAAACACTTTTTATTCCTTTATTTTGTAACAAAACCAGTATCTTCAATATAATAGGATTTTTTTATGTGAAGTATTTTATTTAAAATTACACACACCTTCATCTAATTGTTAAAGAACATACTGTTTATGTGGGTGGCGAATTACTGCCTCACGAAACGATGATTGTTCAATCTTCTTTTAACACCTCTCATGGTGGCCATTAAGATGTAACTATATTTATATATGATATATATTATGTTTATTTTTTCCTTATGCTTCTGTATTTTTCATTTATGGAATACCATTATGTTTTCCATTATGGGTAAACACAATAATTTCATTTTAGGAAGTGCGGACTACCACCCCCTCAAAGTGATTTGAATCATTAATGCCAAATGTGGGATGTATAAAGGATGGAGTAAATGATATTATATATGATATTATACTGATATTATAATATACCTTTAAATCATTATGATTTCATTCCATTAAATATGAAATAGAAATGAAAGTAGCATTCATGCGTACGTACGGCTTACCGTCTCTATGAATGGTGCATCTCATTTCTTACCTCTAAATGTTATGTAATATTATAAATGAAAGTATATATTATATATGTATGATATATATGATATCTACATCATGAATATAATTTTGGAGATAATGTATATTTTACCATATGAAAAACTAGTAATTATAAGAAGTTTATTGTTGACTCAACTTCCAAAGATCGACAAAACGACCGTTATTAACTTAAATGACTACATAATGTTAATAACATGTTAATAAGTGATATAAAAGGAATAATGAACTTGAAAAAGGTTCTCAAGAAAGTAGATATTAACTCTAGTTTATTATTTAGGAGATTAAAGAACGATCGAGTCAAGTCGGATACGAGGTAAGGGACTTCGCCTCAATCTTCTTTCATTGAGGCATATTTTGTTTTATAAACAATGTTCTTTTATACGATGTATAATCCCCTTTAAATTTTACGTTTATTCAAAAGGAATATTTTTATACGAAGCGTTTTACTAAATGAAAAAAAAGGAATATTTTTTTCGTATATATGCAGCGAAAACGAATTCTCCGCCGCTGTGACCATTATTTGAGTTTCGGCTTCCTCTACAAGCCATAACTTTTTTTTAAAATGAAAAATAAATACAAAGTTTTACTTTTATTTTTTTTTGGTATTGAAAATGGTTTCATCATATCAATGTGTTTTATTGATATCTTGTGATTTAAATGTGGAAATGATATGTTTCCATTATGCATGTTTTATGTGATATGATTATGTTATGGTTTATGATATGTTTAAACCATTTCATATAAGGAATGTATTGGACTTAGTATGTGACTGGTGAATCCTTCTATAGCTCCTCGATGCATCAGTAGGTCTCAAGACACAAACTGGTGTCTTGGAAGAAGGCCTTGAAAAAATCATATTTGTAGTCCTGGCACAAGGCCTTGACTATGTGGTTATGATAGTCTGGCATTATGCATTCCATCATTATGAAAGTGGTTATTGATATTGCATGTGATTATTCGACTAGTAGAATATCCATGTGAATAAGTAAATGGAATTATTTCATTTTATTTTTTCCATATTATGCTGATGTTCAAGTTTAAAAGGATTTTTTTAGTTATACATTGCCTTAAATGTTTATGTTTATTTATGAAAGTTTCCTCTATATTGTTATCCTTACTGAGCGTATGCGCTCACCCCTTTCTGTGTTTTATTTTTCCCAGGATGTGAAGAAATATTTTATGACTAACCTATAGGGATTTTCTAAAGGGGATATGAGTGTGGACTATGGAGACCATGTTATTTTAGTTTTTCACTGTATGATGTACTGTAAAATTTATGAATGTATCTAGTGTTTCCAAGGCTACTAAAGTAATCGGTCTTTCGAGACATGATCTTTTGTGATCATTCAAATGTTATGTAATAATGCACCAACTCTGGGTAACCAGGGTTGGGGCGTTATAGTTGGTATCAGAGGCATTTTAGTACTACCCTTGGAAGCTAGATTAAGAAAAACTCTGATTAGAGCACATATCTCTAAGATAGACTTTGAGGATTAGTATAGAGGAACTTCCCAGAAGTTTGGTATTATAGAGATTTTGTGAGTTTTCCAAGAAATACATCCCTGTCTGGATACGAGTACGTAGAGGTGGCTCTGGCATAGATGTACCTAGGGGTAAAACCTGAAAACACCACTTTGAGCTAGACTCGAATGGGAACTGGTGCACGACAACAGGCCTTGCTGCACTCCTGGTTACGACACTCCCGGGGGATATGCTTAGGATAATTTAGGATTTCTTTACAAACCATTATGAAGGGTTTATGAGTATATACTTTTTCAAAGAAAGTTTTTTTATGATTATGGATTATATCCATAAACTTTCATATTTATGTTAGGTGTTTTTCAAGTTTGTTATTTGGTATTTTGATTCATAAACTAATATAGTTTATGCCATTGTTTATAAATGGAACCTAGTGGAAGAAATGGAAATTTTATCAATGCACGCACTCCATGTAGGGATTTCCCTCCTTCTCATGATAATTATAGTGAAGCTGTTGATACAACTGGTGCTCATCAACTTATCACCATACTAGGAAAACTCACTCAGGTTATGAATAATAACCTTACTTGTATGGAGCACCCTGATCCGCAACCTGGAGGATCAATGTTAGACCGATTCATGAGGAAACAACCACCTATATTCAATGGGGTGTTCAAATCCATTAGTAGCAGAGGAATGGATAAATTCCCTAGAGAAAATATATCATGCTTTAGGGAGTCGTGAAAGGGAAAAAGTTGCCATTATAGTTTACCGCCTCACTAGAGATGCTGATCAATGGTGGTCATTGATTCAAAATAAAAAGGAAGATGAAGAAGTATCAATTAAGGAATGGAGATAGTTCAAAGATATTTTCTTAGAAAAGTACTTTCCTCGTGACCATCGAGCAGATATGGAAAGGCAATTTCTGAGTCTGAGGCAAAAGGAGGATGAGAATGTCTCAAAGTATGAGGCAAAATTTACAAGGTTAGTGAGGCATAATACAGATTATATACTTAACCCAATAAGTAATATTGATTGTTCCATTAATGGTTGAAAACCATTTCTCCGTAGAGATTTAGTATCATAATGTTTCTCAACGTACGAAGATATAGTTTCATGTTCTATCAAGACAGAAATGGAATTCTCTAAATCTTATGACAATAAAGTAAATCAAGAGAAGAATAGAACAGTGGAACAGGAGACATATAAAGGGAAAAAGTGAAAGAAGGATTTTCCATTATGCGATAATTGTGGGAATAATCACCCCGGTACTTTCCTAAAAGGAATGCGAGTTTGTTGTAAATGTGGAGAAAAAGGTCACCAGGCTCGTGATTGCATGGGAAAGAAAGAGGCTATCAATGTTGAATGCTACAATTGTAGAGAAATGGGGAATTATGCAAATGAGTGTCCTAAGAGTCAGGGTAACTTACCTTAGAAAAGGCCAAGGGATCAAGGCCAAGCTTATGCTATTACTACAGATGAAGTTGAATAATTATTGTATTTGTGTTTTTGGACTCATGAACTATATTATGGTTATAAGAATATTGTGAAATATATATAAGTATTGTATATCAGTACTTTTTTTTCATAAGGTTTTAATATGATAAAGGTAATCATATTTTAGTATGTTACAATAAGAGAAACATTACTTTGTTTGGGGAATCTGATGTTACAATTGATTTTGCAATTTAGAGACCTTTTAGAGAATGTCTAGATAGAGGTATTTTGGATAACTATAAAGGTTGGAATGGATTATATTGGATACTATTGTTAAGGTTATTTTTGGATATTTATAAAAAGGACAACACACAGACTGTGTGACAACCTATCGCCTCGGACAAAGCTGTGGGAATCTAACCCCCAACCATAGTGCGATTGGGATTTAACACCTACCACTAGACTACGAGAAGTCCCTAGAGTGTATAATGTTGTTTTTTAGTTCTGATAGATGAATTATAAATTTATTTTTGGAACCCTATACGGTTAGGATAAATAAAATATTTTTGAGTTCTATTACCTTTTAGAGTGTAAGATGGGTTTGTGGTAAAGATTTAGTAAGGAATGAATGTCTACGTGACAAGTAAGTATATTTCTTTATGTTCTTAGTAAATATCATAAATAAATTCTTCAACTTTATAAAAGGTAACTTAAAACAAAAACGTTGTCGGTTAACTATTCCTACTAGGGAATCAAAGACCATTTAACCAATCACAAGTTTGTGATTTTCTTTTAGTTAACATTCTCCTAATCTTGATTTCTACAAATCTCCATCAGACCTTGATAGTTTGTTTCTCCTCCATATAAATGTTTTCATAGAATCCTAGTATGTGCTATCTTGGATGACCTTTGTACTTCCTATTCTTTCTTTTAAAGTTATATTTTTATTAACCCTATTTCGGATATGGGTTTTCCAAAAAGTTATTTTCTATTTTCAAACATTTATTTTCGAAAAACATATTCAAATTGCGAGGAAGAAATTTATTGATGGAGGGGATAATGTAACACCCCATGCTTCCACGGTACGCTTCTCTTTCAAAAATGCAATAGCTTGCATTGTACGCAAGTTCAAGATTATAACATGCCACAACCAATCAAAGTAGCTGTTATGAATAGCAATACCCACTTTTTGAAATTATAAAAATTTTATATATCAAAATGGACTTCATTTTTGGATTTGGAATATCGAAATTAGTATATGTTGAATTTTTGGTATTTTTCTGAGAACATCCAATTTTCGATTAATAGTGAAAAATACATAAAAAACATTTTTAATAAAAATAATTAGTTGTGATAAATTATATTATTTAGTGGTTTTAAATTATAATTAGAATATATTTTTACCATTTTATCTAATGGTGTTCATTAGAATTAATTTCACTTTGAAATTGGACATAAACAATTATCAATCTTTTGATATATATTATTTCTTAAAAACATGCTATTTGTTGTGACAAGGGGAATAAATTATAAAATTAATTAATGAAAGTTATATGTTTGGAATTTTTTAAAATAGATATCATTTTTGAATTCAGAATATCAATTATAGGTTAGGGTGGATTTTTGGTATTGTTCTGAGAAACATTAATTTTTGATGAATAGTGAAACAACTAAGTGGTACGTAAAAAACTAATTTTTTGCTTAAATTTAACATTACCAATTCTGTGTATTGAATTTCAAAAATCCAACATACATGGTTTTCATTAGTAAGTAAAATGTGGTTCAATGTGATGAAAATAATTTTTGGTGAATAGTAACTTTTAAGTTTTATTAATCGCGATTAAAGGTAATTGGTGTAATTTAAGGTAAATATAATGTTATAATAATATAAAATTACCTTTAATCATGTCCTACCCTTATTGGATGAGTCATGGATGACCAAGAAAATCCATGGGTCAACTTGGGGACCCCATGGAGCAACTTGGGTAAGGAAATGACCTTAATAACGTTTTATTTAAATTAAAAATAAAATTGTCACAAACATGTGTTGTTTTACTAAAACAATTATTACATGGGGTTATATAAGATAACTTTTCAACTATAAATATTAATTGGAAAGCTAAAAATATTTCATAAATCATGGTAATTTATTTTTAATTTGAAGGCATTAAATAAATAAATTATTTTAGGACACCATGATGATGTAGCGATTACCTCACTAATGAACAATTTAAATAAAATGAAAAGATAAGGTAAAATATAAGACATACACTTGTCTAAAACCTATTGGATGGGTATATTTAGAACCCTTTTCACCTTATCCTTGAAATATATCATTGTGGGACCTTTAAAATCTGAAAATAATTTCATAATAAAGTATCATTTCATGAAGTTCCAAAAGTGCCCCTCCTCTCCTCTTATAAAAGGCCCCCACCTCTACCACCTTATTCACACCTTAAAAGCCATTTGTATTGGACTAACACTACCCAAATACTCTCTAAAAATACCTCTCTTACTCCTAGAATCCTCACATTGGGTATAATTCTTCCCAAGGAATCCTCTGGCTCAAATCAACAAGAGTTACCCGATTTTAAGGTAATGTCTTCTCTTATGTTCTTTTGTTTTATTTTTCTTATCCAACTCCTTAAACAATTTTTATTCCTTTCTTTTGTAACAAACCCAGTATCTTATATATAATATGATTTTTTCATGAGAAGTATTTTATTTACACTTACACACACCTTTGTCTAATGGTTAAAGAACATACGGTTTCTGTGGGTGGCGAATTACTGCCTCACGAAACGATGATTGTTCAATATTCTTTTAACTCCTCTCATGGGGGCCATTAAGATGTCACTATTTTTATATATGATATATATTATGTTTATGTTTTCTTTATTCTTCTTTATTTTTCATTTATGGCATACCTTTAGGATTTCCATTATAGGTAAACGTGATGATTTCATTTTAGGAAGTGCAGACTACCGCCCCCTCAATGTGATTTGAATCGTTAATGCCATATGTGGGACGTATAAAGGATGGAGTAAATGATATTATATAAGATATTATACTGGAATTATAATATAACTTTATATAATTATGATTTCATTCAATTAAATATGAAATAGAAATGAATGTAGTGTTCATGCATACGTACGGCTTACCGTCTTCATGAACGGTGAATTTCATTTCTTACCTATAAATGTTATGAAATATTATAAATGAATGTATATACTGGATATGTATGATATATATGATATCTACATAATGAATATAATTCTGGAGATAATGTATATTTTACAACATGAACAACTTGTAATTATAAGCATTTTATTGTTGACTCAAATACGAAAGATTGACAAAACGACTGTCATTAACATAAATGACTACATAATGATCATAACATGGTAATAAGTGATATAAAAGGAATAATTAACTTGAAAAAGGTTCTTAAGCAAGTATAGATTAACTCTAGTTTATTATTCATGATATTAAATAACGGTCGAGTCAAGTCGGACATGAGGTAAGGGACTTCATCCCAATATCCTTTCATTGAGGAATATTTTATTTTATACACAACTTTCTATTATACGGTGTATAAACCCCTTTTAATTTTACGTTTATTCAAAAGGAATATTTTTATAGGAAGAATTTTACTAAACGACAAAAAGGAATGTTTTTTGTCATACATATGTGGTGACAATGACTTCTCCGCCGCTGTGACCATTATTTGAGTTTCGGTTTCCTCTACAAGCCATAACTTTTTTTAAAAATGAAAAATAAATACCATGTTTTACTTTTCTTTTTTTTCGGTATTGGAATTTTTTTATCATATCAATGTGTTGTATTGATTTCATGTGAATGAAATGTGGAAATTTTATGTTTCCATTATACATGTTTTTTGTGATACGATTATGTTATGGTTTATGATATGTTTAAACCTTTCCCTATAATGAATGCATTGGACTTAGTATGTGATGGGTGGAGCCCGCTATAGCTCCTCGATTCATCAGTAGGTCTAATGAGACAAACTAGTGTCTTGGCATAAGGCCATGGAAAAATCATATTTGTAGTCCTAGCACAAGGCTTTGACTATGTGGTTATGATAGTCTGGCATTATGCATTCCATCATTATAAAAGTGTTTATTGATATTTCATGTGATTATTCGACTAGTAGAATATCCATGTGAATAATTAAATGGAATTATTTCATTTTAGTTTTTCCATATTATGATTAAGTTCAAGTTTAAAAGGATTTTGTTTTAGTTATACATTGCCTTAAATGTTTATGTTTATTTATGAAAGTTTCCGCTATATTGTTATCCTTACTGAGCATCTGAGCTCACCCCTTTCTTTGTTTTATTTTTTCCAGGATGTGAAGAAATATTTTATGACTGACCTGCAGGGATAGTCTAAAGGGGATATGAGTGAGGACTATGGAGACCATGTTATTTTGGTTTTTTTCTTTATGATGTAATGTAACATTTAATAATGTATCTACTATTTCCAAAGCTACTAAACTAATCGGTCTTTTGAGACTTGATCTTTTGTGATCATGCCAATGTTACGTAATAATGCACCGACTCTAGGTAAATGGGGTTGGGGTGTTACAATAGGCAGGCAAAAAATATCAAAGGGTTTAAAATACAAGTTTGGGGGGATGATTTACGCTTTATGAAATAGCCCAAAAACCAACTAATCATAACCGAACATTCACTATATAATGCATGAACAAATGAATGAAAACTAGACAACTTCATATATGTCAAACCACATAAAGTACACAACAGCGGAAGACCAAACCAAGCATTAAAGTACACATTGGATAAACAACTGAATAATCTTAAAAGATAGCACGACTTCGTGCTCCACAAGCTCCACGCTCCACAACATCTCTTAAGCATCACCACAAGCCACTAGCAATAAGATGCTTTACCTTTACCTGTATCCTGGAACATGACATCTACAAAAACACCATAGTGCCAACACAGGGGGGAGTATAAAACTCAGTAGGTTTCCCCAATGATTTCCCTACTCACGCCACTAGTATAGAAGAGTTAAAAACATTTATATAAAAATAGTTTATATAATTTTTTTCTCAAAAGCAGTTTATAACTAAATATAAAAAAGATTCCAAAAACCACTTATAATGAAAAGCATTCAAATGAAAAAGAACCCAATTTTCTAGAAAGTTGTTTTTCCCATAAAAAATAACTAAACAAGCTTTAGAACCATTTTATAAACATCCCATTTTGGCATATCCAATCATTTCCCAACTCGTGCAGCCAACCATGCATGCTTCATTATGACAGTTCCATACTCATTAGCGGTTTATCATCAATCTACCTAGTCATCAAAAATTAATTGTTTCCCATGTGCCATTACACCTTTGGCACTGAGCAGAAGGTCATATTAAAACCAAGCCATGTACATATAGTTACCATGTGCCATTAAACGTTTGGCACCAAGGACAATGTAATATTTCAGACAATCCTCGTACAAGCAACATGAACACACACCACATATGCCCATCAATCATGTCAAAACACTCTTTCAATAAAAACACCATTTTATTAAAAACCATTTCCATCAAATCCACTCCAATGCCAAACCATTTCAATTCCAAACAATTTCAATAAAACTTCATTTTTATTGAAAACCAATTCCATCAAATCCATTCCAATCTCAAACCATTTCAATAAAATCCCCATTTTATTGAAAACCCATTTTTCATCAAACCATTTACAATTTCAGAAAATCCATAATTTAAAATCAACATGTTGAATTCATGAAGCCAAATCACTTGCACAACAATTCACCAAGATTTCACAACATCATTAAAACCATAAATCATCACTAAAGAAGATTTATTCAATTCTTTTTACAATAATTTCCATTCAAATAACCCAATTTGAATCTAAGATAATCAATTCTATCAAGAGGAGTCAAGAGTGAAGCCTTCTATCTTTAGGGTTTTGCCGAAAATCACTACAAATGAAGAACGCACAAGAAAACCAGATTGCTTCTTCAAAATCCCCCCTTATATCTCTTCTCCTAGCCAAAACAAGAACAAATCTCATCATATTTGCCATCCACACACGTAGATCTACCCATATCAGGCATAGATCTATGAAACTGAGAGAATAGGAGAAGTATATCTAAGTAGATCTAAGAAACCAAACAAGAACAATGAAGAATGATCACATCCCTCAAGAATCCGACTTCAATTCTCTGAGAGAAGCCTTCGATTCACCTCCATAATGATGGGATAACCCTCTTTGACCATAGGAGAAGCCAAATCCCGAGTTAGGGCCTCTTAAGAGGAAACATGAGCCACTTAGAGGAAAAAACACGTGAGATCCACCTTTATAGGATCTCATTTATGTTGTTGCATAGTTAGACAAACCGTGTGCTAAACATGTCTTGGCCACTACCTTAGAAGACCCTCCATGCACGGTTTGACTTCACGGTTAGACAAACTGTGCACTGCCCGTACGGAAGCTACTGCCTCCAAGACCAAATACGCACGGTTTTGTCACATGGTTTAGAAAAACTGTGTGCTATCCGTGCGACTTTCCTTTTGCTTCAGAACTTCTGTCAAAGTTCTCATGACTCTCTCATTCATTACCCTTAACTTTAAAACCATGAAAAGAATCATGTAAGGGTTACATACTGGAAACTAGTCTAATACAAACATCATAGGGGGATTATCATAAAAAATAATATTAAAGGGATTTGACTTTAAAACATTTTACCATTTTACCTCATTACCATATCCCATGATACTATTTGTTCAAAATATACAAATATAAGTTTAACATAGGTTTCTTAAAATGGGTGATATCATACTTCACAATGTAAACACTCAATGTAATTTAGAAATCAATCCTCAATAGTTGTTCAAAAATAGTATATGATCAACCAAAACACATCCCAATGGTGTTTATACCTAGGTTTGTTGTCCTAGAACAAATAATAATATACCATAATGATGATAGAGTCAATGCTCAAGCAACCCATTTTCTAGTTGATTACCCCTAGGTGAATTTTTTTAACTACCATATCACCTTTTATTTTTCCAGATAGGGATTTCTTCCTATGAATATAACATATTCCGGAAATTACTAATATTTCAAGATATCATCCTATACTATTAATCAAATTTGGAGTTAAAATAAGGTTCTATATCCCTATCACCAAAGGTAACTAAACTAATATCTTTAAATAACTAACCCTTTTCCTATATTGTCAACTGTGGAGATCCAAGTTAAAAATTCATTTATGAGACATTATTTTTATAAGTAAAATATTATATTACATAATAATATCAACATCTTTAGAATCTATATGTTTATTTTTGTTGTAGAATCAATATATGGGTTACTTATTTTATAAAACATATAAAAATTTCTCCATAATTTCATCAAATTAGGTCTTTTCCTTTATGTATTACAAGTTAAAATCATCCTCATGACCTATGAAATGGAAACATAAAAATGGAGTGATCTCAAATACTATATACGGGAATAACAAAAATATCAACATGTTACCTATAGTGTGTAATGGCCCAGGTTTTTGGGGTCCATTACTTTGTGAAAATCTCGTGTTGGGTTTTCTAGTCTGGGAATCTCAGTGATGTTTGGCGTAACGGTAAGCCTACCGGTAGCCTTAGCCTACAGATAGAAGGCCTACTAGAAGCTCGGTCTACCGATAGCCGCAGCCTACCGGTAGCTCTACCTACCGGTAGCTCGGTCTACCGGTAGCTGTAGCAACCGGTAGCTCTGTCTACCGGTAACTGTAGCCTACCGGTAGCTCGGTCTACTGGTAGCTGCAGCCTACCAGTAGCTTGGTCTATCGATCACTACATCCTACCGATAGCTCGGTCTACCAGTCCCTACAGCCTACCGGTAGCTCGGCTACCAGTGGCTCTGGCCTACCCTGCGGGTTCTCTCCAGTAGCGCTCCTTTTTGTGAAAATAGGGTTTTAAACCCTATTTGACCCCGTTAAACTTGTTTGAAAAGCTCGGTAACGCACTAAATGTTTTAATTAAAGATTTAAAGAATTAAACCTGTGTGTGCGCCGGTTTAAACTGCCCAATCGTTTCAATAACGTGTGGGGTGTCTCAGCCGCGTGGTAAACCCACAACCCCGCGCCTTACGCGGTTTTTCATTCTAATCTCAACAGTCCCCGCCCTTATAGACAAAAAGGGTTCACTGTAGGGTTCTTTTCTTGTTCACCCACTGAGTAACTTCGGTCAGACGCGCCACTTAACATTTATGAGAGCCGCATCGCTATACGTGAAGTTTTGTTCCTGGCCCTAGCATCAATAATTGATCAACAAGTAGGGAATTTCTCCTTTGTCTCTCTGTTTTGTGTATCATGCAGGGTGGGTGTGCTTTTGATTCTGTAGAATTGGATAAACCAGACCTAAATGAAGATAATGAACTGGATTCTATAAAGAAAGAAGGGGGCTGTGATCGTTGATGTTGTTTTATGTTATGATCTTCTTTGTGAACTGTGTGGGCATAGGCCTTCTGAAAATCATGGTCGTTGGTGGTATTTCTAGGGTCACTAATGAACCCTTACATCTGGTGATGTTTAAACGGCTTGTATTATGGTTCTGAAACCTTGTTGTGTAAAGGAAATCAGTTAATTTCATATATTCAGCTAAATGAATTGGAAGCACCAGGATAAATCCTTTTCTATGATAACCCTGGTTAAAGCACACAGAAATTGAGATCATGGAGTTTGTTAAATCATATAAATATGAAAATACCTGCATGGACCTACTTTGTATCGGTGGTAGTGGTTTGGTTGTTTCCTTTTACGGGCCGATTGCTGGGGATGTGGGGGGGATGGGATCCCCTATTTTTATACTCTCGGTGGTTATGAAATTGGGGATGGGATCCCCTATTGTTATGTATTTGGTGGTTGTGAGTTTTTAGACAGGGAGGTTACCTTGTTTATATCACGAATAAGGGTGGGATCCTCTGTTGATGAAAAACCTTTTTGGGGGAGGCGACATAGGGCAGTGTCTCGGGGATGTCTTTGGTTCTAGTACTTCGAGGGAACTCACTTATTCTTTTATTGTTGTGACTTTACAAGAGAACAAGGTGTGGATACTTAAATTGACGTTTGGATGGTTTATTTTCATTGGTTATTATTATGGTGTTAGTTCCCCAGTAGTGCATAAACTTATTTGAACATTATTACTGAACATGAAAACAAGAAATGGAAAAATGGGTTTATTGACGAGAGTCGTGACTCGGACATGAGTTTTGTGTGTGTCCATTAGGCTGGCTGAAGAAAAAAACTAACTTGGGTGAGTGCTTGTTACCTATATACATATATACTTGTAGTTTTGTGTTTGTTATTCACACCCCACCCATGTTTTGTACTTAGTGCCGAACACCCCCATTTCATGGGGGATGGTGTTTTTCCCAACACTATTATTAGTGGCTGGTTATTAACTCCTTTTCTGCTCCCTTTCCCGGATAGCCCAAGTATCTTCTTGTAGGATTTGATGGCCTGAGGTCCATTATTAGCCCAAGAATCTCAGGGCATGGTAGTGTGGTGGTTGGCTAGGTGTGTGCATAGGTGGTTTCCCAAGTTTCTTCGGGATGAGGCCCAGGTGTCTTCGGGCGTGGCAGTGGATATTCTAGCCCAGGTATCTTCGGGCGTGGTGGTGGTTGTTCTGGACTAGGTGTTTGCAGGCATGGTTACGTGTGATAGTTGTGGCCCAGGTGTTTGTGGGCGGGATTCGGAAGTGGGGCTGTGTGTGGATGTGGACCGGGTGTGTGCGGGCGGGTGTGGTAGTGGGACTGCGGTGAGAATGGAGAGATTGGTTCGATGCATAGGATGTCTCAATAACCAGTTGTAAAGTGGTGTGGGGTACCCAAACATCGATGTGCCCTTATATATATATTACATGACTTGCCTTATTTGGGGAGTGTGCCTTGGTGAGGCTTGGGTGGATAGTTTACCTTGTTAGGTGTTTGGTATACTCCTTTTTCTCTGGGGAATTTAGTATGTTCCCCCACTTGTGCACGAGAGTATTTGGTTTTTCCCAACCGAGTGTACTTGTATGATCACCCTACGTATATAAAATTGCTTTCAAGATTCCAGGAGGACATCGGGGATCGCGCATGACCTTACTAGCTCGGACCATTGGGGTATTTGCAGTTGCTGTTTTTCCTTCTTTGGTACATACCCTTGCAGTAACTTTTGTACTTTGTGGATTTTACTTTTGGAACATGCATGTGGGAATGGTTTACTTTTTGATGTACTTTTCTTTTAGTTTTGGTGTTGTTGGGTTTTATCATCTTATCTCCCGATCCTATAAAATAGAAAAAGGGTAATGACTTCGATTTAGTGTGTGATTCTATACCCTTGGTGATAGCTTCCACTACGGGACCTATTGAAGGCGGGTTTCGGGGGTCATTATCTCTAATTCATCTTAATGAAGGAAGGGCCTGGAAGTTTGATGACCCTTCCCTCCTTTTGGTGATGGCGGGTCATGACAGACTGTTATCAGAGCTGATGGTTTAGATATAGGATAGAGTTTGGAGTTGGGCATAGTGAGGTCTGCATGGGATAGTAGGGAAACAGTGTTGGGTGACCTTGGTGCGTGAATTAGGCCAGGGAAGACAGGATAGGACATGGGAATTTAGGCCCCCCCGTGATCTGATGCAAGGACTCTGGACCTACCGAACGACCAAGTGAGGACACGCAGATTGTAGGGTAGAGAGACCCTAGGAATGGTACATTCATCATAATGACTTGTGTTCTTGTGTTTTTGGGGTGTTTTGGGAATAAAGAATAAATTAAAAGTTTAAGAAGTTTTAAAGAACGACATTCTGCACTACTTGGGCTTAGGCATTCCTTGTTTACCTAGTAGATATGGCACCTGGAAGTCGACCACGTGTGGTACAGGTGATCGAGGCCCCGGAGAATACCTTGGCCGATCAACAGAGAGCTAATCGAGAGGAGGAGGACAATCAGTGGCAAAAGACACTTCGGGCCTTCCAGCGACATGCCCTCAAGAAGTATGAGGGAAACACCTCTGACATGAAGACGAAGAGCTGGCTAGAGGAGCTGGTGATAGCCATCGGCTTGATCCGGGCTCCGACCGAGTACTGGGTTCCTCTGGCCGTCATCCAGATGCGGGGGGGGGGGGGGGGGGGCGGCTTGTCAGTGGTGGATGCTTTACCTGGGGGAGAGGAGAGAGGCTGAGGTGGCATGAGATGATTTTGAGAGGGAGTTTCGGGTGGAATTCCTCCCCTAGACGATGAAGGAAGAAAAGAGACAGGAGATACTCTCCCTCCAACATGATATTATGTCAGTGAGGGAGCTAGGGATCAAGTTCAAGGACCTCCTACATTTTTCTCTAGACCTCTTTCCCGACGAGGAGTCTTAGGGAAGTCGTTTGAAGGAGGTTCTCCAACCCTCCCTTCAGTATGATGTTACCCCCTTTACCCTACTGACATACATGGAGGTCCAGAAGAAGGCCGAAGTGGTGGAGAGGATGCATGCTCTAGGAGGAGTGTCGCAAGAGGGGATCCAGCTGGGACCATCAAAGGGGAAGGCCGTCAGAACCAGGCCTCCAGTGTCAAGGCCCTCCAGGTTCCGACCAGCAGGGAACATGCCGTAGTAGTTTCAGTTTTGATCCCCTGGTCCTCACCCTTTTCCTTCGGGCTCGGGATCGTGGTGCTTCGTCTGTGGGAGCCATGGACATCTCCAGAGTCAGTGCTCAGACTAGGTATATTACAGTGGTGGCGGACAGCCCCAGCACCCGCCCCAGCAGCCTCTCCCAGCTAGGCCTTTCCAGCAGTAGCAGCAGGGACAGCGAGCTCCCACTCCTCTGAGGGCAGATGTAGGAGGAGGAGGCCGACCATAGGGCTCTCCTCAGGGACCTCGACTGGGGTGTGGTCAGGGAGGTGGCCAACATTCAAGGGGAAGAGGAGCTGGGCGTGGACACCTACACACCGCGGAGGGAGTAGTTCCAGCAAGGCCGGAGGTTGTTTGAGGTATGATCAATTTGTTTAGTACTCTTTCTTTTTCCTTGTTCGATACCAGAGCTTCACACTCCTTTGTTGCACCCAGTCTAGCCCATGACATGGGTCTAGATGCTGAGAGACTTCTAGTACCCCTGGTGTTGAGCACACTAGTCGAAGGTCAGACCGACATGTTGTTTGTTTTTTGGGGATGCAGACTGATGATAGGTCCACATCAGTCAGTTAGGGATCTTCTTCTGCTACAGATACAACCATACGATATCATCCTAGGACTCGACTGGCTATTCTCTATGTGTGCCATCATCGACTGTTTCCGAGGAAGGGTTGTTTTCTCAGACTTGGGTGGCCGGCGTGCTACCTTCACCGGTGAGCGGAGCAGTCAGAAGGGCAATAAGCGAGAGGAACCCCTCCTCTTTTTATTTGCCGAGCTGTCAGAGGAGTCAGTAGATGATAAGATGGTGGAATTGCTACAGATCATCTATGAGTTTATGGATGTCTTCCTTGAGGAGGTGAAGACTCTACCCCCTCAACATGATCTCATGTTCGGGATAGACCTGCTGCCCATCGCTCGTCCGATCTCGATGGGTCCTTACCGGATGGAACCTTCAGAGCTACGGGAGTTGCAAATCCAAATTGACGATATGATAAAGAGGGGTTCTGTTCGGCCAAGTTCATAACCGTGGGGTGCTCTAGTCTGGTTCTCAAATAAGGCAGATGGTGGCCTGAGGTTGTGCATAGACTATAGAAGGATGAATCATGTGACGATCATGAATCTCTACCCTCTTCCGAGGTTAGATGATCTTTTCGACCAGCTGAAATGGGCAGGATGGTTCTCGAAGATCGACCTACGGTCTGGGAATCACCAGCTGAGAGTGAAGGAAAGTGAAATCTCGAAGACGGCATTCAGGTGCAGATATGGAAACTTTGATTTTGTGGTCATGCCCTTCGGTGTTACGAACGCCCCAAATGTGTTCATGGGGATTATGAACTCCATCTTCCGGGAGTACTTGGATCGGTTCATAATTGTTTTCATCGAGGATATCCTGATCTATTCAATATTAGAGGAGGACAATGCATAGAACCTTAAGATGGTTTTAGAGGTCCTCCGAGAGCACTAGCTCTATGGAAAGTTGTCGAAATTCAAATTTTGGACAGGAGAAGTGCACTTCCTTGGGCACATAGTGTCTGATCAAGGGGAAGTGGTGGAACCATCAAAGGATGAGGCAGTTGTTTCATGGGAAGCACCCAATAATGTGTCAAGGGACTGTAGTTTCCTCGGGCTGGCAGGTTACTAACGGAGGTTCGTACCCAACTTTTCCCGAGTAATATCCCCTTTGACAGCCCTAACCAAGAAAGACCAGGTTTTCGTGTGGAGTGAGCAGTGCAATTCAGCCTTTAGCTATCTGAAGGAGAAGTTGGTCAGTGCCCCAGTGCTGAGATTTCTAGAAGAAGGGGCGGCATATGAGGTGTTCTGTGATGCTTCAGGACAAGGCCTGCGATGTGTGTTGATGTAGCGACAAGGGATGATCTCTTATGGGTCCAGGCAGCTATGCCCTCATGAGCATAATTACGCCACCCATGACTTGAAGCTTGTAGCGGTCGTTGTTTCTCTAAAGTTATGGTGGCACTAACTCATCATAGAACGCTTTTTGTTATTCACAGATCAAAAAATCTTGAGGTATATCTTCTCCCAGTGGGACCTAAACATGCAACAACAAAGATGGTTGGAGTTCCTCTAGGATTACAACTTCGAGATATCTTATAATGAGGGCAAGGGAAATGTAGTGGTTGATGCCTTGAGCAGGAGGACACAGAAAGATGCGGTCCGAGAGTTGGTGGACGCTTGGAAGGCGATGGAGGAGTTGGCTACCTTACACCTGGATGAGAGGATGGATAATAGTAGAGGTTGCCTGTATCAGACGAAAGTGCAGTTGTCTCTGTTTCAGCAAGTGGAGGAGTCTCAGCAGGGAGACCTAGAGTGCGAAGTGATACACGGCCGTGTTGTCCAGGGAAATGCCCCAGAAGGATGGACGAAGGATGGACAAAACCGGATTCTTTTCTAGGGAAAGTTGTCTGTTCCGGAGGCGATGCATGGCAAGGTTCTCAGTGAGTTCCACAACTCACCCCTGGCGGTACACCCAGGAGTTTCCAAGATGTACTAGGGACTGAAGAGACAGTTTTGGTGGCCCAGATTTAAGTGAGCGGTGGCAGAGTTTGTAGCCAAGTGCTTAGTGTGTCAGCAAGTGAAGAATGAACACCGAGTTCCAAGCGGCCTACTACAGTCTCTAAATGTCCCCGAGTGGAAGTGGGATGACATCTCGATGGATTTCTTCACGGGACTACCAAAGTTCCAAGGGGGATATGACACCATTTGGGTGGTAGTGGATCGGTTGATGAAATCGTCTCACTTTCAGGTGATCAGGGAGTCGAGTGTAGTGGATGCTTTGGCGCGAAGGTACGTGGATGAGGTGGTGTGATTGCATGGGATTCCGAGAAATATAGTCTTAGATAGGGATGCATGGTTTACCTCACGAGTCTAGAGAGGTTTGCAACATGCTTTTGGCACCCAACTGCATCTTAGCACTACTTTCCATCCCCAGAAAGATGGACAGACAGAGCACACAATCCAGACCTTGGAGGATATGTTGCGGGCATGTGTTCTGGACTCAGGGGGGACATGGGTACAATACTTGCCCCTGATGGAGTTATCCTACAATAATAGCTACCACTCTACCATTGTTGTGGCCCCATTTGAAGCCTTGTACGGGAGGCCATGCTGTTCACTTGTGTGTTGGACCGAAGTAGGAGAGGAAGGCATCCAAGGCCAGAAGGTGGTGCAGAGCATGAAAGAGAAGGTTCAGCTCATACGGGAAAGGATAAAGGTGGCACAGGACCGATAGAAGTTGTATGCTGATACCATGAGGAGGCTCTTGGAGTTTGAGGTTGGAGACCACATGTTCTTGGAGGTCTCCCCTCGGCGTGGGCAGCAGAGGTTCGACAAGGGAAGTAATCTTTCTCCAAGGTTCACCGGACCCTTCAAAGTGTTGTGGCGGGTTGGCGAAGTGGCTTATCAGCTAGAATTACCACCGCTTCTACTGAGGATACATGATGTCTTCCATGTGTCCTAGCTCGGTCGGTATCTGTACGACGATTCAAATGTCCTTGATTGGGGTGAGCTGGACATCGAGGACGATGTGAATTTTGTGGAGAGACCAGTGATGATCGAGGATCTCAAGGAGAAGGTGCTTCATGGGAGAACCATTCCCTTGGTTCGTGTGTTGTGGAGACATGGTGCGCTTGAGGAGAGTACGTGGGAAAGGGAAGAAAAAATTCATACCCAGTACCCAGATTTGTTTTGAGTTTTGTTCTTTGTTGTACCTGTTGTGGTAGAATGTTTTGTCTTTTTGGCAATGAAATGTACTGGTTTTATTTCCTCTGAATGTGTGTGAAAAGCCCTGGATATGGGAGAGGATAGAACCTGACCCCTAATCAAGAAGAATTAAGGTGGATGCGATTAAACCTGTGCGGGAGAGTCAGTGCCAGCCAAAGCAGATAATATCTTGACACGGGGGAGGAGGCTCCCAAACCCACATGCATGGGCAGTTTGACATGGTATGTTTCTTGGTTCTTGACAGGAAAGTGTTTTTAGTTAGCATGGGTTCACTCCTAAGAGGTATCTTTCGAGGTGGTTGTTCAGACCCACTCTTTCCTTCTAGTTTGTTTTGATTCTCGTGGATGAGAATCGTTTAAGAGGTATCTGATGTAATGGCCCGGGTTTTTGGGGTCCATTACTTTGTGAAAATATCATGTTGGGTTTTCTGGTCTAGGAATCTCAGTGAATTTCGGCATAACGGTAAGCCTACTGGTAGCCTTAGACTACCGGTTGTAGGCCTATCAGTAGCTCGGGCTACCTGTAGCTGCAGCCTACCGGTAGCTCTGTCTACTGGTAGCTCGGTCTACCGGTAACTGTAGTCTACCGGTAGCTCTGTCTACCGGTAGCTGTAGCCTACTGGTAGCTCGGTCTACTGCTGGTTTTATCCTACCAGTAGCTTAGCTACCGGTCGCTGACAGCCATTGGTAGCTCAGCTACAGGTCGATGTCACCCACCAGTAACTCTCTACTGCCGGTGGCTCTGGCCTACCCCGCGAGTTCTTTCCAGTAGTGTTCCTTTTTGAGAAAATAGGGTTTTAAACCCTATTTTGACCCTGTTAAACTCATTTTAAAATCCCGATAACTCGCTAAATGTTTTAATTAAATATTTAATGAATTAATCATATGTGTGCATCGGTTTAAACCGCCCGATCGTTTTAATAATGTGTGGGGTGTCTCAACCGAGTGGTCAACCCATGACTCTGCACCTTATGCGGTTTCGCGTTCTAATCTCAATCGTCCTTTCCCTTATAAACAAAAAGAGTTTGTTGTAGGGTTCTTTTCTCGTTCACCCTGCGAGTACCTTCGGTCAGACGAGCCACTTTTCGTTCAGGCGAGCCGCGTCGCTATACGTGACGTTCTGTGCCTAGCCATTGCATCGATCGTTGATCAACAAGTTGGGAATTTCTCCTTCATATCTCTCTATTGTGTATCATACAGGGTGGGCGTGCTTCTGATTCTATAGAATTGGATAAACCAGACCTAAATGAATATAATGAACTGGATTCTATAATGAAAGAAGGGGGGATGTGATCGTTGATTCTGTTTTATGTTATGATCATCTTTGTGAACTGTGCAGGCTTACGCCTTCTGAAAATCATGGTCGTTGGTTGTCTTTCTATGTGCACTAACAAACCCTTTCATATGTTTATGTTTAAACATCTTGTATTGCGTTTGTGTACCCTTGTTGTGTAAAGGAAATCGGTTAATTACGTATATTTAGATAAATGAATTGGAAGCACCAGGATAAATCCTTTTCTGTGATAACCCCGGTTAAAGCACACTGAAATTGAGATCATGGAGTCTGCTACCTCTTAGAAATCTGAAAATACCGGCATGGCCCTGCTTTGTATCACTGGTAGTGGTATGGTTGTTTTCTTTTATGGGCCGATTGCTGGGGATGTGGGGGGATGGGATCCCTTGTTTTTATAGTCTCGGTGGTTATGAAATTGGGGATGGGATCCCCTTTTGTTATGGATTCAGTGGTTGTGAGTTTTAAGACTGGAAGGTTACCCGGTTTATATCACGTATTGGGGTGGGATCCTCTATTGATGAAAAACCTTTTTGGGGTAGGGGACACGGGGAGTTTCTCGGGGTTGTCATTGGTTCCAATACTTGGAGGGATCTCACTTATTCCTTTATTGTTGTGACCTTACAGGAGAACCGTGTGTGGATACTTAAATTGACGTTTGGTAGGTTTCTTTTTCTTGGTTATACTTATGGTGTTAGTTTCCCAGTAGTGCATAAACTTATTTGAACATTATTATTGAACATGAAAATAAGAAAGGGAAAAATGGGTTTTTTTGGCAAGAGTCATGACTCGAACTTGAGTGATGTTTGTGTCCATTAGGATGGCTGAAGAAAAACCTAACTTGGGTGAGTGCTTGTTACATATATATATATATATATACTTGTAGTTTTGTGTTTGTTATACGTGCCCCACCCATGTTGAGTACTTAGTGTCGAACACCCTCATTTCATGGGGGAGTGTGTTTTTTCCAACACTATTATTAGTGGCTGGTTATTAGCTCCTTTTCTACTCCCTTTACCAGATAGCCCAAGTATCTTCGGGAAGCCCGTGATGGCCTGAGGTCCATTATTATCCCATGAATCTTCAGGCAGGGTAGTGTGGTGGTTTGCCAGGTGTGTGCAGCAGACGGTTTCCCATGTGTCTTCGGGATGAGGCCTAGGTGTCTTCGGGCGTGGCAGTTGGTCTTCTAGCCCAGGTTTCTTTGGGAATAGTGGTGGTTGTTCTAGCCTAGGTTTTTGTAGGCGTGGTTACGTGTGACAGTTGTGGCCCAGGTGTCTGTGGGCGGGATTCGGTAGTGGGACTGTGTTTGGCTGTGGCCTAGGTGTGTGCGGCCGTGTGTGGTAGTGGGGCTGCAGTGAGAATGGTGGGATTGGTTCGATGCGTAGGATGTCTCAATAACTAGTGGGAAAGTGGTGCGGGGTACTGAAACATTGATGTTCTCCTATATATATATTACTTTACTTGCGTTAATTGGAGAGTGTGCTTTGGTGAGGCTTGGGTGGATAGATTACCTTGTTAGGTGTTTGGTTTACTCCTTTTTCTCATGGGACATTAGTACGTTCCCACACTTTTTCACGAGAGTATTTGGGTTTTCCCTACTGAGTGTACTTGTATGCTCACCCTACGTATATAAAACTGCTTTTAGGATTCCAGGAGGGCTTCGGGTATCACGCATGACCTTACTAGCTCGGACCTTTGGGGCAGTTGCAGTTGTCATTTTTCCTTCTTTGGTACTTACCCTTGTAGTCACTTTTTTACTTTGTGGCTTTTACTTTTGGAACATCCATGTGGGAATGGTTTACTTTTGGCTTTACATTTCTTTTAGTTTTGGTGTCGTTGGGTTTCATCATCTTATCTCTCGATCCTATAAAACAGAAAAATGGTAATGTCTTCCATTTAGTCTGTGATTCTCCACCCTTGTTGCTAGTTGCCACTCCGGGACCTATTAAAGGTGGGCTTCAGGGGTCATTATCTCTCCTTCAACTTAAAGAAGGAAGGTCCTGGCAGTCTGTTAACCCTTCCCTCTTTTTGGTGAAGGTAGGTCGTGACGTAGTGGGATCATAATAATCTAGTAAAACATATTCAATCTTGAAATATATGATTTAAAAAACATGAAACCATAAAAACTATTCATATTTCAAAATATGAGAATATGTAATCCTATATGCCTAAACATATTGTATAAAAAAATTGTAAATACATGAGACATAAATCATGAACCATGGGCATATCATAGTCACATATACAAACAGCATGGCATGAAAATAAACATAAAAACATATCTTTATGGAATAAAAAACATCACCTTTTTACTATATTAGTTCTTGAATAAAAACATGTTTCAAATAGGGGATTAGGAATCAAAAACAATTACCCATAAAAGATTGGGCATCAAAACTTGTCTCACATTTTGGATCAAGATTAATTACTTATTTCACCATTAACACATTAGATATAAAGCTTTACCTAATGTATTTGAGGTCTATATAGGTCACATCTATCACATAATGATTAATTATTTATGTTTTCCACAAGATAACATCAAATCATTAGATCATTGAAAACAATGAATATAAATGGGTTACAGTTTACATTTTAAAAGGTATCACATAAATACCAATATAAACCAAATCAATATATACCAAATTCAATCACCCAAAAGTGGAAATCTATAAAATATTTAATATGGTTCTTCATAATGAATAAATTCTATAAAAATATCTCTATTGTGATAATAAAGAAAACTAAATCCATAATTAAATATTTTATATTAAATGGAAAAGTATTTTCAATACCATGAAATGAAGTTTTTTTAAATCCATAATGACATAAGAGATAATATAAACTATAATGTAAAAGAATAAAAGTAAATTATAATGATCACTTAAATATAGACATATATAGACATAAATACATGAAAAGATAACATTATTCATAAATTAAACGTGACTTGAAATGAAGACTAAATTAAGAGATGAGATTATTTTTCAATAACATTAAATATTTATTTGAGTGATCAATCATATAGAAATATTTGAATAAAAAGAGACATGTTACATGTAATAATAAAATATAAACTCATATAATATTTTAAATCATTAAATAAATCGAATATTTATGGGTTATGTTTAGAATAAATCATGTAGCTTAGAGAAATATATTTGATTTACCAAATTTAATTATGGAAAACATTTTGAGGAACAAGAGACTTTTTAAAATGGTTTTATGTTGTAAAAATATTAATACCCATAATTTAAATATAAATATCACATAATACTATTATAAGGAATAATTTACCCAACATATTATAAATATGATCAAGTGGAACAAATATAACTCAGTGATAATGAATTGAGTTAATAAAAACTCTCTCAACATGAGGATAATTTAAAACAAAACATCTTAAAATAGGTTGATTTATATTAAACATAAATTACCTCGTGTAAAATTAATTCCCATATATAATATCTAAAATATCCAATATATACTCCAAATAAATGAATCCTGTTTCATAATAAAAAACATGTCTCAATGATTTTAATTTGAGACAACAACCCTTATATTTGTCCTAATTCATTTTTTATTTACACCGAAAAAATTAAATTACTTAATTATGTTTATTAGTTATATAAGAAATAAAATTATTCACAAATCTAAAATTTATTCTTCCCATTGATATTTATTCAACTAATATATATTATATTTTTTTTAACTATTTTCCATCATTGGGTGTTTATGGGTTATATTAGTTTTATAGTAGTGGTGCCAGCATTTGATATTTTTAAAAAGTTTATATTTTTAAAATAACTAATGTAACACTAAGTTATGATTTATAATGATTTATAAAGAATATATTTTATCACATTTTTTCTATTGTCTCTATCCTATATGATGAAATCGATAATAAAAATATTTTTTTTTATTTTAACCTCAGAATGGAATTTTGTTAGTTAATGAACTAAATATTGATATAATCCTTCCAGAACCAACATTTAATTATTATTTAAATAATTATATGATAATAAACCATTAAATATGTTTTCATAATCATTTATGATATAATTTTACAGAATCATTAATGTATTTCGTAAAACATACCTAAACATAAAACTACCAATATTATTGTATGATAACGATTTGATTTAGTTGAAATATTATTATACAAGAATATTAATTATGTTATGAAGTTTAATATTATTGTTATACATAAAAATTATAATAATTATAAGAAAAAATAATGGATATGAATCAATTTCATAGTATGAATAAATTGTATTTCTCCTAGTTTTCTAGTTTAACACATTTAATTTTATTATGATTTTTAATACTGGATATGATTAATATTTAATTAAATTAGTATTAGTATACCATTATTCATGTCATTGACATAATATTTACCATTTAAACCCATCATTAGATCCATCCATAAGAGGTCATATTGAAGAATAGAATGCATCATACCATAGATTGGGTAGTCCGAATGTATGCATGGATGAAGTTTTCAATTTATGTGGAATGGTATAAATAAGTACTATGGTTTAGTATTTAATAATTATAAATAATTTATAGTGATCATGGTTATATGGTAAATTTAATTTTTAATCCATCTAGGTAATGTAGGTATGGAAAACATACTCGTATATTCATTGAGGTTGTAGTCCTCATATATGCAGATTTCACATTTTCATTTCAAATAGTAGAAAAGGGAAAAGGTAGTAAAAAATTATACCATTCGTATAAAAAAATATATGTATAATAGTTACAAATATGATATAATTTTAATATTTTTTAATGAAATTTTATGAAAAAAGAGTACAAAAAAAGAAATAGAAATAAGGATCGGTTTAAAAATTGTACCTCACTTCTTGAATTATTTATTTTGTAAATGGGGTTAAAACTTTATGAGGTTTTATTAGGAGAGGAAAATAACCAATTTAAGGAGTATAGAAATGTTTAAAATATGTTTGGGTATATTTTGTGCTGAAATAGCATTTTTCAGTTATAGTGGTAGTGAGGATAGTAGATCCCCTTTTATAAGTGAAAAGGTATGAAATTTTTGTAGTTATACCAAAAAACAAATAACGGGAAGTCATTATCATTTAACGTTCCTCCAAAATATGATAATTATAGGTATAGTAAATATATGACATCAATAAATCCTCAACCATGGGTTTTCAAAATAAAATTAAACATGATACAATCCCATTACCCCTTGTACAATTAATATAACTATTTTATCATTCACTATAGTAAATAGTTTTTACATATGGTAACATATTCCTTATTCCTAAAAATAAATTGACCCTTATTATATAATGTAGAATTAATCATTCAAATTTTGAATATAATCTTTTTTACTCAATTTACAGAATTGTTAAATGTTAAATTTATATAAAAAATGTATAATTTATTAAAATAATTTTTAGAGAATTATCACACAAGTACATAAATATAAAATATAGGTTTGTAAACTATAATTGCTATGTATCTATTTATATAGGAAAATTTATAGAAATTATCTTTTAATATTTTTTAATTCATGCACTTAGATGCAGAGAGATTTCGAGGCTTGGTGAGCCCTGTATTGGTATTTTAAGAATATTACATATATTAATATCACACATGCATAGTTTTTCAAAAATAGTGGAATTACAGCTGAATGGTGACTCTGAAAAGAAATTCAAGACCATAATTGTGTCTGAAAAATGGATTTTCCTCAAGGCATGAAATAATTATGGTTGGAATCAGGATATGTGTTTGGCCACCATCATGGGATAAATAATTAAATATTTTTTAATATTATTTAATTATTTAATTAAAGATACTAACCTATGTATCTTATATAAATATGTGATTATGGACAATTTTTAGGGTTTTCTACATTGGCCAGATAATAGATAGATATATTTGTAGGAAGGAAAGGTGAATAAAGATGATGGATCAAGGATCATTCACCCCAATGGAAATTGAGAATCTTACTAATGAAGAAAAAAAATCATTATTCATCACTGATCTATCCAACATGTGGTTGGTCATTTTTTACATTCTATATTTCTCTATTGTTAGTCATATGAGAAACATGAATCAATTATTATAATAGTTTAATATGAGTGTTGATTGATCTTGAATGTTTTGGTTTATCACTTCCTAGGGTTTTGGAATTGATTTTTTGGTTTTAATTACTCGTTTTTATCATCTAAGGAAAACTAATTGAGGCAAGATATAATATGGTTAGGGTTCATTTATAACTTGTGGTTAGAGAACTTCTACCCTATTTCAACACATGTTCATCACCATATTTTTTATGGGATATCAGTTCGATGAATATTTATTATTATTTCATTGTGAGACCATACTTTGGTGAAACAGATTGATACCATGGCTATGGATCATGATCGACAGATAGATCGATGCGAGATGATGTTCATGGGAGATCAGAGGTAGATCAATATCAGTTTAGAAATTTAATCAGTCTAAATTAGACATGCAATGATTATATGTTGTGATGAAGATTGTTTCATGATGAGATTTGAAAGATGAATTTTAGCTGATGTTTGTGACCAAGATTGGATGACCCAAATCCATGATTTTTAGGTTGGATTAGTGGTGGAGTTGATGGTTATGAAAACCTGATTGGATTCATGAATAGAATATAATTTCTAATAGATTCAAAATTACATGGTGTTTAATCTAAAGAAGACATGAAATGTTTCCCATCCTCTATGGAGTATAAGTTTACACATGGTAAAAAATATCACACACTGTGTGACACATGTCACATGCCTTGTGACCCTGGGCTAATGGAATGAAATTTATCTAGGTGGATACGTAAGAATATACATGTCTATGAACATGAGCATGGGTTGAGTACATGAGCACAACCTATTACTCAAACATGGCCAAGTATAGAGGAACCACCACAGTACATGGGAATGGCTAGAAGTACATAGGCATGGGCATGTGGTACACTAAGGACCTTCCAATCCACTACACTATATGTACTCCTGATGGATAAGCACTATATATAGAATTTTACATTCTATGAGAAACAATGAGACATTGGGAGACACAAGATAGGAAATACACTCCATGTACTTCCATAGACATATCGTAGAGCCATTCCCATTTTCAATATTGACAAGTTTTAGTAGAGTGTGATTCCTTTGTCAATCACTATAATGGTATAGTGTATAATATTTTCCTCGAAATCATATTTTTATCAACTTAAATGTATTTTTTTTTCAAATAAAATTAATGGTATACCTATGTAAGGAATGGGGTGGGATCTTCTTTCTAAACTGGGGTTTGTGATATTGGTGTGACCACCATGTATAGGGAGTCTATACACTCTCAATAATAATGTTCCAATATGTATTTAATAAATCCCAAGCGATCCTAGGTGTGATCCTCTATATGGGTGTTGACATCATCAGAGTTCCACTAAATAATTACTAAGAGAGACTTGATGAGAAATTCCACTCAGATGAGCTCTGTCAACGACAACATGGCTCATGGAGTGAGTACTCCTATAACGAGATTTATTATAAGGCCCTACCCTTAAACCTTACTTAATCTTGAGTTATTACAAGATTACACAATGGGGATCTTTTCAGGTATAGAGTTTTAGAGAATTAGATCACGAAACTTGCATTACATTCCACATTTAAACAAAGTGGTTACATAAAGGACAGTATTCATTCTTCCCATCAACGGAAACATATTGAAAATAAAACATGGATTCTTTCTTGACACATCCTTGACACTATCATCACATCATGTACCTTTCCCTTGACCTGTGAAAAACATTTCAAAAACTTGGGATGAGCATAAAAAGCTCAGTAAGGGTTATAAAAATATGGAAAGAAAACATGAGTTCATATATACATAAGAATGAAATCATACATTACCCATAAAACATAGGCACTTTAACTTACCTCATCAAACCATGAATAAATCATAGAAAACATAAGACATAAAGGTAACTTGAGGCATTCATAACATTCTTACGTAGAGAGTAACCCTCTTGGTTACATTTGGAATACCCATCACAGTATATTCCCTAAATCTCTTCGGAGAAACCTTAACTTTTCACTCCTTAACGTTACCCAATGCATTGGAGAACTATATCGGGATCACCCACCCTTTGTTTATCACAGAACCACCCGTCTTCATAATAATGCCCAAGAACCTCAACATAATCGTATCATATAAAACATGCATAAAGGAAACATAACATTTCAACCTTTCAATAACAAGATATCAATACAACACATTGATATAAAAAACATTATGAAAACAATTTTCAATACCAAAATAAAAGAAAAGTAAAACATGGTATTAATTTTTCTTTTAAAAAAAGTTATGGCTTGTAGAGGAAGCCGAAACTCAAATAATGGTCATGGCGGCGGAGAAGTCGTTGTCGCCACATACGTACGACAAAAACATTCCCTTTTGTTGTTTATTAAATGCTTTGTATAAAAAAGATTCCTTTTGAATAAATGTAAAATTCAAAGGGGTTTATACACCGTATAAAAGAAGGTTGTGTATAAAACAAAATATGCCTCAATGAAAGGAGACTAATACGAAGTCCCATACAAAGACGGTATCCTTGGTTTAAGGATAAATCAATTACATAATTATGTGTGACAAAAAAATACACCAAATATAAGTGGATGTTAATTGTAAAATAATCAAAGGTCATTCACACATATTCAAAGGATGAAATATTCAATAACTACATGTTGAACCCAAAGAAATCGAAATTGGGTAAAGAAGTTCCCTTGACATCCTAACGACGTCACATCAAAATGAGTTTATGAGAGATAAAAAGTGTATCTCATCACTTGGACATAAAAGTTACATCAATAAGGATATATGAGAACATATCCCAACATAACAATATGTAAATTAAGAGAACCAACAAAAGATGTCTTTTAAAAAAAGAGGAGGGTGAAAGGTTCCCTTACCGACTTGGGTATCTTTCAAAACATACACCCCATGAAAGAAGGACAATAAATCATTAATGTAAATACTCATAAATTAAAGTATATTACACAAAGAGTAGAATAATGGGAATTACATACACCACTTAAAGGAAATTGTGGAAAATGTTGCATAAATCTCACGGGAAGAAAAGTGAGATGAAAAATCCCTTATGAAAACTCGGCAGCCTAACGGCGCCACATAAAACATACAAAAATGGATTGATGAGATCAAATAGGGTATCTCATCATATTAAATTAATGTTTATAGAAAGAAAAATATAAAAGAACATCCCCCCAACATAACAAAGAGGAGCTTAAAAGAAATGACATAAAGGAGAGTACTTAAAAAGAAAGAGAGAGGTTAGATCTCTTATGAAAATTCGGCAGCCTAACGGCGCCACTCAAAACATCCAAAATTGATTTATGAGAGAGAATACGGTCTCTCATCACATGAACATAAAAATTACAGTAATTTTAATATAAAATAACATCCCAATAACAACAATGATGAGCTTTAGAGGGTATGACATAAAAGAGTGTACTTAAAAATAAATAGAGTAAGATCTCTTACCTCAAGTCCAACTTGTCTTGTTCGTTTCTTTATATTCCTGAATAATAAACTTTGGTCAATTAATAATTTCCAAAGTACCTCCTTTAGAGATTATTATTCAGTTCATATCACATATTATAATGTTATAATAATTGTTTAATAATGTTAGTTCATATCAGACGTTTTTGCCGATGTTTGGTACATGAGTCAAAAATGAACTTGTTTGAAAAAAGATTTCCCATGTAGTTATAAGTAAATAATTTCCAGAATAGTATTAATTATTAAAATATCATATATATCCAGTAAATATTCATTTCATTCTATTCCATATCATTTGGAGATAAAAAACGAAAAGCACCATTCATGGATACGGTAGGCCGTATGTACGCATGAACGCTACTTTCATTTTTTGTCATATTAATGGATGTAAAACAAAATGAGAGAGATATGTATATGTTATAATTCCAGAATGATATCCATAATTTTGACTTAATATATTACATATATATCCATTATATATATGTACTTATAGTATTACATAACATTTTGAGATAATAAATGAAATGTACCGTTCATGGAGACGGTAAGCCGTACGTACGCATGAATGATACTTCCATTTATATTTAATATTTAATGAAATTAAAACATAATGATTCATAATATTATTTTAATTCCAGTATGGTATCATATATAATATCATTAAACATATCCTTTATATGTACCACGTACCGTATTAACGAATCAAATCACTTTGAGGGGGCGGTAGTCCGCACTTCCTTAAATGAAGATATCGCGTTTACACATAATGGAAACCATAAAGGTATGCCCAAAATGAAAAATACCAAAGCTTAATGAAATCATAAACATATTATATATCATATATAAATATAGTTTCATCTTAATGGCCACCTTTGAAGGTGTTAAAAGAATGTTGAACAAACATCGTTTCGGGAGGCCGAAATTTTCCATCCACATAAACAGTATGTTCTTTAACCATTAGATGTAGGTGTGTGAAAGTGTAGCTCGAATCCTTCTTCTAACAACATCTTAGTATATTTGTGATACTTTATTTGTTACAAAAGAAATGAATAAAAAGAGTTTAGGGGGTTGGAGAAGCAAAATAAAACAAAAGTACTCATGTGAAGACATTACCTTAAAATCGGGTAACTCCCTTTGGTTTGAGCTCAAAGGCTTCCTTGGAAAGACTTATGCCCAAAGAGAGGATTCAAGGAGTAATAGAGGGAAGTTGAGAGACAAAATGGGAAGATTTTTGCCGAGCCAAAGGCTTTGGGAGTGTGGGTAAGCAGGTAGAGGTGGGGGCCTTTTATAAGAGGGGAGGTGGGACACTCTTGTAAAGTTACAAACTGTTACTTTATTTTCAAATGCGTTTCGGATTTTAAAGGTCCCATATTGATGTATTTATAATATAAGGTGATAAGGGTTCGAAATAAACTCATCCAATAGGTTTTGGACATGTTTAGGTCTTAGATATTACATTATCTTTCCATTTTATTTAAATCGTTAAATAATGAGGTCAGCGCTGCATCATCATGATGTCATAAATAATTTAATTTATTTAGTGTCTAAAAATTATAAACAAAATACTATGATGAAGGAAATATTTTTATCTTTCCAATGAATATTTATAGTCAAAAATCAGATTTGTATAAACCCATTTAAAAATTGTTTTAGTAAAACATTTCATGTTTGTCTCATTTTTACTTTAACTTTAAATAAAAATATATTAATGTCATTTTCCAACCAAAGTGGATTCATGGGGTCCCCAAGTTGACCCATGGGTTTTCTTGGTCGTCCATGACACATCATATGAGGTTAGGACATGTGTCAAGTTCATTTCATATTATTAAAACATTATTTTTACCTTAAACTACACTAATTACCTCTAATCGCGATGAAAAACATAATAAGTTACTATTCACCAAAAAAATTATTTTTAGCCCATTGAACAACATTTTACTTCTTAATGACAACCATTTATGTCAGATTTTTGAAATTCAAAACACAAAGATGGAAAAATTTCATTTAAATGGAAAAATCAGTTTTTATAAGTACCACTTAGTGGTTTCACTATTCATCAAAAATTGAAGTTTTTCAGAAAAATCCCAAAAATTCACCCAAAGCTATATTTGATATTCCGAATTCAAAAATGAAGTCTATTTTACAAAATTAAAAACATATAAGTCACATTAATTAATTTAATAATTAATTCCCGCTGTCAGATCAAATAGCGTGTTTTTATGAAATAATAAGTATCAAAAGATTGACACTGGTTTAAGTCTGATTTCAAAGTGAAATTAATTCCAAGGACCAATATTGGATTTAATGGTAAAAATATATTCTAATTTCACATTAAAACCAATTCAAAAGATAATCTAATCATATAAATTAATTAGATTAAAAAGATGTTTTGAATTAAAATACAACACTTTACACTATTCATTTTAAAAAATGAACTTTATCGGAAAGATACCAAAAATTTACACAATGTAAATTTTGATGTCCCAATTCGTAAGAAGAGTTTTATTTGGTCCAAAAGGATGTATAAGAGTGAACAAAACTATATTTAATGACAGTTCTCCATCAAAAGGCGATAAGTGATCCTTTAGTGAAAACTATGGCATATACGCCTAAAATCGAATTATTTCCGTATTTTATGCCTTTATCTTTTATTGGATAAATGTAAAAACATTAAAAAACATATATAATCATATTTTAGTTATTTCTATCCATTCCCACCAATACAACGGCTACATGATAACTACCATTTAAAATAATATTATTTTATTATTAGAGTGTAATGTAAGATTCCCAAGAAACTCATTGTTGCGTGTTGGGTACGCCATCGATCATAGAGTCCCCTTTAAAGTCATATTAATATTTTATTCACAAATATGGATAAATATGAAAATTTCATATTCTTTATTTACCTGGGGTGTTACATCCTTCCCACCTTTTGGGAATTGCGTCCTCACAATTTTTAAGATTGAGCATGGAAACATCTTTGAAAGTCCCCCATCTGAACAAGAGTCGGTAAAAAAATCACTTTAAAATAAAGAAAGATAAGTACAGATGTCAGCCGAGTTAACCCATACTAGGACTCCATCTAGGAAAACATGGACATGGAGGAGAAAACATAGGGTCATGTTATGATGGAGAGTGATAAAAAGCATGTTTAGGAGAAAGTTAACAATAAGAAAATCACAAACTTGTGATGGGTTAAATGATGTTGGGTTCCCCTGTAGGAAAATTTAGTAGACAACATTTTTGTTTTATGTTACTTTTTATTGAGGAATTTATTCATAAGGAAACATAATCACTTATCATGTTGAATTTCAACTTTTACTAGATTCCTTAGTCAAACTCATATTTTTTCCAAAAGACGAGTATTTAGGGAGACTTTTTCGCATTAAGAGTACTATAATCAACTTCTAGAGAATCACTTAATCCACAAAAGAGAACTATATCCATCCCATGTCTTTAGGCTTTAACCAAAACCAAAACTAGAAAGGTTATTACAGGGGCAGATAATCCAAAAAATGATAACCCTTTATAAAAAAAATCTATTCTTAATCTAAAAATTTGTCCAAGAAAACCCAAAGTTCAATGAGGACCATCCAATAAACAATTTGTCCATAAAATTCTTCAAAGTAAACCAATATATGATTGAAACCCAAATATTTGAAGGATTTAGTCACATAGTCTTCCAAGTTAAATCGTAACATTTATCTCCAAACAATATCAGTTGCTCCTAAAGACTCGTATTGAAAAGTAATTATCCTAATCACATATCCTCCATGATAGGTTAATAATTTTCATAAATAACCCAAAATCAACTTACTCTTAATTCATAAAATCAGCTAACTAAGAAGAATCTGTCAAACTAACCAGAGACTTCACGTAGTCCAGTGGTAGGCGATAAATACCAGTCGCACTTTGGTTGTGGGTTCGATTCCCGCAGCTTTGTCCGACACGACGGGTTGTCACACGGTCTGTGTGTTGTCCTTTTTCCAAAACTATATAATTATTAAATCATTCCCCAAAAAGAGATAAAATCATCAAAAATGATCATAACATATTTTAACCTCATGTTTATCTCATGCCTTTCATTTTCCAGCATATCATATAATAACCCATAATTACCTCAAAAGTAAGGATCATATAAACTCTAATGGTTACCTTTATAATTATTACCTGAACTTCCACATGGATTGGTCATCTCGTACATGATGCATTAAAGATCATACCTAGGTTCAAGTGGTTGATCATGACTCCTTGATAGTTGGTTTAGAACAACCACGAGTTTCCTCATTGAATCCCCCATTTTATCTAGTATCTTAATCATAGAACCACCACAGTTTCCTTCAAACCTGTTGCCTCTTTAGTGCCTGCTAGATCCATCCATTCACTAAAAACAGAAATGTCAGTGTGAGTATATCAACAAAACCATCATGTACAAATGAGAAAGGTAAACACTAAGATATACTTACTCATTCACTTTATCTAAAACTAGGACTCTTTCTGAAATCCTAACCATTATGGTAAGGTCACTTAGGCTTAAAGAATACCCTAACCTCTAAAGTTATCTAAACCGACCTTTGATACCAACTATAAGGCCCCAGCCTTAAACCTTACTTAATCTTGAGTTATTACAAGATTACACATTGAGTATCTTTTTAGGTTTAGATTTTTAGAGAATTAGATCATGAAACTTGCATTACATTCCACATTTAAACAAAGTGGTTACATAAAAGACAGTATTCATTCTTCCCATCAACAGAAACATATTGAAAATAAAACATGGATTCTTTATTGACACATCCTTGACAGTATCATCACATCATGTACCTTTCCCTTGACCTGTGAAAAACATTTCAAAAACTTGGGATGAGCATAAAAAGCTCAGTAAGGGTTATAGAAATATGGAAAGGAAACATGAGTTCATATATACATAAGAATGAAATCATACATTACCCATAAAACATAGGCACTTTTACATACCTCATCAAACCATGAATAAATCATAGAAAACATAAGACATAAAGGTAACTTGAGGCATTCATAACATTCTTACGTAGGGAGTAACCCTCTTGGTTACGTTTGGAATACCCATCATTGTATATTCCCTAAATCTCTTCGGAGAAACCATAACATTTCACTCCTTCACGTTACCCAATTCATTGGAGAGCTATATCAGGCTCGCCCGCCATTAGTTTATCACGGAACCACCCGTCTTCATAATAATTCCCAAGAACCTCAACATAATCGTATCACATAAAACATGCATAAAAGAAACATAACATTTTCACCTTTTAATAACAAGTTATCAATACAACAAATTGATATAATAATATTATGAAAACAATTTTCAATACCAAAATAATAGAAAAGTAAAACATGGTATTTATTTTTCTTTTAAAAAAAGGTATGGCTTGTAGAGGAAGCCGAAACTCAGATAATGGTCACGGCAGTGGAGAAGTCGTTGTCACCGTATACGTACGACAAAAACATTCCCTTTTGTCGTTTAGTAAATGCTTCGTATAAAAAAATTCCTTTTGAATAAACGTAAAAGTAAAAGGGGTTTATACACCATATAAAAGAAGGTTGTGTATAAAACAAAATATGCCTCAATGAAAGGAGATTTAGACGAAGTCCCATACAAAGACGGTATCCTTGGTTTAAGGATAAATCATTTACATAATTATGTGTGACAAACGAATACACCAAATATAAGTGGATGTTAAGTGTAAAATAATCAATGGTCATTCACACATATTCAAAGGATGACATATTCAATAACTACATGTTGAACCTAAAGAAATTGAAATTGGGTTAAGAAGTTCCCTTGACAGCCTAACGGCGTCACATTAAAATGAGATGATGAGAGATAAAAAGTGTATCTCATCACTTGGACATAAAATTTACATCAATAAGTATATATGAGAACATATCCCAACATAAAAATATGTAAATTAAAAGACCCAAAAAAAAGAAGCCTTTTAAAAAAAGAGGAGGGTGAAAGGTTCCCTTACCGACTTGGGTATCTTTCAAAACATACTCCCCATGAAAGAAGGACAATAAATCATTGATGTAAATACTCATAAACGAAAGTATATTACACAAAGAGTAGAATAATGGGCAGTACATACACCACTGAAAGGAAATTGTGGAAAATGTAGCATAAATATCATGGGAATAAAAGTGAGATGAAAAATCCCTTATGAAAACTCGGCAGCCTAACGGCGCCACATAAAACTTAAAAAAATGGATTGATGAGATAAAATAGGGTATCTCATCATATTAACTTAATGTTTATAGAAATAGGAATATAGAAGAACATCCCCCCAACATAACAAAGAGGAGCTTAAAAGAAATGACATAAAGGAGAGTACTTAAAAAGAAAGAGAGAGGTTAGATCTCTTACGAAAATTCGGCAGCCTAACGCTGCCACTAAAAACTTCCAAAATGGATTGATGAGAGAGAATAGGGGCTCTCATAACATGAACATAAAAATTACAGTAAGTGTATTATAAAATAACATCCCAATACCAATAATGATGAGCTTTAGAGGGAATGACATAAAATAGTGTACTTAAAAAGAAAGAGAGGGGTAAGATCCCTTACCTCAAGTCCAACTTGTCTTGTTTGTTTCTTTATATTCCTGAATAATAAACTTTGGTCATTTAATAATTGCCTAAGTACCTCCTTTAGAGATTATTACTCAGTTCATATCACATATTATAATTTTACAATAATTTTTTAATAATGTTAGTTCATATCAGACGTTTTTTCTGATGTTTGGTACCTGAGTCAAAAATGAACTTGTTTGAAAAAAGATTGCCCATGTAGTTATAAGTAAATAATTTCCAGAATAGTATTAATGATTAAAATATCATATATATCCAGTAAATATTCATTTCATACTATTCCATATCATTTGTAGATAAAAAACTAAAAGCACCGTTCATGGAGATGGTAGGCCGTACATACGCATTAACGCTACTTTCATTTTTGTCATATTAATGGAATTAAAACAAAATGAGAGAGATATATATATGTTATAATTCCAGAATGATATCCATAATTTTGACTCAATATATTACATATATATCAATTATATATATGTACTTATAATATTACATAACATTTTGAGATAAGAAATGAAATGTACCGTTCATGGAGACGGTAAGCCGTATGTACGCATGAACGCTACTTCCATTTCTATTTCATATTTAATGGAATTAAAACATAATGATTCATAATATTATTTTAAATCTAGTATGGTATCATATATAATATCATTAAATATATCCTTTATACGTACCACGTATGGTATTAACGAATCAAATCACTTTGAGGGGGCAGTAGTCCACACTTTCTTAAATGAAGATATCGCGTTTACCCATAATGGAAACCATAAAGGTATTCCCAAAATGAAAAATACAGAAGCTTAAGGAAATCATAAACATATTATATATCATATATAAATATAGTTTCATCTTAATGGCCACCTTTGATGGTGTTAAAATAATGTTGAACAAACATCGTTTCGGGAGGCCGAAATTCGCCATCCACGGAAATAGTATGTTCTTTAACCATTAGATGTAGGTGTGTGAAAGTGTAGCTCGAATAATTCTTCTAACAAAATACTAGTATATTGATGATACTGGATTTGTTACAAAAGAAATGAATAAAAAGAGTTTAGGGGGTTGGAGAAGCAAAATAAAACAAAAGTACTCATGTGAAGACATTACCTTAAAATCGTGTAACTCCCATTGGTTTGAGCTCAAAGGCTTTCTTGGGAAGACTTATGCCCAATGTGAGGCTTCAAGGAGTAATATAGGGAAGTGGAGAGACAAAATGGGAATATTTTGGCCGAGCCAAAGTCTTTGGGAGTGTGGGTATGGAGGTAGACGTGGGGGCCTTTTAAAAGAGGAGAGGAGGGGCACTCTTGTAAAGTTACAAAATGTTACTTTATTTTCAAAAGCGTTTCGGATTTTAAAGGTCCCACATTGATGTATTTCGAGTCTAAGGTGATAATGGTTCAAAATACACTCATCCAATAGGTTTTGGACATGTGTAGTTCTGAGATATTACATTATCTTTCCATTTTATTTAAATCGTTAAATAATGAGGTCATCGCTGCATCATCGTGATGTCATAAATAATTTAATTTATTTAGTGTCTAAAAATTATAAACAAAACACTATGATGAAGTAAATATTTTTATCTTTCAAATGAATATTTATAGTCAAAAATCTTATTTGTATAACCCCATGTAAAAATTTTTTTAGTAAAACATTTCATGTTTGTCTCATTTTTACTTTAACTTTAAATAAAAAGATATTAATGTCATTTTCCAACCAAAGTCGCTTCATGGGGTCCCCATGTTGACCCATGGGTTGTCTTGGTCGGCCATGACACATCAAATGAGGTTAGGACATGTGTCAAGTTCATTTCATATTATTAAAACATTATTTTTACCTTAAACTACATTAATTACCTCTAATCGCGATTAAAAACTTAATAAGTTACTATTCATCAAAAAATTATTTTTATCCCATTGAACCACATTTTACTTCTTAATGACAACCATTTATGTCAGATTTTTGAAATTCAAAACACAAAGATGGAAAAATTTCATTTAAACGGAAAAATCAGTTTTTATAAGTACCACTTAGTGGTTTCACTATTCATCAAAAATTGAAGTTTTTCAGAAAAATCCCAAAAATTCACCCTAAGCTATATTTGATATTATGAATTCAAAAATGAATTCTATTTTACAAAATTCAAAACATATAAGTCACATTAATTAATTTAATAATTAATTCCCACTGTCAGATCAAATAGCGTGTTTTTATGAAATAATAAGTATCAAAAGATTGACACTAGTTTAAGTCTGATTTCAAAGTGAAATTAATTCCAACGACCAATATTGGATTTAATGGTAAAAATATATTCTAATTTCACTTGAAACCCAATTCAAAAGATAATATAATCATATAAATAAATTAGATTAAAAAGAGGTTTTGAATTAAAATACAACATTTTACACTATTCATTTAAAAAAATGAACTTTATCGGAAAGATACCAAAAATTTACATAAAGTAAATTTTGATGTCCCAATTCTTAAGAAGAGTTTTATTTGGTCCAAAAGGAAGTATAATAGTGAACAAAACTATATTTAATGACGGTTCTCCATCAAAATGCGATAAGTGATCCTTTAGTGAAAACTATGGCATATACGCCTAAAATCGAATTATTTCCGTATTTTATGCCTTTATCTTTTATTGGATAAATGTAAAAACATTAAAAAACATATATAATCATATTTTAGTTATTTCTATCCATTCCCTCCAATACAACGGCTACATGATAAATACCATTTAAAATAATATTATTTTATTATTAGAGTGCAAAGTAAGATTCCCATGAAACTCGTTGTTGCGTGTTGGGTAAGCCATCGAGAATAGCTTCCCCTTTAAAGTCATATTAATATTTTATTCACAAATACGGATAAATATGAAAATTTCATATTCTTTATTTACCTAGGGTGTTACATTTAACATGAATCATTGATTATAATCTCGGGGAAGAAAATATTTATTGATACCCCTTGACACCAGTCATCTATTTGAGTATATATGCGGTTTCTATTTTTATTTCTTTGTATCAAATCATGATTGAAATACCTTTTTATTGATGAGATTATTAATATAAATTATTTATGTTTGCTTATCTCAGGGTGTACTATTGTGTGTTATAATACTCACCCCTGGATGGGCTCTTCCAACACATGTCTTGACTTATGTAGACAATAGGCCCTTTGAAGAAGTATTAAGAGGACCAGAAGTAGGTGCATATTAATATTAGCATACATAGAATAAGGTTAATACCATTTTTTATTTGAAAAAACATTCCCTCCTTCCAATCTGGATGTACAATATTTACAATTTTTTGTTGGGACATTTTTCCCTATATCAATTTTAGTAATTTTTTCATACTCTATTTATGGGATATATAGGTTTTAATGCATTGGTATGACTGTTATATTAATTATAAAATTTAATGGGATTGAAGATTTCTACATGTGTAAAGGTGCCTCTAGATAATGGATCCCATATGTTTCATATGACTACTCAACAGTGATCACAAGCCCCTGGCCTATAGGAGGTAGTTTAAGGGTAGGCACAGTCAGATTACAGCTAGGTAGGTGGGCTTCAGTGGGTTATGTCATTATTTAATGTTATCAGATTAGGTTATTTATTATGATTTAAGTTTGGGGATTTTCTAGATGTATTTTTTTGTTCTGGATTTATGGAAATAGTGTTAAAGTGTTCCATGTTTGGATTTCAAAAAATAGAGTCTAATTTTAGTGTAGTAAATGACGTAACCATCCAACAAGACTCTGAAAAGCTTCTTCTTGAATCAATTCATATAAGAACTAGTTTCTGGGAAAACATTACCACATTCATCATAGAAGAATGGGCTTTGGTTTCCATGTACTTCTTGAGACAACATGCTAGATATACTTATAGACGGTGGTATGACATGATTTTATTTAAAGAGGCCTCCACAATGACATCCAACCAAGATTCTGTAGCGTGATCACAAAGATAACCCATGAAGTGGTGATTCATTAGTATATGGGTCTATATAAAAGATGGTATATTCAGGTGGTTTTACAATTCTACAACCACCCATTGAGAATAATATTGTTCTGGAAGTATCGGTCGATGATGAGAATAGTAGATGGGTTTCATAGGTAGTCACCAAGGTATTCTTCCATGTGAGGGATCCTACAGATTATTTAGTGATCTTATCAGTGAGTCTTCTTCAAGTGTACACTGGGAAAAAATGGATTATTGTGACTCATTCACATGATGATACATCTCTCTACTAGTAATATTTAGAGCTTCTACTTAGGGAGGATTTTAATCCATCCATGTTCTAATCAGTGTACATCCAAGAGAATCTGTATTTAGAGAAAGGTTGTATGACCATGGAAGAGTGTTAAACAATGTTCACAAGCCTCCTATGATACACTCTAGATATGGAGAAAGATCTATTAATATAGTCATGGAACTTTGAACAAGGCCTAGGTCAATATATCCGGGATTTAGGGATATCTCTTTACATTCCCAACTACACTGGAGTTCTTGTATGGGCTTTAGTGGTAGAGATCTTCCCGGAAGAGAAGACTCCATCAACTGGTGTTGGTAGTGGGAGAACAGTAGCTGAGACTATAGGGACATAACCTTTTATTACATTACTATTACATCATTTTAAAGATTAATAACATAATAGTATTACACCATGAAGATCCAGAGGTTTAATGTCTTGGGAAAACTAGGACCAAACATAAATTTTACAACATCAAGCATAAACATATATTTAATTTTTTCATCTATAGCTTCTTATTGGATCTTGACCTCTCCATAGTACTTGTAGTCACCTGAAGATATAAATCAAAAAGCGGTGAGATAAAAGTCCAATAACAGGATATATATATATATATATTAAAAATATAAAAATGGGTGTGTATAATCATAACATAAGGAAAGGATTTTGAACATGAGATGAATCATTAATAAAATACTTGAAATGTGGAAATGCATAAAAAATGAAACATCATATTTTAGCGGTTAACTACCAAAAATTCTTTTGAAAAAAGATAAAATGTTGTTCACATATCATTTAACATTATCTCATGACATTCATTACATTATGCAATGCATTGGAGCACTATATAATTCCAGGAGCACCCATCAAATTCAAACATTAATATTGTGCTACATATTTATGGGTGCACCTGTCACATCAAAAATTTATCATTATCATGCACGCCACATAGAACATATATGAAAAATGGATATAACTGACCCATTTAAATGAATGGGTTTTATCTAATAAGAACACATTAATAAACTTTGGGTTCCCAAAAGAATGTGGGAATAACATACATGATACATCAACCTTGACTGAGAAATAAAAGGTGTGTTTTCTAAAGAAGAGTTATTTTAGAAAAATTTTTACTGAAATAAACTGCAGAGGAAAACATTTACATCCTAGAAAAGGTATGATAAGGATGACCAAATAATTTTTATTGAGTGACCATACCAAATATGGAGTGAAATAGGGAGAACCCGATGAAAGAAATTTGGGTTTGAGAATTTCTCCTTACCTTGTATCTGATTTCTTTCTTCACAGCCAATATAAACACAATAGATTCATTAATTAAAAATTCCAAAAACTTGTGTACATTAATATGGTTCATTATGGTTTCAATATGTTATTTTCTTGCCTTTGGATGAGTTATAGGGTTTAAATCCATTGTTTGGGAATGTTGGTTTTTATGGTTTTCTTGAATGGTTCACTTGTATTCATAAATGGATGTTCATGTAGAACATGGGATAACATACTGAACTAATATTACATGTTATTAATGATATTCCAGCTGTTTAAATGATTTTATAATGAATTATGTTATATAACATTTGGATGAAACATTAGTTAAAATGTAATGATGATAGTTTGGGTCAATTCGGCCAATTTTTCAACCACAACGAACTTGTTTTATTTAATCATTTAGTTATATGTACATGAGTAAGTTCAATAACATGAAATAGTATATAATAAATATAATATAATCTGGTTCATTAATAAAAATGGTTTCATGAATAGATCTAATGTAGGTAAAACATAATGAAAAAAATCATTCTTTAAGGTGATAAATTAACACCTCACGAACAATGTTTTCTTTTCTAAAATAAAATGAAGTGAAGAAGGGATTGGATGATAATTTGTAGAATTAGTGTCATAGTATTTTATTATATGAGAGATAGTTGAGCTAAAATACCTTTTGTATGGGGATAGGTGGTGAGATATTAAGAAAAAAACATGAAATTGGAAAAAAAAAATTAAGGGAAAAGAGAGAGAGGGAAATTACGTCATGAATCCTCTTCTTGAGATCCTCTTTAAGGAACCTAGGATTTGTATTTTGATGAGACATGAAGCTCATTGACGTGGTATAGAGGCTATGAAAGATTCATTGGTAGTGTTTAGACAATACTTGAAGCTTTAGAGGTGTGTGGACATGAGGTTGTGAATGGTGGTATTTATAGTGGTGGGGAGAGGGGTTTTCATAATATTTTAATCATTAGTTTATTAATTTCCACCAAGATAATAAAAATTGATGATTATATGACAAATAATAGTAAATATGTCATGAGGTTTCTATATATATATATATATATTATTACATCACTTGTGATCTCAGGAATAGTAGGCTTAAATTACAATGTATTTATACGGTAAATTAATGTATTTTACAATTCACCAAAAATTCAAGTACTTCAGAAAAATCCCAAAAAATCACCCTAACCATTTATAGAAGTTTAGAATCCAAAAATGAATTCCATTTTTAAAATAAAAAAATTATATATGGTTATTTTAATTTTTAATTAAATTCATAATTTACTTGAAAAATACAGTTTTTAAAAAGATTTATTTACTTATTCCAAAACATAGATACATCATGATTCTACTTAAATCCCACATATATACTATCATTGGTGAGGATAATATTCATAAGGTTATATTTCTATTCATATGGGTTACATTAATATTTATAAGGGTGTGTTACAATTCACCAGAAATTATGTTTTTTCTGTTAGACTCTAAAATTTTTACAACTTACAACCACATATGACAAATTTTCCAAATAAAACACATAGAAGTAGAAAAATTATGTTTAATGATCACATATTATGTTGTATCATGAAATTTCATTGTGCTTCCTAATGTGATTATACTATAAGGAAAAATTATAAGATTGGATTCCAATTGAAAAAATATTTGGTCGTTACATACTTCCCCCTTAGGAAATTTCACCCCCGAAATTTCGTTTTACATAAATAGGTGAGGATAGTTCTCCTTCATCTCCTCTTTCAGTTCCCAAGTAGCTTCTTCAATCTTTTACTTACTCCACAAAACACTAACATGGTGGGATTTCTTTTTTCATAGAACCTTTTCTATCTGGTCCATAATCTTAACCAATTACTCCTCATGGGAGATATCATCTTCCAACTGTACTAACTATGAGTTCAGTATATATGTGGGATATGGTATGTACCTAATCAGGAGTGATATTTGTAACAAATCATGAAATTGATCCATATTAGGTGGATGTTTGAGAAGATAGGCCAAACCTCATATGCAGTCAAGGATTTGAAAGGGGCCAATGTACCATGGGCTTAGATTCCCTTTCTTTCCAAACTACAAGACTCTCTTCCATGGTGATATTCGAAGAAAGACATTATCTACAACGTCGTACTCCAATTACCTTTGATGGTTGTTAGCTTCTTTATTTTTCAAACTCTATGTAGCTTTTATGTGTTTCTTGGATGACTTGAACTTTCTATATCATCTCTTTCACATGATCTGGTCCAAGTAGCTTTCTTTCTCCAACACCATCTCAACAGGTTGGAGTTCTACATCACTTTACATACAAATATTAATATAGAGCAATCTCAATACTCTAGTGGAAGCTACTTATATATGAGAACTCAACCAATGGGAGTTTCTTATCCCATACACCTTTAAAATCAAATTAACATGATCATTTCATGTCTTCAAGACTCTGAATAGTTCATTTAGATTGGCCATCAGTTTGGGGGTGATTGGCCATGATGAAATTCAATTCAGTACTCAAGGCATGTTGAAGACTTCTCTATAACTTAGATGTGAACCTTGTATCATGATCAGAGAAAATCGAGAGTGGAACACCATGTAGACTCACCACTTCCTTCACATATATCATTTCATGTTGTTAAAGCGAGAGATATTCCCAAATAGCGATAAAATTGGAAATCATGGCGAGTTAGACAACCACAACCCTTATCACATTATTTACCTTTGAAATCTTTGAGAGATGTGTGACAAAGTACATAGTGACATTCTCACATTTCTACATGGGTATAGGCAATGGTTACATCAACCCTTTGGGCATTTTTTCTATACATTAACTTGCTAACATACCACACACCTTCACATATATTCTGAAATCATATTTTTTATGTTATCCCACCAGAAGTGTTCATAGGGATCTCGGTACATCTTAGTGCTACCAGGATGGATAGAGAATGTTGAGCTATGTGCATTGTCCAATAGCTTCTTCTTTATCCTAGGTGATGAAGGCACACAAAGGCATGTTCCAAACTAAATCACACCTTTATCATTTATATGGTACTCTTATTTCTTCTCTTACATTACTGCATTCACCTTCTTTTGTAACTCCAGATCATCCCTTGGTTTCTCCTTAATAATTTCTTAGATTGATGGTTGTGCAATAATTTGGGCAAGGTAGGATGTATCCCCTATAGATAAGATTTCCAAATACATAATTTCAATATCCAAGAAGATAGGGTCTTTCCCAGTCCGTCATATGGATAGAGTAGTAGGTTATTTTCTACTTAAAGAATCTTCTACCATGTATGCTTTTATAAGATGAAAATTAATAGAAAATCATAATCATTGATTAGCTCTAACTATCTCCTTTGATGCATGATGAGCTCCTTTTGTGGGAATATATAGGTTAGGCTCTTGTGGTCGGTGTATATGTCACACTTATCGCTATAAAGGTAGTGCTTCCATATTTTCAGGGAAAAAATTCCATCTTCCATCTATAGATCAGGTTTTCGGTAGTTTTACTCATGCATATTAAACTATCATGAGACGTAGGCTATCACATTATTGTTTTTCATGAGTACACAACCCAAGCCCCTCTTTTAATCATTAATGTATATCAATAAACATTTTCCACATTTCAGTAGTGTGAGTATAGGTGCTGTGATCAGCCTTTTCTTTAGATCTTTAAATTTTCCCTCTAAATCTTCCATCCAAACATACTTTACCCCTTTCTTTATTAACATAGTTAGATGGCATGACAATCATGAGAAATTTATCACAAAATGTCAGTAGTACCTAGCTAATCCTAGAAAATTACATATTTCTATGTCTCTAGAAGTCCTGGTTCATTCTTCAATCGCCTTTGTCTTTTGAAGGGTTCATATAAATTCCATCACTTTTGATCACATGTCCCAGGAATGTGACTTGCTTGATCCAAAAGTTACACTTGATGAACATGGAATACAACTTATCCTTTCTCAATGTCACCAACACAAGTCATAAATGTTCATAATGTCCCCCCTTTCTCAAGGAGTATATGAGAATATCATCGGTAAACACCAAGACAAATTTATCTAAGTAATTTTTAATGAATCTATTCATAAAATACGTGAAGATTGTAGGGGTATTATAAAGTCTAAAGGGAATCACCAAAAACTCATAGTGCCCATAAACTGTACAGAAGGAGTTCTTCTGAATATCTTCCTTCTTCACTATTAAATGATAATATCTTGAATGAAGACCCACCTTTAAGAATTATTGAGCTCCACTAAAATGATCGAACAAGTCATCTATCCATGGAAGAGGATACATTTTATTTACGTTTATATTTTTGAGTCCATGATAATAGATACACATAAAAAAATTATCCTTTATCATTATAAAGGGAACCGCCGCACCCCAAGGTGACGCCCCGGGGCGTAAGAACACTTTCTTCAAATTATCTTGAAGCTACTTCTTTAACTCCTATATCTTGATAGGAGCCATTATATATGGACACTTAGATATATTATTAGGTCTTGGTATCAGTTCTATTGAGAAATCTATCTCATGATCCGAGGGAATTCTGGATAAATCTTCAGAAAAAACATCTTTGTATTCCCTCATGATGGGAATTACCACAATGTTGGAACTATACTTTGACTCAACCATTTGAGTGAGGTATGATTCTTCATATTGAATCAACACCCACACAATTGAAGGAATTTTTAATGGAGATTAATGATCTTCCTTTCATTTATAGAGGATCATGGGATGGTTCAGAATATGAAAATATATTCCCAATTTCCAAAAGTTGATACGTGCTCTATATAGAGAAAACCAATCAATTCCCATTATAGAATATAATTCCACCAAGGGATGTATTACAAGATTCACTGGAAAAATATTCCCATATATGCCAAAAGAAGAACAGTCAAACACTTGGGATGAAATTATTGCACTACTTGTTGTTTTTACAGATATCTATCCTTCAAGGTTTGGGGCTTCAATTATATAGTTCAAGAAAACGTTTAAAATATAAAGGAATGTGTAGAACCAGAATCAAATAATAATTTTTCCATTCTTGCGGGAATAATAATTTTACCTTCTATGAATTCATTATCATGATCTAAATCTGTAGTAGTGATGGAATAATACTTCCCATGTTCCTTTGGATTTGGTGGCTACTTACAATAATTACCCACAAGGACTTGAGTTTTAGTGAATTGGCTTGCATTATTCCCCTGCTCCCTACAACTATATCATTGAACCATAGGTGGTTCTCTCCATTATTCAACCACATTATCCTTTATTCTCATGTATTTATGATGTTCTTGATCATGGTGTGCTTATTTCCCACACTGGAAGTATTTACCTATCCCTTAGAGGTAGTTCCCATGATGTATCTCCGCATATTTTTTTCATGTTGGTCATTGAGTTTTCTTCACACCATTATCATTAGATCCTCCGGTTTGAAACTCCATTTTTAATTTCCTATCACCATAGTGGTTGATCATTCTCCAGAATCCATCTCCACATTGAGAGAAAACTGAACAAATTTTTCATAACTCCCAATGTCTCGAATTGCAAGAGCCTTTTGAAGGTCTGGTTTTAATCTACTAAATAATCTATCAATTTTTCTATCATTGTTGATAACATAACGTGAAGCATACCTTACATGCCCTGTGAATGTCTCTTCGTAGGTTGTGATAGATTCTCCATCCTCTTTCTAGAGCTCTATTAATTCCCTCTCAATCATAGTTTAATGATTTATAGGGAATTACATGTTAAGAAACTCTATCTTAATGACTCCCCATTGCATTTTTTCAATTTTTCCACTTGTCATGGTGTTCTTAATCAAATCCCACCATTGATCAGCCTCTCCATCTAGATGATAAATGCCTAGTGTCTCATTCTCTATCTCAGAACAGTGAAGCACATAAAATATATTCTATTTGTATTTGACCCACTGTTCTGCAACTAGTGGATCAAAAGATCCACTAAATGTTAGTGGTCGTTTTCGTATAAAACACTCAACAACCAGTTTCTCTCTCTTAGTTGAAGGAGGACATTCCCCATTATTTTTTCCATTGTTAATAACCTAGAATATTTGGGTAATAATTACCATGATTTTTTGAATTCCACCTCCCAAATCATTGTTAATGTCGTTCGGGCAATCATTTCATTGGCCCTTGTACAATTTTTGGCCTGGTTTATCATGGTTCCCAGCATTCTCTAAAATATAAAAGGTTAGAACAAAACATATGTCAACATGTCAACAATTAATAATTTATTCATTTGACCAATTTTTAATAAAATCATAACTTATTGTATCCATATGTAATGTTTCTTGCGTTCATATTTGTACTTTTTATCATACTAGACATTTTCTCTAGGGTTTACTAATCCTAATTCCCAAATTAACTAAACCTTTCCTCTGATACAAACTATAGTGAACCTACCTTTTATTACATTACTATTGCATCATTATAAAGATAAAAACACAATTTTATTACACCATGAGGAACCAGAGGTTTAGTGACTGGGTCAAACATGGATAAAACATAACTTTTACAACATCAAGAATAAACATTTATTTAATTCCTTATTCTCTAGATTCTTATTGTCTCTTGACCTATACATTGTACATGTAGTCACCTGAGGATATACATAAAAAATGGGTGAGATAAAATCCTAGTAAGTGGATCGATATGAACAATATACCAATGGGTGAGCATAATCATAACATAGGAAAAGGATTATGAACATGAGAGGAATCATTAAAAAAATACTTGAAATGTGGCAATGAAAAAAAAATTGAAACAACACGTCTTAGTGGTTAATTACAACACATACTTGTGAAAAAATCTAGAATCTTGTTCACACATAATTTCAATTTCACTCATGAGAATCATCACATTACCCAATCCATTGGAGCGCTGTACAATTCCAAGCACACCAGTTACATCACAAAATTTTCATTATAAATCATTCCAAATAGGAAATATGTCAAAAATTAATATAAATATCCCATGTAAAGGAATGGGATTCATATCATAAGAAAACATTCGTAAATTGTGGGTTCCCAAAAGGAAGTGGGAATAATATACTTGATCCATCAAACTTGAGTGAGAAATAAAAAGAGTGTTTTTTAATGAAGAGTTCTTTTGGAATAATTTTATTATCATATTCTCTAGTAGAAAAAATTCATATCCCAAAAAATCTATGATAATACTGAAAAAAATATTTTTTAGTACTGGCCATACCAAAAATAGAGTGAAATATGGGGAACACTAGGAAAGAATGTTGGGTTTGAGAATTTTTTCTTACCTTGTATCTAAAAGATTTCATCACATTAAAGTCTTGTATAGCCCCATTAGATTCATTAATTAAAAAATTTAGAACCCTATGTACATGTATATGTTTCATTATGGTTTCATTTGGTTATTTTAGGAGCCTTTGGATGAGTTGTAGGGTTTAAATCCATTGTTTGAGAATGTTCATTATTATGGTTTTCTTGAACAGTTCACTTGTATTCATAAGAGTAAGTTCGAGTAGAACATGGGTAAACATCTAGAACTGATATTACATGTTATTAATGATATTATAAGAGTTTAAATGATCTTATAATGAATTATTTTATATACCATGTGGATGAATCATTAGTTAAATATTAATGATGGTCATTAGGGATAATTTGGGCGATGTTTGGACCATAATGTACTTTGTTGGAATGGCCTGAAGGCCTTTGGTTTTTATTAGTTTGATAATAAACATTTCAAGGGGTGATGTGGAACTCTTACAATGCATGAAGTGTTATAGACAATTAAATGACACATAGGTCATAGAGGGAATCACCCAGAAAATAATACTTGGAACTGCTCCTCCCCTGCATATGTCATAATATTAACCCCACCCTCGTAGGGTTGGTCATCTAGATATAAAAAAATTAAATATGATGTTCTTGAAGATGAAAAATTAACACCTCACAAATTTGTTTTCCAAAAATAAAAAGAAGAGGGGAAAGGGTTGGATGATATATTGTCCCATTAGTATCATAACATTCTAGTATATGTGAGATACTGAAGTTAACAAACCATGTGGATGAGGATAGGTAGAGAGATATAAAGAAAATAACTTTAAACTGAAAGTAAATTAAAGGGAAATAGATAGGGTAAATTACCCTCTAAATCCTCCTTTTGAGATCCTCCTTATGGAGCCCATGCTTGGTCTTTTGATGAAATTAGAAGATCTTGGACATGGGAGAGGGGATAAGGAGGATGCATGGGTATATTTTAGATAATTATAGAAGCTTAAGAGGTGTGAGGAAATGAGGGTGTGAAGGGTGGTATTTATAGTGGAGTGGATAAGGGTTTTCATAATATTTTAATCATTAGTTTATTAATTTCAACCATGATAAAAATTAGTGATGATTCCATGACCAATAATAGTAAATAAGGAATGCGATTTCAAGATTTGGGTTCTTACATCACTTGTGATGTTAGGGATAGTGGGTTTAAATTATAATGAATTTATATGCTAAATTAATGTATTTCACTATTCACAAAATAGATGTGTTTTAGAAAAATCTCAATAATTTACCCCAACCATTTTTTGATGTGTAGAATCCAAAAAATGAAGTCCATTTTTCAAAAATAATTTTCTAAATATGATTAATTTAATTTTTAATTAAAATCATAATTTACATGAAAAAATATAGTTTTTAAAACAATTGAATGCTTATTCCAAATCATTGGTACATCATTCTTTTACTTAAATCCTACATATTTTCTATCATAGGTGATGTAACTCTTCATAATGGTATATTAAATTTCATAAAGGTTGCATTTCAATTCATAAGGGTACGTTAATATTCACCAAAAATTATGGTTGTTCAATTTGACTCCAAATAACTTACTGATCGCAACCGAGTATGTCATATTTTCAAAATTCAATACCTAGAAGAGAAAATATTATGTTTAATGATCACGTAGTATTTAGTACCATGATATTTCATTGTGATTTATAATGTGATTATACGATATGGAATAATTATAGGAAGATGTTTCCATTAACAAAGTATTGGGTTGTTATAGAGACCTTGATGAAATGTATTGAAGAAATGTCAAAGGGATATGAACATGAGATATGCTTTAGGTAATGATCTCAAGATATAGGATCGGCAGTTCGGGGTTCTTAGGATGAATCAAGTCAACCTAGAGAGAGACAATGATTCTCTTGTAGTAATTGGGACATCTTTTTCAGAACTATCTAACCCATCGTATATATGATATGTAGATAGACAATGGAAGTCCAAAACTAATACAATTTCATAGGAAGTGAGGTAAAAATGGTGGAGGATGTTTTATTGGAGTGGTTAGAGTATTATAAGTTGGTATGTGATTTGAACTATTTATACCACCACACCCAGGTAGTCTGCATGTGGCTTTGGGAGCTGGTGGTCGGGGATAATGACAGATGTAGGAAATCAATGTCTATGACCCAGAGGCTATATGGATGATTAGATATATGATATGTGTCTTATCAACATTAGATTATGTAATGATAGAAATGGGTGTGAGTCAATCCATTCATGAACTTTTCTAGTTCCAGACATATAGATTGTAGTAGATGCTTTGGCACAACTAACATTCATGGAGTCTCCACACTGGATGTGATTTAGTGAATATACATTTCTATCGATAATATGAATTGAATATTGGAGGTGATAATTTCTTATGATATCAATTTTTTATAGTGATGAGAACATATGAAATCATTTTATGTATATAAAAGTAATCCATAGTTCATACATAGATTGATTTTTTAGGCAGAGGGTGTGGTGTATCTGTGGTGAAGGATCGAGGATTTCCTTCAATGGTAAGAAAATTAATCTAGGTAGTTTGTGATGGTATCATATGTATGAGGATACAACCGATTACTTGTCAATTAGATAGTATGTTCTATGGATTAGTGGATGGTATCATATTTCTATTTCCTAAAGTGGTGGATGTGTATGAAGAAATCTTCCCTAAAGATGTTCTAGTTTTACCTTCTCAATGACAGATAGAATTCTATATTAAATTTGATCGAGATAAGGCCTTAATATCTAAAAAATAATTTCATATGTTCCCCAAAAATATTTTTTATTTGTGGGTGTATTTTGAGGACTTGTATAGGAATTTATTTTTGAGATGTTGGGTTCCCCCCCCCCCCAGAAAACCAGAGTATTGTTCTCCAAGAATTCCATTGGGGGCTTAAAGTTGTGAATGGATTGTCATTACCTAAAATAGATGACCTTGAAGAATGTGAATCCACTTAAAAGGATCTATGACATATTTGATAATCTTATAGGGGCATGATGGTTATGAAATATTTACCTCATATCAGGATATCACCATTTTTAAGTACACGATAAGGATATACTGAAGATGACATTTTATTGCTGATATGGACATTATGAGTACTTGGTGATTCCTTTCAATTAATGAACACCCCATTAGAGTTCATGGGATTCATGAACATGATCTTTTAGACTTTCTTAAACCGTTTTTTAGTGGTATTCATTCATAAAATCCATTTTTACACAACATATTTGGGGGATCACATAATTCAATTGAGGATGGTCCTACACAAACATCAAGATAACCAACTTTTGTAAGAAGCTCTCAAATTTTTAGTTCTGGATTTGACAAGATCACTTTATAGGACATGTCGTCCTGATAGATGGTGTATTATTGGACTAATTTAAAGTCATGGAATTATAATATGGGTAGCCACCCAAGAGTATGATGGTGGTGTTAGGATTCCATAGCCTTTAAAGCTAATAAATTATATTATTTATCAATTTATATAGGATATCGACTCCTTTGACAACATTGACGAGTAATGGTAAAAAAATTGTTCAGATGTAGATGATTCATTATGGTATTTACGAGTTGAATCATTTATTTTTGAGCACCCCCATATTGAGTTATCTAGAGTAGGGTTTAAAGTATGTAGTGTTTATGATTAATTAAAGACCTGTCATATTTGTGGTATGATATGAAATAAGGTAGGTATTTCCTATTGGTTTTGGTTGTTTAGACTGCATGAGCATAACTACATAAATCAAGATCAATATTTTTATGTGGTTGTCTTTACCCTGAAGATGTGTGAAAAAACCTTATGGGTGTTCAGTTTATCATCGATTATATCCATAATAGTATCACGTATATCTTATCTCAGATGGATCTTATATATATATATAGGTGATGACCATATTTCTTATAGGATTATTACTTTGAGATATTCTATACTATGTGTAAGGGGAAGCTATTGGATGATTATCTTAGTAGGATATCTTGCTCGTAGTTGTTAGTTGAGGTGTTTGAGTAGTTATCCTCATTGAAAATTTCCCTTGTGGTTGAGGATGGTGAAACTTATATACAGTTGATGGTTGATAACACATGGATTCTACAACATGTTATGAAATCACGACATTGGGATACCATCTTACGGACCATACATACTCATATATTCATTGCACATGCTCTTGATAATTTTTTTGAAGGAGGGGATAATGTCATCTTGTTTATAGGATATACAGTTTTACTAGTGTCATTGTGTGAGTAGGATATGAGAGTGTTTCATAAATACCCCATGGAGGTACATTTAGGAATTTAAAAGATATACTAGGACCTTCAACATCAGTTTTGGTGGCTAGGTATGTTGAACGACATAGTAGAGTTTTTATTTTGATGACTAATTTGATAGTAGGTGAATCTTGAGAACTGGGTTCTAGTGGGTTTGGCCCAACCCCTTGAGGTGGCAAAGTAGAAATTAGATGATATATCTAGAGAAATAATAATGGGGTTACCATGGAAATCCATAGGAAATGACTCCATCAGGGTGATCATAGACTAACTTGCCATGTCATCCCACATAATAGTTATTCATGATCAGTGTTTATTATAGAGCATGGTATGCCATTACATACATGAAATAGTATGGCTCCGTGGATTTACCATAATCACCGATTAATACCCTCTTTCTAACTTCACTTCATGATTATGAAGATGATTTTTAGAGGAATTAGTGACTCATTTCAATTGGAGCATAATGTTTCTCTCCCAGAATTATTTCCAGACTGAGTAGACCATTTAGGTTAATGAGTACATGTTGTAATCTTTCATTTTGGAATTTGTCCATTGTTGGGAGTATCGCCTACCATTGTTGGAGATTTTCCTAAAATAATAAATTATTCCACCATTATTATATCACATTTTAATTCATTGTATGAGTGACCTTGCAGGCCACCACTATGTTGGAATAATCTAGGATATTAAGTTCTAAAGGGCCCAAAAATGGTGTGCGTGACAGTAAAGAAGTAAATAAATCATGCAAGAGTGGATGAGGACAACCCAAACTGATCATAAGCTTTATAAGGACTGATGGTGAAGGACATTGGATTTTGAGGAGGGATACTATGTTTTCTTGAAGGAATCACCTCGATGTGTATTGATGATATTTATACATGGTAAGAAGTTATCTTTGAGATTTGTTGGACCTTAATAGATATTTTGTATCGTCGGTGAGGTGGAGTACCTTTTAGTTATAACTCCATAGTTAGTCTAGGTACAAGTTGTCCACAATGTGTTATAAATGAGGATGTATGTGCATGAACCATCACTTGTAATCATCTTGGGTGAGATGGACATCAAGGATGGTGCTAACTTGGATAAGTACACAATAGAGATCGAGAATCGAAAAGAGTGGATCCGTTGTGGGTATGAAATTTTCTAGGTGCATTTCTGACAGCCTCATCTGAATCTTCAGAAGAGAACCTAGGATTGGGAGACCCAGATACAAGATGAGTAACCTCACCATTTCTAGTTATATTGTTTTACTTTTAATAATGAAGGTATCTAAGGGTGGAGAATTATATTTTTTACCATGTAAAACATTGAAAAACATCTAGAAATATTATTCGATCTAGTAACTAATACAACATAATAATTTGAGGACCTATGAGCCTAGTATTGATTTTATCAAAATATTAAATATATGTATATCATGTGGTAATATTTTTCCTCAAATAGTGTAATCACTCTTGAATAGGGACTTTGACATGAAATTGAATACCTACCTTTATTCATGAATGTGGTTTCGTCGTGGGAATGAAATAATATTTGTTGGCATTGGGTGTTGGGAATGGGCTCCACTATGGCAGAAATGATTAAATAAATTGAAATAAATATTTATCTATTTTATTAATGTGTTGAACCTAGAAATCTTCTATAAATATTTTATTATAGCCAATTTGTAGGATTAGTTGTTAAACCCTTTAAATTGAGTGGGACTGTTGGAAGAATTAATAGAAAGTGATAATGATGGTTTCAGTACCATTGTCACAAATATACTTTGAGGATCTCTCATACTATGTTGACAGAGATTTGTTCTTCATCAGTGACCAAAATAGTCCAAGGCTTGGAATTTTTTTCTTTTTTTATTTACAAATTGATTACCCTAAGATTAATGTGAATAAATACTTCTAATAGATTGATTGATAGGTTAATAATTCTTGAGGGCACATGTTTATTTCTTCCTTATATTTTGGAATATATTTTTTTGTTTATATTTACCTTCATTGATTGTCTAACGATAAGAAGTCAAGGAAAACTAATACATATGTGAGGTTCATTTCTCATTTTTTGTCTATGAATTTTCCCCCATCTCATTTCTTATTCAACTCTTGTATTTTCATTGGATGGTGGATCAAAAAATACTAGGTATTGGGTTCTTCCATGACTATTATTAAATGAAAATGATTGATATTGTATGTATGATTTGTGATCGATGGAGCGGTCAATGAAAAAAATGATGGTGGGTGAGGAACAATATAACAATATTAGTTCTGGGAGTTTTTTATTCTTAGTTTTACATGAAATGTCAACATAGTGTGAAATTGGATATTTTCTAGTTGGTTTTGATGACCCAATTCCAGATGATGGTGGTGGCCAAGTTTAAACGACCCATACCATTGAGTTTATAGTGGTATTAATAATGTTATCATCAGTGACAATGTCATTGAAGGGCATCTAGATAGTCTATAATTTTTAAGAGATTCTCGACTACATTGTGTTTAGTATAAAGAACACATATAGTGTTGTCCATCTACTATAGTGATATGTTTTATGCATGAAGAAAAATACTACACATCATGTAATGTTTTTCACATGCCATGTGACCCTATACTGGTTGCTCATCATATATCCCAGAGGATACATGGGAACAAAAAGAGCCAGCCACATGGGAATGGGTATAGTACATGGGAATGGAGGTGTACTCAAACATGGTTGAGTACATGGATATATACATAGTATATTGGCACAACCAAGTGAACACACGTATAGAAAGGTGGAATGCTTAGTGCTATCCATAACAATACATGTTGTGTAGTCTTGAAGGACACATTTTTTATAATGTGGTTTACATGTCATCTGAAACACCATGGTGTGGTCAAACCCAATATTGGAAGGACATGTCATTTTTCCCAATACACACAGTGTACATTATTAGATATATATTTGATCATTTTGCCTTGTAAATATAGCATAGGTTCATTTGAGTGTGATTTCATAGTCCATCATAATAAGGGTATAGAGTGGCATTACATCCTTGAAAAATGAGTATGATCATCACTGTGGGTTTTGTTTCAAATAGAGTTTCGGTTATCCCTCCATGAGGCCTATGGAATGATCCTCTATCATATCATCTTTTTTATGGGGTGTTTATGGTATCATAATAACCACCATACATTGGGAACTATTCCTCTATTTAGTTGATTGATCTAGTATGGTTTGATGGGTCTCCCAACTATCATGGGTGTGATCTATTACTTGGATGAAAGTATCTTCAAATATCCAGTGATTACTTCCTTGGAGAGACCAAATGATAATGACCTCTTAGATGAGCTCCATCAATGGCAGCTTGTCTGCTGGTATGAGTACTCCAATAATGATATTTACCTCGAGTCCTTGAGAAAAATCATGAAGCTGGTATTATTTTTAAGACCCCTTGATCCTGGTTTTCTATTATGTGTATATCTGGGATTTCTATATTTATTTTAATTTCATATATCATTATTTATGTAGCTATGGGTTGATAGGATAACTACTCTTGATGCCTTATATTTGGTTAGTTTGGGGTGTCCTATTTGTTATTGTTATACTTGACACTACATGGGCTCTGCCTGCACATGTCTTGTCTTATGCAGAAAATAGGTCATTTGAGAGAGTACTTGGAGGACTGAGAGTTGATAGAGCATATTATTGATCTGGATAGAACATGTTCTTACGAGTGTTTCATTTGATATAATTCTCACCCTTCTGGGTAGGATAGACTATATTTTCAATTTTTGGGTCTCTTTTATTTATCTACTTCTTTATTTTAGTAATTTTATCATAATATGTTTGTGTGATATATACGTTTTCATGAATTAATATTAGAGGAACCTTAATTTCATCATTTTATGGGCTTCGATATGTGTGTGTGTACAGGTACCTCAGGCTAGTTCCTCTCATATGTGTGACATGCCTACTTAGCACTGGTCTCTAGCCCCTAGCCTATTGGTGCTGGGCTTGGGGAAGTCACAATAAGCTTATTAGGTGGTCCCTTGTGGGTCAGGTTGTGGAAGAAAAAAATATTTTAATATGTATAAAATAAATTATAAAAAAATATTTTTCAATAATAAAATTTCAAAAATTTCTAAGTCAAACTTATATAGTAATAATGTCATAAAGGTCACGGTATTTGAATAAATGATATATTTCATTATTCACCAAAAGAAATATATTTTTATAAAAAATATTATAATATAATCATAGGATAACATTTTTTGGATAAATCTAAAAATTATTTTTTTCAAATTTTCATTTTAAAATTTATAGATTTTAATTTAAAATAAAATCAAATAATATAGTAAAAAACTATTTTTATATAAAAATAAAATTTTTTATTTTAAATATATATATATTAATAAATTACTATTTTATCTATATAAAACACATAATCTATAAAATCAATATGTTTTGTTATTATTTAATCATAATAAATTAGTTAATTGGAATAAAACAGTATTTTCGGCAAATATATTTTTTAAAATAAAGTGAATTGAGTAAAAATAACCTTCTAAGATATATAAAAATAATAATTCATTGACACATAATAATAATTTATGACATTTTGATATCATGAGAATTCTTACTTACAAAACCCTTTATGATCTCCGTGTAAGGCCTATGTATTAGATAACTTCTTGTTACAGTTCCGGTTGGTTGATCAGTCAATATAGATCTTGTGGAAATATACATGAGCTTAAACTTTTCTTATATATGTATTTTCTCTAACCATAATTTCATCGGTTAATCTTGGGGTTAGTCTTAGGAAATCCCAAGAGACTATAACTCTTTTATTATAAAAGTAAAATGGGCTTCAAATGAATACTTCTTCATGTAGATTTCATTTCTTCCAACATTATTTATAAATTTTTCAACATTTTTACCTCAATTTATATTAGATAATTTAATGATTGGATTTCAAATATCACCATTTATATTCAAATTATTTCATGGTTTAAATTTTAGTTTGGTATATTGTTTGAATCACACTATTTAAAATATTATTTATTTAAGGAGAATATATAGTGATATCTCATGTAATTAAATAGAATATTTTTATTTTAGTAATATTCATTGGTATTATACATTATTTAAATACCTCAGTCACTAAATAATTAGTAGGTTATCAATTCATAGAGATAATATGGATTAGAAAAGGATCTTTTTTATGCTGAAATTCACACTTTTTAAATTTCCCTCACAACTCATTTTCCATAAGTAATAAATAATGTTTTTTAAATTTTTCATATAATTTTCATATCTAAAAGAGTATATCAGGATTTCATTAACAAATACAGTTATAAATTTTTCAAGATAATCCATGGATATAGTTTTCCTAAAATTCATAAACATTGTGGGTGAATATTTTAAACCATATGTTTTCACTATAAAATCATAATTATTATAGATCATAAAAAATGATGTATTTGGTATATCATCCATTTTAATATCTAAAATTTGATAAGTAGAATTATGATTTTTCTTTGAGAAGTATTGAGATCCTTAATGTTGATCAGGAAGTTCATCAATACAGGGTAAATTATATTTGTTCTTAAAATTAATGGTATTGATTCCCATATAACTAAATCATATCCTCATAGAAACATCCTTATTATTTACAAATTGGAAGGTGGATCATTAATGTGGAAAACTAGGGTGTATGAATCTGTTATTACATAACTCTAGTCGTTTTATTTCTATTTTTAAAATATTCATCAGATCCATTTTAAATGGTGAAGTTTTTGTTGTTTTTCATCAAGAATGAGGTTAATAGAGAATTCCACTTCATGAGCAGGTCAGTATTAGATAATTGCCCATAAAATACATTAGTCAAATCTTTTTCATTCAATGAATTTTATATTCATAGAATGTAATTATTCATATATTTTATTTTATATTATATTTCACTTTGAATATCATTTGAATGCTCAACTAGAGGTATTCATTATATTGAATGACGTAAAAAGTCTCTACTCAAAAAATAATGGATTTTATACCTACCTCTTATATTTTAATCACATTATCTTAGTAAAAAATTCTCTCATTATACCTTAATATTAAATTAATCCCCTAGATTATTTCTCTGTTAACCATTGTTATAAAAACATGGTTTTCAACTAGTAAACCTCTGTGTATTAAAATAAAAATAAAATAATCCATTTCATTTTCAATAGGATTTATCATGGGTGTTTTAACTTAAAACACCTTCCATAATGTTTTGTTAAATGATTAAATGTTCTTAAAAACATAAATTATAACAAAATGTGCCTATATCTAGAATCAAATAGTGTATTGCATATCATTTTTTATGATCAAAGTACATGTCATCGCGTTATTTTAGATTTTAACTTCCATTGTAGTAATTGAATAAGACCATCCACTATCCCAGGACTTCTTCTAAGGTAGATTAGTTTTTTTCATAGGATTATAATTATAATATTAATCCACCTCCTTGTAATATAATTATTTCATATTGATAGTTTCTCTCATTATTTTTCACTCATGATCTTGATAAGAATTTTCCCTGTAATTGAAATAATCCACCAATACCTTCAAGATATTAATATACTATTTCGAACAATAATTATTACTCGTTGGAAATATTACCCCTACCTTATTCTCCTTCACCAAATTTCTTTCTATATGGTACTCAATTGGCCACTTATATATTGAAATCCCATTTAATCTTATGACTTGGGGAACTCCTTCTTTGTCATGATGAATAATTTCATTATATCTTCAAATCTAAACTATATTTAAAATAAAAACATACTTTAAGGTGTTTTATTCATTTCATCAAATTATTCTTTTATTGTTCTTTCTGTATTATCTTTATAGTTCACATCACATATCACTAAAATTATAATGTTTTTCTCACCCTCAGTAATAGTTTCAAATTTATTTTTTTATAAATTTATAAATTTATTTTAAATAATAGATCATTTTTGTGACACCCCAAAATTATAAAATAATAACATTGTATTCAATACTGTATGCGATATGAAACACTAATTGAAAAAACAAACAAAATATATTTCATTAAATTTAATATTTTTGATAGATTATAGAACACACAAACCCAATTAAAAAATAAACTATAATATAGTATATCTTTATTATATAACTATTAAATTATAGGGTATGAATAATTCTGACTAAATTATGAAAATTATGGTCATATTTTGATAAGAAATAAAAAAATAATCAATTAAATGAAAAAGAAATTGTTTATGAAAAAATTTATTTTTTTATAATATATGTTTTAGTCATAATTTCTACACATAATTTTAAATCAATTTACCACTTTAATAAAATTTATTTGATAAAAGGGGCATATTTTTTTAAATTATCATTTAAAAATTTTCCTATGGTGAGCTATTGGGATTAAACTTAAATGCTTCATTTATTTGATGAATTGTGAAAAATACTAAATTTTAATTAAAATTTTTTTTGGGTTTAAATTATATATAAAGATAAATTATATATTTAATTAGTTTTAATATGAAATTATTTCAGGTATATATAAATTAAACCCATTTGGTAAAAAAATTAATTTTCATTTTTAGTTTCAATATGAATTTTTTTAAAACTTTGAATCATTTTATCTTTGAAAACCCACATTCTCTTTAAATCAATAGTATTCATTTTAAATTAAATTTTCACAAATATGTTAATTTAATATGGAAAAATGGATTGAATATTTTTAATAATAATAAAATATTTTATCTAACATGTTCAACTTAATTTCAAATATACTGAATAGTAAAAAAGTATAAATTATTAACCGCGATTATGGTAAAAATGGATTTACTTTTGTGTTGATCTAAAAAGGTAAGGATTAAAATGACCTCAATATTTTATAAAATATATTTTATGAACATATAAATATATATCATATAAATTTTAATTATCTTTAATAATTTATTTTTTGTAGCATTTTGTCTGGTGAAAAACAAGGTTACATTTTTTTCTTTTAAAATATTACAAGTGTGCCACTCATCTCACTTATAAAAGCCACCACTATTCTCTCCACTTCACACATTAAAATCCAATTAATTAAATAAATCAATACCAAAATCACCTTAAAATATATATTCCCTTTTCATAGAATTATTTTATGAGATACAAATCCATATTAGGAATAAATTAGCTATAATCCCAAAGAGGTGGTCTGAGAAAATGTAAAATTCTTAACTATGTGTTTTTTTATTTCATTATCCACCTCTTTCAGTTATCTTTAAGCCATTCTAACATGAAAACATATTGTATTAAATATAATTATATATTTTTTATATTAATATAATTACCTACATACATCCACAGTACCATCAAATGGGTTATGATATAATCATTCATGTGTACAGTGGACTGCCGCCTCACGAACCTATGTCATTCATTTTTCCATTACCACATCTAACAGTTAGAGATTATGATGTATATAAAGTATATATAAGATATTTATAACATTATTATACTTATGGTGTAATTATATCATATATATATATATATATATATATATATAAATATATATACCTTTTTAAATTTCAATTCTATATGTGATATGATAAAGTTTCTCATGTACAAGGTGGACTACCGCCTCACAAAGCCTTATGATTATTTTGTTCATTGACGCATTACATGGAAGAAAATAATGATTTTTTTAATAAATATATGTGATATAAATGAAATAATTATTATATTAATTATATATTTATTATTCAAAAAATTTATTTTATAATTTTCATTCATACCTTTTCTCTCTTTGAAATATGATAATGTTGTTCATATACTTGTGGACTACTGATTTCACGAAGTGATGTGACTCTATTTTAACAACCACAACTCATGGATGATATATATTAATATCTTAAAAAATATTAGATTATGGTCATTCTATAAATATAAAATATTACTTATCTCTTTTCTATGATGAAAATTGAAAAATGGAAATGTTACTCATGCATATGTACAACTTATCATCTCCAAGATCGTAATATACTTAAGTTATTAGAAAAACCATTGGTGATTGGTCTTAATAGTATAATTAATATATAAATATGATAATTATGCCATTATTATTATTATAAATATGATTAAACTATATGATATACACATGAACTAAAACAGTCTTGAAAAATATTGAATGAGAAAACAAGTCAATTAATACCTAAAACAATGAAAATAATAAAATATTCTTAAAGAATAGGTGATAATATTTTTTAAAAGGATTATATATGTTATTAAAATTTTAATATGGTTGTTTTATAAATTAATAACTTTTTTAAACCCACCATATAAGAGTTTAAACAAGATGAAAAAAAGGAAGTGTCAGCTAATGGATTCTATCTCATTTCTTATTCTTAAGGAATATTTTCATGTTATGAACCAATTTAACTTATATGATGTATACAGTTTCAATTACAAATTTAATATAATTAATAATATATATTTATTGTTATTTTATGTTTGAATTTTAATTATTTCATCAATGTCGATTAAGATTGAATATTTCCAATTGGTAAGGGATTTCTTAACTCAACTTCTATTTGTTGGATTAAACATTTTCTTTATTTATTATGTCATGATAATATTATGTGTGTAATTTATATTTATTTTTATATATTTTATTTGAAAAATATTATGTGGATTTAAATTTGATAAACATATTCAATTTTTCGATTAATCTCAATGTCAATGATATGATATTTTCAAGGCACTTTATTTCAATTTCCCTCCATTGTATCATATTTTGATTTAATACACCTAATAAATTTTATATAGTTTATATACTACCAAATCGACATGTAACATCGTGATTAACTAATAATTAATTTTATTTTAATATTACATTTGAATTATTTCTTTCAATGAGTCTTGAATTATGATTTACTAAGTAGAAATGAGTTTCATATCTCAATTTCTTTTCATTGGGTTATATTACTTTGTCACTATATTTGATAATAAATAATTATGTGTGAAATAAAATAAAATATATTTTATTTTATTTCGACTTTTTTTATGTGTATTTTTATTTTATACAAAAAATAAATTCATTGATTAATTCTTACTTCAATTTTATGATCATTATAAATGCTTATTTCAAAATTGCATTCTAATTGAGATTTTTAATTCTTTAATAACATTTGAAGAAAATTATTAAAATATTTAATAATAAAACCATATAATTTTCTTATAAAATTGTTATTCGTGATTTTTTAAAGTATTTATAACAATTTTTCTACTTTTTGGTACTTAAATAATTGATTTTTTTAATAAAATCCATGTTCATTTTTCCCTCCTATCAGAAATAAGTTTTCTTCGAAAATAATATTTCCTAAAAAATTTCTCAAAAGTATTTATAACTATTTCCAAATAATTTTTTAAATAGATTTTTAATCAATTTTCACTTTAATTTTTTTAAAAGGGATCCTTATTTCATTTTCAAAACAATTCCCCTTTGGCATTTACCAAAAACGTTGAAGGAATTTTTTCTTTAACAAGTACATCATTAATGGAATTTCAATATATCATGACCAATAATTTTTCTTAAAGAATAATTTATAAGTATCAAAGAATATTTTCAAGTAATTTTATGGCCAAAAATATGTTTCTATATATAAGGTTTTAAGAAGTTATTCTCAAAATGAAAAGGATATTTTCCTTATGAATGCTTCCAAATAAATATTTATTTCATTTATATTCATCAATAAAAACAACACTTAATTGTTATTCCAATGGGTTTATGTTGTATTGATATTTTACATATTTATTATATGGAAATTTTATGATCATTTTGACCAAATAGGTTTTTGACATTCACTTTCTTGATCCATTTTGGTAGGCACTAACAGTCCTCTAAATTATTCACTTATCTTGTGATCATTAGTCATTAAATTTCCCCTAAAGATATATTATTTATCATGAATGTTTTTATTTAATAAATCATATATCCTTAAAATAAAAAAATTCTACATTGGATGTTTTTTTGGGGAAATATTGATAAATCTAAATGCCTTACTCAATACGAATATTTGATGATAAATCAAATCAAAGAATATATATGGAATGATTTTTGAATGAACACACGACTGGTTCTTGATAATAGAAAGTACCTCAATGTATCTATGGTCTCATGTGATAAATATTTGGGGTAGTGTAACACCCCATTTTTTAATTATTTGCTTCAAATTAATTTACGATTTTTGATATTTTTCATTACACGCAACTCTTAAAATAGTTTATTTTATATTAAATCGCTATGTTTGGATTATGTTATACACAACACGAAGTACCTTTTTTATTAAAATAAACATAAATTTTAGCTTCTTTTACATTGATCACTTCTGTTATCTTGCATTAACCACAACAATTACTTTCTTTAATGTCTTTAATAACACATAAGACTGAGTTTTACCGAAAAATAGTATATGATTAAAATGTTATTGTTTATTATAATAATATATTACATATCTGCTAAATCAGATGTTATGAATATTATAATATAATATTAGAAAATATATTTTTTACAAAAATATAATATGAATTCATAGGATACAAATAAATTATAAATGAATATGAAAACTGATTGAATTTAAAGGTAAATACAGTTATTTTTATGGTCACAAAGCTATTTAAATGAATTAAATTATATTAATTACAAATAATGATTGAAATTAATGAAATATATATGTTATATATTCAATAAAATAATTTTTATATTCATACCATAGATTTGATAGATATAAAATATGAAGAAACCCAATTTTATGCTTAAAAACTTATATGTTTTGTAAAGGTATTTTACCACCTTTTAATAGAGAACCCATTTTAAATACAATTTTTATATATTTATATATTTAATATTTAAAAATAAACTTCATATTGGTATGAAAAAAATAAAAAATTTGGTTAGGTTTTTTTTAGTATTTTTTTGTGAAGATTCATTTTTTATTGAATAGTTAAAAATAGTGTATTTTAATTCAATCCTAATTTTTCATCTAATATATTTATAAGGATAAATTATATTTTAAACTATTTTAAAAGTTTAATTAGATCATATTTTTGTCAATTAATCCAATATAGATCATTATAATTAATTTTACATTGAAATTATGTATAGAAACTTTGCAATCTTTTGGATGTTTTATCTTTATAACCTCATAATGTCGTCTTGTCAGCGGGATTAAATATAATTTAATTTATTCTAATTGTGTGACTGTAATATGGAAAAATGGATTAAATATTTGGAATCATATTTATTTATAATGTAAAACAGCATCAACTTAGTTTTTTATCTTAATGATTAATGAATGAAGTAACAATTAATTAAAATTATTAAGTTTAATAATTGAATAAAACTTTAATTTAAGTACCCAAATAAAAAAGAGGATTATCCAAAACCAATTGTATGAATTTTTTTTGAAATGAACCATCCATTCCTATGTTATGATTGTTTTTTATTAATATTTTTGTAAAAACATGGGTAAACCTGACTTGTTTGAAAAAATGTCATGTTTGTCTGTTCCCTCCCCTACAAAAAGCCACTACCTCTCCCTCTTCTTCACACCTCTCAAACCACATAGGTTTGGATAATATATGACCAATACACATCAAAAAATAAATTCATTCCCACTTGAATCATCCCTTATAGAATAAAACTTAATAAGGGAGCCTTTTCTTGTAAACTAAAAGGATTTACCCTTTTCAGAGGTAACACCCTCCCTCAAGATCCTTTATTTTAATTTCTCTTTCCACCCACTCAAATATTATTATTAAATTATTATAAAAAAACTACTATACTAAATATAATTATATTTTTTTATTATAATATTTAAACCTACACTTACACACACCTCCATCTTATGGGTAACGAACATACTGTTTATGTGTTTGATGAACTGTCACCTAACAAAATGATGATTGTTCATTTTTTCCTTTGGCACTCTCATGGTGGAAATAATGATGTAAAATATGTTCATATATTATATATATGATAATTATTTTTTCTTTATGTTTATGTAATTATTTTAAAACAAATATCATTGAAGTTCCATTTTTGTGTAAAAATGATTATTCCTTTTAAGGAAGTGTGGACTACTACGCCCTCAAAGAAAAGTTATTAATTCACACATTACATGGAATTTGTTAAAGATGCGTTTACTGAAATTATATGATATGTATGAAATAATAATTTTACTGTAATTATATTATATACATGTATACATATATTTCATTTTCTTTATTTCTCTCAATGCAACAATAAAAAAGGAAAGAGTATTCATTGTACGTATGACCTACCGCCTACATGAACGGTGTGTTCTATTTCATTAGTCTATATTATATAGATTATTATAAAACAACTATACTTAATATAAATTATATTTATTTCATAGTATACATTCTTTAAATCATTAACTAAGTATAATATCCAAATATATAACAAATTAATAAACATGTGAAAGCCAAAGATATTATTACCCGAAGTGTAACCTCAACATGAAAGCATTAATAAATAGGTAATATAATGACATAATCCAAGACTATAAGTTATTATATATAAGAATATGGTTATGTGATATATTTATAATAACATTATATTTTTATATAGGTGTTTTTTATGAGTATGACCTCATTCAATACACAAAGAAAATGAATTTCATCTCACTTTTTATTTCCTTGAGATACATGGTTTATTCATCACGAATTTTTTGTGTGTGGTGTGTATACTACACATGGATTAATTTTATGATTATTATACTTAAATTTTAGGTGCATTTACATTCCCATTTTATGATATTTCTTTCATGGGTTTTATATTTAAATAGTTCCCAAATCATCAAAGTAATTTTATCACAATTTTATTTCTTTGTGACACATGTCAGGATATACACCTACACATTTTTATAAGGTGTATGTGAAGCCATTGGAATGTTATATCATTAATTTCTTTCTCTTTGTGATATTTTAATCCCCATGTAATTTACATTTTTTATAGTGGAGTATCGTTCAAAGTTACCAAGTGGTAAGAGTTTATTGAAACAATATCTTCTACTTTCAAGATTGTTTATGATTATGCTTCCTTTGATGAAATAATATGATCTATATCTGAATAACACTCAAGATGTTTCTAATAATCTATTTATATTTTATATATTCACATATTGTTTCTTTTTTTCTAATCCTTGGTAAATAAAATAGTTAATAATTTTTTTAGGAAAGTTGGACCTTACCCTTTCTACAGTCAAAAATCTGTCTTCTTTAAAAACCATATTTTATAAAAAGGATTTCCATGAATATATTACTCTTCTCGTAAAATATTAAAAATTCATTTTTACTATTTTTTCATTTAATTTTTTTGAAGTAATATTATTTTATTTTTCAAAATTATTAATTTTTTATCATTTTATCCATGAAAAGGGAATGTTCTTTTCACAGCATACAACACATATGGATTTACCTACCATAATTTATATAAATTTTAATTTCAATGTTTAAAAGGTTAATTTTTAGGATAACGTTTTAAAATTAATTTTCGAAAAAATTATTTCAGGATTCATTTAGAAGATTTCAAGTAACATGGTATTAAATTTTTTTCAAGAATCTTTTATATTTTTTCAATTAAAATGGTTTCAAAATTATTTCAAGATTCATTTATAATTTTGTAAGGAAAATGGTTTTCAATATATATTAAATATTCTTTTATAATTCTTCTAGGAAAATGGATTTTAATATATTTTAAATATTATTTAATATGTTTTCAAGGAAAATGGTTTTGGAAATGTTTTCAAGAGTCTTTTAGAATTTTTCAAGGAAAATGATTTCCAAATTTATTTCAATATTTATTTATAAGTTTTCAATTTTGTTTTCAAAAAAATGGTTCCAAAATGGTTTTATTTTTCTAGAAACTGTTTCCCAAATAAGAAATGATATTTTCATCATGAAATGTTATTGAATTATATTTAAAAATTATTTTCCATATAACATGGTATTTGTTGATGTTGATCAATTATTTCTCAAAAATGATGTGAAGGTTCCATTCCAATTGTTTCTCAGAATGGGTTTTGATTAATATCGTGATCTTTATGAACCCCATTTTTATTTCAAGATTTATATGTTTATGAAATCCATTTCTAATTCATGATTTATTTTTTATGAAATCTGGTTGACTTTTACAGGTTATTCTTTTGATGAAGGGATTATGAAACCTATGTCTTTTTCAAAATGTTATGATATGATGAAATGTTTATGAAACCCATTTCATTTCATGGTTTATAATATGATTGTTTATGATTTTGTGGAAAAATTTTGTATGATTTTTTTATGAAATTGGTTGTACATACATCTCCCTCATATTTATTGGGTAATGATTTATATCTCAGTATTTATACCAATATGGTCTTGGGAGTGAACAGTGACTACTAAGATGGTAGTGAGATTGAACCACGACAACCAAGATGGCATGAGGAGTGAAATCATGCTACTGATATGTCGATGGGAGTGAACCATGACTATCGAGATGGTAAGGGGAATGAAAAATAATACTAATATTTTCATGTTAGTGATTCCTTGGATATAAATGGAATCATATTATAAGATTTATGTGCTTTCCACAAGTCCATTCTTTATTCTTATGTAATTCTATCATGGATTTTGTTCTTTATTTCCTTATGTTTAATTGTTTATGAACATTAAAGCATTATTCCATGAATCATTTTTATGATCTTATGATATGTAGGGTATAATATTATAATGTTATGATCAGGTTCTCATACCCATATTCTCTAATTTATGATTGCATGTCTCCCCTGTTTAACCCTAATGAGGTTTTGAGATCACCCCTTTTTATGTTTCCATTCCCCCAGGTTATGAAGATATGTATTATGTTTGTTGTGTCTATGAAGGGTTCTAGTTTAGAAGAACATAGTGGGAGATAATTTAACTCAATTATGTACTAGGTTCTATGATTATATGTTTCTAAAGGCACTATACATGTATGGTCTTTGGTTATCTATCCGTACAATGTTTTATGTATTCCAAAAAATGTTATGTAATGTTAATATGAAACCTGGGAGTCATTATAGTTGGTATCAGAGTAAGGGTTTAGTCCACCTTTTAAAACATGGATGAGAAACTTTAGTGTGATACCTTTAGTCTACCTTTTTAAACATGGATGAGGAACTTTAGTGTGATACCTAGGTATATTTCTAAGGATATTTCTAGGGATGTTTATAAGGATAATTATAAGTCTGAGTTAATATTTTTTAAAATTTCCTAGAATTTTGGTAAATGATAGAGTGTGTTGTTTCTAATAAATATATCCCTATCTAGAAACTATAAGTGGATGTGTGTCTGTAATAGATGTAAATAGTAGAAAAAATTTGAAAATTTGTCGCAAGTCTAACTCAGGAAATCTGGAGCATGAGAACAGGCCTTAAAACCCAACTAGTTTGATACTCCCGGGGGATATTCTTTGTGAATTCAACAACACATTAAAAACCGTCATGAGAGAATTAAATAAAGGATTACTATGAATAACCTTAGATGAAACTAATATTTCTTATATTAAATAAGTAGGATCAATGATTAATATAGTGACCCACCATTTTCATATAATAATATAAAATCATTTTAATGATGTACAACAGAATAGTATTATACAAAGAGGATCTAAAGGTTTAGTGTATTTGGAAAACTATGACCATACATAACAATTACAAAATCAAGCAGAAACATTTATACAATTTATTCATCACTATATTCTTATTAAAACATGACCACTACCATGTTAATATACTCACCTAAGGATATACATCAAAATGGTTGATCTAAAAGCCCAGTAAGAGGATATATAAGAACAATATAGCATGGGGTGAGAATAATCATAACATAGGAAACATATTGTGAACATGAGAGGAATCACTAATAAAAGACATGAAATGTGTCAGTGCATAAAAATGAAACACCATGTCTTAGTGGTTAACTAACACACATAATTTTTAAATAATCTTGCATCTTGTTCACACGTCATTTCACATCCACAAAATAGATTCATCACTTTACCCAATGCATTGGAGCGTTGTATAATTCCAGGTCCTCCCGTCATATCATAACATTATCATTTATCATATGTGACAGAATAATAATATATCAAAAATTAACATAAATAACTCATGTAAATTAAAGGTTTAATTTAATAATAATGCATTTATAAACATTAGTTTCACAAAATAAAGTGGGAATAACATACTTTATATGATAACCATCAACCTTGAGTGAGAAGTAAAAGGTGTGTTTTTGAAAGAAGAGTTCTTTTGGAAAACAATTGTTTGATATAAACTCTAGTAGAAAACATGTATATCCCATAAATGGTAAGATAATGAGGAAAAAATGATTTTTACAGAGTGACCATACCAAAAATGGAGTCAAATAAGGATAACATAACGAAATAATGTTGGGTTCTAGATTTTCCCCTAACCTTTTATCGGAACGCTTTCTTCGTTTTAATATAATGTATAACCAAGATTAGAATCATTAATCGACAATTAAACAACCTTTTGTAAATTAATATTGTTTATTATGATTTCATTAATTTATTTTATGGGCCTTTGAATGAGTAATATTGTTTAAAAAATAATGTTTGGAAACGTTCATTTTTATGGTTTTCTTGAGCTGTTCACATGTATTCATAAATCAATGTTCGTGTACAACATGGATAAACATACAAAACTGATATTTTATGTTAATAATGATATTATAGATGTTAAAATGATCTTATAATAAATTATATTATATACCATGTGGATGAATCATTAGATAAGAATTATATTATCATTGTTTGGGTTAATTTGGGAGGTTTTTCGACCCCAACAAACATGTTTTGTTTAATCATTTAGTAATTTTTACCTATGTTACTTCCATAACATGAAATATGATATAATACATATAATATAATCTTGTTCAACCATAAAAATGGTTTTATTACCAGATCTAAATTCTTTAAAGGAAATTCAAAACATGTCGTTCTAGAAGGTGATATATTAACACCTTACGAACAACATTTTCTTTTATAAAATAAAAGGGAGAGGATAAGGGGGTGAATGGTATAATATCACATTATTATCATAAAATTCCAATATGTGTATGATCTTGGTGTTATCATAACATTTGGACAAAGATAGGTGGGGATAGAATAAGAATATAACTTGAAATTGAAATGAAATTAAAGGAAAAGAGGGAGAGAAATTACCTCTTGAATCCCGCTATTGAGATCCTCCTTAAAGGACCTAGGATTGGCCTATTGATGAGATCATAAGATCTTGGAATTGGTGGAGGGTCTAGATAAGATTTTTCATCAGATTTTAGAAAAGGATTGAATCTTGGGAGGTGTGAGGAAATTAGGGTGTGAATGGTGGTATTTATAGTGGAGGAGAGAAGGAATATCTCAATATAAAATTCATTAATTTATTACTTCCCCACAAGAGAAGGAATAGCGTGTCTTCAATGAACAATAATAGTAAATAGGTACTATGAGATATATAATTGGTTGATTACATCACTTGTGATTTCAGGAATAGTGGGTCTAAATTATAATGTATTTATACTATAAATTAATGTATTTTACTATTCACCAAAAATTCAAGTATTTCAGAAAAATCCCAAAAATTCACCCCAACCATTTTCTGACATGTTGAATCCGAAAACTAACTCCATTTTTAAAAAATAATTTTTTAAATATGATTAATTTAATTTTTAATTAAAATCAGAATTTACATTAAAAATACAGTTTTTAAAATAAAAACTATTTTTATAATGATGTCCAAAATTTTGTAAGGTCTTATAAAGTTATATTCAAATGATAAGAAATAGAATTGTTAATTTATAAACACATTTTATGAAAATACATTTTTTTGAATTAATTGATTAATTATAAATATTTATTTATAACATAAAAAATACCAATACTTTTACTATGGTAAAATTGTCACTTTCTATGATACCTAAATTTTATTTAATTATTCATGGGTAAGGTTACTCATAATTTTGACAATTTAATATTCATAAGGGTCATATTAATATTCATTTTTTTGGTTAATATTCATAAGGGTGGGTTACTATTCACCAAAAATTATGTTTTTCTTGTCAGACTCCAAATAACTTACTGATCATAACCGTGTATCTTATATTTTCGAAATTCGAGACCCAGAAGTGAAAAAATTATGTTTAGAGGTCACATAGAACTTATTAGTTCATTAAGTCGAGCATTCTTGTGATTATATGAAATATTTATAAGATATTAATTTCCATTAAAAACATTAGGTTGTGACATTCTTCCCACCTTATGAAATTTCACCCTCAAAATTTCACTTTACCCAAATAGGTGAGGGTACTTCTCCCTCATCGCCTCTTCCAGTTCCCATGTTTCTTCTTAAATCTTATGGTTCCTTCCTAACACTTTTACAAGGTGGGTTGTCTTGTTATGTATAACTTTATCTCTCCATCAATAATCTCTACTAGCTGCTCCTCATAGGATAGATCATCTTCATACTGTAGCACCTATGAGTTCAGTACATGTGAGGGATCATGTATGTACTTCCTCAATATTGTTATGTGAAACACATCATGAACTGAAGACATATTTAGTTAAAGTGCAAGATGATAGGCAATAGATCCGATGTGGTCAAGGTTCTCAAATGGGCCAATGTAACTTGGGATTATCTTCCCTTTCATTTCAAACTGCATGACTCTCATCCATGGTGATATTTCAAGGAAGACTTTATCTCCAACATTGAACTCCAAGACCCTTCAATGGTTGTTAGCGTAGCTTTTTTTCTGACACTGAGAATCTTTGATGTGTATTTGGATGACTTGAACCTTCTCTATCATCTCTTTTACAAGATCGGGTCCAAGTATCTTTCTTTCTCCAACTTCATCCCAACAGGTTAGTGTTCTACATCGCTTTCCAAACAGAGCATCATATGGAGTTATCTGAATACTCGAGTTGGATCTATTTTTGTATGAGAACTCAACCAATGGGATATGTTGATCCCATCCACCATTAAATTCTAGAGATCAATCTCTTAGCATATCTTCAAGCATCTAAATAGTCCTTTCAGATCTTCCATCAGTTTGGGGGTGATAGGAGGTGCTGAAATTTAATTCATTACTCAATGAATGTTGAAGACTCCTCAATAATTTAGAAATGAACATTGGATCATTCTCAAAGACAATTGAGATTGGAACGCCGTGCAATATCACCACTTCATTGACATATATCATTACAATTATTTTAGTTGAGATGTATTACCGAATAGCGATAAAATGGGAAGTCATGGTGAGTCTGCCAACTACAACCCAAATTGCATTATTTTGCTTCGACGTCTTTAAGAGACCCATGACAATGTCCATATTGACATTATCCCATTTCCTCATGTGTATAGAAAATGGATGCATCATCCATTTGGTCTTTTATCACTCTACATTAACTTTCTAACATACGAGGAACATTGATATATATTCTGCAATCTCCTTCTTCATGTTATCCCAGTAGACATGTTCTTGGAGATCACAATACATCTTGGTACTCCCAGCAAGGATATATAATGTTGAGCTATGTTCATTTTCCAATAGCTCCTTCTTTATCCCAGGTGATGAAGGAACCAAAGTTTCATTCCAAATCGAATCACACCATCATCGTTGATATGGAACTCTTGAAGCTTCCATTCCATTACCGCATTCATTCACTTTTTTATCTCCGCATAATCCCTTTGTGCTTCCTTAATCTTCTCTTGGATGGATAGTTGCAAAGTCATTTGGGAAAGGTAGGATATATCCCATTCCCGTATGATTTCTAAATCCATCATTTACATCTCCAGGAAGAGAGGGCCTTTCTCAATCTGAATCATAGATAGATAATTAGGATCTTTTCTTCTTAGTGAATCAGCTACCCTGTTTGCCTTTCTAGGATGATAGTGAATAGGGAAATTGTAATCCATGATAATCTCTAACCTACTCCTTTGATGCATGTTGAGATCCTTTTCTATGTATATATAATTTATGCTCTTTTATTCGTATTATATTTCACACTTCTCACCATAAATGTAGTTCCGCCATATTTTCAATGAAAAAATCATAGCTTCTAGCTTTAGATCATGCACTGGGAAGTTCTGCTCATGGATCTTAAACTATCGTGAGGTGTATGATATCACATTGTCATTTTTCATGAGAACACAAGCCAAGAATTTCTTTGAAGCATCACTGTATATCATAATACAGTCTCCATATTTCGGTAGTGTGAGTATAGGTGTAGTGAGAAGCCTTCCATTTAGCTCTAGGAAGATTCCATCACATTCCTCCACCCATAAAGTGTTTTCCCCTATCCTAGTTAACATAGTTAGCGGGCTTGAAAATCATGAAAAATTTCTCACAAAACATCGGTAGTACCCAACTAATCCAAGAAAACTATGTATTTTTATGACACAAGAGGGCCTAGGCCATTCCTCATTCACCATTTTTTATGAAGGGTTCATAGAAATTTCCTTGCATGTGATCACATGTCCCAAGAATGTGACTGGCTTCATCAAAAATTCAAACTTTCTGAACGTGGCATAAAACTTCTCTTTTCTCAATGTCACCAACGCAGGTCGTAGATGTTCTTTATGGTCCTCCATGATCTTGGAGTAGATGAGAATATCATCAATAAAAACTACTACATATTTGTCAAGATAATGTTTAAACACTATAATCATCAAATCCATGAATATTTCAGGGGCATTTGTATGTCTGAAGGGAATCACCAGGAACTCATAGTGCCTATACCTTATACAAAAGGAAATCTATGAATATCTTCCTTCTTCACCATTAGCTGATGATATCCTGAATGAATATCCACCTTTGAGAAGTATTGATCACCCCTTAACTGGTCGAACAAGTCATCAATCCATAGAAGAGGACACTTGTTCATTATGGGGATCTTGTTGAGTTCTATATTATCGATACATAGCCACATTTTTCAGTCTTTCTTCATCACAATGAGCTTTTCCCCACCCTAAGGTGATACACTAGGGTGTATAGACCCTTTTTCCAGATTATCTTGCATCTACTTCTTTAAGTCCACCATTTTTATAGAATCCATCCTATAAAGAATCGTTGAGATAAGAGTAGCTCTGGGTATGAGTACTATTGATAAATCTACCTCACGATATGGGGTAATTATAGGTAGATCTTTGAGAAATACAACCCCATATCCAATCAAGATGGGAATTCCCACTAGGATGTTATTATCCTTTGACTCAACCATTTATGTGAGGTTTGATTCTTCATAGGGAATCAACACCCAAACCATTGAAGGATTTTTCAATGTAGATTCATGATCTTCCATTCATTGGTAGAGGAGCATGGGATGGTTCATAATATGAAAATATGTTTCCTATTCCAGATTATTGATATGTACTCTATATAATGAGAGCCATTCCATTCCCATTATAGTGTCAAATTCCTCTAAGGGAAGTATTATGAGATTCGCTGGAAGAATCTTCCAACATATGCCAACAAGAGAAGAGTCAAACACGTGGGTTGTAATGATTGCACAACCTTGTGTTTTTATAGATATATCTACTTCATGGTTTTGGGGATTTTATTATATAGTTCTAGCAATCATTCAAGATATAAAGGAATGCGTAGAACCAGAATCAAATAAGAGTTTTTCAATTCTTGAGTGAATAGGATGTGTACCTTGTATGAATTCATTATCATGCTCCATTTTCGTAGTAGTGATAGAATAATACTTCCTTTTCTCCTTTAGATTTGGTGGATACTGCCACTGATTTCCCTCTAGAACTTGAGGTTTCGTGTACTAGCTTGCATAGTGCCTTAGCTCCCTATAGTTGTGGCATTCAATCATGGTTGATTCTCTCCTTTAATCCACAACATTCTCCTTTATTTTTAATTATTCTCGACACTCTTGATCTTGGTGTCCTTTCCCACACTTGATGCACATCCCCATCTCTTTGAGGCAGTTCCCATTGTGAAGCATCCCACATTTTTGGCATGTGGGTCATTGAGTTTTCTTCCCAACTTTTTCATTATATCCACTAGATTGAAACTCCATATTTCCTTTATTATCCACATAGCCATGAAACCACTCTCCAAAACCCATCTCCACTTTGAGAGAACATCGAACAACTTCTTCATAACTCCCAAAGTCTCGAATTGCAAGAGTCTTTCGATAGTGTGTTTTTAACCCACTAAATAATCTATCTACATTTCTATCATTGTTGATAAAAAACCCGAATTTTACATTGAAATCCTTTTCAAATTCGATCCATAGGTTGTGGTAGAATATCCTTCTTTTTTCTGGAGCTCTATGAATTATATATCCATCTTCGTGTAAAGAGTTCTTGGTAAATAATTGTTAAGAAGAATTATCATAAAGTCTTTCCATTCCATACCTCCAATTTCCTCCTTTGGATTGGAGTTCTTAATCGAATCCCACCATTAATCAGCCTCTCCATCTAGATGATTTCTGGCTAGAATCACCTTCTGCATCTCATAATAGTGGATCACAGATTAGATCTTCACCATGAAGTTTACCCACTACTTCGCAACTAGTGGATCAGATGATCCCCTAAAAATCAGTGGTCCTCACCTCATAAAACACTCGATAGCCAGTTTCTCACACTTTGGTGAAGGAGGAGTTTCTCCATTTTTATGGTTATTGTTCATAACCTGAGTAGTCAGGTAATAATCTCCATGATGTTTTGAAATCCACCTCCCAAATCATTGGGGATGTCATTCTGGCGATTATTTCATTGGCCCACACACAAGTTGTTGCCCTGGTTTCTCCTGGTTCCCACCATCTTCTAAAATAGAAAATCATTGAACAAAACATAAATCAATAAGTCATGAATAACCTATTCATTTGTACAATTTTTTCGGAAATCATGACATATGGTATCCCTTGGTAATGATTCTTGCATGCATTTTTGTACTTAGTCTAATGCTAGAGGTTTTCTCTTAGGTTCACTAATCCGAATTCCCAAATTAACTAAACCTACCATTTAATACCAAATATAGAGACCCAGACATTTCATACATTACTATTGCACCATTTTAAAGATGAACAAAAAATATTATTACACATAGAGGATCCAAAGGTTTAGTGTCTTGGGAAAACAACGACCATACATAAAAATTACAACATCAAGCATAAACATTTATCTAATTTCATATTCTCTAGATTCTTATTAGAACATGACCTCTCATTAGTATATGTTTTTACATGAGGATATACATAAAAATGTGTGATCTAAAATCCCAGTAAGAAAATATATATGTACAATGTGGCATGTGGTGAGCATAATTATTACATAGGAAAAAGATCATGAACGTGAGAGGAATCCTTAATAAAAGAGATCAAATGTGAAAATTCATAAAAAAATGAAACATCATGTCTTAGTGGTTAACTACAACACATAAATTTGAACAAATATATAATTTTTTCATAGATCATTTCACATTAACTCACGAGATTCATCACTTTACCCAATGCATTTGAGCACTATATAATTCTGGACGCAACCGTCAAATCATAAAATTATCATTTATGATGCATGAAACAATGATAATATATCAAAAATGAACATAAATAAAAAATATAAATGAATGGATTTCATCTCATAAGAACCCATTAATAAACATTTTTTTCCAAAATAATGTGGTAATAAAATACTTGATATGATAACCATCAACCTTGATTAAGAAGTAAAAGGTTTCTTTTTGAATGAAGAGTTTTCTGGATAAAATTTATTTGACATAAACATCAGTATAAATAATTTATATCCCATAAAAGGTAAGAAAATGTTGAAAAAGTGATTTTTAAGTAGTGACCATACCAAAAATGGAGTGAAAGAGGGAGAACCAGAAGAATGAAAGTTAGGTTCGAGATGTCCCCCTTACCAAGTATCTGAATTCTTTATTCACTTTAATATCATGTCTAACCACATTAGATTCATTAATTGAAAATTAAATAACCTTTGTTACATTAATATAGTTCATTATTGTTTCATTAAGTTATTTTATGGTCCTTTGGTTGAGTTATTCTGTTTAAAAAATATTTTTCGAGAATGTTTGTTTTTATGTTTTTCTGGACCGGTTCACATGTTTTTATAAATGAAAGTTTGTGTAGAACATGGATAAAAAAAAGAAACTAATATTTATTTTTATTAATTATATTCTTGAATATTAAATGATATTATAATGAATTATATTATATACCATGTGGTTGAATCATTATAAAAGAATTCAATTATGATTGTTTGTGTTAATTTGGGTGATTTTTCAACCACATCTGACTTGTTTTGTTCAATAATTTAGTAATATGTGCCTAAATTGGTCCCATAAAATAAAATAGGATATAATATATATAATATAATCTTTTTAAACAATAAAAATATTTTCGTGAACATATCTTAAAGCTTTAAAAGAATTTTAAAACATGTCGTTCTTGAAGGTGATATATTAACACCTAACGAACAATGCTATCTTTTATAAAATAAAAGGTAGAGCAGAAGGGGGTTGGATGGAATAATATCCCATTATTATCATAAAATTACTATATATGTATGATACTAGTGTTACCATACCATTTGGAAAAAGATAGTTGGGGAAAGAATAATAAAAGAACATGGAATTGAAAGAAAATTAATGGAAAAGAGGGAGAGAAATTACCTATTAAATCCTCCTCATGAGATCCTCATTAAGGGACCATGGCTTGGTCTTTTGATGATAACATAAGCTCTTGAATGTGTGGTAGGGAATAGGGAAGATTATTGGGTAGAGTTTAGATATTTCTTGAAGGTTTGGAGGTGTTAGGTATTTGGGGTATGATGGGTGGTATTTATAGTAGAGGGGAGAGGGGATTTCTCAATATAAAATTCATTAATTTATTATTTCCCCACAAGATAAGGAATAGTGAGACTCCCATTACCAATAATAGCAAATATGGAATTTGAGTTCATGATTTGGGTTCTTACATAAATTTTGATGATAGTAATAGTTGGTTAAAAATATAATGTATTTATATGGTAAATTAATTTAATTTACTATTCACCAAAAATTCATGTATTTCCTAAAAATCCCAAAAATTCAGAAAAACCATATTTTGACATGTAGAATCAATAAATGATGTAAATTTTTTAAAATTTATTTTCTAAATATGATTAATTTATTGTTTAATTGAAATCATTATCTACTTGAGTATTAAAGCTTTTAAAATTACAACTGATTTTATAATGTTGTCAAAGATTACATAAGGTATTATAAAATTATCTTAAAACTATAAGATATAGATTTTTTAATTTAATAACACTTTTTAAGAAAATAAATTTTATTTTAAATTAATTAATTATCTGTAATTATTTATTTATGACTTTTAAAAAATACAAATACTTTTACTATAGTTAAATTATCACTTTCTTAAATGCCTAAATTTTATTTTATTATTCATGTGTATGGTTACTCTTATTTTTGAAGATTTACTATTAATAAGGGTCTTGTTACTATTCATAATGGGGGGTTACTAATCACTAAAAATTATGTTTTTCTTATCAGACTCCAAATAACTTACTGACTACAACCGTTTATGTTAGATTTTCAAAATTCAAAACACAGAAGTGAAAATTTTTTGTTTAAAGGTCATATAGCACTTATTAGTTTATTAATTTGTGCTTTCATGTGATTATATGAAATATTTATAAGATATTAATTTACATTAAAAACTTTAGTTTGTTTAAATTTATCTACCCTATAAGAAATTTTTCATGATTATATAGTATCACAATATGATAAATGATTCACAAACAATGCCTTATGGTTTTAATAGATGGAGATAACTATAAGGAACATGGTAATAATTTAATGTTTTAGATGTAAAAATTAATGGAATTATGGGAATCGATTTAGCAAGTGAAAATATCATAATTAGAATCAGGAAGGTGTTTCGATTAGTGGTTATACTTTTAATTCTAAAGAGACCGCAAACAAATTGTGTAAGGAATGGGATTTTATCCTAGTATTTTTTACATTAAACATAAGAATCATGATTATATTTATGTTAAGGAACCTTAATTAATCATCTATGTTTCATATTATTTTAATGTGGTATTAAGCAATAATTTGAGGAAGTATGAGTAATGATTTAATAATAACAAATGACAAATGAAGTATTTATGTCGTGGATCTCAGAGATTCTATTATACAAGTTGTGAAATTTATAATTATTTTCAATATATGTTTTCATTGAGGTTTCAAAAGAAAATTTATAATGGTGAAAAAGATATAGAAAATTTATTTCATGGTAGGGTGATATTTTGGTTATGGGATGGTAACACTTAATTAATACCTGTCGTTGATATAATGATGTATGGATAAGGATATGTTGAATATGAATAAGTAAATTTGATGGTACAGATTACCCTAGAACTAATTATTGAAAAAAATTGTGTCATAATGGATGATGTTTACAACTTCTTGTATTTAAATAATATATTCAGTGACCATAGAATAAAGAATAATTCATGTTTTCCAAAACGATTTATGGTAATTAATGTTATTACAATGTTTCAATGGAATATATGATAAGGGTTTTCACTTTTTTGTAATGTGACAAATAAGTGTAACTTTGTGATATATAGGGGTCAATATTAAACTACATTCATGACATTCATTCTATAGATTTTAATTTCCATTTTTCATAAGGGTAATAAGGTTAACCATTTATTCAAAGTTTGTGTTAAAAATTTGGTGATGTTTTTAAGATTAAAGCGTTATCTCTCCATATGAGTATTTATGTATATTGGATATACTATTATAACTACATTGTGTTGATGATAACAGATGACAAATGGTATAGAATATCATTGATATCATGATATATTAGTACTTTAGGAATGAAAAGATACTTTCCCTTTTTAGAGAATGAGGTGAAGTGGATCAATGAACAAAAAAGGGTTATGTTGTCATGAAATCATTCAAGGTTGTATTTTTCCTGAAAATTATTTGAAAATAAAAAGAAATGATCTTAAAACCAAAAAAAATTCTGAGTACCTTCATTTCCAGTGAATCAGATAGCCCCTTAGACAATAAGAAATTTATGGCATTGTGATTGTTAACTATCCCCAGTCCAATTTTTCTATCACTCTCCATGAGAACATGATAGTTATATTTCTCTTCCATATATGAATTTTCACTTCGCACCTATGTTCTTCTATGTGGAAACCTATTTATATATTACTTTTGGTAAACATTATGGTTATAACATTCCCTTTTTAGAGGAGTTTAGAGTATTCATTTTTATGATGCGGGATTCAATGACTGAAACATCCATACATTAATAATGTAATAACCCATTATATTTTTAGGGAATAATTAATTTTAAATGGGGTATAATATAATACCCCAAATTTTTTTGAATTATTTTTTTTCAAATTAATTTAATCTTTTTGATATTATGGATTTCATGCAACAGTGAAAATACCCTATTTTATTTTAACGAAAAATGTTTGTCTTGCCTAATAAACAACTCCAATTTTTTCGTTCACTAAATAAAACATAAATATTACCTTTCACAACATATAAAATTGAGGTTATATTTCATTACATGCAACAATAACCATCCTCAATGGCTTTTGTAACTTGCAAGATAGTGTTTAACCGAACAGTAGTATATCATTAAAATGTTATTATTTAATATAATAAGAAAAAACCTAGACATTAAATTTATAGTTACAAATATTATTTACTAAATTATCAAAATATATGGTTTACTAAAAGATAATATGAATTCATACGTTACCGGTTAATTAGAAATGATTACGGAAACCGGTTGAATATTAAGAGAAATAATAATGTTTTTAAGGTCACAACGCTATTTTACCCGAAAAAAATTATATATAATTATTGAGTGATATTAATTTAATATTTATTTTATATATTCAATCAAATATATCTAATATTCTTCCAATATATTTTATAGTCCAACGATAAGAACAAACACACTTTTTTTCTAAAAAAACTATATTTCTAATAGAGGTATTTTTAAAACCTTTTAATAGTATCCCTTTTTTAAATCTAGTTTTTGGAACATTAATAAATTGAATATGATAAAAATAAGTTTCGTATTTTAAATTGAAATATAAAAATTGTTCTATTGTAAATTTTTTTATTTTTATCTGATGTTTTATTTTATTAATGAATAGTTAAAAAATACTGAATTTTAATTCAAAACTACAGTTTCATATATTTATTTATAAGGATAAATTATATTTTAAATTTCATTAAATGTTTATTTAGTTAATTTTTTTATAAATTAATAAAACATAGCTTTGGACCAAAATGATTAGTGAATTCACTTAAAATAATTTGATAATTTTTTTATCAACTATCATACTTTTGGATGTTTCAATTTTAAAACCCCAGAGTGTGGTCCCGTCAGCGGGAATAAATTTAAATTAATTTTTTCCAATAATGTGATTAGAATTTAGATAAATGGATTCCATATTTTTAATCATCATTATTTATAATTTCCAATAATTTCAACTTAGCTTTGGACCAAAATTATTAATGAATGCACATAAAAGTAATTGTTGTGATTAGGCTTATCAAGGGAGTTAACCTCAAATTTAAGGGCCCAAATGACTAAAACACTTGTAAAATACCCATTTAATCAACAAATGTATTACATAAATCTTATATTATTGGTTTGTTTTTGTTTTTATGACATTTTTTTTATAAACATGGGTACACCTAACTTGTTTTCTAAAATGTCAAGTGTGTCCTTTCCCTCCCCTATAAAAGGTTACAACCTCTACAACTTTTTCATAACTATAAAACAACTTAGGTTAATAAAATATTTATGAAATTAAATTGAAAACATATCTAACATCCTCCTGGAATCCTGAATTTTCCAAAAAAATTATTCCAAGGAATCCCTTTTTTTGTAAACGAAAAGGATTTACCAAATTAAGAGGTAACACCCACCCTCAAGCTCCTTTTTTTATTTTCATTCTCCACCCACTAAATTATCCTTATTACATTATTATACTACAACAACAATATCTTCAGTATACTGAGATATTTTTTTGATATATTTTCTACCTAAAAATACAAAAAACTCCATCTAATGGGTAATAAACATACTATTTATGTGGACCGTGAACTACCACCTCACAAAATGATGATTTTTTGTTTTTCCATTAACTCATCTAATGGTATGAATTATAGTGGAGAATTTGGTTATATGTTATATATTTGATACTGATTATGTCATTATGTTTATATATTTATTTTAAAATACATGTCTTTATACTTTCCATTTTGTTTATAAATGATAATTTTGTTTGAGGCATTGTGGACTAACTCTCCCTCAATGTGATGTGATTCATTCACAACTTACACAGAATTTATTAAGGATGAGTTTAGTGAAATTATTTGAAATATATGAAATTATTGTTCTATTTTAATGAGTATATATATATATATATATTTCATTATCATTCTTTCTTTTAATATGATAAAAAACAGAAACAAACTTTATATGTATGTACGACCTACCATCTCCATGAACAGTGTGTTCCATTTAATACTTATATATTATATAGATTATTATAATACAACTATACTGAATATAAACTATATTTATGTAGTTTTTTACATTCTTTAAATCATGATATAATTATATGGACCAAAAATATAACAAATTATTACATCTTTGAAAAAAACGAATATTACCCAAAGCATAACATTAACAAGGAAGCATTAACAAATGGGTAATATAAAGTCATAATCAAACCGTATATGTCATTATATATAATAATAGGATGTTTTTATTGATATATAATAAAATTATAGGTATTATATAGAAGGTTTTAATGAGTACGAAGAGAGTCAATACACTAGGTAAGGGAATTTCATCTCACTTTTTATTCCCATGAGATACATGTTTAATTCACAACCCTTTACTTCTATGAGTTGTGTATACTGACCATGGGTGAATTCTATGACTATTATACTTAAATTTATGGGTATTTACATATAAATTTTATGATATTTCATTAATGGGATTTATGGTTCAAAATATACCAAATCAATTAAGTAATTTTGTCTCATGTTTCATTCTTTGAGAGACCTTCCATGTTATGAACCTATATTTTTCCTTGAGGTGTATGTAATACCATTGACATGATAAATAATGATTATCTTAATATTATTGATATTTTAGTCTCCAATTAAATTATTTTTATAAAATAAGAAGTATGGATCAATGTTACGAAGTGGTAGAAGTTTACTGAAACAATATCACAGCTTTTTGAGATTGTTTATGATTATGATTCCTTTGATGAAATATTTTGATACATATCCTTATGAAAAACATGAATTTTATTCAACATGTGTTATTAATTATATATTTATGTATTTGAACTATTTTTCCTGCCCTTTTTTATACAAGAAAGTAAGAAAGTGTTTCAAATATATCCTTATTTTACCCTCTTTTTTGTTAGAGATCTTCGTTCCTTCAAAACCATTTTTTGAAAAAAGGGTTCCCCAGAATATTTTACTCTTCTCCAATAATCCAAAAAAAAATGTTACACTTTTTCCCATTTTCCTTTTTTTAAATTATCTTCTTTCCCCTTTTCTAAAAAGGTATTCTTCTACCCTTTTTAACATGAAAAAATGAATGTTATTTTTACCTTTTATGAAATGTATGGATTTACCCATCATCATATATGTGAATATTCCTTTTCATGTTTAAAATGATAATTTTTTAGAATATTTTTAAAAAGTAATTTTTCAAAAAATCTGACTTCTATTATTAGTTTTCATGGAAAATAGAATTCATAATGATTTCAATAAACTTTTATATGTTTTTAAGGAAAATTATTTATAAAATTATTTCAATCTTCTTTTATATGTTTTAATGGAAAATGGTTTCCAAAATGTTTTATTATTATTTTATAATATTTCATGAAAAATGTTATTCAAAATCATTTCAATATTCTTTTATCTGTTTTCAGGGAATATCATCTTCAAAAAAAATTCACAATTATTTTATAAATTTTAAATTAAAATGGTTTTCAAAATTTTTTCATTGAAAATGTTTTTTAAATTTTTTTCAAGATTCATTTTTACAATTTCATGTAAAATAGTATTCATAGTGTTTTTTTGTATTTCTTTAAAAAAATAAAAATTCATGTTCAAGAAAATGGTTCTAATTTTTTTAAGTTTTTTAAACATGTATTCTAATGAATAAAGGATAATTTAATAAAGAAATTATTTAAAAATGTATTTCATAAAAATTTCCATCGAAGTTAAAATCTATTGATGTTTCTCATGGCTTTATAAGAAATGATTGAAAGGTTTCCTTCATATTTCTTCCATTTAATTGGTTATGCTTAATGCCACATTCTTTATGAAACCTATTTATTTTTCATGGTTTATATTTTTATGAAATACATTTCTGTTTCATAGGTTATATGTTTATTTAATCTATTTCTCATTCTAAGGTATTTATTTTGATGAAATTATTATGAAACATGTAGCTTTTTCCATAGGTTATGATAATATTACATGTTTTTTATACCCATTTCATTTATGGGTTATGATATGGTTGTTTATAATTTTGTGAAACATGTGTGTATGATTTCATTATTAGATATGTTGAACCTATATCTATTACAATGAATTTTTTAAATATTTATATCTAATGAGATATACTTTGATTATATTGGGATTGAATCATGACTACTAAGATAGACATGGGAGTGAACCATGACTTCCATGATGTTTTGAGGAGTGAATGCATTCTACTAATATGGCCATGGGAGTGAACCATGACTACCAAGATGGCATGGGGAATTAACCTATACTACAAACATGGTCTTGGAAGAGATTCCTTGGCTAAAAAAACTCTTATTATATGCTTATGTGTTTAGTACAATTCCACGATTTTTCTATTGTTATATTTCATGGATGTTTTTCTTTATTTCCTAATGATTAATTCATTATTAACATAAATTATTAATTCCAAGATTCATTATAATGATCTTATGATATGTTGGGTATGATCTTATAATCTTATGATCCCATTCTCACACCCATATTCTCAATTTTATACTTATATGTCTCCCTTTTTTACACTTACTAAGTGATTGAGATCCCCCATTTTTATGTTTCCTTTATCCCAAGTTATGAAGGTATGTATTATTTTTGATTTGTCTATGAAGAGTTCTATTCAAGAACAACCTTCTAGGTGATAATGTATCTCAATTTTTACCAGTGATTATATTTCTGTGTTTCTAATGGAACTAGACTTGTACAGTTCTCTGAAATCTGTATGAATGGTGTTTTATGTATTCTGAAAAATTTATGTAATTTTAATGTATGAAAAGTGAGGGTATCTTTAGAAAACAATAGTAAAATAGTTTTCAACCCATAATTTCTATACTTTCCTATTAAAATATCATGACTGTAATGGTTTTCGTGGTTCTAGATATCAGGATGTCTAATTATTGATAATTTCCTCCATTATGAATTCAGTTATTATTCATCATGTGATCTTCACAATGATATTAACTCTAAATTCATTTAATTATCATATATTGTTTAAATAGAATGTGTGTTCAGTTATTTAACTTTCTATATTGATTATGAATTATCTAATTATGATATCTGGGTTATTGATAAAATAGATGGTGTGTTTAGTTATTTTCCTTGAAATATTTATTATTCTTTATTAATTCATGATAGCATCAATTGTAAATAACCCTTACAGAGCATTTGAGCTCACCCTTATTTTGTTTCCTTTTCATGATATTTCATGAAGTAAACTATCATTAATATGAAAGGATATACTAGAGAGAATAATGTAGTTCATGAAAAAACATTAAATTGTAATTTCATAAAATGTAATGAAAGAATCATGTTTGTATCTAGTTTACCATGACTAATGAAATATTTGATACTTTGGGAGGTGATTCCTTATATCTCATACCAATGAAATAAATAAGGCCATGAATACATTCTACTAGGGTCGGGTCATTATAGTTGGTATTTAATGATGTTTATTAGAAACCATGATAAGTATACTTTGGAAAAAAAATATTATAGAACATAATCATGTGATGAAATTTTAGGATAATTATAAAATTTCACCATAATGTCTTTTCGAGGAAGATATTATGTGGGTTTTTAGAAATGCATCCTTATCTGTATAATATAAGTTGATTATTTCTGTCACAGATATACCTTGGGGTAATAACTCCAAAAGGATGAATTCGTATTGACCTAATCATCACCAGGTTCACAACAACTGTCCTTAATCCACAACTGGTTTGATACTCTCAGGGGACATGCTTTCAATATTTAACATTTTCCTAACAAAAAATTATGATGGATTTGAAAAGATGATAAAAATTATTTACCTATGTTAAATCTAAGGTGTCTTAGAATTAATATAATTTGTTTCAATGAAATAGGAAAAAAAATTATGTGTAGAATGTAAGGGAATAAATCAATGAATTTATTAGAAAAAATGAAGTGTATGATGAATGGAAATAAATTTCAGCCTAAGGATCCATTTCATGGTCATTTTAAAAAATGTGCATTACCTGGGAATTGTATGTTTCAATAAACTCTTCTAAAGGTTTACCCCTAAACCATGGATGGACCTATGTTGAAATAACATGAATGAAGTATTTTTGTATTGGGATTCCATAATTAAAAAATTAGAAATATTTTTACCACTGCTATTTTGGTTATAAGAATTGAAAAACATATAATAATTTTTTTAATTACTGATCATATATGTATTAAATTGATTAATAGTTATGGATACCATCATGGGTTTATGAGTTTTAGGTTGATCAAAAGATCAAAGTCTTAAAAATCCATTTTTCAGTTTTATGTGATGGGAGTATACATGTATTAAAGATCTTTTGTGATAAATTTATGAAAATTATATATTTTTTCGTAAATTTTATTTGAGGAATAATGATTTTACATTATATAGAAATAGTTTTAATGTTTTTGATAACTTTTAGGGTAAATATGATCATTAATAATAGTAAAATAAGATTATTTGATTTTTTTATAAAAATATGTTTTATTTAAGCCAATGGTTAAAATGGTTATTAATGATTATTTTCATTTCAGGTATGTCTATCATTTTTTTAAAAATTATCCACATTTTATTAATATAGTTTTTGAAAAAGGATATCCCGCATTCTATGTGACAACCTGTCGCGTCTGGAAAGGTTTTGGGTCTTGAACCCATGACTGGAGGATGATTAGAGTATAACACCTACCACTGGCCGAAATTATTTCATGGTTAATATGTAATTTTTTAACAAAATTATTTTATAGATAAATATTATTGATGAAACAGTGGTGTTACTTGTGAGGTTTATATGTTAATGTATCATATTGGATAACATGTGCTTACCATTTTTTATAATAATAACTGGAGATAAAAAGAATGATTTACCATTCCATTAAAAATACTACAATCATTTAAATGTAAATTGTCGTGCTTCAAAAATAAAAGAATAATTTTTTTTTCAATTACTGGAGTAATTGATGAATTTAAAATTGATCAAAGCTGAACCAAATGATGAAATTATGTTTATGAAATAAAAACGAATCAATTAAGTATATTTACATAAAATCATAAACATTAAATGAATTCCCCAAATTAAGGAAAAGATATTTTTAAACAAAAAATACTATATTTAATTCATATATGATGAATCATATGGTATTTTAAATCATTTTAGATTTAGGGTTTAGAGATCCTTAGATTTCAATTGACCATTTAGATTCATGTGATCAATGACCTCTCTTATTCTCTAAACCTATTTATTATTTTCTTCAATGTACATATTGTTAAATTCCACTAATTTTATATTACATGAAAACCTAGTAATATATTATTCCACATGACTGTGGTACTTCCCTTTCCCTATTATTAATAGTATGTTTGATCAACCCTTTTTTATGATATTGGTTTTCAAAATACGTAATTTTCAAATATCATAACCTCGGTTAGAGATATCAATTTTAGATTGTGATGACACAATTTATTTAAGGTGCAGAGAATGTAACACCCTAAAATCAAAAAAATTAATAACATTGTTTTGAAAAAATATATATGTCATGCAACACTGAGATTTAACAACCCATGAAATGTATTTCTTTAAATTTAATCTCTCCAAAAGATTACGGAATATGAAAACACAAGTTGAAATGAACTATAATATAATATAACCTTATAAATTAACTTTTAAATTGATGGTCATTAATAGTAGAAACTAAATTAATAAAATTATGGTAGTCATTAAATTTTTAAAATAAATATTTATCAACTAAATGAAAAATAATTTTTTTCTCAGAGACTATTTGTTTCAAAAGATGATTTAATCATGTTTTTTACTAGTAATTTAAAATCAATTTTTATCACTCTTAAATATTTTTTTGAAAATAAATTGAACTTAATTATTTAAATAATCATCTAAAAATTAGATTTGGGTGATTTTTTAGAATTTTTCTAAAATGTTCCATTTTTCAATGTGTATTGAAAAATACTAAATTTTAACTGAATAAGTATTTTTAAATTAAATAATTTATATATATAATTAATATTTAAATTTTTTAAATGACAAATAAGTTAAATAATATATAGATAAATAAAATTTAGGCAATTTGAATCATTTTTTCTTTAATTTTTATATAAATTATTGTAAATATTTGAACATTTTCTCATTGAAAACTAGCTTTCTCATTACATCTAAGGAATTAATTTTAAATTAAAACTTTTCACTTATGTTAATTGGTTTTTTAAAAATGGATTCAATATTTGGAATAATAATAATTTATATTATATAATTTTATAAACATAATTTCTTTCCATTATGAATAGTAAAAAAATATTTACTGCGGTTAAGATAATAATGGATTTACTGAAGTTAACCTAAAAATATAAGGCTTAAAATGACCTAAAAACTTTCCTAAAATGTATTTTATATACCTATGTTGACCATATCATGAAATAGTTTCTATAAAAATCCATTTATACCCACTTTCCATGTGATAAATGGGGGTACATCTTTTAATTTTTAAAAATTACATATTTTTATGTCACCTTATTTCTAAAAGGCCATCCACTCTCCTCTCCTCTTCACAACTTAATACACTATTAGATCGTCCAATACCAGACTAAATAATTAAAAATCATACCTAAACTGATACTATAATTCCTTTTTTGGACATAATTCTATTCTTATAATGCTTTTTCTATAATCCAAAAGAGGTGGTCCGATGAGAGGTAACATTCCGAACTGTGATTTTTTATTTTATTTCATCCTCCACCTAATAAAATTTTTATTATACCATGATGATATAATAACATAAATTTATTAAAAAAATATTTTTTCATTTTATGTTCATAACCAATATCCATCCCCACTTCAATCTTATGGGATACGAAATCATCATTTGTGTGTATGATGGACTATCGCATCACAAATCGATGTCATTCATTTTTCCATTACAACCTCTCAAGGATGGATATGATGATGGATATAGATTATATATATTATATTTTTAACATTATTATACCTTTATATTAATTATATCATATATTAATTATTTTCAGTCCATTTAATAAGGGATACAATAATGTCTCTCGTCAGTATGGAAGAATATAACCTCACAAAGCTATCTGATTCATTTTTCATTAACTATTTACATGGAAGATAATAAATACAAGTAAAATGAATATATATGGTACAAATGAAATAGTTAATATATTAATGACATATTAATTCTTCTTAAAATATAACATATCATTTTATTTCTAACCTTTTCACTCACTGAAAGATGATAACGTCGTTTGTGTATGTTTGGACTACCTCCTTCATGATGTGATTTGACGCTCTTTTCATCACTACATGACATGGATTATATTTATTTGTATAATTATTGAAATAGTATTAAATTATTATCACTCTTTAATGATAAAATATTTATTTTCTATTTTTCTATAATGATCATTGAGAAATGGAAATATTACCCATTTAAACACACGACCTATTGTATCCATGTTTATACCATACTTAATTTCTCAAAACAATATTTAGTGATTGGTGTAACAAAATTAATTATTACAAAAGTATGATGATTTTTTCATGATTATTATTCTGCATGTGATTAAACTATATAATATTAAGAAAAATCAGAATGTTCATGGCATAACATGAATGAAAAACAAAGTAATTAATAACCAAAATAAGGAAAATAATGAAATATTATTAATATGTGGGTAATGAGATGATATTAAAAGAACCCATATGATATAATAAAAATTAATATGGTTTTTATATAGGTTACTAAAATTTTTAAACCCATTATACAAGATTTTAAGGAATTTTGAACATAAAAGGAGTGCGAGGAAAGGGATTCTTTCTAAGTTTCTATTTATTAAGCCACATTTGTATGTTATGCACCAATTTATTGTATATGGTGAAACCCTAAAAATATCAAATTTAATATAATTATTTATAAGTAATTCATGGTATTTTATCTTTAAATTTTAATAATTTCATCCAACTGGATTTGTCTTGAATATTACCATGTTATAAGAGATTTCTTAACTCAATTTTCATTTTTTCGGTTAAACATGTACTTCATTGATTATGTAATGTTTAAATTATGTGTATAATGAACATAGATTAGTTTATATGGTGTTTACATATTTTTAATATTGATTTAAATTTTATACAGATAATCAATTAATTTATTAATTCCCACATCAATGATTTGATCTTTATAATGGACTTCTTCCCAATTTCCCTTGATTGTGGCATATAGTTTTGTTTGGCACATAATTTATTTTATATAGTCCATATAATTACCCTTTCAAAGGTAATATAATTATTTATAATTAATTCATGGTATTTTATGTTCTACTTTTAATTATTTCATCCAAGGTTCTATGACTTCAGAGCTACAAAGTGGTAAAGAATTTCATAAATCAATTTATTTCCAATGGGTTGTATTACTTCGTCATCGTATTTAATATTATAAGATTATGTGTGAAATTATTTTTTATTATCTGATATTCTATATCGACATGATTTATTTTGATATATATTTGATACACGTAGTTGATTCATTGATTAATTTTCAATTTAATATTATGATCATTGTAAGTGATTATTTCTTAATCACATTCCAATCAACATTTTTTTTCTAGAATTTTTGTTGAAGGAAATTATTTGACCCTTTCCTAATAAAACCAATTAATTATGTTATAATAACGTTAAACATGACATTTTAAAGTAATAGTACCATTTTTACACTATTTTGTACTTAAAATAATTGATAAAACCTTTTTAATCAAATCTGAATTCATTTCACTCTTTTTTCAGAATTCAGTTTTCATCCAAAGTAATGTTTTCTAAAATTGTTTTCAATAATATTTATATCCTTTAAAAACTAATTTATAAGATATGTTTTTACCTATTTTTACTTTTTATAAAAATTAAATAAATATTCATCTAATTTTAAAAATAACTTATATTTGGTTTTTATAAAAAAATAAAGTTGAATATATATTTCAACATGTATGACATGAATAGAATTTATATCCATCATGAACACTTAAATGTTTTATATATTCATTTATAAGTTTCATAGATTATTTTAAACAAAAATTATTTTTATTTTTTAAAACATTATGTTTTGAAAATTAATTTAAAAAAATAAATAGATATTTTTGTCAATAATTTTTTTATAGATATTTTTATGGTATTTATATTCCCCAATGAAAAAAAGCCTTTATTATTACTCCAATTGGTATATGTGGGATTTATAATGATTTTATTATTTCTTTCGATTACTTATTATAATTATGAAAAATTAATATATTTACATTCTCTTTCTTAATTCCTTTTGTTGTCATTAACATTCCCTTGAAATATTCCATTGCATGTGATCATTGGGCATTATATTTCCAATAAATATCAATATTATTTATCATTTATATGTTTATTGTTAAATAGTATATCATTTCTACCTATAGTGTTCAAAATTGAATGTTATTTTTTATCTAGGGAAGTAGTGATAAATCTGTATTCCATACTCAACATAGAAATTTGATAAAAATAATCATTTTACATTAATTAAATAAATTATTTTTTATATAAAGAATTACTTGGAAAAGAAAACAATAGTGGGCCCCAGTTATATATATCCCTTCAAATAATCAGTAGCCACAAAAGGAAAATTAATTGCCTTGACTTTGTTCAATAGGTTTTTACCCATCAGTTTTAATATTTATTGATGAAAGATCTTGACAGTATAGATTTTGATTATCCCTAAGAACAAGTAGTCCAATAATTAATAATTTTCATTTTAACAAGATAGTTATTATAATCTATGATATTTTCAAACTAATATTTTCTCAAAATTATTTTCATCCTCAGTTATTGATTGAATTCCATTTTTTAGTTATTTACCATTAAATATTGATAAGGATATATTTATTTATGATACCCATTTTATTGGTTAATTAGCATCCGTGTTCTATTATTTACATTTCTATATTGATTATTTTTATTGATTCATGATATTTTACATTGTATGTAACAGTTATAGAGAATTTGAGATCATCCTTATTTGTATTCCTTTCCTCAAGATTCCATGAAGTGTAATATTAATGATATGCAAGGATATTCTAGAAGGAATAATGTTATTCTCAAAGAACAATTATATGGTAATATTTTTTTCAAATGTAATGAAATAATCATGTATGTATCTATTTTACGATGAATGCTAAACTATTATGTCCATCGTGATGTAATCCCTTGTATCTTATGTAAATGTTATAAAGAATACCTCAGATCAGGGATACTAGGTTCAAGGTTATTATAATATATCTCAAGAGAGATATTTCTCTAAAAATATCTCCTTATACGCATTCCATTCAATATTTCATATCTCTTCCACCATAGTGTTTGGAAAAACTTACCACGATGGATTAACAACTCCCTTTATATGATATATAATTATGATTGATTTAAATTTTCTACTATATTCTATTGTGATAAATATCTTCTCTTGATACTTGATCGATTAATGTGACATTAATGGATAAAGGGTTTAATTAAATGGTGGATTATTTTTCATCAAAAAATTCTCCAACATTGTTGTTCCTTGTTAATGTGTAGTATTTGGGAAATTAAATTTCATATAGCCGATGTAAACTACCATAATATAGAAATAATTTTCCAAAAAAAACCAATCATGAACCATGTTGGAGTGTCATCCAACTCGATATCAGACACGGTCCATGGCATAGCTCAAAGGGAATTACAATCTCCATAGGATGGAAACTACTGCATGAGTATCAATATTATAATGTGGGAATGCTTTCAGATGTTTGTAAAACCATAAAAAGAAAATAATAATAAATAAAACAAAACTAAATAACCATGACAAAAAATAAATTAATTAGATACAAATCGTACTACTTAAAACAAAACCAAAATAGGGTACAACAAAAAGGGAACAACCAAACTATCTCAAATACCACCTCCATAACACCCGCAATAGAAGACCCCTAGCATCTTGAACCAACATCTCCAAATGAATTTCCTTTACATATTTCATACATAAACAAGTCTACATACACCCAAAGGCAGATGCAGGCTGTGTTCCAAAGCCCATTAGGATACCAGCCAACAAAAATATTCCTTGGTATAAAATTAATAAGACAAAATAAAATGCATGTTTTATTAAACGATTAGTGATAGTTTTTATAGAAAACATTTAAAAAGGAAAACATGCTTTATTTTTTAATAAAAAACATGGTTCACCGTATTATGATGGTGTTTTTTATATCCCAAAAGATGAATATGTTACGAGATATCCCTATATGCACTAGCTATGTGTGGGACGAGTGATACATCGTATCTCGGTGAAAATTGGAATATAAACCGCAACCATCAACATCATCATGCATGAGCCACTAGATTGAAGTAACATCAAAAGTTATAGTGGTTTCCAATCATCATAAATGATTAGTTAGTGTTATTATTGTCAGTCTCTCTAAGTGAATATGTGCAGATCCACTTATGAATCACTAGCATACTTTTTTTAGTCCACCCAACTAGTCACCCAGTATTCCCTTTGTGGTCATGATTCACTTCAGACAACACATACAATGTCAAATTCACAAATATATAATCAAAACTGCATACCACATAATATACAACCATTTTTGTACCAAAAATCTCTTTTGAAACCAAACACAAACCAAAAAAATTATAGGACATGATTTTCTTCGGTCACACATATAATCAAACACCTTCAAGGAATGTAACAAGGAAATCAATTTGAAAACACATGTAGTATCACTTGTTTCATTTTGGAACCCCATTTTTAACACAAACACACCTTAAATAATTTCAAAAATACATTTCTCACCATATATAAAATTCGTGGAACATGGAAATTAAGTGAAGAAAAAATATTAAAATATTTAAATAATTTTTTAGCATTGAACCACCTACCTTGAGTGAAATAAACTTATAGAATGTTGTGTTAAATCTTAATTTCACCACAATAAATCCCAATAAAAGAAAATTTTGAATAGAAAACATTTTTATAGAACCCTATGAAATAGCATCAAACCCAAAAATGTCATCCTACCTACTGGATATTTGAATCCCCAATTAAAGAGGGATCAAACCCTAGAAAAGACAGAGAAGTCAAAAGAGAAGGGACTTACTTGAGGGATTATTGAAGAATACAAGCCAAATTACCCACCAAAATAGATCCCAAGGAAATAATGAGTACGGGGGAGGCTCTCCTAGTGCGTAGAATGCCCAATGAGAAGAAAAATGAGGATTTATGATTAAAAGTATAGTTGATACAAAACCAAAATCCTAATTTTTAATGATCTGGGAAGGCCACATGGTTAGTCTGTATAGTTTGACAAATCATGTGGCTAGTGTACCCGTCTTACCTTGTAAGAAGCACCGACCACGTGGTTATCCTACATGTTCAAACATACCATGATTAGTCTGTGTGGTAGCTACTACCTCAAACCAACCACCTACCACATGGTTACCTACACAGGGGCGCATAGTTTCAACTGACAGTGCGCCAAATGTGTACCACATTCTTTCCACCTAATGTTTCCAATTTTATTCATAAAAATGAAATTAAACTCAATTTGAAAAATCTAGAAAAGAATAAATAGAAAAATACATCACATAAAATCATAGGGTGACAATTCACCCCCACATTAAAACATTCCATTATTGGAAATTCATCCCAAAGAATGATCAGGGAATAAAAATGGATATTCTTTCTTAAACCATGACTTCCTCTCCCATGTATCATGATCATCATTTCCATGAAACAAAATAACACTATCCATAGGCATCGACATCCCTTGAAGCACATTCTATTAGGAATCTATAATCTATATTGGCCATTAAAATATGGATTAGTTGAGCTCCAGCTCTAACTCTTCCCAATTTAGTACACGAGACAGATCTGGGATATACTTTATCAATTGGGAAACACGAAAAACATCAAGAATGAACATCAAATGTGAAGGAAAATCCAACCTATATTCCACCTCACCAACCCACTTGGAGATCTCAAAAGGTCCTAAATTCCTCAATTTTAGATTACATTTCATTCCCAAATAGCAATGACCCAAGCGAGGTTCCCCTTTATTGAACACTCGATCATCCATGAAAAACTCAAGATCTCAGCGTCCCTATTTAGAATCAGATATATGCTAACTCTGAGCTATCAATAATCACTACATGATTAGATTGACCTTTTAAAATTCCTCTTGCAAAAGACACAACCATAAGAGTGAGGTCTAACCTACCTTATCCCAACACAATGGAGACAAACATGGTCGACCATAGAGCACCTCAAAATGAGCCTTTCGAATAGAGGAATGATATCTTTTATTTTAGGAAAACTCAACCAATATCAAATGGAAATACCATGATCCTCTAAAATCCTAGACATAAGACCAATTTATGTCTTCCAATATATGTTTTTCTCACTATGTTTTACCATCAATATGAGGATGGTATGCCGTACTCAATTTCACTTGTGACCCGAATGCCTTTTAAAGGCCTTCCCGGAACAGAGAGGTGAATTGGAGGGGTCTTTATTTTAAACGATTGTCGATGAAAAACCATTGACCTTAACTACATATTTAACATATAATTGGCCCATCTCATCCACTTTTTTTTGAATCTCTGGTATGAATAAATTTGGATGATTTGTTCAAAAAGTTGATTAACACCAAAAGAGAATTTATTCTCTATGATTTACGAGGAAATATAATAAAAAAATACATGGTGATCCAATCCCACTTCTAGATAGAAATGGTCTGTGTATAAAGAAATATAGAGGGCCTCTAATGATCTTATTTTATCTGATCACATGTATTGCACCATGAGACGAAGTTAGAAATATCACACCACATAACTAAGGACCAGAACTTTTGATTAACATAATAGTACATCTTATAAGATATAAGATTTATAGACTACTCATACTAGTGGCTATCCAGCATCACCCCCATCCTATGAAGAAATGGAACCATGAAGTATCCCTAGAAACATAGAACTTCATCAGAAGATAACGACCAGTCTCATGGTGTCTCCCTACCATAAAGGATGTGCATGTACTTCTTGAACATCTCATCACCATGATTATCTAACTAAATTGTCTCCATAAAAAACTATCCAATTGAACACTATCCAAGAACATACATCCACTTTTCTCCTTGGACTCAATGCACATCTAGTTGAAAATCCCCGTTGAGGTCCAGTCATCAATGGACTCCTTCAGAGCCTGCACTAGTGATTTTCTTCTCAAAGTGTCTACAAACAACATTACCCTTTCCTTGGGTATAGACTATATCAAAGTCGAACCTCAAATGGTAATAATACTTATGGTGATGTCTCAAATTTTTATCATTCTAAGAGAAGATATAGGCTATGTTCTTATGATTAGAATAAACCCAAAATTCCCCCCAAAAACATAATGATGCCAGGTCTTTAGAGAATGCATTACTGCTACCAATTCTAGGTCAGGGTTTTGGAAATTATTTTTATGTGGTAGTGTTTGGAAAGAACAATATGCTACAACATGATCATCCTGCATAATCACACACATGAGACCCATACCTAAGGAAACACAATTGAATACGTAGCCTTTTACCAATTATGGAAAGACCATCAATAGAGCAGTAGTAAACCACATATTTAGCTCCTCAAAGGATTCCAGAAATTCTAGGATCCATTAAAACTTCACCCCTTTTTGTGTTAGTGTCATCATGGGTGAAGCAAGCCAAGAGATGTCCCAAACAAACCACCATTAATATCCTACTAGTCCTAATAAGAATCTAATTTCAAACACATTCCCTAGTTTCTACCATAAAATAAATTCACTAGTCTTATCTTGCTCTATGGAAACCCCTTGATATAAGATTACATGACCAAGAAACTTCACTTCCCTAATCCAGATAGTACACTTTGAAAACATGGAATAATGGCAATGGTCCTGAAGAGTTCCTAAAATGATATGCAAATGTCTATCATGATCTTGAATAGATTTGTAATAAACATGGAAGTCTTCCACAAATACCACAACATAGGAATCTAGATACTTGTGGAACACCCTATTCATAAGATCAATCATGACCACTGGGGAATTTTCCAACACAAAACTCATGAACCATTAGTTGAAGTGGTTGTACCTACTTCCAAAATCCATTTTTGGGATATCTACCTCCCTCGCCCTTACATGGTGGTAACTAAAAAAATATTTAATATAAGATAACCATCATGATTCATTTAGATGAGAAAACAATTCATCAATTTGTGGAAAGAGATACTTGGTCAATATGGTCACCTTATTCAATTTCTGCTAATTGATACACATTAAGAGAGACCCATCATCCTGCTTCGAAAACAAGACTAGGGAGGGCCTAAGAAAGATACATGGGTAAATTAATCATTTGTATTATTGATTTTTCATTGTTATAATTATTTTCCTCAAATTAGTGGGGGTATATGATATGAGGGAATAGATATATGTTGTGTTCTTAGTGCCAAATAAATCGATAACTCCACAACCTTTTCAAGAGTCATGTCCAAAAAGTCAATTTGAAATAACTCTGGGAACTCATCCCCCATAAGAAGTAATCCACCATCAAAAGCACGACCACCAACCTCCATTATGAGAAATGATAACTAAAGAACAAGATTAGAAAACTATGTTAGTTATGTCTATAATGACTCCACTATGGATCCCACTCACCATGAAAAATCTAGGTACTAGCATCGGGTGCTATAAAACTCAGTCACCAAAGATAGTGGTCAACATGTACCAGTAAAAGTACCATCCAATAAATGTTAATGATTAGATAAAATTGATCTATATTTAAGACTAGAAAATTCTATTCTTGATTGAACCCTAACACGGTGAGTGCACAAGTTGCAAATATGAGTCATTCTCTTTCTTCTTACCAAGAGGGATAACCAACTCAATAAAAAAAATACATAAGATCAGTTTGAAAATTATGAAAGGTCACAAGGTGAGAAGAGATAAATGAAATAAGATCACTAGTGTAAAATAAAATAGATACTATAGACGATGAAAGAAAAATGGTACCTTAAACTATAGAATTCCTTACATCCAGTCCAACTGGTTCCTGATCCATTGTATGTAGATGTTTCACCTCAGCCTGAGCCTGAGAATGATCATGCACCTGCGGCTCTACCGTGAATAGGCTCTGTGTAAAGGATGATCTCATCTATCCACCATGAACAATGAATTGAGAACACATTGTCCAAGATAGTTGTGACTGGGATAACATCCCCATTGAGGCCAAAGATCCCACTACACTATGATAATAATGTGGGGATCTGTAGAATGGATGCATGTTCCCCATCTCCCCACATTAGTGAAATAATTTTGGGTGTAGATGTGAATGTAGGTTATATGTTCCTTATCCTCCCACACTGGTGGCATACCACTAACCCAACATCAGAGGCCACAGATGAAGACTACTAGGAAGGATGGCCTGAACTACCAGCTCCCTTTTTCACCTACTCATATTTATTCATCTTCTTCTTAGATGAAATGTTGCTTCCCATCACTTACATAGCCCCAATGTAACCACACCTTCCCTTATGGTCATTATTCACTATGAAAGCTTGATCAACTACATTATCAGAGGTCTTTATCTTGAACAAAAATACATGAGAAAATATTTCTAGCTACAAACCCTTTTCAAACCTCTGATCATTCATCCATTCTTTTGACATTATTTTGGGTGCATACTAAACATGCTCATTAATGTGATTGGGATACTACATGACTGACTGGTTCCCCTGAATGAGATCCACAAACACAGTAGATCTAGAGTATTCCAAGACCTCAACGAAATACTGGCTGTTGAAGATAGCCTTGAAGTCCTTCCACCTTATATTATTAGTTCTCCAAGCTTGAATCACTAAGTCCTACCATCTATTACTGGGACCTTCTAGTAAGAATAATGAACATTTCACCTTGTCTTCCTTAAGAGTTTATATGAATTAAGACATATGATCTATCTTATCTAGCCACTCCTCTATTACCTGAGGTTTTGTTATACCTTGGAAAGAATGATGCTTATTATTAAGAAACTCATGAACTTTGTCCTTCCTGAGACCAGATTGAGCATCTGTAACTAGATTAAGATCTGGAACCGCTCCATTTCTTAGAGCATGAATATCCCAGACTGCAAGTTCAACTAATCTCTGATCAATCGGTGAGGGAGGAATCTCTCTAGCCACTTCCAATGGTTACACTGGAAGAATCTATGGAGGCATTTTTTTTACAAGAAGCAATGATCAAAAACAAAACCATTAATACGTTTGTTCTACAACTTTTCCTCGATCACAAAAATATAAAAAATTAATAAAAAACCCAACCACTTAACCTCAAACCAATGTCCACATACAGTCTATAGCCTGTGCATCTCCCCTATAGGATAATTCATAAAAAAAATCCCAACATCCCATGGTGACCCGAGGGTTTTCATATGGTGTGTTTTCCCGAATCCCTACTTGAAACTAGAACATTAGGCCCCAACAGTATTAGCTCCAGTCTATCTAGAGTCATCCTAAATAACATGACACAAAAGAGCTTAACCTCCTCTTATACCATTTTTTCATAAACCAAGATAGTGTTCCATCTAGCTCGACACCTGACCTGACATGTGGCATAGTTCAAAGGGTGTTCCTAGTCCCCAAAGGTTGGAAACTAATTCTCATGTATCAATATTATAATGTTGGAAGGGTTTCACACATTTATAAAATTGTAAAAATGAAAAATAATAAATAAACCAAAACTGAATAACAATGACCAAACATAGAATAACAATTTTTATATTCAAAATTTACAACCTACAACAAAATCAAAATGGGATACTATAAAAAGAAAACAACCAAACAGTCTCAAATACTACTACCCCAACTCCCACAATGGAAGACCCCTAGCCCCCCGAACCACCATCTCCAAATTTCATTCCTTTACCTGTGTCAAACATAACCAAGTATAATTACACACAATGTTTTATGTATGGTGCGAGACAATTCCCATTAGGATTCAACCCAATAAAAATATTCCATGGCAAAAACATTATAAGGCTAAATGAAATTAATTTTTTATAAAAATGGTAAAAATAAATTTAATATAAAACTTTTGAAAACGAAAACATGGTTGGTTTTTGATGATCCAACAAGGTGAATCATATGTCTATTATGTGTACAATATCCTAAAAGAGCACTAAGTCACATTCAATCCCTATAAGAACTATCCAAGAGTTGTACCTTATATACATCTTATCAAGGTGAAATGTTGTATTGAAATCCCAGCCATCCCCTTCCCCATGCACAATCCACTAGAGAGGAGAAACAAAAGAGATTATAGTGGTCTACAATCATGATAAATGTTTAGTTAGTGTTGTAATCATCAATTCCACCATGTGAATCTAGGCCGAAGACACTTTTAAATCACTATAATACTATTTCTATACCACCCACCTAGTCACCTATCATTTCATATGTTCCCAAGATTCGCATCACCCAACACATACAATGTCACTTTCAACTATATGTAATCCAAAAATCATAAAAAATAATAAACCACCATTTCCATACACAAATTATCATCTAAATCCAAAAACACCCAAAAACCATTTTAGAACATGATTCACATTAGTCACAAATTTAATAGATCACCTTTAAGGCACAAAATAAGGAAATGTATATGAAATCACATGGAATATCACTTCTTTCCTTTGGAAACCCATTTTAACACACACAAACCATAAATAATTTCAGAAAACACATTTCCCAACTTATATATAATTTATATAACATGTATATGATCCAAGGAAAGCATATTTAAATCCACAAATATTGTTTTAGCATGGACGCTTCTACCTTGAGTGAAGATACATCTAGAAAGCAATGATAAACCTCAATAGCACATAAATGAAAACCTATAAATTAAATATTGGACAAAAAATAATATTTAACCCTATGAATAAATATCACACCATAAAAATGTTACCATACCTTATGGAGATTTGAAACTCCATAGAAAGAGGGAATAAACCCTAGAAAATAGCGAGAAACTAAGAGAGAAGCGACATAATTAGGGGTTTCTAGAAAAATCCAAGACAAATTTCCCACGAAAATAGAGCCCATGGAAGGAATGAAGAAGGGAGAGGCATGAATGGGGTGAGTAAACTAGAAGGAGTGAGAAATAATGGTTAAGGATTAAAAATCAGGGAGAGCGAAAACCCAATTTTTAATGAACAGGACAATTTAAATGGTTTGTCCTAAAAGTTTGAAAAACATTGCAGCGAACATGTTCCCCTCATTATTCTAGCATAACCTATCACAAATTCATCTTACATGGTATGACTTACCATGAATAATCTATGAGTTAGCTAATACTTCAAACCATCCACCTACTATACTGTTACTTGGGTAGGGGCACACTGTTTCTACTAACCGTGTGCCAACAATGTGCCACATTTTTTCCACCAATGTTTTTACACACTTAATAAAAAACTAAATGGAAACTCAAATGGGAAAAGGTAGAGAAAAAATTAATAGAAAAATAAATCAAAATAAACCGTGGGTGTGACACCAATATCATCTCAATTGGTTTCTTAATTGGGAAACCCCTATGCTAGTTACATGTATTGAAATGATTTATATTCCTTCAATTATATTTCATTTAAAAAATATAATATATTAATTAGTTCATGATAAATAATATAAAATATAGATCGTATTACAAAATTCAAATTCATTTATTAGAAATTCATATGAATTAGTATATCCTCTATAATTTTATTTCCAGTTTTCATATGTCTTTATCATAATGTTTGGTTACCATACTATGTTCTTCTAAATCCAGTTCATAAGTTTTCTACTAAACATTATCTCATTACAACATTAGCACCATGATTATAGAAACCAAATACGGTTGTTATTTATTATAATTGAAACATAATACATAATATCTCAATACACTTGATCTAAATGATTAGTATCCATAAAATAATAGATAAAAAAGGGAATTACATTACATTAGAAATAAGAACTATATCATAAAAATACTGGAATCACTCATCCCTAATTATCCATGGACCATACATATTATTACTCTTTAATTAATGGGGAAATATGGGAATAATATAAATGGTTAACATAGACACTCAATAAGGAATCATGTACAACATAGGCTAACACTATATAAACATAACATACCAAACACGGTGGGAATAAATAATCAAATGATACCATATAAATGAATACATAATCATAATATTTCTATGTAGGATATAATAATGAAATAAATAATAACATGGATAAAAATTATAGATTTCATAATAATTTAATTCATAATATTCGATATCATAACCAGACTTATGAAGGATTTTTTGAGACAACAAAAATAAAGGGTTTGGCCTCTCCCATTACCCTATGTAGGTTTACCACATGAGATATACTAATACATATAGGTAATATAGAATTGTAGGCACTACATATCACCTAATAACTCTAAAGAATCCATAATTCGAAAATAATGGAAACCAATTAAATATTTTAATATTCTTAAAGGAACCTATTACATACACATGACTATGTGATCAACAGTTATTCATAGAAAATTAGTTGACAAATATATTTTCACGGTTATCCTTGATAATATAATAATGTGGTTATATATAACAATATCCATCAATAATATTAAAAAATAATAGGATATTCACAATTCATTATAAATTATCTTTAACAATGGAATGATAGGGGAATAGTGTTGTGAGTTACTTTCATTGTATAAGGTTTTCAATAAGAATTAATTACTCTTAAGGTGAAATTTCTGGTTAAGTTCATTGATACCAATGGTTCACTTGTTCTAAAACATGGTTTTATCTATTAGGGACCTGGTAGTGTATGAACCAAATATAAATAAGACATCATTTTTATGATACATTTCTTATAATAGAAATATTATATATATATATATATAATACCATAAATACTTTTTATGTATATGGATGTAGAAATTTTGTTTATAGAAATGGAATTATTTTGGCATTATAATGACTATGAAAGAGAAAAAAATAAAGGTAAATAATAATATATCATTTAATAATCATAATTATATCTGAAATATCATATATATTCTTTAAACACATTCATATGTCCATCCATGTATGATGTACATGAAAAATTCACATCGCTTCATAGAGGTGGTTGTCGACGCGTACATATGAATATCATTATAATTTTTAATGGGATATGAAGTAAGAATGGAGATGATATTTTAACATCATCGAATCAAAATTATTTTATAAAAATAATTTCTATCTCTTATACCTATCTTTATAACTAGTTTTGTGTGATAGTGATAAAAAACAAAACACATCACTTTGTGGATGAGATATTTTCTATGTATGCACGAGAAATGTTTTCATTTCTCATTGGATGGAATGGAATATTAATATAGTTGAACCATTTTCACAAAAAAACATTATAGTAACCATGCTAATGTAATTAGTATAATATAGTCATAGAATATTTGGGGGAGGTGAAATAAAAAATAAACATGAAAGAGATTGGTTAAAGTGATTACCTATTGTTGGGGTATCTTCCTTTGGCTTACACCTTAAGCCTTATTTGATGTATAATTTCATGATAATATGACCTATAAGATGTTATAATGATATTTTATATGTGATTTTGGTTTATATTAGTCATGAAATTGTTCTCATGTTTTTTAATGAAGTGAGAATATGATGTTCCCATTTATAAGTGAGTGGAGTGAAACCCTTATAAATATTAATAACATCAAAATATAATAAAGTGTATCTCGTGGAAAAGTGTCTTCAAAACATCCAATTGTAAGTGATAAGTTGTGGGGGTTGAAATAAACCCATTTATTGAGATTTAAGAAAGTGTTTCAATTTATTTTAAACCTTATCTCTTAGGTTAACCAACCTGTTAACCCTTACCAAGGTAATAAGAATTTTTTCCATGGTAACAATTCATAATGGAAAAAAATATTGTTAAACATATTACCCAAAATAAATTATGATAATTTAAATTATGTAATATTCTTTAAATGACACAATTTATTATGTATCATAAATTAATTCAAATATCCACACACAAAATGCTTGGAAACCATTTTTCAAAAAACGTACTTTTATGTGTAAAGAACTATTTATAATTATTTAGGCCAAATATTAATGATTAGTGGTTATTAAAATAAATTTATTTGATTATTATTAAATAAATTAAGGTTATATGACATTGTAATCATTCCAAAACATAATTTAAACATTGTAACACGTAATTAAATGTAAATATTGAAAATTCATTTTTTTCATTGAATAAAATATAATATAGGTTCCAAAAAATTCAAAAATGGGTTTCTAAATACAACATAAATGTTTTAAATGAATTAATTCTTCTCCTTAAACATATATATTCTCAATATAAATCTTTCACATATTTTTAATCTTTGATTATATCGTAATGATATCAAGAATGTTATGGTATTCAAAAATGTTGAATTTTCACTATTTACAAAAAAACCATCCTTTTAAGAGAAAACCTGAAACATCACTAAAAAATAAATTTTACATAATGTATTATAAATTGAAGTTCATTTTTTCAAACTAAAATTATAATATTAAAATATTTATAATTCGAATAAAACACAAATAATATATTATTAAAACAATGTTTTTAACCAAAATAGATATGTTGAGATATGAATAATTAAAGTTGTACTTCTTATAAATGATTTTTTGAAATTATGTTATATTTAATTTTTTATTAAATATGTCACATTTTATTATAACAATGAATTATTTTCTCTAGTTTAGTGTTGCACACATAATAGTCTATGAAACTCATCAAATTTTTTAAAGGGAAATATATTCTTAATTCCTTGTGTGTTATATTCTAACCCCATATAAAAATTTCACCCTAGAAATTTCATTACTCTGATGAAAAAAATATGTGGGTACCTATACCTCCTTACCATATCATGTTAACATGATGCTTACATGAATTTATCATTCCTCTATATATCCCTAATGAAATGATATGTCTTATTCCATATAAATTTTTATCTATGATCCATGAATTATAATTTTTATTTATCATAGGAAAGATCATGATCCGATAGAAAAATAATAGTGTTATGTACTTGTGAAAGATTAGGAATATACTTCCTCAAAACATATTCATGGTACACATCTTGACTACGTGATAAATTTAGTGAAAGTGAAATTTTATAACTAACCATCCCATTCTGATCAAGAATCCGAAATAGATCGATATATATATGGATTAGTTTTACCCTCTTTCCAAATCTCATAACCTTTTTCTAGGGATATATTTATTGATATAACATATCATTAATATTAAATAATAGATCTCACTAACTATTGTTGACATAACTTTTCTATTAACTCTAGGATTCCCTAATTTGTTTTTGAATTTCTCTAACATTCTAATCCATTTCTATATCTAGCTCAAGTAAAAATAGATTATGATCTCCAAATCTGTCCCAAAATGTTAGTGTCTTAAAAATATATCTATATAGGGATTAATATAGAGTAATTTAACCTCGTGAGTGAAAGAAAATTTTGTAAGAAAATTCAATAAGAGGAAGGTGTTGATCCAAAAAACCTTTAAAATCTATAGAGGAAGATATTATCATATATTGTAGGGTTTTTATTTTTCTCTCATATTGACCATATGTCTAAAGATGATATAGAATGAGTAAGAAAAACTTTTTATTCAAAACCTACTAAATAATTATCTATAACATCGACATAAATCTTAGAATCTGATCAAATACAATTGAATGTGTTAAACAATGTTTTCTTTACCTTGTAATTTATATTCTACTATGTTTACCAAGGGAGAAATATTACCTAATAGAAATGAAATGTGATGAATTTCTTAGGTGATCGACTACAACCCAAATGGTTTTTTATACCTTAGATATTTTGGGGAGTCATACATTTAAATCCATTATGATGTTTTCCCATTTTCATATATATATGGATAATGATTTTATTATCCCCTTATGATTTTATAGTTCATCCTTAATTTTCTGACATACCTATCATAATTATTCATAATCTTCAATTTACCACTTTAGATTTTCTAATGATAAATGATCTTTGAGATTATATACATCATTGCACATCTAGGATTGATAGAGAATGATGGATTATGTGTTTTATTCGATAACTTCTTCATGAATTATAGTATTCAAGGAACACATATCCAGTTCTTGACCCTTAACAACCCATCATAGACAAGGTTTAAATCCATAAATATTTATACCTTGTTTTTTAGTTCCACATCATCCTTTTTAAACTCTTTAATCTTCACATGAATAGTTTGATCAATAGTCATTTGAGAAAGATAGGATCTTCCCCGAATCCTTTTTATTTCAAGGTCTACCTACTATAAATAAATAAATAATAGATCTATTTAAATTCTTTTCATATAAAAACTATCATTTTACTTTCCACAAATAGAATCTTAGACCTTGTTCACATTCCCTAGCTGTTAATGTGTTGAAAAGTAATAATATTTATTCAAATGTAACCAAAACATTTGGAAAATGTTCCACTCATTCAATGTGAATATATAATTCAGTATTTTATGATCATTATATATATCACACATTTCATCATTATGATAATACCTCCATATTTTCAAAGAAAATTTCACGTTACCAGCAATAAATCATGAGTTGGATAATTTTTCCCATGAATATTAAATTTAAGTGATATGTGCACTACTACCTTGTTATAATGCATGAGGAAACATCTCAGTTCCAACTTTGATGAATCAATCTAAAAAAATATCCATTCTTCACTATAAGGTAGTGTAAACACAGATGTTAGGACCAACCATCTTGTTATCTACTTGAAATATATTTTATAGTCCCCTATCCAATGGAACTTGGCTCCCTTCTGCATCATCATGTTTATTGAATTTTATATCCATGAAAAATTTGTCAAAATTCATTGGTAGTATTCTGAATGCCCAATAAAAAACATTGATCTCGGGCACCATGGTTGGTTTATTACATTCTTCAATAACATAAATATTTTAAATATCCACTGATATAACCTCACATGAAATTATATGTCCAAAAAATTGTAATTTCTATAGCCATAATTCACACTTACTAAATTTAGGGGAAAAATTATACTTTATCAAGGTCTTCTGCACAATCCTAAATTTTTTTATACTCTTACTTTCTCCATGAATATATAAGAATATAATCTATAAATAAAATTTAAAAACTATCAAGGGAATCTCTAATGACTCTATTCATTATATCCATGATGATAGTGGGTTAATTTGTATATCCAAATATAATATATATAAATTTATAATTTCTACAACTCGTATGAAGGCCTATCATTAGTATATCCCCCCTATTGACCCTTAACTATGGATATATAGATCAAATATCAATATTTTAGAAGTACTGATCTATATTCATTTTATCAAACAATCCATCAATATGTGGTATATTTTTCTTTTTATTGATAGTGATCCTGTTATTCTCCCTATATTTAATAAAAAGGTACATTGAGCCATTCTTTATTATTAACAAAAATAATAAGTCCCTCCTATAGTGATGCACAAGTGCATATGAATCCAATTACATGATTTTCTTGATGTTTATTCATATATTATTACACCTCAATTAATTCCATTTTATAAGTATTCATTGAAATAGGCATAGAACCAAGTATGAGTTCTATTGAAAAATCCACCTCACAATTCATAGGAATAATCATCAGCTCATTGGGAAATATATCAACATATTACTATAAAACAGGATTATCATCAATGTTTAGTTTATCTCGAATCTTTTTATAATAATACCCCTCATAAATCGGTATTAATACCCATACAATTAAAGTAACTTATATTGGATGTTCATGTGCATACTCAAAACAATAGAAAATAATAAGTTTAATTAGAATATCAAATGTGACCTCTCATCCTTATAAATTGTTATGGGACCTATTTAGAGAGATCCAATCTATGACCTAAATCATATAAATTTTTACTATAGGATGAATAAAAATATTTTTATGAAACACATTACCAAATAATTTTTTCAAGGAGTAGTTATAAACATGAGATAAAAACATCATATCATTATATGTTTTCACCAACAGTTTCATATCCAATCATTGAGGTGTTGATTTGATTCTATTGGAAAATTATTTTGATATAAAGGAGTGGGAGAAACCTAAATCAATAAAATAAATTTTCATTTGTAGAGTGAATGATAATTGTACCTTTCACTACATCATTCGTGTGAACCACTTAAAAAGTTTTGATTGCTTAATGCTTACCTTTATCCTTTGGATTATAATGTTTTTGACACAGGTTGTTATCAATAACCCTTTTTTCATATACATGTTGGAAAAATGTCCATATATATTTTAACTATAGAATAGGTGTGTTGGTAGTTAATTATATTGAGATTTAAAATTAACAATCAAGTTATTATTAAAATTATCTTATACACCAAAATCATTTACCAATTACTTGGTGACTACTTCACCCATGGTTGCTTCCACATTTTTTTATGGAGGAAGATTATATTTCATTCCCATATTGGTTTTATTCTAATAATTTCCATGAAGCTCTATATTTGTCTTATTATCCCTAAAATTGCTGAGAAAATGAGAGTCTATACACTTCATTTCATCATTGAGATAACATAAAACTATATCAGTATAGTTATAAATGTATATAATAATGAATTCCATAAAGATACATTGTCTTAAAATTTTAATTAATCGATCAATTTTTCAGTAATGGTAATTGTTAAAACTAGAAGTGTACCATGAAAGTATTGTGAAATTATCCTAATAGGTACTAGTTTATTCATCACACTTCTATTTTCATTATAAGAATTAATTTTCAAATTTATCTTGAATATTTTTTGGAAAAATAAATGAAATAAACAATTTTAAACTCTTCCCATGTCATAGTGTCTACTTCTTCTTCATGCATCATATTCTTGAAAAGATTCTACCATTGATCAGATTCATCATCAAAATAAAACAAAACTAAAAAAAATATTAGGTTCTAAGAAGAACACATTTGAGAATATATTTTGTATAGAATTTATTCATTAATTTTCTGTAATTGGATCTGCAGAACCGCTAAATGATAGTAGATGTTTCCACATAAAAGACACAATGTTGTGTTTTTTTCTACCTTAGTATGTTTGGATGTACAGTATGATTCATTCTACCATCAATATCATGAGATACTTGGGTGATAATGCCTATAACATTTTATATCTAATCTCCAATTTCATTTGGTCTCTTATAAAGATGGCCAATGCATTGGTCATCACATATTTTGTTGAAATTATTCTTCAAAGTTAAATCCATTGAATAGAACCAAAAATCATAGTGTGATTATTAAGAACAATTATTGGAGTAATAAATTATAGGGTAATGAAATTCATTCCTTAGATGTCCTAAATTATGGAACCTTCTTTTCAACCATGACAATCTAATTTAATCTTATATCACTTTCAATTATTCATAGGTTTTCTTATGTTTTATCCTCTTATCCCCAATCTCCCAAAATTACCAAACCCTTTTCTAAAACAAACCGAGGAAACCTAATCATCACATAAAAATATATTCCATCATTTTCTATGAAAATTAAATTTATATAGAATTGATACAAATGCTGAAACCATATATTTTTTGGGTGTTTAGAGACTAGATACATAATAAATGTATTTCATGAAAAAATTTCAACATCCCTCCCAAAGGTCATTCAACTCTAGTACCACTAAAAACACATATTACATAATACCCATTATCATATCCTAGATAAATATAAATATAATAATGGGTTAGAAAAAATTCATAGCAAGGTTAAATAAGGGATAAATCAATTCAAATATCGTTAGTGAAGATAAGAAATTTATAATGGTATAACAACATAATAATGGTATATAGAGTGCATACCCGAATATATAAATTTCAGATGAGTCATGGAAGAAATATTTTTTAAAAAATAAGAAATAATTCATAAGGGTGTGTAACATTATACAATCATAATCTATGAGCACATAACATAGGAATAAAAATATTGTATAAAATTGTGACATAAATATTAGAATACAAATCATATGTCAAGGATAACCAGCCTAAAAATCAGTGAATCATATCCAAATGGGCAGGGGTTGGATACCCTTCTATTAATGAAAAATAAATCATAATCATGAAAAAATAAACAAAGGTTTCATAAAATGCATTTCTTCTGTCAAATAGAATCCAAAGGATAACAAGAAAATATATCTACTAGAACAAAAAAATCACAATCAGAATGGTTGTAATCACTATATTCATGAATATCATATTCTCCTATCAATGATATAAACATTTTGGAGTGCTCTACAATTTCTTCTACCACGGGAGTGGACATGGTGCTCATCGATGGCCATATATGGGAATGCACCTTTGTATTCTATATTTTATTTACTTGAGTTTGTGATAACCCTTACTCATCCATATTTCTACCTTGGTTCACCTTATCTCTATAAAATAGTTTCCTCTTCTGGACATGTTCATCTTCATCTAGGTTTATAAACTCTACTTATTGTCTAGTGATTCCTAAATTATTTTTAACCTCCATAATCGCCAGGTTGAAATATATTCCTTGTTTCTCCTATACAGAAGTAACATATACCATAATGAGCTCAATATTTGAAAACCCATCAAGTAATTTAGCCCCATAGTAATCAATATGGTTCTGAAATGAGAAAACCAAAGATTGGGTAGCCTCTTCCCTAGATATCATCTTTTCTTCACACTTATGGAATCCATCATCACAAAAGGTGGATGCATGTATACCCATATACATATGTTAATCTTCCCTGCATCGTGATATAAGAGAAATGCATTTTTTCATAAAACTATCTAATAAAACATCATATTTATTACACTACCACTTTTGGGTAAGATTATTATCGGATGAATAATTCATAGATCCATTCTTATAATACTCTATTTTTCTAGATATGACAAAAATAGTCTCATAAAATATGTAAACACATGACTTTCATTAGCCTCAATAGAGTCAACCGCTCCTGGTATCATCATTGATGGAGAGCCCTACCCTTTCATAATTTTATAAAATAGAGTTGGTATTCCTTACTGGTGATAAAGATAATGTATAAAAGGATCAACTATAAAAATGGTATTCTTCCTAGATTACATCTTATTCCTTTTTATAATTAGAAGAGTTCATTTCATTCCTATTCCAATTAGGGTCAAAATCATCAACACCTCTATTATGGTTAGGTAATCATAACTTAAAATTAGAGTTATCGTGTCAACTAATGAATAATATTAAATATGTTACTATCTTATAACATTCATTCATAAAATGTACAATTTCTAAAAAAAATAAACAGGGTGAAAGGTTTTTATATACTCTAAATATTTTTTGGTCATTAATTTTTCTTGATAACACCACATTCTTAGCTAAAATAGATCAAAAATATACTTCAACAATGAATTTATAAAATAACTACAGCTATAATGTTTTTTTTCTTATGCATTATAATTTTAATTCTAATTATATAAGTAATATAAAATAGTTTCTTTGTATTCCAATAAGTCTAATTTAATCCAAAAAATAAAACCCATACTTACATGAAGTATTTTCTTACTTCAATGGGGTTAATGCGTGAAATCTATTCATGGATAATAAGAGCACCAAGCTTCAATGAAATTGAACGAAGGACCCATTCCCTCTTATTGAAGTTTGAGTTTTGAAATAAATTATTAAATAATCCATTCCCCATTGGAATATGCTTCCAATTTGAAAATCCCAAATTCAAAAATAATACATACTAGATCCTCTAGTTTTGATTAATCCTACACATTGGGGAGTACCACTCATTTGATAATGGGGTGGTAGTAGATATCTAGTATCTATAACACTACATCGTAACACTATATAACCCACGAAGCATCACATTTTTAAATATCTAAACCAATTTGGTATTTTGAAGTGATGAGAAAATTGTTTATGTAAATTAATAATACATATATTCTTCATCATTTCTCATGATCACCACTTTGGAAGATGATCATGCCAGTATAGACTGAGTATGAGTGGTTTTCTTCAAATAAGAGAAATTTTTTTATTATCATCCACACCCAATGAGATTATGACCCCATTTCTCTTTTTGACCTCTTTTCTTTTTTCCCATTAATCCTTAGTCTCAGTCATTAGTGTATGTTTACTAATAGTAATTAAATCAAACCATTTGATGTAGAGAAAAAGTGAGCTATGTGGAAAGCGTTTGAAAAGATTCCATTTAATCATTTTAAATAAATTTATAGGTAGTAAGTAATAAATTTATCAAAAAAATTTATATGTAAACATATCCTTAAAAGAATTTCATAAATATGGATATTAAAAATAAATATTTCCAACCAAATAAGAGAAATAATGTTCGCTTTTATTAAAACATAATTTTGGCCATTTAGAGATAAAAAGTGCAGAAATGTTTACTAATATTTGAAAACTGTTAATATAGCTAGAGTATATTAAAATATATGGGGTTTATGAGCGAAATTACATATAATTTCCCTTAATGAAAATTGTAACATAAACAATCTTGATAATATGAGTTTGGAACAAAAACCCTTACCTTAAGTTATGAATATATTCATATGAATTATTAACCTATTTTATAACAATTTCTTATTTATTATTAATCTATAATATAATCATATTCAAAATTATACTATAATATAAATTTCCATTAAATTTATAGTTACAAAAATATTTCATTAAAATCAACATTTTGGGGGTTAACTGTTTTATTTCCCATGCATGTTGTAGATATATGGTTCATATCCATTCACATTTGTAATATTATTTTCATCTCTATAATATTAATAAAGTAATAAATATTATATTTATTCACAATATACACTTTTATAACTATTCATATAATCTGGTGATAAAAAACAAGTTAAATCACTTCATGGAGACAGTAGTCCCTACGTACACATTAGTGATATTTTTATTTTCCAACAAATAGATATAAAGAAAGGTAAAAATTAATATTTCATTAAAAATAATAATAATATTAAAAATATAATAAATAGTAATTAAATCTGTTCATATGACCTGACATGTATGGTGGACAAGAAATATGAATCACATCACTATGTAGAGGTGGTAGTCCACATATGTGCATGAATGATAGTATCATTTTCAAATAGATAGAGGGTAAGATGGTAGATAATATTTTATATTTAACTAATAATAATTATTTTATAAATATAATATATATCCATTATATTCATCTATATAATAATCCATGTGATGTGGTGATGAAAAATGAATCACATTACCTAATGGAGGCAGTATTCTACACATACTCACAAGAAAAGATTTACTTTCTCATAAGATGGAAAGGAGGTAAAAAAAGTTATACCATTAACATAAATAATTCCAATATAGTAAAGATAAATATTAAATAATGTTATTTTTCCCATTTAATATTTTGAGGAAGTGGAATAATAGATAAAATTGAAAGAGATCAATTAAGATGATTTCATCCTCCACGAATATATTCTTTTATAATTAACCATAATCATTATTGGGTGGGTAGTTTTGTGATTCAAAAACATATAATATGTTTTTAGGAGAGTTATAAAGTGATTTTTAAAAAATATTGGTTGATATAATATACTCAGGTCTTGTGAAGAAGTGAGAAAAGGGTGTTCTCCATTATAAGTGAGAGGAGTGGCTGCATTTTTCTTATTAATAACATTATAATATAATAAAGACACTATCATGGGAATGTTTCTCTTGAAAATTCAATTATCAAAGATAATGTGAGGAAGGTAAAAATACACTCAAACAATGATATTAAACCAACTCATTTTTATTTTAAACCTTATCCTTATGGTTAACCCCATATTTAACACTTTTAACTCTTACCATGCTAATAATATTTTTACCATCAGAACTATTAATTGTGGAAAAAATTTAAGGTGGACATATTAACTAATTTTAATTATTATAATTAAAAATATAGAATACACTTAACAAGATTATATTCAAATAAATTTTAATAATTAATTCTAATCTTTTCACAAAAAAAATGCCTAATTTTTTTTAGAATACACATTTCTTATATTTGAAAAAATGAAATTATACTTATATAAAACCAATATTAATAAGTATGGGTGATTACCATAAATTTAATGTATTATAATAAAGTATATAAATTATTATTTAAATTATATCCTTCCTAAAAATGAATAGAATCATTGAACCAATATATTAATGGTAAATAATTAGAAATAGTTTTTATAAGAATAAAATAAAACTTTGGTTCCAAATAGAAATCATGTGTTTCCATATTAAACACTATATTTTGAAATAATTTATTTAAATCCTTAAACACATATTTTTCTAATAAGAAGGTTTCACATATTTTTAATCCATTCATATATAACAATTTTTTTATCAAGGTTACAATATTATTAAAAATAGTATTTTTCAATTCTCACCAAGAATTAAAACTTTTTAGATTAATCCTAAAAATTCAACCGAATATAATTTTGATATACTTAATTAAATAATGAAATAATTTTTCATATATGAATTATAAAAATTATTTATTTATCCTTAAAATAAAACATATATAATATACAATAAAAACAATGTTTTTAAGAGAAACATTTCTATTGATCTATGAATAATTATCTTCGTATTTATTATAATTGATTTATTTTAGAGATTTGTTTTATTTAATTTTCATATAATATGTTTCAGTTTGTACTATAAAAATGAATATTTATGTTTAGTTTGGTGTTTCTTTCATCACAAGCTATCGAACACATCGAAATTCATTAACATAAATATGTTATAAAATATCAGGGTGTTATAGTTAGAATCATCCCATATTAGTAAATCATTATGGTGTGGAGCATCAAAAGTGTGTGAAGTTATTTTTTGGTAGTTTTTTTATTTTATATTAACAACCTTGTTTATGTACTACCACAAATTTTACATGTTGGATACTATTTGGATAATTTTTTGATCAAATTTATATTAGAATACAATTCATGGATATATCAGAGAAAAATGATTCCAATGAAATAATGGAAATCAGGAATGCCTTGTGAGAGCCTCACAAATTTTAGGATGATCATTTTGTTCAATGGTTTATTGGGTGTTGGAATTTTACATAGCGAGTGTGGTTGGAATTTTTAGATATGACATGGTAAGTTAGTGATAGATTGATGGTTAATATATATTAAGATTTATTGTTGAAGTGCCACTAGAGATTATCTAGGGTAAAAAGCATTACAGTGGAATGTATTAAATGACCCATATATTTTAGTTTTGATGAACCAAAATTTGGGTCTTTAATATAGCAATATTCATAATGTGTGAAATTTAATTTTAGGTTCTTGATTTATAGAGGGGTGGCTTTTTTAATTTTTATGATTTTTATTAAATGGTTTACTGTTGGATGTTTGATGAAAAAATACCCCGTATGAGTTTTCCGTTTTTGGTTGTTGAAAGAAAGGGTTTATGGATTTAGTAAGCCCCTTAGTGCATAGTATAGTACAATCAAGGACTCAGTGGACAAGATAGTGGGATTATCCTACTACTCTAGCCATCGTGTGGATATTGGCCTACCACTGGGTACACCTAGTGAGCTACGAAGTACCCAGTGGAGGCCTACCAAATACCCTATGGGCCTAATTGTGTTGATTTGAATAATGAAATTACATTGTTTTGTGGGGTAACATATTAGATTCCTACTCTAGGTTTTATTATATGAGTTCTCTAGAATGGGGGGAGATCCACCCCTTTTCTATTCCATGTCTTCCCTTTTTTCTTTATTTAATATGAATTCCTTATAAGTGTTTTTTCAAATGGATTCATTGTAAAACATACTATTTAAGACTCCCTAATTTCCCTTATTCATTATTATCTTATATTGATTCATCTCAACCAATTAATGGAATTTTGATTCCATATATTTATAGTGGAATTACAATAGTAACATGAGGATTTTCTTAGTAGTGAATAGAGGAAGGTCAGAAGGATTAGATTATCACCGTCTCAAGTTATTTTTCTTGAGGTATGTAACTTGGTGTATTTATTTGCAGATTTTAGGGAAAAAATTTGTATCTATGTATATATATATATATATTAAATTGCACATTGATTTGGGTTTTTAATTTTAGTATTTTCTATGTCTTAGTCTTGGGATCATGTCAAGTGTGGGTCTCACCCCTTGGCTCCTTATTTCAACATCATAGAGCATCTGAGTGAGTTTTTCATTGATTATTCCATTATGATTTTTTCATATTTAATTATTTATGGATTAATTAATTAATGTTTAAGATTGTTTTTTGTACTTGAGAAATTTTTTGTGGTTTTTATAACCTTTTCCTTGATTATGGATCATCTTATGACGTATAAAGACTGTATATTATTATGTCTCATGACCTTTTGGTGAATTTAAATTTTTTTGGTATTATGATTGTTATCATTATCAAGATTTCGAGAAATTTCTGGAAATATTCCCATAAATTTTAATAGGATCACATAAGAAAAAATAGCCAAATAGGGATTTAATATCTTGTTAAATGAATTCATTGTGGTTCCTTGGTAATATGAATATCAGTATACCATTTTATGGATGTCTTGGTGGGATGATCTTAATTTCGAAAGGTAAATTCTTTTAAAATCATTAAATAACATTTAAGAAATTTTCGTCAAATTTAATAACAATTTAAATATATTTTAACTCATTAAATTGATATTTGAGTTTTTTTAGAAATAAATTATATATCTAATGGAGTAAGTTTCAGTTTAATTTCCAAGAAAATAGGGTGATTTTAATATTTGGTTTGAAATGGTGCTTCAAAAATTTGTATTGGATATCCAAAATATATTTTTCATGTGTTTATTATATGTTCATATAATTGTTAAACTATAATGTGATATCCATTCCTACATGATTTGTATGGAGTCATTATTTATATTTTAAAGGAATGATTGAGGGTATATTTTGATTCATGAATTGGTTTATTTGGTATCATAGGAACCATGTACTATTTAGCGTCCTGAAACAAGTTCCATGAAAATGGTTCCTCAAGCCAGTTATCCACTAGGCCTCAAGTGTGCCTCCCCATATACTAGAGGTTACCGACTAGAAACAAGGTTCTAATGGTGGTTTTGTGAGGAGATTATACCAACATGGCTAGAGTAACATATAGGTGTATACAATCAATAAATAGTGATGAAAATAAATAACAAAGATGATAAAGATAATAATAATTAACAATAAATTACCAATAAATAGATCACCATGCATGAAAATTACACAAAAGTAAAATAGTAGACATATAGAAGGTATTACATAAACTATGATAGACTGAAAAAGGATAATAAATAAATAAGTGATTCTAACATCGAAAGTATCTCAAGTACATTCTCAAATGTTACACCAAATCTCCCATGTATTTTATCACCCGTCATCTTAAAATAAATTATTTTCTTAATTTTATGGTTATCGAGTTGTATGGGATGAATCCTGACTTTTTTTTGTGTTCTTATCTAAAAATGTGTGGTTTGGCATTGATAGTGTTCAACGCACCGCTAGAGAAGTCGTGTGGCCTTGCCTAGGTCACTATGTGGCTTCGCTCGGTTCACCGCTCACCCTTCTCGATGGTTAACTAATTAAATAAAATGAATTAATGATAAATAAATAAAATTACATGTGATAAAAATTTTAATAAATAATTTTAATGATCGTAAAAATATTATTATTTGAGGATGTAATTGTTATAATTATTTCTATATCTATTGTTATAATTGTTATAACATTTATCTTATTACTATAAATTTATTACTATTATTTTTTATTAGTTTTAGTCTATTATTACTATTATTATTACTATATTATATTATTATTATGAAATATTATTATTAGTTTTATTTTTATTTTTATCTTTATCTTTATTTATAGTTTTATTTATATTTTCCCCTCTCTTGGTGTGATAGGGTTTCAATAGTCCCCCCCCTTCTCTTCCCAGTCACGCCCCAACCCCACCATGCGCACCGCATCCCATCAAGCCCCTGCTAGCTAGCTTCGGCGATGCACCCTCCTGCCCTCTACTCCCTCTCATAATCACGTAACACCCTCATGCTGCCGCCCCAGTCTCTTCCCCGGACTCAGACCATCACCCTTAACCTGTTGCACCACACACCACCCCGCGCCAAGACCCCCTCCTTCCTAGAATGTCCCACCCCTTCCTTCTGCTCGTGATTCTATCACACTGCACCAATGCTGAGCCACCAGACCATCCTACCCATGGCTTTTCGGTTTTCCCCTCGGCTCACAACCCTACTCCACGGTCAGCCCGTCACGCTTCCCTTTCTTCGGAAGAGAAATTTCATCCGACAAACCATTCGTCGACCTCCCTTGGCCACTGCTCCTTGGTTAAGCCACTTCATTATTTTATTTTCTACTCTCTTTGATATTTTATTTTCCCACCAGATTATGGTTCGATTTAGGGTTTGATATTGATTTTATTTTGGTTCAAATTTTTCTTTTACAGTTCAATTTGATCTTGTGTAGTGTGTTCTTAGTGCAATTGGAGTTTCACACCCATTTGTGGGAAATTCAGAATCTAAGGTAGTTGGTTACGTGTTTAACCAGTGTTTTATGAATTAGTTTTTGTATTAAATTAATTTCAAATATTTCTTCATTAGTTTGTTTAATGAGAACCTATTTTTTAATTGAATTTGATAAGTATACATGATACATGTGTTTTTATTTGTGAACAACCATGATGAATTGTTTATTTTCATTTCACAAACTATGAAAATTGTATTTTAGTTTAGTTTCAATATTCTTTGAGTCATAGAGGGTTGTTAGGTTGAATTTTTTGTATTTTGAGTCATGTAGATTATTCTGAAAAATGATTCATAAATTTTCTGGTGGATTATTTTTTTAATTTAATTAATTTATCACAATTGTTAAGTATTTTACATTTTGAAAAGTGATTTTGACTGGGTTTTGTTGTAATTTAATTTTGTTTGAATGTGAAAGAGTAGTATTGTGTGTTTTAGGTGTGACATCAAAATGTGTTTTGTCATAAAATAGGTCTTTAGTTCATTTTGGTGTTTAAAGTCGTGCAACACATCTTTGAATTTGTTTAATAAATTTTCTTGGTGGTTGTATATGTGTAAAAATGTTTTTTTTAATATAAAGTGGTTTAATTGATGGTGTCAGCAATGTAGATCATGTTCTAAAAATTTTTTGGGTGTGCTCTTAATTCAAAATGGGGATTTTGGGTGTGTTTTCATGTGTGAAGCTTGGTGACACTCTTTTAGAATTTTATTATGAAAAATTTTAAAGGGGTTATCAAATTACATGAATGGTGTGAAGATTGTTTTGATAAGTTTTTGGTGTGCGTAGTATTTCAAAATGGAATTTGGGTGTGAAAATGATGGTATGGTGTGTGTAAGTACCCGGTTTGGATATTATGCATAAACGTGACATGTGACATGATCTTAAATATTAAAAATGGAATTAGTGGTGTAAATGGTATCTAGTCATGTATGGTGTTTTCTTTGGATTGTTTCTGTGATGTGCACCTATTATGATCTTGAAATTTGATTGAGCACAAAGCGGGAAGCCTTGGTAGCTAGGAAGGTGAACTAGGACTTGTGGGTTAGTGTTCCGGAGGTGACACGACCCGGTTTCACTAGCAGGACTGACGATTGAAACACTAACTAAACATAAGCTTTTTGAGGGTCTTGGTCTTCTATGCCATGTTTTCTAAGGGTCATGGCCTTCTAAGCCATGTTTTCTGAGGGTCATGGTTTTTATGCTTGTTTAACTAATACATGAAGATCTAAGGACCCTATCTAGTAACACCCATGAGGCCTATCCTTTATTTGGTTCCCCTTGGTTACATTATGATCATCGGTGTGACACTTTGGTTATTTTAAAAAGTGTGTGTGTGTTTTAATTTAATCTATTTTACTTGAAATTGTTTTCTTGAAACCAATTTTCTTTAAATGTGTGCATGTATTTAATTCTTCTCTTTAATTTACATTTTGTCTTTAAATTAGTTTTGATTTAAATAACCTATCATTATAAAAATCATTAAATACTATTTTAGAATTTTCTTCCATTAAATATTTTTTACTGGAAAATGTAATCTTCGTTTAAATGGTTATGTGTGGAACCTTCCCTGGTGGAATCCTACTGGGCTCTTGGCCCACACCCTAGATACATCTTTCGGTGTATTGAGGCCTTTTTCATTGTATGTCACAGGTTGAGGCATTGTTCTTAGTGATGGTTGTTCTGGTTGTTGTTGTTCTTCACTTTGAGGTTGGTATTAGAGTTTTAGTTCTCTATCTTTGTTGTTGTTCACTTTGGGTTTTAGTAGAATTGTAGAATTTAAGCATGTTTATAGTTTAAAGGCGCAGTTGGTTTTCTATTTCTATTTTCTGTTTTGTTTATATTATTAGTTGTCTTTCTGTTTTTTATTTTAGGTAAATCATTTACATGTAATGTTTTGATTCCCGGGCACCTTTTCCAACCTGTGGGGATCAAGAATGCCCTTCAGGCCATGTTGCAGACCAGGTCGGGAACTGGTTCTAATAGAGACTCGGCCTGGTTTGTGACACGTATAGTCCAAGACTATAATCAAAAATAGCATTGTGAAAAGACTATATATTAACATAAAATCAAGTTGTCAATATGAGTACCACACAGAGGACCAAATAGGGTTTGAGATAAACTCATTAGGTCACAACTGAGAGCATCTAAATCAATATTTTTTTCTGAATATAAAATATTTTAGTGTGAATTTAAAAAAAAAATAAGACAATAAAAAATAGAGATAATAAATTCAAGCTCTGGTTCATCAATGGACACCCATCCTATAATACCTTCATTTTCCTAAGCCAATATATCTCTGAAAATATATCACCTTGTATATAAGAGTGTGTGTGTTTTCGTTTTTCTTGTATAAATATATGCATGTATGTTTGTATGTATTTACTATATGAATTATGTTTTTTATATAAATATTTAGAGTTATGTGGTAGTAGCAAGGACTTGAGGTGTATGTTAGGAATCAATTCATAATAATACAAGTCTCCTATTGTAATAAGGCTCATTATTAACATCTATCTCAAAGAATAATATGGGATTCCATGGTTGAGGATCATGTGTAATGCCTAAGAATCATGTATAATAAGGTACACGATGTCCAAGTCTCATGAATAATAAGAGATTCCATGATAGAGTATAATGTAGAATAAGTGACACCACACCTGAGTATCATAATATAAGGTATTCCAAGATAGAGAATCATAATATAAGGGGCATCATTCCTATTAGTCACAAATTATTAATAATAAATTATTTCATGAAATGACTTAATATAAACTAGGGAATTCATTCCCAACATTCAATATTTAAGATGGAAATAAGTTCCATGATGAAGTTATATTCTTCAAAATAAGATTCATCGTGATAGTTTCATTTTTAATCAATTTATAAGTAATAAAGAGGAATAAGTTCTAATATATGCCTTAATTCAATTCAATTGATTTGTTAATTTCATAAACCAGCAAGTAAAAATGAATGGATAACTGATTCATAAAATTTATCCTACAATTCATTTCCAATTTATTATGATCTTTCTGTCTCTTAAATATTTTTGGGAAGACCTAGAAAACCTTCATAACATCCCCCAATCTAGCACTCTTTCACTTGGATGAATTGGGTTGGTTATGGGATCTCAAGTGTGCCTCACCATATGTCTGAGGCTAGAGACTAGAAGTAGGGTTTGATAAGTATAGTTGGGATACTATACCTCAGGGTTAAAGAGTTACAATACTAATCAATAATCATATAACAATAAATATCAAAGTGTGGAAATAATGGGAAAAAATACAATAAAACAGAAAACCCAAACACTAAAAGAAAAATGATTAATCCAATAAATAATAATAGACTAATGTAGTGATATGCTAAAATGTAACTAAATGAAATTATTTAAGTAATGAAAGAAATATAGTGGAATACTTGAATAATTACTCAAAAGTGCCCGGTCATAAGCCCCATGCTAGTCCAATCTAAAAACTTTTCCATATCCAACAATCTATAATCAATAGCATGGTCCCTTTCCCATGTCCAATTCTTTATCCATGGAATCATATCAGGTACCAAATGATGACCTGAATAGGGAGTTAGTATAACCAAGTAGGTCAACACCACCATATTTAAACATTACTAACATGATAATAAGTTAATGAAATAATGCAATAAACATATGTATTAATTGGTTAAAAAATTAAATTAATACCTCTTCAACCAACTTTGGCCCCACCTCAAAATATATTTGATCATGTCTGAGGTCCATGAAAACTATAACCACATGACTATGGTAAATCATAACATTATTTGGCGCCATGATGGGATATCTATGAACATGTCTCACAACCATGCCAACCATAACCATATATCCATAGTATAAATCAGAAAAAAGTGTATCAAACCCAATATATAAACATTTCAGCAACAATTCAGGGTCGAGCCCAATATAAAATCATTTCATCTTGTTTTAGTCAAAGATTGATATATAGTCATTTCAACATGTGTCACTGCTCATAACCCTCTATATATGAATTATAAAATGTATGGATAAGCATAAAAACAAGGATATCACACTATCAAATCATAATTCTCAATGGTTAATTATGAAAATTATCATTTATCATTCAATTAAAAAGATTTATCATCTTTTCATGAACCAATAGAATTCCAGTCATTTAAGCAATCAATCTAAGATGAGGTGAATCTATATCAAGAAATGACCCAAAATTCAAGCCATGTTAAACACTCATCAATACACTAGTCAATTCATTTATAATGAAGGGTTCAATAACCTGAATGATAACCATATGCTAAGTCCTAAAAAATTCGATCTGATGGGATTACATGAAATAATTTAATTCAGCATTTAATTAGTTTAGTCCCACACCTTGTTGGAACAATAACAATATTACACATACAAGAAATTCAAATTTCCATAGGGTTAAGGATTAAACCCCCTACCTTTAACAAGAGATCAGAGAAACAAAAAAATGGGTAGCTCTAATGAAAATCAAGGCACATAAAAGTGTGAGATGAAACCCATATCAAATCAGATCTGGATCAATACCAAACCCAAACATGGATCAAATATTCCACCTCCCTAATGGTGAACAATGGAAGATGAAGGGAAAACCAAATCCAAAGACCAATTAGGGATTAATCACACAAAATGAATTTCCAAAAATATGTAAAGGCTCTAAAAAGCCTATGGAATTAATTCTAGGTTGAGAAGAGGAGGCTACATATTGGAGTAATGAGAAATTAGCTCCAAAGAAAACATAAAACCTGTAATCCTAATAAATACCTGACATGTAATACATTTACACATCATGTGGTATTTTTTAAATTGATACAAAAAACCCATCACCTCGGTTTCATATTTATCCTTCTTGAATTTTACATGATGTGAATGGTCTAAATGATATGTAAACATTTCATTACCTATACTAGTTCACGACATGTTTCTGGTGGAACATACACATCCTGTAATACCAACACATGGCATTTAATACCCCTGTAGAATGTATTTTGTCCAGTTTCCACAAAATAGACCCAAACCACATCAATATCCTTCAAAATCATGGAAAAATACTCAAAAACGAATTTATCATGTTTACATCTACACTCCAATAATTAAAAAAAATTATGCATCCCAAAGTATTAGGTCATTTTTTCCAAAAAAAAATCCCCATTTCCAAACATGACTCATCCCCTGAGGTTTAATGAAAAATTATACCTCATCAAAAGAAATTTAATAAAAAACCCTATGATAGTCAAACCATATTAAGAAAGGATATTAAAACCTCCCCCACCATAGAAAATATTTTCCTCGAGATGCTCCCAACATCACTATGGGGTCCCACTGAACAAGTCTGGACACAATTCTCACATATCATACTCCATCAACCTAGTCTCCTCTTAAACTCACCCATGATTCCACTACACATGAAAAAAAGGTATATACCTACCCCATATGTACTTCTCAATATGTTTCAAAATATGTATCAGATGCTCCTCAAAGGATGCATCATCACTAATCCCAACATCCTAAATGTCCACTATAGGAGAAGGGTCGGGATAATATCTCTGATTTTGTGACATGTGAAACACATCATGTATAGAACTAGAAATTTGTGGAAGGGATAATTGGTATTCCACTATTCATACCACATCTACTATCACAAATGGACCAAAAAACCTAGCTGATAACTTTCCCAATTTCATGATATGAGATTTCCCCATCCTAGGCGACACCTAAAGAGAAATATGATGACTAAACACAGACTCTAGAGTTCATCTTTGACTATCAGCATAAGTTTTTTGCATGATCTGCATGGTTAATAACCACCGCCTAATAAACTAAAACATCTCATGTGTATCCTGCGTAAAACTAGACCTAGAATGCATTGGATCACCCTCTCTATCCAACAATGAGGTGAACAGAATGACCTGTCATACAAAGACTCCAAGGGATCCATCTGGATTGATTCTTGGAAGTTATTATTATATGAATACAACAGGGTTTCCACATGATTCTACCATTAATCACTGAAATCTAATAAATATTCTCACAACATATCCTCAAAAACATAAATAGCTTTCTCATATTGACCATCGTTCTGGGGATGATAGGTCGTACTCAAAAGAATGTGTGATCATGAAGCCTTTTGAAGAACCTTCTAGAATAAAGATGTGAAATGAGGATTTGTATCTAAAATGATACTCGTAGATACACCATGTATCTGAACAACCTCATTCATGTAAATAGTACCCATGTTATCAACAATGAAGGTCTCCCTCATAGTCATGATGTGAGATACCTTCATCAGTTAATCCCAAATCATTGATACATCATCATTATTATGGTTTGTCTTAGGATATACTATCATAAAATTCATAATGATGTCATCCTGTTTCCAATCAGGAATGGGAAAATGATTCAAAATCTTAGCTGGCCATTCATGTGTGGCTTTCACATACTGACAAGTAAAACATCTCACCACAAATCCAGCTACTACCTTCTTCTTTCCTAACCACCAGTACTATCTATGGTGGTCATGATACATCTTTTTCATTGTAGGATGTAATTCCCACATATTAGTATGAAACTCTCTCATAATCTACTCATGTAATCCTATACAGACACAAAATCATCTATAGAAAAGAAATGAATCTCTATAGCTATGCAACCATCCTGATGGTGTCACCACACCATAATAGTTGTGTCTTATAACTACGTACAATAATTAAGGTAAATAATTAGTCATTATCTGGTCCAAAATAATGTGTATATCAAATGTTTAAGTGAGATCTACTTGTCCATAAGACTCTTGAACATCTTGATGCATGTATGCAAAGAGTTTCATCATCCACCACTCATCGTAAGACACAATTACTATCTATATAGGAATATTTATATGAAAATAATTTGAAAAAATAATTCAATTTCGTTGTGTTTAATCCAAATGAAAGTTGAAATATTTTATATACTCAACCAACCTTCTTTAACAAAGGTTCAGGTTCTGCTAAGAAAGAATTTACTTGATCCTCTTATGGTTCTTTTATACCATAAACCTCTCACCTATGAGATAATTCCTCTGGAATATCATGGCATGTATCAACACCAATAACTCCAAATAATTAGTAGGGTAATTCATCCCATGTGGTCTCAACTATCTGGAGCCATAAGGAACCAATCGATCCTCCTACATCAGAACTACTTCGAGTCTAACTATGGATGTTTATAAGAATATGGTATATAGTTTACCCAATATTGGTAAAGTGAGGATAGGTGTTGATGTTATCTATAATTTTATCTCCTAAAAATCTCTCTCACATGAAACACACCAAAAAATCATCACTCTCTTTTTGGTTATCCTTGGAATCGATGCATCCATATGGGATAAGTCCCAGATAAATCACAGATAGTAACACTCTTAACCTAGAATTATCTAAATCAGGAAGACATTCTTGGGTTGATCCCAAGATACCATGGATGAAACCTTCTATAGGTCCACTAAAACTCCATCCTCTGAGATGAAATTTCTTAAGATTTATCAATCCAAGAATTGAATTTTGTTAGCATGGTGTATGTAACAGCCCGAGATTTTATGAAAAATATTCTTTTTTATTTCACTAATGTCTTGTGTTGTACGCTACACCAAAAGGAGCTTGCACAACACGCATCCTTGACTTGCCTTGCATTACACGCAATCGCAACCTTCCTCGATAGCGTGTGTGGTACGTAATACTGAGTTTCACGAAACAATGATATGCTATTAAAATATTATTAAAACTAGCCGTTATGAATAGTAATAACCACTTTTTAAATTTTAGAAGTTTTAGCTCTCAAAATGGACTTCATTTTTGGATTCGGAGTATCGAATTTAGCCTAAGGTGAAATTTTGGTACTTTTCGGATAACTTTCATATTCTGATGAATAGTGAAAATTACTAAATTATAATTAAAAACAAATTTTTTAATCGAAATAATTAATAGTGATAAATTATTAATTTGAGTGGTTTTAAAGTATATTTAGAATATATTTTTACAATTTAATACAATGTTGGTCATTGGTTGTAATTTCACATTTAAACCAGACATAATCAAGTGTCAATCTTTTGATAGATTTTGTTTCTTAAAAAACACGCTATTTGTTTTAACAGCGGGATTTAATTATAAAATTAATTAATGCAACTTCTATGTTATGAATTTGGTAAAATAGACTTCATTTTTGAATTCGGAATATGAAATATAGCTTAGGATGAAATTTTGGCATTTTTTGAAAATTTTCAATTTTTGATGAATAGTGAAACCACTAAGTGGTAGGTTAAAAACGGAATTTTGTATAAAACTTAATTTTACCGCTTCTGTGAATGGAATTTAGAAAATCCGATAGACACGGTTAATATCAAGGACTAAAATGTGGTTCAATGAGATGAAAATAATTTTTTGGTGAATAGTAACTTTTTACTTTTTTTACCGCGGTTAATAGTAAATAGGGTAACTAAGGGTAAATATGATATTACTATTACCCTAACACATGTCCTAATTCTGTTGGACAAGTGTAATTCGACCAAAAAAACAAACTTAGGAATAAAATATGACCATTTAGGCCCACTTGGATTAGATTAGGACATTTATTATTAATTTATTTAAAGAAGGGTTAAAATAGTTAAAATCAAAGTTTAATAAGTAAATCATTTTTAATATGGGGTTATACATAAGATAAATTCTATTGTAAATATTCATTAGAAAGCTAGAAAGATTTCCTACATGATGGTATTTTATTTGTAATTTTTAGACATCAAATAATTTAATTTATTTATGACACAACGATGATGCAGTAATTATCTTTTTAATGAAATATTGACATAATTGATGTTATAAGCACCAAAATAAATGTAATTTGAGATTTTTTATGCATTCCACTAATTTTATAGGTTACTATGATATATTAATGTTGATTTAATCAACTTGGTTCGAACATTTAATTCTGTTATGACTTTCACAAAAATCATATATCAAATAGTGTCAAAATTGACACAAAATAGTTTTTAAATCAAATATTATATTATTAATTGTTATTTTATTCCTAAAAATCTAAGGTTCGGCCAAACGACTTAGATAAGGATATATATATTAATAATAAACAATTTTGGGTTCGTTTGTCATGTTATAGTAAGTGTATTAACCATATAGTGAAAGAAAACAAAAAGACACGGTAAAAGTTAAATTAATTAACTTAGAGTTAAATCTAATTGATAAGGTTAAAATAATACCCTAAACATGTCTAAATATTATTGGTTGATAGGATTTCGACCCATCCCCACTTTAGCTTCGAAATAAGACCCTTTGGAACCATTATAAACCGATTTTGACTTTAATATAAAATAATATTTTGAGATATTCCTAAGGTGCCCCTCTCCTCCCCTATAAAAGGACACCTCCTCCCCCTCCTCCTCACACCAATTTGAGCTCTCAAGCTCGGCCAACCCATGCCAAAATCTCTTCTCCACTTCCCTAGCAACATCCTAGAGGTTCTGGTCTTACTCAAAGACAAATTTTAGTGCCCTAAGAGGAGGTCTCAAAGAGGCACTTCAAAGAAGAGGTAATTACCGTTACCAATTCTTTCATCTTTATTTCTTCTTCCACTTCTTCTTCTTAGGTTGTTTCATTATGAAGTAATAACATCAGTATCACTCATATACTGATATGTTATTATAAGTATGAAACAACCCTATTTCACCATCTATCCATCCTACGGAAAAATAAATCACCGCGCGTGCGTACGTACGGAATACCGTCTCCACGCCGTGGTGTAATCTATTTTCCACCACCACCTTACATGGATGGGTATAATGGTGTAATGAATAACTATACATAGTTATTAAAACATCATATTGATTCTGATATATTGTATAATCCACTCCAATTCAATTCAATATTTATATAAATGATATCATCGCTCGTGCGTACGTACGGACTACCGTCTCCACGACGCGATGAGATTCATTCTCCATGTTAACCATTTAAGAATGATTATAATGTATATATAAGAAATAATAATGAAATATATGACATTATAAAGCTACTGGATTTATGTATATATATACATATGTATGTCATCTACTTACTTCCATTTCAAGACAATAAGGAAAGGAAAACATCATTCATGCGTACGTACGGACTACTGTCTCCATGAACGGTGTTTTTCATTTTATTTATCTACCTATTATATATATATATATATATATACTGAATATATATGATATATAAATCATATTTTATATTCTAGAAGTGAGTAAATCATGATATAATTAATAATGATGTCAAGAACAACAAGTCAAAACACCTACGATAAATGAAACGATTTTACCCAAAACGCTTCTTTAACATGGAATTTACAAAAGAACGGGTAATATAATGTCATAAGTGAAACATATATGATATCATAACAATGAATATGATTCTGTAATAAGTCAATAACATGATTTAAATCATTATACAGGAGGTTCGGACACTTACAAAGCAAGTCGGACCTAAGGTAAGGGAAATATCACAATCTCATTTTTATCCGAGATTGTTTATTCGTAAGTATTTACTGGGGTGTATTTTATCATCCACATCCATGTTTCATCAATATGTAATATTGTTTCCATCCACTTACAATGGTTTAAATCCTATTTTTCCCTTCGGTGAGTTTTTAGTAAAAGATATGAAAGGAATTTTTTGTCTTTTTTCGTACGAGGTACTTTATGACTTTTCCGACAAAAGTACGAAAGAATGTTTTTTTAACTTATACGACATGAATGGATTTTTAAAACATTATTTCCAAGAAGCTTCATTTACAAGTTTTCAAGTTTATTTTTAATCAACTTCTTTTATTTTAAAGTTGTATGACATTTATGAAAAGAAAAGTGTTTTTAAAGAAGAAAGGATATTTTCCTCAAGAATGGAGTTCAAGTGTTTTATCAAAGTTATTTTCCATCTAAGATAATAAAGGGTTCTGTTTTTATCCCTATTATTACATGGATTTTATTATGTTGTGATGGAAATATTTTTATGAATTCCTTTATCTTATATGAATTGTTTTATGATGTCATGTTGTTTAAGAATCCCATTTTTATTACATGGGTTATGCTATGATGTATGGTTTATGATTTTGTGGCACACATAAGAATGGTATCATTAAGAGATTGGTGGGACCTATATCTCCCTCCAATGCATTGGGTAAAGATTTTATATCTCATGAGATAGACATGGCTGGAATGGTAGGTTATACCGGTCCAGTGAAACAGGACTGAAACGAGGGTTACTCGATTCAGAAAGGGACTTTGTCCACTAAGATAGTCTTGGCAATTTAGTCTTGACTAACAAGAAATAATTTTCTATGATTATGTGTGTATGCCACAAAGTTTCAAGTTTCATGTTATGATTATGGGGATCTCATTTTCACTTCTATGATTTATCCCATGTTATGTTATTATGAGCTCTTTTGCAGGTTAAGATTTCCAAAAGCTATGTTCTTATGTATATGATGTGATTGATATTTCTTTTGTTTACCCTTACTGAGCATTTGATCTCACCCTTTTATGTTTTCTTTTCCCCAGGATATAAAGAAAGGTTTTTAGGTAAAAAAAGGAAGATCTTTATGGGAGATATTGAAGATCTTTCACCACGATTAGGAGATTACGTTCCGAGTTTCCAAAGACACTAAACTATTACGATCCTTGTGTGTGTGTTTTGGTTATGTACTAAGTATTCCGCAAAAGTAATGTAATGTCCATGTACGATAACCTTTGGGTCTCTACAGTTGGTATCAAAGGAAAGGTTTAGTCAACCTTTGGAAACTAGGATGCGAAAACGTTAGTGAGATCCCTAGAGATATTTCTAAGGTATGTCTAGGGATGTCCCTAGGGATAAGTATACGTATAGGTTATAGTAATAGAATTACGCTAACGATCATAGAATTAAACCTAAGATGTTGGATATTGAAGGTACTCCCCCTTTATTATGTTGTTTTCCCTAGCATGATTTTTTCCTCTCACACTATTCTTTTTGGGTTTTAGACGATGGCTGGAACCCGAAGGAACCGTGTTGATCAATGCAATGGACAATGCAATGATTGCCCTCCTGAACAAACAAATGTTATGGGAGATGGAGTGCAAAATCTTATTGCTATACTTACACAAGCTATGAATCATTCTGGACTTCCAAATGAGCAGAGAAGGGAACAATATTCTATTGAGTCCTTCATGAGGCAACGTCCACCATCTTTCAGTGGGTCTTCTGATCCACTTGTGGCTGAACAATGGATCAGTACAACTGAAAAGATATTTTCAGTTCTTCAATGTTCTGAACATGATAAAGTCATCTTAACAGTATATCGTTTGGAAGGTGAAGCTGATCAATATCAAGAATACGAGGCCAAGAGATGAAATTGAGTCCATGGAATGGGACGAGTTCAAGAACTTGTTTTTCAGTAAGTACTTCCCTCGTATTCTTCGAACAAAGATGGAGAAAGAGTTTCTTGAACTGAAGCAAAGGGACGATGAATCTGTTGGTACCTATGAAGCAAATTTTACAAGACTTGCAAGGTATGCTTCTGGAATTATCATCCAACCTGAAAGTAAAGTTGATCGATTTTTCAGTGGCTTAAAACCAAGTCTTCGAAGGGCATTAGCTATAAGAGACTTCAGTAGCTATGAAGAAATTGTGCGTTGTGCTATCAAGGTAGAAATGGAAGTTGGTGTTACATATCCATCTCATGGTTTTGACAAGAAACGAAAGATGGAGTTCAAGGAGAAATCTCAGAATAATGGTGAAAAGAAGATGAATGTTTCCTTATGCACAAAGTGTGGAAAGAAGCATGGTGGAGATTGTCTTAAAGGGACTAGAAAATGTTTTAAGTGTGGAAAAGAAGGTCATCAAGCAGCTGAGTGTCGAAGTAATGGAAAAAGGGTTTCTAATTATGTGAATAAAGAAAACACTGCAGAGAACGCACCACCAACACTTCAATGCTTCAAGTGCAAGGAAATTGGGCATTATGCTAATAATTGCCCTAATCCAAGGTTTAGTGATGATCAACATGGGCAACCAATGAAGTCAAAGGACAAAGGAAAATCACATGCGATCACTATTGACAATGTTGAATATGACAACGATGTGGTGGAATGATTAAGTGTTTATGTAATGGGATTCCAAAATAATGTTGTATCATTGAGTATTGCAATATTTATTGATGTGGTATTCAAAGTGATTGAGATATGTTTTTGGAAATAATATGATATGCGAGAAAATGAAATGTTTAATAGTATTCATGAGCTCATGATTGATATAAGGACTAAGTGATATCATGGTTTGAGTATATAGAATTTTGAGGATTTTGGTATGTGGAAAGTGTTAACTTTTAACTGCACTCATGTTTTCACTAAGGTATTCAAGAGAATACACGATTAAGGACTTTGAATGTTTGGAATGTGACCAACAAGACATATCTTATGATATGTGGGGATCAACGACAGTATTAAATCTCTGGTAATCGTTGTCACTATATTATGAGAGTGGACTGCAGTATTATGTATAAGCCTAAAGATTAGACTGGATTCTGTTGGACATAAGTTAGTATTGTTTAAGGATAGAAGATTTTCGATATTATTGATGGGATGTTATAGTAACGTAGTTTTAGAAAAAGGACAACCTGCAGGACGGGCGACAACCCATCGCTTCGGACAAGGCTGTAGGAATCGAACCCACAACCGAAGTGCGACTGGCCTTTATCGCCTACCACTGACCTACATGAAGTCCCTGTTTAGTAGAAACTAGTGTAATTATATTAAGCAGTATGATATATGAAGTATAAGCCCATTTTAGGAACCATATATGATTAATCCCACTATAGATCGACTTATGTATATAAATTTTTCTAACCTTTTGAGACAGATGGAATGACCCGTCATTCTATCACATGATCTGCTAACACTTCACGAATAACAAATTCAACTTCATTTATTTAAGAGATGAAGTGGAAATTGTTAAAGGCACGAACAATAGTGAGATTGTACCAAAATAAAGTAAGTATTTATTCTAATTCAAATTCTTTAACTTTAGGGAAATGATCTTGAAAACCAAAAATGTTGTCCTAGTTCTCTTATACCTGATGAATCAGATGGTACCTTAGATCGTCACAAATTTATGGATTTGTGATTACTGGCTTTTCCATAGTCGTGTTCTCTACCACTCTCCATCAGAACATGATGGTTAGATTTCTCTTCCATATCCATATTTTCACCTATGTGGAAACCCAGTGATTAGTTTATTTGGGTAATCGTTACATTTCATACTTTAGTTTTTAAAGCCATGTTTTGGTATTCCTTTTTACGATATGGGTTTCTATTAAAGAAACTTTCGAATAGTAAACCATTTATAACCCCGACGAATTTCGAGGGCGAAATTCATTTTAAGGGGGGTAGAATGTAACAGCCCGAGATTTTATGAAAAATATTCTTTTTTATTTCACAAATGTCTTGTGTTGTACGCTACACCAAAAGGAGCTTGCACAACACGCATCCTTGACTTGCCTTGCATTACACGCAATCGCAACCTTCCTCGATAGCGTGTGTGGTACGTAATACTGAGTTTCACGAAACAATGATATGCTATTAAAATATTATTAAAACTAGCCGTTATGAATAGTAATAACCACTTTTTAAATTTTAGAAGTTTTAGCTCTCAAAATGGACTTCATTTTTGGATTCGGAGTATCGAATTTAGCCTAAGGTGAAATTTTGGTACTTTTCGGATAACTTTCATATTCTGATGAATAGTGAAAATTACTAAATTATAATTAAAAACAACTTTTTTAATCGAAATAATTAATAGTGATAAATTATTAATTTGAGTGGTTTTAAAGTATATTTAGAATATATTTTTACAATTTAATACAATGTTGGTCATTGGTTGTAATTTCACATTTAAACCAGACATAATCAAGTGTCAATCTTTTGATAGATTTTGTTTCTTAAAAAACACGCTATTTGTTTTAACAACGGGATTTAATTATAAAATTAATTAATGCAACTTCTATGTTATGAATTTGGTAAAATAGACTTCATTTTTGAATTCGGAATATGAAATATAGCTTAGGATGAAATTTTGGCATTTTTCTGAAAACTTTCAATTTTTGATGAATAGTGAAACCACTAAGTGGTAGGTTAAAAACGGAATTTTGTATAAAACTTAATTTTACCGCTTCTGTGAATGGAATTTCGAAAATCTGATAGACACGGTTAATATCAAAGACTAAAATGTGGTTCAATGAGATGAAAATAATTTTTTGGTGAATAGTAACTTTTTACTTTTTTTACCGCGGTTAATAGTAAATAGGGTAACTAAGGGTAAATATGATATTACTATTACCCTAAAACATGTCCTAATTCTATTGGACAAGTGTAATTCTACCAAAAAAACAAACTTAGGAATAAAATATGACCATTTAGGCCCACTTGGATTAGATTAGGACATTTATTATTAATTTATTTAAAGAAGGGTTAAAATAGTTAAAATCAATGTTTAATAAGTAAATCATTTTTAATATGGGGTTATACATAAGATAAATTCTATTGTAAATATTCATTAGAAAGCTAAAAAGATTTCCTACATGATGGTATTTTATTTGTAATTTTTAGACATCAAATAATTTAATTTATTTATGACACAACGATGATGCAGTAATTATCTTTTTAATGAAATATTGACATAATTGATGTTATAAGCACCAAAATAAATGTAATTTGAGATTTTTTATGAATTCCACTAATTTTCTAGGTTACTATGATATATTTATGTTGATTTAATCAACGTGGTTTGAACATTTAATTCTGTTATGACTTTCACAAAAATCATATATCAAATAGTGTCAAAATTGACACAAAATAGTTTTTAAATCAAATATTATATTATTAATTGTTATTTTATTCCTAAAACTCTAAGGTTCGGCCAAATGACTTATATAAGGATATATATATTAATAATAAACAATTTGGGGTTCGTTTGGCATGTTATAGTAAGTGTATTAACCATATAGTGAAAGAAAACAAAAAGACACGGTAAAAGTTAAATTAATTAACTTAGAGTTAAATCTAATTGATAAGGTTAAAAAATACCCTAAACATGTCTAAATCTTATTGGTTGATAGGATTTCGACCCATACCCACTTTAGCTTCGAAATAAGACCCTTTGGAACCATTATAAACCGATTTTGACTTTAATATAAAATAAAATTTTGAGATATTCCTAAGGTGCCCCTCTCCTCCCCTATAAAAGGACACCTCCTTCCCCTCCTCCTCACACCAATTTGAGCTCTCAAGCTCGGCCAACCCCTACCAAAATCTCTTCTCCACTTCCCTAGAAACATCCTAGAGGTTCGGGTCTTACTCAAAGACCAATTGTAGTGCCCTAAGAGGAGGTCTCAAAGAGGCACTTCAAAGAAGAGGTAATTACCGTTACCAATTCTTTCATCTTTATTTCTTCTTCCACTTCTCCTTCTTAGGATGTTTCATTATGAAGTAATAACATCAGTATCACTCATATACTGATATGTTATTATAAGTATGAAACAACCCTATTTCACCATCTATCCATCCTACGGAAAAAGAAATCACCGCGCGTGCGTACGTACGGAATACCGTCTCCACGCCGTGGTGTAATCTATTTTCCACCACCACCTTACATGGATGGGTATAATTGTGTAAAGAATAACTATACATAGTTATTACAACATCATATTGATTCTGATATATTGTATAATCCACTCCAATTCAATTCAATATTTATAGAAATGATATCATCGCTCGTGCGTACGTACGGACTACCGTCTCCACGACGCGATGAGATTCATTCTCCATGTTAACCATTTAAGAATGATTATAATGTATATATAAGAAATAATAATGAAATATATGACATTATAAAGCTACTGGATTTATGTATATATATACATATGTATGTCATCTACTTACTTCCATTTCAAGACAATAAGGAAAGGAAAACAGCATTAATGCGTACGTACGGACTACCGTCTCCATGAACGGTGTTTTTCATTTTATTTATCTACCTATTATATATATATATATATATATATACTGAATATATATGATATATAAATCATATTTTATATTCTGGAAGTGAGTAAATCATGATATAAGTAACAATGATGTCAAGAACAACAAGTCAAAACACCTACGATAAATGAAACGATTTTACCCAAAACGCTTCTTTAACATGGAATTTACAAAAGAACGGGTAATATAATGTCATAAGTGAACCATATATGATATCATAACAATGAATATGATTCTGTAATAAGTCAATAACATGATTTAAATCATTATACAGGAGGTTCAGACACTTACAAAGCAAGTCGGACCTAAGGTAAGGGAAATATCACAATCTCATTTTTATCCGAGATTGTTTATTCGTAAGTATTTACTGGGGTGTATTTTATCATCCACATCCATGTTTCATCAATATGTAATATTGTTTCCATCCACTTATAATGGTTTAAATCCTATTTTTCCCTTCGGTGAGTTTTTAGTAAAAGATATGAAAGGAATTATTTGCCGTTTTTCGTACGAGGTACTTTATGACTTTTCCGAAAAAAGTACGAAAGAATGTTTTTTTTAACTTATACGACATGAATGGATTTTTAAAACATTATTTCCAAGAAGCTTCCTTTACAAGTTTTCAAGTTTATTTTTAATCAACTTCTTTTATTTTAAATTTGTATGACATGTTATGAAAAGAAAAGTGTTTTTAAAGAAGAAAGGATATTTTCCTCAAGAATGGAGTTCAAGTGTTTTATCAAAGTTATTTTCCATCTAAGATAATAAAGGGTTCTATTTTTATCCCTATTATTACATGGATTTTATTATGTTGTGATGGAAATATGTTTATGAATTCCTTTATCTTATATGAATTGTTTTATGATGTCATGTTGTTTAAGAATCCCATTTTTATTACATGGGTTATGCTATGATGTATGGTTTATGATTTTGTGGCACACATAAGAATGGTATCATTAAGAGATGGGTGGGACCTATATCTCCCTCCAATGCATTGGGTAAAGATTTTATATCTCATGAGATAGACATGGCTGGAATGGTAGGTTATACTGGTCCAGTGAAACAGGACTGAAACGAGGGTTACTCGATTCAGAAAGGGACTTTCTCCACTAAGATAGTCTTGGAAATTTAGTCTTGACTAACAAGAAATAATTTTCTATGATTATGTGTGTATGCCACAAAGTTTCAAGTTTCATGTTATGATTATGGGGATCTCATTTTCACTTCAATGATTTATCCCATGTTATGATATTATGAGCTCTTTTGCAGGTTAAGATTTCCAAAAGCTATGTTCTTATGTATATGATGTGATTGATATTTATTTTGTTTACCCTTACTGAGCATTTGAGCTCACCCTTTTATGTTTTCTTTTCCCCAGGATATAAAGAAAGGTTTTTAGGTAAAAAAAAGGAAGATCTTTATGGGAGATATTGAAGATCTTTCACCACGATTAGGAGATTACGTTCCGAGTTTCCAAAGACACTAAACTATTACGATCCTGGTGTGTGTGTTTTGGTTATGTACTAAGTATTCCGCAAAAGTAATGTAATGTCCATGTACGATAAGCTTCGGGTCTCTACAGTGTAAATTTGATTCTCTATTAATGTACTCTGGGTGATGTTAAGATTTTTGCAATAATCATATGGTTAATTGAATTAAACTATGATATTGTAAAAAAATCCACCACAAACTAATCTATAAAAGTAAAAAAGATTGAATGCATTAAGCCAATGAATACCACCAATCCATTATTCAAACCAAATGACACCACAACGAACTCATACAAGTCATACCTTCCCCTAAAAGTAGTCTGAGGTATGTATGATGTTCCCACCCTAAACTGGGGTTATCAAGTTCTCAAATCTACCTTGAATAAGATTTTACAACCTCTCAGTTGGTCCAAGGTATCATCGATTCATGGAAAAGGATACTGATTCTTGATATTCATATGGTTCAATCACTGATAATCCACATAAAAGTGAAAGATCAAATCAGTATTCTTTATGAATAGAATTGAAGAACCCTAAGTACATGAACTTGGTTGTATAAAAACATTATCTTCTAGATTATCCAACTAAATTTTCAACTCCAAAAGATCTATAGTTGTATTATGTAAGGTGGGATATAAACATGATCTATTCTTGAAACCAAATCAATCATAAACATGACCTATATCTTGTGCAGTAAGAAATAAAACTCATTAGGAAAGCCATCCTAAAAATGGTATACCACTAGACTTATTGAATCTTTCTACATCCCATCATCATCTAGAGCATGACCATATATTGGAGCCATGATACAATCCAATATACAATGAAATGGTCCTATATGACTAGCATGAAGATCCAACTCCTCCTAATGAAAATATCTTCCTTGATATGGATATATAAGGATAATGTTTCTACTATAATACTTTATATGTTCTCAGTATATAACTAACAAATCCATAAAAAAAATTAAATTAAATCTTTAATTTTTAGTAAAAATGGTACCCACAAGAAACAATAACCACAAAATTATAATGAAAATGATTTGAAATGTTTCATATTCTCTAATTTCACTCTTGATGCTGAATTGATGGCCAAATTTTATTAAATATTTCGACATCAAATCCCAAACCAATTACAATATGAGAAGATAAAGAGTAATGTGATGTTCCACTATCAATAAAATCCCAAAAAAGGTATATGATACAAGAATTGTACCTCAGACTATAGAAGGTCCCCTATCAACAATAGCCAGATTAATCTGCAAAATGTGCAGCTGACCAGCCCCTCTGCTTTGAGCTCCAGCCTAAATCCCTTGAGCTATTCCCTCTTCATGGTACTGCTTTTCTTTCACTATAGTACTACATCCCTCACCTTGCACAGAATTTCCTATAGAAATATAGGTAAATATCAAATAAGGAACATCTAATTACATCCAAAAATTGTAAACCAATATTTATACCGTTTCATTGCTCTACTATAACATTTCCATAAAAACCCTCTATAGGTGGCACATCCTTCCACAAGCATGACACACCAAAGAGGGGTATAGACACTGAGCCCACTAGTGGACCATATTTTCACACTAATAGAACTTCAATAGAACACGATCCACATATGGATGCCCACTTACCTAACTAAACTTACCATTTTTTCTTATTAATAGCTATCATAGAGACACTTCATTCCATTAGAAGAATTGTTTCCAATTCAGTGTACTAAAACATCCTGGCCACTAATCAGGGACTCTCTTAGAATCCATTCTCTGATGAGTACCTGATTTATCAAATATACAAAAATGATCAAATGGAACACATTCAACTATGAACTAATCTCATAATAGAGAAAACTGTAAAAATTTATCTCCCTAGAGATCTCATCATAAGAAATAGACGATTCAGAACACTGTATGTTTGTGAAATGTTCAGCATATTCTAGCACTAACATGACCTCTTATGTTAAGTGCATGAACTCACTAGCCTAGTAATCCCTAAAAATCTCAAGATATAAAGGGAGTAAGAACTTTATCTCATATTACATCCCAGATATCTCATCTTACTACCCTAATTTCTCTATAATGTTCGACGAACACATGGTTGGTCCAAAAAGCATATATGAGAGAATCATCACCCTCCAATATTTTTGTGTCTTATGAAGCTTAAATATCATAAAGACTAGCTCAATACAAATCATGGATACTTAGGGTCCTCCTACACTAGCGAACATGGGTGGATGATTCTTCTAGAACTCTCTTGTCATCTCTTACATCGAAGGAATTGTGTGAACAGTCTCCCTTTCCATGGATCATTGGACCCTCGGTAAGATTCCATGAAGCTGAACATCCAAATGTTCTTCCAAAACCATAGGAAGCTCGGATTTAGCTACATTAGGATCATTATAATTTTTACTCTCCAAATGTGTAACTCGGTGATTATAAGGAGAAATTTTCTATACAAAACAAACACACTCTTTAGAAAACATGATATAATAATAAGTTCAACTTCAAAAGGAGTCAAAATAGTGAAGGTATACTCCAGGTTTCTCTAAACAAAAATTATAAGTGTTTTAGAATGAAATATCAGATCATTTATTTCATTTATATTTCATTATAAGTATCTTATATGACTATTTTAAAATGAAATTATATATAACATGAAATAGATATTTCCATATCATGAAAAATGCATGTTAATATATATCCCTATGTTCCAATTATAATTCACGAATACTCATGTCATTCCATAATGTTCCGTGAGTTGAATTAAAAGAACCAATAACATCATAAAATTATAACCTAACACATCATGTGAATCACCAACGGTGAAATAACATCAACTATAACTAGAAGATAGTATAAACAACAATCCATCCATAGAAACATAGATTTCCTCCATTAATGGGTTATCTACTCCAATTCACAATCTCATTACCAAGTCTCAATGTATCCTAGTATCCATTCTAAATTTGTAAAATAGTATAGATAGAGAAAAGAAACATGGTATTCTCTGATACAACTTTATAACATTGCCTGATCTGACACTCCCTCTTTTAGCCAAATAAGGTTCATTATCGGACCTTAATAATGATTATCCCTATACCATAGGTTGTTGACTAGTATCTAGGATGTGGTAACTATACTGGGGAGACTGTACCCCTTAGTAAAACTATTAAAACATTGTGAAATAATCATATAACAATAAATATCATAGTGTAAAAACAATGTAAACAATACAATACAGTGGAAAACCCAAATATTAAAATACAAAAGAATGATCCAATAAATAAATAATAAATAATTTAATGATAGGATCATATATAAATAAATTTTATTATAGATGTAATAAAAATAAAAGACTATGAAACTTGAATAAATACTCAAATGTCCTCGGTCCCGAGCCCCATTTCGGTCCCATCTCCAAACTCCATCTTGTCCAACTAGCAATAATAAAAAGTAAGGTCCCTTTCCCTTGTCCAATCCTATATCCATGTAATCTACTCAAGTACCATGTAGTTTCTTTAATTTGGTGTGATTAAAACTCAACAGGTTAAGACCACCATGTTTAAACAAAACCAGTCTGATAATAAGTCCATGAAATAATGAAATAAAAAAAGTATATTAATTAATAAAACAATTAAATTAATATAACATAAAACTTAATTGAAACCATGACAGAATATCACTGAGCATGTCTCATGGCTATTCCAACCATAACCATATAACCATGGAAAATAATATCCTACTTCAGCACCATTTCAGGATGTCTTCGAGAATGTCTAAAAAACAATGCCAACCATATCCATATATTCATGGTATTAGTCACACAAAACTAGGTCCAAGCCACTATATAATAATTTCATCAATAATTTAGGTCCAAGACCGGTATATAATAATATCATCATGTATGTGGCCGATCCTGGTATATAATCATTTCAACATGTCTCACTAGGCATATCCCACTATGTAATCATTACAACATGTATCACTAACCGTAGAAGTAAGGATATCACACTATCAAATCCCAAGGATTGATGGATAATTATGAAAATTAGCATTTATCTATAAACTACACATTTTGTTTATCTTTTGGTCATGAACTAATAACATTCCATTCATTTTAATAATCAAGCCAAGATAAGGTGAATCTATATCAAGAAGTCACCCAAAACTTATGCCATGCTAAACAATCATTACGCCATTATACAATTCATATATACTCACGGGATAACTTACATGAATGTGATCCATAGTCCATGTCCTAATATATTTGATCCAAAATAATTACAAGGAATAATCTAATTATTTATTTAATTAATTTAGGGAAGTTCTATGTTGGTGCAATCACAATAATTCACATACTTGAAATTAAATTGTCCATAGGGTTAATATTTAGACCCCCTATCATAAACTGATGATCAAATTAACACCCAAAATGGGTAACAGTAATAGATAAAATGGTGAAGAATATCAAAAGATGAAACATGGACCAAATGATACCAAGATCAGACCAAAACAAAAAATTTGTCCAAATATTCCACTTCTCTAATAGAGAACAACAAAAGTGGAAGAGAAAACAAAATCCAAATACGTAAAATGGATAGATCGCATAAAATGAGTGTTCTAAATGGAGTAAAGGCTCCCAAAAACGTATGGTTTTATTTCCTAAGTTGAGAGTAGGAGGCTGCACATGAGAGGTTATGAGAAATCCGCCACATGGTAGACTTAAAACTGATTCTCCTTATCAATACATGAACTATAATACATTTACACAACGTATATTCCTTTTTAAATGGATACACTAAAAACCCCATTGCCTCAAATTAATATTTATCCCACTTAACTTTTACACGACATTAATTTTCTTCACAATGCGTAACCTTTTCACACCCTATATTGGTCCACGACATATGTCTAGAGTAATTTAAACATCACGCAATACCTTTACACAATGTGTAATTCCCCTATAGATAGATTTTAGTTTTGTTTCTGCAAATATAACCAAAAACATCTACAGATTCATCCAAGGAATTTAAAAAACCCTCATAAAACCATTTAGAACATTTACATATGGAAACTATTAATACATGCAATTATAAATCCCTAAACATTTTTTTATTTTCACACTAAAATGTTATCTATCTTCAAACAAGGCTCATCCCCCAAGGCTTTAAGACAGAGTATATCCCATAAAAATACATTTAATGAAAAAACATAATGGGGGATGTACATAATACATATGGAATCTTACACCATAGTGTTGTTTTGGTAAAGAAACTAAAGTTACTCAAGTTATATGATCGATGCCACCACTTGGTGGTCCAGGTTGTGGTTTTTGTCCTCCAACCAAGTGTAAGGGTGTCAAAGTATATCTTGGAAAGTTCTAGGTGATCAATTTAAGGTGTCTGATATTTTAGGAAAAAGTCATGGAAGGTCCTATGTGTGTTAGAGTGATAATAATTTATAAATGACAAAAAATTAAAGGTATCTCATATGAAACACTTTCTTTATAACAATGACACTCTACTCATCTAGTATTAGGCCTTAATTCAAACTAGAATGAGATAAATGTTAATTATAATCAAACACCCAAAAAAAGGGAAGATGATCTCACACTAAAATATAATTCCATATGGTGAATAAAAAACCAAATGAGGTATGATGTTTGTTATATTTATACCTATGTCTCCAATGCCCCTGATGAAACTTTATTATAAGCCCAAACTAAGGAGAAACTACCATGGGAAGAGGAGGAGGTGTTGTGTGGTGAGGGAAGTAATTGGAGGAAAGTGAGGGGTGTTTTGGTGAAAAATAACATTAAGGTTCAAGGGTAAAAATAGTATTTTTTTTCTTTTTTAATTGGATAATGGTTAGGGTTTATGGTTAGGAAATTTGTATGTTAACTGTGTGACATAACAACCTAAGCGCACTCCTACAATGCATGGTTTCATGTCATGGTTTGAAAAATGACATGCAAATTGTGTGGACTTGTTTGAAGGTAATCACCATCTCACATGGTTTATCCAATAGTGTATAATGATTTCAATTAACCATTCTCTTATATAAATAGTTCTCATGGTTTGGGATGTATAGTTAGAACTATCTATTTTCCAACCAAGCACCCCTGTCTGTTTTCTCAATAATTGTGTTTTAGAATCCTACTACATCCAAAAATTATATCGAATATAAAGACATTTTTTTCCAATAACACTTCATTAAAAAACAAAATTATGGGATACAACTCTTGAAATTACATTACTAATCTTGACATAACATTTTTTCCATTAACTAAATGAATAGATGGAATTCCCTTGAAATAATATTCCTTGTCCAAATCCTAGGATTTTAAAATCCCCCAATCATAGAAATTATTGTACTTAAAAATGATTAGGGATAAAAAAATCCCCTGAACTAATTGAGTCTTGAATATTCCACTCAAATTTTTCTTTTTCAACCCCCAACGCACCTGTAAGATCTTTTTTAATCATGTGGAACATAAACAACAATAACTGAATCCAATTCTCAGAATCAAAATCAAAACAATGAGATAGCACATACCCAAGACCTTATAACCCAATGCATTATCATATCATTTTATAGTTTCATCATCTATCTTATTGATCTCCCCATCATAGGCTCTAACTTTGAACTTCCAATTCTGAGTTAGGGTACTCTCTATTGTCTGAATAGCCTAAACAAGAAATCCATTTTCATTATAATGATTTTACTAGCACAATTCAGAATTTGGGACTCATGGAATCAGATGACGAGTCTAATACTAGTCCATTATTATACATAAATGTCCAAATTACTATTGTCCAAGATTAAACAAGTCATGTTGGCCTTTCCTTGAAAATCCACATCTGACCATCTCACTACACATGTCTCATCCCATGGTGTGATCAATGAGATTCCTCACCTAATCAATTTTGTCCAAATAAATAAAACACAGTTAACGACACATCTATTTAAAAATGTTATAAAATATTATCATTAATAGATTAAAAATTATCAAAACCATATTTCAATTTCTTTTATGGAAGTCACATCATGATAATTCTAAGAACACTCTCAAAATATCAATTATTAACGAAATCGTGATGATATATCTTGTCAATACCACCCCTAATTCCATAATCCAATGACATAAATGTGAAAAAAAAGAAAAATAATCCCAATATTCCATAACTCAGCTAATGTGTCAGTCTACTCATCATGGTTGAAAAGATAGCAAATTGTCTCAGCAAAAACGTGATGATATCTAAACATACTCAATATAATATGAAGATAGGGTCAAGATAATCTCTTAACAGGGAGTACTCAAATTCATTGACGAGAATTACCATTGACTAATGTGTAGGGATATCCTAATCTACTCTATTAAAATAGGTTGTACCTACCATAAATCTACCCTCAGCACCATGTTTTCCAATGATGTGTGATCAGTATCGAATATAGTTCAACCACCTTATATAACCCTAAACTATGATCATACCTATTGAAGTAGATTTCTAATGTTAACTCTCATACTATTTGTGTCATACATATTTTTATTTAAATTGTACCACTTCATCCATCTATCAAGATTTAATAATGAGGCAGTCAGTTGTTCCACTCTAGACAAGCCTATTTAAGTAGCATCTAACTTAATTACTGACATAGTATATAATGGATTGATCATGTCACATAATATCCAAATTTACCCATTTTTTTCAATATCATACACCAAATTCTAAAATTTAATATCATCATTCACCAAAGGTTGGGTTCTTAACCGACCACCACATCATCATACTGCTTTTCAAGCACAAATGCATTATATAAGCATTTCCATTCTGGGGTCATTCATGATCCTCAGTCCTGAATCTATAATCCTAAACTACATACAAACACATAACAAATTTTTTATCTCGATAAACATCTCAATGATAGAAAACTAGAACTTATTAGTTTAATATCCCTTATTTGTTTTGGTATGTTCCACTTTTCTTTTTTCATTTCATCTTTATTGGTTGCATCTTGTTCAATGACGTAGATCCTTTATTTGGGAAAATGATTTATAGTCTAGATGCATTTTTTTTTAAACTAATGAAGACTAGGTATAAGTGTTTTATGTTTTATCATTGGTTCATGGTATGCTTAGAAGCTTTAAATGCGTTTCAGGTTGTTATAAGGAAAATGGTCTAAAAATTATTTTCATAACATTTACACATCATGTAAATGGATTACACATAATGTAATGTTCCAGGATTTTTAATGTTAAGTTGAGGTGATGGGTTTCCCATAATATCCCATTAAAAATTGATAAATGTTGTGTAACGTTATTAAATGACAAGTAATTACTCGACCTATTAATATAACATATGTTTTGCAGCTGATTATCCATTAATCCATGTCCATCTTTCTCCTTTCGACCCTAGGGAACCATCGAGGTGATTCTTTAGTGTCAACGTCCCTTTCGAACATCCCGCTTATGTGATAAATCCTCAGTAAATGGTTAAGGACTATTTTCCCTACTCTCCTTGGTTTCACCAAATATTGTGGTGTAATATCATAACATTGTGTAATTTTTGTTTTCAATTTGATTGGTTTTGATCTAGGATCCTTTTTGTGATCATCAAAACCTTTTTTCTTCATGCCAATTTGTCATTAAAAGAATTGATTGATCATAAGTTAAGGGTATGGGGTTTAAACCTTAACCTGATGGTTTTATAATTTTCAATTATGTGAGATATTTTAATTTTTTCAACATATCATGTTCAAAATAAATTAAAAGGATGAATTTAATTATTCCTTGGTGTCTCATTGGATCCAATTAATTTTTGAACTTTCTTGTGGAAATTGATTGGGTGGGAGAACCCTTGAAGATGAATGTTTTTTAATCGATTAAATTGTGTGAATCATGACATGGATTATAGGATTTTTATTGATATAAATTCACCATGGATTGGATTCTTTGTTGGGATAACAGTCCTTTTTTATAACCAATTGATATATGAAATGTTTAAATGAAAGTCAAATGGTAATTTTCATAATTAACCATTTATCTCAATGAAGTGATATTTTTATATCATTGTTTTTATGAATATATTTATTTTTAATGATTAAATACTTATATTGGTTGATGGAGTAATGATACATGTTAAAATACTTATATTTCAGGCTAGTCCTAGTGACACATGCTAAATTTATGATATAGTGGGTCTGACCCATTTGAATTACTAAAATTATTATATAGTGGGCTCGGCCCATGACACATGATGAAATTATTATATAGAGAGATTTGACCTGATTAAATGATGAAATTTTTATATAGTGGGATTCAACCACCTTATTTTGATTTAAAAAATGGTTAGAAGTTTTTTTAATTTTTGGGTTATATAGATATGGAAGGCATGGTTGTGAGACATGGTTAGAGACATTACAACATTGTTATCAAGAAGGTTATGTTATACCATGGTTATAAATTTATTATTGGAATGGTTTTGATACATTATTAGAGAAATATTGGCATGGTGTTGAAGTAGGTTTATGTGGTATTAATTAAATTGTTTAATTATTACTCTTATTTATTGTATTATATCATAAACTTATTATCATACTGGTTATGTTTAGAGATGGTGTTGTTGACCTACTGAGTTATAATCTTACCCTATTTGGGAATCCATATGGTACCCAAGATTATTATATGGATGTAATTTTGGATAAAGGAAAAGGAATTTTTGTTGGTTGTTTGGTTGCTTGATGGGATGAGTGTGGAGATGGGACTGACATGGGATTCTAGATCATGGACTTTTGCATAATTTGGTGAGTCTTCTATTCTTTTATTTTGTATAACATATATTATGGAAGTAATTTACATTCCTTCATGTCATTTCATTATTCCTTTATTATTTATTGGATTATTTAGTTGGGTTGATTGTTGGTATTCCACTGTATTATATTGTATCCATTTTTCCACAATCTGATGTTTAATTATTATTTGTATTGGATTATTTGGTTGTCTTATTACTTTTTAATGAGGGGTTATAGTCTCCCCAATATACAAATCACACCCCTGCTACTAGTGGGTAGACTCTGGCATATTTGGAGGCACACTTAAGGTCTCATAAACAACCCTTTCTGGCCACATGAGAGAGTTCTAGATTAGAGGACATTACAAATTGGTATTAGAGGAGGTTTTTTTTCTGTTTCATTACTATTTTGTAATGAGGATGATCATGGGAGTAGATAACCCATTTACGGGGTAAAATATGAGTGCTAAGTGGTGGGATTTTCGTTTTCACTAAAGTTATTTCTCCATGATTTTATTCATTATTGATTTATGCTCATGGTCTAGCATGGAATTTGACGAGTATTCATGTATTATAATAGAAACATAGGGAATTATAAAAATTCATTATTCATGGTAGGGACGTATTTATTTGTATGTGATATATACATTTCTATTGTAACATGATCTAAGAGAGATGTTATACCTGATAAATGAGATAAATGAATAGATATTTCATGTTTCAACGCATGTAATCCATTTTTAGAGAGATCGAGAGTCTTTGATTCTCTATTTTGTAACATATTGAGGTTTAACTTGTTTTATCTAGTGTTCTAAAGAGTTTTTTTGACTTCTAAATATAAAACTCCATGTTTTCTTCAAGTTTAGCATTAGGAGTGGAAATAAGCAGGCTCCAAATGTAGCTGAATAAGAGATTCATGTAGTTCATGAGGATTAGATGGATGTTTATCTTCACAGTAGCTTCTTGGGAGTTTTGAGATCCATAAAAAAATAGATAGTTCACACCATTCCTTTGATGTTTGAGATGAAAATAGATTTATAGTTGTATTATCCCATTATTTTCATTGGGGAGGGAGACCCCCATGCATCTGGGATCTTGATCGAGTCAGTCCAGATGATATTTAACCATCTTGAGATTCCAAATGATAGGTAGGTACATCTTGGTGCGAATATGATTCTTTGACCAGCCATGAATTGGTGGAAAATAATAGAGCATGAAGGGTAGCAAGAGGATTTGTTTTGGAAAGACATAAAGACAAAATTCATGGGCCATTTCTCACTTGATACATTATGGTATGAGAAGGCTCGTGATTTCATGAACCTGACACAAGAAGGAATGTAAGTGTTGGACTACACTGAACTTTTCACCGACCTAGTGGAATTTTCACTATCTTTGGAATTTGATGAGATCTCAGGGTGAATCTTTTTTTGATGGACATCACTATGATATCAAGTTTCAAATGAATGTGTTCTGTTTGAGCTATTTTGCAGATGTGATAGACCATAAACTCATCACAGAATGAATTTGAAGTGCGGCCCTGAGAATCAGCCAATCTTTTCAATTAGGGAAAACAATGATCTCTTATTCAAGTGTAATGAAGCATTAGTAAGATAGTTTTCTCCAAGGAAGTTTTTGGGGATTATTTAGGGTTGTGGAAAATTATCATTGCACCATGTTCTATTACAGTGCTATCATTATGGAAGGATGGGTAAAAAGGGCCTCGGTGTCCATACCCCTATTTGGTGTGTCACTCCTAAACAATATTGGGAAAGATAAAGAGGTTATGTAGGGGAATACAGCTACAAATAATTGTCAGGAAGAGATGATAGGTACATGACTCTTGTTATGACGTCACTACTCCTCAGCATATAGGTATCTGGAGTTCCATAAGACATTCTGGTCAAGGTAGGGGATGTGGTACACCAGTACATGAATAATAGTACCAGGAAGAGGGTATAGCTCAGGGGAGTCAGGTTGGAGCCCTGGTATAGGTGCCAGTCAGCTTCATGTAATGTAGACTACTCCAGCTAGTTTGGATTCAAAACTATCTACCGTCATATGTATGATTCTTATAAAATCTACCCTTACTTTTGATTTGTTTGATATAAGAGCTTCAATTTTCTTTTTTATGTTACATTTGTCTAAATGTTTTGTTCTTATATCATTAAAACATGGATGGTATTTTTCATAGATACACTATCGGGATCACAGTCATAGAATATCAAATGATGCAAGGCGTATTCCCTATATGTTTGTGGTTACCATTTTTTTGGGAATTGTTAATGCTCTAAATGATAATCTTCTATTTTATTTTTGTTATGGATTTATTATTTCTATGCAAGGAACATATTTAATATTATCATAGGATAGTTACCTTTTTATCACCTGAAACATTATATATTTTCACTAGGGTAAGTGTGATATTCTATCTAGTCATGTAGGACCAATTCAGTTTAGATTGGATTGTCTCAGGACTCAAATAACCAATCTTACTCTAGATAGTTGTGGAATGAATCTGGATTATTATACTCCAATTGTATAAATATTTTAGGATGTGTTTTCTAGTTATTTATATGGCTTGTCACCCATGTGAGATATCATGTCTAAGATTGAGTTGGTTTTAGGTGAATAGATTGTTCCTTTCTCCTTTACAGAATGGAACCACTAGTGCATCGGGAACGGAAAGTCCTATTAGAATGTTTGAAATCTAATAGATTAATATAGCCATGTACACCATCTTAAGGTTCTCTATTTCTCTTCACCATGAAGGAACATGGCACTTTAAACTTTTGGGTGGATTATTAAAAATTGAACTAGAGGATGCCAAGAACCAGTATCCTCTTCTATGCATCGACAATCTGTTCGATCATCCAAGAGTTGATAAAATCTCCTTAAATATTTATTTTTTACTAGGATACAATAAGTTGAGGGTTAGACCATTGGACATAACTTGAACTTCTTTTAGGATCATGTATGTCTTTTATGTGTTTGTTGTGATGTCATTTTTTTTACCAATGCACTATTGGTATTCATGGCCTTGATGAATAGGATCATCCATCCTTTTCTTCACTAGTTTTTGTTGGTTTTTTTGTAGATATCATAGTGTACTCATATTAAGTAGATTATTGTACCAATCATTTTAGCATTGTCTATAGTACATTGAGAGAAAATATGATATATGTGTAAAGCTATCTAATTTTAGTTTCTGGATGGATAAATTAAACTTCTTAGTCCATGTCATATCAATGGTTGGAGTGTCATTGGACCAAGAAAAGGTTATAATAATGGTATCATGGGAGTATCCTAATAAATTTTTTATAGATTTTGATTTTTTTAGGTTTATTAGTGTATTATCAGTGTTTTACCCCTGAATTCTCCAAACTGTAATCACCAATTTCATGGCTGACCAAAAAGTGAGTCCTATATGTTAGTTCGGATGCTTGCAAGATATGATTTCACGAGATAAAAGGTAGGATGAACTAATAAACTATCATTACATTACATGTTACTTGTAAATCATATAACATCTACTATGACACATATGGAGTTGGAATCGGAGTAATTATGATGTACGCGGATCAAGTGGTTTCTTATGGATCCAGAAATTTGAGGCTACCTGAGTGGAATTATCCTACCCACAACATGGAGTTAGAAATGGTGGTAAATTCTCTGAGATCATAGAGGCATTATTTCAGGTATAAGAGATTTTTGGAACACACAGAACAAAAAATCGTAAAGTTCATCTTATATTAGTGGTACCATAACCTTTGGTAGAGGAGGTGGGCCATGTATCAATTGTCTTTTGACTTTGAGTCAGATTATACATCTGTCAAGATCTGAGATAAAATATGTTAGAATAGGTAGTAATATAGTCTTGTGATGAATGTGGACAATGTCTCTATTTTGAGATCTACAATTAGATGATCAATAGTCTCATATATTAGTATCTCTAACTTTGATGTACGTTACACTCATATTTTTAGATCAAATAATGATTGGGAAGTAGTCTAATATAAAAGGCTTAGTCCTGAGAGATAGTATATATGGTGTGGAGAAACCATCATGATGGACTATTTTCAGTGGAAATGAACTTCTTTTTTGTGGCGGAGTATGAGTACCAGTGGGATTTCCCAATGAGATGATGAAAGAGTTTCATGCTTCTATATAGATGTTATATCTTTGATTTTAAAAGATGTATCGTGATCTCTATAGAATGTACAAGTGAAAAGGAATAAAGGAGGTGGTAACATGATTTTTTGTGAGATATTTCACTTGTCAGTAGTCGAATCTCGTCCATCAGAGACCAGCTATGATTTTTCGGTCTTTTCCCTTTTTTGTGTGAAAATGTGATTATGTCACTAGATATTGTTTTAGGATTACCGAGGACATCCTATAAGAATAATGATGTATTAATGGATATGGATCGACTGGTAGAGGTAATATACTTATTTTCTTTTTGAGAAACCATTAAATTCATTGATTTGGGTAGTCTTTATGTGTGAGATGTATTTTTTCTACATGGTGTTCCAAGGAGTATCATTTTAGGTAGAGATTCTAGTTTCACATCATGTCTCTATTAGGTTATTCATAAGGCACTGAGATCCCAGGTTCTTTTATCTATGACCTATCATCCTCATACTAATGGTCAATCTAAGAAGACTATTCATCTTCTTGAGGATATATTGTGATATTTTTTGTATTTAGGTTGTTTAAGGGAGTTTCATAGGGTACTTTTGGAGTTATCATATAATAAAAACATCCAGGGATCGATCCAAATGGAAAATTACACATAATTGTATTAAATGTTGTGGAATTTACCTCTTTTTTGGAGAGATTAATTGAGTCAGCACTTATTGGTCCTAGTCTCACGAGGGAGACATCTGATCAGGTTCATTCGATAAAACAACATATGGAGACCACATAGAGTATGAAGAAATATTACGCTGACCATTAGAGATGACCTCCAGAGTTTGAGTTCATAAATATTGTTTTCCTTCGAGTGTCACAATGGTTGGGATAACTCCACATCAAGAAATAGGGAAAGATAGTGTCTACGTTTTCTAGTTCATTTGAGATAGTGGACAGGGTTGGTCTAGTAGAATACCATTTATCACATCCATATTTCTATAGTTCTATGCATGATTTTTTCTATGTGTAGTAGGTTTGGAGATAATACTCAAACCCATATAATGTGATAGATGAAGAAAACATCATGCTTAGTGATAATGCCTCATTTGAGAAGAATCTGAAATGGATTATAGGATATAGTGAGAAAAATACATAGGGTAGGACTATACCATTGGTTCTAGTGTAGTGTAATCATGGGAGAGTTAAGGATTAGACTTGGGAGAGGGATTCTGATATGCCAGAACAGTGGTAAGACTTGTTCAACAAGACCCCAAAATGATGTGTTCATAATCACGGGGATGCGATGTTATATGGTAGGGAGGTTTTAAGATCCTATCATTTTTCAGGTACATCCCTCTTTGTGTTTTTTAGCCTTACTTGTTGTGTCTTGATAGAATATAGACATCATTGTTATATAAAATGGATTAAATTCCAAATATGTTTGTTTGAATTAATGGAGTCTTGGTATAAATGGGTAAAGTGTTATCATGGGTTTTTAGTATGCTTACAATTTTAAAGGGGTTCAGGTTGTTTGAAGGAAAATGGGTTGAAAACCCATCTGCAAAACATTTACACATCATGTAAATGGATTACACAATATTTAATGTTTCATTTTTTTTAATATTTAGTTGAGGAGGTGGGTTTTTTGTCAGACCCCAATAAAAATAATTGAATGACATGTAATTGTATTACACATAGTGTATTTCCTCTACCAGCTATATTAAACTATGTTGTGTTCTGATTTTTCCATTCATCTTCATGAATCTTCCTCCTCTCGACCCTATAGAACCTTCCAGTCGATTTTGGTGTGTCAACCACCCTTATGGACATCCCTCTTGTGTGATCAACCCCTAGTAAGTAGTTTTGGTCTAGTTTTTCCTTCTCTCCCATATTTGTCAAAAAATTTCTGTATAATCTCTTGACCGTGAGTGATTTTGTTTTCTATCTTGATTTTTTTTGATATAAAAGCCCTTCATGTGATCATCTGCACCTTCATACTATTTGGTGTTTGTTGTTGGAAGCATTGTTCGATTGGTGGTTAATGGTTGGAGACTAAACCATAACCCAATAATTTTAAAACCTTCATGTATGTCAAATATTTTAATTATGCCAAAATATCATGTGTTGAATAAATTATATGGATGAATTGATTTATTCCTTTGACTCCTATTGGATCAAATGGGATTCTAACTAGGATTTTGGATACTATTTTTGTGGGAGAACGCTAGAATTGGAATGATTGGTAATGGTGTAAAGTGTGTGTGGCATGACAAGGATTGTAGGTGTTTTCTTGATATAGATTCACCTTTGTCTGGATTATTTATTGAGATAACTAGAATGTTTTTGGTTATAACCAATTGATATATAAAATGTGTACATGAATGTTAAATGGTAATTTTCAAAACTCACCATTGATATTGTTGGAGTGATATTGTGATATACTTATTTTTGTTACATTTATTATTATTAAATGATGAAATTTTTATATAGGGTGTTGGACCAGTGATACATATTGAAATGATGATGAAGTGGGAATGGATTAGTTTTAATGATGAAATACTTATATAGTCATCTGGGCCTAGTGACACATACTAAAATTATTATATAGTGGTTTGGGCCTTTATTAAATACATAAATTCTTATATAGATGGCTTGACATAGTTTACTATAATTCATTCCTTGGTTATAAGTTCTCTTATTTCATGGTAATGTGGATATGGCTGGCATGGTTGTGAGACATGCTTAAGGATATTCTAGAATGTTGTAGAGAAAGTTATTTTATACCTTGGTTATAAGGTTATGTTTGGCATATTTTTTAGACATGTTTAGATACATTCTGACATGGGGATGAAGTATTTTGTTGTGGCATTAGTTTAATTGTTTAATTAATTTACAATCCTATCTATTGCATTATTTCATACACTTATTATCAGACTAGTTATTTTTAGACATGTTGGTGTCGTCCATGTGAGTTATACTCACACCCTATTTGGGAAACTATATGGTACCTAAGAAAATTATATGGATATAGGTTTTCCAATTGGAAAAGGACCATGTTGTTTATTGTTTCATTTTTTGATGGGTTGGATTTTGGAGATGAGACTGACATGGGGTTTAAGAATTATTACTTTTGAGTCTTTTAATTAGTCTTCTAGTTTTTTTATTGTATCTATGATAATATTTATTTACATTCTGGAACAACATTACATTGATCATTTTTTATTTCCTGGATTATTAATTTTTCTTTATTGTTGGTATTATAATATATTAGATTGTTTCCATTATTTCCACTCTCTGATGTTTATTTATTATTATTGTTATTGGATTATTCTTGTGTCTTGTAACTCTTTAACAAAGGTGTATAATACCACTATTATACATATCTCACCCTCATTACTTTTCAGTAGCCTCTAGAATATAGAGAGACATGGTTGAGGACACATAACCATCAATTTTGAGCCACGGGAGAGATTTCTAGATCAAGGGATTTTATAACTAGACGCATGTCTTCCAAAATCCTTTATAACCATTTCTAAATGGGCATCTATGGTTGTTTTTTCTCTACTTGAAAGAGAATCATTTTCAAAACTGACATTAAAATCCACACATTAGGAGTTTTATAGTCATCATTTTAATGAAAATGGGAACTCATCCCATGGAACATTAACCCAGTCACCACCAAAAGTGTCTCCTGGATGTTTCCAACATCTTTATTCCAAGTGCCAATATGAGAAGATAGGAAGAAACTACTTATAAGAATGCTCAAAAATGACCACTCTTAGGCACACGTGGGACATTCATTCAGATTCATGCCCACACACATCATAAGTATCAGGCATAAAAGCACAGACTATTAAAAATAAGTAGTGTTATTCAATATAAACCTTATTTAAAAGTCCTTTTAAGTCAATGGGACAACTAGAGTTTTAATTATCAGGTCTATGCTACAATGCTTTCAACGAGCTCTCAAAACCCAGGTCACTCAATGTTAGAGATAACCCAAGAAAGTAGTTGTAACATACTCATGACTCTATACAAGAAATCATAAAAATTAAAGGCTTGTTAAATTATGAAAACTTTTCAGTCAAACATCATTCAGATTTATGCCTCACTCCTCAACCCGACAGGCACCGCATGGAATAATGCATGCTACTTCAATATCAAAATAACATAACAGGTGATACTAATTCCTATAATTCGATAGCATACCCATGGATCAACTTGGATTCATAATATACATATGACTATCATAAGGATAATGACTCTTCCGTCAAACTCCATTAGAGAAGAATAAAAATCACACATCCATTAAAATAGATAACCATGCATGGGGAATGCCTAACCCACCAAGCTAGAGCATTACACGATAGTTACATCTTTTACAAGGCTTATATTACTGAATGGAAACCTATAAACTAGGGGTGTGTCTTGTAATTTCTAAAAATACTACTTCGGACCGTCGACACCTGAATGTCACATCATATCTTAAAATTTACACAAACATTTTATAAGGATTTTATATATGATGTAGCTACCATAATGGGATAACCACACTTTTAGAATAAGGCATCAAATATTAAACTAGATTCGTTCTTAAAAAGGTTACAAGGCCTTACCTTTTATCATTTATGTTCAATGAAACCTATGAATAAGTCATATATGCCTATAGGGAACACACAAGTCCTAATTCTATGGAATAACTAAGGGAAAAATTTTAACTACCAGTACATGAGGGTAAAAGCTAGGAACTTTACTTAAAGGTTACATTTTAATGAATTTAATATATTCTCATTTATCAAAGCCTTTAATCTAAAGCATTTTTTATGAACCATTTATAATAAACTATATTAAGAACATTATTTAGCTGATTCCATGCATCATAATAAGAAATTGTCTCATAATTTACCATATAAATATTTGATTATTATTAATTTAACCAAGAAATTGTCAAAATTGGACTAGTTAAAAAAATTCAAATCCCAATATACAGAGTAAAACAAACATTAGGTTTGAATTTTCATTTTAATTATTCAATGAATCACATAAATAGGGGTTTGAAAGCAACCAAAAGTTTTTATCATTTAAAAAGTTATCATTTCACTATGATTCCACCATAAATTTATACATAACCCATATAAGTGGTTGGTAATACATTAAATAACCATCCCATATTTATCATAATTATACCCCCTAGGGAAATGTACAATGGTGTATAAAGATGAAGTCAACCTACAAGGGTCTCATCAGTCCATCCTAGGCGCATTTAAATGAAACCCAACAACAATTTCTTTATTTAAATTTTTAATCACTCCCTCAATGAGTTTATATCATAATTATATCATACCATGAATAATCTAATTAGGTCAAGTCAATCATAAACCAGAAGTAATCACATCAATTATTAGTTAGAATATAGAAATGTTTCTATTTATTACATGGTATTAATGGAACAATTATCATTCCCATTTTCTAAAGGTACATTATTTTATAAGTAACATTTTTAATATATGTAACAACAACCATATTTCCACCGTTGGTTTTAGAATATAAAAAGTTCATGTTTGATGGTATGATCACATGGGTTACCCTTCCCAATTTATAAATGCCCATACACTTTATAAATTTTTACTATCACCCATTTAATCACAAAATTAAATTTCTCATCCCATGAAACCAATAGTCCATGGCTCAAAAATGTCATAATTGGTTAATTAAGGATTCACCATCATGGAATATAGGAAAACACCATTTAGTTTGATGAAAGTACTTTATTTACCAATTTATATCAGAATTAAAACTATTTATGATAAATGATCACACAACCATCGTGTACTGCTTAAAATTATGAATAATCATGTAATGAACATCCATCAAATATAATGTAGTCAAGAAATGCAATCTACGTTACATTGAATATGCATAACATGTGAATATCTAGGTGCCTAAAATGAGTTGTGAACTATTACTTATTTTCCAATCTAGGCTAATGGTAAAAATGCATAGATTAGTAAGTAGCTTTAATAAACAATTCAATTGAGGTGAAATATCAATCAACTATAATAAAAATAGTATGAACAATAATATCAACCTTTGAATGTTTATCTTCCCCACAGACATGGATTACCAATACCCAGACATGATCATTCAATCAAGTGTTGATATATTTCATTAATCATGTATAACATCCCCAAATAATAAAACAAAGAAAAATAAATATTTAATTCCACTTATATCATCCTGAAATGGGAGTCACTAAAACATTTCATTGAGCTAGATATCCTCTCTGACTCAAGAATACCACACCATACACCATATGATCTTTATTAGTATAGAAGAACTAATAGTGTTATATTGGGGATACTATACTATCATGTCAAAGTGGAACAATTGAACATACTATATATAAATTGTTTAATTAAATTAATAAAAAGGTAATGGAATATAATGTTAACTAAAAATCAAATACAAATAATAAACAACCATGAGTAAACATGCCAAAAAAATAAAATCTGCAAACATACAAAAAAATACGTTAAAGGACTAAAATAATAAAAGGGAAAAAATAAATAAATGAATCCAACTCTAGAAGGTATCCAGAGTATAGGATTAGCCAAAACACCCAAGCTCTCGTGTCCAGTGTTAGCCCATAATGAAAAAAACAAATAGAAAAATCTAGATCCTAACCTACAATCAAGAGGTCCAATTAAGTATGTAACAGTGACCCAAAAATCGTTTGAGAAAAACTTGGTAGGCAACCACAAACATAGTATAATATAATATAGAATGTTAATATAAAACATTGTAGTGTGTATGTATAACAGATAAGGTAGTAAACCAATAAACATAATCATGTTGAGAGTATGTTCCTCAAATGAAACTTGCCCAACAATACTAGCTTTGGACGAAGAAAACATATCTATGAATATATATATCACTATATGTATATGTGTGTGAATTTATATATAATATATACATGATGACATATATAGACAATTATATAGATACATGGTACTATCTGGGACTCGAGGTGTAACTCAAGAATCCATGCATAATAAGAGGAGTCTCATATATTAATAAGGGTCTTTATGCCCATATGTGTCATAGAATACTAAGGGAATCCATGCTTGAGGATCATGTCCAAAAAGGGACTTAATGCCTGAGTATCATTTATAATAAGAGACTTCATGTCTAATTTTCATGTATAATAAGGGATTCTATACGCGGTTGTCATGCATAATAAGGGACAACTTGTCTGAGTATCATAATATAAAGGATGCCATTCCAGTGATTCGTAATATAAGGGATTCTATTCACAAAAGTCAAAAATTTATATTAGTCAATTATTTGTTGAAATTACATAAAAAATTGTATTTTTTTCCAACCATTCAACATTTAAGAAGAAAATTAGATCCATTTTGAAGGTTTATGCAGCAAGATATGATTCATTAAGATAGTTTAATTTTCAATCCATTTACAAGTAATAATGATTGTAGAGTTCTAATAATATCCTTAATATAGTTCAATGTGTTCATTAATTTCATAAAACAATAAGTAAAAAAGGAAGTTACAAGTATTTCATTGATGCAATCCTACAGTTCACTTCCACTTTATTATGATCATTTAGTCACTTCAATAATCAAGGAAAATCCAAACATGACTTCGAGATGTTTCAGTCATAAGGACAATTTTCATGAAGGAATATGATCAAATCCACCCCTGGGATGTTTGGGTTGAGGACATAAATATCTAACCAAGTGTAATGGGGTTAAATTATATCTAAAAAGGTTTGGGTGATCAATTTATGGTTTTTAATATTTTTGGAGAAATGCGCAAAAAACCTTATGTCTGGAATAATGAGAAAAAATAATAAACAATGAAATCTAAATGGGAAATTATATATACCACCGACCTTGTTTTAATGATAATCCACTCATCCAATATCAGGCTTTGATTTGAGCTGAATGAGGTAAATCATATGATTTTTCAAACACCCTACAAATATAGAAAATTATCCCACATGGAAATATAATTTCATATAGTGATGAAAAAATAAGGGAGGTAAGTGGACTCTTAGCCTTACCTCAATACTTCCCAAGCACCCAAAAATGATTGATTATAAGGATAAATGAATATGGATCTTCCAATAGCAGATAAGGATCAGTTGTACACATGGGGATGCTTCTGGGGGAATTTAAGGGGTGATTTTGGGGTAAAATAACATAAACGGTGACGGATAAAAGTATAAAACATTTCCCTTTTTAAGTGGTGATCAGCTAGGTCACATGGTTTAGAAAACTATGTTCTAACTGAGTAACACCACTTCACAAGAACACTCTTACCATGCATAGTTAAAATACACAGTCTGAAAACCATTGTGACAATAATTCAGACACCTATGTAGGTTTTCACTATCTCACATTATTCCCCCTAGAGTGGTGTATAGTTTTATCAGACAATGAACCTATAAAAATAGGCTTCATATATTAGAAAAAATGGTTAGCACTAAAGATTTACCAACTATACACCCCTATCTTTTACCCCTAGAATTTAAATATTTCTACTCCAAAAACTCATCCATGCTCTCATAAAAAATATCAATCCATAAAATAAATCTAAAAACATCACATTCAAGAGATCGAAATCTCAAAATTACATTTCAAGGAACGATTTAACATTTATACTATTAAAAATGAAAAGATTAAATTATCTTAAAATTCTTAACATTTCCCAAAACATTGGATATTACATCATATTACATAATTATGGTATTCTTTTATGAGATTCTTAGTTTATGATACCTATTTTAAATATTCCATTTAATAATTATTTAAAATAGTATAAGAACCTTTTTGGGATATTCCCTGGGTTGATAAGTTGTTTAGTTGGGATCTAGAGGGTTGATGGGTGTTTTTTTGTATTGGTCTATAGAAATTGTGAATTCCTTTTGGGTGGAGACCAAGTCTAGGATTATTTGATAAAGAATACTAATTAGTTAGATTCAGGGATTTTGGGGAGGTATTGACCAGGTGTATGTTCAATATTAGGATTTGGCTGGTTTAAATATTTTAGCTGAGTGGTGGGCCTCCATGTTCCCTTGTTGAAGTGACTCTTATCAAATATTAGTAGTTAATGTAGAATTTTTCATATATTTGGTTAGTAAATATTTATTGGTATTGTTCGTTATGTCGTAATGATATTTAGAAAATATTGAGATATGAAATTAAATAATTGGGATGCCTTATTTGTCCTATTTATATAACTCTTTGTTCCCTAATAAGTATCTTTACCTTATTCCACTTGAGATAGGTAGATTATTTATATCTCATATAGTGTATTGAGACTCAGTTTATAGAACTATTTATCACTATATGATACCCATGGGAATTTATGTTTAAGATGTCCTTAGGGTATAATTCTTTTCTTAAGGATTAGGTATACTCTATCTTATGAAATCAATAATTTTATTTTTTCCCCAATTATGATAAAACCAACAATAGATGTACACCTACCAATAGTAATCAATACATAGAGGATAATGCTAGTTTCTTAGAATAGAACTAGCAAGAAGACTTCCAGGAATCTAGTAGAAGAAATACCATGTCCATGATATAAACTTTTCTTTACTAATTTTAAATTAATATAAAATATGAGTGCTCAATGTTGGATCAAGTAGATATATACACATATAGTTAGAGGTAACACATGTGTTGTCTAGAGGTCTATGTTATTGGACCAGTGGTACACATCAGGTAGTGTAAAAAATAATTCTAATTATGGATATAAAATGAGGAGTACATCGTGAGTTATAGGTTTAATATTTCATATAGTTGGGAACTATTTTTTATTTTTTATATTTTTCTACCATGAGATTTTTTTGTACATGATATTTGATTTTTTGTCACATTTTTATTTTATTTTCTTTCTCATTTATTAGTATTGATTTTTTCATTGATTTCCCATTTTTGGGATTAATGTTTCAATAATTATTTCCCATTTTATTTCATGGTGTTTTTTATTGTCACGTTATTAAATGATTGAGGTTTAATGTCAGAATCCTATTAGTGTACCTTGTGATTTTGGAAAGGAAACATTATGACCAAATATAGTTAAGTGATATGAGATTGGAGTCATGCCTCATTTGGTCATGAGGGTATGTGAGTCGTAGATTATAAATATGAGTATCTTTTCCTAAGTTTGGTAGTACTAGTATTATTCTTTATGGTTTATAACTTTAAGCATTGATGGATTTTAGGTTTTACTTGTATGTGATGCACATTTTATGTTTATGGGTGCTTAAGTTTCAATGACCATCAACATACACTCTCTACTAAAATTTCATATACATCCACATGATCACCATCACTCAGTGTATCAAGGAAAGAGAAATATTCCTAATGGGTTATTAGACTCACCCCCTTCCAACTTACACAACATGGGTTTAAATATATGTGGGTAGTTTTGATGTTTATTTTCATTGATATGTATCACCGTATAGTGTAACACAAGGACCAAAATAATTATCACATCAGAATAAAATTATTTAATAGTTTTTTTACATTTCATGTTGGTCAAAGGCCTTTTTATGTTTACATTTCCATTGTATTGCATATGCATTAGCCTAAGGATATCTTGTATTTTATGTGATGTTTGTTATTATTATGTAAGTTAATTTTAATTTATGATATTTTGATTCATCATATTGATTTTATATAGTTTCATATTCTAGATATTAGGATTCCCTCTTGGGTATATTTTTCATGTCTATGGGATTTTGGTATGACTGTAATATAGATAATTCATGCTGATGTTTTGCTAGATTCTATCATGACCCTTTTTCTTTATATTTTAGAGAATACTATCCCCATGAATACTAAAATCCCTCACCACTAGTTATAATCCTTTAATTTATTTTAATTCAATCCAAAGGTCTTGTATTGTCCCCATTATTTCTATAATTTAGGAAATCCATGTTAGAGAGTTACAATTTTTTGAAATCCATATTACTCATTTGTCTAATGATTCACATTATGATGTACACATAGAACACATATGTCAAGACCATTCAATCATTATAATTATTTTAAATCTCAAACAAACACCCCTAAAATTATGGTTTGACAATAGTCCAAGGAAAATATAACAATGTCCCACTTCAATGATAAATCACCACTATTCTAACTCATACAGAAGCATTTCATTTTTAGATAATGCTTAAGGATTCATCACATGGTTTACTAAATAATGTTATATAAGGGAACATTATTTATGGGTTCTATTTACTGGATATCTGAAAAATTTTCAATGATCCAATGGAAATTATAGACTATATATATAAAGTAAAGAGTTTAAATGTTCTATAATATTTATATTTCCCATTCACATCTCTTATGAAGTAATGAGACCATATTTTGTTTTTTTCTTGGTCATTTAGAAAAAAATCTCCAAAACTCACATACAATAAAATATATCAAAATCATATACATGAAGAAAAAATTTGATTACCAATTTCCTCATAGTAGTATATTTCATCTCATTAAAATATACACAAGCATTTAAACCACAAAAAATATAAATCCCGAATGAAACCCAAAAATAACAATTCATTTATTTTTTGGTGGGAAACAACATGTATGTCTGAGAAAAGTAGAATGGAGGAAAGATAAGTATAAGACTATAATATAGTGTCTCATAGGGATATATGACATGGTAATTATTAGTATAGGCAACGTATATATCCTACTTTATGAAGATAAATTAAAATTGGTGGTTGGGTCTAATTGGGGTAAATTGGAATGGGAAAAACATTCAAGCTAAAAATTAAAATAAATAAATGTAAAAAAGTAAAATTTCGGTCATTCGGCACCTGGTCCTTCATTATCATATATATATTATTTTGATGGTTACTCTCCCAAGATCCACCAGGAATTTGAAGGCCCGCATAGGCCAACTCTTCGCTTTATATAATACTATTAGTACCTTGTACAAAGCCACCATGTACCCATTAACAAGGCATTTGGTACTCAGTGCTATTTGTTAATTTTTTTACAAATTTACAATCAAGCTAGATTCCTAGAATACTGACCCTCAACCTCCACAAAAAACTCCAAAAAGTTGAAACTGACTAAATACATTGGATGGGGATGTTTAGTTTGACTACAAACATCAAAATATAGGGATCATCACAGAATCACCAACATACAATAGACTTTCCTCAAAATGCACCACAAAGACGCCCGTGAGAATTACTCTAATTACAATACTCACATGTTTTGTCCCACTCCCAAGTCTCCTAATAAATATATCTATGTTACCAGTAAATGTATATCAGGTAATCATTTTCCCGCATAGTATCTTCTCTCTCTTATCTATTATACATATAAATGGTTCCTTAAATAACGCATCTTCCTCCTATATAACATCATCGATATCAATCACATGAGAAGGTTTTAGATGATATCTTAAAATAATATATATATACATATATATAATAGATAAAAATCACATTGTATCAATGGTAATTCACTAACATAAATTATACATTACTGGTCCCCATAAATAATATTAAATAACCCAAAGATTTAGGTTCCAACTTCTCCTATTTATAAGTCCTCTTTTGTCCCAACAATGGTGAGACCCTCAATAATACCAAATAAACTACCTTGAAATATAATGATCAGAATCATAGATCTTTGTATGAACACTATATATTATGATAAATCTTGAATTAATTCATAAATATCTATATATTCTCTAACATATCCAGTATATGAATCGACCAAACAATATAGGACTCTCCAAACTATAGGCATCAATGACTTGATCGACATGAACAATAATAGAGTTCATCAAAGCATTATATAAATATAGAGACATGAAAACTATTATTAATGGTATGTTTTACTAAATAAAAATAAAATTTCAATGATATATAAAATTCTAGATATATTCTCAAATCATTTCTTTCAATGCCTGGATCATATTATCAAACTACACATCTTCTTAAGGATACTTTATCCTGATCAACTTTACCTGAATTCCCAAATAAAACATCATGTATTATAAAATGTATTATTTGAACAAATAATGTTAATTTAATATAATGAATGTAAATACTATTTGAAATGATACCAACACATGAACATATATACTTCCCAACTCATAAACTAAATGTGTCTCTCTGATCAATGAGAAGTGATCCACTTTTTTAACCCATAAATGACATCCCAGACTGTTTTACTTCCTAAAAAACAATTTTAACACAACCATAAGATTTAGTAACCTCATCCCATTTCCAAAATAAAATTGGTACAATCTAAATAACTCCAACATGTCTCCAGTGCATGACCATCTTTAAATGATATGTGAGGCATCGTGATTTGAACCCCACCATGTCCTTCTCCATATCAAACCAATAATATTTCATGAATATTTCAAGGATTCATATTTTTAAATCCAAAGTGAACATATGGTCTTAATTCATATGAATCCCACATTATCTGTTCAACCATGTGAATTTGAATGAAAACAATACCATGGAAATATATGTTTTTTCACTAATATTAATTTTTTTTTAGAAAAAATTAACATATTTGGGTTAAGTGGGAACCCATAAAAATAATAATATACAAATATATAAAACTAGTATAAAAACCTAAAATTATATTTTACTGACCAAAAATAGCTAAAAATTTAAATTTAGGTCACCCAAGAAAAATCAAGCGAGAAGTATGGCATTGAACTCATGGGGAATTAGCTAGATCAACATTGTAGTTAATGACATAGGCCACCATACATGTTAACCCATATAAATGATTCCCAAATTCTAAAAAATCATCACCAACCAATGCCACACCATCTCCACCAAATCCCTATCTCAACGAAATCAAAACCAGACATTAGTATTGACTAAAACCGCCACAATCCACTATCTAAGAACTCAAAAAAATGAGTAAAACACCAATAAGAGAGATTCAACTGGTCATTAAATAACATTATCTAAATATACCACCATAAAAAATAGCACTATAAGTACATAAATAGATAAAATCAACCCCTAAATTCTAATGATTTCATACTCGAAGCACAATCACTGAATGAAAAAAGAAAAGTCATAAAACTATAACCCATCCACACTAAAAACCAATGCTACATCCACATGAATATACCACCACACCAACTCACCACCACTCAAAGAGAGTATTCCTTAGAAATCACTAAAAATAGATTCCCTAAAATTAATTCTATAATATGGTACTGAGGGACCACATGAGATGGTCGGATAGAAGAAATGATAACCTCCACTGTACGGCCTCTATACCAACTATTGGGACCAAATACAACTGGGGGTAATAGAGACATGAAGGATAAACCCAAAAAATCAAAAGGAAGATGGATGCAAAGAAATAAAATAAAATTGATATTCCATAATAGATAATGAAAAAACTAAAATGAAACCTACATGAAGAAGGTGAATATTGACTCTTGGTTCTTTCATCAAGGATCATATCCCAAGGGTCATATTCACCACTAAAATGATAAATAATCCAAGAAAAATATATATATAAATTTCACTAATGTAATAATTGTTCAAATATATCATGAAATACTAAAATAACAGCTAGATTTAACTGAATATGAGATCTTGGTTGATTTGAATAGGAAATTCAGGTTTTGGTTGAAATCTTCTTAAAAACAGTCATGAAGGACCGTTGATGTAGGTTTGAGGAACATAAGGAGAGCCCATGGGGAAAGGAATAAAATTGGTTATGTATACAGATAAATAAAGATCATACAATGTATCCAAAATTAAGGAAGAAGATAAAAAACCTAGAACAACACCTTCAAAAAATATAAATGGGTCTAAACCATCGGAATTCTACCACATTATCATTAAATCCAAGAAGTAACCCATTAGAAAGAATGGTTGTGAACCAATATCACTATAAGAGGAGGAAAACCTAGAATCGACCCTCATTTGAAAGAGAGCAGAAGTAATTAAGGCCATCCTAGGAACCCATCAACATCTTTGGTCTATTATTGTGGTGACTCCCCACCAATATATTATTCCACATCACCCAAAAATTTGATAATGACACATATCTATACATTACTCAATCAAGTAGGGAATATGTGACGCTATAAGTTTTATGGGTATACTTATCTTACTACTCATGGACATCAAGGTTTAAATTGTTCACAAATCACATTAGTTAACACTCACTATTGTCGTCATGCACCATCGGATCTTGAGTCTTCCGACTTAGCATATCAACCATAGGGTCCCCTTCCATAGGGTGTATATCATCATAAAGTCAAATGACATTGATTACTATACCCACTATCTCTACTAAAGGTTTAGTTCATGATATTAAAATATGTATCTAAGGATATTGTGTTTACTAAATACCAAAAATATCTCACAAAACGATATTTGTTCCAACATTTTAGAACATGTAAAACTACTTCTATATCAAAATATTGTTTTAGGTTTTACTACTAATGTGGTCTCAACTACCTAAATCGATAATAAAATTCATTCCTCTCCTATATTATAATTTCACTTTGAATAAATATAGATATATCATAATACAATGTACACTACATACATGACTCTAGTAAGGTCTAAATTAGTCTAGTTCCAAATCAAACCTTTTTTATAGAAGTTTCTATCATAAGGATTTGACCCTCAAAACATCGAACCATTTTTTTCTGTCCCACTATAAATACATTAAATATAAATAAGTCCATGATAAATCTTTTGTAGTGGTTTTAAAATCCTAGGAAGCTATCTATCTTGATTACATTCATAATATGCACCCAAGAAATAATGGAATCCACCTTCTTAATTTCAGATGATATTTCAAACTCTAATATCACATTCCCTATAAATCATACTTCCCTATTTCTAAAATGACACCTCCAAATCACAAAATAATGTCAAGGATCTCTAGGTTTTTCTAACAAGTGGTCCATATGTTGACCATGGTCCACCATCATCTATGAATATATCCAAAATTTATTCATGAATACAACCATAAAGAATCAAAATATGTTTATAATTACATATTCATTACAGAAATGAATACTTGGATTATGTTTCTTAAACCAAATAGTATCATAGAAAACTTAAACATATCATATATACTACTAAATTAAATACACATAACATTATCTGACCATAACCACAATTGGTGATATATAAACCTCCAATCAATATGGTAAAACCGTTGGATTCCATCAATTGATTGAATAGGTTATCTATATGAGATATATAATGTTGGTTCTTAATATTCAAAGAGTTAAAACATTGATAATCCCACCATAAATATAAACTATCATTTCCCTTCTAGTTAAAAAAAACTAAATCATTGAAATGGAAAGTGATTCTGAGAATGCACCACTTTTCACCCAAATACCATTAACTAGAACTTATAGTACCGCACCTCTATTATATTCATCCCATATGGGGTAATGGATATGGGTTATATAACTGTCTTCTGATCAGTTGTAAACATAATATCACTCTAAATTGATTACATTAATAATTAATCAATGAAAGCATCCTAATATATATTTAAAATGGATGAAAATACCATCTATCACATCTATAAATTATCCCTAAACAAACACCCATAAACAATAACATGATCATACATAACCAGTAATAATCATGTTCCAAATATTATTCTAGTAAGTCACATACTTTAATAAAAGTATAACAATCACCCTTTAAAGACATCAAAATATACCCATAAATTTTAACAATCAACTTGTGTTCTAAATTTATTCATCCAGTCCATGTCAATGATCACATCGAAGATACTCATGTTGATCATTAAAAAATACAATAGATATATATATCATCTCATAAACATGATATATATAGAAAAACAATAAAATACCTTATATCTTATTCCTAAAAGAGTGTTATGGGATAATAACTCCATATAAAACACTAGATTTATCCAAGGACATCTAAACAACTATACGGAAAGGAAAGTGTGTGAAGAACCTGAGTCAGGAAATATTTAATCCAATGTATGTTCCACTAAAATCATCCCTATAAATATTGATATTACCTCTATGTGATCAGATAGAGATAGATAGATTTCATGAAGCTAGTTATATCCATGGAACATTCATTAACCTCATAATAATGAGATAACATTCAATGTTCCATCTTATTAATAGTTCTTTTCCTGAGTAATATATCATAAACCATGCAAAAACACTTAGAACAACCACAAATATAACTTTACAATGTCATTCCTAGTCTTGATCATATTGCCAATGTTTGACCAAATCCATTGCCACTTTTGACTAGCTATATATAACTACAAAAACCTCTATATGTGACTATCATTAATGAATATTATTTAATATTCATTCATAAATAGGTTGGAGATTCCCTATATGATTGTACTAATTACACTCAAAAGAAGTCCTCCCTTGTGAATGAGTTGAAAAAACTCTACTATAACTACCTTATATCTCACTGTTGTTTTGATAAGCATTGATATCTTCTCATTACTACCTATAGACTCACCCCCAATGTACCTAAAAGAATAAAAAAAATTATCACCACCCACAACCAGGATTATCACAATTATGAGGCTTTGGATCAAAATTTATAAATATTTTACAAGGTAAAAAATGTTCACCTAAACATGGATAACAAATCTCAATCCAACCTCAAATAAAATGACCTTACCAGTCCCATTTTTTACTAGTATAGGATAAACCCAATGAAACTCTGTAATGTGTGAAACATATACCATCGTAGAAATATTCCCCAACACTAGTTGAATGAATTTCAAATATGAAACCCTCAAAAAGTTCCATAGAAAAACTAATAAATTAATATAATATTACATTAATTTCAATTAATCTAGAAATGAATGACCATCCAATGAAATATAATTCTAATTTTTATGTATTTATCCAGATTCACCTTTGTTGGGAAAAAATCTCTCAAGGTATCATTGAAGCATTTTTGAGGTGATTGTGTTTGTTGACAAAGTGGACATCTGAGTTGTGATTGTTGACAAAGAGGATTTCATGGTGGAATGTCGAGTTCAAGAGCTGAGTTCAACGATCCATGTTTGATTCAAGAACGTCGATAAAAGGAATGGATGATATGGAGGCGGTACAAAAGAACAGATACAAGGTGGCGCCGTTTTCCAGTGTTTGCCAAATTTTTGGGCCTGAAAATCGGCAAATGAAGAAAAGTGTTTTTGGCAAAGGGACTTGCGCGTCGTGGAATTAGAGTATAGGAAACTTGCGTGCCATATGTTTTTCAAGATCAGAAGATCAAAATATGGCTAAGGCAATAGGTTCGCTCAAGTTTGGGAGTTGGTCGCGCAAGTGTCTAAAAGGAGAGAAGACTTGCGCACCGAGATTGGGTCGCGCAGGTGACTTGCGCGACGTCGCGCAGGGTGGTCAGATTGCCTATAAATACCGGACCACCCCTCCTCATTTCTCACCGGAGTTCAAGACGAGAGCTCCCGTCGCGCAGGTGTGGTGGTCGCGCAAGTGGTGTGTGTGGTCGTGCAGGTGGGACTTGCGCGCCAGTGGTTGAAGTTGTGCGCCGGTGTTAGAAGTTGCGCGCCGGTTGGCAGTTGTGCGCCAATAGTGGTTTGGGCGTAAAAGGCAGAGAGACGCGCAAGTTTGGAGTTGTGGAAGCTTGTGTCGCGCAAGTGTTAGAGGGTGACTTGCGCGCCGATACTTGCGCGCCGAGGTTGACTTGCGCGCCAAGTAAGGTTTGTTCCAGCAGTGTTTTTCGGGCTGCGTGGAAGCTGGAAGTTTGCCCGATACCTTCGGTGCAAAGAGATATTCATCAACTGGTGAGAGTTAAACTTCAACAGAGCATCTATATACAAGAGAAGATGCATTCTTTCATGAAAATGAAGAGACCTACATGTCTATAAACTGTGAGTGGATTCCATCCAAGAGCAGTGAGCTTAGGAAGAGGAAGAAGGTGATCCTCTCCACCGGCAGTGAGCCAGAGAGAGAGAAACAGGGAGTGACCCTTGGGAAAGCAGTGAGCTGACCCTAAACTTTGTAATGGCAGTGAGCCTGGGCATAGAAATGATCTAGCCCGAATCTTGTAATCCACGGCTAGTGAAGATTAGTGGAATTTGGTACGACCGGCAACCTGTCGGCGTATACTCCTTGGACGTAGCCCTTAGCGGTGAACCAAGTAAAATTTCTGTGTCCTGTGCTTGCTTTACATTCTGTTTATATCGTGCAGCAGGAAAAATAGAGAAGAGTGTTTTGCATGACAGCGAAACAAGATCAAGAACGGGCATTAATTTTTAATTAGTCATACCCTAATTCACCCCCCCCCTCAGGGCATCCAGCCTAGTGGACCTAACAAGTGGTATCAGAGGGAAGGTTGAAAGTTGTTCTTCTCTCAATGGAGGTAACCAATCATAAAGGGATTCTGATCTTCGACGGATATAATTTTCAGATATGGAAGAATCGGATGCAACACTATTTCTGATCCTTGGGAATGGATGTGTTTTCAGCAGCTATGCGTGGTATCACAGCTGATATTAATAGTGGTGCCTTATCAGAGGCTGAGCATAGAGAGTTGGATGCTGATTCCAAATCAATCAATGCCTTAGGGGGAGCCCTTTCTAATCCCATCTACTCAAAGGTGATGTCATGAAAAACGTCACATTCCATGTGGGAAAAGCTTTTGAATATATATGAAGGGGACACAAAAGTCTGAGAGGCAAAGCTGCAGGTGTTGTGAAACAAATATGAAGATCTGAAAATGAACCCGAATGAGTCTGTTGACACATTCTTTGATAGGGTAAACATTTTTGTGGAAGATATGTGAGGTCTTGGAGAAGTCATTGAAGACATAAAGATTGTAAAGCGCATATTGAGGAAACTTCCACCTCGGTTCAATCCGAAAGTTTCAGTACTAGAAGATAATGATCCAAAAGAGCTGACATTGGACAATTTTCATAGTACCTTGGTTGCATATGAAATGAGGAACGATGATAATGAGGCTGTGGAAAAGGGGAAGTCTAAAGAGGTGGCATTTAAGGCCATGAAGAAGCTCACCATTGAAGATTCTAATGAAGAAGAAGAGACAGATGAGGTGATGTCATTCCTTTCTTCAAATCTACAAAGAGGAAGAGGAAAGTTTAAAGGTAAACTTCCACTAGCATTCTTTAGATGTGGAAAGGTTGGTCATCTTGCGGCAAGATGCCCCAAGAAGTTTCAAGATGATGATGATGATGATGACGTTGAAATTCCCAAAAAGAAGACCTCAGCTCTTGTGAAAGGGAAGAAACAATTCAAGAGAAATTTCTTCAAGAAAAAGAATCTTCTTTCACAAGAATTTGAATGTTCAGATGAGTCTGAGGATGAAGAAGGTGAGGAAATAGAAAATTGTAGAGATCGTGGGGTAAATGCCTTGGTGGCAATTGTTGGTAGTTCTCAAAAGGGAGAAGAAGCTGATGCTAAAGAAGAAGAAGAAATTGAAGGGAGAATTGATATGGAAGCCGAATTGGAAGCAGCTCTTGAGGAGATAGATGTTTGGAGAGCCAAAACGAAGAAAGCCAATAAAGTGGTTCGTGATGCCAAACTCTACATGCAACAACAGGATGAAGAAAAGTCTGAGCCGTTAAAAGAAATTGAAAGACTAAAATCCTCAACACTAGAGAGCTCAGAAAATATTGTTGACTATAAGCTTAAAATTGAGGAACAAAAGAAGGAAATTGATTGTTTGACTAACACAGGAAAGGAGCAGGTTAGATGTATCAAAGAGCTTGAAGAAGAAGTGGTCAGTCTGCGACAAAAACTTAAGAATCAAGATAAACTCTTGACCCCCAATGTGATATCTGAAAAGCAGGCTATTCAGAAGACAGAGAAGATGAAAGCGGAGCCTAGCAGTTCAGTAGGGAAGAAACAGCAATTGAGCTCAGATGTTAAGGTCGTTTATGGGCTTTGTCAAGAACAAAAATTTGCGACAATTGCAGTCAGACCGCAAGCACTCATCCTGAAAGTGAAGGTTGATTTGGGAACAAAACAGAATCAGAATATTCAGAGATCCCAAAGGGGAAATCATAGTGCTGAAATATCACGAGGGAATGCATCCTATATCAGGTGTTTTTGCTGTGGGAAAATGGGACATTCACAGTATGTGTGTTCCATATCCAAGAGATACAGAAGGGAACATGAACAGAGATGGCATCCAAACAGAGAACGGTTTTCCAGAACACATTTTGAAGGACACTGTTTTTGGTGCGGAGGATTTGGACACATGGCTAGGTATTTCACTTCAACTATTTAGAGAAACGTGTCAAAGAATAATCAAAATGTTCGCAAGCAGCATATCAATAAACAAACAAGTGAGTTAAAAGTTCAGAACAGATTTGCAGCTCTGCAAGATGAGGGTGGTCCATCATACTCTGAGAAAGAACAGAATCCTCAATACATGCCGAGTGTGAAAGAAAAAGTATGGACCAAGAAGAAGAAAAATGAGAAGGTTGTGGTGGCGCAGATTGCCCTTAAAGCATCAGATCGATCTGGTGTTTGGATCCTTGATAGTGGTTGCACATCCCACATGACGGGTAATAAGGATCTTGTTACAGGCATCAAATATGACAAAGAAGGAGTTGTCAAATTTGGAAATGATGAAGGCCTGAAGATTGTTGGCTCAGGGAAAGACTAGTTTGGGGGCAAAGAGATGAGACGTGCTGATGTCTTGGTAGTAGAGGGTCTCAGTCATAACCTACTCAGTGTCAGTCAACTATGTGACTCTGGGCACTCTATCCAATTTACCAAGAAGATGTGTGTTGTGAAAGGAAAAGATGGAGTAGCTGTTCTGCAGGGAAAAAGATCAAAGGGAAATCTCTATCTTGTAGGTGGTGAACAAGATACTTGTCTTTTATCCAGAGAGGAAGAAAACCAGCTGTGGCATAAGCGACTTGGTCATCTATGCCAACCATCTATGGAAGATCTCGTTAAATGTGATACTGCTAGAGACCTTCCCAAACTATCACGTGATCGCACTCATACGTGTGATTCTTGTCAACAAGGGAAAATCATCAGAAAGACATACATGCCAAAGGAACAGAAATCAACTAGAGTGCTCGAATTGGTGCATGCTGATGTATGTGGACCTATCTCACCACGAGCTATAAATGGGAAAAGGTACTATGTTATTTTCATTGATGACTATAGCAGAATGGCCTGGGTATTCATCATAACCCATAAGACAGAGGTGTTCAGTTGCATAAAGAAGTACAGGAGGGAATCAGAAAAGATGCTGGGGCAGAAAATTCTGATGTTTCGTACTGATAACGATACGGAATTTACAAACAGTCAGGTTGAAAACTATCTCGAGAAACATGGGATAAGGCATCAAGTTTCATCAGTAAGAACTCCCCAACAGAATGGAGTAGTTGAAAGGAGAAATCAGATCATCAACAATATGTCTAGAACAATGCTTATTGATAAGGTCCTGCCAGAGAAATTTTGGAAGGAAGCAGTTTTGACATCGGTCTATGTTTCAAACAGGTCCCTGTTATGTCCGAAGCAAGGGAAGACTCTGTATGAACTGTGGTACGGAAAGAAGCCAACGTTGAAGTACTTTCGAATCTTTGGAAGTAAGTGTTTCATTCTCAACAAAGAACATCATAGGAAGTTTGAGGCATGAGGAGATGAAGGGATATTCCTTGGCTATTCCGGGAAAAGCAAATCATATAAATGTTTCAATAAAAGGCTGGGAAAAATCATTGAAAGCAATGATGTCACTATAGTTGAAAATGAGCAGAATACTCAACGATCCAGTGAACAGTTCCTGGATGAAAGTGATGATGAGGTAAGCAACCCAGGGGGAGCAGAAGTGGCAGAAGCTGACTCAGAAGAAGATACTGATGATGAAGAGGAAAGTGTCAAGTCGGTGTCTGTGAGAAAGCCAAAGAGTCGAGCTGAAATTGATAGGCAGAATATCATTGGTGATCAAACAGCTCCAGTTCAGGCTCGAAGAATGAAATCATCACAGCAAGCATCGTTTTTGTCTCAAGTGGAGCCGAAATGTTTTTCTGATGCAGCTGAAGAAGAAAACTGGGTTCAGGCCATGAATGAAGAGCTTGATCAGATTGAGAAGAACCAGACATGGGATATTGTTTCGAGGCCAGCAGACAAGAATGTCATCGGGACTAAATGGGTCTATCGCAACAAGATGAATGAAGATGGCACAGTGATTCGGAACAAAGCACGACTAGTATGCAAGGGATACTCCCAGATAGAGGAAATAGATGTTGATGAGACATTTGCACCGGTTGCAAGGCTGGAGACAATCAGATTATTTTTGGCCATAGTAGTGCAAAGAAAGTTCTTAGTGTTCCAGATGGATGTCAAATCTGCATTCCTGAATGGGGTTCTGGAAGAAGAGGTTTATATTGAACAGCCAGATGGTTTTCTCATTCATGAGGATGAAAACAAAGTTTGCAGGCTGAAGAAGGCGTTGTATGGGCTGAAACAAGCACCAAGGGCATGGTACTCAAGGCTTGATCAGTACTTGAAGAAGCTTGGTTTCCAGCGTGGAGGATTTGACTATAACCTCTATTTCAGCAATGAAAGTAATCAAAGGATGATGGTGCTAGTATATGTCGATGACATAATTTTTGGCGGATCAGATGAAGCTCAGTGAAGACAGTTTTCCGAATTCATGAAAAATGAGTTTGAAATGTCAATGATTGGAGAGCTAACGTTTTTCCTTGGTCTACAGGTGACACAAGGAAGGAATTGAACTTTCATTTCACAATCCAAATATGCCACGGAAGTTCTAAGAAGGTTTGGAATGGATAATTCCAAGGAAATGAAGACTCCGGTTGCTACCCGGATGAAATTATCAAAAGATGAGGATGGCAAGGCAGTTAATATCACAGAATACAGGCAAATCATTGGAAGTCTGTTGTACTTAACCGAAACAAGGCCTGATATTGTTTTCGCCACATGCCAAGCAGTGAGATATCAGAGTAATCCCAAGGAAAGTCACATGCTTGCAGTGAAAAGAATACTTCGGTATATCAAGGGCACGATGGACTTCAGCTTGACATACAACGACAAATCTCAGACCGAGTTATTGGGATATACTGATGCAGACTGGGCCGGTTCAGCAAATGATAGAAAATCAACGTCAGGTGGTGCATTCTATCTTGGTGGATTGTGTATTTCTTTGCTAAGCAACAAACAGGATTGCATTTCATTGAGCACCGCAGAAGCTGAGTATATTGCGGCCACTCAAGCATGCACACAGTTATTGGGGATGAAGCAGCAGCTTGAAGATATGGGAGTTGAAGTGAAGTCTCCGATCGGAATCCAGTGTGACAACTCAAGTGCTATAAATCTTAGCAAAAATCCTGTCCATCATTCCAGGACAAAGCACATTGAGATGAAGTATCATTTCATCAAGGAGAAGGTTGAGCAGGGCATCGTGAAGTTGGAGTATGTGCCTACAGAACTATAGGTTGCAGACATTCTGAGAAAGGCCTTACCCAAGGAAGCTTTTGAGAGGAATCGACTAGCTCTGGGAGTTCATTCGATTCCCCGCACATGAAATAGTGTGGATGCGGGACACCCCCCCCCTCTCCCCGAGTCTGCATAGGACTGCCTTTGGGTTCGTTGACAAAGGGGGAGAAAATAGTGATTGTTCAAGGGGGAGAAGCTGATAGGTGGAGCAGCCAGATAGGGGGAGTTGAAGCCAGTTGAACGTGCTTAGCCAGAGCTTAGCTTGGACAACACAGGAAATATGGCTAAAGAGGTGTTGAAGCTGTGAGCAGAAAGGGGGAGCGTATTAAATCTGACGATGCTAGAAGTGATCGATCAAAGAATAGATATCACGCCAACTGAGGATCGTGATAAAATCAGAAGAGTGGTGTTGGACAGTGTTTGATGTCAACAGTGGATGTCAGAGATAATGTGATTCATTGATGAACTTTTCATTTACTCTTGTTTCTCACGCCGAGCATTGCTCTTGTGGGCTTAGAGTATGTGTTGAGTAAATCCTTGGTCGCTATCAGAATCGTAATGAGGCGAATGGAGGCTGAAGAATCAATGACGTATCTTTGTTTGGAAGAGTTGTCAACAAACCCAAAGGGGGAGATTGTTGGGCAAAAATCTCTCAAGGTATCATTGAAGCATTTTTGAGGTGATTGTGTTTGTTGACAAAGTGGACATCTGAGTTGTGATTGTTGACAAAGAGGATTTCATGGTGGAATGTCGAGTTCAAGAGCTGAGGTCAACGATCCATGTTTGATTCAAGAATGTCGATAAAAGGAATGGATGATCTGGAGGCGGTACAAAAGAACAGATACAAGGTGGCGCCGTTTTCCAGTGTTTGCCAAATTTTTGGGCCTGAAAATCGGCAAATGAAGAAAAGTGTTTTTGGCAAAGGGACTTGCGCGCCGTGGACTTGGAGTATAGGAAACTTGCACGCCATATGTTTTTCAAGATCAGAAGATCAAAATATGGCTAAGGCAATAGGTTCGCGCAAGTTTGGGAGTTGGTCGCTCAAGTGTCTAAAAGGAGAGAAAACTTGCATGCCGAGATTGGGTCGCACAGGTGACTTGCGCGACGTCGCGCAGGGTGGTCAGATTGCCTATAAATACCAGACCACCCCTCCTCATTTCTCACCGGAGTTCAAGACGAGAGCTCCCGTCGCGCAGGTGTGGTGGTCGTGCAAGTGGTGTGTGTGGTCGCGCAGGTGGGACTTGCGCTCCAGTGGTTGAAGTTGTGTGCCGGTGTTAGAAGTTGCGCGCCGGTTGGCAGTTGCACGCCAATAGTGGTTTGGGCGTAAAAGGCAGAGAGACGCGCAAGTTTGGAGTTGTGGAAGCTTGTGTCGCGCAAGTGTTAGAGGGTGACTTGCACGCCGATACTTGCGCGCCGAGGTTGACTTGCGCGCCAAGTAAGGTTTGTTCCAGCAGTGTTTTTCGGGCTGCGTGGAAGCTGGAAGTTTGCCCGATACCTTCGGTGCAAAGAGATATTCATCAACTGGTGAAAGTTAAACTTCAACAGAGCATCTACATACAATAGAAGATGCATTCTTTCATGAAAATGAAGAGACCTACAGGTCTATAAACTGTGAGTGGATTCTATCCAAGAGCAGTGAGCTTAGGAAGAGGAAGAAGGTGATCATCTCCACCGGCAGTGAGCCAGAGAGAGAGAAACAGGGAGTGACCCTTGGGAAAGCAGTGAGCTGACCCTAAACTTTGTAAAGGCAATGATCCTGGTCATAGAAGTGATCTAGCCCGAATCTTGTAATCCACAGCTAGTGAAGATTAGTGGAATTTGGTACGACCGGCAACCTGTCGGCGTATGCTCCTTGGACGTAGCCCTTAGCGGTGAACCAAGTAAAATTGCTGTGTCCTGTGCTTGCTTTACATTCTGTTTATATCGTGCAGCAGGAAAAAGAGAGAAGAGTGTTTTTCTTGACAGCGAAACAAGATCAAGAACGAGCATTAATTTTTAATTAGTCATACCCTGATTCACCCCCCCCCCTCTCAGGGTATCCAGTCTAGTGGACCTAACAACCTTCCTATCAGAGGTCTCTTAGTTTGATTAATTTCTATATATGGAGACTCTATATTGAACTTTGTGTAATATGTAATACCATCTCCCTAAAATATGTCTCAATAATACAACTATAACACTCCTATCATGTATGATAATGAGACATATCTTTAATCCCCATGTTCTATATAATATATGACATACAGAAATAAATACCTAAAAATATATCAAAAGAAATTCCTAGATAAATACAAGGTTTCAGAGACATAGCCAGTGAGGTATGTTCATTCCCACCATATTGGATCTCTACTAGATATTCTTGAGTTTTTATATAACAAAAATTATTATTTAATGGATCATAAAATGTCCATAATAGACTTAATATTATAATTTCATGAAATTAGTAACAAGAAGTGTTCCCCACTACACTATACATACCTTAATTACAAAAGGGTACTGTATAACTTAGGAATTCCCTAGCCCAACCCACCTAATCTCATTGTTAGGTACATAATATATATAACTGTGATCTATCATCATATGGTTGAAAAAAAAGAACTATTAATCATGGGTTTATTAATGTATAATACCATACAAAAATTATATATTGTATAAATTATTATTGATACATTAAATAACCACAAACACATTTGTGGCTCATTTATCTATAATGTCCCCGACTAGAGTATCCTAGAGAAGGTTATTCAATTTATTACATTGGAATAAGATACATAAAATTGAATCCCAAATGAACAAATAATTTAGTAGTATATTAAATTATTTACATATTTGAAATTAATATTACTTTTCAGATATAAAAGTAAAAAGTAATTTTCTTTAATGACACCATTGTTCCACTTGGTGTAACCCTATATATCACTCATAATAATTTTTTTAAAACCAATGGAATATAGAACATAATAAATGGGTGAGATGAAATTAATCAGTATGTATTATGTAATTCCGAAGAAATAATAAATCAAATATTATAGTTAACATTGAAAGGTAAATAACTGATCGTATATTCCATTTATCAATAACTTAATCAATACATGGAAAGAATAAAATATGATCAAATAAGGCCATAGAAATAGTCACATGGTCTTGAAAACATATACATGTATATTATAATAGTTTAATAGTCACATGGAAATCAATAAATTGTATCATAATTATGGATTGCATAATTATGTACATCTAAAAACATACTGTTGAGGCCTCTTCCAAGACATATGGAAAGAAATAGGTAAGGACTCATCTAAAATCCAATTTGGTTTCTCTCACGAGACCACTAAATACATTTATCGGCTATAGTGGGCCAAAAAAATCACTTACTAAGTCTAATTATTTCCTCACATTAATAAATAATACGACCAAATCAACATTCCTTAACAAAATCAATAATTATCCATATCGGTAGAAATAGTTATATGAAATATCAATTCTTCCAAATTCAAACTAATCATGAAATATACAAAGAAATATGGTGAATGGTTTTATTATACTGCATTCTCAATAAATGATTCAAAAAATGAAGATGAGATATATGAAAATACATTAAACTGATTTATAAATACGTTTTTGAGGAAAATATCATTTTTAATTTGAAAAGAATTTTCCATATAAAAAACATTAATATTTAATATATAATTTAATTTATTCTAAAATTTTAATATAAAATTATAATTGAAGATTCAATATTTCAAGTCACCATAATGGAAGGAAAATCTCCTCATGTCCTATAAGTTTAAAACAACATTCATTCCATATTATTGTTTGAAAAGTCTCAAAGAACATTGTTTAGAAAATAATAAAAAACCATTCAAACTGATTTTTAAAATATATATGTGTGTAAAAATGAAATTAAATAATCATGGAATAATATTTAAAACATTTATGGAAATAATTTTAGAAAACATGGTAATGTAAGAGAAAGAGGCCTTAAAGGTAAACAATAATAAGATAAATTTTTAAAAAGAAATCCTCTTATAAATATCACAACATTGAAGTTACAATTAATAAAATGAGTCAATTTGGTGTATTTAATGAAAACCCATATATAAAAATCTGAAATACATCATAAGGTAAAAAAATTCATTTCACTCACAATAATAGCATGACACTAAAAATGAAGTAGGAGTTTAATGCAATAAAATGGAACTTGAGTTATGAATTACATTAATACATTATAATCGGTTATATTATTTAACCCATAAAAGTAAGAATTATCAAATGAAACATTTAATACAACAGAGATAATGAAATTTTTGGTATAAAAAATAGTGAAAAACATAATTTAAGAAAAATTATTTTAACTTTTAACATATTTTTATAACATTCATCTATAAAGGTTGTGTTAAAAATAAAGTTTTCAATCGTGATTTTTTAAAAACTGACACTGAAAATGGGAATGGGATTGGTTATCAACATTTTTTTTTTCTGAAAAATCGATTCGAAAAATGAGAAGCATATTCCTTTTCCTTGCCAGTTTTCATAAAAAACTGATGCTAAAAACTAGGGATTTTTTAATTATACACTGTTGGTTTTTTTAAAAATCGATGTTGAAAGATAAAAAAATAATAAAATTTCAAATATTACACACCCATAAAAATCATAATACGTATAATAGAAAAATATTAAACATTATGTATCATTGACTAAAATCAATCAAAATATACATAATTTTAAGAAGTTAATCAAAATATTATCTACGCAATTTTATTATAAAGTAGAATTAAAAAAATAAAAACATGAAATTTACAACATGATCTTTTTTTGTTATTGGTGAAACATTCATTTGATATCATTATGTTAAGATAAATATTATAAAAAGAATTTTTTTTGAACACTTGTTATTAGGTAAATTTAATACTAATTAGAAACATTAGAAAATACATAACGTAAACCATAGTCATACTTAACAAAAAATTTGAAAATAATGATTGAAGATGGTTATGTTCATCATTCATTTATGAATCGACATCATTGAACTTCTATAATAACATTTGATGATATAATATTAATAATTATAATACTATTATAGAAAATATAAAATAATTAATATGACTAACCTCATTATAGTCAGTCGTTACCGTAGTTTTGATTATCTGATACATGATTTATAGAACATAATAACCAAATTCTTCATGTCCTTGTTGACAATGACACTATAGTTAATAAAACATTAACATGATAATAAAAACTAATGAATATGTATAAACCAAATTCAAAATATTATCTAATATACAAAATAATCACCTTCACTTTCACATACTTGATTTCATTTGGATTCATTATTGACAAGTGATTTTTTTAAAAAAATCCATGAACTAAATTTTCATATATATAGACAAAAAATACATGTTTAGAAAATTACTATTAAACATAATGAGAATATAAAAAAACATACATGTCTAACAAGGTGGAATTTTTTTATAAACACCACCTAATAAAGAGAAAACCTATATAATGTGTATTCACATGGGAAAATACCCCTAACATCCAATTACTACATAAAATACACAAAATTAAATTTAATGAAATTATAATGAACATTAGTTAATGATTATGTTTCTGTTCATACCCATCAATAAATGAAAAAAAACACCAAATATCCTTCTTTGATAACCTATCACATATATATGCCACTATATTTTCATTTGATGCATGTTGAACAACCATTGTAATTTATTCTGGATCAATAAAACCATAAATAGCTATGGAATCAATTTTAACAAGCAGTGTGTGTAGATTCCTGACTAAAAATGTAATATAGTTGGTCAATTCATAACATATTTATTCAAAAAAATTAAAAATAAAAGGAAATTTCAATTTATATACATAGAAAAAAAACTACAACATAGGCACACTGAGATAATATAAATTAATTAAATCCACAATATCTTCTATAAGTATTTTCAATGGATATTATCTTCTATATATATCAGATGGAATAAAAAACTCATAGATATTATCCAAGGATGATGAATCTTGAGATAATCATTATGTCCCATCAATAATATTTGAAGTAACTACAGTAGTCTATTTTAGAACATTTTGTTTCATTTGTTCAATTTATTTAGATTTTATATACTCTTATATAAGTTATATGTTGGAAATAATTATATGTAATTATCAATTATATGTAATTTATATCTACAAAAACACATACCTCATATGAAATATAGTGATGAAGGATAGATTTACAAAGTAAAAAATAACCCATACAATCCCCAACTCTGGTAACCTCTATAGTAGGGAATCGTAGTAGACCATGAGGATCAGTAATATCATGTACTGACACACTAACTTGACTCATCTAAATAAGATGGTGATTTATAGAATCCACAAAAACAATTCATGACTCTAAATGCTACAATATTTTCATCGGGTCCTCCTGCGTAAAATTCACATTATATGGTTGGGTCCGAACAAGGATGTGGAGGATCTTAATTGGTGTACTGCGGAGGCTTGGAAGGCTGTGCAGACTATGAATTTCTAATCAATTATTCCAAATTATCCTATTAAATAACTAATTGAATTTGATCACACATATACTATTTCATATCTTTCAACTGAAATTGTAAGGATTTGATTTTGGGGTCTCCTGATTGTTTTCATTGATGACCAAAAACATTCTGAATACTAACACCTGCCTCATATCCTGTTATGTGGCTAGAGTGTTTTTCATCTCATAAAGTAGATTCTATGATGACCATCCTATCCTATGGGATAAAATATCCCTATGTAGATTTCTCCTAAAGTACATCTGGAAATGAAAAATAAAAATGGTAAATTAGTTTTGTTAATTTATAAACTATAATAATTCATGAAAAATAATAATTTTTGACTTAAAATTCATTCTGATACATCCTTATCATTCTCTTTAAGATACATTTCATTTTTATTCCCCCCCCCCTTTCCCATTTCTCATGGTGGGTGGGTGGAGATGGAGGACTAAATTGGACCTCATCAGAACCACTTGTTGAGTGTGAACATAGTGGCTAAAACTTTTCCATAATCATTTTTTCTCCAATAAATGATATCATCCATGCGATAAAGTAAGTGGGTATACATTATGAAACTGTTTTTCTTGAGGGGATTTCCCGGAGGAATGTTATATAAAATATAAATTAATAGGTAATTATGTATATATATAAGATATTATATAATATAATATAATATAATTATCATAACAGAAATGTTTTATTATATCAAGTGGAAAAAAATTCTTCCATGTATCATCATCTAAATTTTGATACATGAGGCATGGGAATTGATTTTTTATATTTCCAAACACATTTTTTTGTCTACTTTCTTTTGAAATCCCTCCATCATACCATATCAAAAGTAATACATATTTTATTAATAGCTTTTGTTTCATCTAAATAGATGTAATCTGCAAATGAATAAAATAAATTGTAGTCATTTAAAATATATCGTATTCGAAAAATGAGATAAAAATAATAATTTAAATATTTTACCTTTATGGCCTCCCAAATATGATCTATCACCATCATTTCACTAGTCTTCCAATCAGGTTATAAAATTTTAATCCTCCAATGGCTTTTCATGCTGATAGAATTGAAAATATGTGTTGCATTTGGGGTAGTTTCATTGTTATTATCATCAAAACTAATATTTAATCACTTGTCTAAATGAGAAATGGATATTTTTGGTAAACGTGTAATGCCACATTTACCCACTCGAGAATTCGTTTTTTTGAAAACTAAAAGAATATGACTCCCCATATGATGTCTCATTAGTAGTCCTGTAATTATTTTTTCTAAATTAAATGTTTTCTTTAATAAGATAATTATATTACTATATATTTAATATTATTAAAAAAATAACCAGATAAATGTTATTCTATATCTGTATCTGAATCTATCATTAAAACATTAATATGTAATGAAATTCTTGTGTTCTTGAATATTCTTAAATACATCAGTAAATACAAAATAGGAAAATAAAAATATGTAAGTAAAGAAATTTTCACATGTGTGTAGGTTTAAAAAAATAATGATGTTATGATTCTTAACCAAAACAAAAATACAGGGTGAACTATTAAATATAAACATTACTTCTAAAAGGATATAAACTTTAAAACATTTAAATACTAATGTTTGAAAAGGATTTCTTATATTCATAAATTAAACCAATATCTAATAATATAATTCCTGAATTTAAATGAAAAAATGTTTAACCATAACTATTTAATATCAACATTTAACACCTAAAATGAAATAAATAATCAAATATATATAATAAAACATCGAATACTTATTTAATAACATAGTTTTTACACAGGAAAATTTAAAAAATAAATAAATATAATATAAATAATTACTAGATTAATTAAGAGATTAATTTTGTGTTTTCACATATCCCTTCACCATGATAATTTCTTATTGAACACACTATGACTGCGTTATATTCGTTATTATCTATAAATATTGTCATATATGAAGAATCCCTACATAAAATAATAACATCATCATCATAATCATCCGAATGGATTCTATTCCCTTGAAAAAATGATGGACTACTAGCCATTCAATGGATCAATGAAATAAAATATATTATTTTCATGTGTGGACATGATAAATGTTTCTTCATTGCAACTAAAATAATTTTGAATCAACTAGATTAAACCAATTTTCTTCATCTTTCAAAAGAATATTACATGAAACCCAATTATACATAAACATGGTGACTCAAAATTTAAAATAATCATTTTCCCAAAAGTCTTCAATAACTCCAAAATATGTTACTAATGAATAAATAGGTTTTTTACCTTCTTCACTCGAAAAATTCAGTGCCTCATTGATGACCATTACATTAATATTTTGAATGTTACTCTTGTCATACAGATTCTTTATGTAAAATGTGTTCCCACTAATATCAAAATCAAACCATGTGATCATATTAATAGATTGTCCCCCATCCTATTATTTCAATGATTCTGTTGAATATATATCTATTATGACTTTATCTTTAAACCACAAAACAAATTTCTTTTTATTCTCATTAATCATCCAATTTTCATTTCTTTTCAGATATTGTAACTTGAATTCTGCAATATTTGATGATATATATGATTGAACCTTATTTTTGTAATTCAAAATGAATAAATGTGCCTACATCCCTTCATCACATTGAATGAACATTACCTTCAAGCCTTGAATCCATCAACCTTCACTATAAACTATCATATGTTGATATATAGGGAGACCAATATGCTCCACTTCATAAAAATAATTAGTACATAACTCAATCACCTCTTCCGATGCATATTTTTGAACAATAGAGGCCTCTGTTCAATATGTATTTTTAACATACCCCTTAAAAATTTTCAAATATCTTTCAAAAGGATACATCCATCATAAATAAATAGGATGCCTTATACTTATTTCATGCACTAAATTAATCATGAGATGAACCATTATATTACAAAATGAAGGTAGGAAAATCCTTTCTAGTTGAAAAAGAATGAGGGGAGCATAATTTTACAACACATCTATGAAATTTGAAGGAATGACTTTGATAAAAATGGATTTGAAAAAATTACATAACCTGCTTATAGTATTTATAACAACTTTTTAAAATATACCATGTAGTGAGACTAGTAGAAGTTATAGCATCAATACGTGACAATTTTGATTTTTCATACCAAATAATTTACAATCCATAAATTATTCCAAATTAATCACATTTTAAGAATTACCACTAGGTACTTTAATACAATGAAGACACTAAAAAACTCATCTTATAAATCATGATTAATGTGTAATGTGTCAAAGGTAAATATGTTCTATTTCCATTCATAGTGGGAGAGAACTCCAAGTGTATTCCTATTGATATCACCTAGAGTTTATCATGCAAACCATCTTTTGTCTTTCATTTTATGTCTCAAAAAGTTCCAATAAAACTGTCACATATGATTTTATAAACATGCATGACATCAATTTTATGTTTTATCTCTAAAAATATAAAATAAGGTTGTTCAAAAAAATAGATCGTTTCTTATAGATATTTTTTTGAAGACCAGAACTTCGTTTCTTTTCAAATTTTACATCAATATTATTCCCCTGCCATAATATTCTTCAACTAAAAATGTTCATGGGGGAATATTGTATTCCAATAAACCATTGAATGATTTTTCCATTCAACGATAAGTGTAATCAATTATCAAAAAACATTAAATTCCCATGTACATTGTCTTTCTACCATTCTGCAATTGATAATATGATGTCTTTTCATCATAAATTGGAAATTCATTAAGTCCCTTAACATTTTATGCAGATTATTTTCCATATGTTGGAAATTAATTTATAGTGAACATTATCATAGAACAAAAAATAAAATAATATTTATTTTATGCATAAAAAACATTAACAATTGTCTCCCATAGTAGTTTCAAATCATCAGTCAATGGTGAAAGATACACATTAATATCGTTCCCCAACTATTTTGATCTGGAAATCATAAAGCTCATCATAACATATTTTTTCTATATACTTATATGTGGGTACATGTTGTAAACTACCATGATAACAATCCATGAACTATTTTGGTTACATAGTATCCGATATGGATTCATTCCTTTAGTACATAGTCCTTTTCATATTTTTCTAACTTCACATCAAAAATCAAGAAATTTTTTATGAAATATCTTCCATTATGGTGAATCAGTAGGGTGACAAAAATTACCATAATGGATGTGCTCATCTGAATGCTATATTAAACCTTTTTCAGCAATTAAATTTTCAAATAGATGCTTCAAATGAGGAATTATTAGAAGCTACCAAATTGCATTAGTAGTAGCTTTAATTTTGGTACCTAAGAAGGAATCAAAGTTGAATTATAATCATTTTATAACGGAATTATTGTATGGTATCATTAAAAAGTACAAAATTTATTTTTTATGATGTTAGATTTTAGTACATTCGAATGAGTTTGAGTTGACTTTTTTGTCCATGTTATAGAATAATGTCCCACATATAGTATAGTTTGGTAAATATACATACTCTTTCCAATAAAACACACAATAATTTTTGAAATCGTGTATATATTTATACACCAATCTCTTTGGACATAATATTTTCTTCTCCTCGTAATGGGAATATGGAAGCCCATTGCCTTATGGAAGTAGCTCTTTTAAAATCTCATGTTGGAGAAACATTTAACACTCCACCCATTTCTTTCTTTCAATTTAAATAATCTCAAAACTGTTGATAACAAAATATATTTGTTGTAACATGGGAATAATGTATTCTTAGATTCTCCGTACAATAGTTCAACAGTTGCTATTTATTTATGTTTTCGACAAATATATCTTGAATTAATTCTTCAATGCGATCATCTTCCTCATTAAGAATATTTTCATCAACATTAGTTGTTGAATTTGCAATTATTTTACCATGCCAGATGCTATGTGTATAACTAAGGAAAAACTATAACAAGTGTGTTGATACTTGATTTCTCTAGAGTTTATCTTTATCATATTCAAACACTTTACACATGTATAGAAAATAAAATATATGGTTTGAAGATTTATTTTCGCAAATTCCAAGAATTCATCAACTCATTTTTCATATTCACTTGTTGTTCTTCCTAAATTTATCTAATTAAGATACATTAAATAATTGATATGATGATATAATTGGTGAATATATAAAAACATTCAAACATTTAAAAATATATATTTAAATAGGTATGTTTTAAACATAAACTCATTCAATAAAAAATATAGATAATCAAATAAGAAACAACAATAATTTTTTTAAATAGAATAACAACTAATCTACTAGTAGAAAATCAGGATTTTGTAACTATATATATGTTTTCCACACCACATATTTTAGGATATTTATTTAATCTCACACCATAGTGTTTTTTCTTGTCTATGATAAATGGATACTTATTTTACTAATTTATAATCTAATATAGGGGGTATGGTCGCACCATGGTAACTTCTTAGACCCTAGCTACTATCGAAAATCAATTTTCTCTAAAAATAGTATTGATTGTTATTTACAAGAAAATGCATTATGTCCATAAAAATACCAAAAAATTATATAATGATAATATAAAAATTATAATTTAATAAATAAATTTCATTTAATCAAATTAAATTTATACAGTTGTATTTTTTAAATAAAGTATTAGATATAATGAAAAGTTGTTTTTTTGAAATATGGACATTTGAACAATTATTGTTATGTAATATTATTTCAAAAAATTATGAACATTAATTAATATAGATATATTATTTCATATATGAATGTATTGTTTCAATCATTTTAATATTGAATTGATTTAATAGGTGGAAATATAGAGTCATTACTTATGATGTAAATTATATTGATGAATGATGACTGAATATATCATTTTTCATTTCATAATATCATTAAGATCATTTACTAATTTCAAAAAATATAAAAAATTCAAAAAAATTACATTATAAACAACATTTATAAATAAGAATGACCTAAATACAAATAATTGAAATAATAACTCAACAATATAACTGAATTATAAATAATTTAACATCATAATTTTATGAACAAATAAAAAATTTGGAGTTCACCCTTAAAAATGGATCCTTAATTATTTACATTCACTCTAAAATTTTTTAGAAGAAAAAAAAGAAATATCTAACAAAAATATTTATTGATATTAAAAATAATAAATAAAAAAGAAATAAAATCAAACTACATATGACGGTTTGATGGAAAATGGTTTTTGAAGAGAAATAATTATGTGTACGATGAAATAATGAAATAGGTTGATGAATCTAGATATCATGTGGTGAAATGATGATAAAAATCAAAGAAAATATACATCAATTGTTATTGGGATCACTCGGTCATCGTTAGGTTCATCGTGAGTCGATATAGGGTTTTAAAGATCTAGAAAATAATGTGTTTTGGGATGTTGTGTCTTTTTTTAAAAAAATTGTACATTGGTTTTCAAAATATTTGATATGGAATTTATTTTCCATTAATGGATTTGGTGTTTCTAAAAAACGGATGCCAAAAATCATTTTCATGGTTTTTTAATTTCATTTTAAAAAATTTATTCCAAACGTAAACATAAATTTTTTTTCATAGTATTATGTTGAAACTGACACCAAAAAGTTCCCAAATTTTTTTTTTCATTCGTTTATAAAAAACTGATGTAGTCGCATCAATGTTGAAGCTTCCATTTCTACTAGTAGATATATTAAATGGAATTATATATACACCACTTACAATAAATAAGTGGAAACTGAGGCCCATATCTCATAGAAGTAAAAGTGAGATAATAAAAACCTTAAATTGTGTTTCCCATTAATGTAGAATTTTTTAAACTCTATTAAAATGGTTTTATTAATTTTTATGACTAATAACCCATTCATTAATAATATTTCATAATTTCATGGTTTCAGTTGTTTTCTTTTCATGGTTTTTCTATGAGTTCATTCGTGTAAAATTATGGATGCTTATATAAAATTTGATAAAAACTCTAGAAGTGGAATAAAATAGTATTAATAAAAATAAATACATATGAATGTTCCCATATATCATATTTATTTCTTAAATGATGATGAGTCAAAAGATAAAACATTAATAAAAAATTTAGTTTATTTTAATGGATTTATGAGTATCATGAACTAGTTTTGTTTTATTTAATATTATGAGTATATATTAGTTAATAAAAATGTAATATGTTTTAATATACCTATTTCAATATGAGTTAACCAGAATAAAACTCGTATGCCCATCTATGAAGGTGGAAATGTAAAACAAAAAATCATTATTCACAAGGATGGTAAACCGAAATAATTTTGATAATAGTTTCTCTTCTTTGAATCAGATAATGTAAAAGAAGGTGGGGGTATAATATATTAATTTAACAAAAAAAATTATATTATTTAAATGATTCTAGAATTATTATTACATGATGAATGAAAAATATTCTGAGAATGTAGAAGAAGAAAATAAATTAAGAGATGTGTTTTTGATAAAATTACCTCTTGAATATCACCTTCGTAGAGGACCCTTTGAGGACCTTAAATTATATATTTTTTTGATACCATTAGAAATTTGACATGGGGAGAGTGAAAAGGAGAGATTTTTTTAGATATTTTAACATCATAATGTATTTTGGGTCAAAATGGGGTGGTATTTATGCTTGAGAAGAGGTTGTTTTAAGTGGATAAACTAATGATAATTTTATATTTAAATACAAATTCACTAAGGTGGAATTAATTTAAAATAATTATATTATAAATTAATGTTTTAAAGGATTTTAGGTTCAATAAATACCTCTTACAAGGATTATATGTTTTAATTGTTAGGTATTTTTAGCTTTTAACTTTTAACTTTTACCCTTGTCACTATTTTACCTATACTGTGGTAAATAATTTTCTTCCCATGGTAAATTTATTATACCAAAAAATTAAAATGAACGTAAATTTAATTTTTTACATAATGATTTTATATATTGATTCAATTTTACCAAATTCAATTCATATAATTGGCAAAATTAGATTTAAAATTAATTCTGTAGACACAATGAAAGTGAATGTTTTTAAAGAGAAATGCTTGAAATTTAGAAGAAAAAAAATTAATCTAATTTCAATGTGAAATTGATTCCAATGACATAAATTGGTTAAATGATGTATAATTGAAATATTTATGATTTATAAACAATTTAAAAATTAATTTAACTATATAAATTATTTATACTAATGTATAGTTTTTGATAAAAATTCAATATGTTTCACTATAAAAAATGGAACTTCTCCAAAAATTACCAAAATTATACCCTAAGATAATTTTGATATTTTTCTTCCAAAAATGATTTTTATTTTGAAAAAAGAAATTTATTAAAGTTTCAAAATATAGATTTAAAATAGGTTCACCATCAAAATGTGGAAAATTGTAAACTAGAAAAATATAGCTTTTATGCTCGAAATTGAATTTATTCTTATCTTAAGACCACAAAACTTACTGGATTAATTTAAAAAAACATATTGAATATATAAAATAAAATTTCATTAATATATTTCACAAAAATATATATTTTTAATTTATTATGAAGATATGAAACTATGTTCATAGAAATAGTTTACTTAAAAAAACACATCCTATATGTTCAGTTGGTTCTTCATTTTATTTATAATTAATTGGTAACCAATTAATTCATTTTATGAACTTTTTTATACTATATTTTCATAATTTAGTTATTCTAATCCATTCCCTCCATTCTAATGATTATGTAAGAACTATCCCAATTAAATAATAATGTTTAACCATTTTTTAAGCTTGGTGTTGTGTGTAATGTATTCTATCGAGGAAATTGAAATTATTTAAGAAGGGAGATACTATAAAATATTGGGATGTTTCATTATCTCCTACATCAATAAATTAGGTCATCTCAATTTCAAATTAAACTTTGAAAATCAATGATTTTTACTTTAAAAACCTCTGTGGGAAACCCACATCATAAATAAGCATAATAAAACATTCCCATAATAAGTGGTAAAGGGAAATGTGAAGGCCACCAAAAAATTATGATTTCATATATAATAACATTAATGTGAAGTGAATACTAGGACATAGAAGAGAAATAAAACTATCAATTTATAATGTATAGTGAAAAATAGAATGGTCATCATAAATTATACCATTATAAAACCCAAAAATAATGATGACTTAATGAGGCCATTGTATTTTCACTAAAAACATTAAACAAATAACAATTTTGTTCCAAATTCATTTCATAGAGTTGAGGTATTATTTTAATATGTAGATAATAACTTTATAAAATAAAATTACTTGATCTATTTTCATGTCACTAAATTTCCAATATCAATATAGAATTAGATTTCCCAAAAATATATAGTATATCATTTTTCACATACAAAATATATAAATACCTTGATCACTTTAAATCCAAAATAAAAAAAAGTATGCATCCAAAAATAAAATCTCAGGTTGTAGAATATATTCATTAAATCCAAACATGTAGTTAACTGAGAAAAGGTAAGATAAACCATCAAATCACTAACAACTTTCATGGATACAAATAATATCCCATAAAAATATCTTTTTCATTTATGTTTCAACATAAATCTTATATTAAGGTTTATCTTCCATAAATCTTGTGTTTTAAAAAAGATCAAATTGCATGAGAATCACTCCTCTTAGTTACTGGTTCAATTACTCCCATACTTCCAAATCCTTAAACGAATATTCCAGAATAGTCCTTATATATCTCAAGATTATTATAACCATATAATTCTTCGATAAAATAATTCTTAAATCCAAACAAACAAGAACCATAATCATTCTTCATCATTATTAAACAATTAATGACACTTCAACATCTTATTACATAATACATCCTTCTTTTCATTTGTCATTTTTTCTCTTCATCATCAGCAATATAACCATTTCCTATATAACTATGCTAATTATCATTATGATTCCCACCTTAGACATATATTTTCATAATTCTCATAAATTCTACATCTAAAATATTCAACTTTTGATGATACCATAGAGAGACTATTATTCCAAACATTTAATTTTTCCTCAGAAGTTACTTTCTTTATATTCTTCTTCAAAATCCAAGAACATGTAAATGTTCCTCATGGAAATTCAATTGGTTATTTCTTCAAACATACTCAATAAATATTAAACTTATTATTCTTTTCTCTATGAACATCACCACTAGATCTTCTAGAAAACTATATCCTTCTCTTCATTAGTGTGTTCGAGAGTTGGTGAAGGTTTATGTATTTAATCCTATATAGTTTTAAATGATTAGGATTAAACATGACATCCTTTACTCTAATAAACCTGCCAATTGGTTTCTTAAAAATACATTGTCTATAACATTAAATGTTAACCTAGTTCATTCTAAATACCACCATAGTCTAAAACCAAAAAGAAATATGTATGAATAAATCTACACTAATTTGATTGATCTAATATTATGAAATGTGTGTATAAATGATGGAATGTTCTTCTTAATAAGTGATTATTTATTTTTAACCTAGGTTATCAATTTTCATTAACAAAACTATAGGATATTATCATATATATATATACATATCATCAAATTCAATCCTAGGGTTATATTACTTAATCTTTGTTTTCCTAAATCTAGCTCCCAATGTTTCTACTAACTTTCTCAGATACCATCTATAATGACCCCGAACCTAGTAGCCTAGATTCGGCGCCTTAATTTATTACATTAGAAGAAGATAAAAATAATCACATTCCAAAGGACCTAATATTTTAGTAGTCATTCTAAACATGATACATATTCAAAATTCAAATTAAATTTTGGACATAAAATTAAAAAATCAATTCCATTGAGGACACAATTATTCCCTTATGTGGAACCCTGCATATCTAATGTTCCAAAGGATGGGAAAAAAACTGAGAAGTGGGGGGAGGGTGAATTAGTTGTTCAATTTTTTTAAGTTTAGATACATTTTAAACATAACCCCTAGAAATTGTGAAAGTGTATGTCCCTATCATATATTGGTAAATACTCATGCATGAAAATGTAATAAAGCATGTAAGGAACATAAGATTTTCAAAGTTTAACCTTATTTTGATAAACTAAATTCATGAAATATCCACTCCCATGGGTCTATGTGAAATTTCTCTTATAAATAAGTGAATAAAAATGGTTCCAATTACTATTAGACACCTTCTATATCCTTATATAAATGATTATACAGACTCTTATTAGTTTATAATGTTTTTATAAAACTAATTGAGATAAAATAATAATAAATAATTTTTTCAATGTGTTCTATAAATTTTAGTGACATTAATGACCCTATGTCTGGTGTCCTTAAGTATGATGAACCCAGTCAAATTTAATCATTATGATTGACTCAGTATGATAATACCATTTCCAATCTAAAAAACTCAATCTCTTCCCAATTTCTTAGTATGATCATCCTCTATTTGGTAAAAAATCATTCTGATTTTCAAACTTCCCCTAAGATCTCAGTTCAGAAATAGAAAACATGACAATAATTATAAATCATTCTTTCATTTTTCATACTTATGAATTTCAAAAATAATGAATTTATTTTGCTTCTATTTATAAGAAACTCATAATATCAAGGATCGGGCATTGAATATATTATCTCACATACCCAAATTTAAAATCAATGAAAGTCACCTAAAATAAAACCCGAACAATAAAACTTCAAAATTTCTCAATATTTCTCCAAGATGAGCCTCCTAGAAAAAAACTATCATTTCTTTTGTCCAATATAACATCCTCTACTTCAGTTTGATTAACTTCATTAGCATCATTTTAATGAAACTTCTTTTTCTACCCATCGTATGACATTCTTCCTTTTCTCATTATGTTCTGACAATATAGCACTGCTCATTATGATTTTAATGTCTTTCACTACTAGTTAAAATCTTATTATCATCTTGATTGTTAGTATGATTGACTTTTCTTCTAATATTCATCCTAATGATAATTCATTCTTGTATTTAATTTGATCATTTTTTTGTCCCATAGTCAGTATGATCATCTTTCTTTCTCAATGTTGGTATGATGGAATCCTAATAATAATATAATTATCATTATGATGTAATTCTTATTATGAAGCAATCTCCACTACAAATTTTTTAATTTTCAAACATCAACATATATAACTCATTAAAACATTTGAAAAATTCTGTGTCTAGTACTTCTGGATCCGATGAATCATTTTTTATGATCTCTATAACCGATTAACCTTTAATATTCCTCTATTTCTTCATAATATTTTATCATGAGATTTTTCATGATTTATGAGTATGTTATGATTGGTAAATAATTTTCTGACTTGATTTAGAGATTATGAAAAATTTCTAACTTCTGAGTTCATTAACTTTTCTTTATAACTCGTCAGTAACATTACGACTGCTTCACTCATCAAGACCATTCTTCCAAAATTACGATATTTTTGATACTAATGTTTCTAATATAGATGATCTATAACCTTCTCTTTCCAGTGTTCTTCAAACCAATGAGTGGTAGAAAAAATAAATTACATCATATTCTATTATCTTCCATCAACTCCATCTTGTATTGTAAATTATTCATGATTTATGATAAATATATGATAAATAAAGATTCTTCAGATTTTATACATTGTTGTTATATTACTTCCCAACCTTTTGGTATCACTCAGCATCTTCTATGTCTGATTCTTCCTAATACTAATTCTTCCTCTGATGGATTCCTAGAAGCCTATAACTTTTCATTAAATTATCGTTATGATTACTTGGTTCTGTTGGTGCATTCTGATGAGCAGAGTTTGATTTCCTATACCAATGGCTCATGTTCGATCCTAAAGAATAGAATCATTATTCATTGAAAAAAAGATAGTTGTTAACCAATATAACACTTTTTTAAACACATTCGAAAGGGTCATTAATATCTCCCTTTGAATTTGTTGACAACACTTAATAACTACATTTTCAACTCTCAAAAAAATTTCATAAATCAAGTTTTTTAAACAAATCACATTTTTTACATTTACCAAAATTTATCCATTATTAAAATAGAGTTTCTTGACACTAAACAACTGGATAAATTATTGTTTTATAAGGAATTATAGACCTAAGTGATAAGAAAAATTTACGGCGATATAAACATATACACTCTTACTTTTATCTTTTTTCACTATTATTTTTCTCTCCCACATTTTTTGATAACCATGGCTTTAGGTTCATAAAATAAAGATAAGTAAAAACATCTTAAAAATTATAATTTTATTACATTCTATCCCCCTTTATTAACATAATCCAAATTATGGTGGGGGACCTCCGTAGAGATTTATGAATTAATTAGAGGATGATAAACATGATGTTGAAGCCTCTAATAAATAAACCTTTTTTAGAATTTTCTTTCTGAATATATCATCAATTTGATACTTTGTTGTGATATATTATAGAAAAAATTATCCACTAGAATATTTCTCTTTCACAAAGTGAATCTTTATATCAATGTTTTTCAAAATTTAATGTTGGATATGATTTTTTGAATGATCAATTCCACATGGATTATTACAATGTATCTTCAAAGGATTATAAACTTGTACACTCAGATAATACAATTGAACATTCATCCACATTATCTAACTAAAATATTGTGTAGCAGCAATATATTATGATTTCACTATGCTCAATGTTACTAAACATTTTTTCTTACTACACCAACATACAAAACATTAACCCAATAAAAATTTTCCTCCTGATTATGATTTTCTATCATTATTATCTTTAGCATAATCTACATCAGTATAATAAAGAAAATTCAACTCAAAATCCATATTTTATAACAACCCATGTGTATTTGTTCCTTTGACATATCTCATAATGTCTATAATTCCAACATATGTGATTATTTCGGATTACATTTACAAATTCCACACAAATTCACATAACAAATAATATCATTCTTCAAGGATTTATATTAAATTTGACATCCTATCATATTTTGAAAGCCTTTATCAATAACACATTTTCTAGAATTATATTTACTCAAATTCATCCCCAATGAGGTAGGTGTAGAGATTTCCTTTTATTCTTCTATTCCATACTTTTTTAGCAATTCCCCGTAATAGGTTTCCTATGATATGAAAGCATTTTTCCTTTTTTTGGAAGTTTTTAACCAAGGGATAAATTTAGTTCCCCTAAAATTTGTATCCAAAGTTAATTTTCATTTCTTCAAAAAATGTTTCACAATCATTTTCTCTCTCCTTAGAAAAATTATATCTTCCACATAAACAATTAAAATTATATTTTTATAGTTAACATATTTCACATATAAGTTTCTATAAACTATTACTTTAGAAAAATTCAACATTCTCAAACAGAACACATGTTTTGAATACTATGCATGTGGATCTTATTTCAACCCATACAATTATTTCTTCATTTTTCATACCTCTTTTTCATCCCCATCAAGTATAAACCCACAGGGTTGTTCAATATAAAATTCTTCTAAAATTTATCCATTGAGAAAATATGCCTTTACATCAATGTAATATAATTTTTAATTCCAGCAAGGATCCACTACAAGAAAAATTTTAATTGATTCTAATATTGTGTTGAGGGAAAAGGATTAATCAAAATCTATACCTTCCACCTATGCATAGACTTTAAAAAATCATGGATTTCTTTCATGAAACTTCAAAACGTTTATTCAACTTGTATTTATAAATCCACTTTGTTATGATAACATTTTTACCTTTCATATTCTGAACATGTTCCCAGGTTTAATTTTTCTCAATTTTAAACCACTATTCATTCATAAAATACACTAATTACTTCTATATAATAGCTTCTAAAACTGATTCTGGTTAAACTTTTATAATGAGTTATGTTTTATTTTCTAATAGTAGGTTATTTTTGGTTTGAGCTAGAGCCTTTTGATTCCCAATAATATTATTAGTCTCAACATTTTTTTTAAGGTAAGAAATTTTAATGTTTACTTACCATGTCAATATTCCTCGTCACAGTAAACTTCGGAATCTTGACTAAAATCTTATCATTATCAATTTAATTGTAAACCTTTCGTATATTCTTCGTAGTATTCTCAAAGAAATTTGTTATTGAATATTCATTTTCAATAACTTTCACATCCTATAAGTCCACCTCTTTTTGTATGATTTTGTTCCAACATTTGTAATTTTTTCCATTGGGGGAATAACCCATAATATTTACTTCTTCAACATTATCATCAAACTTCCCAAGATCCAGATTTTTTACATTAAGTAAAAATGGAATTATATAAACTATTAAATATGTAAATGAATGTTTTTTATTATATAACATTTTATAATAATCCATGTTGGTTTTTAATCTCAACAAACTTCTATTCTGAATACTGTACATTGATACTAACATATTCTTTCTAGAAGAACATTGAATGTTTGTATTCTAATAATATACTAATTCTCATTTCTTCTAAACTTCTATTCTTTCATTATATTATTCCATTTTATTGTGGATTATAGGGATAACTATACTGATGTTTGATATCATGATTCATCATATAATTTTTGAAAGTTTTTATAATGAATATTTTATCATTTTCTATTATAAACACATTTATATAAACCTCCATTTATTTCTCAACATCCTTTATAAAAAAACATAAACATTTCCAAAGCCTCGGACTTGTCTTCCATAAACATGATTTTTTTCATCTGATTGAAATCATTAATAAAAGTTATAAAGTATAAATATACTTTTGTTGATTTATGTCTCATCATCCCACACAAATCATAATGAATAAGTTTAAGAGGTCTAGTAGACTAAATAAAAAATCTCTTATAACTTTTATTAGTTATCTTACATTTATGAAAACTAATGTAAACATCTTTATTTGTTCCATTCAATTCTTGAAAATAATATACAAAATAATCATTAGAATGTATTTTAATGTTTTTCATCCCAATGTTTCAATGTATCTGGTTCCATGAATTTTTCTCATCTTTATCACTTAGATAACATGTTTTGTTAGGTTATCTAATATGAAAGATAATCCCACTAGTTCATTCTCATTTTGTAATAGCTTTTCTATCTTCCACTTTTTTTATAACACAAGAATATTTTCTAAATAACAATTATTTTCATTCATTACACTATTGAATCACACTATGTATGTTATGTTTTATCCCATAAACAAATAAAACTTCCTAATATTTTAACTTTTCTTCTTCTATCTAAACTAATATAATTCCTATGATTTTTATAGTATAATCATTACCAAAGGTAACTACTTATCTATTATGAATTCATACATGTTTGTGGATTTTTATTTCACATTTCATTTGGTAAGAACATCACAATCTTATATCCATGGAAATTTCCTTTTACTTGCTTTCAAAGTAGTTTCGACAACAAAATGTTATCCCTCAAGATTCTTCTTTCAAACTTCCTTTTCATTTATACCATATGAAAAAAGTTCTAGAGTAGCGTCATACAATATTCTTGCATGATGACCATCCTAAACACGTCTTCCATAGAAGTTTTCTAGGCATTCAAATTTTTTATAGATTCTCTAACTTCTTGATTTTTTTTCTTGAATAACTTTTTGTGGGTTATGAAATTTACTCATCCTCCTTACATTATTACATTCACTTTGCTCAAACCTTCTTCTATGAAGTGAAATTTCATGTGAAAAATTATAATCTTGGTTCCCAAAAATCCCACAACACTAGAAATATACATAAATTCTTGATTTTCGGTCAATTTAATATCTTTCTGTAAAGAAACATCGTTGAGGTTGATAACTTCTTCCTAGTCTAGAAATATATGGACATGGATCATCTTTCCTCCGTAGAGAGTTTTCATATTTTGTAAATGAAATAGGGTTATCATGGACTTATTACACTAAATATTTCCCAAAACATTTTCTAGAACCTAAAATATTAGAAAAATCATCTGAAACATTATTTTTGGTGGGTAAAGATTTCACCTGATTCTTGATTTTATCTCTCTCGACAAATTTATAATTATCATCTTTTGCATCTCGTTTTTTTGATATTTTAATTCATATTACTCAAGGTAATTTTAGACTCAATAAGTTTTTATAGACACTTGTTAATTTCTCATTACATAGCTTTTAGCTTCTTACTAAAATCTTCAACCCTATTTCCCTATTTAATAATTATTAGTTTGTCACTTAAGATCTCATAGATGTTTTCTTCCTCCTTTTTGAGGACATATTTGTTTCCTTCCACAACTTCTTCAAAATATTTCTTCATTACATTGATTTCATTCTTGAGTATTTTTTTATCAATACTAGCAACAAGTTTTGTTTTAATTTGATACTCTATATATGATTAATCACCACCTTCTTTACTATCTGAGGAATATTTTATTTTCTAAATTTTTCAATGAAAGTTAAAAAAATTTCTAATCATTCATATTCCAAATAGATTTTTTCAGTTTGGTATGATTCAATTTTATTACTCAAATTAATTCTTTTGTTACCTATAAACAGAATCTTATCTTTTTGGGATGAATTTTTTTATTTAAAAATTTTTCTCCACTTCTTCTATAGAGATGTTTCATCTGAATCATCTTGATACTCACTAAATTTCTTCTTGGAAGAATTCATAGAAAGTGTCTAATTCTATCACACTCAAAAAATTTGAGATGAATTTTACCTCCATACATAACTCTATTACCTTAAATTTTCTTGCATATAAGAGGCATGATTTTTTCATTCAACTCATCATCATCTTTTTTTTTCAGAGTCATTAGGATTAGCATCTTAAACATCATTAATTTTCATCTTTATCATATATTCAAAATCTGTTTCATGATATATATTATTTTTTAACATTGGATCTTTTCCCAATTCATAAGAAATAATAAATTTATGAAATAAATCATGATATAAATCATCATTATCTTCTAAAGATAAAATTTTAGAATCAAACATGTCTTGAAAGTTTCTCATTAGTTTCTTCACAATTGTAGAATCTTCTATGATGTCCTTGAATCCTCTAATGTAGAAATAAATTTACTTTACTCTAGTAATTTATTCATAATTTTTATTTTATCTCTCATTATTATGACTTCATACATAATAGGATATATTTTTATCTTTTCTTCCTTCAATTAAGTATAACCTTCAATAGTACTTTCTAACTTTTCCCACATACTCTTGAAATTTTTGTGACCCATCACCATCATATTAAAATTTTATGATAGATACATTAGAATAATATTTCTAGATTTTCCATCAACTAAAATATTTCTCTAATAAAAAAAATTCATTAGGAAATATTTCCCAAAAGGTGGGAACCCTTTTTTTTGCATCAAAAACTTTTTAGACAATAAATAAAAGATAAGGAATCATCCTATTTTTTCATCTATAATAATTTTTTTCATATATTGTAGGAACTCTTCTACATTTGATATAATTGCAATTATCCATGATAATAATTAAACAAGGGACCATTGGATATGATACCAATTAAACCAAATGATCCAATAACAATAAATAAAGGGGGTTTGAATCAGTTTTTCAATTTCTTTTAGTTTCAATACTTTTAATACTTAACCTCTAGAACCTATTAAATTTATATCCTTATCATATATTATAAAATACTCAACGAATTACAAAATAATAATGAATGTAATGCAGAAGATATTTTCAAGGTTTGACATCAGCATTAGAACTTACAGCCTTGTCATAACCACTCTCATGGGTCTTTGGAAATTCACTACTGTGAAGAATTTAATACTACTTTTAAAAAATATTATTAGAAAACTTATATCTATACATATAAATTATTATATAAAATATCATCATTATACAATGTTTTATTTCAAATAAAAATTGAGAAAAAACAAAATAATAATGACTTTGTTCATTATCCCTAAAAATATTCTCAATGTCTGACGATCCAATATCTTATATTCTTCATTTAAATGAACTCATTATGATTTAATCAGTCAGATCAACTCAATACAAGGAAAACATTATCAATATTCTAAATACAAAAACTTCTCAATTCTCTAGTATGATCTTCCCCATTCGAGTAAAAAAAATCAGAAGTCTACCCTTATTCTAAGATCTCAATACAAAAATACAAATCATGATAAGAATTTTGTAGTTATCCACCTTTTTTGAAAATGTAAAAATAATAAAATAATTAATATATTGTGCTTCTAATTATATGAAACATAGAATATCATTGGTGAGAGACCAGAAAACTCTTCCCCCTTAACCTAATTTATATTCTTCAAAAATAACCCACATTTAAACATCAAATTTGAATTATTCAAACCTTATCATAATTTATTAGATATCATTCTTATCAACAAACGATCTATTCATTAGTCCCATATAAATTCCTCATCTTATGTCTGATTAACATACTCACCTTCATTTTGATAAAATTTATGTATGTCACCAATATCTTTATGTCTTTCTCTTCTCATTATGATTTTATTATATTCCAATGTTTATTATGATCTGACCATCATGCACTTCTCAATATGATATCACTATCTTCTTCAGAGTTATTCTGATTTACATCCCATTTTAGAATTTGGTTGATCATATTTCTTTCATAGAGCCAGTATGATCATATTTATTTCATATAGTCATTTTGGTCATCATTAATTCTTATAGTTAGTCTGATGGAATCCTCATAACAATGGAATTCTCATTACGATGGAATTCTCATTATAATGGAAACTCTACTAAAACATTTAAATTCATCAAACCTCATTAAATATAACTCATTAACACTTCTAAAAATATATTTATCCAGAACATCTATATTTAATGAAAACTTTTTATTGATATCTAAAATCAATAAAAAATTATGATTCCATTATTCCTTCAAAAAGAATTATAAATAGAGTTTCCATAATGTATGAGAAAGTCAATATTGGTGATGTTTTGTCTGACTTGGGTTGTAGAGTATGAAAAAAAAATTACTTTTGACTTCACTAAACTCTTTCAAAACAATTCAAAAACATTAAAACATATTCACTAATAAAGATCATTCATTTCTCCTTCAGATATTGTAACACTGATGATTCTCATACTAATGAATTGAATTATTCAATACCTGGTGTTATTCACACTGATGAGCAGTGGCCAAAATAACTTAAATCATATTATCCTCTCTTCCTTAAACTATATCTTTTTTCATAACTTATTCATGATTTATTATAACTTCATGACTACCGAAGATTCAACATATTTATACATGGATTTTTAATTACTTCTCAACAATTCCGTCTCAATCAAAATGTTCTAATACCGATTATTCATGAGATCAATTTTTTTAGAGACTGATCCCCAAAAATCACTAGCATTCCATCAAATTATCCTTATGATTGCCTACTTATGTTGAATCATGGTGATGTTTTGTGTCTTATTTCACATAAATATGTAATTGGTCTGATATTGAAGAAAAAAACTTTCTTTTAAAAAACAAAGGTTAGTTATGAGTAGATAAAAAACATTGTTAAACACCTAATAAATGTTCTCCAATATCAATCCTACTAAACATCTTGGAAATCTAGGGAAAATTAAACCGAATAAATTAATGAGCTCAAATATTGAGTAAGGGTTTTGTCCATTGGAAGAAATAATGAATCAATGATCAAAGTTAACATGGAAAGCTAAATTACTAAGTGTACATGCCATTAATCAGAAACAATATAATAACATAGAAAGAAAAAAATGATCAAATAAGGCCAAAAAAAATAGACACATGATCTATAAATCTTAAGAATTGATATTTTACTAATTCAATAACCACATTTTAATCAATAACTAGTTTCTTAATGATAGATTTCATAATTGCATAAATCTAAAAACATATTATTGAGGCACTGACCAAGAAATATAAAAACAAATTGGTAAGGCCTGAGCCAAAATCCAATCAGTTTTGACTCAAGAGTCTTATCAATGCATCAAGGGGATATATCCGGACTGACCTACAATTTACTAATTACAATGAATTCCTCACATGAATAATTAATATAACTAAATGAATATTCCTTAACAAAATCAATAATTATCTATATTAAAAGAATTATTCACACAGAATATCAATATATTACTATTCAAAATGATCCTAAATCAAACAAGATAATTTATTAATGGTATTATTAGTGTACATCCTCAAAATATTATTCAACTATATATGTTTATATGGATGAAAATACTCTAAAGATATTAATGAATTATTTCTTGAAGAAAATACAATTTTATACATGGAAAATATTTTTTGAATTCTAAAAAAATGTAGTAAAGAAATTAATTTATTTGAAAATATATTCGGTAACATATAATTTAATATTCATGAGAAAACATGATAGTTGGAAAATATATTCATGTCGTAGAAGTTCAAAAACATTCCTTCTGTATTTTTTTCGAAAAAGTATTATGGAACTTTTTATAGAAAAAGACAAAATATACCTTTTTAACTATTTTGAAAAATACTTTGAGTAATAAAAATGAAATTAATTAATCTTTGAAGCATAGTAAAAAATTTATGGAAATAATTTTAGAGGACATTTTAATAGAATAAAAATATAGTTTTAAGGAAAACTCTTAAAAGATGATTTTTTAAAAAGAAAGTCTGTTATAAATATCACATCATTGAGGTGAGAATTAATAAAATGAATACAATATGTGTACCGACTATAAATATATATAAAATAAGTTTAAAAAAAACATATTTTAATCAAAATTCATTTTAGTAAAAATATTACCATAAAAAATGATGGATTTTAACCCAATGAATGAAAATTGAGTTAATAATTCCTTTACCACATTGTTATTGGTCACGACGTATTCCCCATAAACGTAATAATTAAAGAATGAAAAATGTAGTACCATTAATATAATTATATTCATCATATTATATATCCAATTGAAATTTATATACACCACCCATAATAAATAAGTCATGAATGAGGCATATATCTCAAAGAAGTAAAAGTTAGATGAGAAAACCCTTAACGCATGCTTTCCTTTAGTGTATCAATCTTTAACCTCTAATATAATGGTTTAAATAATTTTATTAACTCATTAAATAAATATATTAATATTTATAAAACCTTATGTGGTGATTGATAATACCATTTGACCCATTCATTAATAATATGTCATTATTTTTATAGTTTCAAGTGCGTTTGTTTCTGGGTTTCATGATTGGGTCATATGTGTAAAATTATGACTGTTCTTGTAAAATGATATTAAAACATGAGAAGTGTAATAGAAAATTACTAATTAACTACAATAATTATTATTTTTTCCATAGATCATTTTTATTTCGTTCTTGAAGATGATTCATTAGATGAAACATTAATGATAAATGATTAGTTTATTTTAGCATTTTTTTCAAACATAACAAACTAGTTTGATTTTATTTAATATTATGAGTATATATTAGTTATAGAACAAGAAATATATTATAATATAACTATTTAAATCATATTTTACAAGAATTAAAATTTTTTGACCGTCTATGAAGGCAATAATGGAAAATGAAAAATCATTATTCATGGGGATATGAAACCGACATAATATGGATAGTAGTCTCATTTATTTGGATAAGAGAAGGTAATAAGAAGGGTTGGATATAAGATATTCCATTAAAAACATAATATTCTAGTTTTTACATGATTCTGTAATTATCATTCTATGATTTATGAAACATATGTGGAGAAAGTAGAAGAAGAAAAGAAATTAAGAGGGGGAATTTTAGAAAATTACCTCTTTAATATCTCCTGCAAGTAGGACCCGTTGAGCACCTTCGATTCATTCTAGCAGTGATATAATAATCACGTAGGCATTGGGGAATGATTATGAGATATTGTTTCAAGTATTTAAGTATCTTAATGGTGTGTGTGTCGAAGTGGGGTGCTGAGATGTGACATTTATACTTGATGAGAGGTGGGTTTAAGTGATTAAAATAATCATTATATTGTATTTAAAGACAACAACATTGAGGTGGAATTAATTACAAAGAATTATATTGATAATGAACAATTTTTAGGATTTCTAGGGTCTATAAATACCTCAAAAAACTATTTAATATAGTTATTTTTAGGTATGTAAATATTTTACCTTTTAACATTAACCCTTGTCACTATTTTACATACACTATCGTAAATAATTATTTTACCATGGTATATTTTTTATACATAAAAATTAAAATTTCCATTAAACCTTATTTTTACATTATAATATAAAATATAGAATCTATTTTAAAAAATTCAATTCATATAATTGGAAAAATATAATTCAAATTAATCATAAAGACACAATGAAAAACTGTGTTTTAAAGTGAAAAGTTCAAAAGATTGAAATGCTTTTAAATCCAATTTCCCTGTGAAATTGATTATAAAAACCAAAATTGGTTTTATTGATGTAAAATTTTACTAATTAAACATTAAAACCAATTTAAAATATAACTTAACTATATGAATAAGTAATCATTAATGTAGTTTTTTATTAAAATTCAATATTTTTCACTATTCAAAAAATGAATCTTATCTGAGAAATAATAATATTTGAGACTAAGATAAGTTTGATAATACTATTATAGTAATAAATTTTATATTTTAAAAATAAATTTTTAAAAGTTTCAATTTTTATATTTAAAATAGGTGTGCCATGAAAAGGTAGAAAATCATTTTTTAGAAAAATATAGCTTTTTATAATCAAAATTGAATTTATTCTTATGTTAAGACAATCAAACATATTGGATGAATTTAAAAACATTATTTTGAATATAAAACATATAAATTTCATTAATATATTTCGATAATATTTATTACTTTAATTCATAAAGATAAAATTCCATTATGGGCCTAAAAATATTTTTCTATAAAAAATATCTCTTTTATGATCAATTTGGACTCATTTTTATTTATAATTAATTTGTAACCAATGAATTAATTTTATAAAAAAATTTAAAATATATTTTCCTAATTTATTTATTCAAATTAATTCCCTCCATTCCAATGGTTAGGTAATAACTATCAAAATTAAATATTAATATTTAATCATTTGTTTAAGATCAGTGTTATGTATGTCATACGCTATCAACGAAATAGAATTTATTTATGAAGAGACATACCATAAAATATTGGGGTGTCACATTATGAATCTCACACATGTATATGGGTTTCATGAAAATCCTACATTTTATATACAATTTATAAACACAATCCCTCTTTCCACTTGGGCTAAGAGTAAAACTATAACCCATAAATCACAAACATATTCCATAAAAATCAAACAATCCTCATATTTGAAATGATTAGGATTCAATGAATGAGTTTGTTACATTATATTTTGGTGTTAGTCATCACACTAGTTAACTATTTATATCTAGGGAAATAGGTTTGGTTTATTCAAATCAATGAGCAGGATAAGGTAAGGGGATTAACTATCTCCTAACATACTTATCATAGAATAGGATGCTCACAGTAGATATATAAATGATGGGTTTACCAAGGGAGAGGTATCTATATACAAAGGTAAGAATACCTTTATTGTTTTGTCTCATATTTTTTCAATTATTAATTTATTTTCTTTATCAATGGAATGGAATTATCTATCCAAGTCAAAAAAAATATTAGGAATGGGTATAAAAAGTAGAGTTCGTAATGCATCAACTTCACCAAGAGTTACATTTACAAATCCAAATCTTCCATAAATGAATTATAAAAAATATATATTGAGTCTAAGTGTGGATAGAATTAATTTTTCTACATAATACTAGGGGAAACCATATCCTTGGTAAGATTTTTTATAAAGAATTTTCAGGGGTTGGAAAATATTACTTCCTGGGCTAATAATTGTAATAGCAGATTTATCTCTTTCATTAGTATGATGACACTAGTAAATAGTATTATATCCACAATACCAATGAATTTCCTTTTTTTGATTCATGATTCTAAGTCTATTCTCTATAATATTGAAGATATTATGAATTTTTTCATATGTAACTCGCACCATGAATTGAGGAATCACTGGGATGGTCTATTGCAATTATGAAAGGCCTTCTAGGAGTGTGGAATCAATTAGAGGGGTATGGAAGAGTACATGAACTTGATATTGGGGATACATTATTATGAATCATGGAAGGGATATGTCATGACCCGTCCTCGGGGCCCGTGCTGTGACTACCCCAAGCCCGCCTCCCATAGTCCAGGGGCTGGCGACTAGCACCAAAGGCGTAAATTCCAATAAAAGGGAAGGAATTGCCTTTATATAAGAAAACAAACACCATAGAGTACACAAGATGAAGTAAACACTAAGTAAACTGAGTACAAAAGTAAGTGATGGAAAGTAAATGGACCAAAATAGAAACCCAACTAAAAGTAAAGTACAACTAAAAACAAGGTACATCAGCAGAAAAGTAAAGCAGCAAAACCGAGTCATCCACTGGAATTCCCACCTAAAAGGTGGGTACAGATAGTCTCCTCAGCTCCTCGGGTCTGGTCGTCCGCTCCGTGTACGTCCCGTCCAGTGATCCTTCTCCAGGTACCGTCCAGCTCTACGAGTCTCCACCTCAATCAGCGCTGTCTTTCGTCTGTATCCAACAGAACATAGTGCGGGCATAGCCCATGCAGGGGTGAGTATACGATACTCACTAGGGACCCCGAGACCCCCGAAGGTCTCCCAAAATCTAAAAAGTATAAAACCAGAAAGTAAAGATACAATCACGAAGTATCAAAAAACTCTACTTAGGTATATGCCCATACATATTCCAAAGTCATAAATCCCAGTTCGGCTCCAAATCACGTGCCCATGTACAACCGAGTCCACATAGGAAAGCATAACGCAATCCACATAAGAAAACACAACTTAATCCACACAGGAAAGCACAACACAGTCTACACAGGAAAGCAAGTCAATCATATCGAAGATAATGATTGAAAATCAAGACTCATCTCACATAGGTATACTATTAACGAAGAGGGGTGGAGATGATTGATGTAGCCTCTAAATCATCTCCTCTATCGAACCCATGTAGGATCCCAGTACATATGTCGTCACTACCAAACCCATGTAGGATCCAAGTACAGTAACCATCACTGCCGAACCCACGTAGGATCCAAGTACAATCGTCATCATTGCCAAACCCACAGAGGATCCAAGTACAGTCTTCCTCGCGGCCGAACCAATGTAGGATCCATGTATAGTTGTCATCGCTGCCGAACCCACATAGGATCCAAGTACAGTCGTCGTCATCGTCGCAATCGCAGCAAGTTCTTGGGTTCCCGCACACAGCATGCTCGATTCCGGGAGGGTCCACTCCCCGAGCCAAGGGGTGTCGACACATCAACTAACACTAATTCTGGAATAGATTTATCCCAAAGTTCTGTCTCGTCAATAGGAACTCATCGCGACAGACAGCACGTCAATCGGACACCCGGTCTGAGAGTTATTGGTTTTTTCATCCCAGGGGCCTGGTTGGTTATTTGAGCTAAAACCAACCTGTTCGTACTCCATCTCTGTCCAAACATCAAGCGTAGTAAGCCAAAAGAACTGTCTTACAAATAGGAATCCATCAAAGTTGACGGTACATCAATCAGACGTCTGGTGCTCAAGTTATAAGCATTTCCGCTCTGGGGGCCCGGTTGGTTCCGTGTTCGAACCAACCCGGTTGAACCCAAATTTCTCCAAAACCTTGAGTGTAATATACTGAAACGACCGTCTCAATCCAAGGATTCCAAATCAACTAATGGTGCATTGATCGTAGGTCTGTAGCTCATGTTATGGGCGTTTGAACGGATCTGTCTGAAAACAGGGGGTTGGGGCCCGGTCCGACCCTGCCCAATACCCCCTAGGTCGGCCCGAACCAGGTCAACCCGACCTGGGTTCAAGTCCGACCCAGTTGGGCGCGTCCCATCCCAGCTAGTGCGGCCCAGCCCGGCGTGGCCCACCTGGCCCGCGTGGCTGGCGGCTCGGCTCTCGGCCGAGCAGGACATGAAGGGCGGGGAGGGCATTTCCCCCCTTGATTAAGGAAACGGTGGACCTATGGGGTCTTCCCTAGCTGAGCTGGCCAGAGTTTCTGAACCCCTGGACATCCTAGAAACGGCCGACCATAATGGTCGGCCGGTGTTGCTTCCGTGGGACCCGCCTTTCCCACCTCCTGGTGCACCGGTAGCCGGCCGAATCTGGCCGCCTCCTCTTCGACCACCACGGGCTTAGGACGTGGCCCCTGTCCAATTGGCATGGGGCGATGGCGCCACGCCCTTCTGCCACGGCCCCTTGATGCTCCGACGCGGCACGACAGTTCCACTCTCCTCTGTCGCGGCCCGCTCCTGGTCGCGGCCTCCTTTGGCCTCATCGGCGCGGCGCAACGGCGTCGCGCTCCTCCACCGTGGCCCACTCCAGCTGTAGTCCCCTTTATCCCCACGCGGTGCAATGGAATTGCGTCAACTCCGTTCCAAGCCACAAAGAATAATAACAACAAAAGGGGAGGAGGATCGGCCGTGTTTGTGCCATCTGTTCTCCTCCCGTGATATCGATAGGCAGTGGTGAATTAAATTAATGAAGAACGTTAAATAATACATGAACGATGAAACAACCCCTACATCAAATGAATTTCATGGAAGCTAGCGTCGCGGGGGGTGATTTCAACGACGTTGTTGGCGTACGTCCAAGAAGGGAATGGCGTCACACATCGGCTGCGGAGAGGTGGGACCGGCAGGTCCTGCGGCAGCCACGCTGGTCGGCCATTATGGCTGGCCATTTCCAGGAAGTCTTGGGGTTCAAAACCCCTAGCCAGCTCAGCTAGGGTGGACCCCACGGGTCTTCCGTTTCCTCAATCAAGGAGGGCAGACCCCCCCCCCTTCGTGTAACGCTCGGCCGAGAGTCGAGCCACCAGCCACGCGGGCCGGGCCGCCCACGCCGGGTCGGGCCAGCCAGGCCAGGCCACGCAAGCTGGGCCGGACCCGGAATCAGGTCAGGTAGACCCGGTTTGGACCGACCCAAGGGGTATTGGGCCGGGTCGGACCAGCCCCAAACCCCCTGTTTTCGGACAGATCCATTCAAACGCCAATAACATGGGCTACGGACCTCCGATTGATGCACCGTCAGTTGCGTTGGGATCCTTAGATCGAGATGGTAATTTAGGTATATTACACTCAAGGTTTCAAAGAACTTTGTGTATGGCCATTTTGGTTTGAACATGGAACCAATCGGGCCCTTGGAGCGGAAACGCTTGTAACTTGAGCATCAGACGTCCGATATACGTACCATGGACTATGTTGGATTCCTCTTAGTGAGACGGTTCTTTTAGATTACTCCACTAGAGGTTTAGACACAGGTGGAGTACAGTTAGGTTGGGTTTAGCTTAAAAAAACAACCGGGCCCCTAGGACGAAAAGGCCAATAACTCTCAGACCGGGTGTCCGATTGACGCGCCATCTGTCAAGATGAGTTCTTATTGACGAGACAGAACTTTGGGATACATAAACTCTGGACTTCGTGTCAGTTGATGTATTGACCCCCTTGGCTCGTGGAGCGGACCCTCCCAGAATTGAGAATGTTGTGTGCGGGAACCCTAGAGCTGGATGCGACTGCGGCGACGATGACGATTATACGTGGATCCTACATGGGTTCGGCAGCGATGACAACTATACTTGGATCCTATGTGGGTTCGGCATCGAGGACGACTGTACTTGGATCCTCCATGGGTTCGGTAGCGATGACGACTATACTTGGATCCTACGTGGGTTCGGCAGTGACGGTTACTGTACTTGGATCCTACGTGGGTTTGGCAGCGACGACATCTGTACTTGGATCCTACGTGGGATCGGAAGATGAGATGATTCAGAGGCAACATCAATCATCTCCACCCCTCTTCGTGAATAGTATACCTTTGTGAGATGAGTCTTGATTTTCAATCATTATCCTCAATATGATTGACTTGCTTTCCTGTGTAGACTGGGTTGTGCTTTCCTGTGCAGATTTGGTTGTGCTTTCCCGTGTGGATTGGGTTGTGCTTTTTTGTGTGGACTGGGTTGTACTTGGGCTCATGAGTTGGTGTCGAACTTGGATTGATGACTTAGGTATATGTATGGGCATATACCTATGTAGAGTTGGCTGATACTTCGTGAATTTATCTATCTTTTTTGTTTATCCTTTTTGAATTCTGGGAGACCTTCAGGGGTCTTGAAGTCCCTACTGATTATCGTATACTCACCCCTGCACGGGCTATGCCCGCACTAGGTTGTGTTGGATGCAGATGACGGAAAGCGCTGATCGAGGTGGAGACTTGTAGTGCTGGACATTACCTAGAGAAGGTTCACTGGACGGGACGTACACGGAGTGGACGGCTGGACCCGAGGAGCTAAGGAGACAATCTGTACCCACCCTTCAGTTGGTAATTCCAGTGGACTGCTTGGTGATGTTGCTATACATTTCTGTTGTTGTAACTTTTTTTCAGTTGTACTTTACTTTCATTTGGTTTTGTATTCTGGCACATTTACATTCCAACACATACTTTTGTACTCAGTTTACTTAGTGTTTACTTCCGCTTGTGTACTTTGTGGTGTTTGTTTTCTTATATAAATGCAATGCCTTCCCTTTTATCAGGATTTACGCCTTTGGTTCTAGTCGCCAGCTCCTAGCATATGGGAGGCGGGCTTGGGGTAGTCACGGCACGGTCCCCAAGGACGGGTCGTGACAAATTTGTATCAGAGGAGTTAGGGAATTTTAAGGGGTGGTTCTTGTGTGGGACCCACCTCACAAATAAAATAACAAGAGGAGTTTGGATCAAGTGGGTCCCACCCTAACTCCCACACATAGGATTAAACCACTTAGAAGAGAAATAAATTTTTAAAACATATTTTATTTCACTCTTCAGTTAAACCACCTTTTTTTAACAACTCCTCCCAAGAAAATGCAACTCCAGGAAAGGTCTTATTACGTGATTATCGGCGATGCGGTTCCATCGGTGCCCTCATATTTCGATTCCAAGAACCGGTTCAAATATAAGAAAAACATGCTCATTTTTTCACTAAACGTACCTGATCTAAACTTCGGAAACAGTTTCCGGGTACACCGGGCCTCGGAATCGGTTTCCGTCAGAAACTCCGTACTCGTAAAATCCCAAAGAAATTATGAAAGAAATTTCCTTTAAATTTATGGGTCTTTACATTACTCCCACATCAGGTATTTATGTACCCGTAAAGATACATCACAAACTAGGGGAACAAATGAGGGTACTATGCACGCATCTGAGCCTCCCGCTCCTAAGTACTCTCGTGGAGGTTCCCATGCTACCACCTGATGTGCACTAGAGGAATCGACCGCCCACATAGGACCTGCTCCTATCGATCCTCGATCTCCACCGGGAACTCCTCAAAAGTCTCCCCGTCATCGATGTCCAGCTTCCCCTGGTCGATGATATGCGTCGGGTCGTGCACCTATCTCCTCAGCTGAGATTCGTGGAAGACGTCGTGCACCCGGTGCAATTGAGGTGGAATAGCCAGGCGATAAGCCACCTCGCCTATCCTGCTGAGAACCTGAAATGGTCTGATGAAGCGCCGAGATAACTTGCCACCCCAGCCAAATCTATGTAATCCATGTCGAGGTGAGACCCGTAAGAAAACATGGCCACCATCCTCAAACTCTAGTGCTCCCCACCTCCTATCATCATAAGACTTCTGTCAGCTCTGAGCTATCCTCGTCCACTCCTGGATGACCTGGACCTTCTCTATCATGGCCTGGACCATCTCTGGTCCCACAAGTGCTGACTCCCCAGGGTCTGTGCAGTATACAATTCTATCTCTCTCTTATTAATTATCATTCATGCTATATGGTTTATCACAGTATGATAATTTTTTAGAGTGTTAACTGTTCTATAAATTCTATATATATCTCCAGCTAACCATTTCCATAAATCAATATTTATAAATATATTACCCACTTGATATTTTCTTACTCATTTCTCAATAGTGATCAAAAGAATACCATTGAAGAATTTAAATTTCAATTATGGAGGAATGATGTCTCTATAATAATTTTATCATATCATTCTTTATAGTGACTATATTTTTGAAATATTTTTCAAACACAAAATGTTTTTGATTAATGGGTGGGATGGATTTGGTGTAAGGAAATCTGAGTGAAATTTGATTTTTTGTATCGTATAGTAACAATTAAATTCCAATTTATATATATGTAAAAAGGAAAGGGATTAATCTAGAATCAAGATAATAATTATATGATGCATAAAAACAGTAAATCATTGAACACTTATTCCTTGATGGGGATGGGTGGGGAAAATTTGGAATAAACTCGAGTAGTGTATGAGTATGGAGGCCCAAGATAACATCATATAAACACATATCAACAACTGATTTCGTGGGAATTCTCTCTAAAATGTGGAGATAAAATTCTGTATCATGGTAATGGACGTTGAATGTTGTTATCGATTTAAACCAAAAAAATGAGTCTAGAATCAACAGTTGACATTTCTATCTACTTTATTTATAGTTAATTGTATGGCCCATCATTGTGAATCTTATTAATGAAAACAAATAGAGTGTCATTTCACCCTCACTATAACTTTTCACCCCCAATTTATCTTTTAGTGTGAAAGGTATTAATATTTATAGAGACAAACACTATGTTAGATGATGATCTCCATATAATATCATGAAACACAACAACAATGGTTTGTGTGAGAATAGAGTCCTGAGAAGAGGAATCATTCAGGATGGGTGGGGTTCAGGGTTCTTGAACATAATTACATTCTATGAACATTATAATTCATTGATAGGTTAAATGAAGGCTATATTTAGTGGCTTATCCTTATAAAAAATCTTTAACAAAAATCTTTTTGATATGAAAATGGAATTTTTCATCATGTGTAGATTTCTCTTTGAATATTTGACACCACACATGAGAATTTCTTATCATATGATCGCTTACAAGTCTTCTCTTTATAAATTGGTGGAGATCTTTCACACATGGTGAGATGGGAACAATGATGTAAATAGTATTTATATAAAGGATAGTAGAGGACATTGTTTTAATTTACTCTTGTACATGATCATTACACCATAATTTTCCAATTTTTTTAAGAGAGGATTCCCTCAAAATTAGTCATATCATACATCAATAAGGTGTGGATTATAAGGTTATCACCATTATAAATTATAAATTTTTAGTGATTGAAAACTAAGAATAACAACTAAATAGTAGGTAACTTGGGCTTCCCTATATAGGTATTATTTAGGCACAAAAACAAGGTCCATTCCAAGATTCAATCAATTTTAGTCTCCAACTACCATATCCATAATAGAAAAATCAAACAAAATGAGACTCTAATGCTACTTTGTAGCATATCATAATTCTTATTTCTATACAATGTTGAGTAGAGGGTGTGATATGATCGCAATCACTCCTCCCAGATGGTGAAATTTTACTAACTATCATTGAGGATCATTTATTAATATTATAACATATTAATTTAAACATTACATAGATAAACCATCCCTAAAAATTTCATATTCTTTTAAATAATATAGTCCAGTTTCAATGGAATTAAAAGAATACAAATTGTGTAAGATCACCTGATTGGACAATCATATACAAAACATCATCTAAAATATATAAAATAATGAATATTGATAGTAAATATATTTTTTAGAATCCTTATAGTCCCATATTCCTTCCATTATTCCTCCTAACATATTCATCCATCATAGAAGTTTTTTCTTTTAACTACATGTTAGACAATGAAGTCTACATTCCCACAAAAAGGGAATATAATGTATTGAAAACAATACTCAGTATGTTACCATTGATGGTATCCTTACATCACTACAAAAGTATTTCTATTCATACATAATATTATTTGATATCAAAAAATAATAAACATTACACTCTTTATATCATGGAATTCTTAGTATTTATTTCAATTAACAACTGTACCTTTTTGACCAATACTATAATGGGTAAGGTACTCCCATGGTCTAATCAAAACAAGGGGATGAATGGCTTAACACCAACAATAATAATGAATTGGGTGAATGGAGTATAAATATAATAAATTACAATGGCTGAATTTTTCATCACCACTAAAACACAATAGTAAGTGAATGGGTCGTTACTATAATCATTATAACAACAAATAACGGGATATCATTGTAATAAAAAAAAGTAAATATGTAATTTGTATCACTAAAATCATAAAAAATAATGGTGAAAAAGTCATCACTACTCATAACACCCTAACAAGTTAGTAAGTTATAAAAAAACTAATAATAATATAAATGTGACATAACCATAATAAATAAAAAACAGAATGGGTCTTCCACATAACATATATCATAAAGTTGATTGGGTTATCGCCACTAATCAAATGAGTACAGGTGAATGGGTCTTAATCCCTCACAAACCATGAAAGGATAATAAAATATCACCAATATAAAAAATGTGTGGAATAAGTCATCAATATAATCATGAAAAATAAATGTGAATTGTTCATCACTATAATCATAAAAATAAAAGTGATATATTTTTCACTATAATAATAATAATAAAGGTGAATGATCACCACCATAATCATTGAAATAATGGTGAAAATTTTATTACTGATAAAAGAATAATTATAGGTAAATGGGATATCCCCACACTAATAATAACCATGACTGGATGAGTTATCACTATAAGGATAAACATAATTTAACAGTGTATCACCAAATGCGTAAGCATTGATATAGGTGAACGAGTTATCACAAAAAACCAAAACATAATCAAGGGTGAATGGAAAATAATCATGAAATAAATATAATAAAGGTTGAATAGATAATCACCATAACATAATAATCAAAATATGTGAGTGTTTAATAATTATAAGCCTAAAATAAAAAATGTTTAACAGATAGTCATTAATAAGAATAAACATAATCATGTGTGAGATGATAATCAACTATAATCATAAAAATAATAATAACTATCGTAAAATATTCATAACCATGATGAAAAGGTTATATTTATTGTTATTGGTTATATAAATTGAAATTAATCCCTAGTCCACCCATTCACATGATATTCTTTTCCTAGTATACATGTGTTAATCCCAATTTATTCTTGGTAAGGAATATAATCCAAAAAAACACCGATATCACAGGGGTATCAATTTATTTGAAACTGACCATACCAATGTATCTAAATAAGTCTTATTAACCCCTAACCTAACAAATAAAAAAAATTATCACCATCTAGGAATTATCAAGGACTCCTTACAATGTTCGATAATAAATTCATTGAGAAACACACCCCCCATGGGTTCTATTATCTATATATCTAATCACCCCCATACATTAAAAGAATTTATATCAATGATTATAGATATAATGTAAATATATTTTGTTGTATATCACATTTTAGATCCCCCATATTCATGTCTAAAGATGTATGAAAACCATATTTAGTTAGGTTTGGGGTCGTTCATAGACACATATCTACCCCACATATCATATAGTAAATGATTCTAAAATAAAAACATAGAAGATATTGGGGACCTCATACATCAATGTAGTGGATTTCCATCATTGAATATTCTCAATTGATTTTACCCCAAATGAATAAAATCTCAAATATATATATACCCTCAATTTTGGGGTTTTTTGTGATAAAAGACAAAGAAATGAGTAAAAATTAAAATAATTGGAAGAATATAATTAAATATGCCTCTAGTGATCCACTAGGATATAATAATTTTGAATCAAAGCACAGAAAATTTAAATATACAACCTAGAATGAGAATAAATGAGTTAAATGCGTGATTAGATTGAGAATATGGAAAAGATAAAGGAAAATGTGTTTCCAATTTCAATTAATTTAATTGAATTAAAATATTTAGTATAATTGTCATCCACTGAGTACAAAATAATTCTTCATCAAGTACATGATACCCTATAGAGTAACTTCTAAAGTAATATCACCCTACTAGTGGCCCAGATAGACCAAACACCTTTCTATTTTATCCAATAATTACATGGTACCAGTCCATTAGGTACACAATGATATATATGAGTTTTTAATAGATTAACCATTGTGTTTAATTCTGTAAATATCAACCCACAACCTCCACCAATCACACAAAAATTATATCCCAATAAAATAAATTTCTTTTAATAAAATTCATTTTGAATATATACATTACTAAATGGGGGTCATCATTAAAAAATTTCTCATTTCATGCAGTTTCACACAAAAATAGCATAATATAATTTATATTAGATTTAGATAAGTTCAAAATTAGAGATAGACTATGTCTTCCCTTCAACACATTTGGATCTTATTAGTACATCTCGTCATGTTTTACATTCCCACCCTTCTTGGAAAATGCATTGGATAGTAATGAAAATTTTGAAAAACCTATATAAAATTCATAAATTATTCAGTATTTACCAGAAATATCAGAATATCAAATACATTATTGGGTCACTCACAATACAACCCCATTTTAATTTTATCAAGACCAACTAAAATCTTTTATAAGTGAATATATGATGGAAAAATATATTTTATTGAAACCAATATTAAAATTTAAAAAACTTTACGTATAACCAATTATACCATAATATCTCAATGAAAATACCCAAATTCCAATTCTAATAATATTTTGAACCGGAACAAGCTATATTGATATCAAAAAACAAAAAATAATTATTCAATTTATTTTAATAAGGTATTATTTATTACATTGAAGAGAACTATAAGAGTATTGGTATCCCCATATGAAATTGTAATGAATGCTAAATTCTTGTACCTACTCTTAAAGACCGTCTTCAATATATATTCATTTTTTACACTCAATTAGTTATTTCTAAATAACATATAAATATTTTAATTCAATTTGTATTCATTTAATTGATTAAATATTTCATCGATATGAAGTAGGGGATATTTTTTATTTTATTGTTACCTAAGTACCAGGTTATAGAAAGGAAAATATATCAATATTTTTGGAGTAAATAAACTAATATAGAACCCAATTTGTTTCTCATATAAAATCCCACACAATTATTTAGGAAGGTAATCAATGTACCAATACCCAGTTATTTTAAATTAGAGATTATATTTTGAATATATAATCCCAGAACGAACCCTTCTAGATAATTTTTTTAAATCTCTATGGTCTTGAGAAAAATTTTATCTCTAAATTCCTAAGTGTACCACTCTATCTAGAAATTTTGAAAACCCCTATATTTTTTTTAAATAAAATCTATAACCATATCAATAAATATGAGCATTAAATATCAGCAACAAACCAATTATATTTATGATGTCATATTGATTCTTCTCCATAGCACTAATGTTCCATGATATTTTCACATTCCATTCATAATGAGAAACTATGGTCACTTGAACGATTTATAAATGTTTTTTCTACGAGTTGTCTCAATATTCAAAGATAATTACATTAAATATAAAAAAAATAAATTAAACTATTCTATTTCCCATAAAGGTAAAAATGAATGAGATGTGTTGACTTCAAAAAAATCATGGTTAAAGAAATAATATACTAACCTAACCCTATTATAGGTTTTTCTTCATATTATTTTGATGGATACTCCATAGAAAAAATCTTTCTACATATCTTCTTGGTCTATCCCTATTAAGGGTTTCTTTCCCTCCAAACTATGATTCAGATCTACATTTATTAGATTTCATAGGAAGAATTTTTTATCATTGGAATAGTTAAAATATAAAACACCATACTCTTATGATAATTAGGTGAAAACCACTTCATGTATCCAATGTTTTGTCATATCAAAAATTATACATCGTTAAATTTTTTAAGCTAGCATAATAGTAACACCAAAATTTCCTACCATCCTAGGATAAATTTTTCTCCATCAGTATCTTTTTCATACCCCAATATTGAATATAAATAATATTCCATCTATTTCTCCTTAGAAAAATTCCATCCTCTATCCGTTCAAGGTATGAATGTACATAATTTATGGGCGTCCATCATCTATAATTCTATAACATAAACTTTATTAACCCCATAATCATAGGGATATATCAAATGAAATAACATTAAATAAAATCCTATATTAAATATTTTTCTTGAATATTTTTCTCTTAAAATTATCTCTAGTTGTTGGCTCTTATAAAACCAATCTAGATTCATAAAAGAAGATACATACTTCAGAACCATCATGATATATTTACCCAGGTCTAAAAATATTGAGCCTTCATAAACATTCATGTTTCATAGTATAATTAATAACTAACAAATTATCAAATATAACCTATGTCAAGTCATCATGAAATTTAATTTCCAAATTTATTTTCCACCACAAAATAATTTCATCCGAAACATGTATGTAAGGAATTTAAACTTTGATATCATATTAATATAAAGGAACAATATTATTGTTTCATACTATATATATAATATTTATCATTATACACACCGTTGCACCTTGAAATATAACATAAATTAACATTTGGGACCTAATAGATCAATCCAACACTTACAGTCAGTCTTTATTTTTACTTCCCACTTGAAAATTAATTGATTAGACCAAGAAAATCAATAATTAAATAACACATTTCTCTTTCAAAACCACTTAATTATGAATAGACTCATTTCAATGATGAATATATAAAATTCAACAGATTTTAAAATTAAAGAATGATGCTATATATAAATCCCATATGCACAAATCATAATTGATTTGAAAGTCAACAACATGTAATTGTAATATAGGTCTAAGTGTTACTATTCACCATTAAAATATTATTTCCTTCCAAAATTTAGTTATACAAAACATAATTAAATAATTTTAATGGAATTCTTTAAAAAAACATATTACTACCTGAAATAATTTTCAAATCCAATTTCCATCTCAACCCATCCTGACTATATATACATATATAGAATAATAAACTAATAATTTATAAGAGGTCCTATGATCCAGCTTCATATCTAAAATGCCTCGTAACTCATGTTTTAATATAATGAGGTTAACTGTTTCATTTTATAGGTTGTTTTTTAGTCTTATACATTCTAAAATCCATGCCTATATGACTTCCCATGTCTAAACATTGATAACTATGTTATGATATCAAAGCTACATACCCATATTAGCAAATGAATATAATTTCCTCACTAGAATCTATATTTGAATGATTTCATCATTAAAATGGTCTTGGGTCCCATGATTCCAAAATTATAAGATTTGTTGACATAATATTTTTCATGACCTAACCTATAGTGGCCCGAGCCTCGACTACCACAAGCATGTCTCCAATAGGATAGGGGTTGGTGACCAGTGCCAAGTCAGCATATACAACACATGGGAGGCATTATCCTAATGTACATATACACACCCACACATCTCCATGCCCATAAAATAATGAAGTGTAAAACAAATGAAACCAATGTATCCATACATCTATAATCTAAAAATCAGAGTATGACAACAAGGTATTAAAATTGATAAAGGTAACAAATATAAGACCAACCAAAATAGTAGAGATTCGAAATTTATTAGAAGGAAGGGACTTCTATGAAATTAAACCACCTGAAATAACACCTTATTCTATCTATATCAACATTTACTCCAATAGCTCCATGTCCTCTTATGACACTATCAAATGGTTCATCTTCTACATAATGAAATACATGTGCAGGAAGATCCCATGAAGAGGTGAGTATAAAAATACCTTGTATGACACCCTAATAACAGAAAAAAATCACCAAGAATATTCACCTCATGTCATAGATATTGAAATCAAAGAAAATCTCAGATATACTCAGGATCGAAATTGAAACTCCATGAGGTCACAACTGAACTGATGACCACATGATTCTATTTAAAGGCTCTAAGAAATGTTCATTTATGGAGAACCCACTCCACAAGCAATGATATCACCAGAGACACTCATGAAATATGTCATGATCAATGGTTCCTCCCCAATAAAACTCATGGGTCTCTGAATACCTTAATATTCAAATTGTGTGTTATACCTTTGATCACTGAGGTACACCAGAAACCCATTATGGATCAAACTACTTTGTATGTGATATTATTCTAATGATACCACAAACCTTACTAAAAATGTCTGCTTCTTTGAGTGTCAATAACCCACACATGGATATCACATTAATTCCATGAATCTCACCTTTTGTATAAGGATGAATTGTAGAGGACCACACTCTGATCTCATGGAGGGACACACCAAAAACTATCTGAGACTCATCCTACCCTTGGGATGACAATCTTGAGATGTGGGCACAAAGTCACATGGTAACCTTAAAGGGATGGACCAAGAAAACACACTCAACTGCAACAATTCCAATACCAAAGAAACAAAGGTCTCCAAACACCCTCAAAGGGGGTACACGACATGACTAAGTAGTACACAGTTTGTCTTGAAAACCCCTTGTCTATTTGTGTGGACCTTCCTCAAATAGAATTTAAATCTCCATATACATGTTTCATATGTAATTATACATGGTGTATATAGATCTTAAAGAACACTACATGTGTTTTCTTTTAGTTCTGATGACCACTGGTCATGCTTGTGTATCAACTTGTGCACACCTTGTCATTCTTGTATACACCAGGTCATTACCATGTACCAAACCATGTACACTTATCTATGCCTATGTACTCCTAACCATGTCTGTTTACCCCAACAATGACATTCCCAAGTAACCTCTATGGTATATTTAGTGATGCTAACATGGTTAATTGACGTTTGACAACTTTCACACAGTGTGTGATATTTCTACCTCTTGGGAAACCCAAGGACTTTATAGAGGGTCCCACATGGTGTGTGATATTGGATTATATGTCATGTAATGTGGGATTTTGAAAATACTTTTTTTCATCTTCACAGCAATATTTGTGCCACTACCTTGGGAAAAACATTCTAAAAATAATGATTCAGGGTCAGTCGACCAATTTTTTCACTGCTCGTTGGGATCTGAGCTCATATCTACTCATAAAACAACACTACTAAGCCATTTTTCACTTCCTCCTATAAAACTTTGGAAGAATATGAAACATATGGCTGATTTGATCCACTTATGATCATCCTCCATCACTGTACCTTGATCTCACCTTCTATCCTGAACCACACCCACAGTGTTGATCTGTTTTACCGAAGAATGGTCACACAACAATCGAATAAAAATAATTTAATAGAATAATGTGGAAAATGTATTTCAAGTGTTGAATATGTGATTAAACGAGGGATAAATCGATAAAATTTAAAATTTTGAGGAATTACTCTCGACCTTTGTATATTTTCGGCCTCAATCTATTGATGATAAAATTAGTGAATAAAGCGTAAAATGATAAAAGAATAGTAAATAAATCATATAACTAATCAAATGTCATTTCACGAATAAATTATTTTTCATTTAATTGATTCATATTCAACCTAGATATTGAATTGGATGAAAATTTCACAAATTATATGTCCTACCTAGATATGGGATTGATCACTGAAAAATAATGGGCGTGTGTTACATTAATTGGCAACATCTATGAACTCTATTAGCTATCGATATTCGATTTGATCTCGATCAGATGTCCTCCTCCAATATCTCCTCAAATTATCCCCTCCAATGCCTCCTCAAAATTTTCAGGTTTATGTGGATAACCATGAAATTTTTCCATATATGAAAATTTATAATGAATCATTAGGCATTGTCTTTTATTTAAATAATAAACTAAATTTAACTAAATTTATTTATCCATTCACCCATTAAGTTTTTCAATCCCAACACATGTCTCTGACATTGATTATATCATTCCTAGGGTAAAAAAGATGCTCTAAACTCAATAGAGGCCTCACCTTTTTTATCTAGGCCCAAAATAAAGAGTTATTCAACTTTTTTAGGAAACACATTTTCACATGATATTAACGTTTTTTATAATTTTAGAATATTAATTCTGAGATCATTGGGCCTTGTAATATCAAACCGTCTTAGTGTATGGATCTGAAAATAATACATATAGTATTACAAATTAATACATGAAAATATCAGAGTCATTAAATTTTACCCACCTTATAGATTTTCATCCTGAAAAGTTAAAAACCAACTCAAAATATGAGGGTACTGAGCTCACATTTGGGTCTATTTCTTATAGGTTCTCTCTTTATGACTCTCATACTACCACTGGATATTCAATGTGGGAATTAATGCCTATGACGGATCCTCTCCAATGGATCATTTATCTTTACAAGGTACTCAGCAATGGTTTCCCCATCCTCGATGTCAATGCATCCCCAGTTAATAACATGTGATGGGACATACACATACCTTCTTAGTTGCAACACATAGAAGACTTAATGTACCCAGTCTAATTACAATTTTACTTCTAAGAGTTATTCCACCTGGAAAAATCTACGTAGTATCTAGAAGGATCCAATCAATCTCATAGAAAACTATTTATCCCAACCAAATGTCTATAATCCACATCAATTTTAGACCATCAAGAACACATGTTACCCCTCCTTGAATAATAGAGGACTCAACTATTAGAAAACATAGTACTTCTGGAGACATCGTTTAGTCTTTATCCTCTCCTAGTTTTTCTAAATCTTCTTTATCACAGTTTGCACCAACTCTGGCCCCATAGTTAATGACTCACATAAATAATTCCAATGAAGAGGTGACCTATAGGGTCACCCATAAAAGGCATCTAATATTGCCATACTAGTGGTGTAATGGAATTTTTTGTTTTATAGAAACTCCCCCAAGGGTATATGTTCCCCACAACTATGGCCAAAATCTAACATGAAAGCCTATAAAATGTCCTTGAAGACATGATTTGTCTACTCATTTTGGTTGTTAGTTAGGGTTGAATGTCTTGATGAAATGCAAATGAGTCCCAAAGGACCCCAATAATCTTCTCCATAATCCCAACGTGAAGTTAACATCATGTTCTAAAATTATCTTTGATGTAACTCCATGGATTTTTAATATATTCTACATGTACAAGCATCCTTTTCTCTCTATAAAACTCAAATCTTGAATATCTAGGATGTGGGAGAATTTGGTGAGTCAGAATAGGATATCCAAAATGGATTCATATCCTCTGGATTTATGTAGTAACCCCTCTAGGAAGTACATGTTAATATCATCTCAATCCCACTATGGTAACTCAAGTGGTTGATCTAAACCTACTAAAACCTCGTAATAATCCTTCAATTGCTGATAAGTGAGGCATCGAGAGAAAAACTATGTAATACATATCTTCATGAATGGCCAAAACAAATGATGTTGGAGGTCCTATTACATTTGTAACCAACTTCTATGTATCACTAAAGGGGATTTATGAATCTCCTTAATCACCACCTCCCACAACATCATTGGTACCATTGTTCATCCTCTAAAATGAAAAACATACACCCCCACCTTCATAGAATTCATCTTCCAAACATCCAGTGGATATTTTAGTATTTAATGTATAATAGAAAATATATCCATGATTAGCATACATTAATTTATTTAAAAGTTGTGGGGTAACAAAAATAAACTGAATATATAAAAAACCATACTTTTCTAATTATGAAAATTGTGACAAGGCTAACTGTTCTGACCCTTGGACAAAAAGTGAGAAGAAGATCTCCAACTAAGATAATATGAAATGATATTCCCATTCCCAAGATTATATAAAATATTGATGTCATTTTTTTGTAGGAACTCTCTCCATCACCAAAATCCCAATTTAAGATCTTTATGATAGAATATATACTTGAGACTCTTATGGTCAGAGTATATGATAATCCACTTGACCATCATGTTGTGACTCCACATCTTTAAGATGAAGCCTCTGATAGCTCAATATCATGGGTTTGATAGTTCTTCTTAGGTAGACTCAATAACCTAGATCAATCTAAATCACTACCTTCCTCTACATCTGGATGCAATGACATTTTGTCCTTGTGGATTCACATAACACTAAGTACTCAACATCTTCCTCTCATAGTCTCAATATAGTGGTCCCTCATCAACCTCTTCCTCAACTCTTGAAAACACTGCTGGACCCTTTTATTTCACATGAAACGTTTCCCATTTCTATTCAACATTGTCAAGGGTGATGAAACTCTATAAAAACTGGTTAAAATATATAATAGTACCCTACTAACCAAAGGAAACTCTGCACTTTGGTAACAGCCTTGGTTGACTCACAATCTAGAACTACCTTAACTTCATCAGGTCTACTGCCACTCCAACCACTAAGATGATGTGTCCTAATAATTGGACTTATTAGTGAAAAAACTAACACTATAAGTGCTTCAAAAAAATCTTGTTCTCTCAGAGTGTCTCTAGGACCATCCCCAAAAATCTCACAAGTTCTGCATTAGATTCTGAGTATACTAAGACATCATTGATGAAGACCACAATATAACTGTATAAGAATGTCTGAAATATTTGGTTTATGAGTCCCATGAACACTTCTCTTTTGTTCTTCATGTTGAAATGTGTCACCAAGTACTCATAGTGACCATAAACAAATATGAATTCCATCTTCATCATATCATGTTCTTATTCTCCTAGTTGGTGATAGACTGATCTGAGTTCAATATTTGGTACTATTACACAAAAATCAAATAATCTAAGTGGTATTCAATCCTTGAAATTGGATAATAATACTTCATGGGAACCTAGTTCAAGCACTGATAATCCACAGATAACCTCAAACACTCATTCACCTTATATGAAAAGAACATTGAGGCTACCCAGGTGAAAACACTAGGTCTCTCAAAACCATTCTACTGCAGATCCACTAATTAAAACCTCATATAACAATGATCTATGAGATTCATCCAATATACTAGTGAAAATATAGAGGTTTTCCTATAGTGTAAGTCGAAGCATAAGTCTAGCACTAGGCTAAGAGGTATGTTTGGTCTGTCCTCCAGAAAGACATCCTCATTCCCTACCAGCACTGGGTGGAACTAGTAACCCATAGAATCAACTCCTCCAAGAGTTATGGTAGCTAACTAATGAGTAATTAGACACACTATCTTTTTCCTAAACTCAACCTGCTCTTCTAGGGTTTCATTTTTACCCACAAAGGAAACACATATCCCATCACTACAGACACACCGCATCTTCCACCTAAAATAATCTATCTATGCATGTACTATGCATATCCAATACCTAAATAAGACAACATCATAAGTCTTTATCAATACCGCAAAGATATCCAATACGAATCTATCACCTCTAATAATTAGATCACACTATTAGCAAAAGTTTTCAATCATTATGTCACCTCATATGGGTGTCCCCAAGATCAAGGTTCGAGCCAAAGGCTCAACCATAATATCTATGTATCAAATTAGAGAAGTGAAAATAAATGAATGGATCACACCTATTTCTTTTAGTACTGCAACTAATGAAGAAAATAAATATTTAGTACCTCGTACATCATTAGAGCCTCAGGGTTATATGACTCTATATCATACAACATGCCTCATCCGTGAACATCTTCTCCATATGCTTAGTGTGGACATCCTGGGTGATGGTGGAAATTGGTAAAACCTACAACCACCACACACTATTAACTTGACACTATTTAATTTATTCCATCTTATGGACCTCCATGATCATGCCTATGTCTCTATTTGGGTGACCCCTCAACTATCCCCCTAAAATTTGTATGACGGTTTGGACAATGGCATGCAATATGTACCAAAATTTCACTAAAGAAACACTACTTATCCCTAGGATAAATTGATCCATCCTAAGAGACATGTGTCACTAATAATCTAACAGAGGATCATCTCTCAATGTGTATGATGTGTCTAAACCCATGTGACTACCATTGGATATAATTTATTGAGGTATCAGCTCTTGGGTTCCCACTACAAGCACTCACCTTCGAGCCCTACTCAACTAGGAATCTCTCAATCACAAAGCCCTACTCCAACACTATGTTATAAGTGGGAATGTAAAAGGTATCACTAATTCCCTGATATCTCTACATAAGCCCTTCCTAATAGACTGTGGTCTGATTAAAATATCCCACACTAAATATTTGAAGTACCATAAGGCATCAGTAAACCTTTGGGAATACATTGTTATGGTCATACTTTCATTTTGTATGTGTAGATGCTCCTCGATGTGAAGTGGTCGCAAAATTTCCTCATAAAACTCTTTTTTAAAGAGAGGATTGATGTCTGACCATGATAGAGTTTTTGTGTTGTGTGACTGAGTCACTAAACTCCACCTTTTCCCAATGGATCCCTAAAGAAGACTCTATGTGAGGAAATACAAATGATCTATGGGTTTCCTCACATCCAGGAAAGACAGAGTGACTAACTCCATCTAGTACATAGATACTGGGGGTCGGGATCACCCCAAGACCTTGGAGTTTAATACCTCTAGAACTCTTGCAGTGCACTCTACCTACGTGCATCTTCCTTGGGAACTTCCAACATTAAGATTTTATCTACGGGTGGTGGTATATCTGGTAAACTGCCTGGTGGTAATATCTCTCATACAATCCCATGTACTGAAACCTAATTATACATAGGATCAACCTTGTGATCATGTATTGGAGTCCTGGATGGTTGTCTTCATGAAGGTATCCCTAAATTAAAATGATGTTCAATGATCAATGTGTATTTATGGGGAGAAAACATATAAAGGAAATGAAAAACACCACCCATTCCAATATGATGAATGTTCTAATTATTTCAGTACAACCAATTTCTACATGAACCGAGTTTAAAGGTAGGTGAGATAAGTTCTTATGTACAAATATGTTGGTTGTTAAACCATCACATTAGTCCCTAGACTGAAATCCAAACACGAAACACTTAACATTGTTTCTAAAATAACCCAACCAATATAATAGACACTGGTCAAAAGGTATAATGACTCCTCTAATACCACTCTATCATAACCCAACACGCTAGGTCCCAAGCCACAACTACCCAAAGCAAGCCTTCAATAGGCCAAGGGCTAGTGACCAGTGTCTAGTAGACATATCCCATACATGGGAGGCATTATCTTAATTTACCATAAAAACAAAAATACCTCCATTATGGTACATTACTAAAATGTAACACAACTGAAACCAATGAATTGGTACATCTATAATACCAAAAAATGAGTACGAAAATAATGTACTAAAATTGATAAATGCACCAAACACATGCCCAACCAAAATTAGATAGTGTCCAACCTACTCTAATTTTTGGGAATACTATCAAATTAAACATACCCAAAAACACCTTTGTCTATCCAACTCAAGATATGATTCACTTGATCATTATCCTCCAAGGGAAGTATCAAATGGTCTATCATCTACATAAGACAAGACACGTGTGGGAAGAGACTAAACATGGGTGTGTATAACAATACTGAGTAGTACACCCCAAAACAACTATACACAGATCATCGATAATATTAGATCATAAAAATAATAAGGTAGTTAAAGTGAAACCCATATATACTCAGGAAGGACACTGAGCCTCTAGGAGGTTACAAACAAACATCCAATAATAGGATTATTCTCAAAGATTCTAGGAAATGATTATTTTGGGATAGCCCACTCCACAAACAATGATTATAGTGACCTAATCCTTTTAAAAATATTATTATCTGATATTAATAATTATTGACTAAAAAATACAATACAAGGATCATGAAGTCTAGTTTCTTTGGAATATTAGGTACATATGGTTGAAAAAGTGAGACAAAAAATCTTTTCTTTAAACTTCATAATGATCTTATAACTTTTCTGAGCCCTTAAATCTACATCGGATAACATGGGGAACAAATGAAAAAAGGATGAGCTGAAAATCCTAGTAAGGGAATTAGAATACAAATAAATAAAGTCATATGTGTTAAAAGGCATAACATGATGGAATAAATAGGCATAAATATAAATAACGAATCATAACATATATAATCATGGTATCATATGAGATATGAAAAATAATAAAACATTACATAATCATGACTCAAGGCTCATTTAACATAGACGGGTAGGAGTCAAGGCTTACCACTTAGACCATTACACATGGAGCATGAGTCAATGCAAACCATAATGACTATTTTCCCATGGAAAATGAGTTAAGGATAACCACCCAGACCATTACACATAACCTCTTATGAGTCTAAACCCTAACAAATGAATTAAAGCACTATCTGGGAGCACCCATATAAACATTTTCAAGAATATTTGGGTCATAAAACGAATCATACATAAGGAATCAAACATAAACATAATTATTTCATGTGGTATGAATTGGGAATCATAATCAGGTCAATAGGCATAAAAAAGAATATCAAATTGGTGTCCAAGAAATAATAGAATTAAACCATACATGAACATTAATTAAAGAAAATAGGCATATATTATAGTAATTTATGTAAAATTTAAATTAAATCATGTAGAAATTGTTTTTAAGAAACTTTAGAAATAAAAATATAGTGTGGTTTAAAAAAAATATTACTGATTCATTAAAAAATAAAATGATTAATTGTTTGTATAAAACCAAAAATGAACAAAGATAGTTTTTTATGAAAAAAGGGTGATATTATAAAAAATAATGGTGTCCGGAAATGGATGATGGATGCTACTTGAAAACAGGTGAAATGTTGGGATGTTCCCTTTAATCAGGGTTGCTTATCGGGATGAATTGAAAAGGGACCCTTTTCAAAACATGTATTTCCTTATAAAAAAGGATTATCTGATATGGAAATAGGAGTTCCAAACATACACATAGAAATTATAAAAATTATATAAATAATAAAAATTATTTCATTAGGGTAAATATATAGAAAGAGTAATTCGAAGGAAAAAATGGAGGTTCGAGTAGAATCCCTTACCAAGTGACTGAAAGTGTTCCACACATGAACGTAAAGTCCTAAATAGTCAAATTGAATCCATTAATTAATTAATTTAAGATATTTTCTACATTATCTTATTTATTATAATTTTATTTGGTTCATTTATGTCCTTTTTAGGGGTTATAAGATATAATTTATTTGTTCTATAATGTTCATTTCCTTGGTTTTTCTTATTTGTTCACTTGTATACATGTAAGGAAAATCATGTAAAATGAAAATAGTTTTTAACAATTGAAGTTATATGTTATTAATGAAAAACCAAATGATTAAATGGTTATATAATTCATTTTGTAATTTTTGGTGAGCATTAATCATTAGATAAGACATTAGTGATAATCATTTATACTATTTTAGTGGTGTTTTGATCATCACGAAATAGTTTTGTTTTATTAATTAATATTATGTATATAAAAATATTACAGAACATTAAAAAGGCTTTATTACATATATTATAATCTTTTTTAACCATAATTTTTTTTATTATATTCCTTGAAGGATGAATTAAAAAAAGAAAATGCATCATCCACGAAGGTGGTAAATCAGCACAACATAGACAGTGTATTATTTTTTAGAATAAAAAAAGTTGGGATGTGAAAATATTATGGTTTTTTTCATTAACACAATGAAATTACAGTATATAAATGTTACTGGAGTTATCATGCAACTTGGATAACGGGATTATATTATATAATAATAAAATAAAATAAATTTAAATGGAATTAAAAGAAAAAGAAAGAAGTTTATACCACTTGAATTCTTATCCTTCAGAAACTCCTTAATATAATTGAGTTTTGTATTTTGTTGAGACCAAAGGATCTTAGATGTGGGGTAAAGACTTTATATGAGAATGGGGTATAATTTTTGAAAGATTCAAGGTTTTTTATGTGTGAGGAGAAGAGGTGGAATGGGGTGGTATTTATAGTGGTGGAGAGGGGGTTTTTTATTTTATTCATTATATTATTATTTATCTTAAGACAAGAAATTGTTATGATTATTTTTAATAAATAAATAAAATAGATCATGTTTGTTCGGGAAAATGGTTCTTACATCATCTGTACATTATTCAAGACTCAATATTTTATTTATTTGTCTTATATAGTAAATAATCATATTTCCCTATTCTCCAAAACATCAACTATTCTATAAAAATCCCAAACGTTCACCCAAACTGTAAGAACCCGGTTTTTTCTATAAATGACTTTGGAATATTCTTGATGTTATTCAAGAGCAGTGCCTTTAGACGGAGTGCGATTCCAAGCCCCGGTGTGGCCGGAATTAAGTTTTCAGTGTGTTCCCACTGGGAACGCCAAATAAATGCGATAAATTCTAAATGGTGATCTGGATCAGATATATGAGTGCACGGATGGGTTCGGAATGGGGTTTTTACCCTAGGAATGACATAAAACATGTTGACGCGGGACGTTTAGACCCCTCGCTCACCATCAGAGCATAGAACGGATAAATTAAATATTTAATTTATTTGTTTGACGGATTAACTCAAGTATCTCTTAAATGGTATGACACCCCAAGATTTCACAGTACGTTTCCCTTTGAATAATGGAATGGCGTGCATTGTACACAACTTTGAGATTTTAACACAGCACAACCAATCAAACTAACTATTATGAATAGTAATACCTACTTTTTGAAATTTTATAAATTCTATCTCTCAAAATGGACTTCATTTTTGGATTCGGAATATCGAAATTAGCCTTGGGTGAAATTTTGGTACTTCTCGGATAACTTTCATATTTTGATGAATAGTGAAAATTAATAAATTTTAATTAAAAACAACATTTTTTAATCGAAATAATTAATATTGATAAATTATGAATTTGAGTGGTTTTAAAGTATATTTAGAATATATTTTTACCATTTAATTCAATTTTTTTCATTGGACATTATTTCACAATTAAACCAGACATAAACAAGTGTCAGTCTTTTGATAGTTATTATCTCTTAAAAACACGCTTTTTGTTTTGACAGCGGGAATTAATTTTAAATTAATTTCTGCCACTTCTATGTTTGGAATTTGTAAAAATGGATTCCATATTTGGAATCAGGATTTTCAAATTGTGTAAATATGAAACTTTTACTTTTAGACATTTTGAATAATTACTTCGGTAAATATTTTATTTACCACGGTTAAAGGGTAAATCTGGTAAATAAGGGTTAAAAATAATACTATAATAATAACAAATTACACTAAAACGTGTAGTAACCTTATTGGTGGATAAATGTCTGACCATTAGCATCTTTGGGTCGATTTTGGGACCCCATGGTGCCACTTGTAAGTGATAGGGACACTTTATTTTAATTAAGATAAGATGAATACAAAAATGACACAAGAATATATCTTTTAGAAACAAATTTTTTACATAGAGTTATATATGTTGGATTTTCGACTATAAATATTAATTATAAATATAAAAAGATTTATTACATAATGAAATTTTATTTTTAATATTAAGACATTAAATAATTTAATTTATTTATGACACAATGGTGATGGAGTAATTACCATAATAGTGAACAATTAAAATGATTGATATTGTAGATACCCAAATAAATATAATTTGAGACTTTTTATGAATTAAACTAATTTTATAGGTTAATATGACATGTTAGGAATGATTTAATCAAATTTTTTCGAAGTAATAATTATGTTATGAGTTTTACAAAAATCAATTATTGAATAGTGTCAAAATTGACATAAAAGAGTTTTTAAAACAAATATAATATTATTAATTGATATTAAATACCTAAAAATATAAGGTTCAGCCAGGAGACTTATATCATGATATTTTTATCATTAATAGACCACATTGGGGTCTCTTGTATGTATATAGTTGGTTTATTAACCATATAATATAAAAATACAAAGAGACATTATAAAAGTGAAACTAATTATCTAAGACATAATAATTAATGATAAGGTTAATATAGTAAACCAAACCTATCTAAATTCTATTGGTTGAGTGGTTTTCGACCCATACCCACCTTAACCTATAAATATTCCACTTTGGAGCCATTAGAAACCGAATATGAATTTATTATAAAATAATATTTCTTGCTTTTCCAAAGGTTCCCCTCGCCCCTCTTATAAAAGGGAACTCCCCCTTCTCATTAATTCACACCTTCAAAGCCTTTTTTCTCGGCCAACCCCTAAACAAATACTCTCTCAACTTCCCTCATTTCATCATAGAGGCCTTACTTTGGTCAGAAATCCAACCTAAGGATCCCTTTTGATCAAATCAAAAGGAAGAACCCGAAGAAGAGATAATGTTTTCACCACCCTTTTTCAAGTTCCTTTCTTCTTCCACTTCTTCCTTCTTTGTTATTAACATTATAAAATAATAATTACACTATATTATATATATTGTTATTTTATTATAAATATGGTACAACAATATTCAGTATTCTATCCATCCTTTGAATAACATGTCACCATACGTGCGTACGTACGGCTTACCATCTCCACATCGTGGTGTAATTGTCATTCAATAAATTATTATTTGGATGGGTATAATAATGATGTGTAATTCATGTAAATAATAAATATAACATGATAATTATTCTGATTTGAGTATGTAGACCTAAGATAAACTTTGAGGATTAGTATAGAATAACTTCCTAAAATTTTGGTATTGTAGAGATTTTGTGACTTTTCCAAGCAATACATCCATGTCTGGATACGAGCAGGTAGAGGCGGCTCTGGCATAGATGTACCTAGGGGTAAAACCTGAAAACACCGCTTTGAGATAGAATCGAATGGGAACTAGTGCACGAGAACGGGCCTTACTACACTCTTGGTTACGACAATCCAGGGGGATATGCTTAGGATAATTTACATTTTCTTTACAAACCGATTTGAAGTATTATATATAAGATGAGAGTAAATGACCTTGGTTAATCCTAACGTGTTTCAAATTGAGAATATGGTGACATGTTAATCTCTAAATGATTTTATGACTACTGTAACTCACACAATGCTTTCTAGTTTTAGTCAATGGCTGGATTCCAAGGAAGTCATATTGACTTTGAGAATGATGTACAAGGTGGGAACAGTGGTGGTAATGAGCAACAAAATGGAATGTTGATAGGAGTTAAAGATATTGTCTTTATGCCAAATCAATTTTCCAAAAATATGATCAACAATATATATATATTAACCAATTCCTGGACTCAATAAAGAAGAGAAAGGTGATGAATGATAAGAGCTCCAGTAGTGGAGACCATGGAGAAAGAAATCCTCAATTTCCATCAGGTAGGAAATGTGGAAGGAGACACCTAGGAAAGTGTCTCAATGGGACAAAGAAATGATTTATGTGCGGGAAGTAAGGACATAAAGTGAAGAATTGGGGAAGAAAAATGAAGAGTACTATGGAAGAAGATAAATATGGTCCCAAGAATCCATTTACAGTCATTTGCCATAAATATAGGGGACCTGGCCATTACCCAAGTGAATTCCCTATTCTATATGATATTTTCTTGATCAAAGAATAAGCTATGTGGAAATAAATGGTTGGAGAATTGTTTAAAAATTATTAGTGCTCCGTGTTGATGGGTTTACTTTGGAATAATTTTCCCTTGTATTTATAACCCTGTAGTTTTCCATGTGAGAATGATATTTGAGGAAGAATTATCTTTTCTCTTGTGGATATAGTTATAAATAACCATTTGGTTTTATATGATTGTTGCGTTTGAGGCAATTATAAGTTATTATAATTTTGGATGAAAATGCAAGGTATGAGATAAGATTTGTGGTTAAATTATGTTATGGTTATTTTGAGGAATTTATCTCATTTTGGTAATGTTATAAAATATAGTTTTTGAAAAAGGACAACACGCAGACCGTGTGACAACCCGTCACGTCGGACAAAGCTGTGGGAATCGAACCCACAACCAAAGTACGATTGGGATTTATCGCCTACCACTAGACTACGTGAAGTCCCTGGTTAGTGTGACTATTATTTTTTAGTTAAATGATTTTATTGATCAATAATAATTTGATTTGGGATCTTGTGTGTTATCAAATGAATGCCCTTAGTATAGGAAAATGATTTGGTGATTAAGTGATAAATGTTATCATGGAAGTTGTTTGCATTGTTGTGAACACTATATGACCAAGGAAAATAGAATATTATGGGGTTTCATTTGAGGAGTAATGGTGGATTTTTATCTATGTTTTTATTGTGGATTTATAATTATTTGGGTTATTTATGGAAATGATTAGGTTAATTACTTTTAAATATGTGACTTTAAGAGTAATTAATGTCATTTGGATATACAATTTAACGTGGAAGACTACATTATTATAAGTTTTGGGTTTCAATATTAGTTTGGATTATATTGAAGGATTTTATGGACAATTGATTATTTAATGGTATTTATTTAACTTTTGGTTATTGATGGTTTAATTTTAGAAATTAAGATTAGTGTTTTTTTCTCTAATGGAATATCCATTTAGGGGATCATCAGATATTATACTAACCATTTTGTCTTTGACTAATCTCTAAAGACAAGGTAAATATATAGTTTATCCTACGTGGATCATGTATTTATATAGATGTTTATTCTACCTCTTTCATTGTGACCAAGTCTTCTTGAATACTCATTTTTCAAAAAAAATGAGTTAGTGGTAAATAGTTATTAAAGAATGAATCTCTACTTAAAAAGTAAGTATATATCTTTATGTTCTTAGCCAATATCAAAAATGAATTCCTTGTCCTTATGTAATGTAACTTAAAACAAAAAATGTTGTCCGTTTACTTTTCCTACTGGGAGACTAAGGACCATTTGTCCCAACACAAGTTTGTGATTTTCTTATTGTTAACTTTCTCCTGATCATGTTCTCTATATCTATCCATCAGAACTTAACACTTAGTTAATCATCCATATCCATGTTTTTCTACATGGAATCCAAGTATGGGTTATCTTGGGTGACCTTTATACCTCTCTTCCTTTCTTTTAAAGTGATAGTTTTATTAACTCTTTTTCCGATGTGGGACTTTCCATTATATTATCAAGCCCAATTTTAAAAAATTGCAAGGAAGAAATTTATTGAAGGATGTTAGAATGTAACACCCCATGATTCCATGGTACGTTTCCCTTTGAATAATGCAATGACGTGCATTGTACACAACTTTGAGAATCTAACACACCACAAACAATCAAACTAGTCGTTATGAATAGTAATACCTACTTTTTGAAATTTTATAAATTCTATCACTCAAAATGGACTTCATTTTTGGATTCGTAATATCGAAATTATCTTGGGGTGAAATTTTGGTACTTTTCCGATAACTTTCATATTTTGATGAATAGTGAAAATTAAAAAAAAATTAATTAAAAACATCTTTTTTTAATCGAAATAATTAATATTGATAAATTATTAATTTGAGTGGTTTTAAAGTATATTTAGAATATATTTTTACCATTTAATTTAATTTTTGTCATTGGACATAATTTCACAATTAAAACAGACATAAACAAGTGCCAATCTTTTGATAGTTATTATCTCTTAAAAACACGCTTTTTGTTTTGACAGTGGGAATTAATTTTAAATTAATTTATTCCACTTCTATGTTTGGAATTTGGAAAAATGGATTGCATATTTGGAATCAGGATGTTATAATTGTGTGAATTGGTATCTTTTATTTTTACACATTTTGAATAATTACTTCGGTAAATATTTTATTTACCATGGTTAAAGGGTAAATCCGGTAAATAAGGGTTAAAAAATAATACTATAATAATAAAAAATTACCCTAAAACGTGTCCTAAACTTATTGGATGATAAATTTCCGACCATGAGCATCTTTGGGTCTATTTTGGGACACCATGGTGCCCCTTGTATGTGATAGGGACACTTTATTTTAATTAAGTTAAAATGAATACAAAAATGAGACAAGCATATATCTTTTAGAAAAAAACATTTTACATAGGGTTATATATGTTTTATTTTAGACTATAAATATTCATTAGAAAGATAAAAGTATTTCCTACATAATGGTATTTTATTTATAATTTTTAGACATTAAATAATGTAATTTATTAATGACACAATGGTGATGCAGTAATAACCGTAATAGTGAAAAATTAAAATGATTGATATTGTAGATACCCAAATAAATATAATTTGAGACTTTTTATGAATTACACTAATTTTATAGGTTAATATGACATGTTATTAATGATTTAAGTAACTTTTATCGAAGTAATAAATCTGTTATAAGTTTTAAAAAAATCAATTATTGAATAGTGTCAAAATTGACATAAAAGAGTTTTTAAAACAAATATTATATTATTAATTGATATTAAATTCCTAAAAATCTAAGGATGGGCCAATATAATTATATCATGATATTTTTATAATTAATGGACCACTTGGGTGTCTCTTGGATGTATATAGTATGTTTATTAACCATATAATATAAAAATACAAAGAGACATTATAAAAGTGAAACTAATTAACTAAGAGTTAATACTTAATGATAAGGTTAATATAGTAACCCAAACCTGTCTAAATTATATTGGTTGTGTGTTTTTCAACCCATCCCCAAATTAACCTTCAAATAATCCACATTGTAGCCATTAGAAACCGAATATGAATTTATTATAAAATAATATTTCTAGCTTTTCCAAAGGTTCCCCTCACCCCTCTTATAAAAGGGAACTCCCCCTTCCCATTAATTCACACCTTAAAAGCATTTTGGTTCGGACAAACCATGACCAAATACTCTCTAAAATTACTTAAATTCATCCTAGAGGCCTTCCTTTAGTCAGAAAGTCATCCTAAGGATCCCTTTTGATCAAATCAAAAGGAAGATCCCGAAGAAGAGATAATGTTTTCACCACCCTTTTTCAGGTTCATTTCTTCTTCCAGTTCTTCCTTCTTTGTTATTACCATTATAAAATAATAATTCCAGTATCTTATATATACTGTGATGTTATTATAAATATGGTATAACCATATTCAGTATTCTATCCATCCTTTGAATAACATGTCACCATACGTGCGTACGTATGGCTTACCGTCTCCACGTCGTGGTGTAATTGTCATTCAATAAATTTTTATTTAGATTGGTATAATAATGATGTGTAATTCATGTAAATAATAAATATAACATGATAATTATTCTGTCTATATTGTATACCATCTAATTACATATTATTTTAACATCAAAATAATGATATTGTCGCTCGTGCATACGTACGGACTACCGTCTCCACGAACGCGATGAGATTCATACTCCATCGTATCCATTCAAGTATAATTATCATTTTATTATTTAAAAATAATTTTTAAGGACTTGATATCATTATGGATATTAATAATATATAACCTATCCATGACAAACATATCTTACGTAACAAAACATATAAAATAAAATGAGTAAGTTAACACCCAAAACAACGATAATACTAAAATATTATTAAAAAATAATTGTTAAAAGATCATATATGATATCATGTTAATGTAAATGATTCTTGTATAATTAAATAACAATTATTTCACCATTATACAGGAGGTTAACCTACCTTCAACCAAGTCAAAACTACAAAGTAAAGGGGTTTCTTATCTCACTCTTAATTCCGTGAGAATTCCATTGTTCACCACTTATTTATTGCATGTGCTATGTGTACTGCCCATGATTGTATTCATTGTGTAATATACTTTAATTTGTGTATATTTACATCATCATTGTATTATCCTTCTTTCATGGGTGTATGTTTCGTAAGTTACCAAATCTATAAGGGAATTTGAAATTTCCATTTCCATTTATTCGGCTTTACGCAAACTTCATTGATTATTTTACTCTGAGATTATGTGTGGAATCACTATTCATTTGCTTATGTCATAATTTCCACTATTCTTTTCTATGTATATACTTTTGATACACATAATCAGTCCATTTAAAATTTCTCAAGTCATCGATATGAATTTGATAAGAGTAATTTTAACTCATTCTCCATTTGTTGAGTTAAACATCCAATTCATTGGTGTTATTTTTACAAGATTATGTGTGAATGTCCCTTGATTGTTTTACACTAACTATCCAATCATATTTCGTGTATTTACATTTTTCAAACATAACTATGTCGTTGATTTATCCTTAACCGAAGGATAAAGCCTTTATGAGAGATTTCATCTCAATTTACATTCAATTGAGACTTCTTTATTGTTATACACCAAATCACTTTTATGTGGTGTATATAATGTACTTTGACATAGTATATCATGAATCCCTTTATTCTCATGATATTACAAAGTTTTTATTACCACAATTATTTGTATTCAAGTGTCTCACTTTTGGTTAGAAACTCTAACTAAAATACCATTTTTAAATGTTATAAAGAATTATTCTTCTAAATCTTGCTCATTAATGTCCATTCTTTAAAAAATTGTTTTAAGAATTTATTTATATAGACATTAAAGTTTTAAAATTAAAACTCCTTTTAAAAGTTTCAAAGTGGTATAGGACACTTTGATTCAAAAATCTATTTTTAAACGGCTTCCTGACAAATAGTGTGACTTTTAAATGATTTCAAGAAAAAGGCGGATATTTCACTCTAATTGTTTGGGTGATTATTTTCATCTATGTCAATATCCTTCATCATTCTAGATTGAGGTTAATATAATGCAATACAATCTTCCATATTGTATCGAATGAGTTATGTTTGACTGTGGATGTGTTGTTTTTATACCATTAATGGTTTGTGGATAAAGTATTGACATTTCGTATGCTAGTCTTAATACGAATGTTTATGTCATGTTTAAAACTTTTCATTTGAGGAATGCATTGGACATAGTAAGTGATAGGTGGAGCCCGCTATAGGTCCTCGATGCATCGGTAGATCTCATGAGACAAACTAGTGTTTTGGCACAAGGCCTTGGTAAAATATTATTTGTAGTCTTGGCACCAGGCCTTGGATATGTGGTTATGATAGTCTGGAATTATGCATTCCATCATTATGGAAGTGGTTATTGATATTGCATGTGATTATTAGATTAGTAGAATATCCATGTGAATAAGTAAATGGAATTATTTCATTTTATTTTTTCCATACTATGTTGAAGTTAAAGTTTGGAAGGCTTTTGTTTTAGTTATACATTGCCTTGAATGTTTATTCTTATATATGAAAGATTCCGATATATTTTTATCCTTACTGGGAATTTGAGCTCACCCCTTTTCTATGTTTTATTTTTTCCAGGATGTGAAGAAATAATTTATAAATGACCTGGAGGGATAGTATGAGGGGATAAGAGTGTTGACTATGGAGACTATATTGTTGTAGTTTTCATTTTATGATGTAATGTAAAACTTTATGAATGTATCTAGTGTTTCGAAGGTTACTAAGCTAATAGGTCTTTTGAGATTTGATCTTTCTTGTGATCATGCCAATGTTATGTAATAGTTCACCGAATCTGGGTAACTGGGGTCGGGGCATTACAAATGGTGGCTCGGATTGGGAAACTAAGGGCATCGTTGAGTCCGGAACGTTCCGTTTACCCTAGGAGGGATGTAAGTTTCGCGGGCACGGGTCGTCTGTGAAAAATGGCCCCAGGGGAGTTTTTGTAATTTGGAAACCTCAGGCGTTGAGTTTTATAACTTTCAAACGGAAGCTCGGAATCAAATTCTGAGACCGCCGTTGTGCTCGGGAGGTGGTTTTTACACTAGGGGAGGCTTAAACTCGACCTCATCGAGCGTTTCAGATGCGAATTAATTTGGAGTTTTAAATTAATTATGTTTTTAATTAATTTCTTCATACATAAACCAAAACATCCTCTCCTCCCTTGTTTCTTCCTCCTGGCAGAAGGAGCTCCCAACCAAGTATCTCTCTACCTCAAGCCCTCCTCCCCACCTCTACAAGATGGTGATTGCAGATCGGCTCTAACGAATCACACGCGAAGCATGGGGTAATGACCCACGAGGTAGGATTTTTCATTTTCATTTTCTTTTCCCACACCTACTTTGAGTTCAATTATATGCTTCAAATTCTTGTTTGGTCCTCGAACAATGCCCATGGTTGTGTAGTACAAATTCTTCACATTCCAACCCACATTACGGTTTCAAATTTGGAGTCCCGGGGCATCCGCAATCGCCCGCCGAATATTGCGGGTTTGGGTGTTCTCCAGTGGTTTTGGAGGTCCTCCAGCCAGCTTTGGGGGTTCTAGCGCGGGCGAGCGCAGCGTTCCGGCGAGAAAGTGTGGTGGTGTGGCAGGGGTCCAGGCGGTGGCGTCGGACGGGCATAGACGACTTCTCAGCGGACGGTCTCAGCGGAGGCTCAGCTCGAGCGGGCGCTGGTGGTCTTCAGCGGCACCAGGCGGAGGTGGCTGAGGGCCGAGGGGTGTGAGGAGTAGGCGGTTGCGGGCGACTGCGAGCCTGCGGAGGTGCTGGGCGAGCGGTGTCAGCCGGGGGCGCGACGCGGAGGACTCGGGGTCCCCGGGACCCTGGTCAGCAGACACGACCCGCACGAGGCTAGTGTCCATGGAAACTCAGCCGAACCGGATGATCTGGTACCGGCATGATGGGCCGGCCCGGGCGGTGAACCACGGGCCAGTTCATGTAGGGTGGGCCGGCCGAATTGGCCCGACCCACCTCGTTTCATCCAATAAATTTTAAAACGCTCCTAAATTTCAAACCAGGAGTCAGATTCATGTTCCGCCTATAGCTGTGGAACCACATTGACGAGGAGAACTTTTTGAGATGGTCTCGAGAATTTTTAATTCCTGAGACGAGGGGCTCGGGAGCACGGCACGACCGTTAAGTGGATGGGAATTCTTCTGGGAGTTTTTGTTTTGGATGGCGCTGACACATCCGATGTCTAAATTGAGTGCCGTCAGTGGCATTGCAACCTTGAAATTGAGCCGGAGTTTTCCATCATGGTTTCGGGTGTTGAAACTGGAGTTGAGGTGTGGGCCCCACGGCCCATCTTTCGAGCTGCGTGTAGCGCTTTACACCTTTTTCATCAGACGTCTATTCGGGGCGTTCGAGTAGTCGTTTTGGGTGTTTTTATGAGGGAATTTCAATGGAACAATCCACCTGATTTAATTCTGCACAATGGTGTAGACCCCACGAGGGCCATTTTGGGAGTTGATGGTGTTTTCTAGCTCTATCACCGGGTGTTCTTTTTGGACAAGTGAATATCCCATCTTGTGTACTTTTTGGAGAGGATCGCAACGGTGTGATCTTTTGGCAGTGCTTCACGACATGGGTGTGGGTCCCACATACAACTGATCATGCGTGGTTTGAAAAAATGCACCTTTTTTCTCTAGAAATCCATTCCGCTCAAGTGAGCAGTCATTTTGACGTTTTTTCCCTAGGGGATAGCAATGGTGTGATGTGCCCTTCTATTTTCGATGTCGGGGCTCGGGACCACGGGATGTCGTTCGGGCGTAAGGCGGTGTTGGAGACTTTTCCGTCAGATATCCATTTGAGGCGAGTAGGTAGTCTATCTAGCATGGTTTTTCGTGAGGATTACAACGATATGATCCATTTGGTTGTGCGGAGTCTCTTACGTGATCTTATTAAATGTGGAAATAGGAAAGGTGTACCAGTGGTGGTTCTTCCTGCGGTGTTTTTAGGGAACCCTTGGTGTGTGATCACTTTCACTCCTGAGAGATTGAAGTTGGTGTTTGAATATATGTGGTTGGTCATGCCTCGGTCGTTGAGGTGGTAAGCTGGAGTTTTTACGTTTACACCCTTCGCGATGACATTAGGTTCCATTTGCACGATAGCCTTTGGGCTTGAGACGTGGCATACTTTGGGAGTATGCGAGAATGTTGGGCGGTACATGTGGATGTTTGTACCTGAGAATGTTTGTGCGCTTAGTTAGGGTTGACTTGGGGACACACGTCGTGTGGGCCCCATATGTGTGTCGTGTTCTGCTTTGCATACTTCTGACCTCTCGCGACATAGAGGGTTTCTCTATTCTCATTTGTTTGACCAGTGGGGCTGAGTTTTTCCCTATTCCAATTCTCATTTGTTGACCAGCAGGGTTGAGTTTTCCACTGGTCCTATTCTCATTTGTTGACCAACAGGGTTGAGTTTTCCCCTGGTTCTGTTCTCGTTTGGCTGGCAGAGATGGTTTGGTTCCTCTGTTTCTTTAGCTGTGAGGGGTTTTAGTACTGTTCCCCTTTCAACGGACTGTGGCACCGTTTACGAATACATGTGCTCGTATAGCGTGGGTGTTTTCCCACTCTCTATGATGAGTTGTCTCAGTCCGCTTCAATAGTGACTCAGCAGATTGGAGCGTGATAGCCCTGAGAGGCCCGGGGAGTTCTTCTCGTCCCTTCGTGTTCCCGAGTAGAGTTCTTGTGGATTCGGTGTGACCAACACTTTACGTAGGCACTGATCCTCTACGCAGGAGGTTGTTTCCAGTAGGGCTGGCCAGGGGTTTGTTTCCAGCAAGGCTGGCCAGTGTGGTACCACCCAACAGGGGTGGTCAGTGCAGTACTATCTAGCAAGGATAGCTAGTGGGTTACCATCCAGCAGGGATGGCCAGTACAGCGGTGTTCACCGAGCAGTACCATCCAGCCGGGATGGCCAGAGTGGTTATGGGTTTACCTCCAGCAGGGATGTGAAGTGGTCCACGATGCTGAGTTTACCTCTAGTTGGGATGGTAAGTGGTCCCTGATGCAGGGTTTACCTCCTGTTGGGCTGGGAAGTGGTCCCCGATGACGGTTCCAAGCCTCCCTCCAGTGGAGTACCCTTTTACGGGACTGGTCATTTGGACTCGTCCACAACATTAGTCGGGTCTCCCTCCAGTGGTTACCCTTTTATGGGACTCAGTAGTGTGGCATCCATCGACTCTTATTGGGTCTCCCTCCAGTTGGAACCCATCGACTTCCAGAGATTACCCTCTAGTAGGGCTGGACAGGGGGTCACCAGTGGATTTTGAGGAGACCTCTCGATGGCGGGGCAGTGACGAGGTGTGTCTTGACATTCCCCCAGAACTCTCAAGTACGAGGGGCTCTTTCCCCACAAAGATGTGTCCTTGCGACGCGACCTAAAACCATGCGGGCGAGTCAGTTCCACCCAAATAGGATAGTTTTGAGGTGCGGTGGTTTGAGCCCTTGACTTGTAGCTCGGGGCAGATGTGCGGGATGCTGGGCAGTGCTGGTGTTTACTTCTGGGAGTGTTGGCTACTCACTTTCTTGGGTTGAGCTACGGGATGGAGATCCCCTTACAATCTTGTTTGGGATTCTTTTTTGAGCATATATATATGTTTACCTTGTTCCAGTGACCACTTCTTGGGCTTGGTTACTCTCCCTCCAGAAGAGGCGAAGAGGCGCATGGTATGCCCCGTGATTTCCGTGTCTAGCTTCTTAGGGTTGGACGAGTCTACTCTCCTGCTATAGGTAGCTAAGACTCGACGATAAGTTCATCTTCTAACTATTTCCATCTCCTTGTGTCTGGACGAGTCTACCTTCTTTCCGCTTGTTGGGTTGAGCTGGACTCTCTAATATTACTCTTACTGCACTATTAGTTATACTCCTCTAATTTCCATGTGTGATCTACTTCTCACCCTTCGGTACCTCCTTTGTTTCTCCCTCAATCCTTCGCGGTATCCTACTGAGTATTTTTATACTCACCGCTGCATGGTATTTGCCCGCACTTAGTGTGCCCTTACAGATGGTGGACAGGTTGGTCATGACTTCAGTGGAGCATAAAAGTTTAGGAGCTTGGACCACCTGTGGTGGTCGGAGTCGGGTTCCAGGTGGGGGACCCTTCCAGTTATTTTTCTTTTGTTTACCTATTGTCGGGTTGTGGCACCTTTTCTGGTTGGGCTTGTGTTTTCCGCTTCCTTTTTCAGTTTACCCTCAGTACTTTCTTTGTACTTTTAGAGGTTGATGCACATTGTGGTTTATTTATAGCAGTTGGTACTTTTCTTTTCTTTTTACTCTGCGCTTTTGCATTTAGTGTAATGAGTGTGTGTGTAGAGGTACTTAGGAAAATTCCTCCCCAAGTTGTTGGGCCTTCGGCACTGGTTTCCATCCCCTAGCATATAGAGGCGGGCTTGGGGTAGTTCTGTCTCAAGCCTGGGTAGAGTCGGGTCATGACAAAGTGGTATCCGAGGTAATTCGTTCCTTGGGATGCTGTTCGGAAGTCCCTAAAATAAAAGGAATTGGTTGGGATTTAGGGAAACATTGTTAACATGTCTCAAGAGCGGTTCTCAGGATAGGGAGTCCAGTGATGGTGCGACGACTGACGTATCCATTCACCAGGACCCTGATAACCCGGTTGTCGTCTCAGCATACTGAGACACCCGTTGTAGAAAAATTGGTTGTGAATCACATAGGATTGAATCATTGATTTTCCTTTTTGAGTCAGCTCCCCATTATTGATATTTTTATATACATATATGCTCATCTGATCATGTCACTCCTTGATAATATTCAAGATGACTCTGTGATGACAGCCAGCTAGGATACCAGCTTTGGTTCATGACGAAGACCCTGTGAGATACAAGGCCTCAGTCCAGGACCCATCATGTGAACCCCTTTCTTTGTGTGGGATGGTAGTAGCACCCCCACCTGGTGAGCAACAGATAGATCCAGCAGAGTAGACTGAGCTTGAGCGCAGGTTGAGTGCGCTCCGTGAGTTTCAGCGGTAGAGACCGCTGAGGTTCAGTGTTGATCCAGACCCTCAGGTAGCAGCGGTTTGGATGGAGACAGTGGCTCACCTTTTTAGGCTTTTGCATACGTCGAAAAATCTTACGGTGGATTTGGTCGACAACCTTTTCCGTGGAGCAGCTTACCGTTGGTGGAGTCTGGTGACTCAGTTTCTTGACGTTTCATCACTTTTGTTGGGTGACTTTCAGTTGTTGTTTCGTGAGGATTTTTCCCCTCCTGCTTACACTCCGTTCAGATTCAGGAGCTCCTGCAGTTTCAGTAGGGAGGGATGATGGTGGCCGAGTACACAGCTAGTTTCGCAGACCATGCACACTTTTACCTGGACTTGGTCCATGACGACAACATCCGAGCACGGATGTTTGAGCAGGGTCTCCACCGAAAGATTCATGCTTTCATAGTACCCTTGGGAATTTCCACATATACTGGGGTGCTAGAGCAGGCACTGGTGACAGAGAACTTCCAGTCACGTTCTAGAGTTGGTGCAGGCACGTTGGAGCCGAGACGTCTGCCGCAGCTAGTGGGTGTTGGCAAGTAGAACCTCGACGCAGGTGGCTTTCTAAAAACCGGACTCATGGGTGTGGTCGTACACCTCAGTGGTGCCGGAGGGCACCAGTACAGTCCAAAGAGTGTCGGTGCTATGCTTGCAATGGCTGAGGTCACCTGGCATGGGACTTCCTGACCAGGCATGCGGAGAACTTTGGGCAGGCAGCAGGTGCCCCACCACGACGGAGGCAACGCCATGATTAGAGTAATACCCAGAGAGGTGGTGATAGTAGAGGATCGGGAGGAGCTGTAAGTGGAGGATGACCTTACGAGGTCTTCCCAACACCACTAGGTGGTCCACTTCTGGCTCCGGGAGCTGGCAGTTGGGACTGCGGACAGCCGCGAGCTTTGGATGTCTACGATTCTGCATAGCATGAGGTGATAAGAGGTACTCTCTACAACTATTCTACTTTCTGCAGTAGTATTGTTAGACTCTGTGTGTGAAATGTTTTTTTCCCTCCTCCTTGGTTGATTTGTCACCATGGTGTCGCGGGGGGGGGGGGGGGGGGGTTGGTGTAACCCTATGTTGGTAAGTTAAAAGGCATATGACCTTTCACTTTAGTCGATGGTGTTGACTCCTTCACTTCCGAGCAAGTAAGAGGGTCTTGGTTGTGGGACATCGACTGTGAAATATTGTGTAACCGGATATCCTTGGGTGTTTCACCATATGGATATTCTGAAGGAGGGAATCACCGAGTATGTCCCAAGTTCAAATGGTGATTCCAGTCAAGGTGTGCGGTATAGGGGTTCAGTCGGGGAGGTGAGCGACCCCCGAGAGCCTTTGGGCCGTTTGAGACCATGCAAAGGGATGGAGAGGTTCCCTACCACCTTGCCTTAACCCCAAAGTCAGGAGTGGGTGCACGACGTCTCCCACGTGACTCACCTGAGGAGATGTGTGTGTGCTCCTATGCACATCATCGGCAAGGGAAGACCTCACGTGAACAGATCAAATCCTTTGGTTTGTGTGTGGTGACGCGGGACTGTGCAAGAGTTATTCTAGGTACGGGAGAGCCAGGTGGGGGCTTAGTACCCTGAGTTGTTCCCTGGTTTTCCTTTTTGGGTACGAAATGCTTGAAGGGTGGAATTATTTTAGAACCTATTTTTTCTATAAAATAATTTTGAATATTTTTGATGTTATTCTAGAGAAGCACCTTCATACGGCGTGATATTCCGAGCCCCGGTGTGGCCGGAATTATGTTTTTAGTGCATTCACACTGGGAACGCAAAATAAATTGGATAACTCCTAAACGGTGATCCGGATCAGAGATCTGAGTGCACGGATGGGTCCATAATGGGGTGTTTACCCAAATAACGAAATAAAACATGTCGGCGCAGGATGTTTGGACCCCTCGCTCGCTATCAGAGCATGGAATGGATAAATTAAATAATTAATTTATTCTTTTAACGGATTACTAAAGTATCACTTAAACAGTGACTCGGATTTTCAAACTGAGGGTATCGTTGAGTCCGGAACATTCCGTTTACCCTAGTAGGGGTGTAAGTTTCATGGGCACGGGCCGTCTGTGAATAATGGCCCTAGGGGCGTTTTCGTAATTTGTCGACCTCGGGCGTTGAGTTTTATAACATTAAAATGGAAGAACAGAATCAAATTCTGAGACCTCAGTTGTGATGGGGAGGTATTTTTTACCCTAGGGGAGGCTTAACCTCGACCTCGTCGAGCGTTTCGGATGCGGATTAATTTGGAATTTTAAATCAATTATGTTTTTAATTAATTTCTTCCTACTTAAACCAAACCATCCTCTCCTCCCTTGTTTCTTCCTCCTGGAGTAAGGAGCTCCCAACCAAGAAGATCTCAACCTCAATCCCTCCTCCCCGCCTCTCCATGAATGTGATTTTGGATCGGCTCTGATGGATCGCACGTGAAGCGTCGGGCAACGCCCAATGAGGTAGGATTTGTCATTTTCATTTTCTTTTCGCACACCTACTTTGAATTCGATTATATGCATCATAATTTTGTTTGATCCTTGAAAAAATCCCATGGACGTGTAGCATAAATTCTGTCCTTTCCAACGCACATTTCGGTTTCGAATTTGGATTCCCGAGGCCTCTGCAATCGCCCACCGAAGATTGCGGGTTTTGGGTGTTCTCTGTTGGTTTTGGAGGTCCTCCGGCCAGCTTTGGGGGTTCTGGCGCGAGCGAGCACGGAGTTCTGGAGACCAGGCGCGGCAGCACAGCAGGGGTCTAGGCGGTGGCGTCGGCCGGGCGTGGGCAGCTTCTCAGTGGACGGTGTTGGAGAAGGCTCGGCTCAAGCGGGCGTCGGGAGTTTTCAGTGACGCCAGGCGGAGGTGGCCGAGGGGCGTGTGGTGTAGGCGGCTACAGGCGACGACGAGCCTGCAGAGGCGCTGGGCGAGGGGCGTTAGTCGGGGGCGCGACGCGGAGGACCTGGGGTCCTCATAACCTCGGTCAGCACACACGACCCGCATGAGGCGGGGCTCCATGGAAGCTCAGCCAGACAGGCTGAGCGGGACCAGGCATGACGGGCCGGCCCGCGCGATGAACCACGAGCCGAATCAGGTAGGGTGGGCCGGCCGAATCGGCCCGACCCACCTCCATTCTTCCAATAAATTTTAAAAGCTCCTAAAATTCAAACCAGGTGTTGGATTTGTTTGTTGTCTACGGCTGTGGAACCACATCGACGAGGAGATATTTTTGAGATGGTCTCAAGAATTTTTAATTCCCGAGACGAGGGGCTCAGGGGCACGACACGACCGTTATGTGGATGGGCGTTCTTCCAGGAGTTCTTGTTTTGGATGGGGCAGAGACATCCGATGTCTGAATTGAGCACCGTCAGTGGCGTTGCAACCCTGACATTGAGCCGGAGTTTTCCAGCGTGGTTTCGGGCATTGAAACTGGAGTTGTGGTGTGGGACCCACGACCCGTCTTTCAAAATGTGTGCAGCTCTTTACACCTTTTTCATCGGACGTCTGTTTGGGGTGTGCGAGCAGTCGTTTTTTGGGTGTTTTTACGAGGTGATTTCAATGGCGCAATCTGCCCGCTTTAATTCTGCACAATGGTGCTGGCCCCACGAGGGCCGTTTTGGGAGTTGACGGTGATTCCCAGCTTTATCACTGGGTGTCTATTTTAGACAAGTGAATAGCCCATATTGTGTAGTTTTTTCAGAGGATCGCAACGGTGAGATCTGTTTCCAGTGATTTGGGACTGGGGTATGGGTCCCACGTAAAACCGCTCGTGCGCGGTTTGACAAAATGCATCTTTTTTCTCCAGATATCCATTACGATCAAGTGAGCGGTAATTTTGACATGTTTCTCCTAGGGGATTTCAATGGTGCGATGTCGTCGACTATTTTCGGAGCTGAGGCTCGGGACCACGGGACGTCATTCGGGCGTAAGGCGGTGTTGGCAACATTTCTATTAGATATCCGTTTGAGGTGAGTAGGTAGTCTATCTCGCCTGTTTTTCCATGAGGATTACAACGGTACGATCCGTTCGGTTGGGTAGAGTCTCTTATGTGATCTTATGGAATGAGGAATTGAAAAAGGTGTACCGGTGGTGGTTCTTCCTGCGGTGTTTGTAGGGAACCCATGGCATGAGATCACGTTCACTCCTGGGAGAGTGAAGTAAGTGTTTGAAGAGATGCGGTTGTTCGTGCCTCAGCCGTTGAGGTGTAAAGTTATATTTGTTACGTTTACACCCTTCTCATTGATGTTAGGTGTCGTTTTCACGATAGTCTTTGGGCTGGAGACATGGAATACTCAGGGAGTACGCGAGAATGCTGGGAGGTACATGTGGATGTTTGTACCTGAGAATGTTTGTGTGCTTGGTTGGGGATAACTTGGGGCCAAACGTTGTGTGGACCCCATATGCGTGTTGTCTTCTACTTTGCATACTTTTAACCTCTCGCGACATAGAGGGTTCCTCTGCTCCTATTTGTTTGACCAGTGGGGTTGAGTTTTTCCCCTGGTCCAGTTCTCGTTTGTTGAGCAGCAGGGTTGAGTTTTCCCCTGGTCCTGTTCTCTTTTGTTGACCAGTAGGGTTGAGTTTTCCCCTGGTTCAATTCTCGTTTGGCCATCAGAGATGGTTTGGTTCCTCTATTTCTTCACCTGTGAGGGGTTTCAGTACCGTGCCCCTTTCACCGAACTGCAGCATTGTTTATGACTATGTGTGCTCGTACAGCATGGGTTTTTTCCACTTTCTGGGATGATTTGTCTCAGTATGCTTCGACAGTGACTTAGCGGATTGGAGCGTGATCGCCCTGAGAGGCTCGGAGAGTTTCTCCCGTCCTTTAATGTTCCTTGGTAGAGTTCTTGCGAATTCGGTGTGACCAACAATTTATGCGGGCAATGATCCTCTACCTAGGAGATTGTTTCCAGCATGGCTGGCCAGGAGTTTGTTTCCAGCAGGGCTGGCCAGTGTGGCACCACCCAGTAGGGGTGGCCAGAGCAGTACCATCCAGAAGGGATGTCCAGTGGGTTACCATCCAGCAGTGATGTCTAGTATAGCGGTGTTCACCGAGTAGTACCATCCAGCCGGGATGGCTAGAGTGGTTCTGGGATTACCTCTAGTGGGGTTGGGACGTGGTCCCCAATGCCGATTTTACCTCTAGTTGGGTTGGGAAGTGGTCCCTGATGCTGAGTTTACCTCTAGCTGGGCTGGGAAGTGGTCCCCGATGACGGTTCTGAGCCTCCCTCCAGTAGAGTACCCTTTTACAAGACTGGGCATTGGGACTCGTTGACGACTTTAGATGGGTCGCCCTGTAGTGGTTACCCTTTTACGGGACTGGGCAGTTTGTCACTCGTCGTCTCTTGTCAGGTCTCCCTCCAGTGGGAACCCATCGACTTCCAGGGATTACCATCCAGCAGGGCGGGGCAGAGGGTCACCTGTCGATTTTGAGGAGACCTCTCGACTGCGGGGAAGTGATGAGGTGTGGCTTGACGTTCTCCCCGAACTCTCAAGTATGAGGGGCACTTTCCCACCGAGACGCTTCCTTGCAACGCGACCTAAAATTGTGCGGGCGAGTCAGTGCTGCCAAAAGCGGATAGTTTCGAGGTGTGGTGATTTAATCCCTTTACTTACAGTTCGGGGTAGATGTGTGGGATGCTGCTCATCGATGGTGTTTACTTCTGGGAATATTGGCTACTCACTTTCTTGGACTGAGCTACAGGATGGAGTCCCCTTACGATCTTGTTTGGGATTCTTGTTTGAGCATATATATATGCATAACTTGTTCCAGTGGCTACTTCTTAGGAATGATTACTCTCCCTCCAGGAGAGGTGAAGTCGCGCGGGGTATGCCACATTCTTTCTGTGTCTAGCTTCTCGTGGTTGGACAATTCTGATCTCCTGATATAGGTAGCAAAGACTCGACAAGGAGTTCATCTTCTCAACATTTCCAGCTCCTTGTGTTTGGAAGAGTCTACCTTCTTTTCTCTTTTTGGGATGAGTTGGACTCTCTATTGTTACTCTTAATGCACTCTCGGTTGTACTCCTCTACTTTCTCTGTTTGATCTACTACACACCCTTCGGTACCTCCTTTTTTTCTCCCTTGAGCCTTCGGGGTATCCTACTGAGTATTTTTATACTCACCCTTGTATGGGCTTTGCCCGCACTTGGTGTGCCCTTGCAGATGACGGATAGGTTTGTCATGACTTCAGTAGAGCTTAGGAGTTCAGGAGCATGGACCGCAGGTGGTGGTCGGAGTCGGGTTCTAGGTGGGGGACCCTTCCAGGTGTTTTTCTTTTTTTACCTATTTTCGGGTTGTGGATCCTTTTTTGGTTGGGTTCGTGTTTTCCCCTTTCCTTTTTCAGTTTTCCTTCAGCACTTTCTTTATACTTTTAGAGGTCAATGCACATTGTGGTTTATTTATAGCAGTTGGTACTTTGCTTTTATTTTTACTCTGCACTTTTGCATTGAGTGTGATGCATGTGTGTGTGTACAGGTACTTAGGCAAAGGCCTCCCCCAGTTGTTGTGCCTTCAGCACTGGTCGCCAACCCCTGGGCTATAGAGGCGGGCTTGGGGTAGTTGGGATCGAGCCCGGGTAGGGTCTGGTCATGACACAAACTATTATAAAATGTGTAGAATTAAAAAAAAATCCATTTTATGAAAGTAATTTTCTAAATATTATAACTTTAATTTTTAATTAAATTGATTATTTACTCAAAAAATACCAATTTTAAAATTATAAGTCATTTTATAACACTTTGAAAAAATAATTAACGCCTCATAAAATTATATTATAATAATAATCAAAAAATACTAATTAATGTTTCTATTTTATGAAAATCTATTATTATTTAATTCATTATAATAATGATAAAATTATAAATAAACAATTTTGTCTCACAAAATATCAATAAATAATTTTACATTTTTAAAACATTTATTTACATTTACTCTTCTATAATAATATCATATTTTAGTTGATAATATGGATAATTTTTATATATACTTTAGTTGGTGAGGTTACTATTCTATAAGTAATATTACTATTCCGAAGTGGCCACATTAATATTCCAAAGGTCAAGATATTATTCAATCGGTATAGTTTCCTTAACTTACAGAAATAAAACTTATTTTATTATTTCATCATTTATAAAGTTTGAATTGTGTTCTAAAAGTTATCTTATGTAATATATACTATATGTAATAATTATAATAATATAATTTATATTGATATAATTATGTTTTTTTACATTCTTCCCCCCATTTGAAAATTTTCCATCGAAAGTTCATATTACAAACTATGTAGAAAATAGGTGAAGGTACTTCTCCTACTACCTATAATCAAAAAAATAGGAAAAAGATGGATTTAATATGTATATAATAATAATATAGAAAAAAACATTTCACATATTAGGATAAACATGTTAATGAAAATCATATCCTAAATTTTGATTCCATATGTTTCAATCTAAGTTAACAATGGTGATAGAATTATCCCAAGGTTTCTTACTAAAGTTCTTTCTCAATCTCCAAATATAACATGATCATGATATGACGCCAACTAAAGATACACAATAATTTTACAAAAATTATTACATTATTTTAAGCATATTTAACAAGAAAATAAAGTCCATGGATTGTAGTCTCTTGCGCCTTTGGAAGATTAGGTACATAAGATAGAAAATGGGGGATTAAAAAACATATTTTACTTAAACACCATAATGAGATCCTATCTTCCATTGATCCCTTACAAATTCATATCATGACCTGGGTAATACATCAAAAAAGGGATGATCTAAAAATCCTAGTAAGAGAATAATCATATGAATATAGAATAGAATATGTGTTAAAAGTCATAACATGCTGCATAAAAAGGCCTGAATATACATAATGAAATATAACATATGTAGTCATGATATAATAAGAGATATGTAAACAAAATTCAACATGAAATAATCATGATTAAACTCTCATATCACTTGTAGTATCATGATTAATGTCTAACCACTATGACCATTGCACATGGAGCACAAGTTAAGGCTAACCCCCAAGACTGTTTCACATGGAGAATGAGTTAAGGTTAACCACCAAGACCATTTCACATAAAATCTCATGATACTAAAAGGTACTCAATTAATTGTGGTTATATCTAGGAATACCCATAATAAAATGTTCAAGAATATGTGTGCCCCATGAAGAACCATACATAAGGAATCGAACAGAAATAGAAGGTTTCCTGGTCAATGGAATTGGGAATCATAATCATGTCAATAGTCATAACAAAAGTGAATATCAAAATGGTGTCCATAAAATAATATATTAAAATAATAAATGTACAATAATAAGGTAAAATAGGTTTATATCATGATAATTTATGTTAAACTAAAGTGAATAAATGTAAAAAATATTGATTAAGAAGATTTTGAAATAAAAAAAATACTAACGTTTATAGAATATATTAAAGATTCTTTAAAATAGAAAAATATTAATTGTTTTTATAAAAATATAAATGAACAAAGACAACTTTTTATGATAAAATGGGTCATTATAGAATAATAATTTTTTCTTAAAATATATTATGGATGGTACTTGAAAATGGGTAAGAATTCAGGAGGTTCCCTTCAATCAGGCTTTCTTGTCAGGAAGAATTGAGAAGGGATCCTTTTTAAAACATGTATTTCCAAGTAAATGAAGGATGACCTGGTCTAGATAAATTATTTTGGAACATGTATAAATAGTTTATAATAATTACATAAAAATAATTAATAATTAAATTATGTTAAAGAGGGAGTGTGTGTAACATGATGGAAAAATAAAGGTTTGGGTAGAATCACATACCTAATGTCTAAAAGTTTTTGAAACATGAACATAATGTCATGAATAATAAAATAAAATTAATTAATTAATTAATAAACTTTTATAAATTTATTTTATTTATTTTAATTTTATTTCATTCATTTATGTCCTTTTGATGGGTTATAAGATACAATTTCATCATTCAAGAATGTTTTTTCCTTGCTTTTCATGTTTGGTTCACTTATATACATGTATGGATGCACATGTAAAATGAAATTAGTGGTACAAAATTGATGTTATATGATATTTATTAAAATATATAAGACTAAATGTTTATATGTTTAATTTGGTGATTGTGGGTGATTATTAATCAGTAGATAAGATGTTAGTGATAATTATTTAGATTATTTAGGCAATTTTTTGATCATCACAAACTACTTTTGTTTTATTAATTAATATTATGGCTATAAAACTGTTACATATCATTAAATAGGATTGAATTTATAAATAATAATATTTTTTAACCATAAAAATGGATTATTACCATCCATGAAGGTGGAATTGAAATACAAAAACACATCATCCACGAAGGTAGTAAATAGACCCTTCATAGACTATGTTTTCATTTTTAGAATAAAAGAATAGTGGAAGAAAAAATAGGATGGGTTGTTCCATTAACACAATATAAATAATGTATATAAAATATAATTGAGTTACCGGGTAACATGGATATGGTTAGTTGATTATAGAATAAGAAATTAAAATAAATTTAAAGTAAATTAAAATCACAAGAAAGAGGTTTTTACATCATGGATTCCTCCCCTTGAGAACAACCTTAGGTGAATTTGGATTGGCCTTTTGTTGAGAAATTTTTTTCCCTAATATTGTTGTGACACTTTGGAATAGTATTGGGTGGAATTTGTTTAGTATTTAAGGAATATAAGGATTATGGATAAGAGGTTGTGAGGTGTGGTAATTATAGTGGAGGAGAGAGGTGTTTTCTTTATTCTTCAATTCGTTATTTTATTATTTTTTTCAAGACAAGAAAACATGTTGAGAAGAGTTACTAAATAGAGTAACTTGTTCATGTTAGTTAAAACTAATGGTTCTTACATCAATCATACATCATACGTGACTCAAAATTTCATGTATTTAGCTATACCATAAATTATTTTATTTCACTATTCACAAAAAAAATCAACTATTTTAGAAAAATACCAAAAAGTCACCCTAACAATTTTTCGATGTGTAAAATAAAAAATGGAACTCTGTTTTGTGAAAATAATTTTTCGAATTTGAGATACTTAATTTTTAGTTAAAATCATTATTTACTTGAGAAATACTAATTCTAAAATTATCACTGATTTTATAACACTTTGAAAAATTAATTAAGTCTCATAAAATTATCTTATAATCATAAGAAAAAATAATAATTCCTGAATATATATTTTGAAAACAAAATTTCATTTAAATAATTATAATAATGAAAAAAAAATTGATATAAAATTAAGTTTTTCAATGAATATGAATAATTAATTTAACATTTGTATACTTTTATGTACTTATACTATGATATAATTATATCATATTTTCATTTATAATATGGCTTAGATTTATTTATCCTTTCCTGGGTAAGTTTAATATTATATTGGTAAGATTATTATTCTTAAGGGTCACATTAATATTTAAATGGTTAAGTTATTATTCCATTAATATATATTCCTTATCTTCACGAAATACCTCTTATTTTATTTTTTCTTCCTTTATAATGTTTTTTTGTGTCCTATAAGTGATTTTATATGATTTATACAATATGGAATACTTATAATAAAATAACTCACATTGAAATAATTATGGAATGTTCAAATTCTATCATTGGATACACTCATCTAAGATATCATGATCATTGGGCACCACCCAAGAAAACTCACAGGTCTCTAATGACCTCGGTACTCTGATAGGTTATCATAACTAGGACCGTTGGGGGACACCGCAAATTCAACCTAGATCAACCTGATATATAGGGGATTGAATGACAAAGATTCCACAAACACTATTAAATGGTCACTCTATATAGAGGATCAATGACCCACACATAAAGGTAATACTAATTCCATGAACCCTACCTAGGGTATAGGAATTAATGATAGAGGATCACACTTTGATCTCACAGAGGGACACCAAAAACTCTATATGTGACTCATCATTCAATGGGGATAAAAATCTTAATATGTGGCCATAATTACACTCTATAAATTTGAGGGGATGGACCATGTGAACATACTCAACTACTACTAGTCTAATATTGAATAAATGAAATGCTCCAAACTATATCAAAGGGGATACACTGAGTGTACTAGGGTGTACACGGCGTGTCTTTCAAACTCATGTTATTCTCATGTTTTTCAACCTCACGCGACATGTAAATATCCATATAATTGGTGTGTTAGAATGTAGATATTGTGTGAAAAAATCTACCAGAGTCATGTCTATGTTGTCTTTATGTTCCCATGTACCGCTGGCTGTACCAACCCATATAAACCTAGTCGTGCGCATGTACACCTGGTCATGTCCATGCACCAACCCATTTATATTTATTGGTTCCCATGTACACCTAGCCATGTCTATGTACCTGGTCCTGCTTGGGATCATATACCCTCTGAGGTAGATTCTAATCCTCCAGAACTGTTCACACAGCATGTGATAGATGACACATGACAAATGATATTTTTCCTTTGAAGAAATTGTAGCACTGCACAGATGGTCCCCCATATAATGTGGTCTCATATTAAAAGTCATGTAATGAAATAAATTCTAGAACCATTGGATTCTTCTCATTATTTTACTATGCACCACTGCCACTAGAAAATCTCACCAAATAGAAGGTTCAGGGGTTGGCCGACCCCTAACAACGTTGTTCGCAAGGATCTAGGTTTGGATCTATTATGAATATATCACCATCAATTCATCCTTTACATTTGAACATAAATACTAGGAAGAATTGGAAACATTATTCAAATTCATTTTACCTCTGACCATCATATGTTTTTCCACCTTAACCACACCATTAATCATGAACCACACATGCGGTACAGATTCTTTCCACCGAAGAATAGTCACACGATGATTGAATATTGGGTATTTTTTCAAACTATGGGTAAAAGAAATTTTCTGAATTGAATGTGTGGAGAAATAGTGGAGAAATATATAAACCACAAAATGTGAGGAATGAACCTCAACCTCTGTTCATTTTTAGTCTTAGTGTCTTATTGAAGAAATAGATAAAGGAAGAGGGAAATAACCAATTACAATAATTAAACCCTAAAAAAATAAATAGTTTATGTGATAATCAATTATTTTTCATGGAATTATTCCACATTGAAATACAAAAAATAATGGGATGTAAATAACACAAATAAAATGACCTACTTGAAGTTTGGATAAATATCTAATGAATAATGGTCATATGTTTCCGTCATTGGGGAGATCCATGAACTCTGTTAGCGTATGATCATTGATTTGATCTCCATATTATGTCATCTCCCAAGATATCCTCTAACACTACTCTCCAATGAATCCACTCAATTTGTAGGGTTAAGCAGCTAATCTAAAAAAAATTCAATAAAAGTACATTTATGAGTAATTTTTAGTTTCTGTATTTTAATAAGATAATTAAATAAGAATAATAATATTTATTTAATTATTCTACAATAATGGAACTCAACCTAATTCCCAATGAATACATTTATTATGTTGCGCCTAGTATAGAGCTCATTATCTAAACCTAATGGAAGGCTCATATTTCTTATATGATCCTAAATTTATGACTTATTATACTTTCTCAAGAAAACTATGAAGTCTGTATATTAATATTTTTAATATTTTTAAAATATCAATTCTAAAATAATTGAGCCATGGAATCTCACATCTTCTTAGCACCTAGATTTGAAAATAATCCATTTAATAATCTAACATAATACATGGAAAACCCATATTTCATACAAGGTTATATACCCAGAATAGCCTCAATATTTTTTTCCTTCGTGAAGATATGTTTATATGGGGGAGAATCAACACCATCATAATATGAGTAATACATTTAACACCCAAGTAAATTTTAGATTGCAAAATCCTCTTCAAATGGGAAATCCCCCCACTATATCATTGATCTAGTACTAGATTAGGTAATATTTTATAATTTCATGATCCATAAACAACAAAATATCACATGTTACGGTGTTTCACGTGTCCTTAATCGTATTCATATATCACCTAAGGTAGAAAATTATAGTTGAGGAATAAATTAGAATATGTGGGTAACAATTTTACCTCAAATAAATGAACAAATATATAAAAATAAAACCAACTATTTATGAAACTAAATATATCATTAATATAAATTTAAAGTAATCAAAGCGAAACAGAATCAAAATAAAGAAATTTGGAAATCAAAAAACCAATATAATATGACTAAAACATGTCTTTTATTGATAGTCTAAAACATTATCTATTTCATAGTGAATGGTGACATGTATATCATTCAAAAAAGATCCTATAATTAACTAATGATAATAAAGGAATATTTCCTTTGACCTATATCAATAAAAATGACATCTATATATATACTAAAATGTGTAGGTAGGGGTGAGTAACAGAATACTTGGTATGATTTCACTTGATTAATATCATGAATTACAATTTTTAATTTATCATAATACATTTAAAACAATTATATTTAACAAATATTAAAAATGATGAAAATAATAGTTTTCACAAATCAATGACACAAAATCCAAACATTTCACCTAAGAGTTTCCAAAAAATAGTTGTTATCATTTATATCCCTTCTAAACTTTTAAGAAAACTTATGGACATTGATCATATTGATAATTTATTTATTTACTAAAACATATTATTCTTCTTGAATATAATTTCTAATTTAAAATCCACAAAATCCAATATCATATATCCAACACAATTTACCATAAAATCCATTTTAAAAAAACATATAGTTTGGAAACAAAAACCCCATTGGAATTTAAAAAGATTAAAAAATAATATTAATTTATTTCAAAAAAAAATTAAATAGTGATTCTAATAAAAATTTACATAATTTTTTTACAAATTCGAATTTCTAAATAAATTAAAAATCAATTAATTTAAGAAATTATTTTCTTAATTTTTACATCAAAATGAAACATTCAAAAATTTTAATTCATCAAACATAAATAGATTATAATCAATGAAAAACATAATATAAACTCACTAACTTATAAAAAATACTATTATTCTCATATATCATGATTTGATCATGGAAATCATGATAAGATCCGAGAGAACCTAAAAACAGAAAAAGGATATCATGAATCTTCTATTTATGATATAATAGACCATTTTTATATCACTAAATATCATATAAAACAATATATAATCCTAAAAAATGACTCAATAGATAGATATAAGAGGTATGTAACACCTCAAAATTTTTTAAAAGAACGTTTTGATTGATAGGGTATACAACATGCAACACCGAGCCTAAATGAACCATGACAAGATATAATATAAATATGATTATTATAACCAGAACATCAATTGGTATTTATTAATATAATTAACTAATTTATTATATATATAAATTTAATTTTCATTATAAATTTATTTATTACTTCTTAGTAAATAATCACTCAAATTTTAGTATATTAATTTTATTCATCAAAAAAATATTTTTTCTTCAAAAATGGTTTTTATTTATTTTATGAGAAAATATTATAATTAATTTCTATAAAATTTATAAAATTTATTTGATTAAAACAATATCATTTAATAAATTTACATACAAAAATATCATATTAATAATTTTTTAGATTTTTCTGAAACATTTTATTTTTCAATAAATAGTGGAAAATATTGATATTTAATGAAAATAGTATTTTATTTTAAATTATTAAAAATGTAAATCTAAAATTTGAATTAGTTTTAAAATTTAATATATTTATTAAATTTATTCCTTTGTTCTATGAAATTAACATTATACATTAATTTAGTATACAACTACTTTTACACATAAAATGACAATTTTATGAAATACATTTTTTGTTTGACTTTTCATTTTAGTCTTAAATCAATTTTTACGCCTTATAGAAATTGAAACATCAAAAATAATTCCACTTTTTTAATTATGAGGTCTATATTTTGTAAATAATTCCCTTTTATTTACGGTCATTATGAATACTAAACATTTTAAATAAATGTCACCATTATATGTGTAAATCGGGTAAGTAAGGTTAAAAATAATATGATAAGGACTAAACAATTATCATAAAACTTTCCTTTATCCTATATAATGAGTTCAGTTTATATATATCCTTAAATTTATCTATAATATAGCAACTTGGTGCCATATTGTTTTGATTTTTACCATTATATTATTTTTTATAAAAAAATGTAAATAATTTGATTTTATTTGTTTTATTTTCTATATTTTTTATGGTGGGATAAATAATGAATATTTAAAGTAATAAACGAAAATATGATAGATACATTATTTTTTATCATGGTAATTTATTAATAATTTTAATTGTCTAAGTAACTACATTAAATTCTTATGCAATCCTGACCGAGTATGTATTCAATTAACAGAAAAATAAAACAGAATATTTGTAAAATGTTAAAAGAAATAGAATTTAATGAATTGTTTTTTACATAAATTTTTAGATAAAAATAAAATATTTTGGGGGTTTAAATATATTTTATTGTAATTCCTTGTTTTAAGAATTTTTCAAAGTCTACTAACTAAATAGTTCTAAAAATGGAACAAATATTATTTTCCAATAAATAATATTTTATTAAATGGTTTAAAATTTATAAAAATACTTTATTTTGGAAATATATTGTTATATGTTTTAATATAGTTACTATCATAAATTTATGTACCAATTTTACATTTATAGTAACTATATTGACCCCTAAATAGTAAAAACATTATCATCAAGATAATTGTTAAAAAGTGTTAATGCGATATAAATTAAAGAAAAAAGGGTAAAAGCATAATCTAAACTTATAATGTTTTTGTTATATGATATAACATCAACTTTTAAAGATCCTATCATAGAATTATATAAATTTGGATCCTTTTTCCTGAAAATAAATTTCAATCAATGAAATATTTTTTAGAATTCAAAGAGTGTCCCTCCTCTCACTTACAAAAGTTCACATCCTATACTCTTTTCTTTACACATAAAAGGAATTTTTTATTCCAATAACGGCCCAAATATATTCCAAACAAGCCTTGTCACATTATATATGAATTTTTTGGGAATAATACCAACCATAGAGGGCCTAAGTTGTAAAGAAAATAATATTTTTAGAAAAAGTGGTATATATATTAATTGAATGTTTTATTGCTATCTCTTCATCAAGCTCCTACAAATATTTTTCAAACATACCTATAAAATTAAATAAGTATCTAAAATATATTTTTATGTTATGATATAAATTTATTAACCTATTTCTATATTTTATTCCATCAATTGGGATTCCAAACCATAATTTGGGTGTATGGTGAACTACCACCTCACAAACCAATTTAATTTTTTTTACATCACCACCTCTCACTATTGTTGATAATAGATTATTGAAAATAAATATATTCTTTTCATGAATAATTTTAAATTATGTAAATGTAATATATAGTATATTTTCAAAAATTTACATTCATTGAAAAATTATAACATTTTTTTGTGTATGTGTGGACAACCACCTCCACGAAGCGATGTGATTTTATTTTCATCACTACATCACAGGGATGTTATATATAAGAGTATTTAAATAAATAATATTATATTTATTATAAAATTATCATTATGTAAATATAATATAATACTTACCTTCCTTTCACCATGACCATTTAAATTTTGATATACTACTCATGCATATGTACGGCCTACCACTACTACAGATAGCACTTTTAACAACGCTATAAAAGACCTTTATCTGTGAAAAAAACAAAATACATAAGAACTGTTAAAATAATGAAACATTTATTAGTAGATACAAACTTGTATCCCTACAACATCCATAAAAAACACTATAAAATGAAACACAATTATAATCCACAAATAGGGAAAGAATTATAAATAAACACAGATTGGAATAAAAAATACAAATGCACAATAGTTTCAGTTAAAAATTTAAATACAAAATATTTACATTGATTTAATATTGGAAATAAGATAAATTACTGCTAAAATAAAAAACTCATAACTAAAAGGATTTTTCCAATGATAAACCTCTATATAATATTCTAATCACTACAATAAATCCAATGTTAATTATATTAATAGTAAATAAAAAATAAAAAAATAATTTTAATTTTATATAACCCACTTATGATAAAATATATTATTAATTATTATATATATATATGATATTATCAGTTAATCATGCATCGGATTGACCTGCGGCCAATACCTGTATGTCACAAATGAATTATGGATTGTTTTCATAAATTATTAAAATAATCAGGGCTTGTTTGCTCAGTTTTTGTTATGTGCTGCATGTTTTAAACTAAAATTGAACTTCTATGATATAAAAACACATGTCGAGTCATACTGACCATATCATGTATCTGATTAACATATAGTTGATTCTTACTCAACACAAATGAATTATAAATCATTTTCCTTAATTTGGAAGAGAAAAAAATACATGCCTGTTTTCCTAGTTTTGTTATGTGATGTGCGTTTTAAACTAAAATGAATCTTTTATTTTAAACACATGAACTCAAGGTTATACTGACCAACTCATGTGTTGGATTGATTTTTTTCAGTTCCTACATTTCACAAATGAGTTATAGATAATTGAAAAAAGGCTAAAAAATAATATGAGCTTGTTTTCATGTTTCTACATATGTTATGTGCATTTTAAACTAAAATGACACATTTATATTAAAAACATGGGCATTGACTCATACTGGCCATGTCATGTATTAGATTGAATTTTAGTAGATTCATATATGTGAAAATGAATTAGGAATCATTTTTCCTAATGTTTGACAATAATATAATCTTTTTTAATAGCACTTTATGTGTTGTATGTTTTAAACTAAAATAGAACTTCCATGTTGAAAAAATTATCACTTAGAGTCATATCTACCACATCATATGTCACATTGATGTGTAGTCAATTACTATAAAATAAAAATTTATTATAGGTTACTTTTTAAAATTTGAAAATAGTCTGAGGTCATTTTCTTATCTTTTTCTATGTGATGCATGTTTTAAAAAAATGAAACTTTTATATTTAAAACACACACATAGAGTCATACCGACTATAAAGCCTATTAGATTGATGTGCAGCCAATTATTATACATCAAAAAATAATTATAGATAACTTTTCTAAATTTTAAAAATATGTTCATCTTGTTTTATTGGTTTGGTTTATGTGATGCACATTTTATTCTAAAATAACACTTTCATATTGAAAACATGCACTTCGAGTCATACCGACCACATCACATGTCAAAATTACATGTGGTAAATTACTATATGACATAATAGAATTATGGATCATTTTACTAGTTTTAAAAAACTACCCAAACTAATTTTAATAATTTTGACTAGGTTATGTTTGTTTTATACTAAAATAGAACTTCTATATTGAAAAAATTCATGTCGATTTATACCTACCAAATTTTCTATCAGATTGATGTATAGTAAGTTTCATTATGTTACAAAATAGGAATGGATAATTTTTAAACATTTTGAAAACAATATGATCTCATTTTCTCAGTTTTGGCTATTTGATTAACGTTTAAAACTAAAATGGAACACGTTTATTAAAAACATGCACTTCGTGTCACACCTTCCAGATCATCTATAATATTGATGTACTGTCAATTACTAAAAGTATCAAATGAATTATGGTTCATTATCCAAAATTTTAAAAACAATCTGATCTATTTTTCAATGTTTTGAATAATTTATGTGCATTTTAAAATAAAATGACACTCTTATATTGAAAAATTGAACTTCAAGTCATACCAACCACATTCAATGTCCAGTTAATGTGTGGTCAATTGTCACACATGAAAAACGAATTATGGATCTTTTTCCAAATTTTGTTAAAAAATATAATCATGGTTTCTTGGTTTTTTCTATGTGACATACGTTTTAAACTAAAATGGTAATTTAATATTAAAAATATGTACTTTGAGTCATAACCACGAAATTTTCTAGAAAATTTACATAAAATAAATTACTAAACATCAAAAATAAGTTACGCATCATTTTTAATGATTTTTAGAATAATATGACCTTGTTTTATAGGTTTGAGATAAATGGTACAAATTTTAAACTCAAATGAAATTATTATATTGAAAACATGCACTTCAATTCATACAGACCACATCGTATTTCATATTGATGTTCTCTCAATTCTTACACATAAAAAGTGAATTAGGTAATATATTAATAAAGTTTTATGATAATATGACTGAATTGTTTTGTCTATGTGATGTGTACTTTAAACAAAAATGACAGTTTTATATTGAAGGAATTAATTTTGATTCATACCAACCACATCCTGTGTTGGATTGAAATGCAGTCAATTTGTACAAGTGAAAAATGAATTATGGTTAATTTTCATAAATTTTAAGAACAATTAAAATTTTTTGTCTCAATTTTGGTTATGTGATGCTTGTTTTAAAATAAAATAGAACATATTTATTGAAATCTTGGGCTTTGTGTCATACCTATCCCATCATCTGTCATATTTTTGTAGTGTCAATTCCTACACATCACAAATGAATTATGGGACATCTTCATATTGTTTGAAAATAATCCTATCTCGTTTTATCAGTTTTGTATATGTGATGTGCATTTTAATGTAAAATAGAACATTTATATTAAAATAATGAAATTCAAGTCATACCTTCCACATTATCTATAAGATTAACATAGAGTAGATTTTTACGCATCATAAATTAATTATAGATCATTTTTCAAAATTTTGAAAATAATATAATCTTCTTTTCTTGGTTTCCTCCATGTCATACACTTTTTAAACTAAAATGATTATTTAATATTGAAAAACACACTTCCAATCATACCGACCACATAATATGTTGGACTAACAGGTAGTCAATTCCTACTCATCAAAAATGAATAATGAATTTTATCATAATCTTTGAAAATAATCCAAGATCAGTTTCTTGATTTTCTCTTTTTGATTAATTTTTTAAACATAATTGTCACTTAAATATTTAAATCATATACATAAAGTCATATTTTACATCACATGTGTAATATTTATGCATGGTTGATTCATACATGTCACATAGGACTTATGAATCATTTTATAAAAGTATAAAAAATCAACTTTTTGGCTTAGTTTTGATTATTTAATTTGTGTTTCAAACAAAAATGTCAATTTTAAACTACAAATATATACATAAATCCATATAGAGAACATAGTTTATCATATTGAGGTGTGGTTGATTCATAAACATCACAAAGTTCTTATGGATCATTGTTATAAAGTATCAAATGAATCTAAATGTGTCTCTTCAGTTTTGAGTATGTGGAAGTTTTTTGAACTAAACTGTCAATTTTTATCTAAAAGTGCACACTTGGAGTCACACCAAGCACAACCATATATTGTATTTAGGGGATTGTGATTCCTATACATAAAAAATTAAATATGTATCATTATTCTAAATTATCAAAACAATATAAATTTTTTTCTGAGTTTTGAGTATGGCATAGGTTTTTTGAACTAAAAAGTAACATTTAACACTAAAAACATACACTTTGAGCCATAATGATCACATAATATATCATATTTAGGTCTAGATTATTCCTAAACATCAAAAATGACTTATTGATAGTACTATAATTGTATCAAAATAATATTAATTTGTTTTTTCAGTGTGATGTGTGTTTTGAACTAAAGTGTAAATTATAAACTAGACACATATAATTTTAATCATACCAATATCATTGTGTATAAAATTGATGTGTGGTTGATTGAGGTGTGTCTGATTAATACCCAGGTCAATAAAATTTTAATGAATTATATTTTGGTATCTCATAATTTTCCTTCAATTGTACCAAAATCGCTTCATATATAAGAGATTATATTTAAAATGTAGATTCTATTTCTTAAATGAATTGAAGAAAATTAGGGTAGTGGTGGAATTTTTAGATAAATACTTATGATTCACTTCATGTATAAGGATTTTTATATATTCCTTTTCCATCCCAAAGGAGTATGTTCTCTCATTTTTTAATTTTTTTATATATTTGAAGGAAAGTATGAATTCCCAAATGATCAGTGGAAAAAAACTAAACAAGTATTCGAGAAAAATGATATGTAAATTGACATAAAAATTGTAGACAAAATCATAAAAATAATTAACTAAATTAGTAGTAATAAGGTGAATTTCCATAATATATATATATATATATATATATATTTGACTAATTTTCATATCTCTGTTATCTTAGTTCCATCCTCGAAGTTCAATATCTATTGGGCTTGAGCAACTTCAAATATCTAAATTGCTTTGTCTCAATCTATAGAGTGTTACCCTCCATTAAAACTATCCATGAGAGATATGTATAAAATAATATATAATAATTATGATGCTAATTCTTCACATCCCAAAGTATCACTAAGGTTATATATCATACTAAATCGCAAAAAAAATGTGTAATCACCTAAATTTGATGTGCGTAAACATTCTAACGCTAAGTACCTTTACCACTCTTCTATAAAAAATATAGTTATTATTTTGAGTACATTGATTTTTGGAAATCATGTAGCACTAAAAAAATAAAAAAATTATTAAGAAATATTATTAACGAAATGGTAATTAACATAAAAAATTTCTTATTTGGGGATGTTATACTTTTGATGGTATATGATATCTTTAATAAATTTGAAAACATAATATCCACAATCATTTTCGTTTTCTTGTTCCACACATTTCATAAACATTGAAATAATATTTAAATTATTATTAAATATGTTTTAATTGTTAAATATCACCATACATACCTTATTATGATTCCATTTGAAGAAATAAATAGGCTTCTTATGTCCAGTCAGTGACTACATTCCATGATTTAGCCTATATTTATAAATCTCCCTATAATAAAAAAAATTCTAATTAAAACACAAACCAAAACATATAATTCAACTTTTATCTATGATATATTGATTTTAGGTCATTAAAAATTTATAATATTCATCATGAATGGTCAGTTTGATGGAAATCTATGCATTCAGTCCAAAATGAAAAAAAATTGAGGTATCCAAATTAATTTTAATCACCATCTAATGATTATTAAAAAAGATAGATATATAATGAAAAGAATATATTTTATATAATTAAATTTTATACATTTATCCATGTAGTAGTGGTATCAATAAGAGTTTTCCTTTTGATATTTTCTTCTCAAACTCTTCTATTAGTTTATCTTTTTACCTTTTCAGTTTCTTCTAAATCCAAATAGAATTTTTCCATAAAAAAGATAAGTGATTAATGAGTCAAAATCTTGTTGCATAGGGTTTTACCATTATATTTAAGAAATATATACACCTATAGAAAACAAAAATATTTATAAAATATAATGAATTTAGTAGATCATTATTTGGATAGATGGATTATGAAAATGTACCTCATGTATATATTTAAAATTGAGACTCCCAATCATTTAAACATGATAATCTCATTTATTCTATCTATACCTACCAAGCCTATAATGGAATCTCAAAATATTTCTTCCTCATATTTCTTATATGACATATTTATATTTTTGGATATGTAGTCTTCATGAAAATTTTATTTCAACTTATTAAAAATTGGAATTGGTGGGGGAGAAGGTACTCTGGTTTGGCCCTTTTATTTTCTTGGATTATTCATCTGATTATCTTGAAATAACCTTCTGTTTCCCCCATTATTTTATCTATATGTAATACTATACATAATTTAAGAACCTTTTTCATCAACATTTTCTGGTTTTTTATTCTAAAAAATTATTAAGTTTTTAACTCTTTTATATTTATAAGATTAAATGTCTATGATACAAAAACTCTAGTAGCATTATCGATAGTAGAAACTTCCGGATAATTAGGCAGAATAGAAAACTCAGAAATCAACTCCTGAGTTACTTAAATTCCAACTATCATATTATGTTTTGGGATTTATTTGTGGTTTATCATGTCTTCCAGGATATTATACACCATATCCCTAACAAAAAGTAAACATGTCATTATTGATAGATATAAATCACATACAACTATAATGTAAATAATTTTAGTAATATAAAGTAATTTGATGTTTTTTTATTTAACTTTAGGATAATGGGTAAGGTAAGAATTATTAACACATCTAAGGTATTAATTAGGGGGAATGTCTCTCCTCATAGACGGTGGGTCATTCGGATATTCATGTACTGGTCTTTATTCCACTAATAGTTCTATTTGATCCATTCATATAAATAGGTTAACCAAACTAGACTAGACAAAAATATATTTCAAAAATATATTTTTTGGATTCATTTCATCATCTAATATGTATCTCCTTGTGACATTATCTTCTTGAAATATTTTTGAGGTGAAACTCCAAAACATTCACATCTAATGTGTCTGTTTTGTTTTTCCCTCTTCGAAGATATTGAAATTAGGATTTCCTCACATATGGTCGAGGCAGATTCTTGTGTCTAAACCAAATAAAAACATATGAGAATAAAAATACATTTTTATGTAATATTGTTATAAATCATACAAAATTACAATTTGGTTATACATACATAGGATTCCCATATTTCTTGTGTGTTTCCGTCATCTAGTTTACCCACTTTATTTAAATGGGGCTCCTTATATAATATATGACATGGGATAGTCATGGGTACAGATTTTGATTCATCAATATAAATATAAGAAATAATCATATGTTTTTTCAAATCGCATAATACATTTATTGCATATTTAAAATAAATATAACTTTATTTTCAAGTGAAGAATACCACATCCTTGCTTTATGATAGGGGTACATTTGTTTTGTTGTGCGTTGTGAATTCTATGTTCTCATTTTCATTTTCATAAGTTGACAATTTTTTCTATTAAAATCGGATAAAAAAAATATTATCAAATAAATTATTATTTACTGAATTTCACTTAAAATTATTTCTCATTATGAATAATAATAAGTTATTTCCTTGTATCCAATTTTATTGTGTGCTAATATGTTACTAGTGGGTGGGGATTTTGCTTCCCCTCAGCATCCTTTGGATGATTATTTTAAATAAGTGTATGTAATCCTTTATGAGATTTTCTAGAGACCAATTCTAACACCACAATGTTTTCCAAATATAAATTGAAATTCATGAATGTTTTTTATGTAGATATTTATAACTATCCTTTAAAAATAAATTTTCGACTTTTATGTTTTGAATTTCAAAAAATGGCCATCTAAAATTATGTTCAGTAAGTTATTTAGAGTCTAATGGAATCAACTTGTTTTTTTAGTGAATATTTACATACCCTTATGAATCTTAATATGACCCTAATGAATATTATATTATACTATTGTTTTATTTTTATTAGTTTTGACGATAATGACATTTTGGTTAATTTTTCAATATGATATAAAAGCAGTTATAGTTTTAGAATTGTTAATTTTTGAATGAAGTATGATTTTATTTAAAAATTAATTTAATAATATTTATAAAATTATATTTAAAAAATGGAGTGCATTTTTAAATTCTACACATTGAAAAATGGTAAGGGTTAATTTTGGGATTTTTCTGAAATTCATGAATCTTTTATGAATAGTGACATACGGTAAAATACAATATATCCAAATTATATGTAAAATAAAATATTTTATGACATAATAAGTGATGTATGGCCACATTTTTCGAACTCACATGTCATTATTACTATTTTGGGTCACATTAATTAATATTATTCATAGTCTTGAGAGAAAATATTATAATAACAATTAAAATAATGAAAAATACCCCCTCTCCTCCCTATAAATACCACCCCCATTCCCCTCTTCCTCCCACACCTCTCAAGACTATAAACATACCTAGGTTCTTCCAAAAACTCCTCCAAAGTCTCTTCCAAACATCCTAGAGCTTTTGGTCTCAGCAAAAGGCCAAAACCAAAGGCCTTAAGATGAATCTCATGGAGAAGAGATCAAGAGGTACACATCCTCTTTAATTTTCATTCTTTTCATTCATTTTATGTTATTATTTTTCATTAATTTGGATTGTGTTGGTATATTTCATTCCATATCCCCTTACTACCCATATTATGTAATGATGATGAGATACCCCTTTTCTCACATCAAATTATTTTATGAAATCTTAAGCGACCACGTTATGCTACCTAATTTTCGTGAGAGATTTCTCAATTTTTCTTTAATTTTGAGTTTCATAATTTTTATATCCAAACCTCCTATTATCTTAGAGGAATGATATGTCCATAATATTTTATATTCTAGATGTTCTCATGTTCAGGGAAAATTCATTATCAATCTTCTTATCCTCCCCAACTTACTCAGGGAATTAAAAACATTGTTCGTGATGTGTCGAATTACCGACACAATGGTCGATGTGATTTCAATTTTCTTTAATTTCTTCAATTTTATCCGTTAACCCATTTTTATGGTTGAAACAGGTTATAATTTTTTTATTATATCTCATCCATGGTTTTATAATTTTTTTTACACATGGTTTTAATTTATAAAATAAAATGAGGTATTTATTATCAAAGAACCACTAAAACGAACTAAACAAACATAATTAATGTTTTAACTTTTGAATCGTCCTCATGTAATAATTCAAAATGATAAATGGTATAAATTATTTTACTAAAAAAATTTAAATAATACCCCATTCAAATTCTGTAGTTTTACTTCTAATCGATAAGAACAATCCATCATGAACCGATCGTGAAAATCATGTAAATAACACACCTATAATTGTGAAAAGAAAACAAATAATAATAATTAAAGGATGAAATGATGTAATTAAATGATCATATAAGGTATTATAAATATTGATATGTTTTTTATGATATTAATATCACTATTTTAACCATTATACATGATATTTAAATGAGTTGTAAGTAAGCCAAACAAAAGGCAAGGGAATTATTAACCCAATTTCATTCTTTGGGATAACCTTTTACTTCTTTATTTATGTGGTATTAGAATTGTTGTGTGTGGTCAGTTCAATATATATTATGTTTTATTATGTGTATTTATAGTATATATACATATTCCATCCACTCTAATAATTCTTTCTTAAATTATATGATTTATGTAAGGGGGTTTCCTTTTAAAAACCTCTTTTAAAATTTTGTTTTAAAAAATTCCAAAGCCATGTTTTTATGTAGTTATTCATGTTGTATGATTGTGTTCTGGTTCTTGGGAATTTTTTATGATTAAGGTTGGGATCCATATCTCCTTCCAATGCATTGGGAATGTGTATGTCGGAGGTCGGTTTCATGGTTACTCCATGTATAACTATGATGGTTACACAAATTGTAAGGTAGTCGTGAGGGTTACAAATTATAAGGTAGACGAGAAGGATAAAAGATAATGTAAGTACTACCCCTAGATACCTTTATGATTTAATTTATTTTCTCAAGTTTTGTATGATCTTGTGTTAATCTCATGTATCAAAAATTATGTCTATATGGGTGACACACATGTATTTCAAAAATGATTTCTTAAGTTACAAGTGTTCATAGACTAATGTGTTATTTCTTTCTTTTTATATCTCTTACTGAGCTTTTTGTGCTCATACCATGTTTTTAAATGATTTTCACAGGTTATAAGGACGTGTAGAACAATGAATAAATCTATGTTAAATTTTTGATGGATTTTTAAATAAATCATGTTTTATTAGAAAAGTTTTTATTTTGGATGAATTGATTATTGTTTTATTATATATACTCTATAATAATTTGTAATTTTATGAATGTGTTATGTCCCAATTCACTAAAGCTCTAAACATGAAGAGATCATCAATATGAAAGCAAGTTAATTCTTGAATAAATTCAAAGTTATATAATTTAATAAGTTAGGGTCCTTATAGTTGTTATCATATCATGGTTTAGATAACATTAGGGGTTAGGATGATGTTAAAAGAATACTGTAAATTATTTTTACTCTAAGATAAATTTTAAAAATTATAGATTTTAAATATTACTATGTTTCTTTTTATAATATATGTTTGTTCAGAATGGTTTTATGTAGAAGAAACAGGGAAGCTGAAGAGGAGAGGAACCGACATAATGATATCCTTCCAAATCTATAGCCCAGAATGGTAGGGTTTGGAATCGAACAGTTTGTAACAGTAATGGCTCAACTAACACAGAAAATAAATGATAGTGGAATCCATGCAAGAGAGTAACCAGAGTTACCATAATGAAACATGATGGTACTGGAACATTTTAAGAGATAACACCCTCATGCTTTCAATGGATCTGCTGACCTAATAGTCGATGAAGAATGGATTAAATCCACTGAAATGATATTTGATATTATGGGATGTTTAGTTAATCAAAAGGTAAGTCTTTCCATTTATCATTTTGAAGTTCAATCAGATCAGTGGTGGTAAATGGTAAGGAATAACAGGGATAGAGAGGATTTTGATGCCTTAGAGTGGGATGAATTTAAAAGTATTTTCCTTGAAAAATATATTCCTAAGGTGGTTCTACTTTGGATAGAGAAGAAATTCGCTGAATTAAAGAAAAAGGATGAATATTCGGTGGTTGTGTATGAATAAAACTTCACACTACTATCATGTTTTCTCCAAATCTTATTCTAGATCTTGAAAATAAAATCAACCACTTATACTGAAGACTAAATCCAAGGTATTGAAGGGTGTTGGCCTCCCATGAATTTAAAAGTTATGAGAAACTTGTCCGATGTGATGAGAGGTTATAGATGGAGTTTGATAATGATCACATGCATTTTGGAAACAAGGATAAAAAGTTATCTATATGGAATGAAATGGGTAAGAATCAACAAAAGAAATCTGACAGTAAGAAAATCCGGCTTCTAATTTGTAAAAATTATGGCAAAAAGAACCCTGGGGAAAGACTTAGCAACACTGGGAAGTGTTCTAAATGTGGTATGTTTGGACATATGGCCTGATATTGTAATGAAAATGATCCTAAGACCAATCCTGATAACTAAACTGTAAAGTGTTTTAAATTTGGTGAGATGGGTCGTTATGAAAATGACTTCCCAAAGAGAGATCCATATGATGAAAAGAAGATAGACTATAACAAAAACTGTGTAGTGATATCCTTTTCAACTATGTCAGCAGATGTCGGTCTATAAAACAAAGTGGTATTAGGTACTCTATTCATTTACTTGGATTTTTTTTAATGTTTTGTTTGATACATGGTCTAAACATTCCATCATTTCTGTGAAATTTTCTGGTAAATTGGAAATATCACCTCAAAATTGAGACTAGATCTTGTTGTTAAAACACCAGGAGGTAACACTAGATAAAAGATGAATTATAAGAATCCTACTATTGTGGTATATGTAATGTCTTTATCTCAAAAACATGTTGGTTTACTCTTAGTCAAGTTTGATGTAATTGTGGGAATGGATTAGCTTTTGGTTTATCATGCAAATATTGACTGTATAGCTAAAGAATTTGTTTTTAAAAAATAATTTCAGTTTGTATACAAGAATGAACACATGAAGTTGATAACATATTAGGAAGTTGATCAAATGTTGAACGATGTAAATGAAAGTTATCTCACTCATATTGTGGAAAACAAGGGAACTATTCAGATTATTGTTGTGGCAGTGGTAAATGAATACCCTAATGTTTTTTCTAATGAGTTACCCAGTTTCGTACCGATTGGAAAGTTAAATTCACAATTGAAATAGTTCCTGATCCTAATATAATTTCAAAAACACCCTTATCGTATGGCTCAAATAAAACTTCTTGAATTGAAAAATAATTTGTAGAATGTTTTTGATAAAGGCTTCATTCATCCTATCAATTCACCATGGGGTGCTCTTGTTTTTTTTGTTAAAAAAATATTCTTCCATGAGACTCTTCATTGATTATAGATATATGAATATTGTCACTCTTAAAAACATGTATCCTTTACCTCATATCGATTACTTGTTTGATCAGCTTCATGGAGCTCTGTACTTTTCCAAGATTAACTTGAGATCAGGATACCATCAGCTGATGTTTAAGGAATATGACATCCTAAAAATAGCCTTTCGTACTAGATATGGGCCTTATGAATTTTTTGTTATGACATATGGCTTAACTAATGAACCTGCTGTATTCATGAATCTTATTAATACAATATTTCATGAGTTCTTGGATATGTTTTTCATTGTTTTTATTAATGAAATTATTATATTTTCTAAAAATAAGGAGGAGCATGAAAAACATCAAAGGGTTGTTTTAAAAACCTTATAGGAAAAGAAAATGTATGTAAAATTTAGCAAGTGTGATTTTTGGTTACAACAACTTTCTTTTCTTGGGAACATTTTAAATAAGGATGCAATAATAGTTGATCCTACCAAAACAAAGTGGTTGATGAATGACCAAGGCCCACAAATGTTACAGAGATTTGTAGTTTTCATGGGTTAGTAGGTTATTACTGATGATTTGTTAATAAATTTTCACATTTATCTAGCACGATAACTATGTTTACATGAAAAGGGGTTTAATTTAATTAGACTAAAGAATCTGTTGTTTTTTTAGGAACTGAAGAAGTGATTGGTGAATGCCCCATTTTGGCCTTACCTTCATGAAATGGTGAGTTTTTTATCTATAGTGCTGCTTATTTTAAAGGGTTTTGTTGTGTTTTGATGAAGAATGATCAGGTAATTTCTTATGATTCAAGAGAACATACACCTAATGAGTTAACTTATCCCACACATGATTTGGAATTGGAAACTGTGGTTTTTTATTTTTAAATTTAGAGGCATCATATTACAAATCCAAATGTGAAATATATACTGACCATAAATATTTGGAGTATATATTCACTCAGAATAAATTAAACATGAGTCAGAGAAGATGTCTTGAGATGATAAAGGATTATGATTACACGATAAATTATCATCTCAGAAAATAACAAAAAGTTGTGGATCCTTGAGTCGAAAACATCATACATAATTAACAATGTTAAATTTAAAAAATTGATTCCTTTATTAATGATTTGATGGATTTTGGCTTTGAAGTTATTGGTGCAGAGAATACCAAAATTTTATCTCAGCTTTCAGATCATTCATCAATATTAGACAGAATTAAGAAAGAATAAAGGGAAGACCATGAGCTACAGAAAAAGGTAGAATTGGTTATGATGGGTAAGTTTCCAAAATTTAACCTTGATAAATATTGTGTTTTATTATTTGTAGAATGGTTGTGTGTGCATTGTGATTCTCAGTTGAAGAAATATTTGTTGTGTGAAGCTCATAGTTCTCCATTTTCAATTCATTAGAGTAGTAATATGATTTACAGAGACCTTTGGATATATTATTGGTGGGACGGAATAAAATGAGATATTGCTGACTTTACTGGGAAATGATTGACCTTTCCATAGGTTAATGTGTAGTGGTAGTTACCAAAGGGGATGCTTTATCCTTTTCCAGTGCCATAGTGTAAATGGGAGATTGTATCCATGGTCTTTGTGGTGGGACTACCTAAGACATCTCACGGTAACAATGAAATTTGGGTTATTATTGATCGTCTGACAAAATCTGCACATTTTCTTTCTATTCGAGACACAATGTCTTGGGATCAGCTTTCTCGATTTTACCTTCAAGATATTTTTAAGTTACATGGAGTTCCTCTTTCCATTGTATCTAATCAGGATCCCAGGTTCACCTCTAACTTTTGGAAAGGACTTTAGAATTTGTTGGGAACAAAATTAAATTTCAGTATAGCTTTTCATCTTCAATAAGATGGGTAGTTAGAATGAACCATTCAGACATTGAAGGATATGCTTTGAGCTTTTTCAATGGACTACCAGGGAAGTTGGGATCATCATATTTCTTTAGTTGTGTTTTTTTATAATAAAAGTTTTCATTCTATAATACAAATGGCACCATTCGAAGAACTGTATGGGAAGTAGTGTTAGACTCTAGTGTTTTGGGATGAAGTCGGTGAAAGAATGTTGATGGGGACATAATTAGTAGAAGAAGTGGCTGATAAAGTGACTATGATCCAAAATCACTTGAGGAAAACTCAGAGCAGGTCAAAAATTTATGAAGATAACAGAAGAAATGACTTCCCTTTCGAGGTAGGTGACCATGTTTTCCTTAAAATTGATCATTGTAAAAGTGTGATACATTTCAGTAAGATATGGAAGCTATGTTTTTGGTTCATCGGACCTTTTAAAATACTAGAAAATGGTAGACTATTTGTATACTGAGTAACTTTCTCTACCTTCTTATCTAAGGTACATAATTTTTTCCACGTTTTGATGTTGAGGAAGTATGTGCCAGATTAATCACATATCTTGAGCCCATAAGCAGTTCAGTTTGAAGAGAAACAAGTTTAGATTCTTGATCGAAGGGAACATGTATTGAAAAATATGGTAATCCACTAGGTAAAGGTTTTGTTTAGAAACCACATGGTAGAAGAAGAAACATGGGAGTCTGAAAATTCAATGAGGTAAAAATACACTCGGTTGATGAATAAGTAAATAAAAGTGCGAAGAAACAACTTCCAGAAGGTGGGGAGATTTTAACGCCACAAGTTTTTCAAAAAATAAATTGAAATTCATGAATGTTTTCTTTGTGTACAAATATATAACTAGCCTTTAAAAATATTTCTTCCACTTTAATGTTTTGAATTTTGAAAAACGTTCATCTATAATTGTGTCCAGTAAGTTATTTAGATCCTAATGTAACCAGCATGTTTTTTGGTGAATATTCACATACTTTATGAATAGTAATATGAATAGTAATATGACCCTAATGAATAGAATATTGTACTATTATTTTGTTTTTTTAAGTCTTGAAGATAATGTCATTTTGGTTAATTTTTCATTGTGATGTAAAAATAGTTATAGTTGAAAAGTTGTTAATCATTTAATTTTATTTAAAAATTAAATTAATAATGTTTTGAAAATTAATTTCAAAAAATGAATTCAACTATTTAATTCTACCTATTGAATATTTTTAAGGTAAATTTTTGGGATTTTTCTGAAATTCATGAATTTTTGATGAATATTTGAATACGATAAAATATTGTATATTCAAATTATCAGTAAAATAAACTATTTATGACATAATAAGTGATATAAGGCCACTTGGTTCGAACTCACATGCCATTATTAATATTTTGGGTCACATGAATTAATATTATTCATAGTCTTGAGTAAAAATATTATAATAATGATTAAGATAATTAAAAATACCCCCTCTCCTCCACTATAAATACCACCCTCACTCCCATCTTCGTCCCGAACCTCTCAAGCCTTGATCCTTACCTAAGATCTTCCCAAAGATCCTCCCAAGGCTCTTCCCCACGTACTAGAGCTTCTGGTCTCACCAAAAGGCCAAATCCAAAGGCCTTAAGAAAGATCTCATGGAGAAGAGATCAAGAGGTAAACATCCTATTTTATTTTCTTTCTTTTCATTTATTTTATGTCATTATTTTTCATTCCCTTTGGATTATGTTGGGATATGTCATTAAATATCCCCCTTATAGACCATATTAGGTAATAATTATGAGATACCCATTTTTTCCCATAAAATTATTTTATGAAATTTTAAGCGACGTCATTAGGCTGCCAAATTTTTTTGAGATATTTCTCAATTTTTCTTTTATTTTGAGTTTCGTTCTTCTTCTTTCCTAACCTCCTATTATCCAGAAGGAAAGAAATCTCAAAACTCTTTTATATTCTATACATTCTCATGTTCTTGTAAAATTCATGTTCAAACTCTTTCTCCTCCCCCACTTATTCAACGAATTAAAAACATTGTCCGTGATGTGTCGAATTACCGACATCTTGGATAATGTGATTTCAATTTTATTTAATTTATTCAAGGATGGTCATAAAAGAATTTTTATGGTTGATAATGGTTATAATATATATATTATGTCTCATCCATAATTCTTTAATTATTTTTTTACACATGGTTTTACTTTATAAAACAAAATGAGGTCGTTATTATCAAAGAACCACTAAAAAGATCTAAGTGAACAACATTAATGTTTTAACTTATGAATCTTCCTCATGTAATAAATCAAAATGATAAGTGGTATAAATTATGATACTGGACATATTTAAATACTACTCTATTAAAATTTTGTATTTTCACTTCCAATCGACAAGAACAATCCATCACGAACCGATCATTGAAATCATGTAAAGAACACACCGAAAATAGTGAAAGTAACAAAATACTAATAATTAAAGGATGAAATGATGAAATGAAATGATCATATAAAGAATTATAAGATTCATATATTTCTATAATAAATTAGTAGAAATATTTTAACCATTATACAGGTGGTTTAAATGAGTTGGAAGTAAGAAAAACCCGAGGTAATGGAATTCTTAACCTGATTTCCATTATTTGGGATAAACTTCTACTTAATTATTTATATGGTATTAGAATTGTTGTGTGTGATAATTACTATTTATATTATATTTAATTATGTGAATTTATTGTTTATATACATATTCCATCCACTCTAATAATTATTTCTTAAATTATATGATTTATGTAAGGGGTTTTTCATTTAAAATGCTCTTTTAAAATTCTGTTTTAAAACATTCAAAATCCATGTTTTTATGCATTTATTCATGTTGTCTAATTGTGTTTTGGTTCTTCAGAATTTTTAATGATTAATTAATGGACATATATCTCTCTCCAATGCATTGGTTATATATAATATGTAGGTTTTTTGTATGGTTACTCCAAGTGGTACTATGATGGCTACACAAATTGTAATGTAGTTGTGAGGGTTACAACTTTTAAGGTAGCTGAGAGGGTTACATGATTATGTAAGTAATTCCCCATGATACCTTTATGATTATATTTATGTTCTATTTTTTGTGTGGATATATTTCGAATCTCATGTTTCACAAATTAAGTATATATGGTGGAAAATCATGTCTTTTGAAATTGATTTCAATGGTTACAAGTGTTCATGGACTAATGTGTCGTTTCCTTCTTTTTATATCCCTTAGAGTGCTTTTTGTGCTAATAAAATGTTTTTAAATGATTTTAAAAGTTCATAAGGATGTGTTGGATATTGAAGGATTCCATGTTAAATGATTGAAGAATTTTCAAAGAAATCATTTTTTATTTGAAAATTTTTTATTTTCGAATAATTGAGTATTGTTCTATGGTATCCACTCTATAATAATGTGTAATTTTATGAATGTTATATGTCCCAATTCTCCAAATTTATGAACATGAATTGATACTATAAGTTAAATTAAGTGAATTATTGACTAAATTCAAGATTATTTAATGTAATAAGGTCAGGTCCTTATACGAATAATATTTATTTCTTATGTAAATAATCTAGAACAAATGATCTCTTTATGGGAAAATGAAAAATAAATCAATGCTTAATTATATATATTTTCATGAAAATAGAGAATGTATATTGTAAAATTACTATAATATATTCCCAAAAGGTTTCCTTTAATATAGGCTGGACATATTTCCACGTATCTATATAAATTTTCACATGCATTTTAATTGTGACCCCAATATAACTAATGATCATTGACTTATTTGGGTGAACTAGTTAGTCATGTTGTTTCCATCTGACCTCAAATTTTATACCCTTTATTATTTAATTAATAATGTTATTTATGATAGTGATTCTAAATCATTCATGTTTTTTTAATCAACATTTTTTGGATCCTCTAATAATTCCATAGTTTCGACAACCATCATATGTAATTCCTAAAGATTGGTAATATCATCATGTTGAGAAGAAATTATCATTCTAATTAGTAAAAAATTATATTTAAATTACTTATATATAAAATATAAAACATGATATTATTATTATAATCATTTTATATTAAAAAACAATGACTTTTTCATTGAAATGTCTTGATTTTTTAAAGGTCAAAGGGATTTGGATCCTCTGCTGAGTATCAAAATCTCCTAGTTGAGGTCCCCTATGACATATAAGAAAAATTTTAAATTGGGACCCTTTTGAAATTATTTTGATATCTAATGGAGAGGGTCATCCTCAAAAGAATTTCCATCTGACCATACAGTTGTTTTAGTCTCCAATAGGAAAATTAACCAATTCATGTTTGTTGGATCTGAGACAAAAATACCCACACTGGTTTTGATACGATAATGAATGAATCATACTTACACCTTTCTACATGAGAATATTCCTTCACAGATCCAAATTCTTATACTTTCAACACACTATTATTGTAAACTCATTTGAAATGGAAATTGGCACATGAAATGTTGAATAATACAACACATATATCCATTCGATGATGCCAAAATATGACATATTCACACTAATTAGATTTATATCTTTAGAACTGTATATGTACATAACTTCTAAAATATTTGTAAATCCACTATTTTATAATGTAATATGTTCTTCTTGTTTCATTGTATAGAAAATATTACCATTAATTAAAAACTAGTGTATGATATAGAATATTCATTTGGTCCCCTGGTTAGCCATTGAAGTTGTGCAGAAATTAAATTTGAATTATCATATAAAAACTTATAAATATGATCTCAGAACCATCTTATAAACTATTTTTATGTGATTTTGATATCTAAACCTCAACCATTGATGGATTAAAATTTCTATGAATTAGTTTATGGGAATCAATGTACGGAGAAAACTATTCAGTGTTATATAAAATATAAAGGTGAGGGTTTTCCTGCTCTATGGTTGTAATTATAACAACATTTCTTCCAGAAATCTTTTTTCCCAAAAGGTGTCTACTATGATGAGAATTTGATATGCTGATGGGTTCAACATCATACATATAATCAGCATATAATTCTCTAGATTCTTCAACAATATATAATTAAAAAATATTATCTTATGGGCGACTCTGATTATTGATATACCATATTAAAATATCCATATATCATTCAATGGGGTAATTCCATTTGTAATGGATAAATCCAAATAATTTAACCTCTTTAACTACGAGAAACCTATTTAAGACCATTATATAAAATAATTATGTTGGGAATAACATATATAATTCATATAATATCATTGAAATATTTTTATTCGTAATTGTAATCTTATCTAGGTATGTAACATTAATTCATATGTATTTGAAAAAGAAAAATTTTCTGGATAATGTATGTGATAGATTTTTAGGTAAAATGAAACATACAGAGAAATGTATCAAATAATACATCAAAAAATGTCATTAATATTTTTTTATACATTGTATATTCATATTTTTCTATGACACGAAATTATTGATATTTCATTGAAACCCATATCGAACATTTAGACCCTGAAAAAAAAATTAAAAAATTGTAATTTTTCTTGTCAGTATAGAGTGTAATCTGGTTGAGGCGGAAAATTTCACCTTACACCCTTAACCTGTGCCAACTATCCCTTTATCCCCATATTAATCATGTACAGACTAGCCTTGATTTTATCTTTTATTTTTTCTGGAACAATTAGTAATGATTCAATAACACTATAAAATAAATTTTTTATACCTGATTAACATCAAGAAAATTCCTTATGTATATACAATTATAGTATGATAATTCAATGTAAGTTAATCTCATTTTCCAACTAGATTTCAACATGTTTTTTAAAAAAAGGATTATTAAAAATAGTTTCAATATATTTTAGTTTCTCAAATAGTTGACCACCTATTAGTAGAAATGGTGTTGTATGTTATTCTATATTTCGTTAAAATGTTATCATCCAAGATTGGTATTTATTTCATTGAGGTAAAAAAAATTATTCCCTAAAAACATAGTCTTCAAAGAATATTTCAACTAAACTGAGTTTGTGCAATATTCACAAAAGTGAAACCCCAATATTACATTAATGTTATAGCTTTCCAAATTTATATAAGTAGGAAGGTAATTTATCATCCTATACAACATGGATCAAAATTTGAATTATTTACTACTATGATCATCATACAAGGCAACACATGTATCCCACATCCACTTCAGATCTTCGGTCAACACAACCAAGAAATCATCAATATCATTATCGAGTTGTTTGGGTCTAGATATAAGTAGAGGAGACATAATTTATTTTCATTACTTCATAACCATGGTGGAAATTTTTATTTTTCCAACACAAATATACATGTTTTGTGAGTATTGATTTGTAGAACAAAAGGATGCATTCAATCAATAGATTCACAAGATTGAGGTCTCTCGGATCATTTAAAAATTACATATACTCAAAATCAATTTTCCTTAATTGAGGAGACTCTATTGAGGTATGTAGTTTTGAATCTTTAATCCTAATATGTGGGTGCCATTCCAATTTTCTAGAGGTTTCCAACCATCTATATACTCTATTAAACCATCGAATGATAGGAAAGTACCATACAACATTATAAGGACTTGATTCATCATTCATTTATAAATTCATTATACACTTAGGGGATTTTAAATTGATTCATGGACTTTAAGAAACAATAAGAACTAATTTAAATAGGAATGTATTTTTTTAGAGATCATTCCCATGGAATTTTGAATATGTTTAGGGTTATATTTTCAAAAAGGATGTTTATTTTGTTCCAGCAACATATCTTTTATGAGAACAAGTAGTTTAGTAAATCTTTTTTCACTCCATATTCCACTAGACTTAAAATTATATAACATCAATATAGCTAAAAATGTTATATTTGTTTAGTAAAACCACTATAAAATGGTCTCTTAGCATATTAATTTTATTGCACAAAAAAATTTTGGAAAATAATGAATGTTATATTCTTTTTCCATTTACATTACTTACATATAATATACATCATAATTTATATTCATATTATTATAAAATGAACCATAAAACATAGTGTCAAGAATATTAGTGCGTTCATTTAGTTTCTCTCTATGTTTAGTCGAAACTTTATAGCTTTGATATATTCCATGAATAATAGAATGTTCATACAACTCTTTCTAAATAATTTCCAGTTAATAAAAACAATGTAGACATGGATAAAGGATTTGATAAGCGATGTTTGCATGCTTCATTAAAAACATAATGAAATCTTTAAATTCACTTTTATACTCTTATTTTATATAATTAGCGTACATAAATTTTCAATTCATATTCATCCTATTAGGTTTATAAAAATCACATTATATAAAACAATTAATACACATGAGATATTCATAATAAAAGGATAATGTTATAGGTTATTTTAATAAGAGGGACCAAACATCTAAATGTTATTTGTGATGTTTCCTGGAAGGTTTATAAAAGGGTTACATGAAAAGAATCAACCTGGAGTAAAAATGTGGTTATTGTTCTAGGTTATTGATTTGATGTTCTGTGTGGACAAGAGGTAGAAAATCAAGGATTTTTTCTATAACCTTTCTAGGTGAGAGTCCAACAAATTGGAGTAGCTGATGTTAATTCATATCTTAACATGGCTTGTCATGGCTTATATGGATGTTTGGAATACTGGTCATGATACTAATTTAAATAGAGAAGGATAGTCTGAGTGGAGCATTAAATAAATTTTTGGTAGTCCAATAACATAGACTCTGTTTTATGTAAAATTTTGGGTTTGTATCAATGGGAAGGGATGATATATTCAATTGAAAAAGAGATCAAAATATTGATGATATAAAAAAATAAAATGGTGGTCGGAATGAATGAATGTGGGGAAAAGATAAATAACTCACTCAAAAGAATGGCCCACATACTAATTGGAATTAAGGTTAAAATGAAAGTGGAAGAAATCCTCAATGGGGTCAGTAAGGGGGAGAAACTACTACGAGTGAAAATTTATAAAAATCGGGCATTATGAATGAAAAAACATGTTAATTAAATAACCAGATAATGATCTCAAACTTTCTATTGTATATTCTCAATATTTATTTCATTATTAAAAGAATTAATTTTTAATTGAACAAAATGTTATTAGTTTTTATTGGGAAATTCCTATCATAGATGTTCACATGATTGAAAATATTAAATGAATTATTTTTCTTCTTTCTAGAAATGGAAGAAAATGAGTATAATTATTTTATATTTATCAGTTAGAATATGAAGGATTCTTCAATCATGGATTATTCTCCCTGGTGTTTGACGCCTTCTCCATGCTCTTACTCCAAAATTACATCAAGATATGGATGGTGTGGGAAGGTTTAGGTGATAGTCACTTGTCAGTGGTAAAATGTAACATATAATTAATTCAAAGATCCAAAAAAGAAATTAGAAATTTAAATCAATCGGGAAATTTGACTATTGAGAAGTATCGATCAGTCCTTTTCTGATTAGCATGAAATGAAGTGAGTATGGCCCAAAAAATTCCTAAAAATAAAAAAACCTAATATAATATAATTGAAAAAAACCACCCCTTAAAGTTTTTATTAAATCATCTATGACATATATTTACTATTTTGTGGAGGATAGTAGTACAAGATGAATAATAGAACCTAAAAATATAAGAAAAACTAAACTCTTATCAACATGGACATGGTGAATCCATGAGAAATAGCTTCTGTGAAAAAGAAGAAGAAGTAATCTATGCATCAAGAAGAAAATAATCACTTGTGTTATTCAACACGAAAGATAAAATATGGGTTTATCTATATAAAGAATAAATAATACATCAAGAAGAAATAATACATTGTTAGAAACCTTGTAAAATAGAAGAAATGAATATATTTTATTCCTATCTTGTTTGGTTAAAATTTTTAAAAGAAAAGAAAAGATGTTTTTTAAATGACACAAATAACCTTTATTGAAATATATAAATATTTTTTATATTTTTTATAAAAAAATTAATATAAATTTAATTCATTCTTATGTTTTTATTTCAATGCAATTAGATAATTATTAAACTCTGAAATAAACATTAATAAATATATATTTTATTTTTAAATTTAATATTTTAAAAGAATTTTTTTCATTTGATAATTAATTTTTTTTAAATATTAAATATATTTATTTATTTTAATTTAATTAAGTTTTACATTTATATATAATCATCAATATAAGTTAATTTTTAAATATTTATATTTAAGAAAATATTAAATAAAATTAAATAAAAAAATTAAAATTTTTATATAAAAATTATCTATATAAATATTATTTAATAATTTATAAGTAACGTAAAATTTAGACAAACAGTTATATGTTATTATTAATAATATTCATAAATATTATATAATAATTATTTCAAATAATCAGTGAATCATATAAAATGTATACATGGATATTGTAGTAAATTAAATAAAAATGGGCATGCCCATGATTAGTTTCCTTCCTAATCACCTTGATTTTGGGGTGAATCTCGATCTACATTTTGGGAGAAGCCTATTTATCCCTGTTTTATTTCTCCCATTAATTTTTTATTCATTGTGTATTTCATCAAATTATTGAAAAACATAACCCTAATTCTTTATGTATTTGGAAACACATCCTGGTCCTATTATCTATATTCATCTTGAAGAATGTGAAACTCTTTATCCTCGTGTTCCATTCTCCAACCCATTGGGTATACTATTTAAAAAAAGGGAAATAGATTTCAATCCCTCCAAATCATCTCATTTCCCCCCAGAATCAACCCTAAATGACATATAATAAACTGATACGGTAGGTGGTTATACGTGGCGGTACTAGGTTTTCATGAGGGAGGTGATATGCACTAAGGATAGTATAAAGACACTAATAAATGAGAGTGGAGTATAAATAATAACATACCTTAGGTTTGGAGAGGCTAGATTTGTCTAAGAAGGTCGTGGGGGATAGGCGGAAGAGATATACTTCCACGAGAGGTTAAATGGTGCATGTGAACTTGGTTTGATCGGGTTAAAATTTATAAGATCAGAAAGGGTTTTATGATCTCTTATATCAAATCACAAATAAATAAGGGTTTTGTCCGTCCTAAAATATCAAGCGCTGATAAAACCCCTCTTTATCAGTGCTAAAATATTATCATTGATAAAGACATAACATTATTTGTCCTATAAAAGCATTGATAAAGACATGTCTTTATCAGCATTAAAAAAGAACTGCTAAAAACCTATATAATTAATATTTAATAACATAATTTATAAAATTTCAAAAATTTATATTTATATAATTATAATCAAATATAAATATATATAATTATAAATAAATAATATTACATGTAATTATAAATAAATAATTATTTATGTCATTATAAATATATTAAAATAATATTAAATTTTTATTCATAAATATAATTATAGATATATTTTTATATAAATACATATATTTATTAATGTGTAAATATATATAATTATAAATATAAAAATATATTTATTATTTAAATATAATTATTATAATTTTATAATTATTTCTTTATAATTTTATACAAAATTTTTAAAAAAATTATCTATTTTTATTAATAAATAATAATATATGAATTTTATAAATATAGTAAATATATATTTAAAAATATATTTATTTTTAAATATTTATTAAAATATATATATATTTATCAATATATTATTAATTACTAATTAATATAAAATGTAAAATTAATGGATGTTAAATGGGGTTGAAATTTGTTAATCAAAAATGAATAGACTTTTAAAATATTTTAAAAATGTATAAGTTTTATAAATTTGATAAATTATTAAAAAAATATAGATATATTTATATATATATTAAAATAAATATAGATACATAATTAAAATATTATGAAATAGAAAATTAATATGTATAAATAAATATTAGAAAATGACTAAATTCCAAAGAATAAAAAATTATTGAATATTAAAAATGAGTAAATAATATTAACTGAAATAATATTTAAAATCAATAAATAAAATTTATCAATTAAAATATATAATATATTACGTACACAATGTTACAAAATGAAACTCTAAAATGAATATTATAATTTTCATAATTTACATAAAAATTATGTGTGTGTCTTTCCCCATAGGATTTAATGGATTAGGTAAATGTGTTTGTGAAATTAATGTGTGTATTCATATATACAACACATATATGATATATATTAAATTGAATAATGAAATTAAATAATAAATAACTATATTAATAATATAAATAATAATATGAATGAATAAATTTAAAAAAATGAATAAGTGTTATTAATTTTATAGATTACTAAAAAAATGAAAATGATTATAAATTAGTGATATAAAATACATATTAAAAATATTAAATATAAATAAATAAATATGTATAAATATATATTAAAATTTTATATAATTATGAAAATATTAAACCAATGAAATTTTCAAAATGAATAAATTTAAAAAAAATGAAGATTATTAAAAATGAATAACTTTGAAAAAAAATAAAAAAAAGTGATAGATTGTGTATGGGTGTGTGAAATTAAAATAACACAAGTTTGGTACATATAAATAACATATGTATTAATAATATATTGAATTTTAATAAATAAATAAATATTTAGAATGAATTGTGTTAAAAATATTAAACTAATAAAAATGAACAAATAAACAAATTTATTATATATATATATATATATATATCAATTAAAAAGAAATAAATAAATTAAAAAACATTAAATGAATAAAAATAAAAAACCAAGAAAAGGTAAAAAATTAATAAATTACAAAAATATTAAAAAAATTATTAATGAAATAATTAATAAAAAAATTAATATTATATATATTATAAATATTATAAATAGTAATAAATAGTATATATTAAATATAAATATATAAAATGAGTAAAATGAATAAATAAAAAATATTATACTAAATATTATATATTAATAAACAATAATATAAACAATAATATAAACAATTTATATTATTTGGGTATCATTGTCTTTATAAAATTGAATTAATTTCATATATGTATATATGTGAGATTTTTAAGGGGTGCATTAATTGTAACATATTTTTTTATTTTTTTTATTTATATTTAAATATTTATTATCTGATATATCTAAAAAATTGATAAAAATGGCATTGATCAAACAAAATGACTTAATTAGTAAACAGTTTTAATTAATATTAAATATTTTAGTTAAATTAATAAACCTTTTTTCCTTAAAAATATGATGTAAATTTTTAAGATTTATAATACATATTATGTATTATATAAATAATATTTAATGAAATTGTATACATATAAAAATTATTTTTTTATTTGATAATTTATACTAAATATCTTATATATCAAGTGAAATTGTATATTTAGTAATATATAAATCATTTTTAATAAAATGGGATATATTTTTATCAATATAAATATATTAATATATTAATATAGTTTTTTTAATGATATAATTTTTTTTAAATGGATTATAGCATTTATTTATGCTAAAAGGTTTCCGATAAAAGGTTAGCCTTATCATCCCCTAAACAAGTTCTAGTAAAGGATCACTTTTATTAGTGCTTTTTTAAGCTCGGATAAAGACTGCCCTTCAATGGTTCATTTTTAGCAATGATAATGGTTAACTTTATCAATGCTTTTATCTAGAACTTATAAAGGATACCACTGTGTAATGACTCAAAATTATATCAATTATATTTTCCCTTCTTATGATTATATCATATAGTATAAATCACATAAAATAACCTAGAAAACACAACACAAACATTATAAATAAAATAATGAGAAAACACCCCTCTCCTCCTCTATAAATACCACCCTCCCCACCTCTTCTCCTCAAACATTCCATTATTTTATCATTGTCTAATGTCTACCTAATATTCATCCCAAAACTCTCCCATACGTCATATATCCTATGGTCTCATCAAAATTCCAAACCCTTTTCTCTATGAAGGTTCTCAAGGATGATAAAATCCAAAGGTAGAATCCACTTCCTTTTTCTTTAAATTTATTTTCAATTTAATATCTTTTCTAATCCTCTCCTCACCTCCTCTTATAAAAGTTGAATGAAAACTCCAAAATATTATATATAATTTAATTTTATCTAGTTAAGGTAATGATTCTTCAACACACTCCTTCAACTATCCCTTTTATTCTGAAAATGAGAACAACATTTGTGATGTGTAGATTTACCGCCATCATGAATAATGTATTTTTATTTTCCATTACCACCTTAATGGAATATTATAAAATTATTATTATGGTTAAATAATATTTTTCACACATATTATAAGTTATATAATTTTTTAACTATCATATGAATATTATATAAAATAAAATGACATGATTTCGTTGTGGTCGTAAAATCTTCCAAATAAATTAAATCATTTTCCTAAAATATTTATCTAATGATTCATCCTCGTAACATATAAAAAATTATATATATTATAATTTAATATTATTTAATTTTATTAATAACCTATAATATCAATTCAGGATAATTATTCTTATTTTTTCAGAAACTTCCATACTTGTATACAAGTGAACCGATCATAAAAACCAAGGAAAACGAACACTCCCAGATGATAGAATTGAACTCTATAACCCATATATATGACCATAAATGAACATTTTTAAACAATAATGTATAAAATTTATGTAAAAATTTTATTTTTTATTAATTATTGAAATAAATTTTATTATCCCACATATTAATGTGAATAAATCACTCAGATTTAAGGTAAGTGGATTCTAGAACCCAACTCTTTTTCATTCATATTTCCCTCTTTCACTAAATTTTCAGTATGATTGTTCCTTAAATTTTACTTAAATATCACTTATTTTTCTCCCCTTTACTTTTCTAGGATATACATGCTTCCAATCTAGTTTTATTACAATTGTAATTATTTTTTCAAAAGAACACTTCTTTCTGAATAGAAACCTTTCACTTCTCTTGATATTTTTATTCTTTAATCAAGATCAATGAATCTTATACAAAGTATAGAATTCCAAATTTCTTTTAGGAATCCCGAATTTTTTTCATTAGTGAATTTTATGTGAATGGAAACACATTCCTTTCCATGGGTTATTTTATTTCCAATCTTGATATACATCTTTTGTGGGATGCATCATAATGTAAATGTTATCAGGTGATGGTAGCGCCCAGAATTATATAATGGCTGAAAATATAATGATGTGATGGGTGTGCCCATAATTATATAACACCTCTCTCAGTGTTCAACTACCACACATAGTTATGAACAAAGATAGCATCATTTACACACATTTTTTAATTTATCTCATGGGACAAATTTAAAAATGTGTGGACATGATGCTATATTGTTTCATTACAACGTGTGGTAGTTGACCACTAATACAAGTTGTTTCCTTTTTATGAATTTCCACATTATATGTCTTTATCTAATGATTCACCTCATGGTTATGGTGACAATCATATGCTTTTGTTATAATGATGGTTGTTATGATTACCATATTTTATATTGATTCAAATTTTAATTTATCCTCTTAATAAACTTTTAGCTCAACCCTTCTTTTTATGTGTATCCCCAGGTGAATATATGTATGAAGAAGAACACATGGTCCAATAGGAAGCTAGAGAATAAGAAATTAAATATATTTTTATGTTTTATTGTTTAAAATTTTTGTATAGTCCTAATTTTCCCAAGACACTAAACCTTTGGGTCCTAGTTTTGTCACACTATTATGTTGTTTATCTTTAAAATGATATAATTATAATATACTAAAAAGAATAGTCTCTATAGTTGGTATCAGATCTTAGTTTAGTTAATTTGGGAATTATGATTAATGAACCATAGTGAAACCCATTATAATGCGGCTAAGTATGTAGGTATCCCACAATATATTTCATTAGACTTAATTTCACAAGGGATAAATTATTTACTCATCAATTTTTTGACGTATATTTTGTTAAAACATTTTATATTGAAGAAAAGGGTGAAATCTAGAAGAAACCGGACCAAAAACCCATGGGAGGGACAATACTGTGATTTCCGAAATTACATCCACATTCCCTTGGGAGGTGGAGTTAAATATGTTTTAGCAGCGCTTACGTCGCTATCTCAATCTGTGAACAATAAAATGAATAATGTGTAACATCCTAATTCACCTAAGAGGGAGAAACTAGTTATTGAGTCTTTTGTACAGCAACACCCATTGACATTTAGAGGATATTTCGATCCACATTTCACCGAAAAGTGGGTCAACTTAATGTAGAATAGCTTTTTTATATTTTTTTTTTCTAGGATGGAGAATGTGACTATTTCCTTTAATTATTTAGATAGAGAGGCTGATCAATAGTGGTATTCAATTAAGATCACGAATACGGGGAATGAAATTGAAGTTATAGACTGGGAATACTTTAAGATAATGTTTCATAATAATAAATTCCCCTAAATAATCTTACAAAGTTGGAGAGATAATTCATATAGCTTAATAAAAAGAAAGGTTAATATTTCATGTAATACAACGAAAAAATCACAAGTTTTGAAAGGTATGCCTCAATTTTTTTTATAAAAAATGATAGAAAATTTGATAGATTCATTATTGGATTAAAACCAGACATTTGAAAGGACCATTCTATCCAATCCATTAAGAGTTATAAAGAAGTCATTCGATGTTCTCTCAAAGTGGATATAGATCATGGAAAATATTACCATGGCTATAGTGATAAGAAATGAAAGATGGAGTTTCAAGATAGGGAATATAATAAAAAAAGGTGGAAAGAAAGATCAACCACCCACGTGTCAAAAATGTGGGTAGAGGCATCGTGAGAACTATCTCAAACGGGTGGGTAAATTACATAAGTGTGGGATAGAATTATGCTGAGCTCGTGAATTTCAAAGATATACTAAGAACACCTAGTGTTGTGATCATTATGAACCTAGTGTGGGCCTATTATATTATTGGCTTATGTGGGTTGATTCTTCTAGAAAACCTTGTCCTTATTTCCTTGGTTGAATTTGGCGCCGTACTGGGGATGGATTGTCTCTTATTATATAGAGAAAAAATAAAATGTCAAGAATGGGGGATATCTTTTCATATTTAGATCCATCCCATTCTCCTCTTCCAATGTAAGGAAGACCGTTAATTTACATAGAAATATCTCTCAAGGATATGGGTGTTGATTTCTTATAAAGAATCATACCCTGGTCAAATGTTTGATTCAAAAAAATGTATAAACCTACGTAAAATTCTCATTGTGAGGGAATATAATGATAGATTTCTTAAAGAGTTTCATGGAAATCCCCCATATTGTGAGGTAGAGTTCTGAATAAAACTCGTACCCAGAGAAACCCTTATCTCAAAGTATCGCTACAGGATGCCCCTGATAGAACTGGAGGAGTTAAAGAAGTAGCTGCAAGAGTATTTGAAAAAATGGTTCATATTCCATAGTTCTTTCCCTTAGGGTGAATCAGTTTTCTTTTTGAAGAGAAAACGATGGATAAATGTGGTTTGGTATTTATTATCAGTATTTCAATAAGATCATAATAAAGAAAAAGTATCCTCTTCAAAGGATTGATGACATATTCAATTAACTGTGAGGAAATAAATACTTCTTAGAGGTGGATCTTCATTCTTGATATCATAAATTAAAGGTGAATAAGGAAGATATTCAGAATAATTAATTTTTTCAATGTATGGGCACTATGAGTTTTTAGTGATGTCCACCGTAATTATTAATTCCCATTAAATTTTCATGTATTTGATGAATAATGTATTTTGATAATATCATAGAATTTTTTTCTAGTGTTTATTGATGATATTATCATTTACTCAAAATGTAAAGATGAACATGAATAAAATATATGTATTTTTCTGGAGACATTAAGGAAGAATAAATTGTATTCCATGTTCATAAAGTGTGAATTTTTAATGAAACATGTAACATTCTTGGGACATGTTGTCAAATTTTAGGGAATTTTTGTAGACCCTTAAAATAAAAATCCAATCAAGGAATGGCATAGGCCCTCTAGTGTCATGGAAATCCATAGTTTTCTTTGATTAGTAGGGTTCTACTAACATTTTTTTCAGAAATTTCTCACAATTTTCTATCCCTATAACAAAGTTAATAAGTAAATGGGTAAAGTATGTTTCCATGGAATAATTTTAGGAAATATCAAAGGAGATAAAAAGAAATATGATCAATGCACATGCTCTCACATTAACAAAAATTGGAGAATTTTTTTGGTATATAGTGATGCTTCAAATATAGTATTTAGTTGTGTACTCATGAAAATGATAATGTGATAGCTTATGCCTCACGGTAGTAGAAACTCCATGAGAAGAACTACCCAATGCATGATCGGGAGATAGATGTTGTTTTTTTCATTAAAATATTGAGGAACTACCACTTTGGTGAGAAGTGTGACATATATACTGTTCCCAAGATTATAATGAAAATAATCACACAAAAAAATGATCTCAAAATGAATAAAAGGAGATTATTAGAGATAATCAAGGGATATTATTTCCCTATTAACTATCATCCTAGCAGGCAAACAAGGTAGTTGATGCTCTTAGCACAATAGAATCTCTTACTCTATCTATGAAGCGAATTGAGAATGACCCTATCTTTATGTATATGAAAATAATATATTTGAAAATAAAAATGGAAAAGAATACATCCTACCTTACCAAATGATTTACCAACCATCTATCGAGGTGATGATTAAAAAGGCACATAGCGAAGAATCATAGTAAAACAAAGGTGAATGAAGTAAATGAAGGAAAGTTGTAAGAGTTGTGTATTGATGATAATGGTTTGATTTGGTTTGGAAATAGGATATTTGTGACTTCATCGCCTGAGATAAATAATGTGCTATTGGACAATTCACCTTTATCACATTTCTCTATCCATCTTGGGAGTACCAAAATTTACTATGATCACTGAGAACACTTCTGTTTGGACAACATGAATAAAGAGATTACACAGTATATCACAAGGTGCTTTTTATGTTAGTAGGTTATAGCTGAACAATAAAAGTACATGGGGATGATGCAACCACTTCTTATACCCTTGTGGAAATGGGATAATTTCACCATGTACATTATCGTTGTACTCCCAACTATATCCAAAAAAATAATGTGATATGGGTTTGGTTGGATCGACTCACTAAGACTACCCACTTTAACACTACTTTGGAAGATATATCACATGAAAAACTTGACCATATATATGTGAAATAATTTGTTTAGATGAATGGGGTTCACCATTTGATCATCTATAATCATGATCCAAGGTTCTCATATAAATTCTGGAGAAGTCACTAACATTATTTGAGTGCTGAATTGAATTTCATCACATCCTATCACCCCCAAACTGATGGTCAATCTGAATGGAATAATTAGACCCTTGAATATATGCAATGATTCTAATAAATGGAAATAAAAGGTGGATATGATCAATATACTCTGTTGGTTTCATTCTCATACAATAGTATCATCCACTCAAGTATTCAGATGGATCCATATGAATATTTGTATGAAATGTGATGTATAACTTGAACCTATTGGGATGAAGTTGGAGAATAAAATCTACATGAAAATGATCTCATGAAAGTGATGGAATAGAAGGTTCAATCCATACTGAAACATATAAAATATACATAAATTTTGAAAAAGATATATTCTGATAATTGTTGATGAGACTTGGTGTTTGATGTTGGAGAGAATGGCTTCTTTCGAATTTTACCATGGAAGAGAGTCACGGGGTTTGGAAAGAAAGGGAAGTTAAGCCCAAGGTAAATTTGGACCATTTTAGATCCTTGATCTAATTAGAATAGTGGCCTATCAACTTTCACCTCAACCAATTATGGCTTAAACTCTTGAACAAATCCATTTATCTCTACTAAGGTAGTACGTACCAGATCCCTCACATGCACTGAACTCAAAGGTGGTACAACTAGAAGATTATATCACTTATGAGAAGCAAGTGGTAAAGAATATATATCAGAGAGATATGTTTTAATAAAACAATATCCAAACATGTATATGTGTGGTGGATGTATCATAAGTATAAATAAGTGACTTGGGAACTAGAGGAAGCAATGAAGGAGAAATACCCTAACCTATTTATGTAAAATGAAATTTCAAGGGAAAATTTTTAAAAGGGGGGGAATAATGTAACAATGAAATATTATATCAATGACATTTCCCCAATTATAATTATTTCATATAATATAAATAACAGAAAATAACCTAAAATATACAGTGAAAACTTTAAAAATGATGAATTAATGAATTAAGTGGTATTTCTAGAAGTTAAAGATCCTATATCGATTGAATAATAACTTGACCTTTGGAATCATAATGTGACTATTAAGAATAGTAATTTAAAAAATATAATAGTATCATAAACTATGATATTATAAATAAATTTAGGTTTCTTATATATGATAATGTGATATTATTATATCAGAGTATCAGTAAAAAAAATTTAAAAATTTATAATTATGTTTTGGTAATTTTATAACACATAAATGATTATTTTCAATTTTATAATTAATATACTGATTTAAAAGAAAGTTTAATTTAATAAAATATATATATTAATTAATATTTTTTATATAATTATAATATAATTTTATGAGACATTAAAAAAATTCAAATTTTTATAAAATCAGTTATATTATTAAACATTGTATTTCTTAAATAAATGATGATTTTATTTAAGAAAATAAATTGACCTTATTTATAAAATTATTTCCAAAAAAATTAGTTCATTTTTTAGTTATAAACTTCAAAAATAATTTGGTTGAAATTTTGGAATTTTTCTAAAATAGTTGAATTTTTTGTGAATAGTGAAATACAGTAATCTATGGTATTTAACAAATTCATGAATTATTGAGTCATATAGGATTTATAGATCATTTAATCACAAAATATCAAACCCTCATTCATTATTTTAATTTTTTTTATAATTCCCTCACTATTATAATTCTTGAGACATAATAATAAACTAATGAATAAAATAATGAGAAAACGCCCCTCTCTCCCTATAAATACCACCCCTCACAACCGCTGATCCTCAAACCTTCAAAGAAATCATAAATTTACATTTTTTTCCCAATAATAATCCCAAGAAACTCCCCTATAAATATTTTTCCTTATTCCCATAAAAATACCAAACCCTTTTCCCTAAGGAGGTTCTCAAAGAAGATAAAATCAAGAGGTAAAATCCTCTTCCTTTTCCTTTTAATTTCATTTAATTTCAATTTATTTTTTTATCCAATCCTCACCTCTTATTATTTTATTGGAATGAAAAAATATATTATCTTATATATAATTTAATTTTATCATGTTTATGGAATAATTATTTATCAAACTCATTCTCTACTCCTTTTTATTCAAAAAATGAGAACATTATCCATGATGTGTCGATTTACCGCCATCATAGATAATATATTTTAATTTTCCATTACGGTCTTAAAGGATGGTCATAAAACCATTATTATGGTTAAATAATATATTTTATAAATATTATAAGTTATATAATATTTTTCATCCATTATATAAACATAATATTAAATAAAATGATATTAGGTAATGATTATTGTAAAATCCACCAAATAAATTAAATCATTCTCATTAACTAATTATCTAATGATTCATCCTCATACCATATAAATAAATGATATATAAGATCATTTAATATTATAAAATTTCATTAATAACATATGATCTTAATCGTGGATAATTATCCTCATTTTTTAACTAACTTCATTACTTGTAGACAAGTGAACTGATCTTGAAAACCAAGGAAAATGAACACTCTCGAATGATAGAATTGAACTCTAATTCTACTCTAAAAGGACATAAATGAACCTAAAAAACTATAATAGATAAAATTAATTCATAAAAAGTAATTTATTTATTAATGAATTAATTTAATTTGATAATCTAGTATACTAAAGTGAATAAACACCTCAGAAATAATGTAAGGGGATTCTTGGACCCAACTCTCTTTTAGATTTCCCTCTTTCACTCTATCTTTAGTATGTATGTTCCTTAAATGTTAAATAAATATCTCTTATTTTTCATTTACCTTTTATTTTATGGGATATAGATTCTTCCAATAAGGTTTTATGACAATTTTAATGATTTTTCCAAAATAACTCTTCTTTCTAAAAACACACCTTTTACTTCTCTTGATATTTTTTAGTCTTCACTAAAGATCAAAGATTCTTATACAATGTATGTAGTCAACTATTTTCCTGGGAAATTGTTTTTTAAAGAACGTATTACTTGATAAATTAAACCCATTCCTTTCCATGCGTTATTTTATGTCCAAGGTCGATATACATTCTATGTGGCATGCATGATAATGTAAATTCTATAATGTGATGAGTGCGCCTAGAATTATATAAATCATGAAAATCTTATGATGTGATGGGTGTTCCTATAATTATATAACACTCCAATTAATTGGGTAATGTGATGTATCTCATGATATAAAGTGAAATATTCCAGAACATGGTTCCTAAATTGTTCACAACTATGTGTGGTAGTTGACCATTAAGACATGATGTTTCATTTTTATGCATTTCCACAATCTATGCCTTTATCTAATTATTTATCTCATGATTATGATGATGATAGTATGATTATGTTATGATTATGATGATTATTCACACCCCATTTTATATTGATTCATATTCTTATCTATCCTATTACTTCTCTTTTAGCTCAGATGTTCTTTTGATGTAGATCCTCAGGTAAATATGTGTACTATGAATAGCACAATGTCCAACAAAAAGCCTGAGAAGAATGAAATAAATAAATTTTTATGTTTTATTATGTAAAATTTATGTGTGTTCCTAATTTTTCAAAGTAACTAAACAACTTTATATTGGTTTTTTAGAGCAGTTATATTTTTTATCATTAAAATGATGTAATAGGAATGTATGAAAAAACATGTTCTCTATAAATTTTATATTTTTCATTATGTAGTAGCGTATCATCTCCAAGATACAAATTTAGATCTTTTTCGATAACCATCACTCATGGATGAATTTAAAATTATAATTTATTTATAAAAATTATAATAATTCCCTGATTATTATTCTATAGATGATGAAATAATGATCTCTAATACCTTTTTCATCTTACCAAGGTGACATTGGACATACGAGAGGAATATCATCAAAATATATGACATGAGACTAAATGATTAACAATTTAAAATAACAATACAAAAAATAATAAAAATGATTAATAAAATAGAAAAATTTTCTTAACTAAATTATTAACAAAAGTGCATTATTTTGGAAGATAATAAAGTTGTGTGATGAGAAACACTCAATGTGAGGGACTTTTCTAAAAAAATCCCCTTTTAATGTTTCCCTTGTAGATATTTTAATTCCATTATTTTGTGTTATAAATGTTCAGGAAAAAATATTATTTGTGCTTAAAATTATGATAAAGGTCATTTTTTCATATTTTACTTTAACTAAAAAGTTTTGAAAAATGAATATTATTATGGTTTTATATAAGTGAAACATTAGTTTCAAACCATATCTTAAATTTTTTAAATATTTACTTTTTAAATATTTATCTTTCATGTCTATATTCTTAAATATCATTTAATGTATTTATTTATATAGGAATAAAATATTTATAAATTAAATTTTATGTCTCTATTTTAAAGGGATTCAAATGTAATATTTTTATGTGTTTCAAATAAAAAAAATTTACGTTCTCTGAAAAATAAAAATAAAAATAATTTTCTAATTATATATATATATATATATATATATTATAAATGGATTTTCCCACTTCCATTGTTTTTATTTAATTCTTGTATTCTATTATTGTATTCCAAATTTTCTTAAGATAAATACCCTCTCTTCCTTTAATAGTTTAACACATTCCTTATGATCATTTATCAAATGATTTATTTATAAAATATCTTTTTATTATGATATGTGGAATGATTATGAAACCCATTTCATTTCATTGTTATTTAATATGTTTATTAATTATGATTTCTTTGGTTTTATGTAAAAAATAATCATTTAAATTTAATGATGGGTGCAACGAAATCTCACTCTAATGCAAAGGGTAAATTTTTTATCTCATGAGACATTATGTATGGGATAAAGGAGTAAAACTAATATACAATAGGACTCTATCCACCAAGTGATGTTTTCTTTGAAGTTATCCTAGGATAATGAATTTTTCATGTATTTTGTTTCTACCCCAATCCATATTTTTTCATGTTGTTAATATACCATGTTCTTTATGTTATGATCTTATGAGATCTCTCGTGAGCCTTCACTTTTAGGATATCTTGTTATACATTTGACTCACACGTTATAAATTTTTGTCATGTTTATTCTATTAATGATACTTTTGTACTCCAACCATTTTTTAAAATCTATTTCAAGGGGTTTTACATATAATTTGGGATAAAGATGGTTTCAATATGAAAACTTTTATGATATGTCATGAAAAGGAATCATTTAACATCATAAAATGTTTTTTTGTGGGAATAATGGATACTATGTGGAAGTGTCCAATTTGTGAGGAAATATGTATTTATATAGGGATTAGTAAATGATTCCCTATAAATCTAAACCATTAATATCATAAAATTTTAGAAACCGAATTATTAACTTAAGACTCAAGATTATATAATGTTAAATTTTGGTTTTTTATAGTTTGTATCAGAAAAATATTAAGATAACTTTAGGGATTAGAATGAGATACCTTTGGTAAAAATCACGAGGATAAGACTATTTATTGTATAACAACATAATGTATTTGTATGATAAATATTATATACTTTTTATAACAATAAATCTATGTCTTGTTACTACATGTTTAGTTGGTTGTAGAAAAAATTCATCCAGGGGTAATAGCACTAAAAAGAGTTAGTGGAAAATATATCATCCATCATTCTAGTGCATGTAGAGTGTTTCCTTACTATACAATAGTTTTGATACTCCTAGAGGGTATTCATGGGTTGATTTCGATTTTCTTAATGAATTGTAGTGAATTATTTGAATAGATAATGATTATGTATGACTATGGTTAAACCTACAGTGTCATAGATTGAAAAAAATAGTCATAATTTAGACATCCTATAAATGATTTTTCATGATTATGCTTATTTTTTCTCACACCCTGATTTCTTGTTTTATTCAATGGATAGAATTTGGATGAATGATTTATATTATAAATGTGAAGGAAAATTTGGTGACTCTATGTAACGAAAGTGAATGATTATTGAAGTGATATATGTTATAATTATTCATAATCGGTTATCCCACTATATGATTAACATCTAGTATTTTAACCAAGTATCAGACTCACCAAACAATAGAATGATAGATCCTACTAAGATATCAGTTTGTAGTGACCATGGAGGAAAGAAAGATAAATTTACTTAATGTTATAAATTTGGAAAGTGACAACAATGATAATGCCTCATAGGAATAGGAAAAGGTTTTATGCATGGAAAGTAAGGTCATAGAGAAATAAATTTCCTCAAAAAAATGAGGAGTTTAATGGAAAGAAACAAATTGTATCCTTGAGATCCATTTATATTTTTTTCATATATTTTTTTAACCATTGAATTGCCTATATCGATTCCCTATCCTAATGGTCCACTCTTAGACTATGGAAGTAACTATGTTATACCAGTCATATAAGAGATAGAATTTAAGTATTTTTTTTATTGGGTTGTAAGAATTGTGTTGTAAAAGTATTTTTATCAATGGTATTTTGGATATAAGATTCATGAAACACTTCCAGATTTTTGCAGAATATTTTTTCTTTAATTTTTTTGAAACATATGTTGAATGGTACTAATAACCAATAAAACGGATTTAGTGTTAAAGAGATATTTTTGGAAAACAAATTATTAAGGGAAAGATAACCCTTAATATATTCATTTGGTTGAGTAAAAAAAATTGGGATATAGATATGATTGATATTGATCATGTGAATGGGATAGTATTGGTACCCTTGAAATTGGTTAGTGATTTGATGACATAGTGATTTCGGTCATATTTAATGAATTTTATTTCATTTTTTGGATTTATAAAAAATATTCAATAGTCTATGATTATTAAGGACTATGTAAATTTTTGGAAGCATATATTTCTTCATGTGTGGTTAAAATAAGAGTTATAGATACCATCATGGGTTTATAATTTTATGGTTTATCATAATATCAATGTATTAGACTTACCATTTTATTTTTTTTGTGATGATATTTTAATGTTACTAATGATATTTTTAGGAGAGATTTTATTAGGTTGAAGTATATGTTAATCTTAAGGTAAACATAAATAATTATTTTAGAAGAATTATATTAAATATTTTAAGAAATTAATTATAATTTCTTTAATTTTATATGAATTACACTAATGTTGTTTTAGAAAAAACTATAACCCACAGGCTGGGAAAAACTCATCGTGGCTGATAAGGTCACCAGGAATGAACCCACAATTGAAGGGACACATGGGTGAATTTCATACCATTGGCCTACATGATTTCTTACATAGTATAATTTATTTTTACTTATAAGATTTAAAATATAAATATTATATTGATTTTATGAAGATATATTTTATTATATCGATGACCGTCATATTTAAATGTGATTTTTTGATTAATTAATGGATAATATTTTAGAACAAGATCATTGAAATTTTGATTAATGTTATATGATTAATATAAATATAATACTATGGGATATTATTTGATGAAAAAACGTTGAATTGTCTTTTGGAAGAATATATTATTTTTATGGTGATTTGTGCTGATTCAGACTATTTATGTAAATTATTATCATATCTTATATATTATATTATTTGGTAATATAATTCCATTTTATAATGAGATATTCAATTGATTGATTTTATTTTGAGATAAATGATAAATTAATCATGAAATAATATGTCATAAATTCATTACAATCATTGGGTTTCAATCATAGTCTGGAATATTTTCAAAATTTTCATGTTTTGTTATTTATTGAATGTTTTAAGTTGACCTTTTTGTGTTATTATGAATTATTTGTAGATTATTATTTTATGTCTTCTTATGAAGGTTTTATTATTTTATAGAATTATCCTAACCTATGTTTCATTTTGATTTTGTTTAATTTCTAAATATAGGAAGAATATATTTTTATTTTTTTGTGGATCATGTGATCTATTAGAAGTTGATATTTACTATTTCATGCATAAAAAGAATCTTGAATACTCATATTTTTAATAAAAAGGTGATATAGTAGTGGAAATTTATTAAAGGATTCAATCTTACTTATAATGTAAGTATATTAACTTATATTCGTTGTCTACATGGTAACATAATTCTTCAACTCATGGAAATTTTTTCATTAAAAAATCATAAAACCATCATTTCTATTGAATTAATATTCTTTTTCACAACGTTATGATTTATGGTTATTTGGTGGTTTTCATTAATATTATCTATAATTTTCTTTTCATTATATTATTTTTCACTCTCCATAATTATTTTGAAATTAATTTTTTTATTCGGTTTTGTTAGGACCCCTCCATCTAGAGTTTCCCCTCCTACGATAGTAATGAAGAAAGAGAGATAATGACCAAGAGTCCTGTCTTTGATAGGCCCCAGGTTGGTGAATAGAACCAAGTGTATGTAGATCTCACAATATGGGTGTCATTACACATTATTTTTAAAAATATAGGGAGATTTGATGGATCATCCATAATAAAACTCCAGGATAGACATTAAAGAAAGACCAAAAAACATTCCACGTACATGTCTTAAAAAAGAACTATTACATGTAAAAAAGTATCCCTATAAATAACAAATGTAAAGCTAAGAAGCGACATTCAAACTATAAAATTTCAAGCTAGTAAGATCCGACATGGTCTGAGAAGTCCTCTTAGAAACCTGAAAGTAGTCAAATATACATAGGGTGAGTATACATATTTACTCAATAGGAAAAGAATGGTATCTCATAAACATATGAGAGAAGAATGTTAATGCCCCTGCAAAAAAATAGGAAAACTAAAAAATACCTAACATGTATAATAACCATACCAACCTCACCACAGTCATGATCAAAAAATAACTCATGTCAATTAATGTAATATATAATTCACACTGATGATAGGGTACCCCACACCACTTTCCCACAAATTAGCTGCTCTTATCTAATGGAAATCATCCTTGCGGTCCTACCTATTTCGAAAGTACCATGTCACAACCCGACCACACACCTAGGCCCCATTAAACACATCACATCCTTCCCACAAACACCAGGTCTACAAACCACATCACATCCCACCTGTAGACACATGTTCCACAAACCACATCACACCCCTTTACTGAAATTTGGGTGACAAACCACATCACATCCCACATGTGAAAAAATAGGCTTTAATGCACATCACATCCTGAAGACTCAGGGTAATTCACAACACATCTCATTCCAAAGACACCTAGGAAAGCAGAACTCATCTCATACTGAAAACACCTATGAAAGAACAACTCAACCACATTGCTTATACCTATAAATGCACAACACCATATAACAAGCCACAAAACCCATTAAAATTCACAAGAAATTTATTTAACCAATTGAATTATTTATTAAACAAGTCATATAACAATTCCAACACTACCTAGGAAACTACTAAACAACACACATAAGATGAATCAATGTTCTCAGAAGGGTAAGTGTAGTGATAAACTAAAGGTAAATTACATTCCCTCTATGTTTAACACTAATTTGTGGTATAACATAAATTGATCTCTTGATATAGGGTGAAACATTTTACATGTTACTCATAGAGAAGATATGGGTGAATTACCCATCCCAAACACTATTATAAATCTTTAAAATCATTCTTCTCAGGTAACATACACACATAACCAACCCCTACATCACAACACCATCTGGTAACACATTACCACACAACCAATTTAACAGCCCTTCTATACAACACTTATCATACATTCCAAAATCAATCAATATCTCGACCTAAGATTCCAATACACTACCGAAACCATCCTACAACACACAACCATTCTCACTATGACACTACACTACAAGAAAATATCCACATAACGATGCGTTTTTATTATATGGTGGTGGGTAAAACCACCTTCATATGCTTCTGCAGTAGTTTCCAAAAACTGCCTCTAAATTTTGTGTCAGTATACAATACATGGTAGTTTTTTAATTTGGCATATGTTTCTAGTAACCATCTAGAGATCGCATTTTTTGGTAGTTGGTATTGGGTTTAGTACCTGTTTTCCTAGACAAAATTATTTATTTTTATCACGGAAATTTAAACCGATGTGAAAAAATCCTTTGTTTTGGGAAAACCATCACTAAATCCATGACCAACCGCTGGAAGATGGTAACGAAATATGAAAACTAACATGTGGTGGTTTTAATCACCGCTAAATTATTGTATGTAGTAGCAGTTTTAACTGACTCTTGTAGTATGATACCAAATAATAGCAGTGGTTAAAACCACCACTAAAAATCATCAAGTTACTTAGAGGCAGTTTAAACCACCACTAAATGTTGATTTATAAAAAAATGATCTGATTCTGTATTCTTAGTACTTGTGCCCTAAAAAATGTGCCAATTTCGCATTCACATATATCCTACATCCAAGAGAATACAAAAAAAACAAAAAATTTCATAAGAAAAATAACTTTCAAATACATTCGCTTAATCAATTTAAAAACACATAATAGAGATAGAGAATATGATAGGGTGAAGAAATATGATATTATAAGATACTAATTTGAGGTCTAAAAATTGCACTGTAAGAGTTCTAAAAGAAGAAGCTCATTCCATGGGGGGTAGTTACCATGCCATTTCAATTATAAATCCATAAGGGACATTTAATAATCAAGCAATAACTCATACCATTTATTCCTATGGGATATTTACCAATTTTTTGGGATCCTGATTCATCTTTTGATATATGATGACTTCTGCTCTATAGAGAATTTGTGGGAGGACCAGGAGAAAATTCCAACTCTTTTGTGGCCATTTCCATGTTTGGTGTATGGGACCAATAAAAAAAGATATGAGTAAAGTTCCTCCCATTAAAGAAGTAGTTGAACTACTTCCTAAACAATCTAGATGAAAATCTATTAGGGTGGTAGAACACATTCTATTGTGTATTCGAATGGGGAAGGAGAAAATGTACATAAATATTATTTTGAAGAGATAGTGGATGATGTGGGGCTATAAAATAATGTCTATTTCTCCCATGTTTAGGCCTATGAGGTTAATTTCCCCATTGATCTATAGTTGGATTATTTCTGTGAGGAATTCACACATGGGGGTGTGGTCAAGGACCATCATTAAGTTGGTGATTTTTTATATGGGGTAGCACATCAACCTAGATGTTCCTATATCGGATGAGTTATAAAATGTGATATATTAGATCTTCCAATGGCATACTTTTCCCCATGTATGAAGTCCCTTTCACTTCTCATATTTCTATGTAGTATCACACATGGGGGATATGATTATTGAGACCACATCTCTCTACCCCAACCAATTTCCATCCAAAAATTCATAACATTGCCTAAAGATTCTTACTCATGTCGAAACCTATAGATGTGCTTAAAATGGACAAATCAAGAGAATGAATCCTGATCCACCCATTCCCCATCCCCATAGGGATGGTGAATGATGATAAAATAAAATTTGATATAGAACTTATAGGAAAATACTTTAGTGGAACCTTCTTTGGTTGCAGATGTAATCCATAAAATTCAAACTCTGGGTCAAGTGGGTGTCAATAAATCAGTACAAGAAGTGGATCATTGATCAAAATTTAGTAAGAATAATCCACCCATCTTCCATGGTGATAATAAAACCTGGGAATATGAGGAATATCATGATCAGATAGAGAGGATCCACAATTTCATGACTACTCATAAGGACTTCAAGGTGGGTTTCTCCATTTATATGCTTGAAGGACAGGGTAGGAGATGGTGGGACTCCATCATGTAAGCTTTGTTTCACAAGGAAATTACCTGGACTTCTTTCAAGAAAATATTCAACCAATAGTTTTACCCTATAGAATTATGTTTTTAAATTATCAGTTTTCTCTAACCATAGAGCAAGGGAACTGTGCCTTTATAGAGTATTCCCCCCTTTTTTCGGAGTTAGTGCATCTAGCATCAAAGCTAGTCACTAATGAGTATCTAGAGGCTAAATGGTTTGAGATAGAATTGAGTCCAGATACTCAATAAATATTGAATATCATGTGTATTATAACCTTCATATAGGTAGTCTAAACATAAGGTATAGATTAGGAATATATATCTATAAAGACAGGATTGTGTGGATCTTCAGTTGGAGGGGATGTTACCCATGGTATATTTTTTTGGCCAGAAAATAATACGCAAGGGGGGATCAGTTTCATTTAGAATATGTTTTTGGGTCTTCATCAGGGTAGAAAAATGTTTTCATATAACATTTTTTATGGTGTGTTCATACAAAGCCAAATTGTGTGGAGGATCCTAATACTTTTCATCATTGTGGATAGTTTGGTCATCTAATGTGTTTTTGTTAATGGATATCCCCGGGTAGTAAGGAAGGTTCCTCTGTCACCAAGGGTTCAAAGGTTCATAACGATGATTCCAAGGGCGGTGGGTCTAATAATTATACCAAGGGGGGTTTTCTTTGGATAATACTAGTTGGATTTATGTGGAAGATTGTGTAATGTAAGAATATGAAGAATGTCTAACAACTGTTAGAGGTACAATGTTTATTTAATATTTTATGGTTCTATATTTGTTGGATACATGTGCTAATCATTCCTTTATATTTTCCAAGTTAGTTGATGTGTTGTAATTAATTTTAGAACTTATGTCATTCTTATTTTATTTTTCTACACCTTTGGAAAAGAGGTATGAGCTTGGTTTCAATTGACCCACATGTGAGGTGATGATGGATGACTTCAATGTGGTGTGTGAATCTTTAGTTATTGATGTTGAAATCTTCAAACTGATACTTGGAATAGATTTAATGATCAACATTAGGTCCCACATAGACATTTATCATCATTGGGTACATTTTTTTCTTCAAATCGGTCACTCATGATTTTCAGTGTGAGTGGGATGCTAGATCATGAAGGGTGGGGCTAGTTGTTCCTTATAATTGGGTAATGTCATGCTAGTTGTCAACGATTTTTAATGATGTCAATGAACCTTGTATTTGATGTTAACAACCTTCTATGGTGTGTGCATTCCCCCAAAGGCTTTTAGGATGATTTTTATCATTTAAAACCACAGAGAGAGGTAAAATTTACTATTTATCTTCTCCCTAGTATGATGTCCAATTCTATTCCATCATATCAAATGAAACCTAATGTGTTGTTGTATTCTGATTATAAGAACCTGAAATATATTTTTTCATAGAAGGATATGACCTAGTGAAAGAAAGGCGGAGTGGTGTATCTTCATAATTTATATTTTGACACTGCATATACCCCTAGTAAATGGAATGTGGTTTTCGATGCATTGAGCATAATGTTACTAACACAATCAATGAAGGAATAAATTATGGAGTGTTCTCTTATGTGTTTGTTTGCTAAGATAATATTATGAGTGGATGAAATTGGTGGAATGGTGTTATTGAATTCGATGAATTCTGAGTCTTCCATTAATTAGTGGGTTTTCAAATAATAGGTGAAAAACACCGAGTTAAAATGCATTATTAAATTCCTTTATGGTGGGGAGACCTCAGGTGAGTGGTGTTGGTCTCCCAGTGTTGCTTTGTACTTCCATAATAGGTTTGTTTTTTGAGTTTCTTTTAGGTAACAGTTGATGGAAAATGGGCATTGATCTTGTTGGATTGTACAACCTAGAACTACCTAGAAGTGTCACAACATGATTTGTAAGAATTGGTGGGCGTGGATGAGGTGGCCAATTGTATATTTTTTCTCATGGTGTCTCAGTTTTTATAAAATTAAGGCAGAACACTAGAGACTCTCTGGTTTGTTTCAACCATTACCCATTCTGATATGTAAGTGTAATGATATTTCTGTGTACATAATTATTTTTTCCCACCAAATCCTAGTGGAGAATATTTGATTTGGGTGATCATTGATCAACATAAAAAATCGAAATTTTTCTTACATGTCAATAAAACGATGCATATGGGAAAACATAGAGACCTTTATGTCTCAGAGATTCTGAGACATTATGGGTTTCCCTTTAGGTTATTTTTAATAGGGACCCAAGGTTCAGATTCATGTTTTATATAGGTTTGAATGAGGTGATGGGTTCCTAGATAAAATTGAGTATGGATTATCTTCCATTAATGGATGGATCGGCCTAGAGAGTTATCTAGGTTCCTGAGGATACGATTATTGCTTGTGTGATTGATATTTCTTGATCTTGGGAAAATCATCTTCCACTGGTAAGATTTTACTATAATAATAGTTATTAGGTATCAATAAATATAATTCCCCTTGAATCATTATATATACATCCATATATATCTTCTGTGTGATAGTTAGAGTTGGGAGAGTGGTCCTTATTTGGGATAAGTCGCATTCAAGAGATAATTAAAAATCTATAGTTGATCCGGAAGAGGATGGTCAACCCACATATCTTTCATCAATCCAGAAGAGGTGGTCTGATATTTTCATCTAGTCACAAGACAATATTGAAGTCTCTAATAATTGTCCAGTTTCGATCCATATATTATTGATAAATATAAATATTTATTAATATAACATTAGGATCGTAAATTCCAAGGGTCTCTGGAAGACAGGGATCATAATACATAAATGGAAACATGAGGAATCAAGAAAATGTTTGGTCATGAAAATGTTAAGTAACAACTCTATGCCACACATAAAACATGTAAAGACTCAAAAATTCCATATAAATTTTTTTAAAATTATTTAGGATTATTTCGAGTTCATGCAATCTGACGGCACGCAATCCCAAGGCCCGGAGTGCCTAGAATGATCTGTCAAAATTTTGTTAAGCTTTAATTATCCAGTGTGAGGAGTTATACTAAAAAAGAGGAATAACCCTTTAACAAGTCCCAGATTGGAAATCTGAGGGCACTATTGTGTTCAGGATATCAATTTTACCCTAGGCATGACCAAAGATTAGTCAGCGCGGGCCTTCGGTGAGAAAACCTGAAAATGGAATAACCGTAAATAATGTTATTTTATTTTTCAAATGCTTATAACTCACGAACGGTGACTCAGATTAAAAATCCAAGACCACGGATAAGCATGGGGGTGTTCTTTATTTAGGCAGATACTAACATTGGTCAGCATGGGCCAACTATGAAAGTTAGTTTTTGTCCATAAATAAAATAATTAAGTAACAATTATTTTATTGTCAAAATCTATAACATCTAAACAGTAACTGAAATGGAAAATATGATAGTACCTTTTATTTCTTTAGGGAGTTTTCCCCTTATGCGGATCCTAACCTCGACCGGCATGGGTTGAGGGTGTATGTTAAAAATTTATTGAACTTTTTAAGGTACCTTCAGTAAACGCACAAGTGAAATTTTCTAACATTTGAACCGATGCCCAGATTAAAATTCATGAGGGCACTGTAAAATATGAAGTGTCGGGATTTTCCTAAGGGATGCTTCACTTTGACCACGAAATGTTGGGAGAAAAAAGATATATTTTGGAAATTTAAAAGAAAAATAAAATAAAAATGTTATTTTATTTCCATTCTTTCTTTTCCTCCAACGGACAAGCAGTGGTGGTGTCACCAACAACGTGTCAATACATTAAATGGATTGACTCCTCAATTCTTTATAACACCACTATTGGAATTAGGAAGGTTCCAAAATTAATTGAACCCCATTAATTCTATGTGTTTGAGTCACCCTACCCCCTCTCTTATTTATATGGAGCTTGAGAGGTTGTATTGAAACAGATTCAACAAGTGGCGAAACTCTGGAAATGTACCGTGACGCCAACCACTTGGAGGACGGAATTGGTTCCAGCGGGCGGTGATGAGCACCACCGAACTATGGACACTGAATCTTCCTCAAACATGGATGTTCTCGAATGATATTGATGTGGGGTTTATTTTGAAGTTGTCTTTGATGAATTAAATCCTCTCCCGCTTGTTGTGACATTAACGCAGAGGGCGTGGGCCAAACGAACGAGGCTCGGACCCTCCACTGCTTTTTTCTTGATGTGAAATTCGGGGAAGCAATTACCAAATCTATGGTAACACGAAATATAAGGTCAAACTATGTTGGATGATGCACGGAAGAGTCGTAGGCACATACGACATGAAGAACGGACACCAGAGCACGTCCGGTGACCCGCAGAAGAAACCGTCAGCGCGCCTTGTCGGAGGTGGTCATTGGAGAATTGCAGCAACTGGCCGCAGGCTGTGGAAGGCAGTGTGTGATGGTGTTCCGTGTCGTCCATGGGTAGTTGGCCCAAGATTGTTGTGTGGGACAAGTGTGGCACCCACAGGCACCACTGGCGGAAGCGGCCGCATCCAGCAGTTCGTGGATGGAGGGTGCAACATGACCCACACTGCTCTGTGTTGGAGAACCTAGTTGGCCGAAAAAATGACCGGTTAATGTGGTGGGGAAGTTTTCAATAGGTTGGGAGAAATGGCTCGGCAACTGCGAGGCCAGAGAATGATGTCGTCCACCTTCTGGCGGACCAAGCCGGCACGGGCTGGCCAAGGGTCCCGGACCCCACAGGCAAGCTGGGCCGGACCCATGGCCCAGGCCCGTGAACTGAACAGGGATGACCCCAATGGTCTAGACTTAGTAAACCAGGCCAACCCCTAGTGGGATGGACCCAAGTGGGGTCAGGTAGACCCTGAGACCCATTGCGTCAGGCCAGTATGACCGAGTCAAACCAGGCCCTGAGCCAACTGATACCCAAATAATGAAACATATATAACTGACGAACTGGGTGTCTGGTTGACATGATGTTAGTGTTTTTGGGACCTCTTTTGCAAAGTTGTCCCGTTGGAATATTCTAGCAGGCCCGGTCGAGTTGGGTTGGACCAAGGTGTGATCACCCCGCGTTTCACGGAAAGGAATGTATCTAACATACCAGGTGTTCTATTAATGCTCCATCTATGGTATAAAGACTATAGTGACAAGGTGGTTCTTTTGAGATACTCTAAGTGAGTTTTTTCAAAGTTTGGCATGCGACCGGGTTTGGATTGGAAATGAATCCAACTGGGCCCTTTTTACAAAAGTGCCCATATCTCACCGACCGGGCATCCAATCGATGCGTCGTCTATCACGTTGGAACCCCTACTACATGGAGGTCCATTGGGATACAACTTTATGGATCTTGGTGGAAGTTGAAGTATGACCAATACCTTTAGGAGCGGATCCTCCCGAAATCAAGCATGCTTAGTGCGGGAATCTCGTGGATGGATATGACATGAAGAATGAATAACGATTCTGTGTGGGTCAATACCTATAGATAATGTGTGGATCAACCCTTTGAAATCCTGTGTGGGTTAGTTCATACCGATCCTATGTGGTTCAGATCCTATGTGTGTTAGTACTCAGTGATCCCATGTGGGCCAGTGCATACTGATCCTGTGTGGGTCATCAGCAGAGCCTCTCGACAGAATAAGATGATCTAGCTTTATGACTAATAATCTTTACTTCTGTACTAAAGTTATATACCTAGTTTGAGAGGAGTCCTTACATTTTTCGTACTTTTACCTTCATAGTTTTACCTTCATAATATTACCTTTGTGGTACTTTACCTTCGTGGTGTAACCTTTGTAGTACTTTAACTTTGTGGTGTTACCTTCATAGAGTTACCTTTTTGGTAGTTTTACCTTCATGGTGTTACCTTCATGTTGTTACCATTATGGTACATTACCTTTGTGGTGTTACCTTCATGGTGTTAACTTTGTGGTACTTTTACCTTCTTGGTGTTACCTTCATGTTGTTACCTTTGTGGTACTTTACCTTCATGGTGTTACCTTCATGGTGTTACCCTTGTGGTTTTTTTACCTTCGTGGTGTTACCTTTGTGGTACTTTTACCTTGGTGGTGTTACCTTCATGGTGTTACCTTTTTGGTATACATCCCCCTTGGATCAATTCTGAAAATGGATTAATGGTTGGGGCCTTGTGTTTCCTTATATAAGAGATGAGTATTTTTTGATAACGTAGGTATATGTATCGGCATATACCTTAGTAGAGTTGATGGCTGCTTCATGCTTTTTGATTGAGGTATTGCTTTGTGGTATTTACTTTGTGGATCTCTGGGAGCCCCTAGGGGGTCTCGGGGTCCCTATTGTGTATTATTATACTCACCCTTGCTTGGTATTCACCCACACCATGTTGTGTCTTGTGCAGACGACGAGCAGCTAGGCTGAGACTTGAGGGAGCCAGGACTAGGCCATACACAGAGGATACGGGTTGACATGGAGTTTTTTGGATACAATTTGTACCTACCCTTTAGGTAGGATCCTAGGTGGATGATCTAGGAGCTATTTCCATTATTTTAGTAGTACTTTTACTTTTCAGTTGGGCTTGTATTCCATCCCCTTTACTTTTATTACACTTTGTACTAGGGAAGTTTACATCGTGGATTATTCTTTTTGTGTTCTTGGATTGTGTGTTTTTATAGGTTTAAATTCCATTCCTTCCTATTATAGGGATATTCCTTTTTGGTTCTAGTCACCAACCCTTGGATTATAGAATACACACTTCAGGTAGTCAAGGTGCGGGCCCCAGAGGATGGTTTGTGACAAAGTGGTATCAGAGGAGTCAATTCTATTAAAGAACTATGACTCTGATCTTTTCAATGTGGAAATAGTGTTAAGTGTTATGAGTGAGTTTTTTCGTTTTGGAAATCTAGTGTTGGTGCGGAGACTGACTTATCTATACACTAGGACCCTAAATTTTGAGTTTTGACTCGGTGCATGAAAACACTGATTGGGTTTGTTTTAGAAAAGTTTTTCCTTGGATTATTTGAATTTATCTCACTAGTATAACATAATGACAGTGGCACACCTGTTCTTTATCAGGATTCCACCGTATAGACAGCAAGCTAGAATATTAGATAGAGTACAAGATGACATCCCACCGAGTGATCCTATGTGGATCAGCATTCTAGTGATCATGTGTGGATCTGCAAGAGATGATACAAGGATATCATGCACACTGACATAGAATGTTGCACAAGTTACGGCTGCAGAGGCCTCCAAGGTTTCGAGGCAAGATAGATCCACAGGCAGCTGAGAACTGGATGGAGTCTATGAGAGGATTTTTCCGCATAGTTGGGACACCAGCAGATCAGATAGTGATTCTAGTTGCTAGTCTTTATCAGTGTATGACCATGAGGATGGTCCTCATGGTGATGAGGCTTTGGTACATGGACCATTTCCTGATATGGTACCTTCGAGTAGTGTACCAGCTATATCACTACCCATTGGATAGCATTTACAAGAGGCGGTGCTGGTAGAGGACACATGTAGGCTTAGTGCCTTCTATGTGTTTCAGCCTCAGATACCCCTTAGGTTCCGAGGCAAGCCCGACTCATAGGATTCTAAGGACTTTCTTGAGGAGGTGGATGAGTTTCCATCTATCCAGGGAACCATTCAATCAGAGTGTAGTCTTGGCAGAGAGCCTTTTACGTGTCTCAGTAGGACGATGATAGGGTTTAGATTACCCTTATCTTGCAAAGAGGTAACTTTTCTACAGACATGCTTGAGAACCTTCTTCAGAGAAGGGGGTCTCTTGCCATAAAAATATAAGGGTTGAGTGTTCCCAAGAGCTTCTACAGCTTTGGCAGGATGCCATGTCAATATCTAGTTATTCGTTGAGGCATACCGACCATCCTAGGTACTCGATGAATACAGCACGGTCAATGCTTCAGGGCTCGGACCTCTAAGTGAGGTGAATTTAGGGACATCTGATATAACACTATTATTCTATGCATTCCAACTAATGTTAGGGTTCTAGAGCGAACCTTTTTGGTTGAAATATTCTTTGGATGAGTGAATACATTCAGTGATTGTTAGTAGTGGGAAAGTAGAAAACTGACACTAGTCTCTGAGTCTTGTGTGTGTAAAATTCTTCAGGAAGAGGAAGTGATAGGGAGATATGAATCTTTGGGGTAGTAGACATGGATGTGGAGCTAGTATAGAAGCATGAGGTGGTATACATTTCGATATGTTATAACCACCACTTGAATGTGGTACCCACCAGGCATTGGGATCTAGAAGATTGGGGAAGGGAGTAGCTGTGTGGGGTCAGGGAGTGTGACCCAAGGGCTCTAGGAATGATTCGAGGTATGGTTTGTGTCTACTACTAGCTTAAATATTAATAGAAATTGGTACCAATCATTACTTATTTCCATGAATCTTGTTCAAGGCCTAGAGTTTCTGGTTAGACCGATGACTTGACCCTCATGTCTGGAGATACCTTTGGTAGGAGAGTGGATAATCACCCTCATGTCGATGGTGTGATCTGACCCTTGAGGTGATAGTTTCAATTGGAACCTCTTGGTGGCAGCATCGAGGCGTGATGAAATTAGTTTTGGGATGGACTAGACATCAATATTTCATACTCATATTGACAATCTTAGGCAAAAAGGATATAGTATATTTACAGCATTGGAATGGGGTTTTTCTTGGTCCGAAAAAAAGGTATCTCAGGAAGTGTATGATAAACTTGTGCAGACGAGAGTACAGCCAATCACTCTTGAGTCGGGAAACACTACCCTCGTGGTAGTAAGAATTTTGTGTTTTTTGTTCGCAATAGTAGTGGCAGAGTGTGGGGAAATCCTTACAAAATATGTTTTCAGGATTAACTCCCCAAAGGGAGAGGGGATTCTACATTAGCTGAGTACTACCAAAGATTTGTACATGACTTATCCAGGGTAGCGGCACCATTGTCTACTTTTACAATGAAGGGGGATCCTTTCTTATAGGCAGGGAAGTGTCAAAAAAGATTTTATGAGTTGAGACAGAGACTGAAATGTGCCCCATCTTGAGGCTACCAGAATAGGGCATTGGTTATTTAGTCTACTGTGATGTATGAGGGACCAGACAAGGTTGTTTATTGATGTAGGAGTAGGCGGTGATCTCCTATAGCTCACAGTAGTTGAGACATCCAGAGCCGAACTACACTACCCATGACCTAGAGTTAACAGAAGTATAATTTGTGCAGATGATATAGTGGTAATACTTGATGGGTGAACGGTTTACTGTTTACTTTAATCACATGTGTCCCAGGTATATCTTCTCCTAGAAGGACATGAACCTGAGACAGCAGTGATGGATAGAGTTCCACTAGGACAATGACATTGAGATAGTCTATACTCTTAGGAAGGGTAACATGGTAGAAGATGCACTCAATAGGAGGTCTGCTCTATAGTTGTTGAGTTAGGCATTAGAGAAGCTATTCAGGAAATGGATATCCTTTGTGGATAAATATTGAGCTACTTACCACCATTCTATGATTGTCACTCCCTTAATTATTTAGCGATTTTGGGAGGCACAGCTTGGGGAAATTGGCTACGAATCCCGATGTGCTCAAATATCCTCAAGACAGTCTCTTAAAGGATTTTATAAATGTGGGGAGAATGTCATTCTCTTTAGAGAACTCACCATGACACCAGTGATTCTATTAGAGGTAGTGTTGGGGGAGTTCCAAACATCCACTTTAGCATTACATCATAGAGTGTTGAAGGTGTACCAGGACCTCCGGAATCTATACTGGTGGTCAGGGATGAAGAAGGCAGTGGCAGAGTTCGTATTCCCAAGTGTCACTTGTTAACATGTGAAGACTATACAGAGTAGGCATATGTCTTTTTCCGACAAGAGACAGAGACCCTTGGAGTTCAAGGCGGGAGGCCATGTCTTCCTATGGGTCTCACCCCGATGAGGATTGAAGAGATTCGACTAGGGTTGAAACCTATATCGAAAGTTCATCTGACCTTTCCAAATCCTCCGTAGAGTAGGTGAGGTGTCGTACCATCTAGCTCTTCCCCCATATTTACACCGGGTGCATAATGTTTTTTATGAGTCAAAGCGGAGTAGGTATGTGCATGATCCATCGCACGTTATTGACTGGAGCGGGCTGTGCATCGACGCTGGAGAACCTTTTACGAAGTTTTACGTGGAGATAAAGGGTCGATAGGATCAAGTCCTTTGTATAAAAATGATCCCTTTGGTGTATGTCAAGTGAAGCATAGGAACCTCCTAGATTTCACATGGGAGCGGAAGGCTCAGATTCATGCTCAGTACCCTCATTTGTTTGATTTGCCTTTGATTTGACTTTTGAGGATGAAAGGCCCTAAGGTGGGGAGAATGTAAAGACCCAGAAATTACATATAATTTTTTTTAGAATTATTTGTGATCATTCTGAGGTTTCAAAATCTAACGGTACACGATTCTGAGGCTCGGAGTGCCCATAATGATCTGTCAAAATTTTGATAACATTTAATTATCATATTAGAGTAGTTTTCTTAAAAAAGTGGAATAACTCTTAAACAGGTGACCAGATCAGAAATCTAAGGCCACCGTTGAATTAATGATAGCAGGATTACCCTAGGCACAACTTCTGTTTAGTTGGTGCAGGCCTCCAGTTAGAAAACCCAAAAATGTCATAACCATAAATAAAATAATTAAATAAAGTTATTTTATTTTTCAAATTCTAATAACTCACGAATGGTGAGTCAGATTAAAAATATGATACCAACACTAAGATCATGAGGTTATTATTTTCTAAGGAAGTTACTAAAATTGGTTGGCACGGGACAACAATGCATATTAGTTTTTCTTCATAAATAAAATAATTAAATAAGAGTTATTTTTTTGTAAAAATCCATAACATCTAAACAGTAAATTGGATTGAAAATATGAGAGTAGCGTTGAGTTAGTTAAGGAATGTTCCCCTTAGGAAGATTCTATCCTTGACCGACATAGTTCAAGGCTGTATGTTAATAATTTATTGAAATTTGTTTAAGGTACGTTGAGAAATTGCATGAGTGGCGTTTTCTAACTTTTGAACCGATGCTCGGATTAAAAATATGAGGGCACTGTTGATTCGGATGCACCAAGATTCATTTAATGGAGGCTTCACTTCGACCATAGAATATCCGGAGGAAAGGTTAGATTGTGGAAATTTAAAAAAATAATAAAATAACAAAGTTATTTTATTGCCATTCTTTCATTTCCTCCAATGAACAAGCGGTGATGGTAGGACCAACGACGTGTCAATCCATTAAATGGCTTGACTCCTCAATTATTTTTAATGGCACCATTGGAATTTGGATGGTTCGTTAATTAATTGAACCTCATTAATTACACATACCTTACACACCCTTCCACTATCCAATTTATATGGAACTTGGGTAAGAGTATTGGAATGGCTACACTGACTGATGAAGCCCTGGTAATGTACCACGATTCCAACCACATAGAGGACAGAACCAGTTCCAGTGGGCGGTGAAAAGCACCACCAGATAATGAATAATAAATCTTCCTCATGCACAGACGTTCTCCAACAAACATTAGGTAGCGGTTTATTTGAATTTGTATTGGATGAATTAAATCTTCTCTCGTTTGCGATCAGCTTAATGCAAAGGGCGTGGGCCAAAAAAACAAGGCATGGACCCTCCGCTGCTCTGTTGTTGATGTGAACATTGGGGAAACGATTTCTAAATCAATGATAACATGAAATAGTGGTTCACACTATGTTGGAGGTATTTGGAAGAGTCGTAGGTGTAGATGGTTCCATGAACAGATAAAAAAGCACATCTGGTGACCTGTGGAAGAAACCACCGGCACACCATCTCGACAACGGCCAGCGGTGGCTGGAGGAGAACAGCGACAATCGGCCACATGCGGAGGAAGTTGGCACGCAATGGTGCGATGCGATAGCCAAGGGTGGTTGGGTTAGCCAGCCATGTGGGAAAAATGTGTGGCCTACTGGCTCCACCAGTGGAAGCGGTCGTGACTAGCAGGCCACGGCAGGAAGGAGCGGCACTGCCCACGCCGCGCTGCTTTCGCAAAATCTGGTCGTTCTAATGGCTGATCAGTTAATGTGGTGTGGAAACTCCCCATAGGTTGGGAGAAACATCCCCAAAACCATGGGGATAGTGAAGGAGGTGGTCCCCCTTATGGAGGAACAATCCATCATGGGCTAGACCACGCAGGAAGGCCGACCCAGACCCACCGCCCAGAGGGCCAGTGTGGGTGGGCCAAGCACCATCCGGCGGTGTGCGCCATTCGCAGCCCGAGACTGCGAACTGAACCGGGATGAACCTGATGTGTCAGACCCAGAGAATTGGGAAAACCCTTAGTTGGCCAGACCCTAGAAGTGTCAGGTAAACCCATAGATTCATTGTGTCGGGCCGGTCTGACCGAGTCGAATCAGGCACAGACCCAACCTGTACCCTAATAAAGAAATGCTCATAGCTGACAAAACAGGTGTCTAGTTGACATGCATTCAATGGAATTGAGACCCCTTTTGGGAATCAATCCCTTTGGCATATTCTTGCCAGCCCAACCGAGCCGGGCCAGACCGAGTTACAATCACCCCCTTTTCATTTAAAGGGATGTAACTAACAGTTCAGGTGACCAATTCAAACGCCGTCTATGGAATAAGGACCCTAGTGATAAGGAAGTCCTTTTGAGATAATCTATGTCAGTTTTGTTATAGTTTGACATGAAACTTGTGTTTGATCAGACTTGAATCCAACTAGGCACTTTTTACCAAAGTACCCATATCTCACAGATCGGGCCCCAGATTGACACGCCGTCTTTCGCGTTGGAAACCTTAAAACATTGAAATCTTTTGGGATACTTCTTCATGAAACTTTGTTGTGGTTGAGGTATGAATGATAGCTTGAGGATTGGATTCTCCTAGAATATGGCATGCTTAATGTGGTAATCTCATGGTTGGATGTGACATGAAGTGTTAATAGCGATCATGTGTGGGTTAGTACCTATCGATCTTGTGTGGGTTAGCGCTCAGTGATCCTGTGTGGGTCAGCGCATACAGATCCTGTGTGGGCCAGATCCTATGTGGGTCAGCACTGAGCGATCTTGTGTGGGATAGCACATACCGATCCTATGTGGGTCAGCAATAGAGCCTCTCGACAGAATCAGATAATCTAGCTTTACGACTAATCATATGTACTTATATACTTAAGTTATATACCTGGTGTGAGCTGAGTTCTTACCATTGTGGTACATTAACCTTCGTGGTGTTGCCTTTGGGGTGTTACCTTTGTGGTACATTACCTTCAAGGTGTTACCTTTGTGTAAATTCACCTTGGTTGTGTTACCTTCATGGCATTACCTTTGCGATAATTTTACCTTCGTAGTTTTACCTTTATGGTGTTACCTTTGTGGTAATTTATATTCAGTGTCTTACCTTCCTAGTGTTACCTTTTTGGTTTTACCTTGGTGGTACTTTACCTTCGTGGTGTTACCTTCATGGTGTTACGCTTATTGTAAGTTTACATTCGTGTTGTTACCTTTGTGGTACTTTTACCTTCGTGTTGTAACCTTCATGGTGTTACCTTTGTGGTATACTTCCCTAGAGAATCAATTGTGAAAATGGCTTAAATATTGGGGCCATGTGTTTCCTCATGTAAGAGACGAGTATATTTTTATAACTTAAGTATATTTATGGGCATATACATTAGTAGATTTCATGACTGCTTCGTGCTTTGTGATTGAGGTCTTGCTTTTAGGTATTTCCTTTATGGAACACTGGGAGACCTTCGGGGGTCTCGATGTCCCTACTGATTATTGTTATAATCACCCATGCACGGGCTTTGCCAGCACCTTGTTGTGTCTTGTGCAGACAATGTGTAGTCGGGCTGAGACATGAGAGTGTCAGGACCAGGTAGTACAAGGAGGAGATGGGCTGACGTGGAGTACAGTAGAGACAATCTGGACCCACCCTTCAAGAAGGATCCTCAATGGATGATTGAGGAGTTGTTTTGTCATTTCAGTTGTACTTTTACTTTTTAGTTGGGCATGTATTCTACCCCCACCCCATTACATTTAGTACACTTTTTCTACATAAGTTTACTTCATAGATTTTTCTTGTTGTGTTATTTGATTGTGTGATTATACAGGTTTAATGTCAATGTCTTCCAATTATAGGGATACTCCTTTTTGGGGCTAGTTTCCAACCTCTGACCTATGGAAGGAAAGCTTGGGGCAGTCATGATGCGGGTCCCAAGTGACGGGTCATGACAATACATATACAAAATGACTGTTACAATTTTTTTCCAACATATCAACAACACCACTAATCACTATCCAATAATGACCACATCTCTTCACCCTTTCCACCTCCATCTTTATTTCCTGCTACCACTTATAAGAACATTATATTGAAAATTAAATATTGTTGTATATTTATATTTAAAATTAAAAAAATAAATGTTTTCAAACTAAATGATTTTAAATTTTTTATATTTAACTACTTACCACCAATTGATGCAATACCACCAGGGGCAGATCCGATCGTCCTTTGATATAAATCAATCACCAATTTCTTGCAAAGCAGATATCTGAGTCCCTTGTTGCTAAATTGCGTTTTGTAGAGTAACAATCTCTCTATGGTTATCTCTAGTTATGGACTGAATACAACAATAAGTGGATGCAGCTATAATCCCTGGTGGCCTACCAAATACATCCAATGGTACGGGTCCCAAATCCAACCTATGCACTTGATAAGGTTTCTTATTCCTAATAACTTTAGCAACTAGGTTATCTTGGGAGACTGAGTAGGACTGCATAGGATTGGCATGCCATATTTCTTTAATTTTTTCCTATAAATCAAATATCACCCATTTTAGAAGAAATAAATTTTAACATATTGAAAACTGATAATTTTTTTTATAATGAAAATTGATTTCATAACCCAACTTATTTTGCAAGATCATTAACAAAACATCCATCAACTTTTTGCGAACATTCAACCACATATCTGTTTGGGATGCTGAGATTCCTAAACTCTATGACTGCAATAAAAAAAGATAAATCAATAATTTAATATAATAAAAAGATAATATTTTCTTATAAATATTTAAACTCGTGAAAATATTACCAGATTCAATCGGCTTCTAGAAAAACTCTTTGACCCCGCAGTGTAAGAGATGGCTTGCTTAGCCTGACTTGATGAATAGTTCCTTGAAAGATCCTAATATAAATAAAATGTAATTCAATAATAATATATTCAATTTCATTTCCTCTTCATATATTTGTATAAATGTAAAATGACATTGATATAATAATATATATTTAAATACCATCTTCTTCTCATCCTGATGTCTGTCAACAAAAACATTGCATTACTCTTTGGATACCCCATCTGGTTACTTGTCATAAATCTATAGGTTCTCAATGAAGTAACATTGACATTGCTCCACAATCTCTATTTAATGTCTTTCTTTTTCTTGCCCAGAATTTTCAATGTCCACTTTCGTGCTAGCACATCAGAAAACGTAATGTGGAAAAACATCCGTACACAGAGATTCGTCTTGAAAATATTATAATTTTATAATATAATGACATTAAATTATACCATAATGTCATAAAATAAATTTATTTGGGAAAAATGACATTTTTTCATGTTGATGGAATAATCCTCTAATAATCATAGGAAATAAGAAGGGAAACCGACTCCGCTGTCAACAGACCAAGAATCTTGCCAAGTAATCCTATGACATCATCCATAGGGACCCAATATGAATCAAATTGGACAATGATATTCTCCACAAATAGATTCCATACGTATAAGATTTTTATATTTTTCTCCATATTTTCATTTTTTATATCTTTAATGAACAAACATTTAGTATAAAAAAAGGTCAATAAAATTATTCACATTAAAATTTGTACCTATGATAGTCACCCTTCCTTATCTCTGAGAGGAACTAGAAGTGGTGTGATTCTCCCTCACTGTTGAGGCTCCTGAAGGGGGAGGTGATGACTAAGATTATGGAGGGATGTTCACAAAGGGTTTAAGAGATGATATTGGGTGAGATGGTGCATAGGGGAAAAAAGATGATGGCTCGGATTTCATAAGGATGAAGAATAGGGATCATCCTCTGTCGGTGTGGTCAAAGAAATAGTATGGCGCTTCCTCCTTGGAATTCTTGTCATTTAATCAAATAAATTTATGTTCAGAACATATACTTAAAAAAAATTATGGTAAAAAATAAAAAATTATAACAAATACTCATTACTAAAAAATAAAATATACATAACAATGATAATGAATGATTGCACAAATGGAATAATTGGTTGCTAAGTGAATGCATAACTGTACATATAATCATTTTACACATCAATCATGTTGATTTCCTACTCCAATACCTATTCCACATCATCCATCATTTCTAGACAACAATTTTCAATATCATGATGGACAGATAATTCTACTTCTTTGTGTTAAGGATATTCAATATCAGAGGTCAAACCTTCCACTTCAGCACCCATATCATACAAGTATATGTATTTTACGTGAGAAACTATACTCCACCCTTCCTCCACAACATCATTCACATAATATACCATTTTCTCTAATGATGATAAGATATATAGATCATGTAGTTCATGATCACCAACATCCATCAAGAGAGAAAAGTTAACTAAAGTAAATTGCAAGGATTATCTTTTAACACCTCTAATAATATCAACCAAATTTCATTTGAATAAAACAAATGAACAATTCGGTTAGCTGTTTAATTCAATAATATTAGTCATATTTCTATAGTATTCCACTTCAGAAAATGTAAATATACCACTATTCAATTTTTTCAAACCCTCTTCATGATCGACTGTACAAAATCTGAAGCCATTCACATTGTAAGTGTCAAACATTCTAACTTGTTTTAGAGGACCTCAAGAAAGAAACATCAAATCATCTAAAAAATCCGATCGAGAATCTGTATTCATGATTGAAAAAAAACATTATTAGATTTACTAAATATATGTGTCAACCTAATATCCATATTTATTACAATATTCAAGAACATACACATCATGAAAACCATTTTACAAGCTCTTTATTAACAGATTTTGTTATATCTATCCCATTTTGTTTTTGGCCTCTCATTCATCTATGTGTTTGTATCTTCAAAAATTCAGTAAATATATTTTCAATTTCACTATTTAGCAGCACATATCTATGTGTTGGTAATTATTACATTTCTATCAGTGTAAAATTTGAGGTCCTCCCAACTGATCGGTCAATAAGAGGAAATATTTTTGATTTCTCATGTATTTGAGATTTAGTCCATGTTTCGTCAATACATAAAACTTTATTAATTATTGTCTCAAAATCATCCCTGTATTTAGAACAAAAGGTAAGACACATCTCTTCCAAATAGCCTTTAGCAATAGAGCCTTCAGGTTGAGATTTATTTCTCACATATGACATCAAATACCCATGATATCAGTGAAATAAAATAAAAAAACATATTTATGAATTAATTAAGGGCCAAGAAATTCTTACATTACTGAAAAACATATAAATATAGAACCTCTCAATTGGATACATCGATCGATAATTAAGACCCCTCTTAATTTAGCTTCTTAAACCAAATGAATAGTTAAATGTATCAAAATAGAAAAATGATGGAGGAAAGATCATATCCATTCCAAAAAGTGTCAATAAAATCCTCTCATGAAGCTTGTCAAGCTAAAATGGTTGTATAGATTTCTAAAATAGTTTTCTAAAAAATGTGTACAATTCGAGTAGAACAGCAATAATTATTTCAGGTAATAATGTATGCAATATCAATGGTAGTAACTACTATAAAAAAATATGTGAATCATGACTTTTCAATCCATGAAACCTATGATGCTTTAAGTCAAATCACCTTCAGATGTTACATGAATACCCATCAGATACCTTCACACGCTTTAAAATTTGAAGGAATGTATCTTTAACCTAATTTTTCATTGAAATAATTGTTGGAGCATACTTTTCATTCTCATCGGGCCAGAGATCACGTTTTGTGATCATTTCATGTAATTAATTCTGATCATTGGGATGATCCTTCAAGTTTCCATTCCTATTAAGTAATTTTATGTTCAAATTGTCACACAAATTCTTCTCAATATGCATCACATCAAAATTAAGTCGAAACAAATTAAATTTCCAATACAGAAGATTGGAGAATATACTTTTTTTCTTCCATTGTCTCATTCCTATTTCACTTGACGATGCACTTCGAACTCGTTTACCACTATGATTCAAATGATGCACCTTCCCAAATTCTGTTTCAACATTCCCAAGTTGTTCCAATATTTCAGAACCATTTAATATCTTTGGATGTGGTCTACAATCAATGAAACCATTTAATTTTGATCTGTTCAACCAAAATCTATGATATTCATCGAGAAATCTTCAATGGCACAAGAAGAACCATTTTATACCATGAGTTACCTATTTGGGCTCAAAATCCCAAGATACAAATAGGAAAAGACAACCCCGTGTAAGTGTTCCAACTAGACAAATTCCCAAGTCCAGGGAAGGCACTAGTGGTCTATATTAGAGCAGCATGCATTTTGAACATTTTTTAGAAGAATCATTATATGTCTCAATATTATTGCTCCATAACTCCTGTAATTCATCAATTAAAGGTTGTAAGTATATATAAATCTCATTTCCATTCATTTTTTTTCAAGGATTAATCATTGAAATGATAAAAGACATTTTTTGCATACACATCCATGGAGGTAGATTGTAATGGATAAAAACAACTGGTCAAATGCTATAATTGGTACTCAAAGTCCCAAATGGGTTGAATCAATAGGTAGCCAATCCCAATCAAACATTCCTTGGATCATCTGAGAAATATGTTTGTAATGAATCAAATGTATTCCACAATTTTGAATCTCATGGATGTTGCATTAACGCATCATTGTTATTATTTAAATAATGACAATTCATGTGTTCGGCACTTTTCAATGACATGAAAAAACTTTTCAATTGAGGATTTAATAAGAAGTAATGCAATACATTTTTAGGTGAGTTCTTTTATTCTTCTTCATTTTAGTATATTGATTTAGGGTTCCATATTCACTCATTGACTTCAATCTAGAATAAGAACATTTTTTACAATCTTATCAACCTGAATCCTCTCACCAATTAAGCATACAACCATTGGGACACACATGTATTTTTGTATAATTCAAACCAAGTATGTTAACAACATTTTTCACAGCATAAAAAGAACCAGGGAGGTTTTATTTAGGAAATTGATCACACCAAAAATCCAATATCTTGGACATTTCTTTATTTGTAATTCCACATAGGCATTTGAAATAGTACAACTCTAGCATAAAAGAATGTTTTGAATATCTCAAACATCTACTATAAAACTCTTGATTTACATCATCAACTAAACCATGAAATTAATTTTCCTCAATGAAATATTCTCTTACATTATTATCCATAGAATCAAGAGGATGATCCAATGATATGTTACAATCTTGATCTGGTTGTCGTACAGTCTCAAAAACTTCACTTGTCACGTTGGTATTTGTATCACCCCCATCAGGTTGTTTTGATATATTTTGATTTTTATTTTGGTTTCATGAAATTCCGAATGAATCATTTATAAGGTTCTATATTTTATTTTACATTTTAGATGAAGTTGGGAGCTCTTTCTATGGATTGAAATTAGGGATCAAATTTTTTATAATATTTGATTCACCATTCCGAATAAACACAATTATTGAGTAGGGAGTTTCTTCAATATTAAATGTTCATGAACATCATTTATCTTCAACTATCTTCTAAATTTACTATTAGGACATGGATATCTTTTTCTTCCTTCAACAAATCGATTGGAAACTAAAAAATCTAAAAACTCCTCCAATCCCTTAGCATACTAAGTTGTGTTCCTCGGTAATGGTATCCATCTTTTATGCATCTATATCACAACGTGGCAGCACAATATTAAAAAAATTGAAACACCTAACTATTACTAAATAGGGAAAGAGATTCATATATACTATTTGAAAAAAATATAAATAGGTTAAAGATGGTTTTCCTACATAAATATATATGGTAAATAATGAACCCACCCAATAGAAAACCAATGCATGAATATTAAAAATATTCCTAAAAGAAAAGTAGAAAAAGGATCACATCCCTGTAGTTTTTTGTATGTCATGCTACAAAAAAAATAAATGAAAAAACTAGTGATTCCATAACTTTGATATCACAAAGGTAAGGGCTTGAAAATTTTTATAATAATTGAATAGAAGTTAGGAATATGAAATGGAAAGAAACTAATACCTTAAACATCACTCACTACATTAGAAAATACATGGGGAACCAAGATGTAGAACATGCGAGGAATCATTAGGTGAAAGGATTAATGGCTAGGGTAAATGAAACCAAAGCTTATGAGTAAGGTATTTGTTTTTCCAGACTCAAATGGAATATGAAATTCCTAAGATAAATTAAATCATGTATATTAAATTTCCCAAAATAGATCTGGGAATAACACTAAAAATTATTATTGTCAATATACCTTTTCAATTTCCATTTAATTTTGTTTCAATTATATAATATTGGATAACCATTTAGATATATAGTTTTATTGAATTAAAATAGAATATTCTATCCCCAAAACATATCAATATACCATTAATGTTTAGATCATAAGTATCTGGTAAACATGAGCATGGAATAAATAACTTATTAAAATGTCATTGATTCATGAGAGTTGATCACATGTCACGGTAGAAGGAAATGTAATATCAAAGGACCAAACATATACCATAGTGTAAGATTACGAAAACATAATATAATAATGATGATCCATTGATCATAACATAGGTATTAAGGAGTGTGACATAAAAATTTTGCATATAAATAATCATAGTAAATCATAACATAGCAGATTAGATATCACTACATGTTTCCTCTAATTTAGTGGAGTATGCATTGATAGTTGATTCTCATAACATAGTGTAGAATACATCATTACCTAATATCATGATATAACCCAATAAAATTTATTCAATACCCAAGAATCCAACTATAATTTCTCAAAGTTACACAATTCATAGTTTACATTTATAAATAATAAAAATATGTCACACATGATACCTAACCAATTTCATTACAAAAATAATCTTTGAACCCATACACACCTCAAAACCATTTGAAAACATATTATCCTCCATTGAAAAAACTGATAAAAAATAATTAAGAAGCACATTAAATAGACAAAATTCATTTCAAAATGTTAAATTATAGAATCCCATACCACAGGCTTTGAAAATTCCATAATCTTGTGTAAAACTACAACCGCACCTATAACAGACCCAAGCTTGACGTACATAGACATTATATTACATTTTTTGAATACTTAATACATAACAAAAACAATGTTCCAAAGAGATTATTAGTTTATTGTATTTGTAAACTTGGAACATAATCTTCTAATCATGGTGAAGGATCTTCAACATCTCCCATAAAGATCTTCCCCTTTAGTTTTCTTACCTAAAACCATTCTTTAAATGATGGGGAAAAACATATAAATGGTGAGATAAAATTCTCATTAAGAGTAAGAGTGGTTAAAATTAAAAAAAACATATAAATTTTAACTTAAAAACATTAACATAAATTTTAAACATCCAAATCTTGAGTTGTGAAATAAATCTTGGCAGTATGTAAGGCATAGAACACAATGGAACATTAATCATGATAAAATAGCATGGTAATAAAACACATAATTGTGGAAAATCATTAATCACATGATATTATTTCCATAGTATCTAAGGAATTGCTTCCAAGACCATCATAGTTGACAAAGTCCATTACTGAACCAGGTTTACTTGTCGTTCCGTCCCTATATTGCTGAACCGGATTTACTTGTCGTTCCAACCATGTTTATCTCCTGATATATAAATAATTACCCAATGCATTGGAGGGAGATATAGTTCCCACCCATCTCATAATGAAATAATTCTTTTGTGTGCGACAAAATAAACATAAATCATTCATCATAACCCAATGAATAAAATGGGTTTCATAAACATCATCCCATCATAACATAATCCATTTAAAACAATGGATATAATATCATCATAAACAAAATAAAAACTTGTAAATAATAGAGACATTATATTTGAAACATAACCATATTAAAGAATTTCATCATATATGTAAAATATTTTAGATAAACCACTTGAAATAAATTCTTGAGAAAAAATATATTTTCATATTTCAAGTCATTTTCTTTTCTCAAAATGATGTAAAATTTTAAGAGAAAATAATTTTGTTCAAAAAAATCATGAAATCTTGTATATAAATCTTAATGTAAATAAGGTTTTATGAAATCGTAAAAGTCCATTCACACCGTATAAGTTAACAAAACATTCTCCTCGTACTTTTGACGGAAAAGTCAAAAAGTACCTCGAATGGTAAATAAAAAAATGATTCCATCCATACCACATAGTAAAAGTCAAACAGGGGTAAAAAAAACTTTAAAAATACATGGAAGAATAGTAAAAATTTTATGAAAACATTTTTTCAAAAACATGGACATGGATGATAAATATAACCTCAGTAAATACTTATGAATAATCAATCTCGAATAACAACGAAATTGGATTAATTATCCCTTACCTTAGGTCCAATTTTTTATGTACATGTCTGAAACACCTGTATAATAATTTAAATAATGTTATTTAATTATTAAAAAATCATAGTAATTTTTATGATATCATATATGATTCACTTACAACTTTATATTACTCATCCATTTGTCAATTCCATGTTGAAGCAACATTTTGTGTAATAATTGTTTCTTTTATCACACATGTTTGTACTTGTTGATCTCTATATTATCATGATTTACTTACTTATATAATTTAAAACATGATTTATATATCATATATACATTAATTATATATATAATAGATAGATAAATGAAATGAAATACACTGTTCATGGAGACGGTAGGTCGTACATACGCATGGACGCTATTTTCCTTTCCTTATTAACTTGAATGGAAGTAAGTAAATTAAATATATATATAAATAAAGTATAATTATTATTTCATATATCACATTATTATTCATTATATATTCTTTATAATTATTCTTGAATGGTTGACATGGATAATGAATCTCATTGCGTCGTGGAGACGGTAATCCTTACGTACGCACGAGCGATGATATCATTCCCATAATTATTGAATGGAATTGGAATGGAAGATATAATATCTCATAATTATTATCATGTTATAATAATTATATATAGTTATTATTTCCACAATTATACCCACCCAAGTAAGGTGGTGGTGGAAAAACAGATTACACCACAACATGGAGACGGTAAGTCGTACATACGCACGCGCGGTGATTTCGTTTTTCATAGGATAGATAAAAGATGGACTATGGTTGTTTCATATTCATAATAACATATCAGTATAAAAGTGATAATGTATTTAGTACTTAATAATGAAACAACTCATATAGGGGAAGTAGAAGAAGAAAGAAGTTTGAATGAATTGGTGAACGATATTACCTCTTCTTCGACATGCCTCTTCTAAACCTCCTCTTATGACAATAAAGTTAGACTTTAAAGAAGTCCAGGACCGCTAGTATGCCTCTAGGTAATTGGATAATGGAAATGGATAGGGTTTGGCTAAGTTTGAATGCTCAAAATTGAGTGAATAGAAGATGGAGGAGGTGCCCTTTTATAAGAGAGTAGAGGGACACTTTTAGGAACCTCCAAAATATTAATTTATAATAAACTAAAACCCCACATAAAAACATCCAAAGTGACTCAAATTAGAATATAAGATAAAATAGTGTTTTAATATCATCAACCAATCAAATTTATACATGTTTTGAGTTTATTTTAATCCTTATCATTTCGATTTATCCTTATTTAATCTATTTAATTTTATATGTGGTAATAATATTCTAAATTTTAAATTATTATAAATACTTCTTTATGTGTTGTTAATTGTCTATAATTGCATACTTTATGAAATTTTAGATCATATAAAATTCAATTTTTAGTTTTTAAATCTTTTTGTGATTTTTAAACAATTTAATAATATGTTATTTTTATAAAATATCAATTCTGTCAATTTTGAAACTATTCATTTATTTAAATTTTAATAAAAATAAAAATGATGATACAGTCAAAAAAATATTAAATAGATTACTATCATGTCATATGCATCTATAAAATTTTAGGTGCACATTAATTCATTCATTTAATATATATATTAATATTTGTATAACCATTTATTTGATATTTCTCTAATTAGAATAATCACTACACCGTTTCTATATAATTATTTAATATACATATTTATTTCATAAAAATTAAAAAAAATAATATTATGAAGATAAATCTAATATATTTTATAATAATACTTTTTGTAGAATTTATCTTCTAAAATACCAAACTTTTAAAATGTTATGTTTATTAAATTATGAAGGTGATGGCTTTGACATCATTTAAAATAATATAATATAAATGTCATAATATATTTAATAAGGCTCCAAATGATTCACAAGTCGACGCGATGATTATTATGGTGTATATATACTCTAAAAATATAGTTTGGTCAATTTTTAGGTTCTTTTTATGGGTATTATTATTTTAATAAAAACAATTTTATTTATTTTTCACTAAATAAATAATATCTGCATCATTAATGTATAAGCTATTAAAGTAATTATATATTTTCTAAAAATTACAAATAAATTACCTTGATAAATAAAAACATTCTATATTTGAAATGAGTATTTATAATTGAATTTATATTATGTTTAATCTTATATTAAAAATAATTTATTTATTAAATTTTGATTGAGACATATTTCACTTTCCTTTAAATAAAATAAATTAAAGGCTTTAATCTCATCCATGTGGGTTCCAATAGATAAATTTCATACCCATGTATATTTTAAGACGAAATATAATCATCCAATTATATTAAGACAAGTGTTAGGGTAATTTTATAATATTATTTTTACCCTTAATTACCTAATGTACCTTTAACTATGGTAAATAAAATTTACTGTAGTTACTATTCATAATTGAAAACAATAAAAGTGGCCTATTAACATAATTTGTACCTACTGATTAAAAATAGGGAATCCATTTTTCCAAATTCAAAACATAGAATATGTACTAAATAATTTAAAATTCATCCTATTTCTGAAAAAAAAATGGGTTTTTATTTAAAACATTGCAAAAGATTGAAATGTTTTTACCTATGAATTCAATGGAAAATTAATGATAATGACATATATTATATTAAATGGTTAAAATATATTATATTTATAATTTAAAACCATTAAATATTATAATCTAGCCATATAAACTATCTTGATGAAAAAAGATTCTTTACAGTAACATTTTGCATATTTTTACAATTCATCAAAATATGAAAGTTATCATAGACATATGAAAAAAATATCCAAAGTAAATTTTTATATCCTAATTCAAAATAATTAGTTTATTTTGTCATATTTAACTTATAATCATGTCAGAAATTATATTTAAAATGGGTGCGCCATCAAAAGGCATAAAAATTGTATTTTTTTTAAATACATCCTTTATATGAAAAATTGCTTTTGTTCTCATATCGTGTTCTAGAAAATGTGTAAGATGAATTATAATGTTATAAAATTAAAAATTTAGTTAATACTATTAAAAGTGTCTAGTTCATAATAATATTATAATATGTCATTGTTTAGTGAAACTCGGTATTTCATACCATGCAAGCTATCGAGGAAGGTCACTCTTTTGTGTAACACAATCCTTGTATATTGTTGCGTATTCTGTAAGCTAATCTTAGTGTAGCAAACAACAGAAGATATCAAAGAAATTAAAAAGAATATATCTCATAAAATCTTGGGGAGTTACAACACCATAAAGGGAACCTATAAATGCAAGATCATACCACACCCATCAATATTTAATATAATGAACAAGGACCATCTCCAACCCACCCCATTTTAGCATGAAAACTCTGAAATGGCACTGTTTTTCTGCTCCAACCAGGTTCCATTTCCAATGTTATTTTGATGTAAAGCCACAATAAATCACTATATTTGATGCACCCATGTTCATGCGCTATCTTATTATCAATATTTATCGCAAAATATGGTGCTGGTAGGAGCCCCTTCCAATTTCATCGCTATTTTAGAGTAATGACTACTAAAATTTATTGTTGTTCATTTTAATTGATCTAATAGTCCACCAAACCAGCCCAAAATCATGCCACAACTGCACCATAAAGTTATACAGACCTACGCAGAGGGGAAGAGAAGGTATTGACCTGTATTGATGGCGGTGAGACGCGTCGAGGGCTTAAGGGTGGTCCTCGGGATAATCGGGGTTGAGGGGGTCTCTAGGTTCGTGGGGGTCACTAGGGTCAAGGGATCCTAGGGATTCTGTGGGTTTCCTAGGTTGTGATGGGGTCGCGGGGTCACTGGGGTCGTGCGGGTCACCAAGGGTCATGGGGGTCATTGGGGTCATGGGGGTCATGGGGGTTGTTGAGGTCACGCCTAGGGTTTTGGGGGTAAAGGGCTTTGGGGGGTTTGGGGTCGGGGGTGTCCGGGGTGTTTGGGGTGTCGGGGGAGTCAGGAAAGTCAAGGGGTGTGGGGGAGAAGGGTGATGACTATAAAAAAACTATTTTAGCGGTGGTTTTTAATAAACTTCCTCTAAAATCTACTGCTAAAGGAGAATAATGTTATATTGCTATACCACAAACCAAAGAAAACACACACATCACATCACACCATGTACTAAGGAAAAAAGACAATTCCATATTTAACAAGGCATCCCTTATTTAATTCCACTTGTTTAATTCAGGGGTTATCACCTAGCTACATTATTCAAGCACATCCATTCATTATCCAGATGTACATGATCATCCAATTTTATTTTTGGGTGATACAAAACAATCATGATAAAACAAAAACAACAAAACACATAGATAGAGAAATAAAATACACCAACGTCCACAATATTTATTAGGGGGTTTAGCTCATATAATCACAATATCAGAATCATAATATAAAAACTATAAGAGAATGAGAAATGAGTCCCTCAACCCCTTTCAAATTTCATTTAACCGATTCTTATCTTTGATTAGACTGGAACAACCAAAATCCATAGGTAAAAAAAAGTGAACCCCCCTACATGATTCATAATTAATAGAAATTAAAGAAAACCTACCTCAAAATGGTATCAACAATCCTCGCACAAGAACAGGCCACATAATTGATCTCTGATCACCTCTCCTGTAAGTTCTGCATCAATCTGAGGATGTCACAACACCACTACACCAACAAAAACTAATGTTAATCTCATTTAAAACAATGGGAGATAATCCACCATCACAAGGAAGGAAAAAACAATAGGGGAAAGAGACTAACTAGATGAGACTAAAAGAATGGTATGAAAATGCACCGTAGATCAAAGATAGATTTATATAGATCAAATGAGAAAAACAAGCAATCAATCCTTAATTATGGAATCCTAAAAATGCCAAAGAGAGATCACTGGGTCACCTGGGGTCGAGGAAGGGTCATTGCATCCATAGGATTTTAAAACTCAAATGGTAGAAAAAACACTTCAATTTATAGAAATGGGGTATTACACGATGTGTAATACCCTTTAATGACATGTAATGTCCCACAGTTGACTTCCACATAAAAAAATATCGATTCTTGATTCTTTTTGAGACCCAGATACATTTAACATTATGACACCCTCTTTCATAGTGTTTAAAATGTCTAAACATCATGAAACCTCCAAGACGAGCTCTGAAACCAAACATCACATCATCTAATTAAGTTACACAAGGTGATATCCAATTTCTTCCATCTTTTAGAAATGGATCTTCTCAAAACTCCTTTGAGCCTCCTTCGAACACCTCTAATAACTAAAAAAGGAAAAGTAACAAACTATGAGGGAACATGCCATTACATTATATAACTCACAAAATATTCTCTCCCTTAAAAATCCAAAACCAAACCCATGAGAAAAGTGGTCCAAAAAACCGACCTATGAGATAACTCTCAAGGAGCTCATCATAACTCAAAATTTACTATGATCCAATCACACCGCACCAAACAACCAAAAAAACAATACACCACCTCATCACTATTACCACATTACACCTCCTCTCACATAACCACACCACCACATAGACATTACACAACCAACTAACCACACTTTCCAAAACACATGAATCAGGTAATCATGTCTTCCATATCAGGATACTATCTACTCTGTGTTACACATCCTCACCTACATGAGTTTAATTTCAACGTAATTGATACATTTAGATTAGAAATTAGGTCCTCCCCTTTTTATATATCCATAATTTTTCATTTATAACACCACAAACACATAACTAACCAAAAGCAAAAAAGACCACCTTATAAAACAATGTTTAAACATAACATTTCAAACATACGCAAGGCTGGAATAACTCAAAACAACTCTAGGAATTGGGAACACATCTTCGTTTCTCACTCCCAAGTACTCTCCTCTTCACCACCATGCCTCTACAACACACTAACCAAGGGAATGGTCCATCCATGCCCCACATTCTCTCAATAATCCTAGATCTTTGGAGGCCACTCCAAAAACATTGTGTCTTCCTCGATATGCATCTCTCCCCAGCCAAGAGAATGGGAGTCATTGTGTAGATACTGATGATGTTGAGATATGTGGAGTAAATTATGGATTCTATAAAACTGCAGTGGAAACACAAACTGGTATGCCACCTTGCTAACTCTCCCCAACACCTTAAAGGATTCAACAAACCTTGGAGAAATCTTACACCCTCTACCAAAACTCCAGTACCCACATAAATGGGGAAACTTCAAGAACATGTGTCCACCAACCTAGAACTCCAAGGGAGACCTTCTATGATCATCATATGGCTTCTTAAAGTATTACATGGCCTTCATATTCTCATGAACAAGATGAAACTTCTCTTTCATTCTCTCCACTACCTCAAGAGCAAGAACAGTTGGCTCCCCAACTTTTGTATAGAACAGTGTTGAATGACAGAATTTTCCATAATATGCTTCAAATAGTGCCATGAAAATGGATTATTGATACAAATTATTGTAAAAAAATCAACTAAGGGACGGTTTCATACCCAAGATCTACCAGAGTCCAAGATTCATGCTCGTGACATGTCCTCTAATGACTGGGTAGCCCGTTTCTTCTGCCCATCCATCTGAGGGTGGAAGGAAGTTCTAAGGCATTACTCGATGCTAAAATCATGATGCAATCACCTCCAGACTTGTAAGGTAAAATGTGTGTCCCGATACAAGATAAAGGATCTCATAACTCCATGTAGCTGCACCACCTCATCCATGTAACTCTTTTCCAAGGCATCCACTACTCCTGACTCCATGATCACTAAAAAGTGAGGCAATTTCATCCGCTGATCTACTAACACTGAGATAACATCATAGCCTCCTTTGGATATGGGTAGCCCTGTAATGAAATACATATAGATGTTATCCCACTTCCACTCAAGAACATCCAAGGGATACAACAGCACATTGGGAACATGGTGATCAGTCTTTACCATCTTGTTGACCAAGAATCTCACCACAAATTCTGCTACTACATGTTTTATCCTTGTACACCAAACCAGCATCGTTAAACCATGGTGCATAATATAAATTCTTGCGTGTACCACTGAAGGTGATATATAAAACTCATAAAGAACTCTCTCATTCATTAATACTAGAACTAACAACATCCCATAGTATAACAATTGATTCTGACTATCCTCCGACCACCCCTCTGAAGCATCACAATGGACCACATGATCATGCAACACCTATGCCTCTAATTCTCCCCACCTAGACTCTTTGACCTGCAACATCAGGGAAGACTTAACTTTCATATTAAACAAATATCCTCAACCACCATACAATCATGTATCCAAGTGCAAGGATTTCATCTCCTCTATTACACTCCAAGAATCTCTAGACTACCAAACAACCTCCTTCTGCAAATTTATGCTCAAAGAATCAGCCATGACATTCTACTTTCATGATGTGTAGGTGTTTTCAAAATCATAGTCCAAAAAATACATGATCCACCACTGCTATCACAATTTTAGATATCAATGGGAAAAGATATAAATCAAATTATATTGATCCGGGAAGACCACAAAGCACTCCCCAATGAGGTAGAATCAATAGCACATCAGTGAAAAAACCTCTGCTTTCAACTCCAAATCGTGGGTGTAATAGTTACTCTCATGGGGACATAACTCTCTGGAGACATAATATATCACTACATTCTACTTCATTACGATCCATCCTAAGCCTAGATGGTAAGTTTCATAGAACACCTCAAACATAACCTCTTCCTCAAGAAACTGAAGCACTAGATCACTAACCTACATTCCCTTTAGGTATCTGAAAGCTTCCTAACACTGCTAACTCCACAAAAAAGCTTATTCCTTCTAGGATAATGTTGTTAATGGGTCTACAACTTGAGGTAAATTGGGTAAAAACCTCCGATAATATCCAATGAGACCAGGGAAAATGAAAACATCTTCCACGTTCTTGGGAGATTCCCAAAAAACAACTCATTCAACCTTTGATATGTCTATTAATACACCCTATTTAGATACCTCATCTCCATGGAAATGAATGTTTCAGTTCTAGAATATACACTTGGAAAACGCTCATATAGTTGGAGGCAATAAAGAACCTGCAAGACAGTTTGGATATTCTTGGTATGCTCATCATCCGACTTTAAATAGATTAAGATATCATTGACAAACATGAAGATAAATCGATCCAGGAAATCAAGGAACATTGAGTTCATGATCCCCATGAACACAGTATGAACGTTTGTAACTATGTATTTCATGAATATAAAATCAAAGTTACCATACCTATACCTGAAGATAGTCTTCGATATAACACTCTCTTTCACCCATAAATGGTGATATATAGACTATAGATCAATCATGGAAAACCAAATCACCCCTCTTAGGTAGTTAATAAGGTATTCTATCCTTCGAAGAGGGTAACGGTTCTTGACCAATACTGGATTCAAATATCAGTAGTCTATAAATAGCATTAGACTATTGTCCTCTTTATCAAACAACAACACTAGAGAACACCATATTGAAACACCAGGTCATATAAAACCCTTCTTCATTAGATTATATCTCGGAATCCTCATCTCCTGTGTCCCAAAAGGAATCATCCGATAAGGATCCATCAAAATTGGAGAAGCATTGGAATGAAAATATATCCAGAACTCAACATCATATTGAGGGGGTACCATCATAACTTCCTCAAAAAAACATCTAGGAACTCCCCAATGACACTAGGAAACTCTAACATCTAAACATCCACTAATTACACTGATAGATCATCTAAAAAGGAAAGAAGATGTTCCACATGAAGACTACCCACTCGGAAACTCTTCTCTCTAATGAAAACCACACGCTAGCCATATACATCCAAAAACAAAACTCTCCTATAGAAACACTCGATAATGGAATGAATTTTATACAACTAGTCGATGTAGAGTATGACATCATATAGTTGCATCTGTATCAAGAAAAGATCCCTATGGGATTGATGTGGTCCCATCGTCTGTCTATATCCCCGAGACACATCAAACAAATTGGTTTGTCCTCCGACTAGAAAAATCAACACTAGGGGAATGGGAAGCCTCTCTATGTCTAGTCCCAAATAATGTGATATAGCAGGTGAAAAAAAGGAGTGTGTATTTCCAAAATCAATTAGAGAACAATCAAGGGTACTAAACAAACTGACCATTCCCCAGACGATCTCTGGCCCTATTGGATGTGTAGCCAATGTCATATGCAACTGACCAGGCCCAGCTCCCCTGCATATCTATGGATGAACTCCTCCATGACCATTCCAGTGTAGAGGCCTGTGAATAAGAGGAACATCCTGAGGATAGCCTCTACCAGCTCCATCTCCACTCGGCAGAGGAAAATATTTATGCCCATACTGGTAAAATAGTATCAACAGAAATTGTTGTTAAGATTAGAGCTGAACCTATCATCCTCCACCATAATAACCTCAAATATATTTTTGACACTAATTCTAAAGATAAAAAAACTTCATAGAATAAACACCTCATCCCCAATCCCATAGGAAGGGAACTATGGTTGTAAGGTTGAAAAGGGAACTTCTGAGGTCCAATCCCTCTCGGTTTAAACCTATAAGGTCCAGGAACCTGAGACCTGCCACTTAGTACCCAACCTCTCAAAGAACTTTCACATCTCTGCTCTCATGGTATACCTCCTCATGAGTGCATCCACTCAGTCACCTCTTCTTTTTTCTAAACCTACAATATTTTTGGAAAAGTAAAAGGAGTAATTACATTCGGGATCAAAGGATGGATGGAATCCTCTAGAAATATCGCATGAGTCTCCTCATTCAGAATGAGATCTGGTGAAAAATAAAGGAGGTCCTTGAACTTGATCCCAACATCCCACACTAACATACTCCCCAGCTAAAAGGGGAATAGCTCCTGCCTCTTCTCATCCTTCATGGTCGATAATAGGAACTCTGCTCGGAATTAGATCTCATAGTCAACCCAGGAAAACATTCCTTCTTCATCTACCTGAGATAAAGCTTCAAAAACTGACACATAGCTCCTTACATATGAATTACTAACAAAGGAAACCAGTGCTCTCTCAAGGGTCAGATCAAACTGAATGTGATCTCATGCTTCTGAATCCATCTCTCTATCTCAATATCAGAAACAATTCCCTCATAATTTCCCAATGTCTATCGCCAGAAGTCACACATCATCCTCTACCACTAGTCATCCTCCCCAACTAGATCAACCCTCCATTGATCAAATTGATCAGCCCACTAAGACTCAACTAACTAACTCACATGTAGGAGAATACCATGAGACCGAACTCAATAGTTATCAAATAGTTTCAAATCCCAAGTAGTATGGCATTTTTAATTAAGATTCATTTTAACTCATTTATCTCCTTTTGTTATTCATTAAAACATTCCCAAAACAAACCACTTTAAAAAATAACATTATTATTATTATTTATGTACCATTTCTAGGGTCTCTACACTACAAACAGTTTAGACTCGCTTGGTTATTCGGTAGGTTCAGTGTCCTTGCATCGGATCATGGGTAGCCCTAAAATCTCATGTATTATTCAGTCTTCACTAGCCTTTGTCATGGACTATGATCAACTTTCAATATTTCCCAACCAACCCATGCAATCCTCATTATTTTTAAATCCAACCCCCATCCAATCTCTCAACCATCTCTCTGATACCATTTTTTCACAACCCCTCCTTCCAAATTTTCCCCTCTTGGGTAAACAATAAAGAAAGAGAGGTGATGAACCCTGAGTCCTACCTCTAGTATTCCCTATGTTGTTGACTAGAATGAATGGTATACAGATCTCACAATATGGAAGGAATTACCAATTTTTTTGAAATAATATCGAGATATATAATGGATCATCCACCAAACAAATCTGGGATAGATATAAAAGAAATCCCAAAAACCATCCCACATGCATGTTTTAAAATAGAACTGTTACAAGTACAAAAGTCTCTAAGTAATGACCCAATGTAAAGCTAAAAAAGAGACATAATAAAGTCAAGATCCAAGCTAGTATGGTCCTATGCAGTTCAGAATATCCTCCTAGAAAACTAAAATAAGTTTTATATGCATAGGGTGAGTATAAAGATATACATAGTACAAAAACCAAAGTCTCTCCTGCACATGTGAAAGAAGAATGTTAATGCCCCAATGATAAACATAGCAGAACCAAAAATCACCAAATAGATATACTAACCATCTCAACCTCACAAAAAGAACATTCATCAAATAACATATTTCAAGTAATATAATATATAATTCACATCGATGATAGGGTACCACACACCACTTTCCCACTGATAAATAACTCTTTCCTAATGGAAAATCATTATTCACTCCTACCTATTCCAAAAGTACCACATTGTAACCCACCCGCACACACTTGGGCCTCACAAACCACATCACACCCCACTTGTAGACACATGGGCCAGAAACCACATCGCATCCCACCTGAAGACACTTGGGCCACAAACTACATAAAATATGACTTATAGGCACATGGTCCAAAAACCACATCACATCCCACCCGTAGAAACCTTGTTCACAAACCAACTTACATCTTGAAGACACCTAATAAATCACAAGGCATATCAACCCAAATACACCTCATAAATCACAACTCATCTTATTCCGAAGAGACCTAGGGAAGCACAACTTTCGAGCACACACCTAGACCTCACAAACCACAACCTTCTCGAAAAATCTTGGGTTGTCACCTCCTTGATGAGGGAGTAGGGAAAAGCATGTGGCTAGTCATCCATCCTCCAACTAGAATGTTTGAAATATACACCATCCCTCATGATGATGGGGGTGTATAGTGATCAAATAGGGTGGGTGCGTATATAAATAATTAGGAAAATGTAGGTATATACATATATGATACCAACCACCCATGCCCAACCTATTGGTTCTCAAACAAACAATTAACTCACAACACTACCAACATTGTGGCTACCTCTAAATGTATATCACTACGTAACAAGTCACTAAACCCCTTCACATTCCCAAACAGTTCATTAAACCAATTTTATTCTTTATTAAATAAGTCATTTATCTATTCCACCACAACCCTAGAAACTACTAAGCACAACACACTACCGGAAACAATGTTCTCAGAAGGTGAATCAGTGATAATCTAAGAGGAATTCACATTACCACAATATCTAACACCCATTCATGGTATAATATATATCGATCTATATATATGGGTGAATCTTTATACATGTTACTCATAGAGAAAATCCAGGTGAATTACCAATTCCAAACACTACTATCCTCCTTCGAACACATCATGCTCAGGACATGTACCAAAATTAAAAACACCTAACTCACAACCCCAACTAATAAAACATTACCGCACAACCAAATTCACAACCATTCAATTCAACACGTCTCATCCATTTCACAGTCAATCAATCTCTCAAATCAAGATTCCAATACATCACCCAAACCATCCCATAATACAAAACCATACTCACAAACATACTATAACCCAAACTAGAGAATACCCACACATCACTTCACACCATTAACAAGGAAAAACGTAATTATAGATTTAATAAGGCATCTCTTATTTAATTCGACTGGTTTAAGTCTGGGGTTATCACAGATCTGCATTATCCTGGGGCATCAATTCATTGTCCAGATATACTTGATTAGAAAATTCCATTTTTTGATGATACAAAATAGTCTTGATCACGAAACAACCATAACACACATACCCAATTCAAGAAAATACACCAACGACCTCAATTTTCAATGGGGAACTTAGCCCATATAATCAAAATATCACAATCATAGAATTAAAACTACAAGGGAATAAAAAATGAATCCGTACACCCCTTTAAAATTTCATTTAAGAGGTTTTTATCTTTGAGTAGACTAATGTATCCAAAATACACTGGTAAAAAAATAGAACCCCTCCCACATGATGCATAATTAAGAGAAATTAAGGAAAACCTACCTCAAAAGCGTGTCAACTACCCTCTGACAAGAATGGTCCATGTAGTGGATCTATTATCACCTCACTTGAAATATGTACATCAAAATGAGGATATCATGGCACCATTTCCCCAATGAAAACTGAAGAGAATCACATTTAGAACTAAGGGAGACCATCTTACAACACATGGCAGGAAGAAATGGGAAGGGAAATAAACTGACGAGAATAAACCCCAAGAATAGAGAAAAAATGTACATTATATTGAATATGGATCACAGTGGATTGAAAAAGGGAAGATTGGAATCGATCATTGATGAAGGAATCATCAAAAAGTTGAATAGTGGTCGTCGGGTCACCTGTGTTAGAGGATGCTTCACTACAGTTGTAGGGTTTGACAACCCGAGCAGATGGAAAACACATAGAGTTTTAGCAGAGGGGTATTACATGACGTACAATACCCATTCACGTCATGTAATGAATTTCGGTTGACTTTGCAGAAAAACTGGTCAACAGTCGATTGTTTTTAGACCCCAAAATATTTTGCGTTGTGAAACCCTATTTAACAGCTTGTAAAATGTTTTCACATCATGAAACCTCCAAGAAAAACAACAAAACCAAACTTCATGTCATGTAATCTAGTTACATGACATGTAATCAACTTTCTTCAAGCTTTTAGCAACTGAACATCTCTAAAATTCTCCAATCCTACTCTGAAAACCTCCAACGAACAAAAATGGAAATGTAACGAACTATGAGGGCATGGACCATTACAAATTTCTATATTTGAACTTACTAGTAATAATATCTTTATTATAAAATTAATATGTGTTATTCCGAAATACCTTCATACATTCCTTTTCTATCATTTCAAGAGGATGTTTTATGAACCCTTTTTTTTTTTGATACGGGGTTTCAACAAATGAATTTTTATTTGTAAAATCCTTGATTATTGAAATAAATTTTAAATTGTGAGGTCACAATTACCAAAAGGGTGGAGAGTGAAACACATTAAAATTTTTAAAAATAAAACTATGTTTGATATCATATATGACATGCGACACCAATCCTAAATAAACCAAAAAATATTATTATTTAAAAATGACTATTATAATAGGGACGTTAAATTAATGGTTATGAATAGGATTTTTTACATTATAAAATATATAATGTTCCAACTCAATATAAATGTGTAGATAATTAATTAGTAAATAATCACTTAATTTTTAATAATGTTATTTTATTCTTAAAAAATTCATTTTCTTTAATAATATATTTCTTTATTATGTGTAAATATTAAAATTAATTTTTATATATTTAGATATTTTATTTGGAAAAAAGGATAAAATTTATTAAATTATCATATCAGATTTATCTTCTGGTGAATTTGTTTTTTGTTTTTCTGAAAGGATTTATTTTTTAAATTATAGTGAAAAAATGATTTTCATTGAAAACAGTATTTACATTTAATGTATTGAAAAAGTATAATTATCTTTTGGATTATTTTTAAAATTTAATTAGTTTCCTTTAAAAAAATATAATCACATTATAGTCTTTTAAAATAATTTTATACTTTAATTTGGTCAATAAACATTTTTACAATTTAAAAATGATATTTTATTAAGAAATACATTACATGGAATTTTTCATTCTAATCATAAATTAATTTCTTCCAATTCTATAAATTTAATCTTAAAAATGGATTATATATCTAGAATCATGAGGACCAAATTTTTTAAATAGGTCATATTCATTTTTCATCATTTTGAGTTGTTACCATAGTAAATAACTTTCACCAATGTAAGGATAAATCAGGTAAATATGGTTAAACATAATATGGTAAGGGCAAAGAAATGAATCTAAAATTGACTTTATCTAGATTGATGATATTATTTCATAAACGTCTATCCATGTATGGAATATATGGAAACTTGGTATTTTATTTATTTTATTTTTATCTTTATATTATTTTACGTAAATAATGTTAAAAAAATGTGATTCTCTTTTTTTATCTCTTAATTTTATATATAGTGATAAATAGAGGTAATTTTTTGTAAATAACCTTTCCCTAGTATCCCATATTCAAAGGTTACATTATTATATTGGTACTATATAATAGTTATCACATCTTGAAGAACTAATTGTTTAGTAGTATTGATAATGTAGTTACATACATATTTTTCAGATACATTACAAAACATAAAATAAAACCAAGTAATTTCTTTAAGAATTAAATTATTTACCTTAGAATATCCTTATATATCAATCATGAATCATTTCCCAGTATACTAAGAAAAATAAAACAAAAGAAATGGGTGGGATGAAATGAATAGTAAGGGTATGAGTACAATGGAAGCTATGAATAAATAAAGTATAATCAATATGGAATGTAAAATAAATGAAACACATATAATTTAATCAATAAATTGAGCAAAATGTGAAATGAATAAATAATTATTGAATAATTCCATATATGTAATCACATTATATTGAGGCTTTTACATAGAAATTCTTAAAAATCAAACAATCACATGTAAATCAATGATTAATCTCATAATTAGGGAATCTATAATGTCATAAATCTAAACATAATATCAGAACCTTTCACAAGACTGTTTAAATTTATGTGTAAAACCACATTTTATTTGGAAAAATTATATTTATAATGAATCCTATCAATGCATTAAAGAGATTCATAATTCTAGTCTCCATGTAACACCATGATATTTTTATTAAATATTTCCCTTTGATATTGTTTATTTCGTCAATGACTTTTGTTGCACGCAAAACCGAGACTATAAAAACTATGATATACTATTAAATTATTTTTATTTTGAAAAGGCCATTATAAAATAAAAGTTGAAATGGAGGGTATAAATAGTAATAACCATATTATAAAATATATTTATTAATATTTAATAAATACTTAATTTATTATAAAAGACATTTTATTCTTCAAAAATATTTTTTCATCAAAAAATAGTTTTATTAATTTCTATGGGAAAATAAATATAATTACATTTTACACATTTTGAAAATTTAATTTTTTTAAAAAAAATCATTTTTTAAATCATCATATCAAGATTATCATAGGAATAATTTTTGATAACTTTCTAAAATGTTTGAAATTTTAACGTGCAGTGAAAAATATTGATTTATATTGAAATTGATATTTTATTTTAAAGAATTTAAATAGCCAAATTATATAATTTTTAGAAGTTAATTAGTTAATTTTAATCATAAATAATTTAATTTTTTTCTTTTAAATAAATTTTCTAAATGAATTTATTATAAATACATTTTATACGTAAAAAAGTATTTTTCTAAAAAATTGTTTTTCATTGAGATTTTACATTTTAATATTAAATTAAATTATGAAACATCTGTGTTCATAATTATTAAAAAATTATTCCATATCTGGAATCAATAAGTTCAAATTTATTAAATTTAATACTTTTATTTTTTTAAATTTGAGTATTAACCTTAACAATTTTAGTTACCATGGTTAAAGGTAAATCGAGTAATTAAGGGTAAAAATAACACGAAAAGGGTAAGAATATGACCCTTACACTAACCCCAATTTTATTGTATAAATAATTTTCGAAAATAAAAATCCATGTTTCTAATTTAGTACCTTTTGGATCTTATTAGTTTACATTAATCCCCTTATAGGATTTAATTTATTGAAAAATCAAACTTATCACACTATTGTTTTTAATAAGTATAGACATTTTTATACAAAATTATCGAGAAGATATTTTCATCCAAAAATAGTATCATGAAATTTAAAATATATATCTTCATCATGATAATTTATTTTAATTTTTAGGGAATAAATAATTACCTTCAATGTTTACACAACAATTATACAGTAATTATTAATTTAATGGAAAATTAAAATAAATGATATTTAAAATATTAAAAAAACATTTGAAAAGATATTTAAGCTGATAAAATAATTATATATATTAACATGGAATTTATATGATATAATAAAAAAATTCTAATATTACTATTTCTTTATGTGTTTATAGTCAAAGTAATGAATACTATCAAATTTGATAATAATGATATTTCCTAAATATAATAATTTATTAAATTATTTAAAACTATTAATAAAATTATATAATCATAAATTTTAGAATAAATGGTAAAATATTTCATCCTAAAATAATTTATGATCGATTTGGAAGTATTTGGATCTAGTATAGTCTTTATATTTTAATATTTTGAGAAATTCCAAAAACTACCCTCTTCTCCACTTATAAATACCACACCTCACAACCCCTTATCCTCACACCACAAAATACTTAATTCTTTCTAAATATTGAAAAAACACTCTCCTCCCCTCTATACACATGTATATGAGTTTTTCACCAAAAGAAAAATTCTAGGTTTCCTATGGAATCTTTTAACGTGGCGATATTCAAGATGTAACTTTCTTAAACAACATCTCTAAATATTTTTCTTCTACCATCTCATCACCTCATTCATCCATAAATGAATAATAAATACTATAAAATTTATATAATTTATATAATGTAATATTAAATTTATAATTAATTATTTTTTATTAATCCCATTTTCTTGTATCCTCTTATTCAATGGAAGGAAACCATTTTCCAAATTTTAGAGATTAACTGCCTTCATGGATAATAAGTCTTTTTCATTAACCCCATCAAGGCGGGTCATTAAACAACTATTATGGTTAAATAATATTTTAATAAGTTTATAATAACTTATTTAATGTTTTTTAACTAATTTATAGAAATAATATTTAGTAAAATGAAACTAGTTTGTGATGGTCGGAAAAATCACTAAAATAAACTAAACATTTATAATTATCATTTTATCATGTGAATCTTCCTATTTCTAGAAGAGAAAATGTAATATTGGACCATTTAAACTTATTTAATTTAATTAATACCATAAATTGTTTCTTCTGTAGTTCTATAACCATTTCAAAATAACATCTGTAATTATATATTAGTAAACCATCAACGAAACCATGAAATAAAAACTCCCAAAACGATGAAACGGAACATTATAACTCATTTAAATGGCCATAAATGAACAAAAAAATTTATAATAAATAAATCATATGTCGAATTGGTTATGATTTAATAAATTATTATATATAATTTTATAATACCTGATATTAAATGCAATTACATAACGCATTCAGACATATTGTAAGGGATATCTCTAAACCTCCATATTTCCTTTGGGTTATAATTTCTTTCTCTTTTCCTCAATTTATCTCTTCATACTTCTTAAATAATTATCATATATTATTTTTCAATGTACCATAAACATTTAAATATCTCAATTAATCATTATTTTATGGTAATGGAAATATTTTAAAAGGGTCCCTTCTCAATTCATCCTGATAGGAAAACCATTTTAAAGGGAAATTCCCTATTTCTTACCGATATTCAAGTTCACTCCATAAAATGATTTAAACCTATAATATTTTTCTAAAATAAATAATTTTATCAATAACAACTATTATAGTTCATTTATGGTTTTGTAAATTAAATTATTCCTTTATCCTCTTTAAAGAAACATTATTATTTTCCCTAAAACTATGTTTAAGGGGAATATTTCTAAAATTTCCTAGCTAATCATTATCATGTTTTAAATTTAGTTTGACATAATTATTCTTTATCAATTATTATTTTTTACTTTATGAATAAACAAAAAATATTTAAAACATTTATTTCTTGGATACCATTGTTATAAGATCTTTTCTTATTCCTTTTGGCATGATTATGATATCCATTTTCATAACAGATAACCCATGTTTTTATTTCTTTTGTTTGATTATTTTATAGAACACATATGCACGAACATGTTATGTTGGGTGAACCTAAATAGCACTCCAATTAATTGGGTAATGTTTTATTCCCATTATAAGTTATATATGAGATTAAGGAGTAAACCTATTCCATTAGTGAACTCTGACAACCATGTGATGTAGTCATGGCAGCCATCCTTGAATGAGTTTTTTGTCATGATATATGTCGTCGCCACATTCCAATGTCTCCCTGATCACATAAATCCATATCCTATTTTTTTCTATATGTTTATTCATGATCTATTCCTTTTATGTTATCATTTTTTACCCTATAATTCATGTATTATGCTTTATTCCCATGTTTATTCGCTTAATAAGATTTTTAGCTCACCCCTTTTCTCTCTATATTTCCCCATGTAATCCTATGTAGTTATAGGAGATCAAAGGGAGTTAGGGTCTCAATATGGAAACAAAAAAATGATGTTTTATTTTAGATTCATGTTTTCAAATTATGTATATAGTTATTCAAATACCCTAGACTTTTCAATTCTTGGTTTCTATTTCATGGATACATATCCTTAAAATCATGTAATAATATGTCTAAAAGTTTTGGTTTGTTACAGTTGGTATCTGAGCATGGTATTTTTATTTTTGGGGATTATTATAAGAAAAAAATTAGTATGAACTGTATAGATTATTCAATCACCTTGGATAACAAAGATTAAATTAAATGGAATCAAAAGTTAGGATATAATTTTCATGTATAAGTTTAACCTTATATGTTCATAGTTTCTAATTTATTTGCTCATTATATATGTATTTAAGCCTCATAATTTTATTTTTCTTTCATATTTAATGGTAGTAAATATCATAACCTATTCCAACAACCAATGTGATAGAAAATGTGACAATTTTCCAAATAAGATGCCAAACTAGAAGTGTAAGGACCCCGATTCCCGGGTGCCCATGGGGTATGATGTACTAAAAATTTATTACAATTGGTTACAACAATAAATCATGTCCCATAATACAGAAGATCGCGAGGCTCAGGATTCGTGGAAACCATCTACTTCTGAAAAACTTCTTTAGTACAAATCCATGACTGAAAATTTTAAAAAACAAAAACCTAGGGTGAGAAAAATATGCCCTGTAAGGGGTTTTAAAACATTTAAAGGAAATTATTTCTCAAAGAAGTCATTTTGAATATCATAAAACACCTCATTAAAATCAATGCATTTTATTTTCCTTAAAAACATGTAAACCCTACATTTTTGAAAACCACTTGCACAGAGAAGGAGTATGTACTTAAAATAAGCTTTAAAGAAGTCATAAATCAGAGAGCGCAAGCATGTGGAGAATAGATGATGCATAACTCACAACCAAAATTACTTCAGTTATAAAAGGATATGTGTAAGAAGGGAAGATATTCATACCATGATACATTGGATCATAATGTTCTTATAAAAACATACCACATGTGTTACAGTTCTTATTTCATAATTTCATTCTCTTATTCAAAGGAATTTCCAACAAGGGGATGTCCTGTTAGTTGAACTAACCCTACGTTGACCATTTATCATTACATGCAGAGGGAATGTATAATTCCAGACATTTTCAAGACCTTGCGTCAAGACCATAAAACATACTTAATACGGGTCAAGGATAACCGCCCATCCCGTTTCCATGGTAGCACAAGCCAAGGCTAACCGCCAAGACCGTTACACATAACGTCTCATGAGACTCTTCCTTTACCCAATGCATTGAAGTGCTATATAATTCCGAGCACACCCATCCATAATCATTTAAGTCCAATACATCCCTCACATATCTTGACATGGTCTTACATTCATAGGGTTTCATTCAATCATTCTTAATCAAAACCCCTTTTACATACATATTCATAACATGAAAAGGATCATGTCATAAATGTAAAAAGAACTAGACTTTTGGCTTCAGTTTAAATAGTGATGTAAATAAACTAAATCAACATACTCGTGTACATGAAAAAATAATTAGAACACTAAAAATAATGAATTGTCATGTAAAATTACATCATTTCCATTAAATAAAACCCATAATTCATAGTTCATCTCTTTAAAACATGCCAAAACTCATTCTTTAAAAGTATAAATTACATCAAGGGTACATGCGAGAATAACATTGCAGATTACGCTAGTCCACGGATGCAACATACATATTGGCTTGGAATCCATTAAAATTATTATAATCTTATATATGTCAAAATATAAACTATGTCCTGATAATTATTAATTGAAATGGGGTTTTGGAAAAATGAACTTATAAATACACATTCACCTGACCATATGTAAATGTTTAAGGGTTTCACACCGCACATTTTCACAAAAATGCATGAATGGTCATAAATGTTGATAAATGAAATTTTCAGTTGGATGAACTATTTTTATATTAAACTTATCCTTAAACTCCATCATATACATAAACATGTATATAAATAATTTTGGTATTATTCTTGAAATAATAATATTTATGGGTAAAAATAATTTTAATAAATCATCATGTTTTATTATGATAAATTTAAAAAAAAATAAACAATCTCATCCCTTATTCTCACACATAGATGTACATATACATATATATAATTATATGTACATATATATTTATATGTTCCATATATTTGTAAAATCTTACATGTTCATAAAATTACCCGAAGTCTCCATTTTTCATAAGGCAGAGTAACGCAAAGGATGTATACATATAAAAGAGATGTGTACAGGTGCATATATCATCTTATATATATTTATATACATATATATATACACACGAAGTGTATACATGTATGTAAATACCATAACCGAAGTAAAATAATTCCAAAGAGTTTTCTATACCCCGGTTTGGATCTCCATGCGGGAAGAGGGAAGCAGATATGAACGGTTCTTAAGCCCCTGTATATTTATATATAAACATAACATGAAATATATATATAAACGTGTATAATCACCCAAGAAGATGAAAATAAAGCAAGAATACCTCCCTTACTTTCGCTCTGAGAGGAGGAGAAGACGAAGCAGGTGGCAACGTCAAGGTGGTCGAAGATCGAAGATTCACGAAGCAAAAACCCTCCTCGTTTCGGTTCAAACCGGAGCATAAAAGTTTGGGAAACTCTCTCTATGCGTGGAGATGTAGATGGGTAGCCGAGGCGGAGTCGGTGCCTAACCTGTGAAAAAGAGGGGAAGCTGGGTCCACTCACTGGCCTAAGTGAAGAAAACAATGAAGCCTAATCTACCCAACTGATTCGTGCGCGACGAAGAAGAAGAAGACACGGGGAAGAAGATCTGTATTCCAACGGACAACCCAGATTTACGAGAGCGAAATGGATGGCCAAGACACGACGCGGTATCAAAAAAAACATGGATGGCTGGGATGAAGCAGCGCTGGATCGGACTGCTATAGACAGGCGCGACACTTAAAACAAACGCAGGTCTCACCCCCCCTGCGTTTTCTTGTTTTATTTTTTTTTAAACAACAATACTTTTAATTTATTTATTATACATATTATTTGAACTTTATTATTATTAACCTACAATTATTAATCACTTTTATCATTTTAAGAAAGTTCAGAAGTCTTTTAATACACAAGTGCTTTAATTAATTCACCCTTATCAATAATATATTTTTATTATTCCTTTATTTATTTAATTTATCAGTTTATATAATTTAATATCACTTATCCTTTATTTATTGTCACAAATCTTAATTTACATCTATATGTTATTACAACAAATTGCTTATTTAACCCAAAATTTCATAATAATAAATTTTCATTTTACATTGAAGAAAAACATAATTTTATAAAGTATGGTAACTTCATATAATTAAGCTAATATGAAAACATAGAAAAAAAATGTGTTGATATGTATTTCTGTTGTTTCTTTAGAACTTAGACCACAAATAAAATAGATTCATTAAGAATTATTTAAAAGAAAATATTCTTAATTATTATGACTGTATTTAGCAAGACCCTAAAGGCCTTCGGATTTAAATCCCAACAGTCATCTTGAAAAGACAACAATGGTAAAATCTTCAACGGTTATGTGTAACCTTTATAAATATGAAGTCGTGGTATTCATATTTGAAGTCGTTTTGTTAGATAAGGATGGTTCTCTACATTTCACTGGTACTCAGCACGGCCGCCGTGGCATTGGCCATCCTGATGCTTATGATGGATCCTAGTGATCCACACTATGAAGTCGGGCATGTTTTTATCCTGGGTAACCTTCCGGTGATCATACTGGGGTTTTTATTTGGAATTTATGGCTAGTGAGCTTTTCTAGTAACTTGGATGTTGTAAGACTCTTTATTGTTTTGTTCTTAAATAAATAAATAAGAGAGTTACGTGTTTTACCTTTAACATTTTGTTTGGTTAAAGAAGGCTTTAATGGTACTAAACATATAATTGTTATTTATAAGGATTGTAATAAAATAGGGTGTTACATTATTTCCCCTTTAAATAATTGCATCCTCACAATTGTATTCATAAAAAAAAAGAAACCTCGGTCGTACAACTCTACCGAAACAGGGGATCTAGCTCGGTTAACAGAATACTAATGTTGGTACATAGTTCTTCCGTTTCCCTAGCCCAGATGCACTTTCAGCAGTATGTCTTGAACTTCAACTCGTGTGTACTGCACACAGGCTTCCAAAGGGATTCTCGTGTGGTGAAAAGATTTGAAATGTCCGAGTGGACAAATTCCTTGATAACTCTTCGAACTACATCACGCTCGAGGTAATCGAGAGGGATGATGCGGTTGAGGAGGCTGGGATTTAAGACCTGGAACATAAAGTTGCCCCAAGGTGACCATCTTGAGCTGCTATGAGGAAACACGCTCTGGCAGAAAAGTATTGCGCCAGAGTAAAATACTGAAAGAGACCCTCTTAGTATCTTTCCCTTCGTCTATAGTAGGGGATTTGGGCAATGGCAATGAGATGAAAAGCACGGTCATCCCCCTAACACGAACGAAGAATATCAGGACTGTTCACTAAATTAAGTAGACGTTGGAAAGTCCCTCATAGGTGGAGAAAATATGGATAATCCACCGTGCATGTCCTAATCATAATAACCTCTACTAACTCATCAAGTAGTGATGAGATGTTCGTTTGACCAGCCATCTGAAAAAACATTCGAAACGAAACACATAAAAACACTGATAAGGTAGAGGCAAGAAAGGAAACATGAAACCTTCATTTACAAAAAAGTTTACATATCAAATCCTGAGTTTACTAAACGAACACAATAGAGAGAGGCAAAACTCCCTAACTCTTCAAACCACACACAAGCTGAACAGACAGCATTAAACTCATGGGAACATCTGTGATGCCTCCTGAGTTTAGTGTGAGGGGTATGGAGTTGGGAAACATCATTATACACCTCTTGCCTAAGATACAATTGGGTGGACTCATCTTCCAACACCCCAAAGTCCATCAACTGTCCCCAGAAGCCGTAGTAAAAAATCTAGCACAGGTAAGCTGCTCGAAGGTCTCCGGTAGCAGCAGCTTCTTGAAAGGGGTTATCAAGCATCGTGCCAAATTCTTTGCCAGTCGTGAACACATGGAAGAGTCCCTTGCGGTACCTTCCCCGACCTGCATAAGAGGGAAATTGGGTAGTCATCATCAGGAGATAATCTATCCCCAATCCCCGGTGAAGACTAAGCACCCTAGGTGAGTTTGACGCATCATACAGGTTCTTGCATGACATGCGAATATGGGCGTAATTTAGAAAGTTCTCATAGCTAGCTAGAGATATAATGTTCTCTAGAGCCTCAGGGGGAAGTGACAGTAAATTGGTAGATACTTTTCCATCAGCCATCTGAAAGTTTCAACATAATTATTTAGTCAATCATAGTTTTATATTCATACTACCTAGTTTTCTAGAGTTTCCTAAACCCATCCTCTAATACGAACTGTAAGGACCCCGATTCCCGGGTGCCCATGGGGCATGATGTACTAAAAATTTATTACAATTAGTTACAATAATACATCATGTCCTATACTATAAAAGATCATGAGGCTCAGGATTCTAGGAAACCAGCTGCTTCTGAAAACTTCTTTAGTACAAATCCATGCCTGAAAATTTTAAAAAACAAAAATGTAGAGTGAGAAAAATATGCCCAGTAAGGGGTTTTAAAACGTTTAATTTAAATTCTTTCTCAAAGCAGTCATTTTTAAGATGATAAAACACTTCATTAAAATCAAGGCATTTTCTTTCCCTTAAAAACATGTAAACCCTACATTTTTGAAAACCACTTGCACAGAGAAGGAGTGCGTACTTAAAATAAGATTTAAAGAAGACATAAATCAGAGAGCGTAAGTATGTGTAGAATAGATGGTGCATAACTTACAACCAAAATTACTTTAGTTCTGAAAGATTGTGTGTAAGCAGGGAAGACATTCATACCATGATACATTGTCACATAAGGTTTTTATAACAACATACCACATGTGTTACAGTTCTAATATTATAATTTAATTCTCTTATTCAAAGGAATTTCCAACTAGGGGATGTCATGTTAGTTGAACTAACCCCTAGTTTACAATTTATCATTTCGTGCGGAGGGAATGTATAATTCCAGACTTTGTTAAGACATTGTGTCAAGACCATAAAACATAATTAATACGGGTCAAGTCTAACTGCCCATCCCGTTTCCATGGTAGCACAAGCCAAGGCTAACCGCCAAGACCGTCGCACGTAACGTCTCATGAGACTCTTCCTTTACCCAATGCATTGGAGCGCTATATAATTTCAGATGCACCCGTCCATAATTATTTAAGTCCAACACATCCATCACATATATTGACATGGTCTTACATTCATTGGGCTTCATTCATACATTCTTAATTGAAACCCCTTTTATATACATATTAATAACTAGAAAAGGATCATGTCGTAAATGTAAAAAAACTAGACATTTGGCTTCAGATTAAACAGTGATGTAAATAAACTAAATCAAAATACTCTTGTACATGAAATAATAATTAGAACGCAAAAAATAATGAATTTTCATGTAGAATTACATCATTTCTATTAAATAAAACCCATAATTCATAGTTCATCTCTTTAAAACATGCCAAAACGCATTCTTTAAAAGTATGAATTGCATCGAGGGTACATACTAGAATAACATTGCAGATTACGCTAGTCCACTGATGCAACATACATATTGGCTTGGCATCCAATAAAATTATTATAATCTTATATATGTCAAAATATAAACTATGTCCTGATAATTATTAATTGAAACGTGGTTTTGGAAAACTGAACTTATAAATACACATTCACCTGACCATATGAAAATGTTTAAGGGGTTCAGGCCACACATTTTCACAAAAATTCATGAATGGTAAAAAATGTTGATAAAAGAAATTTTCAGTTGGAAGAACTATTTTTATATCAAACATACCCTTAAACTCTATCATATACATAAACTTGTATATAAATAATTTTGGTATTATTCTTGAAATAATAATCTTTATGGGTAAAAATAATTTTAATAAATCATCATGTTTTATTGTGATAAATTTTAAAACAAATAAACAAGCCCATACCATATGCTCACACATAGATGTACATATAAATCTATATAATTACATGTACATATATATCTATATGTTCCATATATTTCTAAAATTGTACATGTTCATAAAATTACACAAAGTCTCCATTTTCCATAAGGAAGAGTAACACAAAGGTTGTATACATATAAAAGAGATGTGTACAGGTGCATATATTGTCTTATATATATTTATATACATATATATATATATATACATGAAGTGTATACATGTATGAAAACACCAGAACCGAAGTAAAATAAAGCCAAAGAGTTTCATATACCCCAGTTTGGATCTCTATGTGGGAAGAGGGAAGCAGATATGAATGGTTCTTAAGCCCTTGTATAATTATATATACACATAGCATGAAGTATATATATAACCGTTAATATCAACCAAGAAGATGAAAATAAAGCAAGAAGATCTCCCATACTTTCGCTCGGAGAGAAGGAGAAGACAAAGCAGGTGCTGATGTCAAGGTGGTCGAGGATTGAAGATTCACGAAGAAAAAACCCTCCTTGTTTTGGTGCAAACCGGAGCTTGATGGTAGGAGAAAATCTCTCGTTGCGTGAAGATGTAGACGGGTAGGCGAGGCGGAGTTGGTGCCTAACCTATGGAAAGGAGGGGTAGCTAGGTCCACTCATCAACCTAAGCGAAGAAAACAAGGAAGCCAAATCTACCCTACTGGTTCATGCACGACAAATAAGAAGAAGATGTGGGGAAGAAGATTTGTATTCCAACGGATGGCCCAAATTGACGAGAGAGAAATGGATGGCCAAGACATGACGCAGAATCAAAAAAATGCGTACAGTTGGGATGAAGTAGATCTGGATCGAACGGCTACAGATAGGCGCGACACTTAAAAAAACGTGGGTTTACCCCCTTCCGTTTTCTTATTTTATTTTATTTTTTAAAAAAAAATACTTTTAATTTTTTTATTATACTTATAATTTTATCTTTATTATTATTAACCTACAATTATTAATCACTTTTATTATTTTAAGAAAGGTCAAAAGTCTTTTAATACAAAAGTACATTAATTAATTCACCCCTATCAATAACAAATTATTATTATTTCTTTATTTAATTAATTTATCAATTTATATAATTTAATATCACTTATACTTTATTTATTGTCACTTATCTTAATTTACATCTATATGTTATTAAAAAAAATTTATTATTTGAACCAAAATTTCAAAATAATAAATATTCATTTTACGTTGAAGATAAACATAATTTTATAAAGTATGGAAACTTCATATAATTGAGCTAATATGAAAACATAGAAAAAAAATAAGAATGTGTAGATATTTATTTATGTTGTTTCTTTTGAACTTAGACTACAAATCAAACAGATTCATTAAGAATTATTTAAAATAAAGGAGTCTTAATTATTATGACTATATTTAGCAAGACCGTAAAGGCCTTCGGAGTTAAATCCCAACGGTCATCTTGAAAAGACAACAACGGTAAAATTTTCAACGGCTATGTGGAACCTTTATAAATATGAAGTCCTGGTATTCATATTTGAAGTCGGTTCGTCAGCTAAGGATGGTTCTCTACATTTAACTGGTACTCAGCACGGTCGTCGTGGCATTGGTCATCCTGATGCTTATGATAGATTCTAGTGATCCGCACTACGAAGTCGGGCTTGTTTTATATCCTGGGTAGCCTTCTAGTGATCGTACTAGGGTTTTTATTTGGAATTTATGGTTAGTGATCTCTTCTTGTAATTAAGATGTTGTAAGACTCTTCAGTGTTATGTTCATAAATAAATAAATAAAAGAGTTATGTGTTTTAACTTTTACATTTTGTTTGGTTAAAGAAGGATTTAATCGTACTAAACATATAATTGTTATTTATAAGGCTTGTAATAAAACAGGGTGTTACAAGAAGGGAATGTGATCTCAGAACATCAAGCCAGTACTAGCTCAACAATATAATATTATGAATAATAACTAGAATCATGTGTAATGCCCCACTCTTAATATAGAGCATGTTTTTTCATATACTTTATGTGAAAAGGCCCCTTATCATTATTGGATATCTAATCCACTCATAATAGAAAAATAAATTATCTCCTTTGAGATTATATTCTCTATCCTCTAATGTTCAAAAGAAGTGAATTCCATGTTGGTAATCTATCATTTTTTTGGGGTAGATAATCAGTGGTGGACTCTGATAACAAACACTATGACTAAATAGTAAATTAATTCCATGTATTGGGAAGGACTTAAAAAAATATTTTTCAATAAATATTTTCATAGATATCTCTATCTTAATATGGAGAGAGAGTTACTTGGATTGAAGCATAAATAAGATGAGTCTATCATGGTGTACTAGAAAATATTCACATGGCATTCATGATCTTCCTCTAGATTCTTCATGAACACTAAAATCAATTTGTAACACTTATTTATTATATTAATGTTGATACTATGAAAATATTTGATGATTCGATGAATTGAAATCTATGAGAATATTGCTTTTTTTTTGTGTCATTAATGTTGAGATGAAGATTTAATAATCATAGTGGTCTCATGTGACAAAAGATAAAAAAAAGAATATGAATTTTAATAGTAGAGGATCAATAGATAAATCATATGGGGGAAGGAGAACCCAACATCCCACATATTAGAAATGTGGGAAGAATAATCCCAGGAATGATATAAATGGAATTGGGAGACGTATCAAATGTGGAAATGAGGAGCATCGGGGAAATCATGTTTGAAGGGATTTTAAGAAGCCCCCTAATGTAGAAGAATAAATGAAGCATCATATCAACACTTAGTCTATAGTTAACTCTTTAAAATATAAGGGACATGGGTATTATGTGAACCAATTCCCTAAATTGGGGGTTGTTGAAAATAATCAAAGACGACAACCTCCAAGGCAGTAGAGAGGGGAATATGTAATCACTACTTATGATGTAGACCCTAAAAATGATGTGGTGAAAGAATGTTGGTTATTCATTCAATAATATAAAATTAACTATTTGATTTTGGGTTATTCATTCAATAAAATTAAATTTTCTATTTTATTTTGGGTTTATTCATTCTTTTATATATTTACTGTTTAATAGAACTATTCAAACACCACCTCAAAATATCAAGGTTAAGATATCTATTAGAAAAGAAAATTTGGTGATTATTGCATCTAGTGTATATTACTCCTCCCATTTAATTTTTTTTGGAATGATCCTTCGCTAAAATCTAATAATATTTCCATTGGTATATTTTGATGCTATATTGGGCCTGGATTGGATATATTTATACAAATTTAACAACAACCATCAAGAGAGTTAGATCACTCTTTAAATCACAAGCCATCCACCAATTCTATAAAATTTTAATGTGGAGGTTGAATATTCTATAGAATTATCAACTCAAGGGTGGATATTTTTCCTTTATGAAAAAACGGTTCTATCTCAAATGATTGAGACAAAGTATAGGATCATTCTTGAAGATATTTCAATTTTGAAGGATTATACTGCTGTGATCCCCAAAGAATTGTCTCCTCTTACTCTTAGCTGATATGAAAATTAATCAATTGAACTTATACTTAGATCTCTAATCATATAAAATAATAATTATAGGATGCACATCATTATGTTGTAATAATTAAAGAATCAGTTACAAAGAAATCTTTTCTATGGTTTCATATGCCTGAGGGCTTCATCGTGGGGTGTTTTGGTCCTCTTCATGAAGAAGAAAGATAGATCAATTCTCTTATTAATTGACTATCATGAGTTCAAGAAAATCATGATAAATGATAAGTGTCCCATTTAATGTATAGTTTACTTATTCAATCAAAAATATTGGCCAATAATTTCTCTAAGGTATACCTTCATTAGAGGTATCACCAATTAAAGGTAAAGAAAAATGATATTTCCAAGACTACATTTAAAATATGGTATGGACACTATGAGTTCAAATATATGACATTTGGACTCACTAATTATCTTTAAATTTTCATGTACAAAATTAATAGAGTGTTTAGATATTACCTCGAAACATTTGTGGTAGTCTTTATGGATGATATTCTGATATAATCCAAGAGTAAGGACGAGTATGAGAAGCATTTAAATGCTATGCCAAACAATTTGAAAATGGTGAAACAATATGAAAAGTGTTGTAAATGTGTGTTTTGGATAGAGGATGTATCATTCTTGGGAAATATTATCACCAACAATAGGATATATATATATAGACCCTTTTAAGACAATAGAAATTAATGAATAAAAAAGACTACTATTATAATAGATATCTACATTTCCCTTAGTCAATATTGGTATTACTGACTATTTGTGAGAAAATTCTCATGATTATCAAACCTACTAACTAATCTGAAATGGAAGAGAGGAATTTTTTTCTTGACCAGTGAGTGTGAAGACTGCTTGAAAGAGTTGATAATGATTTTTACCACTACACCAGTACTTACACTCCCCACAATTGGGGAACTCATTGTGTAATATAGTGATGCATCAATGAATGTATTAAGCTATATATAGAGGAAAAATTACAAAGTAACAACATAAACCTCAAAGAATATGATAGTTCAAAATAAAACCTAACCCACACATGATTTATAGTTTTTTGTTGTGATCTTCATGTTGAAAATATGGCTGAATTATCTCAATGGGGAGTAGTGTGAGATATACATGGATCACAAGAGAGTAAAGTACATATTCACACAGAAGGTTCTTAATATGGACCAGTGAATATGGTTATAGATCATCATGGATTTAGGCTACTAAATCCACTTACATTCCAATAAAGAAAATAAATTGGCAGATAGTCTATGTAGATCGGATCCTTCAACATTATAAACAATGATATTTGATAAGGATCCAGCGTTCTTATATATATAAAATATGTACTTGGGAATCATAATGAAAGTAACATCATCATTTCATTCCAAAATTATTCTGAACTTCCCATTATAGAGAATATAATGGATTCTTAAATAAATAACGTGGAAATGCAAAAGAAAGTGGAATCTATCAGAAATGGGAAATCCTTGGAGTTGAAAATTGATGAAAAAGGAGTTGTAATATTTGGGTCATGATAATCTGTATCTTTATATCCTAAGACAAGGAAGGATATTTTGAATGATTTACAAAGATCAACCTTTTTTGTCCACCTAGAGATCAGAAAGATGTATCGTGATCTCTAAGAGCACTACTGGTGGGAAAATATAAAGAATGTGATCATTGAACATAAATCAGTGTTTCTAGTTTGTCTGTAATAGAAGGATGAGTGGAAAAATCTAACAGGATGAGAAAATAATTACTTATACAAATATTGAAATGGGAAAACATCACCATGGACATTGTTACATGACTTCCAAAGATATATAGAGTAAATAATGTTATATTTGTTGTTGTGGATTGTCTTACAAAGATATCTCAATTTATTTTAGTTCAAGATAACTTCCCACTCTATCAACTTGTATAGATATATATCAGAGAATTGGTGAGGTTGTATAGAGTAACACTATCAATTGTGTCTAATTGAGATTTGATATTAACATCTATGTTCTAGAAAAGTCTCCAACATGCTTTATACATTGAACTGAATTTCAGTATGAATTATCACCCTAAAATTGATGTTTGATCTAAGAAGACCATTCAAACACTATAAGAAGTTTTAAGAACTTATTCAATGGATTTCAAAGCAGGATAGGATCAGAATATTCCACTAATTGAGTTATCTTATTAAAATAGTTTCAACTTATGATTCCAAATCGCCTCATATGAATCCATATATGGGAAAATATGTAGAACAACAACATATTGGGATGATGTTTCAGAACCCAAGTTACTATGACATGAAATGGTATAAAATGTTAAGTCTATTTAGCAGTACATCAGGGCATCCAAAAGTTAATAGAAGATATATGCATAAATTCATAGATGAGACATAGAGTTTGCGGATGGAGATAAGTTATTTCTTTTCATATCTCCAAAGAAGAGACTCATGAGTTTAGGAAGAAAGGAAAGCTATATCCTAGGTACATAAACCCCTTATATATTCTTGGTCACATTGGATCTATGGAATATCAACAAGAACTTATAACAACCATGTCTCAAGAATATGTTGTATACCACATATTCCTTATAAATAAGTACATACTAGATCCCTTAAATGTACAGAATATAGGGGTGGTACAGCTAAAAAAAGGTTTATCTTATAAGGATCTTCGAGTGATGATCTCGGACCATATAGATAAAGTTATTTTCAACAAGACCACTGACTTTGTTAATGTATTATTAAGGAACCACAAATATGGATAGGTGACATGGAAAACTAAGCAAGCGATGAAGGAGAAGTACCATCACCAATATTCAAAATATTATGTAAAATTAAATTTTGAGGGTAAAATTTCATAAGGGGGAATAATTTGACAACCTAATATTTTTTATGAAATATTTATCTTTATATATTTATATTTATTTTCTACCAAGTGTTTCACAAAACACCGAGTTTAAACAAACCATGATATAATATTAAAATATTATTATACAAGCATTGCCAGTATAACCTATCCATTTATTTGGATTGTATTAATATGAATTATTATATTATAAAATATATTTTTTTATCAGAAATAAACACTTCATTTGTTGTTAAAGACATTTTATTCCTCAAAAATAGGTTTTCTTCAAAATGATATTATATTTATATCTATGATAAAATAAATATATTTAATTTCTAAACATGTAGAAAATTTATTTGTGGAAATAAACATTTTTTTAAATCAATAATGATAAAAATTATCTCAAGAATAATTTTTGAGAATTTACTAAAATGTTTTAAATTTTATTGAATAGTCAAAATACGAATTTACATTGAAAATGGTGTTCTATTTTAATAAATTTAAAAAGTAAAATTATATTATTTTGAAACTGTATTTAGTTCGTTTTTATCACAAATAATATAATTTTGGTCTTTGAAATTAATTTTACACATGAATTTAGTATAAAAACATTTCATACTTAAAAATCAAATTTTCCAGAAAACTTATTTTCCTTATATTATTTAGTTTTACATTATATTAAATTCTTCTACTGATCTATATTAAATTTTGAAAAATTTATTCCATATTTTTAATCATAAGGTCCAAATCTAGTAAATGGATTTATTTTATTATTGGCCGTTATGAATGGTAACTTTAGTATATTTTGTTAACACGGTTGAGGGTAAATCAGGTAATTATGGGTAAAAATTATATGATAAGGGCTTAAAAATTATTTTAACACATGACCCAAAAATATTTTATGAGTATTTTTCTACCATAATCAAACATGGTTGTAATTTGGGATCTTTTGGATCCTCTTTTTTGACATTTAGTCCCTTATAGAATTTTATATAATGAAAACTTGAACTTTTTATAATATTGTTTTTAATAAGTATAAAATTTTTATTATATGGTTTTCTAGATGATATGTTTGACCATAAATAGTATTTTGAAAACTGTAATTTTATTCTTAATGATGGTAATTAATTTTTAATATTTAGGTAATAAATAATTACCTTAAATTATTACACAATAACGATGTTGTATTTATTAAATTAATGAAAAAAATTAAATAAATGATATTAAAAATAATAAAATAAATATAAGTTGAGATATTTAAGATGATCCATGAATTATTGAGATTAAAATTACAATTTTTTGATGTTATTATAGTCAAATTAATGAATAGTATCAAATTTGAAAATATTGAAATTTCATGAACATATAATATTATTAAATAATTTAAACTCATAAAATATATTGTATAATCCTAAAGGGGTGATATATGGTCTAATCTTTCTTCCCCTAGGTATTTATGAGCTATTTGGAAGCATTTTAATCAAGAATTGTTTTTATACTTTAATATTTTGGGAAATTTCTAAAACACCCCTCTTCTACACTTATAAATACCACCCCTCACAAACGCTTCCACTCACACCTTCCATGCCTTAAAACATTAAAAATATCTTACAAAAACTCTTCTACCCACTCTACCTTGTTCCATGTGATTATTGTCCCACAGAAACAAAAAATGCTAGTTCTTTAAAGGATCCTTCAAGGAGGCGATATTCACGAGGTACATTATTAAACCACCTCTCTTAATTTCTTTTTTTCTTCTACCATATCCTAACCGACATCATTCATAAAAGAATAATAAATCCATTATCATGTATATACTGAATGTTTATATATCCATTTTAATATTTTCCATTCCTCCCTTTTTATCATATCCTCTTATTAAAATAAATGAAATCATTGTCCAAATTATGTCTGTTAACCGTCTTCATGGATAATAAATTTTTATTTTCCATTACCACTTCACGGATAGCCAAAACTATGATTTAGGTTAAATAATATTATAAAAATTATATTATAAATTATTACATGTTTTGTAATTAATATATATATATATATAATATTATATAAAATGAAACTAGTTTGTGATAGTCAAAAAAACCACCAAAATAAAGTGAACATTTATCGTTAATATTTTATCAAATAAATTATACTCATAGAAAAAAGGAAAATGATAAATTAGACCATTTAACATTCCTTATGTGCATTAATAATATATAATTTCACTTCTATATGAATATTTTCATTTGAAAACAACATCCATAATTATATTCAAGAAAACCAACCGTGAAACTATGAAACAAAAACTCTTGGGACAACGAAAATAGTCATCATAACTCATCAAAAATGGTGATAAATGAAATTAATGAAATTATAATAAATTAAATAAATATTGAATAGTTTCTTAATTAATAAATTAATTTATCTAATTTTATTATCCAAGACATTAAATTCAAGTACAGAACTCATTCAGACATAAGGTAAGGTATCTCTCCAAACCTCTATGTTTTCTTTGGGTTATGCTTTCGCTCTCTTTTCCTAAATTTATATCTTTATTGTACATATATAATTTTACAATATTATGTGTATATATACCAAAAATTGGTATTAATATCAATTCAACTTTATTTTATATGGAATTAAATTTTTAAAAGGTTCCCTTTTGAATTCCTCTCGATAAGTAAACTCGATTAAAGGGAACTTCATTATTTCTTACCTATTTTAATTTACACTCCATAAAAAGATTTCTACCTCAAATATTTCTCTAAAAGCAATAAATTTATCATGAAAAATAATTTTTGTTAATTTTTTTATGAAAATAATTATTCCACTATTATCTTCAAATACACATAATTATTTTCTCTAAAACATTACTTTACAGGCACATTTCTATAATTTCCTAACCATTCTTTTTCTTGTTTTAAATAAATTTGGACTTAATTATTCTTTATATATTATTATTTTTATTTTATAAATGAAAAATAATGATTTAAATCCTTTCTTTCAGGTATACCATGGTTATTGTCTCTTTTTTATGCCTTATGAAATGATTATGATACACATTTCTTTCAATGGGCAACCCTTGTGTTTATTCCTTATGTTTAATTATTCATGTAGAATAAATATGAAATAATATGTTATTAAGGTTGCACCCATATAGTGAAAAAATAAATTTTATAGTTTTTTTGTATCATGATACATTATGTAATGTATTAGGGTATAAACATAATCCATCATGTGACTCTTTCAACCATGTGATACTCTCTAGGCAGTTAACATTGACTCGTGTTTATATCATGTTATATTTTGGATCTACTTTCTTATGTTTACAAGATAATATGATTCAATATACTGTTTTTTATTCTTCCAAATGTTTATTCATGATACATGCCTTATATATTATCATTTTATGCCCTAAAACTGATGTGTTATGCTTCAATCCCATGTTTATTCCCTTACTGGGATTTTTAGCTCACCCCTATTTTCTATGTATTTTTACAAGTTTTACTGTGAAATCGGATGATATAAAAGGGTGTTTGGATATAATTATTGAAACTTTCAAAAATTAGTTTTATTTTAGTTTCATGTTTTATTATTTTGTACCTTGTGTTCTAAATACATTAAACTTTTTTATCGTTACATTATAATTAATTGTTAATTTTTCTTAAAATATGGTAATAATATTTTTAAAAGGCTCAGGTTGTTATAAACCACCCATAAAATAATATTTCTAATGATTTTATCACATGAATGGGGCGAAACCTAATCAACATAAACATTAACATTGAAAAAAAGGACATATACAATGCTAATACGTACGCCGATCAATAGATATAATCATAAACCATCCAGATTAATATAGTGAATGGTAATAAAATAGTATATAACCAGTAAAACTAATCACAAACCACATAGATAAATAATGATGATGGTATCATTACAACATATCCTCAGTCGAGCATAATTAGAGTAAGGGTTTTGGTTGATGAGGAGTATAAATTCTATGAAAGGATCCTTTAAAAAATTCCATGAGGATAATAACCCTTTCACTTTGAAAATAAACTTTTAAAAAAAGTTCGAAAATAATTTTTAAGACAATTAAATATTAAAATAAACTTTAAACATATAAAAAATCATTAAAACATTAACTGTTAATTATGAAGTGAAATTTCGTTCATGTCATACACATTAAAACAAATATCCCTTTTATATTTTCAGTAAAATACAAAGAGTCTGTGTTTAAAACACATCGAGTGTAAGAACCCTATTTTAGGCTACAAAGGACTTTGGAATATTCTTCATATTATTTCAGGGCAGCGACCTCAAACGTCGTGCGATTCCGAGACCCGGTGTGGCTGGAATTAAATTTTCAGTGCGTTCACACTGGGCACACCCAATAAATGGGAAAAACTCCTAAACGGTGATCCAGATCAGAGATCTGAGTGTACGGATGGGTCTATAATGGGGTTTTTACCGTAGGAACGACATAAATCGTGTCGACGCGAGACGTTTGGATCCCTCGCCCTCTTCTGGAACGTTAAACGGATAAATTAATTAATTAATTTATTCGTTTAATGGTGAAAGTCATGTATCTCTTAAACAGTGGCTCGTATTGGAAAACTGAGTGCACCGTTGAGTTCGGAGCGTGCCATTTACCCTATGAGGGGTATAAGTTTTGCGGGCGCGGTCCGTCTGTGAAAAATGGACGTAGGGGCATTTTCGTAATTTGGCGGCCTCTGGCATTGAGATTAATAACTTTTGAACGGGGTCTCAGATTAAAATTATGAGACCGCTGTTGTGCTCAAAGCGTGGTTTTTAGCCTAGGGGAGGCATAATCCCGACCCCGTCGGGAGTTCGGGTATGGGGTCGCGGGAGGGTGTTTAGGTTAATTAGATTATTTAATTAACCTAACCCACCCCCCTCTAATCACTCCCATTTCACCCTCCCCTGGCAAGCTCTTCTCCTCATTCTTCCTTATCCAAGACGGCAATGACGGATCAGAGGCAGATTTGGCCATGGCGGAGCTCGGATCAAGTATAGAAGTGCCGGCGCTCTGCCCGTAGGTAGGGGGATTTGAGTTTAACACCCCTTTCCCCGCATAATTTCCATTTATGCTCAATAGCGCCATTGGAAAGTCGAACGAAGCCCATAATTGCGTAGATCCCGTCCTAATATTTTCGGAACGCTATCCGAATCAAATTTTAGATCACCGGATCGTTTCTGGTGGTCCTCTGAAGTTTTCCGGCCCCGAGGCCGGTTTCCTGCGAGCTTCGGCGGCGGAGCGACTCCAGGCGGCGGCTCCGGCAGGCGGTGGGCTCGGAGGCGGCGGAGGAGGCCGACACTTTGGTCGGCCGGGCGAAATCTTGACAGTGCGGGCTAGCACGAGCTCACCAGCTGAGGGCGTCGGCCACGGCGCCGGCGATAGGGGATGGTCGGGGTCGCAGGCGTGCGACCCCGCGGGGAGACCGAGACCCGCATGATGCGGGTCTCCGCGTGGACGCGATCGACCAGTTGGCCGGTCGGTGGAGCGACCCGCACGCGGCGCAGATCCCGCAGAAGACGGCGGGCCGCTATGCGGCATCCCACTGGTCCGGCTGGGCTGGGCCCAGGCAGCTGGGCCGCGGCCCCAGCAGCCCGAGAGGGGGGGATTGACCGGACCGGGCCGGCCCGGACCATGGGGTCCCCCCCCCCTTTAAAATGTGTGGACACCCGTATTTTGAGCTACAAACGTCTGTTTTGAGTGTCGTCTGTGGCAGCGCGGACCTAACAGCGAGGTGGTTTTTTTGAGATGGTTTTAAGAAATTATAATTCATTAGGTAGGGGCCTCGGTGGCACTACACGTACGTCGAGGGGATTGATGTCATCCCGGTGGTTCTTGTTTTGGACGGCACGGATGCGTCTGGCGTCCATTTTGAGCACCGTCAGTGGCGTTGGGACCCTGGCGCTGGGGCAAGGCTTTCCAAAGTGGTTTCAGGCGTTGAGGTCGAAGTTGAGGTGTGGGTCCCATGACCCGTCTTTTGAGCTGTGCGCAGCGTTTCATAACTTTTTCAGCGGGCGTCCGTTCGGGGTGTGCGAATAGTCATTTCTGGATGTTTTTCTGAGGGGATCGCAATGGTGCAATCCACCTGCACTAATTTGGCACGATGGTGTGGACCCTAAGAGGGCCATTTCGAGAGTAGACGGTTATTTCCACCATTATCACCGGGTGTCCGTTTTGGACAAGTGAATAGTCCACCTTGTGTGCTTTTTCCAGAGGATCGCAATGGTACGATCTGTTTGTTGTGTTTTTGTACCGGGATGTGGGTCCCATGTATCTCCGCTCATGTTCGGTATGCCAAAATGAACCTTTTATCCAGATTTATGTTGCACTCATGTGAGTAGTGGTTTTGACGTGTTTCACCGAGGGGATCGCATTGGTGCGATGCGCCTGACTGTTTTCAGGGCCGAGGATCAGGATCACGGGACGTCGTTTGGGCGTGAGACGATGTTGGAGACTTTTCCATCAGATACCCATTTGAGGAAAGTAAGTAGTCTATCTCACATGTCTTTATATGAGTATTACAACGGTGTAATATGTTCAGGCGATCAGAGCCTCTTACGCGATCTTATTAACTGTGGAAATATGAAAGGTGCCCCGGTGGCAGTTCTACTACCGTGTTTGCAGTGGACCTTTGGCGTGTAATTTCATGCACTCCTGGGAGAGTGAGGTTAGTGTTAAAGAGATGTGGTTGACTATAACTCGGCCGATGTGGTGGCAAGTTGGCGGAGTAGCGTTTACACCCTTCGCGTTGACGATGGGGTGCCATGTGGACGATAGCCTTAGGGCTGGAGACGTGGTATACTCTGGGAGTATATGAGAGCGCTTGGATGTACGTGTGGTTTGTACCTGATAATGTTTGCGAGCATGGTTGGGGTTGATGTGGGGCCACACGTCATGTGGGCCCCATGTGCGTTTCATGTTCTGCTTTGCATACTTTGACCTCTCGCAACGTAGAGGGTCTATCGGTTATCGTTTGTTGACCAGTAGGGTTGAGTGGTATCCCCTATTTTTGTTCTCGATGGATCGGCTGGTACCGGTGCTAGTGACACCCGGTGATGGAACAGGCGCTGACCCCCTATTGGGTGAGTTGTTCTAGAGTTGAGTAGTTACGAGGTACCCACTCAGTGCTCGGTTGGTCAGTGTTGTATCATCCCGTAGGTATGGTTAGAACTGTTCTGGGTTTACCCTCCAGTAGGGCTAGGCAGAGGGTTTCTCACTGACTTCTAGGGTTCACCCTCCAGTAGAAACTGGGCAGTGGGTCACTCGATGCACTTATGGTCTACCCTCTAGGAGAGACTAGGCAATGGGTCACCCGACACTCTTAGGGTCCACCCTCCAGTAGAGACTGGGCAGTGGGTCACCCGACGACCTCTTAGGGTCTACCCTCCAGCAGGGCTGGGCAGTGGGTCACCCGTCGCCTAGTTCCAGGTCTACCCTCCAGTGAGGCTGGGCAGTGGGTCGCCTGTCGACTTATACCAGGTCTACCCTCCAGCGGGGCTGGGTAGTGGGTTTCCTGATGATGTATTAAGGTCTACCCTTTAGCAGGGTTGGGCAGTGGGTCGCCTGATGATGTATTCTGGTTTACCCTCCAGTAGGGCTGGGTAGTGGGTCACCTGATATCTTTTTATGAATTACCATCCAGCAGGGCTGGGCAGTGGGACACCCTTTGACATTCTAGACTCAGTCCTTTCTACTAGGCTAGTCTGTGGCCTTCCTCCGTGATTATCGGAGTGGGAAATTTGGTTGTACGGGTCAGTGTTGGACCAATCTTGACTTTTAGGAGACCTCTCGACTGTGGGGCAGTGATGAGTTGTGGTTTGACGTTCCCCGAGAACTCTCAAGTACGAGGACCACTTTCTTCACCGAGACGTGTCCTTGTGATGCGACCCAAAACCGTGTGGGTGAGTCAGTGTCGCCCAAAATGGATAGTGTCGAGGTGTAGTGATTAATCCCTTGACTTGTAGTTCGGGGCAGATGTGCGGGATGCTGGGCATCGATGGTGTTACTTCTGGGACTGTTGCCTACCTACTTTTCTTGGGCTGAGCTACAGGATGGAGATCCCCTTACGACCATTTTTGGGTTTCTTGTTTGGGAATATGTATTTTTATATACCTTGTTCGAGTACCCACTTCATGGGTTTGGTTACTCTCCCTCCAAGAAAGGCGAAGACGCGTGGGGTATGCCACGTGCTTTCCGTGTCTAGATTCTCGTGGTTGGACGAGTTTACGCTCCTACTATAGGTAGCGAGGACTCGACGAGATGTTCATCTTCTCACCGTTTCCAGCTCCTTGCATTTGAACGAGTCTACTTCCTACCTCTTGTTGGGTTGAGTTGTACTCTTTACTGCACTTTCGATTGCACTCCTTTAATTTTCATGTTCTCTCTACTGCTCACCCTTCGGTACCTCCTTTTTTGCTCCCTCGAGCCTTCAGGGTATCCTACTGTGTATTTTTATACTCACCCCTTCATGGTCTTTGCCTGCACTTGGTGTTCCCTTGCAGACGTCGGATAGGTTGGTCATGACTTCAGAGGAGCATAGGATCTTGGGAGCTTGGACCGCGTGTGGTGGTCGTAGTTGAGTTCTAGGCGGGAGACCCGTCAGCTGTTTCTTTTTGTTTACCTGTTGTCGGGTTGTGGCACCTTTTCTAGTTGGGCGCGTGTTTTTTCCCCTTTTCCTTTCAGCTTTTACATTGTACTATTTAGAGGTCGATGAACATTTGTGGTATACATATATAGCATTTGCCATTTTCTTTACTCTTCTTTTCTTTTACCCTGCACTTTTTCCTTGAGTGTGTTGTGTGTGTGTGTGTACAGGTACATAGGCAAAGGCCTCTCCATGTTATTATGCCTTCGGCGCTGGTCGCTATCCCCTCGACTATGGAGGCGGGCTTGGGGTAGTTGCGGCTCGAGCACTGGTAGGGTCGGGTCATGACAAAGTGGTATCAGAGGTGCTTCATTCCTTGGGGTGTTGTGCGGACGTCCCTAAAAAGTAATTGGTTGGGATTTAGGGAAACCATTTCAATGTTTCTCGAGAGAGGCTCTCAGGCCAGGGAGTCCAGTGATGGTGTGGCGGCCGACGTATCCATTCACCAGGACCTTGGTAACCCACTTGTCAACTCGGCATGCTGAGACACTTGTTGTAGGGAAAATTGGTGTGTGCATCACATAGGATTGAGTCATTGACTGTCCTTCTTGAGTCAGCTCCACATCGTTGATATTGGTATATACATATATGTTCATCTGATCGTGACACTCCTTGATAATATTCATGATGTCTCTGCCAAGACAGCCTGCCGTAATACTAGCTTGGGTTCATGACGACAACCCTGTGAGCTACGAGGCCAAAGTACATGACCCATCATGTGAGCCCCTTTTCTTCAGGTGGGACGGTAGCAGCACCCCCACCTGTTGAGCAGTAGATAGCTTCAACAGAGCAGGCTGAGATTGAGTGCAGGTTGAGCGCGCTCTGTGAGTTCCAGTGGCAGAGACCGCTGAGGTTCAGTGGGGAGGCAGACCCACAGGTAGTAGAGGTTTGGCTAGAAACAGTGGTTCTCCTTTTCAGGTGTGTGCAGACGCCGGCAGATCTTATGGTGGATTTGGAAGCCTTCCGTTTCCGTGGAGCATCTCGGCGTTGGTGGAGTCTGGTGACTCGATTTCTTGAAGAGTCATCTCTTTCGTGGGGCGACTTTCTGTTGTCGTATCATGAGGATTTTTTCCCTCCTTCTTGCGCTCCATTCGGATTCAGGAGCTCTTGCAGTTTCAGTATGGAGGGATGACGGTGGCCATGTACGCGACTAGTTTCGCAGACCGTGCACACTTTTACTCGGACTTGGTCCGTGATGACAACATCTGAGCTCGGATGTTTTTGTAGGGTCTCTACTGAGAGATTCATGATGTCATTGTACCCTTGGGAATTTCCACATATGTCGGGGTGCTAGAGCAGGTGCTGGTGAAAGAGGGTTTCCTGTCACGTTCTAGCGTTGGTTGTGGCCGCAGACACGTCAGAGCCGAGACGTCTGCCGCAGCTAGCGGGCATCGACAAGCATAACCTCGATGCAGGTAGATTTCTGAAAACTAGGATCAGGGGCGTGGTTGTACACCACAGTGGCGTCGGAGGGCACCAGTGCAGCCCGAAGAGAGTTGGTTCTATTCTTGCGATGGGTGAGGTCACCAGGCATGGGACTGCCCGACCATGCATGTAGAGAGCTACGGGAAGGTAGCAGGTACACCACCACGACAGTTGAAGCGCTGTGATCAGAGTAGTACCCAGAGAGGTGGTGCTAGAAGAGGAGCGGGAGGAGCAGTTAGTGGGGGATGACCTTACGAGGTCTCCGCACCAACTCTATGTGGTCCACGTCAGGCTCCAGGAGCTTATAGTTGGGACCGCGGACAGCCGTGAGATTTGGATGTCTACGATCCTGCAGACCATGGGACTATGAGAGGTACCCCTTGCGACTCTTCTACTTCATGCAATAGAATTTTCAGACTCTTTGTTTGGAATGCTTTCATCCCTGCTCCTTGCTTGAGGTGTTACCAGGGTGATGCAGGGCATTGGGTGTAACCCTGTGTTAGTTAGGTAAAAGGTGTGGGACCTTTTTCTCTAGTCTATTGTGTCGAATCCTTCGCCTTTCGAGCATGTAAGAGAGTCTTTTTTGATAGACATCCACTGTGAAATCTTGTGTGACCAGATATCCTTGAGTGTTTCACCATATGGATATTCTGAAGGAGGGAATCATCGGGCCTTGTTCCAAGTGTGGGCAGTGATTATTTTCACGGTGTGCGACATAGAGGTTCGATCGAGGTGTTGAGCTACCCCCGAGAGCCTTCGGGTCGTTTGAGACTGTGCGAAGGGATGGCGAGGTTCCCTGCCACCTTGCCCTAGCCCCAAAGTCTGGAGTGGGTGCACGATGTCTCCCATGTGACTCACTCGAGAAGAGGTGTGTGTGCTCTTATGCACGACATCGGTGAGGGAAGACCTCCCGTGAACAGATCAAATCCTTTGGTCTGTGTGTGGTGGCATAGAACTGTGCGAGAGTTCTTCTAGGTATGGGGGAGCCAAGTGTGGGCTTAGTACCTTGAGTTGTTCCCTGGTTTTACTTTTTAGGGGCGAAAATATTGAAGGAGGTAATGATATAAGAACCCTGTTTTTGAATACAAAGGACTTTGGAATATTCTTGATATTATTCCTGGGCAGCGACCTCTGACGGCGTGCGATTCCGAGACCCGGTGGGGCCGGAATTCAATTTTCAGTGCATTCACACTGGGCATGCCCAATAAATGGGAAAAACTCCTAAACGGTGACCCAGATCAGAGATCTGACTGTAAGGATGGGTCTGGAATGGGGTTTTTACCCTAGGAACGACATAAAGCATGTCTGCGCGGGACGTTTGGACCCCTCGCCCGCTTCTGGAACGTTAAATTGATAAATTAATTTATTTATTTATTCCTTTAATAGTGAAATTAATGTATCTCTTAAACAGTGGCTCATATTGGAAAATTAAGGGCACCGTTGAGTTTGAATCATGCCGTTTACCCAAGGAGGGGTATAATTTTTGCGGGCGTGGCCCGTCTGTGAAAAATGGCCCCAGGGGCGTTTCCGTAATTTGGCGGCCTCGGGCGTTGAGTTTAATAACTTTTGAACGAGGTCTCAGATTAAAATTCTGAGACGGCCATTGTTCTCAGAGTTTGGTTTTTAGCCTAGGTTAGGCTTACTCCCAACCCCGTCGGGAGTTCAGGAATGGGGTCGCGGGAGGGTGTTTAGGTTAATTAGATTATTTAATTAACCTACCCCCCCCCCCTCTCATCACTCCCATTTCACCCTCCCCTGGCAAGCACCTCTCCTCCTTCCTCCTTCTCCAAGATGGAAATGATGGATTGGAGGAAGATTTGGCCGCGGCGGAGCTCGGATCGAGCATAGAAGCATCGGCGTTCCGCCCGCAGGTAGCCGGATTTGAGTTTCACACCCCTTTCCCCAGTTAATTTTCTTTTATGGTCAATTGTGCCATTGGATCGTCGAATGAAGCCCATAATTGTGTAGAACCCGTCCTGAGCTTTCCAGAATGCTATCTGGAACAAATTTTCGACCACCGGATCGTTTTCGGTGGTCCTATGAAGTTTTTCGGCCACGTGGCCGGTTTCCGGCGAGCTCCGGCTGCGGAGCGGCTCCAGGAGGCAGCTCCGGCAGGCGGTGGGCTCGGAGGCGGCGGAGGAGGCCGACCCTTCGGTCGGTCGGGCGACATCTCGCCAGTGCATGGCGACTCGGGCTCGCCGGCTGAGGGCGTTGGCTGCGGCACTGACGAGAGGGGACTGTCGGGGTCGCAGGCGCGCGACCCCGCGGGGAGACCGAGACCCGCATGCTGTGGGTCTCCGCGTGGACGCGACCGGCCAATTGGATGGTCGGTGCAGTGACCCGCGGGCGGCGCGGGTACCGTGGGATACGGCAGGCCGCTGTAAGGTGGCATGCGGGTCCGGCTGGGCTGGGGCCAGGCGGCTGGGACCCGGCCCCAGCGGGCCGGCCCGAGCGGGGTGGACCGACCGGACCGGGCCGGTCCGGCCCAAGGGGGTACCCCCCCCCCCCCATTTAAAATGTTCGGACGCCCATATTTCGAGCTACGGACGTCCGTTTTCACCTCCATCTGCGGCAGCGCTGACTTAACAGTGAGGCGGTCTTTTTGATATTGTCCCAGAAAATTATAATTCCTGAGGCAGGGGCCTCGGTGGAGCGACACGTACGTCGAGGGGATTGACGTCATCCCAGGGGGTTCTTGTTTTGGACGGCGCGGACGTGTCTGACGTTTGTTTTGTGTGTCGTCAGTGGCGTTGGGACCCTGGCGCCGGGGTAAAGCTTTCCAGGGTGGTTTTAGGCATTGAGGCCAAAGTTGAGGCGCGTGCCCCACGACCCGTCTTTTGAGATGTACGCTGCGTTTCATAACTTTTTCAGAAGCCGTCCGTTCAGGGCGTGCGAATAGTCGTTTCTGGATGTTTTTCCGAGGGGATTGCAATGGTGCAATCCACCCACTCTAATTAGGCATGGTGTTGCGGGCCCTATAAGGTCCATTTTGGGAGTAGACTGTGATTTCCAGCATTATCACCGGGGGTCTGTTTTGGACAAGTGAATAGTCCACCTTGTGTGCTTTTTCGTGAGGACCGCAATGGTACAATCTGTTCATTGTGTTTCAGGACCGGGGTGTGGGTGCCACTTAGCACCACTCGTGTGTGGTACGCTGAAATGAACCTTTTTCTCCAGATATCTATTGCACTTATGTGAGTAGTGATTTTGACGGGTTTTCCCGAGGGGATCGCATTGATGCGATGCGCCCGACTATTTTCGGGGCTGAGGATCGGGATCACGGGACGTCGTTCGGGCGTGAGGCGATGTTAGCGACTTTTCCATCGGATATCCGTTTGAGGCGAGTAAGTAGTCTATCTCGCATGTCTTTCCATGAGGTTTACAATGGTGTAATCTGTTAAGGCAGGAAGAGCCTCTTACATGATCTTATTAACTGTGGTAATATGAAAGGTGCCCCGGTGGTGGTTCTTCTACCGTGTTTGCAGCGGACCTTTGTTGTGTGATCACGTGCACTCCTGGGATTGTGAGGTTGGTGCTTAAAGAGATGTGTTTGACTGTACCTCAGCCGATGAGGTGGCAAGTTATCGGAGTAGCGTTTACGCCCTTCACGTTGACGATGGGGTGTCGTTTGGATGATAGCCTTAGGGCTGAAGATATGGTATTCTCTAGGAGTATACGAGAGAAATTGGAGGTACATGTGGTTTGTACCTGAGAATGTTTGTGCGCTTGGTTGGGTTTGACGTGGGGATACACGTCGTGTAGGCCCCATGTGTGTGACATGTTCTGCTTGCATACTTTGACCTCTTGCGAAGTAGAGGGTCCCTTGGTTCTCATTTGTTGACCAGCAGGGTTGAGTGGTCTCCCCCTGGTTTCGTTCTCGATGGATCAACCGGTAGCGGTGCTAGTGACACCCAATGATGGAACAGGAGCTGAACCCCTATTGGGTGTGTTGTTCTGGAGTTTAGTGGTTGTGCGGTACCCACTCAGTGCTCGGTTGGTCAGTGTTGTACCATCCAGTAGGGATGGCCAGAATTGTTTCGGGTTTACCCTCTAGTAGGGCTGGGCAGTGGGTGCTCACTGACTTCTAGGGTTCACCCTCTAGCAGAGACTGGGCAGTGGGTCACCCGACACACTTAGGGTCTACCCTCTAGTAGAGACTGGGCAGTAGGTCACCCGACACTCTTAGGGTCTACCCTCTAGTAGAGACTGCGCAGTGGGTCACCCGACGACCTCTTACGGTCTACCCTCCAGTAGGGCTGGGCAGTGGGCCGCCCGTCAACTAGTTCCAGGTCTACCTCCAGCGAGGCTGGGTAGTGGGTCTCCTTTCGACTTATACCAGGTCTACCCTCCAGCGGGGCTGGGCAGTGGGTCTCCTGATGATGTATTAAGTTCTACCCTCCAGCAGGGTTGGGTAGTGGGTCTCTTGATGATGTATTATGGTTTACCCTCCAGTAGGGATGGGCAGTGGGTCACCCGATATCTTATTATGAATTACCCTCCACCAGGGCTGGGCAGTGGGACACCTGTTGACATTCCAGACTCGGTCCTTTATACTAGGCTAGTCTGTGGCCTTCCTTCGTGATTATCGGAGTGGGGACCCTTCGTTGTATGGGTCAGTGTTGGAATGATCTTGACTTTGAGGAGACCTCTCCACTACAGGGTAGTTACAAGTTATGGTTTGATATTCCCCCAGAACTCTCAAGTACAAGGAGAGCTTTACCCAATGAGACGCATCCTTGTGACCCGACCCAAAACCGTGAGGGCGAGTCAGTGCTGCCCAAAGTGGATAGTGTCGAGGTGCAGTGATTGAGCCCTTGACTTGTAGTTTGGGGAAGACGTGGGGGATGCTGGGCATCAATGGTGTTACTTATGGTACTGTTGGCTAACTACTTTTCTTGGGCTGAGCTACGGGATGGGGATTCCCTTACGACCTTGTTCAGGCATCTTGTTTGAGCATATGTATTTGTATATACCTTGTTTGAGTACCCACTTCTTGGGTTTGGTTACTCTCCCTCCAGGAAAGGCGAAGACGCGCGGGGTATGCCATGTGCTTTCTGTGTCTAGCTTCTCATGGTTGAACAACTCTACTATACTGCTATAGGTAGTGAAGACTCGATGAGAAGTTCATCTTCTCACCATTTCCAGCTCTTTGCATTTAGACGAGTCTACTTCCTACCTCTTATTTGGTTAAGTTGTACTCTTTACTGCACTTTCGGTTTCACTCTTTTTCTTTTCTTGTTCGCTCTACTACTCACCCTTCGGTACCTCCTTTGTTGCTCCCTCGAGCCTTCGGGGTATCCTACTGAGTATTTTTATACTCACCCCTGCTTGGGCTTTGCCTGCACTTGGTGTTCCCTTGCAGACGACAGACATGTTGGTCATGACTTCAGATGAGCATAGGAGCTTGGGAGCTTGGACCACGTGTGGTGGTCGTAGCCGAGTTCCAGTTGGGAGACCCGTCCGTTGTTTCTTTTTATTTACCTGTTGCCGGGTTATGGTACCTTTTCTGGTTGGGGGCGTGTTTTTTCCCTTTTCTTTTCATCTTTTACTTTGTACTATTTAGAGGTCGATGCACATTTGTGGTATACATATATAGTAGTTTCCCTTTTCTTTACTCGTCTTTTCTTTTACCCTGTACTTTTTCATTGAATGTGATGCATGTGTGAGTACAGGTACATAGGAAAAGGCCTCCCCAAGTTATTGTGCCTTCGACGCTGGTCGCCAGCCCCTGGCCTATGGAGGCGGGCTTGGGGTAGTTGCAGCTCTAGCCCGGGTAGGGTCGGGTCGTGACATCAGGAATTTTCCTTTCAAAAAATTTTGTAATAATTAAAATAAGTGTTAAAATTTATTTCATAAATCATTTTGAGAATTTTAGGAACCTTTTTTAAAGCATTTTTTGATACCATAGTTTTGGAAGAAAAATAATTTTCGACTAAAAAGGAGAAATAATGTTTCGTTTTCTTAAAAACATTTTCTCAATAAATTTTTTATCCAAAGTTGGTAAATAATGGTAATTTTTACATGAAAATTTCATGAATAAAAAGAGTATAATAAAGTATATTGATTTAATGAAATATCAAATAATTACTTCAATGGATTCATAAACATAAAAAATCCTGAATAATGATGAGATTGTGAAATACATCCTTACCACTTTTGTGAAATTTGAAACATAATAATCATGAAATAAATAACATACAACTAAACATTAAATACCATGAATATTAATATATTCATGATATTAATATATCAAAAGGGTATTGTATACATAACACAAATTAATAATTTCTAAATATGGCATATTTATCATAGAAGAAAAATGGGATGAGAAACTCTTACCTTAGGTTCAAATTCATTTGTATGTCTCTGAACCAACTATATATGTCACGACCCGTCCTCGGGGCCCGTGCCGTGACTACCCCAAGCCCGCCTTCCATAGGCCAGGGGTTGGCGACTAGCACCAAAGGCGTAAAATCCCGATAACTGGGAAGGCATTGCCTTTATAAAGAAAACAAGCACCACAGAGTACAAGCGGAAGTAAAACACTGAGTACAAAAAGAAGAGCTGAAAAGTAAAAGGGGCCGGAAATACAAGCTCAACTGTAAAGTACAACTCAAAAAGGAAAAACAGCAACTGAAAAGTAAAGCTGCTACGCCGAGCTGTCCACTGGAAATCCCACCTGAAGGGTGGGTACAGATAGCTCCTCTGCTCCTCGGGTCCCGCCGTCTGCTCCGAGTATATCCCGCCCAGTGGTCCACCTCCGGGTACCGCCTCGTCGTATAGTCCACCTCCAGATACCGTCCAGTCCTCGAACACTCGGCCTCTGTCAGCTCTGTCCGTCGTCTGCAACCAACACAACGAGGTGCGGGCATAGCCCGTGCAGGGGTGAGTATAACGATACTCAGTAGGGACCCCGAGACCCTCAAGGTCTCACTAAAACCAACAAGGATAAACACAAGAAGATCTAAACCCTACTTAGGTATATGCCCATACATATACCTAAGTTATTAAGTAACCCATCTCAATCATGAGGAAACACAAGGATTGTGAAATCGACGGATAACCACTACCCGGGTATATGCCCATACATATACCAAAGTTAGCAAGTGACCCATCTCAATCATGAAGTAAACACAAGGTCAAAAGTCTCAGCTCAAACCAGGATTTTCATTATCGAAACCGTAACTGCTGAAGAGCTCCGTCTCTAGAGTGTACAGTGGTCCTGTCACGACTCCGAGGCTGCCGCTCACTAACCTAGGACTGCTGAAGTACTCCTCCTGTCGAGTACTGCGGGTTTGCGGCCAACTACCTGGCGCTCCGTCCGCTGAGGGTCTGTCGCCAAATACCGGGCGCTACCCAGATAGCCTACTGAGGTACTCCTCCTGTCGTGTACCGCGGGTCTGCTGCCAACTACCAGGCGCTCCGTCCGCCGTGGGTCTGCCGCCAAGTACCGGGCGCTCTGTCCACTGGGCTAGTCGACTCACTCCAAGTCGAGTCGGTCAAGCAGTCGTCAGGTCTCAGCCGGCTACACGGTCTCCGTACTCTGCACGCTCGTCTCCGGGAGGGTCCGCTCCACGAGCTACTGGTCGATACTCCAAGTATCACAAAGTCCCGCAAAGAAGTATCTCAAAAGTCCGTCTCGTCACAGGGGTCTCAACGCAACAGACGGCGCGTCGATCGGACGCCCGGTCTGTGAGTTATTAGCCTTTTCGTCCCAGGGGCCCGGTTGGTTTCGAGAGCGAAACCAATCCCGGCCGTATCTCAACTGCACCCCGAACTCCCATAGGGTAAACTCAAAGGGACCGATACTCAACGTAACCACCAACGCCGCTGACGGTCCGTCAAGCAGACGTCCTGTCTGAAAGATAATAGCTTTCCCGTTCCAAGGGCCCGGTTGGATTTCGAGTACAATCCAACCCGGCCATACTCCGACTGCATCCAAAATTCGGGCGGAGTATGCCAAAAGTTCCGTCTCATCAAGAGGGAGTCAACGAAATAGACGGCGCGTCAATCGGACGCCCGGTCTGTGAGTTATTGGCATTTTCGTCTCCGGGGCCCGGTTGGTTTTTAAGGAAAAACCAACCCGACCGTACTCCACCTGCGTCCAAACCTCGGGCGGAGTATGCCAAAAGATCCGATTCACTAAGAGGAACACAACGCGACTGACGGCGCGTCAATCGGACGTTCGTGGCTCAAGATATGAGTGTTTCCGCTCCGAAGGCCCGGTTGGTTTCGTGAACGAACCAACCCGGCCGAACTCAAAGTAACCCGAAACCTTGAGTGCGATATGTCGAAACGACCGTCTCGATCCAAGGATCGCGTTGCCGCAGACGGTTCGTCATTCGGAGGTCCGAGGCTCATGTTATGAGCCAAAAACCAAATTAGGTTCGAAACGGGGGGGGTCCGGGTCCGGGCCGACCCGGCCCGACCCCCCCCCCCCCCCCCGGGGCGGTGCGGCGGCGGCGCGGCGGCCGGCGGCGGCGGCGGCGGCGCGGCGGCCGGCGGCGGCGGCGGCGGACGGCAGCGGCGGGCGGCGGGCGGCGGGCGGCGCGGCGGCGGCGGCGGCGGGCCGCGGTGGCGGCGGCGGCAGGCCGCGCCGGCGGCGGCGGCGGCGGGCGCCGCACGGGGTGGTCACGCGGGGGGCTTGATTGCCCCCGCTGTTTGAGCAAGGCGGCACGGCTTTGAGCCGTGCCTTTGCCAAAAAAACGGCCCCCGCAAGTGGGGGCCGGCTGGACGAACCGGGGGGGGGGCTTTGCCCCCCCTCCTTTAATTGAACCGCCCCCCCTCATTAAGAGGGGGGTTTGAAGAACCGGCCGGGGGTTTAATCCCCCGGTTTTATGACATCCGGCCGGCCCGCTGGCCGGCCGGTCTTTACCTACGGGACCGGAAGTTCCGGTCCCGCCCTCGACATTCGACGCCGGCGGCCCGGCCGCCGGTCTTTCCTTCCGCCGCGGCCCGGAACCGGCCGCGGTCTCCTCGTCCCGCCGCGGCCTGGAACCGGCCGCGGTCTTCTCGTCCCGCCGCGGCCCGGAACCGGCCGCGGCGTTCGTCATCTGGCGCGGTGCGTCGGCACCGCGCCCCTTCGCCGTGCTTCGATTCTTTTCAACGCGGCGCGACGGCGTCGCGTTCTTGAAGATTCTCCTCGGCGTAGCGCGACGGCGTTGCGTAAATTAAACGCACGGTAAACCGCGTGGTGCGACGGCACCACGCCACTTTGCTTCCATCGCAAGAATTAAACAAGAACGTTGGAGGGGGGGGTTCGGCCGTGTTCGTGCGGTCCGGCCCCCCTCGCGTTAATAATAATAACGCAACTTAAAGAAAATCATGTCACACGTTAATCTTGCTAAAAGCACGATCAAGAATAAAATGAGGAATCCAAAAGAAATTCGACAACCCCTACCTCGGGTTTAAGATTCAAAGGTTCGGCTACGCTCCGCGGAAGACGGCGTCGCGGAGGTCGGGTGTCGCGGTCGTCGTTCGTCAAATCCGTTGACGAAGAGTTATGCCCGAAGAGACACGTCGTTGGCGGATCTTCGATTGCCGACGAAGAAGGTTCGGGGAGGAAGGAAAGGTCCGAAGATACCGGGTCGCCGAGTCGATGATCCTTGACGAAGTGTTGTCGTTCTTCGTTGAGGATGAAGACGTTCTTCGTTCTTCATCAGAGCTTGGAGATGAAGGGAAAGCTCTCCAAAGACAAACAAAGAACTCCCAATAAAATAAGACTACCTCTTATTTTATTAACACAACACAAAAGAATTTCAATGTTTGAAATTCAAAAAGGGGGTTAACTCCCTTAATTAAATAAGGGTAACCTAAGCCATTAAAAGAGGCGTTAAAGATGTTGAGAGAATTTGAAAATAAAAGGGGTTCGTGTGGGCCCCACCACACTTAATCCTCCCAAGGGAGGTTAAGTGGGTGTGGGTCCCACTTCTAACCTCCTTTGGTAGGTTTTTAAAATAAGTTAAAATAAAATTTGTTTTGCACAAATTTTATTTAACTTAACTGAAAAACCCCAAAACGTAACTTTCAACCCGCAACAAACGCAACTCCCGAAAAGGTCTCATTAAGCGAATATCGGCGCTGCGAGTTCATCGGTGCCCTCGGATTTCAATTCCGAGCACCGGATCAAAAGTTAGGAATTCCCGCTCGTTCGTTCACTGAACGTACCCGAGCCAAACTTCGGAAATTAATTCCGGGCACTCTGGGCCTCGGAATCAGGTGCCGTCTGAAACCGCGCTCTTGTAAAATTCTAAAGAAAATTAAGAAAAAATTTCCCTTGAATTTTACGGGTCTTTACATTACTCCCACCTCAGGGCTTTACGTCCCCGTAAAGATACAACAAAAACTAGGGTAACAAAAGAGGGTACTGAGCACGCATCTGAGCCTCCCGCTCCCATGTGCTCTCCTGGAGATTTCCGTGCCGCCATCTGCTGCGCACAAGAGGAATCGATCGCCCATGTAGAACCCGCTCCTGGATGACATGGACCTCCTCTGACGTGGCCCGGACCATCTCTGGTCCCACAAGAGCTGCGAGATTTCTTCTTTGCCGAAAAGAGAAACCTGGTCTCATCCCCTGGATGAACCACATTCTTTGCCTAAAATAGTCAATCCTAACATGGATGATATTAATCCATACCAAGGATGACGTCGTAAGGCCTCGACGCTACTACTAAGAGATCCAACCGTTACTCTCGCCTCCAAGGGTTGAGTCACACTGTCGGCATCAGTGTGTGGTAACTGGTCTCCTCCAGTAGATGTCTCACAAGTGAGGGTCAAGTCAACAGTCAACTGGAACCTCTTAGTAACATCACAAAAGAGGACAGGAATGAAAACATCACAAAGGATGCGTCTTTTATTATTGCAGCTCATAATACAAGACGCTACACAAAAGCAACATCAACATGGAACTAGAAGTACAAAAGACGTATTCACTAGTTCCGCTCCTGTCCACCTGTTCCCAGAGATCCATGATCGTAAGCTTCAGCTGCCTGAAGCTGTGCTCTCGCATGTTCACCTACTCCCTGTGGTCGGGGTGGACCTCCTGGTGGTGGTGGTGGCAGAGCCTCAAAGCGTCGTCCACCACCTGCTGCTCGGCCAGCTCCTCTGCCTCGTCCGCCTCCTCCCTGCGGACCGCCACGGTCGAACCTCTGCCTCTGCCTAGGTGGTTCCTCAACCGTCTGCTGCTCCTCCGCATGGCGGGTTGGGCAGTCTCGAGCCATGTGGCCTTGCCCGCCGCATGCAAAGCACTGTCTTCCACTCAAAAGACTGACTCCGCGCTGTGTGCCCTGCACTGCTGAGCCAGTGCCCTGAGGTCGTCTGCCTGAAGGTCTGGTCTGTCTGGACCCCTGAGTCATCTGTCGGCTACCTGCTACCGAAGACTCCGCTACGTGCCGCCCTGCGGTGGGTCGCTGCGCTGGTGAAGACTCAGCAAGGAAGCTCTCAATCAGAAGGGCCCGCTCCAGTACTCCTGTCTGAGTCGGTAAGCTGAGGGAGATCAGCGATGCCCTGATCTCGTGTCTCAAACCCTGCTCGAAGGTCCGGGCCCGGAAGAATGGGTCCCGTACCATGTCGGTCGAGTACCGAGAAAGGTCGGTGAACCTCGCCGCGTACTGAGCGACCGTCATGCTGCCCTGCCGCAGCTGTAGAAGCTCCTGGATACGTACCGCACGAAGGGTGGCTGGGACGAACTCCGAGCGGAAGAGGCTCTCAAAGTCTGTCCAAAGAAGAGATGCCTCATCGTGCACCTGGAGCATCAAGCTCCACCATCGTCCTGCTGCTGCGTGTAGTAGGCTCGCAGCGAGGATCACCATGAGGTCTGCTGGTGTCCTCACTAGCCTAAACACTCGAACTACTGCCTCCAGCCAGTCCTCTGCTGCCTGGGGATCCGTCTCCCCGCGAAACCTGGGCGGTCGCTGGCGCTGAAACTCATGCAGTGCGCTGAGGCGACGTGCATCGTCAGCGGCTGCTGCTGGAAGCATCGGGGGATCGGCGGGTAGAGCTATCGCCGGTGCCACTGCTGACAAAGGGCCCTGCACCGAGGCCTCGTCGCTCGGTGGGCTGTCGTCACGTTCGATTCTCGGAACCCTAACTGGCTGCCGTTGTGGGGCCATCCTGAAAGAAACAACGTAACACGATCAAACGATTATACCTGGTGAGCTGACCTGGTTTGAGCTGTTTTAAGGGGGAAAACCTTTGAAAACACACACGCAATCAGTGTTTTCGTGCACAAAGTCAGAAATCAGTTGTCAGGGTCCTGGTGTATGGATACGTCGGCCGCCCGCACCAACACTGGAATCCCTGAACTGAAAACCACACTCGGTACTCTTAACACTATCGCTTCACAGAAAGAAAGATCAGAGTTATAAGTTCTGCGGTAGAACCGAACTCCTCTGATACCAATTTGTCACGACCCGTCCTCGGGGCCCGTGCCGTGACTACCCCAAGCCCGCCTTCCATAGGCCAGGGGTTGGTGACTAGCACCAAAGGCGTAAAATCCCGATAACTGGGAAGGCATTGCCTTTATAAAGAAAACAAGCACCACAGAGTACAAGCGGAAGTAAAACACTAAGTACAAAAAGAAGAGCTGAAAATTAAAGGGGCCGGAAATACAAGCCCAACTGAAAAGTACAACTCAAAAAGGAAAAACAGCAACTGAAAAGTAAAGCTGCTACGCCGAGCTGTCCACTGGAAATCCCACCTGAAGGGTGGGTACAGATAGCTCCTCTGCTCCTCGGGTCCCGCCGTCTGCTCCGAGTATATCCCGCCCAGTGGTCCACCTCCGGGTACCGCCTCGTCGTATAGTCCACCTCCAGATACCGTCCAGTCCTCGAACACTCGGCCTCTGTCAGCTCTGTCTGTCGTCTGCAACCAACACAACGAGGTGCGGGCATAGCCCGTGCAGGGGTGAGTATAACGATACTCAGTAGGGACCCCGAGACCCTCAAGGTCTCACTAAAACCAACAAGGATAAACACAAGAAGATCTAAACCCTACTTAGTTATATGCCCATACATATACCTAAGTTATTAAGTAACCCATCTCAATCATGAGGAAACACAAGGATTGTGAAATCGACGGATAACCACTACCCGGGTATATGCCCATACATATACCAAAGTTAGAAAGTGACCCATCTCAATCATGAAGTAAACACAAGGTCAAAAGTCTCAGCTCAAACCAGGATTTTCATTATCGAAACCGTAACTGCTGAAGAGCTCCGTCTCTAGAGTGTACAGTGGTCCTGTCATGACTCCGAGGCTGTCGCTCACTAACCTAGGACTGCTGAAGTACTCCTCCTGTCGAGTACTGCGGGTTTGCGGCCAACTACCTGGCGCTCCGTCCGCTGAGGGTATGTCGCCAAATACCGGGCGCTACCCAGATAGCCTACTGAGGTACTCCTCCTGTCGTGTACCGCGGGTCTGCTGCCAACTACCAGGCGCTCCGTCCGCCGCGGGTCTGCCGCCAAGTACCGGGCGCTCCGTCCACTGGGCTAGTCGACTCACTCCAAGTCGAGTCGGTCAAGCAGTCGTCAGGTCTCAGCCGGCTACACGGTCTCCGTACTCTGCACGCTCGTCTCCGGGAGGGTCCGCTCCACGAGCTACTGGTCGATACTCCAAGTATCACAAAGTCCCGCAAAGAAGTATCTCAAAAGTCCGTCTCGTCACAGGGGTCTCAACGCAACAGACGGCGCGTCGATCGGACGCCCGGTCTGTGAGTTATTAGCCTTTTCGTCCCAGGGGCCCGGTTGGTTTCGAGAGCGAAACCAATCCCGGCCGTATCTCAACTGCACCCCGAACTCCCATAGGGTAAAATCAAAGGGACCGATACTCAACGTAACCACCAACGCCGCTGACGGTCCGTCAAGCGGACGTCCTGTCTGAAAGATAATAGCTTTCCCGTTCCAAGGGCCCGGTTGGATTTCGAGTACAATCCAACCCGGCCATACTCCGACTGCATCCAAAATTCGGGCGGAGTATGCCAAAAGTTCCGTCTCATCAAGAGGGAGTCAACGAAATAGACGGCGCGTCAATCGGACGCCCGGTCTGTGAGTTATTGGCATTTTCGTCTCCGGGGCCCGGTTGGTTTTTAAGGAAAAACCAACCCGACCGTACTCCACCTGCGTCCAAACCTCGGGCGGAGTATGCCAAAAGATCCGATTCACTAAGAGGAACACAACGCGACTGACGGCGCGTCAATCGGACGTTCGTGGCTCAAGATATGAGTGTTTCCGCTCCGAAGGCCCGGTTGGTTTCGTGAACGAACCAACCCGGCCGAACTCAAAGTAACCCGAAACCTTGAGTGCGATATATCGAAACGACCGTCTCGATCCAAGGATCGCGTTGCCGCAGACGGTTCGTCATTCGGAGGTCCGAGGCTCATGTTATGAGCCAAAAACCAAATCAGGTTCGAAACGGGGGGGTCCGGGTCCGGGCCGACCCGGGCCGACCCCCCCCCCCCCCCGGGGCGGTGCGGCGGCGGCGGCGGGCGGCGCGGCGGCGGCGGCGGCGGGCGGCGCGGCGGCGGCGGCGGCGGGCCGCGGTGGCGGCGGCGGCGGGCCGCGCTGGCGGCGGCGGCGGCGGGCGCCGCACGGGGTGGTCACGCGGGGGGCTTGATTGCCCCCGCTGTTTGAGCAAGGCGGCACGGCTTTGAGCCGTGCCTTTGCCAAAAAAACGGCCCCCGCAAGTGGGGGCCGACTGGACGAACCGGGGGGGCTTTGCCCCCCCTCCTTTAATTGAACCGCCCCCCTCATTAAGAGGGGGGTTTGAAGAACCGGCCGGGGGTTTAATCCCCCGGTTTTATGATATCCGGCCGGCCCGCTGGCCGGCCGGTCTTTACCTACGGGACCGGAAATTCCGGTCCCGCCCTCGACATTCGACGCCGGCGGCCCGGCCGCCGGTCTTTCCTTCCGCCGCGGCCCGGAACCGGCCGCGGTCTCCTCGTCCCGCCGCGGCCTGGAACCGGCCGCGGTCTTCTCGTCCCGCCGCGGCCCGGAACCGGCCGCGGCGTTCGTCATCTGGCGCGGTGCGTCGGCACCGCGCCCCTTCGCCGTGCTTCGATTCTTTTCAACGCGGCGCGACGGCGTCGCGTTCTTGAAGATTCTCCTCGGCGTAGCGCGACGGCGTTGCGTAAATTAAACGCACGGTAAACCGCGTGGTGCGACGGCACCACGCCACTTTGCTTCCATCGCAAGAATTAAACAAGAACGTTGGAGGGGGGGGTTCGGCCGTGTTCGTGCGGTCCGGCCCCCCTCGCGTTAATAATAATAACGCAACTTAAAGAAAATCATGTCACACGTTAATCTTGCTAAAAGCACGATCAAGAATAAAATGAGGAATCCAAAAGACATTCGACAACCCCTACCTCGGGTTTAAGATTCAAAGGTTCGGCTACGCTCCGCGGAAGACGGCGTCGCGGAGGTCGGGTGTCGCGGTCGTCGTTCGTCAAATCCGTTGACGAAGAGTTATGCCGGAAGAGACACGTCGTTGGCGGATCTTCGATTGCCGACGAAGAAGGTTCGGGGAGGAAGGAAAGGTCCGAAGATACCGGGTCGCCGAGTCGATGATCCTTGACGAAGTGTTGTCGTTCTTCGTTGAGGATGAAGACGTTCTTCGTTCTTCGTCAGAGCTTGGAGATGAAGGGAAAGCTCTCCAAAGACAAACAAAGAACTCCCAATAAAATAAGACTACCTCTTATTTTATTAACACAACACAAAAGAATTTCAATGTTTGAAATTCAAAAAGGGGGTTAACTCCCTTAATTAAATAAGGGTAACCTAAGCCATTAAAAGAGGCGTTAAAGATGTTGAGAGAATTTGAAAATAAAAGGGGTTCGTGTGGGCCCCACCACACTTAATCCTCCCAAGGGAGGTTAAGTGGGTGTGGGTCCCACTTCTAACCTCCTTTGGTAGGTTTTTAAAATAAGTTAAAATAAAATTTGTTTTGCACAAATTTTATTTAACTTAACTGAAAAACCCCAAAACGTAACTTTCAACCCGCAACAAACGCAACTCCTGAAAAGGTCTCATTAAGCGAATATCGGCGCTGCGAGTTCATCGGTGCCCTCGGATTTCAATTCCGAGCACCGGATCAAAAGTTAGGAATTCCCGCTCGTTCGTTCACTGAACGTACCCGAGCCAAACTTCGGAAATTAATTCCGGGCACTCCGGGCCTCGGAATCAGGTGCCGTCTGAAACCGCGCTCTTGTAAAATTCTAAAGAAAATTAAGAAAAAATTTCCCTTGAATTTTACGGGTCTTTACAATATAATAAACATAAGATAATTTTAAAAATATTATAGAACTATAATCACATATCTCATACCATATATCATTTACTTAGAGTATTTTATCACTCTTTAAATCATAATTCTTTGTTAAAATGACTTTTTTATGTGACAATTGCTTCATTTTTCATGTTTTATTTCCTTTAGTTATTTGAGCCATTTTACATTGATCATTGTTAAATCATATGTATAAATTTAACCTTGATATAAATATGATATATATCTAATAAATATGTATTTATAGTAATCCATTAAAGTTAGAGATAGAAAATGGATTACACCATTCAAGGAAAAGTAAGGTCGTATGTACGCTTGAATAATGTTTCTATTTTTTCTCGACCGATGAAACGAAGGGAAAATAATTACTAATTAAACATAATATAATAATTATTATGTTATATATATATATATATAATTGGTGTTAATAAAATCCATACCTATTACTATCCATGTAAAAAACATTTTATATTGTTACGTGGAGATGGTAGTCCACACGTACACAAGAGTGACATTATTGTTTTTCAATGGATTAGAAAGTAAAAATATTTAGATGTGATATCATATTCAAAGATATATTTTTCTATCTTAATTATCACATATATTCATTAAATTTATCCATTAAACCTTTCATGAAAATTTTATGAAAAAAAATGAATCACATCACTTCGCGAGGAAGTAGTCCATTCTATACATGAGTGATGTTATTTTATCCCCCCAATAAATGTTAAGTAATAAGGTATATGTAAAATAATAATTTAAAAAGTAAAATAATGTCACAAATATCATATAAATAAGTTAAATTAAAAATTATTTCTATCATTGAAATTACATTATGGAAAAGGAATTACATTGGTTCGCAGGGCTATAGTCTATTGTACACATAATCGACGGTTTCATTTCCCATTTTATGGAAGTGTTGGTGGATCCAAATTATGCTATTAATAGAATAAAATAGAATAAAATATTTTATATTATATTTTTATATTTTTATATTTTAATATGAATTAAATGAGTTGTAAGAATAAATAAAATCAATACACATGTTTAATAATTCGATCTCTTCTTCGGAGAGCCACTTTAGGTTTAAACCGAAAGCCTTCCAAAAAGGGATTCATAATAAAATTATTTCCAATAGGATTCATATAAGGATTTTAGTAACTTATTTGGGTATTTATTTTCATAAATAAGGTTTTATATCTGTGAAATGTAGAGGAGAGGGGTGGCCTTTTATAAGTGGGGGAGGACGCACATGGTATTTTTTAAAATATAAAGTGATACCCTTGTTTATATTATCCCACAATCCTTTAAAATAGATCATTATAGATCCATAGTTGTTATAAGGTATAATTATGTCTATAAAATTCGTTTTAGAGAATTGTTACACCATTTTTAACCCTTATCTTCTAAGTTTAACCCCCTGTAAAACCATTTTAACCTTAACCATGACAATTCTATTTTTTCTCGATTTACTATTATGTATGGAAAAAATCAAGTTTTCATAATTATATAATATAAATTATTATAATTCCAAATATTTTATCCACTTTTCTAAATTTAATTCACATAAGTGGCGCAATTCAATTAAAAATGTAACCCACATATACGTTGAAAAAATATGTTTTCCAAAGAAAAACATTAAAACGTTTAAATGGTACTTATGTCATAATTCAATATTAAATTTATTAAAATGACTGAAATTAGAAAAGAAATAATAAAATTCAAAAATATATCTTTAAAATCAAATTAAAATATAATTTATTTTTTAAAAAAATTAAACAAAAAGGATTCTATCAATAAAAAATTATTATTTTGTGACTACTCATAAAAAAAATTCTTTAAGAAAATAATCATAAATTCACCAAAAGACAATTTTTCCATGTAGATTATGAAAATAAATATTATTTCATAAAATAATTTTTTTAAAAGTGGTAGAAATTAATTTTAAATTATGTTTTCAAAGGGACATTAAACAACCTTTTTCAAAAATACAATTGTTCTTAAAACATTTCCATTTATTTTAATTGATTCATAATTTATTCATAATAAATATATATCAATTAAATTTATTTTATACTTGTGTAAAAGATATAATTTTTATAATTATGTTTTTTCTCTACATACTCACCAACTTAACGTTTAATTTATAATTGTTATGTTCAAATAATAATATTTTAATAGGGTATCATGTTTTATTCAAACCTGGTGTTTCAGGAATCATATGTTATAGAATAGTTTGTATTTATTAAAAATTAAATATATCATAATTTCTCAATGTGTTAAATTTTATTATAATCATGGTGTTTTATGTCATATAATCTATTTAATATTATGTTCATCTTTTAAAATCTCAAGGAATTACATCTTACTCCTTTATATAAATTATTTCCTCTCAATTTATTCTTGATCTCAGAGATTAATAATTTTAAATTTTAAATTACCTTGTTTGGAAGACCATAATATCAAAATGGTTAATAAAACAACCTATTTATAAACCAAAAAATTAAATATGAAAGCCATTTTAAAAAAACAACATAACTAAGTTTCCATGTAGAATGACATAGGTTGGAAGTTAATATATGGACATGAAAGAAAATAATAAATAATAGTGAAATATGGTAGAGATCGTTGATCATAATAATGTGGGTGATCCATTGGAGGTTAATGACTATAACACCGTAAATAAATAATGTTTTTAAATATAATTGTTTCATCATAAATTAAGGTATTAGGATAAATTTTTGGTTCGATATCCATTTTCCTAAAGTTTAGGAATTATTTTAATGTGAAATAATATAAGAAAATATACATGCTTTATATCGTTCTATTTCATCAGTATAATATCATCCTTTGGTTATTATTCAATAAATTTACACTTCATATCTTTCTCAAATAAATAAATATCCAAAAATTAATTTTTATTCCTTAACCACTATAATTAACGTTTTATGAATCGTAAGGTCCATAAATGGGTAACAATTTATATCCCTAATCTTTACTAAACCCATAATGGTTTGAAACAGCTAACCAATATAATAAATTAATCTCTAATACCACAATATGAACTCTAAATATTTTCCTAAATCAATTTAATAAATGATTAATGTTAGTACTCTTCTGAAATATGTCTGACCAAATTTATAGTCCAAATAATTATAAGGAAGGTCGCTAAATTATCATTATATTACCCAAAAATTATTAATTGTCTCTTATTGTCACATCAAAAATATTTGAATACCATGATATACATAAAAAATTAATGAAAATATGTATTCTTCCAAAAATAAAATCTCACATTATCAAATATATTCCATAAATCCAAACATGTGGTAAACTCCAGCATAAACCATGAAATCGCTGAAAATTTTCAATAAAACAAATACATTATCATAAAAATTTATTTATCATTCTTATTCTAACATAAGGAACATATTAAGGGTTATCTCCCCTCAATCATGTGTTTTATAAAATGATCAATTTTTCACCTAATCAATTTTCTTGTTCATTGGTACTATTCAATATATGCTCTCAAATAATTAATGATAATGTACTGTAGTATAATCCTTATATGTTTAAATATTCTGAAAACAAAAAAATAATTGGTCAAATAATTCATCCAAATAATTATTCAATTAAAATACATGATTTCAAAATTCCACATTGGTTTTATTGAAATAATAAGATTACCCTTGATCCTTTAACGTTTTTTGGGTATATTACCTTGACACTTTGAAAAGTCATTTGTGAAGTTCTCTATATCCTTATAAAAGAATAATTTAAAATTGGAAATTTATTAATTTTCTTTAAAATCTTGAGAATGGTGGTTATTCTCTCAAAACATGTTTAAAACTCCCATTCCCATTAAATAAGTTCCAGAGTGTTTCATTTCATAATTATCATATGAGGAAACCCCTTATTTCCTTCCATCACTTTATCTGTCTTTTTCTATTTTGTCCGCTTCTTCTCTTACTTCCTCTAAAATCCATATGAAAGAGATAGTTATTTCTCTATCTTGATACCACATAAAATTATTTCATTATATTATGATAAAATTTAGGTTATTGGTTCTCTTTAGAGAATTATTTTAAGCCCATCAAATAAACAAAAAATCCTTCCCTTTTGACTTTGTATGTAGTCTATAGCGAAACTTTCTAACCTTGTAAGGTTCTATTCATACATAGAAACACTTTCATTTTATTTTTCTTTTAGACTCAGTAATTTTCTCTTCATATCCTCTCCTTGATCTTACGAGAAATACTTTTCCAATAAGAGTACCTTAAAATCCATCCATTCAATTGCGGTCAATGTTATTCATCCTTAGTGTTTTTAATCAACGATCACCACTAATCCGCATATTTAGAGAGATGATAAACTACCATGAAAAAGTTACCCCTTTTATTTCTTCCCAAAGAGAATAATATATTTTCTAAGTAACGTTTCCATTTCTAATCAAAAAATGGATTTATAGTCCCATTGAATAATGGAGGTTTATGGTTCGTAAAGTTGTCTAAAATTGAAAAAAAAAACACTGTGAATTAGTTGGATTATATATAGAGGCATGGTTATTTCTTATAACCTAATTTAGTTTCCCTAATATTGTTATAACTTGATCAGTTCTTATTGTATCTCCAGCTCCATCTTCACTATCTTTCCAAGGAGGGTAGTCCCTACATGGGGTACGTGAATTGATAATGTTTCCATTCCTTCCACTAGTATCCATTTCAAAATAATTTCACACTCTAGATTATATATTAACATTTTAAAATATAATATATAAACTCAAAACAATTGAAACACATAACATAATTTGAAAAAAAAAATTCATGGATAACCTCCTAATAATAAATAATGTTTTATTATAAACTTTCTCAAATCATAAAAATATTTTAATAACCTTTTTATTGGTTTTTAAAGAAACTGTGAATTATTCAATGCATAACCCCAAGGACTGTCAACCTAGGTGCATATTAAGTCCTGTTTTAGGGTATTATGTAATGCTCTAGTCAATAATGATGTCCCTTTTTTATATTTATTACCCTTAGGTGCATCTATGATAGAACCAAGTTCACTTGTAGTATCTTGAAAAGGATGTATTTCCTAGAAAGCCACATAATATCTACCTTACCAAAACACTAGGATATTATACTATATATAAACATATCATGAAATACATTCATTTTATTTTTTGTAAAATCTAGTTCCCAATGATTCTACTAAACATTTGTTGATACTGACTTTAAATACCCAAACCCTAGTATCCCATATTTGATGGTTATGTTATTACATTGGCACTAGATACAACTTATTACATTTTTAATGACTGAATAGTTTAGTAATATAGAAAATCTAGACACATAATTTCATTTCATATACATATGAAAACATAAAATAAAAAGTATTATTTTTTATGAGAATTCCTTTATTATACTTATAATATCCCTTCATATCAATATTAAAAGACTTCCTAGAATCATGGGGAAAATAAAACATAATAAAGTAATGATATAAAATGATCAGTAAGGGTATGATTATATAACAATATATGAGTAAATAAAGAAAAATAAATATTTAAAAGGTAAATAACATAAACATAATCCATTTAATCAATAAATTGATCATAATATGATAAGAATAAATAATGATCAAATAATTCTATATATATAATCACATAAGCTTGAATCTCTTCCATGGTTGTTCTAACTAATCAGATAATAACACAGACATCAATTTATAATCTCATATTGAGGGAATACATAATTTTGGACATCTGAATTATTCTATAAGGACCTTTCTCAAGAAAATTTTAAATCTATGGGTAAAAATCCATTTAATTTGGCCAAATGGTTTATCCCAAGAGATCTATAAATGCATTCAGTGGCTATGTAATTTTGGGACCTACCCCTCACATAATTTTTCAATTAATTCCACAAATTAAAGGGTTGAAATATACTAAACATAAATATTCATATTGAATAAAATATATTAAATTTTAAAACATACAACAATCAATAAACATGATCATAGACCATCTTGAAAAATAAGGTGAATGGTAATAAAATAATACATCTCTAGTAAAACTGGTCATAAAACATCCAAATGAATAATTAGGATGGTATAATTTCAAAATATCCCTTGTGGTTCATAATTAGAATATGGTTTATTACCATATATGAAAATAAATTTCATGAAAAGATCCTCTAAAACATTCTTGAGAAAAAATAACCTTTCCACATTGAAAATCCCATTTTAAAACTATAACTTCACAAAACATTTTTAAGATTATGAAATTTTAAAAATATCCTTCTAAACATATAAAATAATCTTTAAATCATTGATTTTTCATGTTGGTGGGAAATTTGGTTCATGTAGTATATGTTAACAAAAAATATTCCTTTAACATTTTTAGTAAAATCCTAACACAACTTGTTTGGAAAATAAAAAAAAGATTCATTTAATATTTTCTAAAAAAGTATAACATGGGTAAAAATGTATATAAAAAATCATTTTATAATGTTAATATATTTTTTGAAAACATTTTTAGATATCAGGGTTTTGGAAGCAAACAGATTTTTGAATGAATAAAGAAATAATGTTTTCATTTCTTAAAAACATTTTCTCAATAATTTTAAGTAAAAATTAGTGTAAAAATTGTACTATTACATGAAAAGATTAATTAATAACTATATTATAATAAAATTTGTTTTTTTATAAATATTAAATTATTCCTTCAAGAGATATTTAAAAGAAAACAATCCCAAATTGTTGGGCAAAAATCCCTCAAGGTTATATTGCATTATTTTTTGGGTTGATTGTGTTTGTTGACAAAGCAGGTTTTCATGGATATTTGTCAAGTTCCCAAGAAGTTGTTGACAATCCTTGTTGACAAAGAACGATGAAAAAGGAAAGGACGATCTGGAGGCAGTACAAAAGAGCAGTAGAAGGTGGTGCTGTTTCCCAGTGTTTGCCAAATTTTTGGGGTCCAAAATTTGGAGTTTGGTGAGCATCGCGAAAATAGGATTTCCATGAAGAGAATAATTTAATATGGAAAAAGCATGAATTTCGTGAAGATCGGATTCGTGGTTTGGAAATCGCGAAGACCAGAAGAATGGAGGCGGTAAGTCTTCGCGATTACGTCAAGCTTTGCGAACGGAAGAGGCTGAAGCGCATCGCGGCGGTGAAGGGCTTTGTGAGGGTGCTTCGCAGCGAAGGTGCGAAGGTATGTTGATGGTGATTCTTCGCGACTACGGCAAGCTCTGCGAACGGAAAATTTCCGTGGTGCTTCGTGATTTGGACAGAATTCTAGTAGAAACTTTGGAGCTTCGCGATTTGCAATGTCGTGGTGTTGACTTCGCGCGGAAAGGTCGAGGGTTGGTGGGATCGCCTATAAATAGAGGCCGACCCCCTTGAGAGAAGTAGAGATAATTTTCAGAGAAAATCCATTGCTCTCGGTTCGCAGAGGGGGTTCGCGAAGGCAGTGTGCTTCGCGAAAGGGGAGCTTCTCGGCGGCTATTTTTAGCTCCGCGAAAGGTGTGTGCCCCACTTTGGCTCAGTGAGCTTCATGGAGAGGTAGGAGCTTCGTGACGGCCTAAGCATTGCGAAGTTCTATACATCTCGAGAGTGCTTCGTGATAGAGCTTCGCGATAGAGCTTCGCGAAAAGGCAGGAGCTTCGCGAAGGCTTGTTTGAGCTTCGGGAAATTGGGAGCCTAGCGAAGTAGGGTGCTTTGCAAAGGTGTTTCCAAAGTGAATTTCCCAGTGGTTAAGAGGAAAAGTGGTATTCATCAGTGGATGAAAGTTGTAATTTAACATAGTATCTATCTACAGTTGAAGATGAATTCTTACATACAAATGAAGAGATCTACAGGTCTATAAACTGTGAGTGCATTCCCTTCTGAAGCAGTGAGCTTAGGAAGAGGAAGTAGGTGATCCTCTCCACCGGCAGTGAGCCAGAGAGAGAGAAACAGGGAGTGAACCTTGGGAAAGCAGTGAGCGGACCCTAAACCTTTTATAGGCAGTGAGCATGGGCATAGAAGTGATCTAGCCCGAACATTGTAATCAACAGCTAGTGAAGTTTAGTGGAATTGGTATGACCGGCAACTTGTCAGCGTATTCTCCTTGGATGTAGCCCTTTGCGGTGAACCAAGTAAAATTGTTGTGTCATGTGCATACTTTACTTTCTGTTTACCTTGTGCAACAGGAAAGAGAGAGAAGAGTGTTTTTCTTAACAATGAAACAAGATCAGAATGGTCGTTAATTTTCAATTAGTCATACCCTGATTCACCCCCCTCCCCTCTTAGGGTATTCATCCTTGTGGACCTAACAATTGGTATCAGAGTGAAAGGTTTAGAGTTGTTCTTCTCTCAAATGGAGGTCACCAATCGTAGAGGTATTCCGATCTTCGACGGATGTAATTTTCAGATATGGAAGAATCGAATGCAACACTATTTCCGATCTTTGGGAATGGATGTGTTTTCAGCAGCTATGCATGGTATCACAGCTGATATTACTAGTGGTGCATTATCAGAAGCTGAGCATAAAGAGTTGGAAGCTGATTCCAAAGCAATCAATGCCTTAGGGGGAGCCCTTTCCAATCCCATATATACAAAGGTGATGTCATGCAAAACACCCCATGCCATGTGGGAAAAGATTTTGAATATTTATGAAGGGGATACAAAAGTCAGAGAGGCAAAGCTACAAGTGTTGTGGAACAAGTATGAAGATCTGAGAATGAACCCGAATGAGTCTGTTGATGCATTCTTTGATAGGGTAAATGTTGTGGTAGAAGACATGTGGGGTCTTGTTGAGATTATCGAAGACATTAAAATCATAAAGTGCATCTTGAGAAAGCTTCCACCTCGGTTCAATCCGAAAGTTTCTGTTTTGGAAGATAAAGATCCGAAAGAGCTGACATTGGATAACCTACACAACACTCTTGTTGCTTATGAAATTACAAATGATGAAAACGATGCTGTGGAAAAGGGGAAATCCAAAGAAGTGGCATTTAAGGCCATGAAGAGGCTCACTATTGAAGATTCTCAAGAGGAAGAAGAGTCAGATGAGGTGATGTCATTCCTTTCTTCAAATCTGCAAAGAGGAAAATGAATGTTTAAAGGGAAACTTCCACTAGCATGCTTCCAATGCGGAAAGGTTGGTCATCTTGCTGCAAGATGCCCCAAAAAGTTTCCATAAGAAATCGATGAAGATGAAGTTGAGATCCCCATGAAAAAATCTTCAGCCGATGTGAAAGGGAAGAATCAGTTCAAGAGAAATTTCTTTAAGAAGAAGAATCTTCTTTCACAAGAAATTGACAGTTCAGATGAGTCTGAGGGTAAAGAAGTTGAAGAGATTGAAAACTGCAAAGATCATGGACAAAATGCGATGGTGGATGTTGCCAGTAGTGCTCTAGAAAAGAAAGAAACCAAAACTGATGAAGAAGAAGAAGAAATTGAAGGGAGAGTTGACATGGAAGCTGAATTAGAAGCAACTCTTGAAGAGATAGATGTTTGGTGAGCAAAAACCAAGAAAGCCAACAAGATAGTACGTGATGCCAAAATCTACATGCAACAACAAGAAGAGGAGAAGTTTGAGCTTGAGAAAGAAATTGAAAATCTTAAGTCTTCCAGGCCAGAGTGCACAGAAAAGGTTGATGAGCATAAGCTCAAGATTGAAGAGTAGAAAAGGGAGATCGATTGCTTGAGTCAAAAATTGAAAGATCACATCAAGCAAATTGAAGAGCTTGAAGAGGAAGTTGTCGGTCTGCGGAGAAAAGTTAAAGACCAGGAAAAACCTTTGAATCCCAACACATTATTGGGAAATTAGGTTGTTACGAAGACTGAAAAGAAGAAATAAGAGCCTAGTAGTTAAGCAGGAAGAAGCACCAATTGAACTCAGAAGTTAAGGCTGATTCATGGCTTAATCAGAAACAAAAATCTGTGGTAGTTGAAGTTAGACCGCAAGCACTTGTCCCGAGATTGAAAGTGGATTTGAGCACAAAGAAGAATCAGAATACTCAGAGATCCCAAGGGGAAACTCGTAGTGCTAAAGTAACATGAAGGAATGCACCTTATATCAGGTGTTATTGTTGTGGAAAGATGGGACATTCACAGTATGTGTGTTCCATAGCCAAAAGATATCGAAGGGAACAGGAACAGAGATGGAAACCAAACAGAGAACAGTTTTCCAGAACATATTTTGAAGGACACTATTTTTGGTTCGGAGGATTTGGGCACATGGCTAGGTACTGCACTCTTACCATTCAGAAAAATTTGCCAAAGTAGAATCAAAATGTTCGCAAGCAACAGATCAGTAAACCGACAAGTGGGTTAAAAGTTCAGAACAGATTAGTATTTTTGAAAGATGAAGCTGATCCATCATACTCTGAGAAAGAACAGAGGCCTCAATCCATGTCGAGTATGAAATAAAAAGTATAGACCAGGAAGAAGGAAATTGAAAAGGCCGTAGTTGCTGAAATTTCCCTTAAAGCATCAGATCGTTCTAGTGTGTGGATCCTTGATAGTGGTTTCACATCCCACATGATAGGCAACAAGGATCTGGTTACAGGCATAAAATATGACAAAGAAGGAGTTTTCAAATTTGGAAATGATGAAGGCCTGAAGATTGTTGGCTTAGGAAAAGCCAAATTTGGGGGCAAAGAAATGAGACATGCTGATGTCTTGGTGGTAGAGGGTCTCAGTCATAATTTGCTTAGCGTTAGTCAACTATGCGACTCTGGGCACTCTATCCTATTTACCAAGAAGATGGGTATTGTTAAAGGAAACGTTGGAATAGTCATTATACAGGGAAAACAAACAAAGGGTAATCTTTACCTGGTAGGTGGGGAGGAAGATTCATGCCTTTTATCCAGAGAAGAAGAAAATCAGCTGTGGCATAAGTGACTTGGTCATCTATGTCAACCATCTATGGAAGATCTGGTAAAGTGTGATGCTGCTAGAGATCTTCCCAAACTATCACGTGATCGCACTCATACGTGTGATGCTTGTCAACAAGGTAAGATCATCAGGAAGACATACATGCCAAAGGAACAAAAAGAAACTGGAGTGCTCGAATTGGTGCATGCTGATGTATGTGGACCTATCTCACCATGAGATATAGATGGGAAAAGGTACTATGTTCTTTTCATTGATGACTATAGAAGAATGGTCTGGGTATTTATCATCACCCATAAGACAGAGGTGTTCAGTTTCATAAAGCAGTACAAGAGGGAATCGGAAGAGATGCTTGGACGGAAAATTCTGAAGTTTCGTACTGATAACGGTACGGAATTTACAAACAGTCAGGTTGAAAACTATCTCGAGAAACATGGGATAAGGCATCAAGTTTCATCCGTAATAACTCCCCAACAGAATGGAGTGGTTGAAAGGATAAATCGGATCATCAACAACATGGCCAGAACAATGCTTATAGATAAGGACCTACCAGAGAAATTTTGGAAGGAAATAGTTTTTACATCGGTCTATGTTTCAAACAGGTCCCTGTTATGTCTGAAGAAAGGAAAGACTCTGTATGAACTGTGGTACGGAAAGAAGCCAATGTTGAAATACTTTCGAATATTTGGAAGTAAGTGTTTCATTCTCAAGAAAGAACATCATAGGAAGTTTGAGGAACAAGGAGATGAAGGGATATTCCTTGGATATTCAGGGAAAAGAAAAGCATATAAATGCTTCAACAGGAGGCTGAGAAAAATTGTTGAGAGCAATGATGTCACTATAGTCGAAAATGAATAGACTGCTCAACGACCCAGTGAACAGGTTCTGGATGAAAGTGATGATGAGGTAAGAAACACAGGGGGAGTAGAAGTGGCAGAGGCTGACTCAGAAGAAGATACTGATGATGAACAAAAAAGTGTCAAGTCTGTATCTGCAAAGAAGCCAAAGAGTCGAGCTGAAATTGATAGGAAAAATATCATTGGTGATCAAACTGCTCCAGTTCAGACTCGAAGAATGAAATCATTACAGCAAATATCGTTTTTATCTCAGGTGGAGCCGAAATTTTTTTCCGATGCAGCTGAAGATGAAAACTGGGTTCAGGCTATGAATGAAGAGATTGATCAAATTGAGAAGAACCAGACATGGGGGATTGTTTCGAGGCCAGCAGACAAGAATGTCATTGGGACCAAATGGGTCTATCGCAACAAGATGAATGAAGATGGAACAATGATTCAGAACAAAGCACGTCTAGTGTGCAAGGGGTACTCCCAGATCAAAGGAATAGATGTTGATGAGACATTTTCACCAGTTTCAAGGCTGGAGACAATAAGATTATTCCTAGCCATTGCAGTGAAAAGGAAGTTCAAAGTGTTACAGATGGATGTCAAATCTGCATTCTTGAATGGTGTTCTCGAAGAGGAAGTGTATATTGAGCAGCCAGATGTTTTTCTCATTCATGAGGATGAGAACAAAGTTTGTAGGCAGAAGAAGGCGTTGAATGGGCTGAAACAAGCACCAAGGGCATGGTACTCAAGGCTTGATCAGTACTTGAAGAAACTTGGTTTTCAGCGTGGAGGAGTTGATTACAATCTCTATTTCAGTAATGACAGTAATCAAAGGATGATGGTGTTGGTTTATGTTGATGACATAATATTTGGCAAATCAGATGAAGCTCAGTGCAGACAGTTTTCCGAATTCATGAAAAATGAGTTTGAAATGTCAATGATTGGAGTGCTAACGTGTTTCGTTGGTCTATAGGTGACACAAGGAAGGAATGGAACATTCATTTCTCAATCTAAGTATGCCAAGGAGGTCCTAACAAGGTTTGGAATGGAAAATTCCAAGGAGATGAAGACTCTGGTTGCCACCCGGATGAAATTATCAAAAGATGAAGATGGCAAGGCAGTTAATATCATAGAATACAGGAAAATTATTGGAAGTTTGTTGTACTTCACTTCAACAAGGCCTGATATTGTTTTCACCACAGGCCAAGCATCGAGATATCAGAGCAATACCAAGGAAAGCCACAAGCTTGCAGTGAAAAGAATACTTCGGTATATCCAGGGCATAGTGGATTTCGGCTTAACATATACTGATAAATCCCAGACAGAGTTATTGGGTTATACTGATGTAGACTGGGCAGGTTCAGCAGATGATAGGAAATCAACGTTAGGTGGTGCTTTTTATCTTGGTGGATTGTGTATTTCTTGGCTAAGCAATAAGCAAGATTGAATTTCATTGAGCACCGCAGAAGCTGAGTATATTGTGGCCACTCAGGCATGCACATAATTATTGTGGATGAAGCAGCAACTTGAAGATATGGGAGTTGGAGTGAAGTCTCCGATCAGAATCTAGTGTGATAACTCAATTTCTATCAATCTTAGCAAAAATCCAGTTCATCACTCAAGGACAAAGCACATTGAGATAAAGTATCATTTTATCAAGGAGAAGGTTGAGCAGGGAATCGTGAAGTTGGAGTACGTGCCTACAGAGTTACAGGTTTCAGACATTCTGACAAAGGCCTTACCCAAGGAATCTTTTGAGAGGCATCAATTGGCTCTGGGAGTTCAGTCGACTCCCTGCACTTGAAATAGTGTGGATGTGGGTCCCCCACACCCCCTCTCCCTGAGGTATGATGTGTTTTTCCATAATGTACTAATGTGTTCTCTACTCTGTTATAGACTGCAAAGGAGTGACCTTTGGGTTCGTTGACAAGGGGGGGAATTGTGTTTGTTCAAGGGGGAGACAGTGTGGAGATTTGAGAAATCATGACAGATACGGGGAGAAGCTGACCAGTGGAGTAGCCAGATAGGGGGAGAAATGAGAAAGGGGGTGATTACGGGGAGAAGCTGACCAGTGGAGCATCCAGATAGGGGGAGAAATGTGAAAGGGGGAGATTTTTAAATCTGATGAGGGAGATTTTTAAATCTGACGATGCTAGAAGTGATCGATCAAAGCGTAGATATCACGACAGCTAAGGATCGTGATAAAAGCAGAACAGTGGTGTTGGAATGGTGAGAGAAGGTTTCCAGCTATCATGAATTGGGATCAGTGTGGTTCAACAATTGGTATCAATTTAAGAATTGGTATCAGGTTGTAATCGACAATTGATGTTTGACATGAAGAGATTCATTGATGATATTTTCATACTACTCTTATTTCTCACACCAAGAATTGCTCATGTGGGCTTAGAGTACGTGTTAAGTGATTCCTTGAACGCTATCATAATCGCAAGAGGCGAATGGTGGTAGCAGCTGGAAGAAGACTCAGTGAGGTATCAAAGTGCAGAAAATCATTCTGAGCAGAGTTGTGAAGAATTTTCAACAAACCCAAAGGGGGAGATTTTGGGAAAAAATCCCTCAAGGTAACATTGCAGTATTTTTTGGGTTAATTGTGTTTGTTGACAAAGCAGGTTTTCATGGATATTTGTCGAGTTCCCAAGAAGTTGTTGACAATCCTTGTTGACAAAGAACGATGACAAAGGAAATGACGATCTAGAGGCGGTACAAAAGGGCAGTACAAGGTGGCGCCGTTTCCGAGTGTTTGCAAAAATTTTGGGGTCCAAAATTTGGAGTTTGGTGAGCATCACGAAAATAGGATTTCCTTGAAGAGCATAATTTAATATGGCAAAGGAATAAATTTCGCGAAGATCGGATTCATGGTTTGGAAATCACGAAGACTATAAGAATGGAGGTGGTAAGTCTTCGCGATTACGTCAAGCTTCACGAACGACAGAGGCTGAAGCGCATCGCGGCGGTGAAGGGCTTTGAGAGGGAGCTTCACAGCGAAGGCACGAAGGTATGTTGACGGTGATGCTTCGTGACTACGTCAAGCTCCGTGGATGGAAAATTTCTATGGTGCTTTTCGATTTGGACAAAATTCCAGCAGAAAATTTCGAGCTTTGTGATTTGCAATGACGTGGTGTTGACTTCGTGCGGAAAGGTCAAGGGTAGGTGGAATCGCCTATAAATAGAGGCCAACCCCCTTGAGAGAAGTAGAGAGAATTTTCAGAGATAATCCATTGCTCTCGGTTCACATAGGTGGTTCACGAAGGCAGTATGCTTCGCGAAAGGGGAGATTTGTGGCGGCTCTTTTTTTCTCCGCGAAAGGTGTGTGCCCCGCATTGGGTTAGTGAGCTTCGCGGAGAGGCAGGAGCTCCGCGATGGCCTAAGCATTGCGAAGGTCTGTACATCGCAAGAGTGCTTTGCGATAGAGCTTCGCGATAGAGCTTCGCGAAAAGGCAGGAGCTTCGCGAAGGCTTGTTTGAGCTTCGCGAAATTGGGATCCTAGCGAAGTAGGTTGCTTTGCGAAGGTGTTTCCAAAGTGAATTGCCCAGTAGTTTAGAGGAAAAATGGTATTCATCAGTGTATGAAAGTTTGATTCTAACATAGAATCTATATACAGTTGAAGATGCATTCTTACATGAAAATGAAGAGACCTACGGTTCTATAAACTGTGAGTGCATTTCCTACTGGAGCAGTGAACTTAGGAAGAGGATGTAGGTGATCCTCTCCACCGGCAGTGAGCCAGAGAGAGAGAAACAGGGAGTGACCCTTGGAAAAGTAGTGAGCTGACCCAAAACCTTGTATAGGCAGTGAGCCTGGGCCTAGAAGTGATCTATCCCAAACATTGTAATCCACAGCTAGTGAAGTTTAGTGGAATTTGTACGACCGGTAACTTGTCGGCGTATGCTCCTTGGACGTAGCCCTTTGCGGTGAACCAAGTAAAATTGTTGTGTCCTGTGCATGATTTACTTTATGTTTACCTTGTGCAACAAGAAAGAGATAGAATAGTGTTTTTCTTAACAGCGAAACAAGATCATAACGGGCGTTAATTTTCAATTAGTCATACCCTGATTCACCCCTCCTCTTAGGGTATTCAGCCTTGTGGACCTAAAAAAATATTAATGAAATTGCAAAATACACCCTTACCACTTTGGTAACATTTGAATCATAATCCCTACGAAATTTATAACATAAAATTAAACATTAAATAACATTAATATATATATATATATATATTAATGATATAATTTATCAATAATATTTTTATATACATTGAATAAAAGAAAAAATGTAGAATATGAAATACATATGATGAAAGTAAAAGTGAGATGAGAAACTTATTCCCCATGACTGAATTCCTTTGTATGTATTTGAAAATCATTTATAATAAATTTAATTTTATTATATATCTATTAAAAAACATACTCATATATATCATACAATATATTATTTTATTATAGTCTTTTATCACCCATTTAATAATAATTCTTTGTTAAAATTGTTGTTTCTTGGGATAATTGCTTTGTTTCTCATGAATGTTTTTGTTTTCCTTTTACATTGAATATGGTTATGTCATATCTATAATTTTATCCATGAAAAAATATCATTTATATATTCATTATATATGTATTTAATGTAATATATAAAATTTATATATATATAATGGATTACATCATTAATGGAGATGGTAGTCCAGACATACGCATGAATGATGTTTCCATTTTTCTTGATGGAATGAATGAAAGGAAAAAAAATATTAATTCAAATTTTTAGGATATTTTATATTTTTAAAATATAATTTATATTAATCAAATTCGTCTTTATTACCATCCATGTAAAATTAAAATTAAAACATTTCATATATCTATGTGGAGGTGGTATTCCACATGTACACACGAGCAACTTTATTATTTCTTAATGGATTAGAAGGTAAAAATTTAGATGTGATATTATATTTCTAGAATTATATTATGGTCATAAAAATTACATATATTCATAAAATTCATCCTTACCACCTTCCATTTAAAACTTTAGCGAAAAATGAATCACATCACTTTATGAGGCGGTAGTCCACCGTACAGACGAGCGACATTATTATATCCACCCAAGGAATGGTAAGTAAGAAGTTATATGTGATATTATTATTTAAAAGGTATAATAATGTCATGAATATCATATATATAAGTTATATCTATATTTATATATTTACATTAAATGATGTGATGGAAAATGAATTACATCTGTTTGTGAGGTTTTAGTCCATCGTATGCATGATCGATGATTTCATTTCGAATTTTATAAAAGTGGAGACAGATACATGTTATGAAATTAATATAATAAAATATAACTATATTTTTTTTAATTTTTTTATTATATTATAATATTTTAAGATGATCTTATGGATGTGTAAGAATAAATAAAACAAATATGCATGTTTAATAATTTTACCTCTTCTTCAGAGAGCCTCTTTATGCTTATACAGAAAGACTTCATAAGAGTGATTCCTAATCAAAATTATAACTCTAGGATATGGGTAGGTATGTATGGAATAGAATTATGAATTTATTTTATAAGAAAAATGTTATAGGAAGTGTGATAATGAGAGGATATGGGGTGGCCTTTTATAAGTGGGGGGAGGAGACACATCTAATTTTTGAAAAGATAAAGTGATACCAACATTTTTCTCAGGAATCAAGCCAAAAAATGGTCCATTTTAAAAATTTATGGGAGATAATTTTGAAATATTTCCATAAAATTGGGTTTGGAAATGTTTACGTAATTTTTAACCCTTATCTTCTTAGCTTACCCCCTGATAAACTTATTTTTACCTTTACTATACAAATTAATTTTCCCCATTTTCACTATTCTTTGTGGTCAAAAATTAATTTAGAATATTTAGATAATATAAATTATCCTTATTAAACATATAAAATCCATTTTTTAAAATTAAATTCACATAAGTGGCAGAAATCAATAAAAAATTAAACCCACAAAGGCATCAAAAAATAAGTTTTTCCAAAGAAAGAGATTCAAAAGATTAAAATATTTTTATATCAAGGTTCAAAATTAAATTGATTCCAATGAACTAAAATAGTTAAATTGTGATTTAATCAAATGAATTTATCTTTTTATCCAATTTAATATATAATTTATCTTTTTATATAATTTAAATGAAAATAAGGTTTTTAATAAAAATCAGTATTTTCACTATTCCTCAAAAGATTCATCTTTTTATAAAATATCCAAAAAATAAACAAAATATAATTTTGAAATTTATATTATAAAAATTATTTTTATTTCTCCAAATAAAATTTTTATAATTGGTAAAAATTAGTTTTAAATTTTCTATTAAAAGCAGGACTAAACAACCTTTTTAAACAACACATATTTTCCGAAAAAAAAAATTATTAATATTTAAAATTATTAATATTTTATTTTTAATCAATATGTACTCATGGAATTTATTTTATACTTGTGTAAACCATATAATTTTCAAAAATTAGATTTTACTATTCATACCATTCATCTTAATCTTTTGGTTATATTGTCCATGTTTAAATAAAAATATTCTAATAGAGTATCATGTATCATTCAAACCTGGTTCTGAGTGTATCTTATGATATTTAAGAGTTTGAATTTATTTAAAAATAAGTATTTCATATGGTATTCATGCGAGAAATTTTCTTCTGAACATGTTTTTATGTGTCGTTTAAGCTATTAAAGAAGATGTTCCTCTTTTAAAATCTTGGTGTGTTATATTCTAGACCATTAAATAAATTGTGTCCTTACAATTTAATCTTGATCTTAGAAATTAAGGGTTTTAAATTTTAAAATAAATGTGTTGGAAATCCACAAAAGAAAAGGGTTAATAAAAATCCTTCTTTATAAGAGAGATATGGAACTATGAAGTTAATCTAGAATAAAAAGTAACTAGTTTTATATGTATGAGAACATAGGTGGGATGCGTAGATATGAAAATGGGAGAGAAATATCAATAAATATAGAATGTGATTGAGATCATTGATCCAAAGAAACATTGTGATCCAAATATGGTTGATAAATACAAAATCAACAATCAATAATGTTTGGAAGGATCATCTATTCATCTTAATTTATGGCATTAGGATAACATTATTTTCATGATCTTTTTCCTAGAGTTGAGGAATTATTGTATTATCTAATAATATAATGAAACATACGTACTTGATATATTAATATTTAATAATAATGATTTTCTCTTCTTTGCAACAATCAATTTCCAATTTATCTCTTACTACATGAAATGAATATCTAAAAAAATAGGACTAAAGCACACAAATTAACATTTATAAAATCGTTATATCCATAAAAGAGTAAAAATGTTATTCCTCATCTCTTTAATGAAAACAAAATTCATAGGAATATTTATCCAATATAATAAATTAATCTATATTGCCTCCATTTTAACTCTCAAAATTAAACTTAATATATTTCATAAATGGATAACATAAAGACTTGTCTGAAATATGTATGACTAAATTAAGTGTACAAAAATTTATAAGGATGGTCACTAAATCATCATTATATTCACAAAAAAATATCAAGTTTTTCTTAATGTGACATTATAAATATTTGAATACATTTATAACTATAAAAAATTAATGAAAATATGATTACTTTAAAAAAAATATTATATTATTGAATATATTCCATAAATCCGAACATGCAGTAAACTCTAGCATAAACCTTGAAATCACTAATCTATACGAATTTCACCAATATTATCTCATACACATTTCATTATCATTATTATCTCAATATTAAGCATGTATTAATGTTTATATTCAAAAAATAATATGTTTTCCAAAATGATCAACATTCTAGTAAATCCATTTTCCTGGTCATTCTTACCATTCAACATATTCTCTCAAATCCTTAAATAAAAAGTAATATAGTACAATCGTTATACATTTTATAATTCATATAACAAGCATCATGGATAAAATACTTCTTCAACCCAATTAACAAATCCAAATACAGAAGTACATTATACCACTTTGGTCATAGTAAAAGTAAAAGCATGTACTTTGTCCCTTATCTTCTTTGGGGGTATATTCCCTTGTCTCTTGGGGAATTGATTTTTGAATTATCCCATATTTTTACATTTGAATCACTTCATGTTTTTAAATTTCATTATTTTACTTATAATAATGAGAATGGTTTCCTTCCTCTCTACACATATAGAAAACTCTCAGTATCTTTAATCATAGAATAGAGTTTTTACTTCCATAATTATCATGTGGGGAGAATCCTTCTTTTCCATCATCCCTTTGTCGATATTTTGATCTTCCATCCTATTATTCTCATTATTACCTTTAATTCCTTAAGACTTTGATAATTTCTTCTCTATATTTATACACATGATACTTTATCCTTGTATGATGATAAATTTTGGGAGACTCGTGCCCATTAATGAAATGGCATAATCTCTTCAATGAAATGGTCAACATTTCACCCATGATTATATAAATTGTATGTATCATACCATAATAACATTGTAAAGTATCCTTCATACTTATAAAAAATTTAATATTAATTTTTATTATAAATAAGAATTTTCTCTCCATTTTCACTCATTACTCGTGAGAGAAATAATTTTCCAAGAAGTGTGCCCTAAAATTATAGATTTAAATTTTTGTTATTTATTCATTATCCTTAGTCTTTTGAATAAATGACCACTATTGTTCCAAATCTATTTAGATATAATAAAATTCCTTGAAAACTTTCAACCAATAATTTTATTCTAAAGAGAAAAATAGAATCTCTAACGAACTCATCCATTACCCAATAATTAATAGATATGTAATCCCATTAAATGATAGTGGTTTTTAATGCATAAATAGTTCTAACATTTTTATACCATATAGTGGATCAGTAAGCTTCTCTATACAGTGAAGGTTGTTGCTCAAAAACTTATTTAATTTCCCCAATATGGTTATAATTTGATCTCTTCCAGTTGTACCTCTGTCACCAACTTTATTATTTTACTTAGGAGGGAAATCCCTTTATGGGGTACATGAATTGGTACATTTTACATTCCTTATTCTATCCAAAATTTATGAAAAATAGAATACACTATATTTTATGATAACATTAAAAAATATATGTATAATCAAAAAATTACTTAAAAACATAACATAAAATGAAATTTTTGTTCACAGATAATATCATAATATTAAACACAGTTTTATTGGGAATGTTTTTGAGTCATTAAATTTTTTTAAAATCCTACATAATGATTTTTAAAGAACATTTGAATTATTAAAAGTATATCCCCTGAGAGTGTCAAACCCGAAGAGTAGTAAGTCCCTTATTATATTTTAGTTAATTCTGATGATAATCTAGGTACTCATTTTTCAGAGTGATTACCCTTAGAGACATATGTTCTAGAACCACATTAACATCTAGTATATAGATAGAGATTTATTTCTAAAAAAACTACATAATCACCCCCATAAAAATAGTAGGATGTTATCATATACAAAGACATATCCTCAATTTTTTATAGGGTTATGTTTTCTAATCTATGATTTCCTAAATCTAGTTCCAACAGTTTCTTATGAGAATCCTTTTATTCCAACTATAAATACCCTAAACCTAATATCATATGTCAGAGGTTACTTTATTTCATTGGAACTAGATACAAGTGATCGAATCTCGAATTACCGAATAGTTCAATGTCCTTGGTAAACTAGATACATACATTAATTTCACATACATTTGAAAACATAAAAAAACAAAAAGTATGTTCATTGTGAACACCATTATTCCCTATCGCATATCCCATTATATCAATCATAAAACACTTCCTAGAATCCTAGAGAAAAAAACATAATAAAGGGGAGAGATCAAATAATATTTATTGGTAGGATTATATAATAATATATGAATAAATAAATAGTAATAAATATTTAATGGTAAATAACTGAAAAACATAAAATATAATCAATCACATGATAATAATGCGGTAGGAATAAATAATCATCAAATAATTAAATATATTTAATCAATTAAAAAATTTCATAGATATTATAAATAATATTATAATCACATGGAAATCAATAAATACTCTCAAAATGATACCTTTCATAATTCTAGACATCTAAAACATACTTTTAATACCTTTCACAAGAAAGATTAAATCTATGGGAAAAACCCATTTAGTTTGGACAATTGATTTATCTCATGAGATATGTCGATGCATTGAGGGGATATATAATTCCAGCCCCCACCAATCACTGATTTAGTCCAATGAATTATTCATTTGAAAGTTCTCATATATAATCAACATAAAAATTTATATTGAAAAACAAACATATGGAATTTTAATACTTACCCTAATGAATAAAAATGATTATAATCCATCCAAAGTAATAAAGTTTATGGGAATAGAATAGTGAATCCATAAAAAAATACCAAAAATCATCCTGATAAATTTAATATATGGTATCATCCCCGCATATAGCTAGTGGATAAAAAATATATTATTTATTTTTTTCATGGATGAATATAAATTCTATAAAAAGGTCCCTTAAAATCTTGTATAAAAAAATTCACTTTGAAAATCACGTTTTAAAAATAAAAGTTCATAAAAAAATTTCAAAATAATTTTCCTTGAAAATAACCTTTTAAACATATAAAATAATATTTTAAACATTTATTGGTTGTGAATGTGGTAAATTCTTTTCCTTTAGTAAATATTAAAATTAAAAATCAATTAACATTTTATGTAAAATTCAAATGGGCATTGTTTGGAAATGACATGAAAATATATTTCACGAATTTTTGTAAAAATTGAAACATGGTAAAATTTTAGTTAATAAACCATTTTTATAATGTTAAAAACATTTTTATAACACTTTTATATAACATGGATTTAAAAGAAAAATCATTTTCATCTGGAAAATATAAATAATATTTCTTTTTCTTAAATACATTTTCTCAAACATTTTTAGTAAAAAAGAGTGAAGAAACAGTAATATTAAAAATTAAGGAGTAACAATAGTATAATAAAATATATTAGTTTCAATAAATATAAAATAATTTCTTTAAGGGAGACTTAAAAATAAATAATCTAAAATAATGTTGTGATTGTGAAATATACCCTTACCTCTTTGGTAACATTTGAATCATAATACCGATAAAAGAAATAACTTTAAATGAAACCCTAAATAAAATGAATATTAAAATATTCATGATATAACATATCAAAAGAGAAATTATATAAACCACATAAAATAATAATTGGTGAATATGTAATATGTCTCACGAAAGTAAATGTGAGATGAGAAACCCTTTCCCCGTGTTTGACTTATTTTGTATATATTAGAACCTCGTGTATAATAAATTTAGGAATATTATAAATATATTACAGAACCATAATCATATATATCATAGCATACATTATTTTATTAGAGTCTTTTATCACCTATTTAATAACTATTCTAAGTTAAAATCGTTGTTTTGTGTGATAATTGCTACCTTTTTCATGTGTGTTTGTGTTCAGTTTTTTTCATTTTTTATTGATAATGGTTAAATCATCTCTATAATGTTAAAAATGTGACTAATATTATATTTTTTTATATATGTATTTATTATAATCTATAAAATTTATAGAAAGAAAATTGATTATACAGTCCAAGGAGAAGGTGGGCCATATGTAAGCATGAATATTGTCTCCATTTTTATCAATAGATGCAATGAAAAGAAAATAGGTATTAATTAAAAATTAAAAATTAATTATTATGTTATATTTTTATTTATATTAATCAAATTCAACCTTATTACAATCAATGTAAAAATAAAATTAAAACATTCCAAATCGTAATGTGGAGGCGGTAGTCCACACGTACACACAAGCGGCATTATTGTTTTCCAACACAGTTGAAGGTAAAAAGTTGTATTTCATGTTATATTTCCATAATGATGTTTAGGTTATAAATTTAAAATATATTAAATAAATTTATCTTTACTCCCATCCATGAAAAATGTAAGTAAAAAAGGAATCACATCACATCATGAGGTTGTAGGTTGTCGCACACATGAACGATATTATCATATACCCCCACTAAATAGTAAGTAAGAAGGTATATGTATATCATAAAAAAAAAGTATAATAATTTCATAAATACCATGTAAACAAATTAAATTCATCATTATGACAAACCTTGCAAGGTGGTTTTGGAAAATGAATTACATCGGCTCATGATGTGGTAGTTCTCCGTACACCCGATTGATAGTTTCATGTCCTATTTGATAGAAGGAGAGATGAATATGGGTTATAAAATTCACATAATTACATATCATAATATAAGGAAAACATATGTTATTATATTATCCTAGTTTAATATGATTTTAATGATGTGTAATAATAAATAAAATGAATACTCGTGTTTAAGAATTTTACCTCTTCTCTAGAGAGATTGTATAGGATTATACCTAAATACTTATTGGGGGGTATTAATGATAAAAATAAGGAATATAGGTTGTAGGGAGAGAATTAATTATTTTATTTCAGTAGGTATTTTTCAAAAAAAGTGTTTTGGAGTTGTGAATAGAAGAGGAGATGCGTGGCATTTTATAAGTTGGAGGAGGACACACAACGAATTTTTTAGAAGATAAATTGATACCCATATTTTTGTCATACCAAAATCAAAAAAATAGATCATCATCAATCATAAAATATTATAATGTCTAAATATTTCAAGATAATGGTATTTCTAAATGTTCTAGGTCATTTCTAACTTCTATCTTCTTAGTTTAATCCCTCATAAATCCATTTTTCCTTAACCATGGAAATTAATTTGTTACTATTTTCACTAATCATTATGGTTAAAATTTATTTATACCTTATTAGATAATATAAATTATTATAATTCATAATATTTAATCTGTTTCTTTAAATTCAATTCACAGATGGGGCATAATTTAATTTAATATTAAACATACTAGTGTGTTGAAAAAATGATTTTCCAAAGAAAAACATTCAAATGATCGAAATTTTTTTATATCCAAATTTTACCTAAAAATTATTCCAATGACCTAAATAATTTAAATTTCAGTATAATATAACTAATTTAAATTTGAAACTAATTTTAAAAATAATTCAACATTATATATTATTTAAATGAAATTTTAGTTTTCAATAAAAATCAGCATTTATCACTATTCATGAAAAAATTAATCTCCTCAATAAAATTTCAAGAAATCACCCAAATATAATTTTCAAATTTATATTAAAAAATGTAGTTTATTTTTTCAAAAGAATTTTCAAAAATGTTTAATATTTAATTTCTAATTATGTGTGCAAAGTGGGACTGAACCGCCTTTTTGAAAAATATAGTTTTTAGAAAATATTCTTTTTTATTTAAAATGATTCTTTTTTTATGTATAATAAATATATATATATACATTGAATTTATTTTATACATGTAAAAGACATATAATTTTTATAATTTATTTATTATTATTCATAATCACAAACATAATGTCATGGTAATAATGGTCAGTTTAAATATTAATATTTTATTATAGTGTCTCATATTATTTAAACTTGGTGTTGCATGAATCTTTATCTATTGAAGAGTCTAAATTTATTTAATAATAAATATACTATAAATTCATCATGTGTAACATTTTCTTCTAATCTTTATGTTGTAGGTCATATATACCATCAAATATGTTGTTTATCTTTCAAAATACTCATGTGTTACAGGTTTGGTTATAAATCATCATTTAAGATATAAATTATTTTTTTATATCATGCATGTTTATTTATATTTTTTAGTTTTGAAATAATAACTTTAAATTCTTAGGAAAAGATGATGAAATGTTTATTCAATTCATAGAAAATTAAAATAAACGATTTTAAAAATGATAAATGCAATATAATTTGTATGAATTATTGTGTCCATTTAATTTTTATTTAAAAATAAACAATTATAGTTGATTGAACGGATTATATTTTAGTTAAATTTTTTCATGTTTTCAAAGTCAAATTAAATAAATAGTTCTAAAAAATACATTAATGTTATTCAATGATAAATAATATTTTATTAAATGATTTAAAATTCCTTAAAGTAATATATTTATCCAAGTGATTGGTATATATTTAAAAATTTCAAGCATGGTATATCTATAAACCAATTTTCCTTTTATAATAACTATATTAACCCTTAAAGGGTAAAAACTCTGTTATCGCGATAATTGTCAAAAAGGGTTATCTTTGAGTTTAAAAAATTGATAAGTTTAATAACCTAATCTAAAAATTTCCAAATTTTATTAGTTGATATGATTTAGACCCATGCTCATCATGTACTTTATTTAAATTAGTTTGGAGATTTTTGCATTATATTAATTTGTAATAATTTGATATATTAAGTAATTTGAAGTGTAGCCCTTCCCACACTTTTAAAATTTCAATTCCACTACTGTTCTCATAACACTTAAAAATACTTTTATTTTAACCAATTCCAACCGAAATACGATCCAAATATCCCTACCCATGTTCTATAGGTCATGGTTTTGTAATAATACTAACCATAGAGGGCTTATGGTGTAATGAAAATGAGATTGTCTGAAGATATGGTATAGCTTTTAACCTAAGGTTTTAGTTCTATATCTTATTCCACATCAATAAAATCTTATTATGACATGATAATATAATATAATAAGTATATATAATATTATGAGAAATTATTATATTAATGGATAACCTATATCTGCCTCTTCTTCAATTAAATGGGAAACAAAACCATCATTTTTGTGTATGGTAGACTACCGCACCACAAACCAATGTTGTTTTTTTCCATCACCACCACTAACATATACTTATAATGGTAAATATAAAGTAAATATACGATATTTTGTAAATTTTTTCAATCTTTAAAATTAATATATCATATACTTTCAAACATTTACATTCATTAAAAATGATAATGTCATCTGTGCGTACGTGTGGACTACTGCCTCTATGAAGTAATATGATTTCATTTTAGTCTACACAAAACAATGATGGTATATATAAGTGTATTTAATGAAATAATGTTATATTTATGATATATTTATAATTATTTAAAGATAATATAATACTTACCTTCCTTCTATCACAACTATTGAAAAATTGAAATGATACTCATGCATACGTATGGCATATCATCTCTATGATTGTAACGTAGTTCATTTATCATAACCATATTTCATGGTTGGTTTAAAAATTATAATTGATGTATAAAAATGATAATTATGACTTAATTATTATTCTATATATGAAGAAATATTGATATATGTGATCTTATTCATCTTACGAATGTTAATTTGGTCATATGATCTGAATAGCATCAAAATATCTAACATAAACCAAAATGATTACATAATTGATGATATCATGATAAAAATTAAAATAAAGTGTATAATAAAAATGAAAATTATTATTATGAATTTAAATATTTAACATAATTTTATTATTAAGAAATATATAGAACATAAATTACAAGTTAGACTAGAGGTAGGGGACTTTATTTTAAAAATCATTTTTTAAAGTTTCTCTTCAAACTCTTTTTCTTCCATGTCCATGTTCTTCTAATCGTTTCAAATAAATATTATGTTTGATTAAATGGATTTTAAAATTATTTTTTGATCATATTTTACTTTATTTATAATTTTCATAAAAATGAATATTTTAAATGTTCTATGTAATGGACACTTTTCTTTGAAAACCATGTTTTAAAGGTTTTAAAATTTTATTTTCTAAATATTTATCTTCCATTTAAAAAATTATAAAAATTGTTTTATGGATGTATATATATATAAATAAATGTTTTATATAGTATTTTTTTCTATTTAAAATGATTTAAAAAAGAATATTTTTCACATATTTTTTGTGGAATATTTTTAATTTCTTTGTAAAAGACAAAAATATTATTATATTTTAATGGATATATAATCAATAGATTTTACCACCAATATAAAAGATATTTAATGTTTTGTTTCCATTATAAGATTTCATATTTTCTTAAAAGGGAAAAACCTCCCCCACTTTGATTGGGTAACACATGTATTATGTCCATTTCTCAAATTTATTCATTATGAAATCTCATTTTATTATTATAAGAGGCAAGATTATGCAACCCATTTCATTCCATGGGTATTTATTATTTTTATTCCTTATTATTGATTTTTTATTGTGGCACAAATAATAATGTACAAGTTACTATGTGTTTGACCAAATATCTCTCTAATGTATTGGGTAATGTTTTTGTCTCATGAGACCATATGTATGGTTTTAGTGAAAAACATAATACACAATGGGACTATGAACACCATGTGATATTTTCATGGTACTTATCCTTGCCCTATTCTTAATTCATGGATTTTGTTTCTACCAAAATTCGTATGTTTCTATGTTCTTTACATTATGAATCCTTGTAATTAATCACGAGACTTCTCTTTTATAATACCATTTTATACCAATTAATCACACATTATGCTTATCTATCATGTTTATTCCCGTACTAAGATTTTTGTTCTCGTCACATATTTAAAAAAATCATAAGGTTTTTCGAATGTGTGGGGAAAAGGATATGTTCAAGATGAATATTTTAGTGATGTTTCTTGAAAATAAATCATGTTTAATCATTGGTTTTTTTGGGAAAAATGAATACTATTTTTAAGTGACCACTTTGTGATTTAATAATTATTTATATAATTTTTATGGGATAATTATATAAAACTATAAAATATAAAGATCCAAAAATTCAATAAAATGAGTTCTTGAATTAAAACTGAAGATTTTTTAGTGATTAATGTTGTTTCCTTAATGTTTTTTATATTAAAGGTAAAGATAAATTTGGAGATTATGATTAGATACCTTCGATAAAAACCCATGGGTATAATCAAAAGTATAATAAAACATCCTAATGTTTTTGATATGATAGGGATTATGTGGTATTCCTAGCAGTATAGATGGAACTTGGGCATGCAGCGGAATCTGGTGGAATGAGGATTTAAATTTTGTCAATGGAAATTAATGTAACAACCTCATCAACGGTGAAGTACTACCATGGTTTAATACTGAGGATCATGCGTGAATAAGTTTAATCATAAAAATTAAGCACTAAATATCTAGTTTGATCTAAATTCATATATTATTCATCTACTTATTTCATGAAATATATTCATAAAAATCAGAATAGATATTAATCTAGATCATCCACATGTTCCTAAAAAATACATAGTGGCATCGATCATCAAATCTTAGGTGCCATCACAGAGATGTGACGATACCTTTGACACCTCGATGATCACCACATCGACGTTCCATCAATGTAAGAAGAAGAACTTGATATAGTCCCTTGGATAAAGAACCTCTATCTCTAGAAAATGTGAGTGTATAAATAGACTATGAAGAACTCATATTGAACATTCCATATTTGAGATCCCCTCTCATATATATAGTGAGTTGTGAAATTATCCAAAAAAGGATCCATGACCCAAGAATATTTATTACTTTCTATATGAACTATAAACATTTTATTTTGATAATTATATTGAATCATAAATATAATTTATATTTTTACCACTTACTTACAGCATAATAAATATATTACATGATAAAACTGATCTATCAACTTGACTCATTGTTCCTAAAACAATAAATGAACCTTTAATATTAATATATTATTCATGTGTATAATATTTTCCATATATTTACATTAATAATTATAAATTCATATTGAAAATAAATTCAATACTAATTATTATAAACATTAATAATATGAATTTATTTATTCCTTAGATATCGTGTACCGTCAGACATATCTCAGAGACCCGTTGTGGGGTCCCACCATGTCCTACAAACCTATTCACCAAAATATGGAAGATTCTTGAATATGATTTTGAGTGTAACCCTGTAAGTCCTTATCTAAATATAAATGAATATTATTCACAAACCAAGACTGGATTTTGGAAACCAATATAACCCCCTAAAGAGAAATGGGTAGTCATATTAATGACAATAAATCTTCAAACACACACCATGTAATATAATCTCTTATTCGTTGGATATCTCAAAAATTAGTTTGCAACCTTGTTTTATCTTTCTTTCTTGCATGATTATTTGTTGATCTATCTGGAAGGATTTTCCAATAACTTCCATGACCATTTATTTATTAAGGTACTACCATCCTGATTAAATCATACTGAGATATTATTAACTCAACTTGGAAGTTACAAATTTTATCTTAACCATTCACCCAATGTCATACCACCAATGAAACACCCAACACAATCTACCTTTCCACTATTTCATTAAGATGGATTATTTTTCATGAAAAGTAAATGATCAAATGTAATAAATTGATAATGATCTCATATTACGAAACCAATACACATGTCTCTATATACGAGCAACCAACGACACCCAAAACATGTAGTGTTTCAACTATGGTTCTATCCTCATTATCTCAACTAATTTATATCAACATGTGTGATGTGAATGAGAAGAAGTAAAAATTATTATGATCCCCCAACACCTAATGGTTAACCTTATATATTTTCCATTTATTATGATGTATCTAGACCATATGACATATATTTAATATTAATGTCATAGTATCTCAAGGTCTTCATTATAGTCAATGATTTATTATAAACTTTTTGCATGAAAATTGATATATGGGCATTACCATTAAATCATGTATGATTAGATTTCTACACTATAATGGTAAGTATACATCTAGTATATCTCACTATATATATGAAATTATAATAAAAAATTACTATTTAAATGGGTCAAGGGAACCCAGTATTATAATAATCCCTCTTACACTAGATCAAAATTGCTAGCAATCATTTCTGTCTCTCATATAACTAAGATAAAGTTTCTTCTAAAGCATGAATTTATTTATTGGGTCTTCCTTGTCTCTGTTGCATAGTTATTCAGCTACATGAAACCATATATCCTTGAGTAAAAATACTAAACTTATGTAATCCCTAAGTGTATACCTTGTTTCCACTGTCAAAAATTGAAATCATTTCTAGTAATTATGTCATAATATACATTATGATAATAATTTACATACTCATTGGTATTCCAAAAATTGGAATAAATTATTCTAAATTATAAAATAAATCTTATCTATCTCAGAAGGTGCAACACACTTACTATTTATAGGCATGGAAACCATTGGCTTCGATGTTGTTGTCATTCTCATTACCATAGACTAAATAAATATTGGATCATATTGATTTTATAGGAACACTACTGTGTGTCCCAATGTAACTAGTATTCCTTACACTCTAAATGTCTGGTATATATCATTTGTACTTGGTCATGTATAACTATATAGTTTTGCTACTTCTCTTGTAGTTCTCATGGATATAACAGATATTTTCCAACCATAATGTTAATGTTATAAATATTATTTATTGTATATATCATGGAATACATGATTTATCCATTACAAAATCATATAGAATTCAAATCACCAATTTAATCGTATCATATTTTCCAAACATGTATTTCTCAATATCTTATCAGTATATGTTTAATTAACTAGGTCTATGTAACTTTTAGATCCACCTCAGCAGCTACTCTCCCCTATAACTTAGTTATCTACTTTAATTAAATCACTTGATATTTACATTCATTCTTTTCATTGATAAGTATAAGTCAAATATATATTTTTTATATTTGATCAATCTTATTTTACTTGGAAAACAATGGCACTACCACTAACCTCTGGTATACAAATAGAAAAAAAATTATTCAAAATGAACACTATCAAATTGAAGTGCTTACTTTTAATCCTGAATTGGATTTATGTAACTTGAGACCTTATTGGAATTCTATGATATCACCATCTCTTTATGGATGTTTCATATAGGAAACCTCCATGATTGTTAGTCATGACATCCAACTCACACTTTTAATGATCATAAAATGTATCTATGAAAGGTAAAATTCTAATAGATTTAGGCGTAACAACATCATGTAACCAATTGAGCATTATTGGTTCCATTATTGTTCCATACATGTATAGTTCCACTCAATACCCACCACAGTTTTCAAAATGATAAGCCCCATGTACATTGATATATGGAATCCATTAATCAATCTTAATTGATCCTATGAATCTTATCTTAATTCCATATACTTATTTCTTTTAGGAATTATTATTCTCAATGAATAATTTGTCACTGGCGATGGTTAATATAAAACTATCACCATGGTTTTATCCTTCATACACATTTTTGTCTCTGGAACATTTTTCTTTCATGAGCCTTTGTGGAACTTGTTCATATATCAACTATTTCCACATATATGGAATTGACTATACCCAAGTCAATATTTCTCCCACAATCTCAAATAGATATGTGCATCCTTTTATAGAAATTTATTATAAAACTTGTATATGTCTTTTCTATCATTGTTATTTCTATAATATCCTTAGGATAATTAATTTAGATGCACATTTTGTTTCACTTGATGCAAGTTTTTTTATATCCTCGCCAAAATCTTTGTATCTAAACACATGTGCTTATGAAAATTGATATACATATTACTATATCTCATATTATATCTATATTTCATGATAGTTTATATGGTTATATGATAATTCTTTTATTTTTGATGCATGCCTTGACACAATGGATGTTTCAGTAATGGATATAAGTTTCAAAATTAGTACTCCTTTTACTAAAATCATTTATGTTATGTGTATAAAGAAGTGTCGATTTATGAATAGATACATGATAAATTTTCATGATCAATGTTAACATGTAATACTCATCATCAATCCTCGTTATTAAAATTATATCCCCGATGTGGATAAGTTAATGTGTGTTTCGAAATTACTCTATACTATATTATATTGATTTACAAATTCTTGGTCAAGATATTTTCTGGCATCCCAGCCTAAAGAAACTTAGATCTATCCATTCATATACTATACTTCACTTTAACATTCCTTACGAACTTAATCAAATATAATGAAGTATATATACCACTATCTTACCCTTGGAATAGTACATGCTCTCTATTTGAACAAATTATGAACACTTTATGTTATTCCATTATTTCTAAAGGTTTATTTGTCCAAAACTAAGTACATCAGTTTTTGAATAATACCGATGGTCATCAACATTGAAGTGTCTAAAACCATAATCGGTATATATTTGAATAATACCAAGTTTTCGTTGAAAAGTTATTATCTTAGAAAAAATGGGTATACAAGTCTTAAATTTTTATATTCATCAGTTATTTCCAATGATTCAGGGATTATTGATCTATTTTTTGAGTATCAAACACCATAGACAACTTCCATTACTGAATAGTAATAATGTCTCATTGTTTCCAAAGGACATGTGAGATAAATATTTTTTGTAATACTCAATAATGTTAAAATATAATCATTAACAAAACAAGTTATAAGTTTTGTTCTTCTCACCACTATCTTAGGAACCATCCTTTCTCATACACTAATAGAACAATCCTTACTCCTAGTAATAATTTTACATTTACATGGAATATATATTTAAATACAAACATATAATAATAATCTTCTATTTAATACCCAAGAAGTATGATAGAAACATTACTTGAAATTAGTGAATATACGTGAAGAAGAAGTGATTACTTAATTCTTTGATTAAATTCATTGCTTTTATTTTTCATAGAATTTATTTTATGATATGCCTAGAACATAACCTTCTATTTAATACCTATTTTATATGAGGTGTGTTTGGAACCTTCCTTTGGTTTCACTATTTCCATTGGATTTCTCATGTTATAATTCAAATTATTTTCCATAAGAACTAATGATTTATCTTTCTTTAATGTTAATATTTCTTGGGGAACCTTACCCAAAAGGAAAAGAATCATTTTTCCTTACTAAAAATTTTATAATTTTAAACAAAATACGATAAATATGGGTAAAAATGATATTATAATGGTATATATTGAAATATATTGATCCACAGTTAATATTAAGACATAACTGGTGTAATCATCACCTATTCATATCAATAATTCAATTTCTCCCCACAAACTTCTAGAATATGAGACTACATTTAATATCATTCATGTCTCGTTGTCGTATCCAAAAATCACCTCAAATATTGTTGATATAATTATGACAAAACCATCATATGCACCATTCATGAGACTATTGTAAGAATTTTTAACACCTTGTCCTTCTATGGGGGCTAAATAGTTAATGTAAACTCCAGCACATTGAATTTTTATATTTTAATACTTTGTGAAAACACATGTACTCATATTTGGAACATCATGATGGAAAATAAATTCTCATTGTCTATTAGATACAGAAGAATTTATTGTGTTACTGCATTTCATTTTTCTACAAATAAAAACTAGTATATTAATATTTTTTATCGTGATTACCTATTTTGACATTATTGATTAATTAATTAAATTATTAAATGTCACAACTAGAAAATTCGGCCACAACCATAGTTTGGAACTGCGGTTGTAGGCCTGCAAACATTGAAATAGCCTATGACCATGGTTTCAAAAAACTATGGCTGATAATTGTGGAAATATGGCACCTACAGCCATAGTTTTAACCAAAACAATAAGGGCATAGTGCTACAGTTTTAACCATGGAAGTATGGGCCTAGTGCCACGGTTTAAACATGCGCACTAGGTCCCTACTTCCACCGTTAAAACTATGTCACTAGAACCCTATTTCCATGGTGAAAAATGTGGTTATATCATTTATATGGTATAAAAAATTAATTCATCCCCACATCACCCCCTTGAACACACCATGCCCCCTGGACAACCCCTTCCACCCCCGTGCCACCCCTAGATAGCCACTGGACCGACATGGGTAGCCTCCTTACACACCCTTGAACACCCCCCATCCCCCCCCCCCTCATGGAAAGCCCCTTGTACCCCCCCCCCCTCAGATACACCCCTTTTATCCCCCCCCCCCCCCCCCCTCGCACCCCCATGCCCCCTTGACAACCCTCTTTCACCATGCTGGATAGCCCCTTTGCACCCCCTTGAACACCCCCTGGACAGCCTCCGTGCTCCCCCTTGAACACCCCCATACCCCCCCCCCCAGAAAGCCCCCATGCACCCCTTGGATAACCCCATTTCACCGGCTTGAACACCCCCCCCCCCCAACACCCCCATAATCCCCTAGACATCCCCCTTATACCCCCGCTAGACATCCCCCATGCACCCCGTGAACATCCCCCTTGCACCCACTTGAACAGCCACCCTGCACCCCAATGACCCCCAGGATAGCCCCCTTGCACCCCACCCAACGGATATCCCCCCTATACCCCCTTGAAAACCCTCATTCACCCCCATGCCCCCTTGGACAGCCAGCTTGAACAACTCCCCCCCCCCCCCCACACACACACACACAGACACACACACACACACACTCTCTCTCTCATTACCCCTTGGACAGCCCCCTTGCACCCCCAGGATAGCCCCCTTAGACACCCATGACCCCCCCCCCCCACACACCCCCTCTCCCCCTTGAACACACTCATGCCCCAACCCCCCTGACACCCCCTCCTACTTATACAACCCCTTCATACCTATTCCCCCTTACACCCCACTCCTGGACACCCCCCTTGCACCCCTAGATACCCCCCTTTCCCCCCTTGAACACCCCCTTGTAGTATCCCACCCCCTAAACATCCCCCTATCACCCCCATGAACACCCCCTCTAACCTAGACACCCCCCTCCATCTTGGACACCCCACTGCACACCCATGCCCCCTTTCACCCCCTCATATACACCCCCTTTCACCCATGTGCATCCCCCTCCCCCCCTCCCCGAACACCGCCTACAGTAGCCCACCCCCCGGGAAATCCCCCTTGCACCCCCTTGAACACCCCCATGTAGTATCTCATCCCCATAACATCCCCCTTTCACCCCCTTTCACCCCCACCCCTGCATTTTCCCACCCCCTACAAAGAACCCCTGGATAGTCCCTGACCCCCCCCCCCCTCCTAGATACCCCCTCCGTTATGGACACCCCCTAGATACCCCCCCCCCTCCTCATGGACACCCCCTCCCGAACACCCCCCCCCCTTGCACCCCCCGAGATATCCCCCTTTTACACCCCCCTTGCACACCCATGATCTCTTTCCCCCCCCCCCTCCTAGACACCCCCTGGACAGCCCCCTTGAACACCACAATTTCACACCCATGCCCCCACCCCCCCCCCCTTCATGGACACCCCCCTGCACACCCATTCCCCCATGCACCCCCATACCCCCCCCCCCTTCACCCCATGGACAGCCCCATTACACCCCCTTTACCCCCTCCCTCCCCCCATTCGCAGTAGCCCACCCACCCTCTAGATAGCCCCCTTGCCCCTAGATATCCCCTTGCACCCCCCCCCCCCACAGGACACCCTCTTCCCACCAGGACACTGCCCCCTGGACAGCCCCCCCTAAATCCCCACACACATAGAGAAATTTTTTATTTATTTCAAATAAAAAATATAAACATCCTTCATCATCTACTATAGTAACAGATTACTGAAGAAAAAAATGAGGGTGACAAAGCCCATTATGAAAAAGAATCCAATAAAGTAAACAAATTCAAACTCAGTTGTAGTATTTTATAAACACACAATCTATAGTAAAAGAATATGGAAACAAAGAATAAATTTTAAAGGACCTTTTCCATCTTGATGAACTCATTGAAAACCCTTTTACAGTAGTCCTCACATGCAATTGATGGAACTTACACACAGAGTCGGGTCTGTGAACAGAAAAATTCAACAAAAAATGAATTGAAAGGATTCTATAACCATTAAATGGATGTGTAAATGTATGGATCATTATATTTTTAATGATATAAAATGGGAAATTTTATTTATATGTACATAAAATCTATTCAAATAAAATTTTCATAAAAACATTTAAAAAATAAATGAAAAAACATTTCCTATACTTAAAGTTGTACTAATCTATTTAAATTTTTAAATATGTATAAGATTTGATGAACAGAATTAATATATGCCAATCGTGTGATGAATGATTAATGAAAAGATATTTAACTACTCACATACTCAATAACATAATTCAATGACTTACAAATGGATACATAATTACAAAGTATTTCCATATTATGTGTTGCAAAAAATGAACCCAATAATATTACTTGAATGTTTAATAAAAGAAACTGAATGAATTTACAAAAATATTTTTTATAAATATTAAATGAAATTTCATTTGTACTTATATAAACATCACATTCAGTATATGAAAGCAAACATGTTATTCACCCAATAAGATCAAAATAACACATGAAATCAGTGACACATAAACTCAGCATGTATTATGAATTTAAGCGGATAGAAGAGATAGCAGAAAAGTAAATGAGGTAGAATACTCCCCTGAGTGACTGTTTCCAATACCAAGACTCTTTCCTCTTTATCTTTGTTGAGAAAAACTGGTATAAAAATTGAATCCCCTGTAAAATAGGAAATAGAAGCCTATTACAATCTTATTCCCATATATAGAGTAGTTGAAACTAGTAGCAAACTCAAGATTTAGAAATTATATTTCATCTTGATAGTGCATGTGAATATAAATAATTAAAATTCAAATAGAATTTCAATAAACAAAACATTTAATCTGTCCATGAAAAATTTCAAATGAACTCAACACTCAAAATGATTTCCAAACAAACTAGTAGATTTTCAATTTTCTAAAATGTTCAAAATAAGTGTAGTGATCATGAATAAAATTTCACAGTTTATGAAAAAAACTCAATAACCAAAGAACCATAAAATGAAATATGATCTCAACAAGTAAACACGTAGAAAGAAGCTTAGAAAAATTTAGACATTGCATGAAATTTTTTATGAATCATTGAATATTTCCCCATATAATCTAAAGTTCAGCTCTTCTAGGGAAAGTAAAACAATCTAGATTACTTTTAGACATGACAAGGAGGCTGAAGACAATATAATATAAACATCTACTCTTGTAGGTAAAATAATTCAATCTAGATTAATTTTATATACACTAGGTATACCGAATAAAATATAATCTAAATTGCAACTCTTGTAGGTAAAGGAAAGTAAGCTAGATTTATTTTAGAAGCTGAAGACAGTAGTACCCAGCAAGAACAAACTTTGGTGATGATGAACCCAATCACAATGAATATTTAAAACATATATTGAAATAATTCCCCCTCAAACACCATTATAATATTCTATAAAATCCTCCACATCAAGCCTATAAAAAATGGGGTTTGTCTGTCCATGTATTATAAGATATCAACATGACTCTTCCTTAATCTTTAAGCAAATGTATTGGTCACACATTCATCTCCCTTGGGTTAAATCTAAATCAATCACCCATCATCTCCATGATATACTTATAGAAACATATTAACAACATATATAAACCACATAAAACATTGAGAACTTCATTTTAGGTACAAAAACATTTCTACTGATAAGACAAAATTAATGGAATACACGTTAAATTATATTTAAAAGACTAACATGTTTGATTTAGTGTTTATTTTAATGGATAAAAAATTCACAAGTATAAAGTATGGTTTCTATAATAATCTCAATATAAAAATACAAGTATCACAAAATTCACTAAAAAATATAGGGAACCCAAAAATCAAAAAATCCTTAATAAAAATTAGTACAAAGAATAAAAATGGAAGAAAATATACCTGAATCCGATGTCGAAATCACTTCCTTTGATGGTGGTGGATAGAATCAGACTCATCATAAGAAATCACCAGTAAGAATATTATGGGATAAGGAGTAAGATATAATTATTTTTTATATATTTTTTATTAGTGTTTCAACTATACATGATAAATGATACAAGACTCTATAACTAGTAATGAATAAAGAATATTCAGATTGATATGGACGTCCTAATACTAAATAATGTGATCATTAATAAACATATTTTTCAAATGATATCCAATTTCATTCAAAAAATACACCACGGAGTGACCTACATCAATTATTCTAAGACAACACTAAACCATACCAAATTTAAAATATTTGAAGAGAATATTGGGATTGGTTTCATAAAAATAAATACAAATAAAGAAATAGTGGAAAATTATTGGGAATCCAATATGTCATGTCCATAAGTTTGACTACCATGAAAGAAGAAATAAGTAGTTTTAAGTCAAAAGGACATCAAAAAACCCCAAAATTTAAATAATTTACCATCTCACATTCAATATAACATAATAGAGATATAGTAAGTAGAAATATCAATCCTAAAACACTATTTAGAATTAATTGGAAGGAATATACACTGTAAAAAAAAGAAACAATGAAACCTATAAAACTGAACCAGAAATATACTCATGAACCAAATTATTTATACAAAAAAATCAACATGGTCTAATCCAAGAGTGACCTAAGTCAAGGATTCCAAAAAAATGATTATTAAAATCTTTATCCTATAACTAAAAATCCACAGAGTCTAGAAATAATTCGTGGTATATATAGAGTGTAAGAAATATTTCCTTTTTTGATTACAATGAAAAGTCATTGAATTTATTTTTTCAAGACATTTTGTAAATTATAGTTTGAAATAAAATAAAAAAAATAATTATTTAATTTTATAAAAAAACTCATAGACATGCACTAAGTTGTTCTTTTTAAATCTTGTTGTGCACATACTTAAATCTATTCATTTGAAAAAAAAATGTTTAAAAATCACTTCATTGATGGAAAAACCATTGAAATAAAATTACCTTCCAAAATTCCATTTCTTTTCTAGTATTAAATATCATAATAAATAATTTTATGTAATATATTAAACAAATAGTTGTATAAAAAATATGGGAAATTAATATACAAAGGTAAAAACCAAGTGAGTTATGTGCCAAGATGTACTCAAGTAGAATAACCTTTCAGACTATCGAAGAACATCCAAATATATAATGTTAGTGGATTTTCCAACTATCCTTACCTATTGGAATTCCCTATAGATAGATTCACTCCATGTATTAAATTATCCTAATAAGTATATAAACATGAATAGAATACCTAAAATTTCTCAACATCACACTTAAATAAACAAATATCCCATAAAGTTGTCTATTGGAGGTGTGGAATCATTTTATAACACATCTATCACATATATAAAGTAGAATTCATTGCAAGGAATCACAATATCAAAACTCTATCCCTTCCCCATACAATATTTTTAGGAAAAACACCATTTCATTAAACATAATATCAAATCACAAAAACATTCACTTCAAAAAATATATATGATATTATATAAAATAATATCATGGTGGATTAAGCCCAAGGTATAACTTATTAAATGGACTCATTTATTGGCTTTTATTCCTTACATGCTTCTTTAGAAACATAAGTAAATATTTGGGCTTAATTCATCAACTATAACATTATCATTTAAAAAGGTATATGAGATCTCTAAATCATAATCATATAATAACTATACCCATATCCAATAATTAATATGTATGCCATGTTAAGATAATACATAATGAAATATCTTACTATCAATTATTACACAATGATAGGTCAACCATGGGTTTCTAGCAAGTTCCTAGATTTCTAGAAGTTGTTAAATATTTCAAAAGAATAAATCATAATCATCAGTGATTTACATTATCTAAAAATAAGATACTAAAATAAATGAGATACCAAAATACATGAGATACAAGTTGAGGTAACATTTTATAACCTAATAAAAATATAATAATGTGTACACAAGGTATCATTCTTAGATACTTATATAGTGGAGAAGGATTCAAATGTAGGATTAGTATACAATGAATCATATTAGAATGACACAATTAGAGTGGACCAAGTGGTTTATATATTAAATATGGGTTTTCTATGAATATTGGGTTGTAATACGTGTATAAGAGTAGGGCTGGTGTGTAGGGGGAGGGGCTGGGAAAGGGGGAGGGGGAGGGACTGGGGAGGGGGAAGGGTGGGACTAGGAAGGGGGAGTGGATGGTGGGTGAGAGGGGTAGGGTCTGGGCAGGGGGGAGGGGTTGGGCATCGAGGACTGGGAGGGGGTGGGGCTGGGCAGGGGGGACTGGGAGTTGGAGGGTTTGGGTAGGGGAGGGGAGGGGGATGGGTTCTATAACAAAAGAAGTAGGGAAAGAGGAAGGGGTTTGATCGTGACAGAAGTAGGGAAAGGGGAATGCGGAATGAGTTCGATCGCGAGAAGTAGGTTTTGATCATGAGAGAGGAGAAAATTTGATTTGGAGTGTTTGGAGATAAGTTGAGGTGAATTGAAAAAGTTGTATGTTTTACTAAAGATATATATAAATTATATTTGGAAGAAAAAATTTGGCTAAGTCCTGAAAATATCAGGACTACTCATGGGAATCTCATAAAACATATAGAGTTTTTGTATGTCTTGTTGTGAATTCATAAAATATAGTGGTAGATGTGTGTCTGTAGGGGAACTAGTGAGAATACATTTGACTATAGTATATTCGTTCAAGAAATGCATTGAGATAGGACAGATAGGTAGAAACTAACAAAATATTTACCAAAGAAATGCATGTTGCTATCAACCCCTGCACACTGCCCCAGCCCCCTTCACCCCCCTTCCCGCAGCCCCCTACACCTCATGCCCCCCCCCCCGCTAACCCCCTTTACCCCCTTCCCCCACATCCCCCATCCCACTTCACGCCATCCCACCCATCCCCCTTCACCCTACTTCCCCCACCCTTCACCCCAACTCCCCCCACATTAACCACCACTAAGCCCCCACCCTTCACTGAAACTCCCTTGAACCACCACCCTTTCACCCCCACTGCCCTCCCTGCATACTACCTCCCCCCCACCTGCACACCCCCATCACCCCATATTCCCCCAACCTACACCCCCCCCCCCCCACACACACACCTGCTCCCACTACCCCCCCCCCCCCCCACCTACACCACTAACCACCTGCACACTGCCCCCCTCACCCGCACTCCCCCACTCCCCCCCCCCAAACTACACCCTTCACCCCCACCATTCACCCCAACTCATTTGACCCCTACCCCTTCAGCCCCACTCCCCCCCCCTGTTTCACACCCACTGCCCCCCCCCCTTCTACAACCAAGGTTATTTAATTCGTGAATATTTATATGAAATATTAAATGCATTCAAAATATTTAAGAGAGGAAATATGAAGAATTTCAAAACTTAAGAAGGAATAATCCATGGTCGTTTCACTGTATTATGCATGTATTCATCCATACATAATGATTTTAAGGCACACATAATGGATCGATAAAGTGTGGAGATCACATTATTTCTACATCTACACATGATCTGATTACATATAGTTATCAGATAGTTATAAAGATATAGAGTGGGAAATTCTAGATCCTGTAATTCATGGATATTTGAATCTAACATATTAATGTGGTTTAGTGAATGCTGAAAAAGAAGAAATTAGTGCTTTTATATTTTATATATGTTCAAGCAATTCGAAATTGAGACATGTGAAAGTTTGAAACTATTATTCAAGATAGAATAATTTATATGAATTATGTAAAAGAGTGATAAGACCCAAAACAAATGGTTATAAAGATATGGAGTTGGAAATTCTAGATCCACTAATATGAGGAGATTTGAATACAAATTATTCATGTGGTTTAGTTAATGATAAAAAAGCAAGAACTGGTGCTTCTATATTTTTATATATTTGAGAAGTTCTAAATATAGACAAGTGGAATCCTGAAATTATTATTCAAGAGAGAATAATTTCTATACAATATTTAAAAGAGTGATAAGACCCAACATAGTTTCAATTTTGAAGAACCACTTTGTGTCAAAGTAAAAAAAGAAAATGAAGAAGAAAAAAATTGAGAAGTGGTAGAAGAATAAGAAACCAAGTTGTTCATGAATTTTTTAAGAAGAAGAGATATGTTCTATTAGTCCACACATGAAATAAGGGGAGAGATGAAGAGTTATGTGTATTTCAGTTTATATATGAAGGAATAAAAACAAGAAGTTATAGAAAATTTAGTTTCATACTATGAAGAAAAAGAGTTTTTATATAGTGATATGTATAAAAATAAAAAAAAGTGATTTGGTATTTTGTAATGGAAGAAAAAGAAGAAAGGAATAGTACATGAACAGTAGGGATGTTTTCTAAATTGGTGATACAATATCTTGTTGTTCCCCATATATTTATTGTAAAGATGTGACATGTACCTGAGTGTGGGAAACACCGAATAAGTGTGTATTATGCACACTCTATACTCTCAGGAGACTATAGTTTAAATCTGGGAGGTATTTACTAATGGTTTTTGTGACCTTAGGTGTTTCCAGATTACACTAAGGATTAGACATATCATACTGAGAGGTGAACCTTATAAATTCATATGCCACGTGTGTGTCAGTTTTGTATTATGATATAATAATTAATGGTGTAAAGAGAGAGTAACATAACCACTCACCTAATAGTGATGGAGGTAAAAATAAAATGGATAATAATTTAAAAGTAAAAAAAGGTAATTAAAAGACACCAAAATTAATTCAACCCCCACTCAATGTGGTTTGTATCCCAACCAATCTCATTTAGATAGTATTAGAGACAAATTCACCTCTTATTGGATTCTATAGATTTTTTATTTTTTTATTTTAATGATTCAAATGTTTTATTCCTAATCTATAAAGATGATCAATTTTAGTAAAGATTTATCTATCTTAGATTCAAATTCTATTTCTACCAATAGTATTCTAAACAGAAGAAAACAATGGAAAAAAGGCTTAAAAGCTTATCCCTCTTGAAAAAATATGAATAAAGATCAGCTTCAATGTTATAGGATACTAAAGAAGTTATGACATTATTATAATGTAAAGAAAGAGTGGTTGAGATAACTACCAAGGTGTTTGACAGTCCAATAATCTCTATTGATTCAAGGGATCCATGTGAAAATGAGGTAAGTGAGGATTATTTCTCAAACTATTTTTTTGAAGATATAGGAATAATTGGGAGTGATTATACATTTTCTACTTAACAATATATAACTTTTGTAACATTAAAATATATAATGTATCATTTTCTCAAAGAAATTATTTATTTTATTTGTTAAATTTTTAAAATTAAGTAGGAAGAGACCACTGAGGTTAAAGGTGAGGCAAATAATTTAGAGAAATATTTAAGAGAAAGAGCTCTAAATTGCATAAATATCTCTAAAAAAGGTTGTTTTCAAGAAGATATGAATTAATATCTTAATGAAAGATACTCTAGATTTAAAGAATAATGGATCAAAACCATCCATGAAAAGGATGATATCACTAAATAATTTTAGAATAAATTCGATGAATTTGAAGATCTTTCCCACAAGAATTCTCAAATTAATGTCAAGGGTAAAATAATTAAGTATTATGACACTTTGTTAACTGATAACATAAAACAATCATGATGGATAAGTTAGAATAATGACAAAAGACTATGAAAGTGAAGTCTAATTAATTAAAGACCCAAATAATTACCCCAATATGAAGTTTGTAGAAACGAAAAAAAACTGGTCAATATAGAAATGAGACATATTGACATTTCACAGTTTAAAATGAAATAATATACAACCAAAAATTGTTCTAATGAGGAAACTAGTGTCGAAAAGGTTTCATTATATTGAAATAAGATCATGGTATAATATAATAGTAACTCTCAAGTAGACCTAATGTAATGATCTTTATAAATATATTTTCATAGAAAGTGATGGTTTGAAAATAAAATCTATAAAATTATGGGTGATAAAAATAATGATAATATTTACAGGATGTCTATAGTGTATAGAGGAATGAGTTTGGAATCTTGTTCTATAGGAAGAACCCAACTAGTGATAAAAGAATCCAAAAAACAGCAAGCTCTAAAATCAGGAAATTATAAACAACATGTCGTAAAGAATATAAGATTTAGGTTTGCTGGAAATTGATGGTAGTGTAACAGGTTTGGTAAATTTTTATTGAATTTTTTTTACAATCCATCAATACATGAAGAAAAAAGGAAGAAAATTTCAAGGTTGTCAGACTAGAGAAAAAGAAACATCCATAGTTTGAAAAGAATCAGTCCATATCAAACCGATTTGAAAAGCTTGAAGAAGTATATGATGTTATCAATGGTTGTGGTCACATAAGTGAGGCATGTTCATATCAAGCTTCTAAATTATATAAATTTTAGAAATACAATATCTATTACAAAAAACACATATAAACAGATTAATAATTCCTGAATAGTAAATAGAAACATAATAATTCCATAATAATAAATAGATAATAGAATAGTAAACAGATTAAACCATGAATATCATAATACCAGATTAATTATGAAAATGAGATTGAAATATAAACCATGAAATGCCAGTGAATAATAGTTTACAGGATACCAGTCATCAAACAATAGCCTCAAAATAGCTGACAATAAATAAAAACTCATTTGGTGAACTCCTCCTACAATTGCAGACTCCAAAATCCGAATGAATACTAGAAACTACTACTGCAAATAGAATAGATCCACAGAATAGGTCAACAATACTAAAAATAGAAGGAATAATGAAAATATGATCCACAAAATAGAATGAAGTAAAATGGTTCAGCCAACGCACCAAATGGAGGAGTAATGCCCGAAGAACCGATGCACTAAATGGAGGAGGAAAGCCCTACTGGAGGATGAACACATGAATGGAGGCTAGGAAAGCTTTTACTGATGCACTGAAAGGAGAGGCGGGTGAGGGAAGGAGGAACTATGAATGGAGAGGCCGCAAATGGAGAAGTCGTGCTGCGAATGAAGGATCTGCGGTGAGGGGTGGAGGAACTGAAGTTGGCAAGGTTGAATGAGAGAGAAGTCATTAGTTGGGATACAATCAGAAGAATTATGTGAGGAATAAGAGAATGGTTTTGAGGGAAATTTTGAATTTGAGAGAATAAATTTGTGAGTGAGAGAGAAATTTCTATGGCTATAGCCATAGTTTTTAAATAACCATGGTGGTATCATAGAATGTAGCCAGGGTTTTTTTTAAATTATGGTAATATAAGTGTGGTAGTATCTTTAATTTATAGTACTGTGTATTCCATTATTTTATTGGATTCTATAAATCCTCTATACTAGAATTGGAATAATCTATCATTCAAGTATTCTATTAGAAAGTGTCCTTGAACTTTCACTCGTAGTCTATAGGCTATAGATACACCATAGCTGAGGGAGCTCAATGTAGGAGTTTGAAAATACAATCACATTAAATGGAGGATCCTTGATCTGTTGAGTGAATTTCAATCTTATAAAATAATAAATATGATTTACTTATTGCTTTCTTATGATGTTTCGTAAATCTATCGATAGTTAACCCTTTGATAAAAACTTCTATTAAGTCATCACATATTTCTCATAAAAACTCCATAGGGGTGAGATGTAACCTCAACTATGGATGACTGATCATGTCAGACATCTAGTTTTTTTAAAATTTGAATGAAAAAAGGTGTTATTGACTTAATATTAATCTGATTTTTTAAATAATTACCTGAAAAAATGAAATAATTTTCTATATTATGAGCACTTACTATGTGATCACACCCATAAATGATCATGAAATAAATTGAAAATAACCATCGTGTCACATTTTCATTTTATTTTTTCATGCTTGCTTATTGTTTTATGTGATCCCGCATTAAACTACACATAAATAAAATAATAAATAATTCATAAATAAAATAAGATGATTTGATCATGAGTCAATAAAAATGGTCAATCTATTGAGTGAAGAATGGATTAACCTAGATCCTAGGGATAACTCATTAGGTCATGTTACTTGTGACTTAAGTTGCAAACACTCACCCATCCAATGTGTCAAAATATTGTTTGGGGCATCACCAAATCAAGGAATAAAGCACGCCACTTCGTATCCTCACTATTATAAAACAATACTCGCATGCAGGTGAGGGAATCTCGAAATAAAAAAATATAGATAAAACATTTTCCTCGGTGTGTAGGCCCTTATAAATATAATGACCCAAAGATGGAACATGGATCATCATTTATTAAACTAATGATCAGAAACAAACATTTTAATAAATAAATAAATTACCAAACTAACAGAAGACATGCATTGGTCGATCTTTAGCCCATGATCAGTCAATATGAATTAATCTCATGTATAAAAATAATTCCCAAACAAAAATTTAAAACTATAATAAATTATTTTTGGGGGAAAATTTATTGAATCAAAAATTAAACCTTTTTAAATTAAAAAATTTACCTCATTCGATCCCGATATTAATTTGATTTTAATGAAAAAAATTAAATTAATTAATTAATTTAATTTAATAGCTAAATTATATTAATTTATCAATGATTATTAAAATTAAATTTCCAATATAAAAAATAGTATTATAATAATTTAATTTAGAACCAAATTTCAATTAAATAATTCAATTAATTTTGATTTTATAAAATATACATGAGATCTAAAACACCACGTAAGGCCTATGTGGTTCATGATGAACCCACACAAGCCCATAAAAGGCCAAGAAGACACCAAGAAGGGGTATTATGGGACAGTTTGCCCCAGCCTACCCTGTTCCGAGTCTAGTAGACCCACCCTGTCCAATTTCAATGTGAATCAACTTTGTACAGAATGGTACTTGGGAGTGCCTAATGTAGTAGGGTGTTGGGGTTTTGTCTCTTGGCTTGAAAAAGGTCGGTGAGGGAACACCAAGGATGAGGCGTAACATGACTGAGGCCCAATAAGGTAGGGGTACCGGTATATCCAATGGAGTGGTGGTCTATCCAGAACCTTATTGGAGGCATCGTGGGTGGTCATTGGATTCCCTATGGGATCGGCCTTGACCGGAGATGGCGTGCATGGGGTTTTATACTTTTCGTTGGATAGTGGAGGCTAGATATGTAAGGGGAGACTTATGTGGTGGAAGGAAGAAATAGATAGAGGTTAGATCTGATCTATTGTTGAGGGAGACATCTGAGGTGTTTCTGGAAAATCAAACTTGACGGTAGTGGAGATACCAAGCATCAGTGGTAGAAGTGGAATATTAGTGAGTGGAGGGGAAGGCGGTAGTCAAATCGCAAGAGAGAGAAGGCCATATCTCTGTTGAGAATCTCTCTGTCTGGTCAAACAGTCTTCTAGTGGGGATGGGAGCCTAGGTATAAGGACTCATAACATGGGATAGGTTAGCATCTGGAATGATGTTCTAGAGATAGTGGTATGTTGAGGTTGTGGTAGAAAAGAGAGGGCATTGGTGGTGCCTGATTCGCACGATAGAGGGGTGTTACTGGCTGAATCTAGTGGGGGAGGTGCAACATTGTACAACCACATCTGTTGAGGGCTTGTAAGATCACCAGTTTCAAAGGCTCTGGTCAGGACCTCAATCGGGAGGTGAGGGAGATGAAAGAGGGATGGGAAAATGGGGTCCCTCCCTTTTGGTTTGAATGTTTTTACTTTCATATTTATCCAAACCCATTGTAAAAAGATGTTTTTTATTAAGTCAGGTCACCACCACCCCCTTTACATTTATTCATTTTTTTTATGTTTCTACAACATTGAGATTATTCTTGAAAAAAAATTAGTAAAACAATTTTTATTTCCAATAATGGTGGAAAGTTTCTTCTTGAGAAAAAACAGTTTTGGCCAACACTGGCCAAAATGTTGGGTTTAGTGGAGTTTATTAAGCTGACACCCTCATAGTATATTAATTTATATATGGGATTTAAAAATTATAACAACAAAATGATTTCAATCTAAATTCAAAGCTTCATAAGGCTGATAATTGGTCGTACGATGTCAGATTGAAACACTATCTATGGAGTTGAGACGGAAACAATGAATTCTTTTAAATTTAATGTAATATTGATTTTTCTTGACATAAAATTTTTATGGGTCACTCTGATACCAATTGAAGGAACCAGAGCATGTAGCTGAACCTAGTGGGCAAGGGATTTAAATTTCTTACTGTTGATTGATATAACAACGCCACTATCAACAAAGCATTATAATCATTTATGCTTGAAAACCAAGTGTAAAGAAGATTAAGATCAAAAACTAAACCATAATAACTCGTTCGATATGAATTCATGTGCATGAAATCCACTTGAAATCAATAATCACTATTCAAATAATTCAAAGATGTATTCCTTAAGATAATCCACATGCACTTAAAAATCATTAGTAGAACCAATTGTCATATTCTTGGTGCTAGTGTGGTGATCTGATGATGCCTTTTATGTCTTGATGATCACTATATGAATGTTCTTTAGATGAAAGAAGATTATCTTGTTCCAGTCACTTGGATTGATAATTAATCTCCCTAGAAGATGGGTAAGCAGATATTGTCTCCAAAGAACAAGCATTGAATAGAATACATGTGAGATCCACTATCCTCCTATATTTATGGATTTGTGAAATTACCTGAAAAGGTCTCCCCAACCCCTAAATATTTAATATTCACTATATAAACTATAAACGATATATTATAAATAATATATTGAATCATAAATAACATTTATATTTTTATCAACAATTAAAAATATAATAAATATATTCCATGATAAAAGTTATTCATTAACTAGACTCGTTATCTGTGAAAATAATAAATGAGCCTTGAATATTAAAATAATATCTATTCGTATAATATTTTCCAAGTATTTAATTTAATACTGGTAATTAAATTTATTAATTTAATTAAATACTAATTATTTTAAACTCAACTTATATGAATTTATTTATTCCATGGAGATTATGTACCTTTGAACTTATCTCAAACCCTAGTAATGGGTCCCACAATGTCCTGTATGCAAATTCACCAAAATAGGGAATATTCTTAAATATTCTATTATTTCTATCCTTCTATGCCCTTATCTAGATATAGTGAATTCTATTCATAGACTAAGAAAGGATTCTACCACCCAATCAAGGTCCCAAAATGGATAAAGAGTAGTCATATAAACGACAACAAACCTATGAACATGAACAATGTAATTTAATCTCTTTGTCTTTGGATATCTCATAAAGAAGGACACACATTTGTGTCATCATACTTTCTTGATTTATTATTTTTTGATATAACAGTATGGATTTACCTTCGATTACCATGGTAATTTATTAATGAAGAAACAACCATCGTGATAATCCTAGCTTGAGATATTACTTCCTCAACTTGAATGCAACAAATTATATCTTGATAACTCAACCAATGACATACCACCATTTATGCACCCAACACAAGATACCTCACAGAAATTTCATTATCATGGTTTTTACCTTGAATAAAATTATGTGATTAAATGAAACAAATCGATAATGATATCGAGTTTGGACACCAATAAACATGTCTATATATAGGAACAGTTAGGGACACCAAAAACATGTTTTCTTCTTTGTGGTAAATTCCACCCTCTTGATCTCAGCTGTTAGAGATCAGGGTTTGTGAACTTCATGACAATAAGCCTCAATTCATATGATCCCAGAGAAATTGATAGTCAATAATCCACTATGTCCAGTCAGTATGATGTATCTAGACCATAGGATATATATTTAAGATTAATGTCCTAGTAACTTGGGGTTCTCGTTATAGCATGGAATCTTCTATAACATTTTGATACAACAAATAATCTATGGACATTACTATTAAATAGTCGTTTCATTAATTTTTACTTTATAATGGTAATTTTTTATCACGTATATCTCACTATATACATGAATCCTTAATATAAAAGAACTCTATAGTTGGGTCTAGAGAACCCATTATTACAACAAATACATCCTTGTATTTATACAATATGTGAATTTGGTTTTGGTATAGATGAATCTAGTGGTAATAACTTTGAAAGAGTTGATTGATTATATATCATTCATTTTTATGTTGCACGGTGAGTGTCCACTCACTGTGCATATGGTTTTTCACTCTTGAGCGATATTCTTGGGTTAATTTTCCTTAACTTTATGAACCGTCTTAAAGGATTTGAATAGATGATGATCATGGATGAACTATATTAAACCTAAGGTGTCATAAATTCATAATATCTTTTCCTTATTTATACATCTTATAAATCATTTTCTAGGATTATGATTATTTTTTATCACACCAATATTTTTTAGTTAATGTAAGGAACCTAGAGGAATGATGTTAATGCGGAATGTGATGGAAAATACGATGATTTTGAGAAACCAAATTTGATAATGACTAAATTGAAATGTATTGAAAATACTCCTAATAATTTATGTAGATGTATGATTAACAACATGAAAGTTAACCAAATATCATACTCACCAATGAATCGAAGTAAATAGTCCTCTAAGGACATAGATGGTAGTGACTATAGAGGTAAGAAGGCATGGTTTCCTTCATGTCAAAACTGTTCAAAGTTACATATAATACAATGTCTCAATGGAACCTAAAAACATTTTCTATTTGGAATAGAAGGCCATAGTGTAATTAATTTCAATGTAAAAATAATGACTTCAATAGAGGGAAATAAATTTCATCCTAGAGATGTATTTATAGTTTATTGTCTTATATATGTGAAACATCGGAATTATCCTCATAAATTCCCTCTTCTAAAGGATAAATCCTAGACCAAGGAATGACCAGTGTTATAATATTCCTTGATGTAGAATGATTTATGTAATTTTTATTGGGATTCAATAATTATTTTTTAGATGTACTTTTACCATTGCTATTTTTTTATAAGAATAATAAAAAATCTATGGAATGTTCCGCAAAAAATTTTCTTTAAGGATTTGATAACATATGTTGAATGGTATTGATAAACAAGAAAGATGATTTAGATTTAAAAAGATATTTTTTTTGGAAAACACGTGATTATGGGAAATAACCCTTAATATATGTATATTATTGAGTTAATAATGATTTTTTGGGATAAAGAGATTATTGAAATTTGTGATGTAAATGGTATAGTATTAATGACCTTTAAATTGGATAGTGTTTTGATGAAAAAGTTATTTAGGTCATATTTGATGAAGATTATTTTCTTTTTCAGATGTATGGAATATATTCAATAGTTTATGATTAATAATGATTTTATTTATTTTTTTAATTTTATATGTATTCATGTGAGGTTAGATTAAAAGTTTTATATACCATCATGGATTTATAATTTAATTTTAAATCATTGGATCAAAGGCTTAGACCCCCTTTTGAGGTTTTAAGTGATGCTATTTTAATTTGACTAATGATATTTTTTGGAGATGTTTTATTATGTTTAAGTATATATAACCCATAATAAAAATATGAAATACTACTTTAAAATAATTCAATTTAAATTTTTAGTATTTCCATCTCATTTTTGAGAAATTTATAAGAATTATAAAAATGTTGTTTTAGTAAAAAAGAAAACCCAATAGTCAGTTGACAACCCTTCGCGTGTAAGAAGGTTTTGGGGTTGGAACCCACTATTCAAGGGAGACAAGGGTGTAATTCCTACCACTAGCCAATAAATGTCCTAGTTATTATTAAATGTTTGTTACATAAATTATTTTAAAGATAAATATTAATTTTATTATGGTGATATATGTTTTATCATGTAGATCAATGTGGTTTTTAAAATCGATTTGGTGATTAATGGATTAATATTATTCAGGAATATGATCATTATAATTTTGGGGAACATTATATGATTAAAGAAAATAAAAGGTTATATAATTTTATTTCAGAAATAATGGTTGAATTATGTTTTGAAATTAAATATGATTTTTATGAGTTTTTATAGTGATTCAATTTATTTATAGAAATGATTATCATATAATGGAGATTATATTATTAAGTAATATTAATTATTTTGGTATGATTCATTAGTAGTGATTGATGTTATTTATAATTAAATGTTAAATGTTTTATTAGAATATTATGTGATAAAATAATTCAAATATTTGGGTTTCAATCTTAATCTAGGTATTTTGGAGAATGTTTAGTTTAATTATTTATTGAATGATCTATGTTGAACTTTGGGTGTTATAATTGAGGATTTGGAAATTAATTCTTTATTTAATCATAGAAATTTTTATTCTTTTAGACAATTATAATACCTTTTGATAACAATTTTTGGATTTTGATAATATATAATGATTAGAAAAATAGATTTATATTATTTTTTGGATTATATGATCCATTAAAAGTTTATTTTAGTTCATCAGCTATAAAAAATCATCCTAAATACTCTTCGTTTGAAGAAAAAGCTAATATTGTAGTGAAAATTTATTAAAGGAGAAATCATATATATCAAATAAGTGTGTTTTTTTATTTTATTAGTCTAGAAGGTAAAATAATTCCTATACTCTAGTAAAAGAATCTTGAAATTAAAAAATAGTCTCTTATTGCCTACATCTTTGATAAATTGATGGTCTTTTTCCCAAATCATTGGATTAGGTTTTTGTTTTCATTAACATTATCATGATCATTAACATTCTTATTATCAATGATCTATGTAAATATACATAATTATTTAAACATTGCGTATTTTCCTCCAGGTCCATATTTTCACTTCCAAAAAATGTTATCCAATTTGGAAACTCATTTTGTGTTATTCCATATGATGTTCATACTTCCATTTTTTTTAAGCAAACTGAGATCCTGCTAAGAAAATCAAGACCCATATATTAGAAGAAAGGAAAACTTACATAGGTCTGAAAGAAGAAGATTTTTAAAGATCCTTCCTATAGAGAGGAACGAGATCATCTGGCACATGATCCATCCAACGATAATCATTACCATTCACACCCTTATTAGCAAGCCCATCTTCCAACACATTTTCCTCTCTATAAAGATGAGTAACAAATTGATCCTTTGAGTAAAGAGAATCCAGGCATCTAATCCAAAAATTAGTGAGCTTCCATTAAAGGTGAATGGACCCAATTCGTAATGAAAATACAATAGCCATAGAATCACACTCAATCTAAATCTTGTCCCAACCTAGTTCTTTCTCTTGATCCACAGCCACAATAACTTCAAGCATCACTGCTTCAAGAGCAGAGGCAATACCACATGATCCATGAATACATCCAAGAGCATTCCCCTGATAATCCCTAAAGACAGCAACAAAACCAAAGGGGTGCAGATTTCCCCTTGAAGCAACATCAGAGTTATCTTTAATCCACCCAAAAAAAAGGTGCCAGCCAAATGACTTTCATTATCCCAATAGGAGGCCGAAAATAACCTTTAATCTCGATCTGATTCAGCATAGATAAATCATGAATTTAATTATAGAAAAACACATCTTTAGGTGTTTCAACCTCACGCACGGCAGCAAGGATACCTGTAAGACCAACACCAACCCGAAAAGGTTGTGACTCATGTTTTAATTCGTTCCTTGAATACCAGATGAAATGAATAGTTTCCTCCGCCACGACTTGAAAAAAATTCCCGATTTGAGGCGACAGTTTCAGATTATTCCAACTATTAACGAATTCACATATTGTCTTGGTTTGAGGCATAGAAACTTCAAAAATATCAGCAACCTCCCTCCACATCGCCGAAGCTGCTGCATAACTGAGGAATAGATGATCCGCGTCTTCCCTATGCTGGGATCATAAAGCACAAGTAGAGAAAAGGGAGATTATATAGACCTGAAAAAAGTCATCAGTTGGTAATTTTTTATGAGCCAACCTCCATGTTATAATGGATCTGGATGGCCTTAAGAACTTCTTGTGTAGATTTCTAATCTATTTCAATTATTATGAACTGCCAAAAGAGTGATTGTAAAATCCTGTAGATGTGAGAATACTATTGACAATAGGTTCCCATGCCCAAAAATCACCTCTAGAAGGCCAGTAAAAATTATCCACTAAATATGTGATGTGATCCGGAAGGTTCTCTATACTCTCAAGATGATATTTAATTGGAAATTAAAAATCCAAATTCAATTGTTCCTCCAAAACCAAGTCAATCAGATGATTCCTGGTCCAATTACATTTCCAAAATGGAAGATATGAGTCCCTGGAAACCAACCACCGAGAGTCAACATCAATATGAAATTTTTTTAACCCTTTTTATGATATAGGATTTCATAAATTTTCAAAATTAAAACCCTTGATTATAAATATCAATTTAAAATTGTGTGGATGAAATTTTTTAATGGTGGATATAACACATTGACATTTTTTAAAAATAAAACATTTTTTGATAGTGAATACAACACACAACACATAGTCTAAATGAACCATTAAATATTTTTATTTTAAGTTGAGCATTATCACCTAGACATTAAATTTATGTGTTTTAATATGATTAATTTATTTATGAAATATATTAAGTTTCAACTCAATGAAAATTTAGTTATAACAACTAATTAAATGATATCCCACTTTTTAGTAAAGTCATTTTGTTCTTCAAAAAAATATGTTCTCTTAAAAATTAATTATTTTGAGAAAATAATATAATTAATTTTTATATATTTTTTTTGATAAAGATTCTATCATTTTTTAATTATAATAAAAAAATTATCTTATGGTGAAACTTGTAATTGTTTTAGAAAAGTTTTATTTTTCAATAAATTGTGATTACATTTATTTTTATTGAAAAAAAATTATTTTAAAGTATTTAAACATTAAAATTATTTTTTATATATTTTTAAATTTTTTTAGTTCTTTTTGATTAAATATTATCTAATTAAAATCTTTGGAATGAATTTCATAGTTGAATTTGGTAAAACAAATTATACTTAAAAAGGAATTTTTCTTAAAATCATTTTTTTCATTGCATTCTATGTTTTAATATCAAATTAATTTTTTACACTTATAGAAACTATATCCTAAAACAAATATTCGATATTTGGAATTAGAAGGTACAAATTTTTTTAATAGGACCATTTAATTTTTTTTCATTATGATTAGTAACTATATTGTATAACGGTCACCACTATATGGGAAAATCGGGAAACTACGGTAAACTTTTTAAGATAAGGACTAACAAATGACCCTAAAACTTTAATTTATCCTATTGGATGAGTTTATTTTAGCAATGTACACCATATTTATGAAAATGGGAAACTTAATTCAATATTTATCTTCTCTTTACATTCAAATCATTTCATGTACGGAAAAAAAATCATTTTCATTATTTTATTATCTCTAATTTTTTTCACAGTGATAAGAAGAGGATATGTTCAATTATAAATGTTAATTAAAGATATAAATTGTATTCTTTGATCATGGTAATTTATATATAATTTTTGGTGATTAAATAATTATATTAAATGCTTACAAAATTCCAAAACTGTATTTATTCAATTCATAGTAAAATAAAATAAATGATTTTAAAAATACTAAAAGTAAAATAATTGTAATTTATTATTGTGTACCAATAATTTTTTAGATAAAAATAACTTAATAGACATGTTTTAATATATTATATACAAATTTTGTTGTTTTCATGATGTTTTCAACGAAAAATTAAATAAATAGTTATAAAAATGACATTAATGTAATTTTATAATAAATAATATTTTATTAGATGATGAAAAATTCCCAAAAATCATATTATAAGAAAAATTATTGGTATATAATTAATAATATAAAATATATTTAATTTGGGGTAAAATTGTCTTTTATATTAATTAAATTGTCCGCTAATGAGTAAAATCATTATTATTGTGGTAATTATCAAAAAGGATTAACGTGTGTTAAATCAAATATATAAGGGTAAAAACCTAATATCAATTTGTCCAGATTTAATTATATGATATTATTCTTACCCATACTCATAATATATTATAATTATATTCTTTTTTATTTTGTTTCCCTGAAAATTAATTTATATTAATTTTATATTTTATGTAATTCTAAGAGTGCCTCTCACATAACTTATAAAAGGTAATCTTTTATATTCTATTTATCACACATTAAAAGCATTTTTGTTTAAAAGATATCTTCCCAAATACCTTTCTAACATTCAAACCCTTGTTATAGAGGTACTTTCTTGTCATAATACCTACCTTATAGCTGTAAATATTTGATGAAAAAATATCATTCGAAGAATAGCTATATCTTTTAAACGAATGTTTTAATTTAATTTCATCTTCCACCACCTTAAAATATTATTCAATGATGATGATATAATATACCAAGTATCATACATATACTGAGTTAAGATTATGTTGATTTAATTACCCATTTCAACATCATCTTCCATCAAATGGGAAACTAAGCCATCGTTCATGTGTACAACAAACTATCGCCTCCCAAACCGATGTAATTAATATTCCATCACCACCTTTCATAGATATTTATAATGATGGATTTAAATTAAAACTTTTTTTTAATGAAGTATTTATAATTATTGAAAATAAATTTATCATATATTTTCCTACAATTCCATTCATTGAAAATGATCATGTTGTTCATGCGTCTGTGGGGACTACCACATCCACGAAGCGATGTGATTTGTTTTTCATCATCATAGAACATGGGTGGTATATATATTTGAATGTAAATAAATAATATGATATTAATCATATAATCATAATTCATGAATGATAGTATAATACTTAACTTTTTCCAACATGACTGTTTTAAATTGGAAATGTTACTCAGGCGTACATACGACCTATCGTCAACATGATTGTAACAAAGTTCGTTTTACCTAATCATTTTTTATGTATTTTATTAAAATTATTATTTTTTAAATGATATTTATTTCAAGATTATTATTTTTAGTACTAATAAATAATTATCTTTTTGACCATAGTCAACTTATCAATGTGATTTTGGACATATATGTAGAATACTTTCAAAACATCTAACATAAAGCTAAATGATTAAGTAATTGAATATAACATGATAGCTAAAAAAATAAATGAATAATATTATTTATTATTTAATTAGATAATTCAAATAATTTTATTATTCATAAATATAATTAATTTGTGAGAAAATTCATAGTCAAGGTAAGGGCCTTTCTTTTAAAAATAATTATTTAAATTTTATCTTCCAACATTTTTATTCCAAAACCATGTTCTTACAAATTTTTTAATGAAATAATTATATATTATTAAATGGATGATAAAGGTGATTTTTGGACATATCTTAATATATTTATAATATCATTAAAAATAATATTTTTAATGTTCAATGTAAGGGAATCATTACTTTCAAAACCTCATTTCAGATTTTTTAAATTTGTATTTTCTAAATATTTCTCTTCCATGTCAATGTTATTAAAATAATTAATGGATGTATTTATATAGAAATAAAATATTTATAAGTTAAATTTCACTTCTTAGTTCCAAATGTTTTATATTGGAATATTTTGACTTATTTTATATGGAACATTTTAGCTTTCTTGGAAAAAGAAAAAAAGGTACCATTTTAATCTACACAGCATCATTAAAATTTCCCACCACCATAAAAAATATTTAATTTTTTCCTTCCTCCATAATATTATGTTTTTTCTTCAAAAAATCTCTCACTTCCAGTGATGGTGTCATAAATTCTACATTTTTGTTCCTCAAATTCATTCTTTTTGAAATATTTTTTTATGATTTCAAACAAGATTATAAAACTCATTTCCTTTAAGGGGTATTTATTAATTTTATTTATTATGATTGATTTTCTTTTCTGAAACACATAATCAAGTAAATTTTTTGATGGTTTAGCCCATATATCTCTCAAATGCTTTGGGTAAATTGTTTTCTCATGATACATTATGTATGGGATTAGGGAGTAAACATAATCCATAATGTTAATTTGTCCACTAAGTGATGTTTTCCTAGTAGATATCCCTAATCAATACATATGTGATGTTTTGTGTCATTTGAGAACTTCTTATATTTCTACATTCTAAGATACAATGTTATTTTTGTTATTCTCTACTTTGATTACTCATGAGCCTCTCTTTTATGATATCAAGTAATAATTCTTCATCATGTTTATTCCCTTACTAATATCTTTGTGCTCATCACCTTTTAAAATGATTTTTCATAGGGTTTTAAGTATGATTATGGAAAAGTATGAGATCCTGATGAAAATTTTGATGATGTTTCTTAAATATATAACTTTTTACATCATGAAAGTTTTATTTTGTTGGGAAAACAGATACTTTGGGTAATTTTCCACTTTGTAGTTGTCATGACCACCTCTCTATAAATTGTACCCCTCCTTGGCTGGTAATGTGAGAAGAGAGATAATGAACACCAAGGCATGCCTCTAGTAGCATCCCTGTTGGTAACTACAATTGAGGGTATAAAATAGACAAAGATGGGAGGCATTATACTCTAAGAGAAAACAAACAGAAGGGAGATATAAGATAAACACCAAAAAACTTCTTCTCAGACTAAAATATAAAATAAATCCCAAGTAAATTTATTTAATTTCATGAAAAACTACAACAACTGAAAGAGGAAAACTGCAAGTGCAAAAAGAATGTAAAAAGACAGCGACCACAAAGCCCAAATACCTCCTGCAAAACATCCAATATAGTAATAACCATCATGATCTTTAACCTACTCCAAGTGCCCTAAAAATGGTTAAAATTACATAGGTTGAGTATAATAGTATGCTCATTAGCATCCCTCTGAAATCATCTCATACAAAAGAAAGAAATCATGCTAAAGCATAGTGAACAACAACTGAAACCAACTCTTCACCTAAATAGGTATACTAAGGTCATATCCTAATCATGACTACTCTCACCCAATATCTCATACAATAGTATATAATATAATAAATAATTTCAAGGGTACCCCTCTTCCACTTCCCCACTAGTTTTCCTCTTTTCCCCAACATCACGTGTCTTGAGAATCTCTCTCCAAAAAAGGCCATCCAAAAGACACCTGGGCGAACCACTACAACATACACCTCATGGAACACTCCACCTTGTCCAAGTAACCAAATGTAACAAGGTATTTTTCAGGATCCACCATATCTCTCATAACATGTATCATACATCGGGTATTATACCTCAATCTATCAGATCCCATACACTGAGTACAGATCCTCAATCCATCATAGCCTATACACGTTACACCTATATTAATCCATAGGGATATATATCCAGAATATGTGTGTGTTTAATAACCACAAGACATTATATCCCTCTATACACATGTATGGTGAAAACTAACTATCGTGCATATAAGTACTAGTAACTACCAAGAGAATTGAGTAGTGCCAATGGGGGTGGTAAGCCATCCATCCTCCCACCAGGATATTGGGGAAAACACCCCCCAGGGCTTAGAATCCTCGGTGTTTTAGTCACCCTAACCGATAAGTTATAGTAGGTTATAAAATCACAACAATTAAAGGTTATAATATAGCTCACAACCACACTATGGGAATATCCTTGTTGTATTCTCAACTATATTTATCGTCTCTCAGACTCTAGGCTTCCACTACAATGACTGGTATCCTATAAGAACACAACCATTTAAAGAGATACATTATGTTACTTTATCACTTTTTAACAGTTTCACTATAATGTAATTAATTTTCTAACCACTCATTAACTATTATCAAAGTCCACATTACATTTCATTAGCACCACCACAAGTTTCCATGCCATCTTGGACTAACCCAACCATATCCATAGTTTCTATGATATAAAACACTAGCATTGAATCACAGTAATCTCTAACCTGATGGGTTAAGAAATTATTCATTTACTAATAAAATTACCAATTTACATATTTCCATGAATTATAATAGTGTATGTTTTCCTTACAAATGCAAGGGGATCAACATGGTGAGTGTATAAACTACCCATTGAGTCTTTTGCACATATAACAACAGTGTGGACCCATCTATCCCTGTGAATCTAAACACATGATGAGTGTGGCATACCTCATGCGTCTATGCTACATTTGGAAGGAGGGTAAGAAAGACCATATACCACAATAAAATGTTAAAGTAAAGTAGATAAAAACAATAGATTCAACAGAATGAACTTTTGCATCAATGGGTAATCCTAGATTTAACCCGTTCCACCACCATCGGTGTCCTCCATGACACCCATATGAATAAACTGATGCATCTCACCACTCTAGGTATCAACTTCTACCAAAGACACTGGTCCTCCCTACCCCCACACACCACAACATCCCTACAAAATTATCTATCCCTAGCTCATGTCACATCTGGGCCTCCACTGCCAATATACCATAAGTCTCATATACATAGAACATCACAAGCAGTAGGAAAAAACATAAAAATTCACTCTCAGGCCCACAGAAAGGCATTCATACTTCATACACAATGACATCTCATGACTCCAAATCACAAGTCACATGGACTTTAAAATAAAGATAGAAACTCATGCCCTGTAAATTCATTATTTGTATCACACAACTGATTCTTATTCCATCTTTAATTAACTAAATCATTATTCATAGGTTATAACTATGGTCATCCTAAGAAACAATTTATCACAAGCTTTCAAAAGTTAATTAAACAATTAATATATTATTCCTTTAATAATTTATCAACAAGAATCAACATTATTAAGTTTTTTAACCAATTACATTAAACATGAATACCTGCATCAATTTTATTAACATAAAATTATTTCAACTATAATTGGATTTATTAATCCTTCCACTTTAATCATTAGCTAACTAATTATTAATTAATTCAAAATTTACTTTCATTACGAATTTCAATCAATAACAACATGATAAATCCATCAAGGAATTTATATCCCACTATCTAAAAAATCAAGAGGCAAACTGTTATCAGAGTATTATGAAACAACATCGCTATGTGACCGATACCAATTCATTAATCCAGTCCAAATATTTATTTTTTTCAATATAATTGCAATCCCGTGTGGAAATTCAAGATAAATATGTGATTTCATGTAAAAATAGAAAAGTAATGAATCCTATACCTCAAAAGGTCATTGATAGTCTTCGTGCAAGAATGGGTTCAAGAAACAGATCATGATCAACTCTCCTGCAACAACTGCATCCACTAGATGATTCCACAGCACTACCACACTAACCAACCACAAATAAAAACATCATTATAACCTTGGAGATCATGGACCATCACATTAAAAAGACAAAAAAGGGTAAATTAATCGAAGAAACAACAATAACTAAGGAAAATCATACCATATATCGATGAAGGATAATTACATATCGAAGGATGGAGATATGAATCATTCCTTAATGAATCAGTCCCTAAAACACTGAATAGAGGGTCATTAGGTCGCTTGGGGTCGAGGGAGATCCATTTTAGTAGTAGGTTTTGAAAAAAACTGAGCGGCTGGAAAACACTTAAAACATACAGTATCGGGTTATTACATGACGTGTAATCCCCTTTCATGTTTTCTAATGCATTGAGGTCTATTTCCTCCAAAAAACATGTCGCCTCTTGATTTTTTTTTATTTTTCTAACTCTAATGTATTTCACATTGTGAATCCCTCTTTCTCGACGAGTAAAAGTCTTCAAGTAGTTAATATTTCTAGGAAAACCCATAAAATAAGATTTCACATTATGTAACATAGTTACATGATGTATAATCCACCCTTTCCACCTTTTACTTAATCGAACTCCTCTAAATTTCTTCTAAGACACCTCTGAAAACATCGATGTTTGAAAACATGTAGAGGGTAGATCTACATAAATCTTGGCCCTTACAGTGGCGTAATATTGATTTATGTAAAGGTGAAGGCCTAATTATCTGAAACTCCAATCCAAATAGAATATCAAATGTAAGAAAATGATTGATTGATTTAAATTTCAATATTATTTAATTTTTAACGTTGTTTCTTTAAAAGACAAATGGAATAAATCAACAAGAGGAGCTCATCTAGTTACACTCAACATTGATCTATCTTCGATTCTCATTATCAGTCATAAATATTCATCAAATTATTGTAAAGAATCTATAAAATTACCTAGAATAATCCTTAGGTATAATCAAACATGTATTATAGTGGTAAATATGGTCAATGAAGTTAAATAAGTTTTTTTTAAACTAAATCACAATATTTTTACCTAACTAAATTGTCATATCACACAGTTAAGCTGATTATGCTTCTATCAATACTTTTTATATGTTCCTAAAAACTATATTTCATTGAGGTATCACATATTTTATCTAACAATTCACAAATCCATGCTATTTTTCTTATCACAAAACCTACCCAACATGGTTTCCAATCAATGATTATATATCATACACCCAACATTTCTTAAGCCTAAAAAGTCTCCCAAACATTACATTTTAGATAAAAATTGACTAAAAATCAAGAATAAAAATATAGATCATATCTAGGGTGTCATAGTAACCCCATGATTTTTGGATATAATGGAATATAGAAAAAAAATTAAATTATTTTTTATTATGTTTTTAGTTCTATAATTAAGAAAGAAGCATGAACTAGAATATAAAGGAATGGGAACAAAATTGATTATACTTTAATATAAGGGGAGTGTAACTATCCAAGCCAGGTCAACCTTTCATGTCACATTAGTTATCCAAACACAAGGCCCAAATTTCAATCCTTATTTCCACTAGATAGAAACAAGCATTATGGGTATCAAACATAACTCTTTGGAAAGAATTCACCATATAAAAATAATAAACCATATATTAAACTCTAACTTGTAATCCAACAAGAGGTATCCATTCATTTGATAATGATTCCAAATCATATGTGAATTTTAAAATACAATAACAACTAATATAAACATAAAAATGAGGATTCTGAAATAAAAACCCAATCATGACCATAAACACAAGTGTAAAATGAGGTACATGAAATAAAATATATACAATGTCCAAAAAGGATGAGTGGGTGAAGTGGTTGATACATGTGAAACCACTTGTACCAAAATCTCTTAAAATACTAGAAGGACCACCTTTTTATGAAACATGGTCACCACCAGACCCTAATGTCCTCAATCCTTGGAAAAAATGAATCATGGTTACCTCTTATGTGATTGATAATTATTATACCAACATAAAGACATGAAGTCCACATACCCAAAAATTTAGTATGTAGGGAGCAAATAAATATCCAATATTGTACCATCAAGAATCCACAATGTTAATTTTGTAAGATAAACCTATAATTATAGTTTAAATATAAATTATTGAAAATAAAATTCTCAATGTTCATGTACTTGTAATACAAATAGAACATCAAAGGTAACCCTATCAAAACACCATTACATTAAAAATAAAAAACATAAAACACGCCCATATTCAACTTTTATAAAACTACCTTAGGAAATAATTTCATTCTAATGGGTTAAAAAAGAGAATCAAAAGTGTTTATTTATAAATTCTAGAGTTTGGAAATAAACCATTCCTTTTTTTGTAAACGTGTACATGTTCTTAAAAATGTTACCAAAGTGAATAAAGATAAATGATAATATTATAAAAAACATTTAAAAATTAATCAGTAAATAAATATTGATGATGAATGAAAATTGTAACTTTAAAACATCAAAGCTCAGGGTAAAATTATTCATCACACCATAAAGATAAGTTATTCATGAAATAAAGTATGTGACATTCTAAATAAGTCATATTGAAAACATATCATGTAGTAATCATAATGTGAAAATACCTTTAGAAATAAGGTTTCTTTATATATGTTCCTAGGTAGAACCAACTACCTGATATTGTCACAATCCTATAGAAAACAACCCTTGAATTACTCTCTTTTTCCTCTTTGGCTGTCACTCCCTAATGGAAAAGTGAAATTATAACAAGGGGTACTATACATTGTATAATATAAACTAGTAAATAATATATCTATCAAGTTATCTCTTAGATTCACAAAGGTTTCAATGATATTTTCTAAAGTATGTGAGAAAAAATTACAATATGTTTTTGTGGAATCAAATAAATACCCCATTTAAATCTCACATATCACCTCCATTCAACCTCCATTAAAAATGAAGTTCATATTGGATGAAGTTGTATTTTTTTCAATAAGGATATGTAATGTGAAGTGGGAGATTTATGATATGATATAGGTGTTATAATGTAACATAGAAAAGAAGTATTCAGGTTGTATCATGGAGTTATTATGTGGATACATTCAAGAAGATTCAAGAAAAATTGATATTTGAATTTAATGATTTATTCACTAATATTTAAGAAAAATAGAAGTATTTTCTCTGATCATGTTATTCAAAAATAAATATTTAAGGTATCTGAGGAGATGGATAAATGGTGACATTAAATAAAATAATCTATTAGAAGTTGTCAGGTTTGATGATTTGATAAATCACTAAAATAATATTGAGTGTTGATGTTGTTATGAATAGGTGAAAAGACTTATTAGATGATAATTTTGAGATTCTTTTAAAAGAGTTTTGTAAATTTTAAATGCCATGGGATTCTCTCAGTTGGTTCTGAGATCACTTTTTTATGGTTCTAGATTAATTTGAAGTAATTATAGAATTACATTTCATGAAAATGCGTTTTGAAAAGTAGTAAAGGTATTTATCCTATACGTAAGATATTTTTTCCAGCATATATGTTATTTGACATGTGTAAGATATTTTCTAAAGAATATATTAAATTTTTGGAGGTTATAAGATATTTTGATCTCATATATGATAATTTTATGTTCTATAATTTTTAAAAGGAAAAAAGAGTTATGGTTTATGATATTTCAATTAGCCATAATATATTGGACAATGTTGTAATATATTATGACAGTTTGTGTATGATATTTCATCTAGGAATGAGTTAATTTTGTCACATGTAAGATATTTCATCAAAGAAAATGAATATGTTAATTTGTGTATTGGATTATTTTCCACAAATAAGAATATTACCCATGAAGGAAATTTTAGATTTCCAATCTTTCTATGGGATAAAGGAAAATATATTATGGATCCCATGGGATATTTTATGTAGTAAAAAATAAATAATTATTAAATTAGAATATTCTGAATAATATTAAATCCTAAAATAAATATGGCACATTCCACATATATTATAAATCCTAATCATTCATGTGTATCATGATTGATGAAAATATCAAAGGAAGATTGGATGACTTCCACATTGTTAGAAAAGTTCCCAAGTCACATGCCAGTGATTCATATTTTAAAATGATATTTTAAATGAATTTGAATATGTGAATTTCATGTGAATTGATCACATGAAATTTTTTCAGATGAATAAAGAAATAATCTATGTTTCCCAGAAATTCAAAAGGAATAAATGATGGATATTCAGCTAAATAGGAATGGGAGATAAAATTAGGATTTATGTTTGATACATTTACAAATAAAAAAACTACTACTATTTAGTACCAATAATTTTCAAATATTCCATTCAAGAAACTAATATTATCCACGATATTATTTTTTAAATATAAATATATTTCAATATTATAATGAATTTTAGTGATGGTAATTTTGATATATGTCATGAACACTATGTGTATGAATTATAAGAACTCGACAGTTCACTACATCAAAATGGGAAGAGGAAGATAAAGATGAGAGATATCTATGAAGAATAAAACCCTTTCTTTTTGAGTATTTTATTTTTTAAGGATATGTAGTTAATGATAATTATTGGAATGTTTATTAATCCAAAAGTTCATGTTTTGAAGAAGACTTTGGCATATAGACATGGAGATATACAGATGAATGTTTTTTGGTTCATCTTATTCATAGGGTAAGATAATTTTTTTAAGTTTTTTAGTATAATCCGTGAGTAAAAAACTAAATACTTAGTTAGGTCAAAAATTAAAGTGAGGTTGTGTGAAACTACATGACTCTTCAATGTGACTTGGGAGAGATAACATATTGTCACACTATGTTGATCAAATTAGAAAGGTTCATAATCATAAAAAAACATGTGAATATGGTGAATAATCCATGATTGTGGTGTCTAACCAATTTTTGACTGGAGTGGGATTGTATGTAAAACCTTTTAAATAGTTGTGTTCAACTCTTTTCTTTATATCTACAACATACTAGGAGATATTTGAGATAATATAATGAGAGGGTCAAAACATTGACATGTTTAAGATGGTTACTTCAAAAATAATAATTCATAAAACAATACTAATGATTAACCCCCCCCCCCTCCCAGTGGTCAATCAATCCTACGGTTTGACTTGTGGATTTATAGAAAATCTAGCTTCCTTTATGATATATAAGAAGTTGATCAGAATATAGAATATTAATTCATTGAACACTTGGGTTGATCCTATTTACATTGGAAATAACTACTATAGTTGGATTAATATGTTGTTTACCTACCTTATATCTCTCAGACTAGATGTAATACTTGTTGACATGATTTTTTTCTACACATTACTAAATAAATTTCCATGACACACTCTGATAGGAGAAATTTTTAAGTTTTATGGAATTGTAAAAAATTCTATATTGATGTGTCTTTTAAAAAATATATATAAATGTAATAGGGATTTAAACTATAAATTATGTTTTCTAAACATTTATAAAAAACTATGAAGTTAATATAAAAGTCAAATAAGGACAACTATAATTCAAGAGGAGAATATATAAATACATAAATATAACTAGTGATGAGAGCATTCAAGACTACTTTACAAGGATCAATTAGATTATATATATAATTTCGGGGTTTAGTTTGAAGTTAAAAGACTCTGCCACTGTCAAAATGTTGATGAGTAATTTTACATGTCAGTTTGATTAAAATGAATTGTCCTTCGATGATATATAATTTATTATAGAAGAATACTTATATGACATACTCATTACTTATGATATGTTAAAGGATCCAAATTTCAAGAATATTGAAAAATATAAATGGATTTTGAGGCCGTGAAAAAAATAGAGAAATCAAAGAATAAGAAGAAGCGATAGAATCGAGTGATTTTGATGAGAAGGATAAGGAATATTTCAATAATATCATTGATCTCCTTTCAAAAATATTTATCAAGGGAAATTTGATGGTAAAGGTAACATAACTACCATGGTGTTACAACTATAATGATAGTGGGAATTATTCTAAATAATGTCCATGGAATATGGATAAAGTATTTGATTCAGATAATGAGGGAAATAAATATCAAAAGCATAAAATGGGAAGAACAAGAAGATATATTAAAAAAGTAAGTACAAGAGTTTAATGATTAATTGTTAATATAATTCAAGACGTTCAAAAGTTTATGAATTCAGTTTCGTTTTCATATTTATAAATATTTTCATTCATTGAGGAGTGATGGGGTTGAAGAATAAAGGAAAGTAATTGAGAAGAAGATAAATAATGTGTTGCAATATTTTCTTGAGTAGATTACACAGCTCAAGAAATAAAATAGAAATATAGTAAAATAAAAATATAACAGTTAATAAAGAGGAGTATGATGGAAAAAACAACCCTTGTTAGTAAAAGTAAGAAGACTAGATTAATGGTGGTTGAAATTGAGAATATGGAATCTGATCATGAAGAGAAGTTGAATATAAGGGAATAAGAATCGGTTGAGAATCAATTCATGTGTCTTAGTTTAAAATGATAATAATAAATTCAAAAAATATTTTAATAATTCAGTTTTTGTTAAAGGCTAGTCTTCTCAATATAGTGAAATGAATAGTTCCAATAGTGAGGTAAAAAAATTTTCTACTCTGTCATGATACAAACTTTTTACATAGATAATGAAGGCCTTAAAAATAAATATGGACATGTTTAGACCTATAATAATGTTAAGGGAAACTAATCTGCAACAATGAAAGAAGGGAACTCAAAGTTATCATTTCCCCAATGAAAAATAAGGCTAGTTTTCAGTAGGATAATATGAACAATTTATATATATCTTGTATTAGTTGTGGAGACTAAAATTTTAAGGTTTATGTTGGTTATGTGAAAGGTATGAACACAAAGCTTATTATTTTTTGTCTAATATTTCATTACTAAGAAACATTAAAGAACCAAGGTGTATCCCTGGTGACTATTTAAGGAAATATGTATGGGAAAAGTAAGCTTGGGTCTGGAATGCATCTAATATACCCATCCAAAACATATTTGGGTTTCTAAAATATATATGTGGAAGATATTAGTAATGACGACACAAAGGTGAGGTATGTATAAATAAACTACCTAGAGAGGTTATATAAGATTTGAAAATGAATTGTGTAGTATTAATACATTAAATATTGATAATGAAAATATATTTTTTGAGGAACCCAAGAATGTAGATCTTTTCAAGAAAGAATATCTAACAATGTTTCATTTTCATCAGTATAATGACCCGCCCTCAAACATTACATAATTTAGTTAATTCAACTAGAATACACTTAGTAAATTCCCAATGATCTTTTTGGATTATATTTACTGATAATTAGGTCATATTTTCAACCCATAAGAATATAATATGGATACTACTAAAATAGTATCTAATCTTTTAAAAATAAAAATAAATTAATATAACATGAATTCTGTGAATGAAAAATCTTCACAACATTCAACTTTAATTATTTTTCCTTATCCATTCTTAAAACCCTTTGAAACACATTTCAAAACATGGTATGAGCACAAAATGCTTTGTAAGGGACATAAAAAAGAAGGAAAAAACCATTATTCCCTGAATACATATAAACAAAAGAAACAATTTTCTCAATTATATACTTCTCACCCTTAATGTATCATATACATACTCTTTGAAAACATGATATTTCAATAAAACATATCCAATAAAAATAAAACCATAAAGTTAATATAGAAAATTAATCACTTATGATTTTAACCCTCATGAATACCATATGATTTTTAACCCTTAAAAATTCCTTATAATATAACCCTTACAACTACCTTGTGATGTAATCATAATGGTTACCTTATAGTGTAACCATCACAGTTACACTTGGAATAGCCATTGTGGTCAACTTCCAACATAAATATACTCAATGAATTATATGGAGATATTGGTCGAAAAATTATTCATAAACAACTCCCAATAACCAAAACATAGTCATAAAATAATAATTATTTCATTAAAAACAATCATTTTTAATTTTGTAAAAATATAAATTTAAAAGAGGATTTTTAAAGAAAATTCCCTTACCTCAGGTTTTTCTGACATAAAATGTTTTCAAACATCCTGTATAATAGTTTAAAGAGTGTAATTAACATATTAAAGAATCATATTTAAATATATAATACCCTATATGATCTTTTTATAACAAATTTTGACCCATTTATTAATAATATTTTGTTATTTCTATTTTTCATGTGCATAATTTTTGTGGTTTACAAGGTTGGTTCGTTGTGGATTTTATTTTTGAATAAAAGAAAATCTATAGATGTGGATAGAAATGGAATTAATAAGTTTCAATAATTTTAGATGATACCATATTTCAATTTTTTTCTGATATGAGGATTATTCATTAGATAAAACATTAATGAAAATAATTTAATTTATTTTAGCAATTTTTAGGACCATCACGAACTTATATCATTTTTTTAATATAATGTTTATATATATGTTCCAAAACATTATATAAGTTGAAATATGTATAATTAGATATGATTTAACCATAATAATGGTTTTATGACCATACTTGATGGTGGTAAAAAAAATTAAAACGTATCATCCATGATGGTGGAAAATCGACACATGACGGACGATGTTCTCATTTTTTGAATAAAAGGTAGAGGAGAATGAGTTTGATGATGATTTTTTCCATAAACAAGCTAAAAGTAAAATATATATTTGATACTTGAGTTTTCATGAAACTTGGATAAGGTCAGGTGAATAGATAATAAGAATAGAATGAAAATTAAAAGGAAAATAAAAGAAAATGAAAGGGGATTTTAGCTCTTGAATTATTCTCCATGAGACCCTTTTTAAGGCACTTGGTTTTGGCCTTTTGGTAATATCAGTAGGTCTTGGATGTGGGTAAGAGGATTTTTAAGATAATAGGGTAGAATTTAAACAAGATACAAGTCATTTAGGTGTGGGGATAAGAGGTTGTGAGGGGTGGCAAATATAGTGGAGGAGATGAGTGTTTTTTTATTATTTTATTCATTAGTTTATTATTTTAGCTCAAGACTATGAATATCTTGAGAATTATCACATAATATAAAAACAAATAGTGAATTATTGTTCTAGATTTTTGTCTTACATCAAGAATACATCCTCTATTATTGATTAATAATTAATGAATTAGATAAATACAATAAATTATTTTATTTCAGTATACACAAAAAAATCAACTACTGTTGAAAAATCCCAAAACAATAACACAACAATTTTTTTGATGTGTAGAATTAAAAAACCCAAATTTTTTAAAATAATTTTCTAAAAATGATAAAATTATTTTTTACTTAAAATATTATTTTATTCAACAAATGCCAATTTTAAAACTATAACTGATTTTATAACACTTTGAAAACTTATTTAAGATCTCATAAAATTATCCTGTAATCATAAGACTATAAAATATTAATTATTTAATCCATTTTATGAAAATAAATCTTCTATTAAATCATTAAATTAATTATAATTTATAAATAAATATTAATGTTTCCTAAAAATAGCAACACTTAATTTATCAGTTTCAAAACATTTATCAGTTTCAAAACATTTATTTAGTTATTCCGTGATATAAATATAACATATTTTCACATATAATATACTTAAATTTTATTTGTAATTTCATAGGTGAGGTTATTATTCTATTAGTATATATTGATTAATTTCTATAAATACCACTTATTTCATTATTCATTTATAATTAATTTTACTATTTAATTTTATAATGAAAAAAATATTTTATAAGTACCTTGGTTGTTACATTATACCCCCTTATAGAAATTGCATCCTTGAATTTTTTATTCACTTATTAAACAAGTGAGGATACCTTTCCTTCATAGAATTTTCATATTCCCATAATGCTTCTTTAACCATGTGGTTTCTCTCCAAAACCTTAACCAAGTGAATTAGCTTATCCTGCAATACATTATCTCTACAATCAAGAATATGAATAGGTTTATCTTTATAGAATTAATTATCAACTCAAAACATGAGATGAATATGGAACATACTTTCTCATCATGGAAACATGAGAAACATTTTGTACCTGAGAAAACCTTGGAGGCTATGCTACTTCTTATGTTACTGGTCCATCTTTCTTTGGGGTTTAAAAATGTCCAATAAACAATGGTGTTATCTTTACCATCATACCAAAATGAAAATCCCTTTTTCTAGGATAGATTTTAAGGATAACATGATCACCAAAATTGAAATAAAAGTCTTTCCTCCTATTATCTACATAACTTTTATTCATTCTCTTGGATTTCTTCATGTGTTGATGGATGATCTTAAATTTTTCAGCCACCTCCTATACTAATTATACTCCCATAAACGTCCTACACCTGAATATATCCCAAAATTATAGAGTTTCACACTGATTTTCAATATATGTCTCTAAAGGTTCCATATTTATACAAGAATGAAAACAATTATTATAGAAAACTCGACTAAAAACGATATTTATCCCAAATCCTAGGTAGTCTATTGAACAAGATTGAAATGTATTCTCTAATGATTAATTGTTCACTCAGTATTTCCACTATATTGATGATAAAAATAAGTGATAATATTTAATATAGTTCCCAATGACTTATGAAGGATATTATGAAAGTTTCAACTGAACTTTGGATTATGATCAGATACAATGGAAAGAGGGACTCCATATAGCATTACTATCTTGTTGTGGTATAGTCTATAAAGATGATATAAAGACATAGTATCTCAAATAGAAAGTAAATTTTAATATCTATTCATCCAATCAATAATAACCCAAATTGCTTTGTTACCTAAAAAAGTATTTTGTTAGTCCCAATATGAAATTCATGGATATATTTTCCCCTTTCTACTCTAGTACTAGAAAAGGTTGATGAATCGTCTTTGGTATTTTTCTCTTTTCTTTAACCTATTGACATGTCAAACATTTCATTGTAAAATTAGAAATATATCTTTTCATTCCATCCCACCAGTAATACTCCCAAAGGACTCTGTACATCTTTGTGCTTCTAGGATGAACAGAAAATGAAGGACAATGATCTTCACTCAATAATTCTTTCTTTAGGTGGGAATCACATGGAACACATAATATGTTTCCAAATTTCAATACACAATATTTATAAACATTGAATTGAGAAAATTTATCTTTCATAACCAATTTTACCTTTCTTTATAACTCATGGTCTTCCTTCTACTCTTACATAAATCTACCTGAGGGAGCCTATTATATAGACACCTGAAACATAACAGAGGAGTTTTCTGCACCAACATATTTCAAGCCCCAATTCATTAAATTATTAACTAAGGGGTCATGTTTCAAATGTAACATGGTTAATATAGCATAATATTTTGGAATCAAGGAATCCACCACTCAGTTTTCTTTTCTAGGATAGTAATTGATTATGAAATCCTAGTCCTTTATTAGTTGCAAAAATCTTATTTGTCTCACGTTAAATTACTCTGGAATAAATATATACTTCAAACTTTTACATAAAGTATATATTTCACATTTAGATCTGTATAAATTATGTATCCAAATATTTAGACTGCAAAACACAACTGATAACTCCAAATATTGTGTGTGATAATTTAACTCATGAGGTTTCAATGGTCTTGAATCTTAAGAAATTACTTGATCATTTGACATCTGAACACACCTAAGTCCCTTCAAATATGCATAACTCTAGATGAAAAAATCACCATTTCTGGATGGTGGATCCAAAAATGAAGCATTCACCAATCTTCTCTTCAGTTCCTAAAAACCAACATCCTAGTCTCATATCCAAATATATCTAACCCCTTTTCATGTTAACATAGTTAGTGGGATAGATAACCATGAAAAGTTTTTAACAAACTGTTGGTAATAGCATCTGAATACAAGAGAACTATGAATCTAATTATCATTTTTAGGTATTGTCCATTCTTCAATAACTTTATTTGGTAGGATCAAATGTTTTTCATCCTTATTTACAATGTTCCCAAGAAAATAATTTTTTTGTAACCAAAAATCACATTTTCTAAATTTCTTGTGTAAATTGTTTCCTTAAGTGTTTATAGAAAAATCCTTATATGATTTTCATAATCCTCATAAATTTTTCAATAAACCAAAATATCATCAATAAAATAAAAAAACTTATCGAAATATTCATGGAATATTATATTAATAATATCTATAAATACAGAAGTACCATTTTTTAAAACAAAGGGTGATACAAAAAAACTCATAATGGCTAAATCTAATATGAAATTTTGTTTTGGTAATGTTATCCTCCTTCACCTTCAGCTGATGGTACCTAGATCTCAAGTAAATCTTGGAAAAATACTGAGCTACCTAGAGATGATCAATAAAGTCATTGATATGAGAAAATGGATACTTACTCTTAATAGTAATTTTATTTGAAGCTATATAACAAATGAAATCTATCATGTAACCAGGTTTCTTTTTAATGAAAAAATAGGGGCACCCCATAGTGATGTTCTAGGATGAGTGAAACCTTTATCACGAACCTCCTTCAATTAATTTTTCAATTTAATAAGTTCAACTTGATTCATTTAATAAGGGGGTTTAAAAATTGTCTTAGCATCATGAACTAAGTCAATAGTACATTCAAATTATCGATCAAGTATTACACTAGAAAAATCATCAAGAAAACATACAGGTATTCATTTAGAACTGAGAAATCATTAATCATAATAGTTCCTTTTTTTCAACAATATTTTCGAGATAACATTAATTTCCATCTCTTATTAGTTTCTCAGCTTCCTGATATGTTATCAATTGTATGGGTTTATTCTTATATACAAATAGAAAATATTTCTAAAAAAATTATTTGCCTTTATAATCAATCTTAACATGGTAAATAGAAATCTAATCTATACCCAAAATAAAATCAATCTCTACTAGGGGTAAAACAATAAGGTTTTCAGGTAATATCTTTCTATAGACAACAAAAGTTATATTCTTGTAATGTTGGTTTTACTTAATATTTCCCCTAGTTTTTTTACCAAAAGTTATAATTTCATTTCTAGAGGTGAGAGTTCCAATTTTCTAAAAAATTATTCAGAAACCAAGGAATGTGTAGACCCAGTATCAAACAAGGCATTAGAAAATTATGAGTAAATAAATGAAGTATCTAATTCCGCTTTATTAGAGATCCTAAAATCTACTGAAGTTGTCACAAAGGATTTTAGTACACCTTTCTACATATAGTATGGTTATTTACCATCATTTAGATATTTATTTAGGCTGTTGTTTTTATAATGCATCATCTCACCACATTTGGAACACTTTATAGTTTTCTTATCAGAATTAAAAATACCAACACTAAGATATTTTCCATTGTAATCTTGGACTATATGTCAAAACATAACACATAGAAAAAAAAACATACAAGATTTTTAAGGCATTCAATGTGATTCTTTTTACAATACATCCCAAATACTAGAAACTGAGTAAAAATGATTCATTTTACTATCAAGATCCAAAATAAGATTTGGATAATATCTTCTCAATTGGTTTCTTCATACGAAACAATTGAATATTCCACAATTTGTTTCAATTCAAGGAATTTATTTTCTATCATAATTCAAACCTCCTTAAGAAAATATTTTTCAAGGGAAATATTATTAAATTCATCCTATTCTAAGGAATCGATCTCCTTGCTATCTTCAATATTCTTGACTATTGACCACCACTCGTCAACTTCACCTTCAAAATTATAAATAAAAAGAATATCCTTTTTATTAAAATAACACCCCATGGAAATAAATATCTTTTAAAGGGATTCAATAAACCCTTCATCCACTATTGGGTTACAATATCCACTTGAAGGATGGTTTTGCCTCATAAAATGTTCCACTATATTCATATTCCTTTGTGGTAGCTCTTGATTTTCTCTTGCATGGATTATACCTCCATTTATAGACTATGTAAAATGATCCATAACTATTAAAAACTTCTTGGTTCCACTTCCCACCATTTTGGGTTGCAGATTCAAAAAGATGTCATCCACTCGAGGCCTTCCTACTTCATATTCAATGTTTCTCCTGCAGAAATCCATTCAGAATAGACATATCTTGGATAAGAAGGAATATGGTGATCTTAAAATTTTATATAATTTCAAATTAACCATATATAAAAAAAATCATTTATCATATCCTATTAAAATCATCCAACCCCCTAAAGTAATATAAATTGCTATCTGATACCAACTATAAGGACCCGTCCTTAAACATTACATAATCTAATTGATTCATCTATAATACACTTTTTACTTTCCCAATGTAATGTCCCAGCCCAGGTGCCATGCACCGGTGCCCTGATCCAAATAGCCACATGACCTCAGGCATGCCTCCCCATACTCCAGAGGCTATCGACTAGTAGTGAGGGTCTAATACTGATAATGGGGATACTATAAAAACTTTTATCAATGTAAAACACTAACAGGGATAGAATAAAAAATGAATAAATATATATAAGCCTGAAGAATACCAATGTTACAAGATAACCAAAAAAGAAATTACAATATTTTACTGAAAGGGGAAATATGTTATTCTAATGAAAGTGTCAAAGTGTCTAAAATGAAATTGAATTAAAGACACTAATGACTCACCACTAGGTTCCAAACCTCATCCAGTTCCCTCACCATGCTCCATCATAATCATCCCTTTAAAAAAAGACCGTTTACCTTAACCTATCATCCAAACATGTAATATATTTGAGTAATGATCAAGTATCCTGATTACTGTGTGAGTAAAACTCAGTAGGCCACCACCAATAGTGTCTAAAACAAATCCATTCAATAATAACTATATATAGTGGTATCAAATAAAATAATTACAGTGAATAATTGAATAGTTATCATATTATCAATTAAAATTTATTAACCACATAGAATATCTAGTTTGAATTATATCACATATTCAATTCTTAATTTATATATATATATCTATCCTTGGTGTAGAATGCCATGTCAAACTTTCAAAATCATGTCGGTGAAGAACACCATGTATAACACCCAAAATCTTATTAGTATATAATTCCATGTCTAACACCTAAAATAAATTTTTTATTATTATTTATCATTGGTGTAGAAATCCAATTCTAACACCCCAATTCTCAATAATACAGATAGATCTATCATTGGTGTAGAGATCCATGTCTAACACCCCCAAATCCCATCAGTGTAGAACGCCATGTCTAACACCCAAAATCCTAATAATTTATTTATATTATTGGTGTATAATGACTTGCCTGACACCCCGAATCCCATTGGTGTAGAAATTTATGTCTAACACAGAAAATCATATTCATTTATTTACATTATTGGTAAAGAACATCATGCCTAACTGCCCAAATACCATTGGTGCAGAATGCCATGTCTAGCACTATAAATCCCATTGGTGTAGAACTACATGTCTAACACCCAAATTCACATCCATTAATTATTTCATAAATTAATTAATCATTATGTTAATTAATTCAACAACTAATTAACAACATCGATTACTTTAGTCAATCCAACAATTAACTGATCATGCCAATTTCATTTATTAATTCAACAATTAACTAATCAGATCAATAAAATTAATTATTTCAATACTTATTTAATTACATAAATTATATTAATTCATTCAACAATTAATTAATCTTATCAATAACATCAATTAATTCAATAATTAATTAATTACATCAATTTATTTAGTTAATTCGATAATTAACTAATCACATAAACTACATTCATTAATTCAATAATTATTTAATAACGCCAATTCTATTAGTCAATTCTACAGTTAACTAATTAAACCACTTTCATTACTAATTCCATAAAATTTTTATCACATAAATCCTATTTTTTAATTCTCTAAATAATTAGGTATGTCAATTCCATTAATTATTTCATCAATTAATTGATAAATATTCCAAAAACAAAAATCATATAATTAATTCAATCATTAATTATTAAAATAGACAATCACAATATCTCATAATTAATTGAAAAATTGATTATCTAATTCACATATATCAATATCTCATACTTAATTCATCAATTAATAATCTATCAATTGAAATAACATAATTTTCCCAATAATTAATTTAACAATTAATTAATTTTAACTCATTCAATTATGTCAACACAATAGTCCCCATTACTTAATTCTCTAATAAATTACTCTATCTTATTCAATTAAATCAACCCATCAGTCCCCATAAATTAATTCTCCAACTAATTAATCTACTTATTTCATTGTGTCAAAACACCAATCCCCATTAATTAATTTGACAATTAATTAATATAATGTATCCAATTTTATCATCACAAAAATCCCCATTAATTAATTATTTAATTAATTGTAAATATCAACCCTCATTAATTAATTCATAATAAATTAATTACATTCATCCTATTGAACTAATTCTCTAATTTATTGTACATGTGAACACACATTAATTAATTCAAAATTAATTAATTACATTCATCTCATTCAATTAATTCTATAGTTAATTTTTTACTTTCACTCACTTCATTAAACCCATTATTTAATTTACCAATTAAATAATCACCCCCATAATTTTCATATATCTTTATTAATATATCATTAATTATCTAGATCCACAATATAAATATCTCATAATTATTCTACCATTAATTAACTCATTTCAATACATAATAATCTTATAATTAATTCTAAAATTAATTAACTCAAATCAAAACTCAATATCATGTAATTAATTTCTCAATTAATTATATCAAATCACAATTCAATATCACATAATTAATTCTACTATTAATTACATCATGAAAAACAAATCAATATCACATAATTAGTTTTATAAATAATTATGATTATTCAATAACTTCAATATATCAATAATTAGTTCATTAATAAATTATTCAATTTCAGAAAATATCTATCTGTCTATTATTAATTCAACAATTAATTATCCCAATTAAAAATTTCATAATCCCAACCATTCTCATTAATTATTTCTAGAATTAATTAATCAACTTCAACAATATCAATAACTGCATAATTAAATACCACAATTAATTATCAAATTTATAAATCCCAAAATCTCATAATTAGTTATCTAATTAATTATCTCATTCAACGATCCTTAAATATCATAATTTCACAATTTAGTAAAGTTAATTCACCATATTAATTAATTATTATTAGAAATCTAATTACTAAACAGATCTAGCAATTATAAAACTTTCTTATACATAATTAAAAATCATGACTATGGTATTTGAATTTTAGACTACCAACCACAAGAATGGTGACGAATGCTTTAGAATAAATAATCCCAATTTGAAATAGATCAACTGATAATGGGATAATGAACATGATCTTGATCTGAAACCTAAATCCATAGTTAAATGAAATGAGATATCTTAAATGTAGTTCTACATCTAATAAGCCGAGATATAAATTCTAAAAATCTAGAACTAGATCCAATAATCATAAATCTAGATTCAAAAAATCTTGATCTTGATCCAATAAGCTGATATCTTCATTCAGTAAATATAGATCTAGATCCAACATCATATATTCATCTTTCTTTTATCTAGGAAGAGGAGTGTAATAGAAGGATATATCTAAATGAGGTGAACACCCATACCTAGGAGGTGCACAGAGGGTATTAGATTGAAGATGGTGGAACACATAGGGGTGTCTATCCATGGATGAGGTGTGTGGGACGTCATGGGTTAAAAATATTGTTTCATAGAGCATCTACCGCAAAGAAACTCATGTACGGATGTTCACGCAACACTAGATATGTGTTTTTAATTTTTTGGATGTCAAAATTACCGGACGTGAATTCCCATTTCACGTCTTGTAAGAATCATAACTCATCTCACACATTTCCTAAGTGAAATCCCATCAAACATTTTTTAAAGAACTATTTATAAAGATTAAACATGGTGTAATCTAATTACATGTTGTCTAATATTACACATGTTATAATCAAATTACACATGGTGTAATCTATTTTCATGTGGTGTAATCCGATTTTGTGACATATCGACACATGGTGATGAACAATTACAAGGGGTGAAATATTCTTTAGAGACTTGTCTACAAGTAGTGAAAACTAATTTGGTGACATGTATTCATATGGTGAAAGACATTTACAAGGTGTTTAATCATTCAAGGTTTGAATTATTTCATTCCATTTAATTTACATAGACAGCCACAAACAATTCACATATTCATGTTGCTTTTATGGAAAAGATGGGATATTATAATCTCCCAACATTGTAACATTTAATCATCAAGTTGTATTCCCACGAACCTATAAGATTTTTAGTCGTAACTATTGGTCCATTATTCCCTCACATTTATTTTTCTCTCCCATGTTTCCCTTCTACAGATGTCAAAGTTTCCACAACATGCAAACTATCGACATCATTTTTTCCCATAACACCTTCCCACAGTAACACAATACATGTGTCATATGCTCCTCATAGGACACATCAGTCTCAAGATCAAATTCTATAACAAACATGATGAGTTTTCCCGCCATAATTTTTCCAATAGCCTTAAGAAATTCATCCAACATTGGCACTCATCTTTTCCATCAAAACACCTACAAAAGAGGTACATCGCACCTCCAAGTCTCACCTAGCCTTTCCTCAAGTAATTTTAACATGAACCAAACATATTCCACATTATAATTATGAAGACACCACTTTAAACCAATGGTTATGATCCTAGAACCTACTATTAAGATTCCTCTCACCCCCTTAGGAGCACCGTTAACCCTGCTTCTTAAGCTACTCAACCAAGAAAGTTATTATCGAAATCTAGTCAATTCTAAGAACCTCATCTGGTAATTATCAATAGAATATCTTCTCCCATACAACTCCATATATACTACTTCATAAGAAAAATCTCCAAGGTTCCCCATATCTAGCCAAAAAAACATTCATGTATCTAGGCGTAATGTCATAGCATACTCAGCATACATGGGACAATTTCAAGGTAGGGGACATGATTGTCACTAATTAAAAGTACACTAAGAATTTGTTGATGAACACCACCAAAAATATTTCATTATAAATGTTTCATCCCACTATGTAAATACTTTAATCTGTCAAAAATTAAAGGCTTTATTTCTCGACATCATCTTACCACACCGAACAAAACCATACGGTCCTTCACACAACTTATAACTGAGTTCTCAAACGGGGGCATTATCACTACCCAAACCACCCACATCAAATGAAACTTAAACTTATTAAGGAATCTCATTTAACAATATTAACTCAATTATTATGATGGATTTTCAAAAAAACATATCAAGTCTTTCCCCCTTTTTCCCTTCATAGAGTCAAAACTAATGCACTATCACTATACTTAACCATCCTCTACAAAGGTCCTAGTTAATAAGGATAAAAACATTATCATTATTCAAGTTTCTCATTTAGACACGTATTTATTATCATCTTGAATCATTTTATAATCAAATTAAACTTCATGTTTGGCATAATTTTCATTTCTTTTTCACAAGAAAGGAAAAAATATATCTATTTTAACAACTTATCCTAAACCAATTTTCATAGGCATACCAAGAATGATGAATGTAAAAAAAATAGTTCTCAGTGTCTAGAATAATGCATGCAAACTCAACTCTCATGCCCCTTAGGCCCACGAGTCAAAATCAACAAATCTTAGAAATCATAATTGCATCACACAAGAAGTGATTTACCCAATGTGAAATAACATCAACTATAAAAACACATATCAATAACATCAATCCCACCCTGGGAACTTGGATTTTACCCTTGTACATGGGGTATCTAATCCCATGCACTAAATCTTATCCAAGACCTGACTCATCCTATTCCCCTATCTACTATCCCTAAATAGTAATACAAAAGAAGAAGAAACTAAAATCATATGATACCTACTTGTAATGTCCCATCCTAGTTGTCACATATCGGTTCCCTATATCGAACCTCCACATGACCTCAGGCACACCTCCCCATTTGCCAGATGTTTCCGAATAGTAGTGAGGCTCTAATATCAATCATGGAGAGACTATAAAAACTTTTATCAAAGTAAAACACCAGCAAAAATAAATAAATAAATGTGGAATCATAGATAATCATGAACAATATCAATGTTATAAGTTAACTAAAATAGAAAAAAAAAATTAATTCAAAGATGAAAGATGATATTCCAATGTAAATGTCGAGGTGTTTAAAATGATACTGATGTAAAGACACTAACGACTCCCCACTGGGTCCTAAAGCACGTCCAGTTCCCTCACGATGATCCATCCAAATCAACACTCTAACAAAGGATATTTTCCCTTAACATGTCCTCAAAACATTTAATCTATTTGTGTACCGATCAGGCAGCCCGAGTAGGGTTTGAGTACAACTCATTTGGCCACCACCAACAGCATATAAAACAAATCTAGTCAATAAGAATTTTACGTTGTTGTATAAAACAAAATAATTACAATGTATAATTGAACAATTATCAAATTATCAATTAAATATTATTAACCACATAGACTATTGGGTTTGAATCATGTCACAAATTCAATTCTTAATTTGAATACATATTTATCCTTAGTGTGGAATGCTATATCTAATGATCAAAATCCTGTTAGTGTAAAGCGTCATGTCTAACACCCAAAATCACATTGGTGTAGAATAGAATGTCAAACACTTAAACTCCCATTTGTTATTTTTTATCATTGATGTAGAACACCATGTATAACTCCTCAATTATCAATAATACAGATAGATGTATCATCATTGTAGAACGCCATGTCTAGAATCCCCAAATCCCAAAAGTGTATAATTCCATGTCTAACACCTGAATCCTATTCATTTATTTATATTATTAGTGTATAACTCCATGTATAATAGCCTAAATACCATTACTATAGAATTCTATTTCTAAAACCCAAAGTCTCACTCATTTATTTACATTACTGGTGAAAAACTCCATGTCTATCACCCCAAATACCATTGGTGAAAAATATTGTGTCTAACACCCCAAATCTCACTGGTGTAGAACAGCATGCCTAACACCAAAAATCGCATCCATTAATTCATAAATTAATTAATAATGTCTTTTAATTAATTCAACGACTAATTAAAAATATCAATTCCATTAGTTAGTCCATAATTAACTAATCACGTCAATTTCTTTACTTAACTCTACAATTAACTGATAACACTAATAAAATTAATTAATTCGATAATTAATTAATTTCATCAATTATATTAATTAATACTTCAATTAATTAATCATATCAATAATATAAATTAATTCTATAATTAATTTATCACATCAATTTCCCTATTTAATTTGAAATTTATCTAATCACATAAACTACATTAATTATTTCATAAATTAATTAATAACTTCAATTTTATTAGTCAATTCAAAAATTCTCTAATTAAACCACATTCATTACTAATTTGAAAAATAGTTTATCACATAAATACCCTTAATTTATTCTCCAATTAATTAAGTATGTAAATCACATTAATTAATTCATAAATTAATTAATCAATATCCTCAAAATCAAAATTATATAATTAATTAAACAATTAATTATTCAAATAAACAGTCTCAATATCTCATAATTAATTGAGAAATTAATTTTACAATTCCCATATATCAATATCTCGTAATTAGTTTCTCAATTAATTATCTATCAATTTCAATAACACAACAGTCCTCATTTATTAATTATCAAGTTAATTAATTTCAAACCATTCAATTGTGTCAATATAGTAGTCCCTATTAATTAATTCTCTAATTAATTAATCTATCTCATTCAATTTTGTCAACCCACTAATCACTATTAATTAATTTTCCACTAAATTAATCTTACTTATTCAATTGTGTCAACACACCAATCCCTGTTAATTAATTCACCAATTAATTAATAAAACTTATTCAATTTCATTAACACAACATTCCTTATTATTTAATTCTCCAATTAATTCTACACTTCAATCCTCAATAATTAAGCCACAATTAATTAATTACATCTATCCCCTTCAATTAATTTTCCAATTAATTGTACATGTTGAAACTCATTATTTAATTCATAATTAATTAATTATATTCATCCTCTTAAATTATATCTCCAATTAATTAGTTACTTTACTCCCTTCACTAATCCCATTATTTAATTCAACAATTTAATAATCACACCTATAATTTCCATATCTCATAATTAATATATAATTAATTATCTCAATCCATCATGTTAATATCTCATAATTAATATAAAATTATTTTTCTCAATCCAAGACATCATTTTCTCAAAATTAATTCTATAACTAATTATCTAAAATCATAACTCAATATCTCATAACTAATTCAAAAATTGATTATCTCAAATCAAAATTCAATATCACATAATTAATTCTAAAATTAATTATATCAAAGAAACAACTCGTGTCCCATAATTAATTCTACAATTAATTATACCTATTCAACAACATCAATATATCAATAATTAATTCATCAATTAATTATTCAATTTTAATAATCTCAATATCACAACAATTATTTCAATAATTAATTATCCCAATTCAAAAGTTCATAATTTCTACCATTATCATTAATTAATTACATAATTAATTAATCAAGTTCAACAGTATCAATAACTACATAATTAATTTCCACAATTTCTTATAAAATTCATCAATACAAAATTCTCATAATTAATCCTCCAGTTAATTATCATATTTAATGATCCCTAAACCTCACAATTTTACAATTCCATAATTAATTAATTTACAAATTTAATTAATTCTATTTTAAAATCCAATTTCTAAAAATTTCTATCAATTCTACACCATGTATGTATGTAATTAAAATTCACAGCTATGGGATTAGAATTTTAGACCACCTACCTCGAGAAAGGTGACGAACGCTTTCCAACTAATAATCCCAATTTAAAGGAGAACAACCAAGAATGCAAAGATGAATTTTGTCTAGATTCAAAACCTAAATCCATAATTAAATGAAATATGATCTCTTAAATCAGGATCTAACTCCAAAAATCCTCGATCTAGATTTAGCATATCTAAATATAGATCCAATAAATCTTGATCTACATCCAACATCATATAATAATCTTTATTTTATTTGGTATGAGGAAAATAAGAGAAATATGTATCTAAATGAGGATAACACCCATACCTGAGAGGGGAACAAAGGGTATTGGATCGAAGATGGTGGTACACGGGGGGTTTTTGTCCATAACAGAGGTGTGTGGGGCATCTTGGGTCAAAAATGGTGGTGTGTGGGGTGTAAGTCGCAAAGAATGACATGTTTGGAGGTTCACATGATACATGATACATGTTTTTATTTTTTGGGAATCAAAATTACATTATGTGAATTCCCATCTCACATTGTGTAAGAATCAAAACACATATCCCCATTTTCCCAAATGAAATCTCATCAAACCTTTTAAAAAAATTAATGAAGTTTATACGTGGTGTATTATAATTTCACAAGTTGTAATCTTACACGTGGTTTAATATAATTTCACTAGGTGAGTTCTTACACATGGTGTAATCCATTTTCATGACATGTCAACACATGGTGAAACATAGTTACAGGGGGTGAAATATTCTTTCGTGACATGTCAACATGCGGAGAAAACTACTTGCATGATGTGTCTTCATGTGGTAAAAACTATTCACTAGGGGTTTAATTATTCAATGTTATAATTAATTAATTCCATGAAATAAATTCACATGGTTAGCCACAAAAAAATTACTTATTCCTATTGGATCCTTGGAATAGATGGGATCTTACACCTAAAGATATTTTTAGTTAGAGTTATATATAATTAGGTAATAATGACTACCCAAAAGCATAAAAAAGTAGATACTGTTAAAATAGTATCCATTTTTAATAATACAAAATTTATTCATATAACATGAATTCTTCTTGTGAAAAATATTCACAACATTCAACTTAGATTTTTTTCTCTTATCCATTCATAAAACCTTGTGAAACACATTTTAAGACATGGGATGAACACAAAAATATCTGTAAGGGGCATAAAAAGAAGGAATGAAACTGTTAGTCCATGAATACTAATAGACATATGATATGATTTTCAAAAATATATTCTTCTCAACCTTATAGTATCATATACTTACATTGTGAAAACATGATATTTCCATATAACATATAACATATTTATTAAACCATAAAGGTTAATTCGGGAATTAATTACTTGTTGTTGTAACCATCATAGCTACCATATGATTTATAACCCTCATCGATACCATAAAATGTTACCATCATGAATAGATTATGATGTAACCCTCACAACTACCTCATGGTATAACCATTGTAGTTACACTTGCAATAACAATTACAGGCAAATTCCAACATAAACATACCTAATGAATTGGAGGGAGATATGGGTCTCACCTGTCATCATAAAAAAATTGACAATAAATAAAACATTATAAAAAAGAATAATTTCATTATAAAAACAATCCTTTTTAATTTTGAAAAATTAGACATTTAAAAGAATATATTTATAGAATAGTCCCTTACCTCGGCTTCTTCTTACAAAAAATGCGTTCAAACCACATATATAATAGTTATAATAGTGTTATCAAAATTTTACATAACAATATTAATGTTTATAATACCTTATATTATCTTTTTATAACAAATATAAACCCATTAGTTAATAATATTTTGTTATTTCCATTGTTTCAGGTGCGTTCTTTTCATGGTTTCCATGGTCGGTTTGTTATGGATTTTCTTTTTGAGTAGAATAAAAACATAGTAAGTGGAAAGAAATGATATTTATATGTTTTTATAATTTTAAATTATACCATAAGTCATTTTTTCTAATATTATTATGATTCATTAGATAAAAAATTATTGAAAATGATTTAGTTTATTTTGGTGGTTTTTACGACCATCACGAAATTATATCATTTTACTGAATATCAAGTTTATGTATTTGTTCCAGAACATTATATAACTTATAATATGTATAATAAAATATTATTTAACCAAACTAATTATTTTATGACCATCCTTTAAGGTAGTAAAATAAAATTAAAATGTATTATCCATGATGGTGATAAATCGACACATCAATGGTGATGTTCTCATTTTTAGAATCAAAGGGAGAGGAAAGGGGTTTTGATGCTGAATTTTTTCATAAACATGATATCATTATATTATATATAATATACATGATTTTTTATTCCACTTTGATCAAGGGAGGTGAAGATAGAATAATAATGGAAATGAAATTAAAAGGAAAATAAAATAAAATGAAATAGGATTGTACCTCTTGAATTATTCTCCATGAGAACCTCTTAAAGGAAATTGATTTGGAATTTTGTTGAGACCATAAGGTTTTGGAAATTAGAAATAGTCTTTTTAATTTAATTGGGAATAAATCAAAACATTTCAAATTCTTTTGGATTGTAATAGAAAATTTGGGGAGGGGTGGTATTTATAGTAAAGGAGATGAGTGTTTTTTTTATTTTTTTATTCATTAGTTAATTATTTTGGATCAAGAATATCAATAGTTTCAAAAATTATAACTAAATATTTTAAAATAGAAATTTATGGTTCTTTATTTTGAGCTTAGATCATCCATACAACCTCTATGACTCAATAATTATTGAATTGGTTAAATAACATAGATTACAGTATTTGACTATTCACCAAAAATTCAACTATTTTTGGAAAAATACCAAAACTTTACCCCAAAATTTTTTCAATGTGTATAATTAGAAAATGAAATCCATTTTACGAAAATAATTTTCTCAATATGGGAAATTTAATTTTTATAAAAAATCATAATTTATTCAAACAAATACCAATTTTAAAACTATAAGTAATTTCATTACAATTTGAAAAATTAATTAAGGTCTCATAAAATTATCTTCTAATCATAATAAAATAAAATATTAATTTATTAATATATTTTATAAAAATTAATTTTCTATTAAATAATTACATTAATTATAAAATTATAGATAAACATTTATATTTTACAATAATACCAACACTTAATTTATCACTTTAAAAACATTTATTTACTTATTCCATGATATAAATATATAATATTTTCACTTTTAAGATACTTGAATGTTATTTATACTTTTATAAGTGATGTTACTCTTATATTAGTATATATTCCATACTTTCATAAATATGACTTATTTCATTATGACTTTATAATAAATTTTAATATTTAATTTTAGAATGAAATCAAATTATTTTATATGTACTTGGGTTGTTACAGGTAGTAAATAGAAAGAAAATGGATAATGAAAAAATAGGTTATAATGATAAAGGAAAATAATATATTACCAAATATGATATATAATATGATTATAATGTTTCCAAAAGTTTTTATATAAAACTTTATGGAATGTTATGCGAATAATGTGGAAAAATTGTCATGGCATAAAGGACTATATGAAAAGTATACCTACACAAGACGATGTAATGATAATTATGATCCAAGACCAAGGAAATGAAGTTTCTTTGACCTATAAGGTAAATAATACTACCTCACATGCGAGGAAATATCTAATAAATATTATAGGTTAGAAATCCTTAAAGGTTTATGATAGAGGAAGTAGTGCTAACATTACAAGAAAAGAGAAGGCCAGGTTAAGAGAAAACATCGAACCTCAATGTTACTTCTGAGTAACCAATATGTCTCTCATTGTCCCCTTTAATTTTGATTAAATTTGTCTACCATTGAAGGAATTAAAGTATAAAAATTTGTGTTTTAAACACTATATAGTAAAGTAATGAAACCTTATGTAGGTTTTAAACATTAATGATGTAGAGGAAGAGTAGAAAACCCTTGAGGGTGAGATCACATGATGAGAAGCTATTATTTTATCACTCTATATTGAATATATAAATTTTATAAAACTATTAAAAATAATATAAATATTTATTAAAATAACACATGAAAAAATTATTTTTCTTTATATCAAATATATTTGTGAAAGTGGTGTGTTGGTTGATCAAAACATGAGAAAATGGGAAATTTTATGACCTTTACATTAACTATTTTGATGGGTTAGTTCTGTTGTGAGAAAGTTACATTTTTTCTTGATAAAACTATTTTTAATAACCCTTAAATTATAAATATTATTTTGTATTGCTTTTTTATGAGTTTTTTGACAACATGGAAAACCATGGTTAAATCCAACATGATTGTTTCACTGAAATAGCCCTAGTTCACATAAAGTGGACTAACTTAAAGGATATTTTCTATATTAAATCATGTCATTCCATCGTTATCTCACAATTGGTTTAAAGGTGTTAGAAGACATGTTGAATTAATTTTAATGATATGATATGATAATAAACCCCCCATAGTCCCTTTTCACTTATTATCAATAATGGTTAGATGCATTTCTTAAGCTTTTAAAATGAATAAATGGGTAAAAATTAATAAATTAAAAGGGGTAATTGAAGGTACAATAGGAAGTAGTTATTTTTTTAATAAGGGTTTGTAAATTTAATTCAATTTATTCTATGATGATTTAGGGGTTTCATGTTAAATGAAAAATATTTTTTTGTTGTGGAATCTTTGAGTTATTTTTGTACAAATTAAATAAGATTCATGTAAAAATGATATTTTATTGTGATGATTTGTTTTATGATCATAAATTAAAATAAATTTTTTAGTTGTGATATTATCTTCGACCAAATATTTTGATATTTTTTTAAGAGATATCCAAAGGGAAGTTTAAAGAAAATAATTTATTAGATTCTAGCTATCTTAAAGATGGAAAAATTTTCCAAAATGATGTTGAGTTTGGAATCTTATATGAATAAGAGACAATGACCTATTAGAATATGATTAAAATATTATTTTAAAGGAGTATTGATCATTTGAAATTTATTGAGATCATTACAAGCTGGTTTGAGTTAGTTTGACGTGGTTTCATATTTATTTGAATAAATTTTGTAATTTTTTACCTAGAGTTGGAGTTTTAAAATATTGAAAATGATTTTATCCTTTACACAGGATATTATATCTAACATGTAATTTTTTTAAAACCTAAAACATATATCCTATATCCCATGAGGAATTTTGGTGGGGGGCATAACATATTTTTATTTTTTATATGATATTTGTGGGTGACCATATTTGTTAATGTAAAAAGGTCATACGGCATAAGACATTTCAATATACTGTCAGACATCTAGTCTGGTTGTGTAATATATTTATTCTATTCATAACTTAATTGTTCCATGTGTAAGATATTTCATCTATGTTTAAGTGAATTGTGTTGTGTATAAGATATTCCATCTATGCGTAAGAAAATTTTTCTAATCCTATGATATTTCATCTATATATAAGAATATTTATAATATGATAGAAAACATATTTTTGTAAGAAATATAATATTTACAATCCAATTATTCAACAAAATAAAATAAAATATAGATCCCATAAGATATTTTATTTAGTGAAAATATGTGGTTCACAAAGTTATGAGATTTTGAAAAATATTACATCAGATGATGCTTATGAACTTTCTTTAGGGATTCATCATCCTAATCATTAAATTGGACTTCGTTTCAATAAATTATCCATGTAAGATTATATAAGTTCCATTCCACTGATAAATCTACCACATCACATTACAACATGGATGATTTTAAAATTATATTTATGAAGAATTCAAATTTTTGGGTTTTATGGAAATTAAAGTCATGATATTGTATCACATGAAGAAGAAACAACTCATGTATTCAATAATTAAAAAGCAATATATCACAAATATTTATATGATTTTGAATTAGAAATAAAATTAGAAGTTTGGTTTGGTTAATTTAAGAAAGGAGACCATTGTTTCTACAGAATATCAAGATGCCTCTAAAATTCCATTTTAGATAATAATATTATTGATGATACTATTTTCTATATATAAATATTGAGGAAGTTTATAATGAATTTGAGTGATGAGAAATTTTGAGTCACATAAGATAATACAATTAATTCACCTCATCCCCTCAGTGTTCAATATTACCTGGTATTTAAGAAAATAGCTCATTTCCAAAATGATATTAAATAATAACTCATTCACATAACATATGTTCTATAATAAAACATTACAAAAAATTTGGAAATCACTTCAGGGGTATTACTTTATGAAATGGTAATGTTATATTTATTTTAAAATTGTGATTTTGGTTTTATAAAAAGTGTTTGTTTAAAAAATAAATATAAAGAAATTAATGTAATTGAAATACATCTTGTAAACAATATAAAATCAAATAAACACATTAATGACACAAAATTATAATAAAAGTCAATAAATTGGGTTACTAATAACTCTCCATTGACTAAGAACACTCCTTTTATTAATGAAGAAGATTTATAAATGATGGAACACCCAACTTTAAAAAACATATTTAGTCAACAAAATTATTTATGAGTGAATTATTTTATAAAAACCCCTTATTAAAATTTCAATAAACATTTTTTTTTGAATCAAATTTGTCGTGGATTAGAAATACACATGAATTATCAAAATTTTCATTTATGTCAAAAAAAATAGGTTTCATTTGATAAATAACATAAACACCATATATTGTATTTATTTAGATAAGAAATAAATTTTTAAATTACAACCTCCTAAGAAATATCCAAATATATTTAATGGGATTGAAATGAAAAACTTAGTTAATCCTAGATGGCATGAATAATTTCCTTAAATAAATATAATGGAAAGGTAAGTATTATACACAACCGAAAAATTGAAATCCCCATGGTCTCTGATAAACACTAATATATTAGGTTGGTCGCCATGGTCATTAAAGAAAGCAGGAATAATAAGTGGGTAAAAGGAGGAAAATTGGATGTTAAAAGGAGGAAGGGAGTTACATTGAATAAACCCTTGAAAATCAATATAATATCACCATTAAATTACTGTGGAAGGTAACAAGCTTAGAAGATTCATATTGGGAATCCCATTCAAAATGGGAAGGGATATCTGGGGAGACCATATGAAAAATCAAAAATATATAAAAGTACACATTTTATGGAAAAATGGAAGGTTTAATTGGTTGATTTATCAAACTATACACAAAAAATATATCTTCCACTAGATTTGATTTTATTTAACATGTACAATTTACCAACGTAGTTTCAAAAAATATTAAAACCAGAAAAGTCTAAAAAATTTCATAGTTTTTAGCCCAAACCACCTCAAACTCAAGGTAATATGTAATATATTAAGTATATATATATATATAATTTATATTTGGGTATCAAAATTATACCCATCATTTCACATCATTCCTCTAGAAAGTCATAAAAAATTTTAAAAAGTGGAAATCAAATTCCACCTCACCCGAAATAAGGATTCTGAGTACTCCATTATTATTTAGCATAATAATTTAGAATATGAATACTCAATATCAAAGGACAGACATCCTATCCTAATTTCAAATTCACCAACCAAGGTAAAATGAATAATTATACAAAAATTAAATACTTTACTAAATATATAATTGTGAGAACATACATGTAACCATTTAGGAAAAATAGACTATGTGATATGTCTTCCTTCTTTACTATTATCTATTTGAAAATACCAATTCTTCATAAATCATATGTAATTATAAAAATTCCAGGACTCATTACTAGAATAATAATTCCACAAGGTTACATTCCATTTCATGATAAATAAGTATTATAATTGTCCTAACTAGTTATAATTCATCTAATGATAGAAAAAAATATGTGAATCATTCCACTATAATAAAACTACACTTCTAAAAAACCCATTCAAATAGTTGATATTGAAAAAGAAATGATGAACTTCCTTTAACATCACTAACCATGTTTCATAAGTGGATTACATTTTTTCAAGACAACAAAAGAAATAAGAATTATCCAAAATGTGATTGTTGACACCAGAAAACACATCCACAATGTTTTTCAAATTCTTCCAAACATGATCCAAGAGCATAGCCCTCTTTTCCTGATTTTATTTGACTGGTCGTAGATCCCAAATAGAGTTATGGATTAGGATTTGTGGACATTCGAAGATGGGATAGAAAATTGGTTCACAGAGCCCATTCATGAAGATCCCTCCATGATCGCGGAGTAGAGGAACTTGACTAGAGCCTCCTTGAACGCCACAAAGTTTATTCCAGAAGCCTCTGTGAGTCCAAGAAACCTGACTGGAACCTCCAAGAGTTCCTCAATGCTCATGATGGTAGCCTCTGTGACAATGTGATACTTTAGGGAACTGCCTCTGGTTACAGAGCACGATTTCCTTTACAGCGTCATTTTTTCTTTGTGGCACACATTTTTTCTCCACAGTGAGCTCTGCTGACCTCCATCACCTATAAATAGTTGGTTCCCCCACCTCATAAGGATAGTTATGCTTCCCCCTCAATGGTTGATCTCCCATTTGGTGGTGCTCCTAAGCACTATGAAGTGTTCCCCTTTGCAAAGTCATATTCCTGTTGTGAAGGAGGGATCCCCATTTGGGTTTCCCGAGGCTCTGCAAAGCATTAAGCCTTCATAGATCACTCTTCTAACAATGTTCTTTAAGCTAAGGTGAGTACATACTCTATGAGCACCTTTACTTCATGAAGTTGCTCCATGAGACCCTGAGCTCCTCAAATCCTTATGATATTTGAGACCTTGATCTTCACAAAGCCCCATGCTCTAGGAGACCCTGAGCTCTAACCTTCATTCTTCACAAGAGCCTAATTTTTGCAAAGCATTACTCTTCGCAACCCCTACAACCCTGCTCAGGATCACAATTAGGCTATGGTCCCATCCCTCCTTTCTGGTCCCTTCATTACTATCACTGACCCCCATGAAGAATGGAGAGTCGCATAGCTATCTTTTCAAGTTGGGTCATGGACATTTTCCATTTCTCCCTAATGCGCATCCACCTATGGAATACTATGACTTCAGATACTTCTCCACACTCCATGAAATACCTTGATTGGACATATTCTTATTGGTCCCTTTCAAAAGATGGGAGCTAATATTCTAATCGTCAATTCCACGAGTACCATGAGTCGAACCATTCCCCAAGAAACTCCTCCAAAACCTATCACCTGAATCCTAAGCCAGGATCCACCAAAAATGGCCACTCTTGTGTAAGTCCCAACACTAGACAATTCTAGGAACCTTATGCCAATATTTCTATCTATATTACATTATACTATAGTACACACTATATAAAAAACATAGGATGCCTCTAGCTCCAAAAATTAGATACCTTATTTTCTATGCATAATATTCCAATAGTGATATCTATATGACTTTAAACTATAGAACACCCTAGGTGACGAACATAGGATTCCTCTTCCACCAAAAAAGAGATGCCATATGTGCTAGGAATAATATGCCAATGGTCCTATCTATATGAATTTGAACTATAGTACACCAAATATGAAAAATATATTATGTGTCTTTCTCTAAACAAAAGATTCTTTATGTGCCTAGCATAAGAATCCAATAGTCTTCTCTACATTACTATAAACTGTAGTATTCCCTATGTGATAAATATAGTATTCCTCTTGTTCCAAACAATAGATTCCTTATGTTCGAAGAATAAGATGCTAATACTCCTCACTACTTGACTAAAACTATAGCATGCCCTATCATTCAATAATAGGATGTCACTTGTTCCAAATAAGAGATGCCTTATGTGACAAGCATAAGACGCCTCATGCCATGATTATTGTGGTTTAATTTCAAGAGAATTGGAATTAGTTCAAATATTACATCACTCCACCTCACACTTTTTGTGTCCTTTATTTGGATCATCAAAATCTTTCATGTCTGAAGGGATCCCCTAATGGCCTGGTCCCATGATACTTCGGCTCGCCTACTATTCATGGCCAATTCCCCAGAAGAATTTGGAAAATATTTCATGTTTTTTCCTATGTTTTGAATACGATCATTGGTTGTCCCTCATTTTTTTGTTTCCATATCAGGCTAACGTGATGTTGGTGCTATGATTCGAATATGGTTAGAAGGTATCTCCTTTCATCATGCCTCTCCCATTGTGTTTTGAATGTTGGGCATGTGATTCACAATTTTCATCTCTGTTTGTTTGGACTGATTTTAATGTCCAAGGCATTATCCCTCTTGTAGAATAGAGTATAGTTGTAGACCTCAATTATATATTTCAACCCACCAGTGAGTTGGGATACCCTCATATCCAGACATGAGGAAGACATTACGGACAACTTCTATGTGTACGCCCCATTCACCATCACTTCTCCTTAGTGGTACTCAGGAAGCTTACAGCCTAAATCCCTATTAACCATTCTTCCTCCTTAGCATCACCCAAGCATCTTCAATGCGTAATTTCCTCTCACCATTTCTGCTACATAGCGGCACATGGGATGCTTCCCTGCGTAATCCCAATTTACCTTTTTCTCTCTTTAGCGGCACCCAGGCAGCTTCCATGTGTAATCCCCATACATCATTGCCACTTCCTAGTTCCACCTAGGCTTCTTTCTTGTTTAATCCCCATTCACCATCCTTTATGACCTTATATTTTTTCCACAATCATCTGGTATATTTTTGCCACCAGTTTCTCACAACGACTACAAATCACGTGAGCATAGGGTGAATAGTGACCTTGACATCCTCTCTAGGATGCATTAGTGTTTATGCCCCATACTCTATCAAAATGAACTATGTGAAATTTGATCTTTTCCTATTCCATGAAAAGTATATAGGAATCCTCCCATAGGTTCAGTCCCACCACCCATCGGTCCCGACCACTTCACGTCGGTTCACCTTCGTCCAGCATGACGTTAAAATGTATCCCCATGTTTGTCCCACTTGATGTTAATCCATATGATTTTTAAATACATGGGTTTTTATCTATATCTCTTAGATAGGATACATAGGAATACTCCCAAATGTTCAACCCCAAACGCTGGTAAACCTATTTAAACTACATGGGTTTTGATCCTTGTCTCCTAGAAATGGTATTTAGGAAGCCTCCATGAGGTTCAACCCCAAACACCAGTAAAACTATTCAAAATATGTGTTTTTTTATCCATGTCTCCTAAACAAGGTCCGTATGATTCCTCCCTATGTCTAAACACTAAAAACTGGTAAACCTATGCGAACTACATGGGTTTTAATCCATGTCTCCTAGATAGGGTACGTAGGAAGCCTCCCTGAGGTTCAACCCCAAACACTGGTAAACCTATTCGAACTACATGGGTTTTTATCATTGTCTCTTAGATAGGGTATGTAGGATGCCCACCTGAGGTTCAACCCCAAACATTGGTAAGCCTATTAGAACTATGTGGTTTTTGATCCTTTTCTCCTATAAATTGTACTTAGGAAGCCTCCCTGAGGTTCAACACCAAAGGTTGGTAAATTTCGGTTTCCCCCTTGTTAGGACCTATATCATCGGTTCATCCCTTAGTGTCATCATACCATCTATGGTTAAGCTAACCATGCATAAGCCCCAAACTCAATTTACATTCCTCTAACGAAGAGTTTCCATCTTGAAATGGGCGGCTGACCACACGTAAGCCCTAGCATACTTCTTGGTTGTTGTCCTCTATGTACACCTTTACTCTATGCCCTATTAAGAACTAAACAGACACTGATTCCCAACCATGGGGATATGTAAGACGCCTCCTTGAGGTTCAATCCCATCACTAATGTCCCATCATGACCTCACCCTTGGGCCTTTATGTTTTGGGAAGTTCATTCCCCAACTCATAGGTTCTACATCCTTCTGGTCCCATCCACGCATTCATTCTCACGGGATGCCACCTTAGGTGACTCGTCACCCCACCAAACTATGTGAACTTTGATTCACCACCACAGGGATATGTAGGAATCCTTTCTAAGGTTCAAACGCAACATAAACATCATCTTTATCTCTGTTTCAACCCATTACTCCCACCCACTTCATTCATCCATCCATCATCCATCCTGATTCTTACTCCGACCTCCACATCTTGGTGGGATCACACCATTCCCATGGGAATATAACCATGGATAAGACCCACACAATCCATAATCATCGATCCAAAATTGTCCCTCTTGCAATGGGCCGCTAACCACGCATAATCCCCAACATGTCTTTGGGTAGTTTTTCATTGTGTACACCCCAATCCCATCATTCACCCCTTCGAACTACTTGGTTTTTAATCCCTATCGTCTACCTAGGGTATGTAGAAAACCTCCCATAGGTTCAATCCAATCCAATGGAAAAACATGGTGTCCCCCTTTCTAGGGGTCAATTTCCCTGATCCTACCTTATTGGTGTCTATATCAACCTTCACAATGTGATATCTTCTATGTAGGGGTCAAATCATCTTAGATCTATCCTCAATGGGAGTTTTGATCCATCCATCTAGTAAACCTTTTAGGTTCTCCCTCCTATGGACGTACCAATCTGATCCATATCTATGGGATGTTATGATCACTCTCATTCTATTTCTGCAAGATTCTAAACTCGTATCCTACCTCATGTTAAACATGATATGCCTGAGTAAACTCTCGGAAGACACGCCTTTGGCATAACCGCCTCTGCAATATATTAAACTCATGGCCTACCTCATGTTAAACAAGAGATGCATGAGCAAAACCTCTGGATACATGCCTTTGGAATAACCATCTCTGCAAGATGTTAAACTCATGGTATACCCCTTGTTAATCATGGGAAGCTAATGAAAACCTTAGAGATATGCCCCTAGAATAAGACACCCCACGATTGATGTGGGATGACTCAGGTTCTACACCCTTGAGATGCCCTATTATGAGTAAGAATATATGTCTTCTGATTTCCATGCAAACAGAGATGCCTTGACATGGCTGATGTTACCATCTACTCTAACCTAATGTTGATGCCCTATCAAGACCCCTTGTAATGTCCAGACCGAAGCAGCCTAATTAACTAGCATCCACCAAGATATGGAAATGGGAGTTAGATTCATAAAAAATGAATCAAACCTATGAGGGAGACCAAGACTAAGCAATGAGTTCTGAGGAGGAATCCACAAAAGGAGAAACCAACATCCCATCATCCAGTTTTGATCAAGGAGAAATTGTCCCGGAATAAGCGATTGATGCTGCCCACCTTTGGAAAGTGGGAATATAGGGTAACAACCATTGTGTCCCAATAGACGGATGTGTTCCCTGTAGAATGCAATGGAAATAGTGAAAAAATTAGTTGATAAATTATTTTTTCCATTATAGTAATAAAGCAAATCGGTGCCCATATGGTGTAAAAAACTGAATGAAGATACAAAATACAATACCCCTCCTTATTATTCAACTTTTAAATTATCATCATAAGATCCACCACTGAATACTACATATATTTTGCCTACGTTTCAGAATTATTTCTTCATAAAGAGTTATTCTTTTAAAATTTTTGATGATGAAAAAAGTATCTACATTGATGATAGGACTTTCGATCTTTAGAGAAAGAGGACATAGAATAACCTATTTTCCCAAACCAAAATTATATTATTGCTCACATTCTTATATATGTAGTGGTGAAAGGATATGTATATTTTCTTTTATAATTATTATATTTCCACATATAATATTATTTATTCCACCTCTCATAGGTTATGTTACATTTCCCATTACCAGTTCTCATTAGAGCACTAATTAGAAAAAAGAATTCCTACTGAAACCACTATAAAATCATAGAATGGTTGACCAATTATGCATATAAAATTAGGAAAAACAAAAACACTACTAAAATAACTTATATATTTATAAATATTTCATAGTAATAGAAATTATTTAAGTCCTTAATAACCAAATTACATGATAAATGCCCTTGTCTAGAGAAATTATCACTATAATCCTTTAATAGACTTGGTTGATACCCAAGAATTACAATTATTTCACTACATTTACTTTATAAGGGAAATGTCTCTATATGGAATCAATATTGATATACTACCAATGAATTACTTCAATTGGTTGATATTGGATAATAGTAGTCCACCATTCCTAAAACGGTCCCTCAAATGTGACTATGGTGACTTCCACATTGAGAGTTTTTAGAAGTCCCAAAATAATCTAACTTTTCTTCAATCCTATTCATCTACTCCATCAGAGCATGAATACCTTGATGACCATAAAAAAATAGTTTATTTTGATTTATAAAATCATTTACATGTTTTATGGATCAATATGTGTCTGACTATTCCACTCCATATAGATTATGGGAAGGGTTTATATATGGGAAGACTACATATGATTCATTTTAAATACTACTATACATGTTAATAAATGGATTATCTCTTCCTTGACTTAAAAAACAGTTATGGGAGGAGAAAATTTAAAATAATGGAGAAAAAAATTCAATATTTCAATATTCATATATATATCAAACCATAATAAACATGAAACAGAATCATAAAACAAACATACCAAGACAAATATAATTTTAGAATACATTTTACATCAAACACCATGACTATAGAAACACAAAAGTCAAGAAAAATATGTGTTTGTGTGTGTATGTTTCTATGTATGTGTATATTGTTTTTATGCATATATATATATATATATATATATATATCATGAGGAAATATCCCATGGTATAAAAAACTAACAAGAGGGTCAGGCAATTTTCTTTATAATAACACTCCATGGACATTGAAACCAATTTATATTATTTTAAAAAAATGAAATATAATTCTTCAAAATAAATATTATTTAAAAATGGTTCATTTATTTTTTAGAAATTATAGGTTTTGGGCACAATGGGAGTGTAGGATGTGTGTGCACCCAACATTGAAAATTTCCATAATTGATGATTAATCTGGGATCAATATGACGATGAATGTCAGTATCCAAAGAATTGAATCAATGATAATAGAAAAAGGAGAGAACCTAGAACTAAGAGAAGAGGATAGAAACGTTTTATTTATAATTAATCTAATTAAATTATATAATTAACTCCAAGTTGATTACTTCATTATTGATGCATCTGACCATGGGTCCGAGGTGCGGCCTGGTTGCGATGTAGAATCCAAGGATAATAATCCTCTAGTAGTGATCCATACAAGCACCATGTATCTCCAGACCTCCCCAAAGGATCCTCTAGGTGCTATCATGGATGATCCTTGCTCTTACGATGACTTCCTTCAATGTCCTTTATAATTTATTCCAAAGTAATCTCCATGATGTGGTGGAGGAATATCTCTCTCATTATTCAGATAATTCTTGGAGGGGGAAGAGTTCTCTAGTCTTGAGAACATTTATCCAAGGATGTTGTACACACAATGATTGGTTATCCAGTTGAATGACCCCTTGGCTAATTTAGAGAATGATAGCATAAGAGGGAATTTAATTCTCCTGGTAATAACAAATAATTATCACAGGTTCCATTACATAATTTATTATTCCATGAGAAACCCCAGGTCAAATAATAATAGCAATGCTATTATTTCCATGACATTTTCCAAACATGCACATTATATTTATATATTATTTAACCAAATAATATTTATTATTATATCTCACCAGACCCATAACATGGTCTACCAATCCTCCTCAAAATATATTAGTCCTTGAATAATGACTATTTATTTATTAAATAAATATAAATTCATTATTCGCTGATAAATAAATATTTCAACCACAATATATTCTCTCCAATAACTTGAGATAAAAAAAACGTGGTCATGAAAACATGATTAATTATTAAACCACAACCCAGAATAATATTTATTCAACTTGTTAAATAAATAAATTATGCAACTATGATATTGGCTACACATTGTGTGTGACCCTCTAGGAAACTTTCTCATTGGTATTTGGAGGGCTTCCCTAAAGTCCAAGATTAGAGTCTAGAAACGGGTCAAGGTACCCATGTGAAAGAAGTTGATTCCACAACGACATGTCACCTCATATGAATGATTACTATGTAGTATAATCCCTTTGTATCAATATCTCCAATCAAGCAGGTTGCATGCAACTGTCATCAACCCATGTGCTCAATTTCTCAGTCTTTGACTTCCTGGAATTGAATATTTCTCTAGAATACCATGGACATGGATTTAGTTAAGATCTATCATTTCTATCAAAGGTCGTGAGATATCTATTTCCATAGAAGTGACAAATCCTTTCTTGCATTATTCATTAATTCAGTATTACTCGTGACGCACACAATATATCCTACCTCATCATGAACATCCATCATCACGGTTTTTGTCTATACATCTAAGTGACCGATTCATAATACCCATTAATAATAATATAAAATTATAAGGACTAATAAACACATCCACAAATAGAAACATCCAATGAAACTTATGAATGTGGACTTCCTATGGGTGGGTCTTGTTCTCATAATATCCTCCAAGATATTACCAAGCGTGCAGACCATGAGAAGATACCTCAATGTTTCAGAAGTCCCCACACCTAATATCCTCTTTCATTTCTGTCCCTTAAAATGATATCACCTTGACATAGAACAAATATTCAAGAATAGTGTCATGGAACTTTCGAGTTCCCATCATAGAATGGATTTGTTTTAACCTTTTAATCTGACAGCTATTCTTGGGACATTATCACAAACTATGTCACACAGAAGAATAATCAGTATGTGATAATTAGTTTATCAATATTGATCCAATGATTACAGTTTTATCATAAACTATAAAGAATTTGGTATCTAGGGAACCAACTCCAATAGACACCCACTTTCACTAGAGTCAATGTCTAACAACCATCAGTCTTCTAGCTCTCATGTGATATTCATTCTTCTGGTGAGATATGCTTTTAGTCAAGGGGTTAACCACGTTCTCTTCCATAGACACTCTGCACACCGTAACTTCACCCCTTCGAAATAAATCCCTCAATAGGTCATACATTCAGTGTATGTGATTTTTCCATTGATGTGACCTTGGATGTTTTTCAAGATCCACTATTTTAGTATTATCACAATACAATGTAGTGTGATCTTTAAAACTAGGCACCACATCAAGCTCCTAGAAAAAGTTCCAAATCAAGATATCTTCCTTGGCCGCATCAGATGCCCTCTATATTCGGACTCTGTTGTAGAATTAGTAACAACTAGCTTCATTGAACTCTTCCAGGTCACATCTCCTCCATTGAGACAGAAAATATATCATGATTGAAACATTAAATCCTTATGATCTATCTAAAAACTAGCATCAATATACCCTCTGATGCTAAGTTCCTCATCTCCTCCATACACCACAAACATATCCCTAGTTTTTCTCAGATACTTAAGGATAGTCTTGATAGTAGTGAAATGTTGTTCTCCTGGATCAGCTTGATATCTGGCTACCATGATCAGTGCATAGGCAACATCACATATAGTACAAAACATGGAATACATGATAAATCTTATCGCTAAATTTTATGGAATCGTACTCATCTTATCTTTCTAATGTTGTTTCTGGGGACACATTTTCTTGGAAAGATGTATACCATATGGAATTGGAACCAATCCCCTCTTGAATTTTTTCATACTAAATGTCTTTAGTATATTTTCAATGTATATACTTTCACTTAGTCAAAGAAACCTCTTTGATTTATAACGAATGATCTTAATCTCTATAATGTAGGATGCTTTGCCTAATTCCTTCACGAATAATCAGATGTTCAACCAGTCCATGAATGACTGTAAGACGTGTATATTGTTTCCAATAAGCAATATGTCATCAACATAAACTACTAGGATAATGACCACATTCCCATTAAATTTCTTGTAAACACATGGATCACATTCATTCTTAATGAAACTAAATTATCTTATGGATTCATTGAATCAAGTTTTTCATGATCTATATGCTTTTATTAATCCAGAAATGGATCTCTTGAACTTTCATACCTTTTTTTGAATCACCTGGTGTCACAAACCCTTTTAGTTTTGTCATATAGACATCTTTCAGAAGTTCCTTGTTAAGGAATGCAGTTTTTACATCCATCTGCCAAATCTTCTATTCATGGAAAGATGTTATGGAAAGTATGATTCTTGTTTATTTAAAAAAATAAAATGGTAAAAATGTTTCATTATAGTCAATTATTTGACACATTTTTACAACATTATCCTTTATCCTTTATTTATAGGTACTAACATGACCTTTCATGTCCAATTTCTTTTTGAAAACCCATTTTCACCCAACAGGCTTAACATCATCTGATGCATCGACCAGAACCTAGTCATGGATCTAATATATGGAACCCAAATCAGAATTCATATCTTTTAGCCATCTTTTATTGTCTGAGATCTCTACTACTTACTTACGGGATATAGGTTCATATATTTCCAACAATAACAAATCACCATCCTCAGTGACAAGGAAACCATATCTCTCTCGTTCCCTTACCTCTATTGTGATCCTACATAATACTTGTGTTTTAGGAACAACATATTATAGAGGGACCTATGGAACTTGTTTCTGTACCAACTCATGTGTAACTTGAGAATCAACTTCATCGAATTAAATATTTCTCCCACTATTCTTTTTTGAGGATGTGCTCTATCTCATGAAAGATAGCATGTCTGGCAACAACCACTTTATTATATGAGGGGTTATATATGTAGTGTCCCTTTTTTTCCTTGGGATACCCTATAAAGATACACTTTGTGCCATGTGGTGCTAGTTTTTTTCCTGAGAAAGCCATAACAAACACCTTGCATCCTTATATACGTGTATACAACAAAGATTGTTTATTTACACTCCATAGATCAAAAGTAATCCCGTTTTACGGCTTAGTTGGTACTTAGTTTGATGTGTATGTCATATTTTTCATTACATGACCCCAAAAGGATAATGGAAGATCTTAATTACTCACCATTGACCTTAACATATCAAACAAGGTACGGTTCCTCAATTACCTAACACTATCCCACTGTGGTGTATAAGGTATAGTGAGTTGAGATATAATCCCATACACATGTAAATGTTCAATGATCTCTTGGTAAAGATATTCTCCACCTCGATATGAACAAAGATTATTTATCTTCTTACAATATTTATTCTCTACTTCATTCTTGAACACCTTGAATTTCTCAAAATACTTATACTTATACATCATTAAGTAGATATATCCATATCTACTCAAGTCATCTGTAAAAGTAATAAAGTAAGAATATCCACCTTTATCTTTGACTGAAAATGGTTCACACACATCAGTGTGCACTAATCCTAGAATCTCTATAACCCTTTCATCATATCCACCAAATAGTTGTTTGGTAATTTTCCCATGTAAACATGTGTGGAATCTATCATGTGTTTCTATCTCAAAAGATTCCAAATAACCATCTTAATAGAGCTTTGTTAGGCACTTCTAATTTTCATGACCAAGGCGGTGATACCACAATTGGGTTTTGCATGATTCTTGTTAACGTGGTTCATTATCAATTTCCAGCACTTGGTTCTCATAATTTAATACATACAGCCTGTTATTTAAATCTTCCATTCCATAACATATGTTGTCCTTATAAAAATAACAACATTAATTTCCAAACATGAAAATAAATCCATCTATATCTAAACTCGGTACATATATTATGTTCTTGGTAACATGGGGTACGTAATAAAAACTATTTAAAACCAAAATCGTTCACATAAAAAATGTGAGTTGGTATTCACCAATGGAAAGATAAGCTAACCTCGCACTATTTTCATCTCATTGGTCCACCTCACCTCTAGATATTTTTTGGAATCTTCTTGGTTCCTTTATTTTAATACAAATTTGATCCCCAGAAGCTGTATCTAATACCCAATGTGTAGAAATGGAAATATTTCACTTGATAACAAACTCACATTTGGATTCCCCTTGTATATGGGGTCAGTTCCTCTTCTAGTGGCCTGACTTGCCACATGCCAATCATACTACCTCATTTTCCTTACCCAACCTCTAGATCTTCTTCTTTTTGGTCGGATTATGCTCAGAGGCTTTAGATTGTTTATAAATATTAGGCCCCATTACCTTTTCCTTCCTCTTCCTATTCACCTTAAGAATAGTGCATTTTCACACCCCATGTCCTTATTAACTTGGCGAATCATGGTAAGAATCTATGATAGGATCTTCTCATTACTTATCATATTATAATTCACAATAAAACTAGACAAGTTATTAGGTCATCTTGATAGTATGATATTTATATGCAACTCATCTGGGAATTTAATACCTAAGATGTTAAAATGCTCAATGTAGCTAATAAGATTGACTACATGTGGTCCAGCTGGCGTAGACTCTCTATGATTAGTAGTGAATAAAGATTCTAAGATCTCATACCTATCATGTCTCGCCTTCTCTGGATATAGACCCCGAAGGTGAGACATCATTCTATAATCTCCAATTTATTCATGTTTCTTCAAGAGTTCATTGGTCATTGATGAGAGTATGAGGTAGTGAAAATCCATAGCTTCATTCAGGTTTTTCTCATATAGAGCGAGTCCATCATCACTCACCTCATTTATAGGTGAAATTGGTAAATTCTCTTCTAGCAAAAAAATATTCCTCTAATAGAAGAAGGATATCTGAAGGCACCTTTTCCACCCTTGGAAATTAGTGTTGGTGAGAAGGTTTTCCTTATTTAGTATGGATTTAAATGATATGTTTGATGTCATTTTGATTTCTGTTTCTACCAATTAAGATGAATAGAGTATTAATAATTTATATTCAAAAATATAGACAAATAAATTAATTAATATATATTAGTCTCCAATTATTTTGTTGTATCCCAAATAGCCCTCACCATTGGCTTCATAATATCTTATTACTTGGACATTCTTGCAGAAAAGATCCATATTTCCCTTTTCATTAACCCAACTAGGGTTTGTCAACTACTTGAATGGTTTTAGGTAGGCATTCCAAATTCCAACTGCATTAACTCACAACTCCTTGATCTGTTGAGTAGACTCCTCAATCAGGAAGTCCTTAATTTTGGATTTCCTCAACCTTTTCCTCTAGGTTACACCAATTACTACTAGAAAGTCATCCCTTTATATAAACTAAGTTAAGTCAACAAAAAACATCATATTAGAATTCCCAAATAACTTAAAGAACCCCAGCTGGGGTTGGTCAAGCACATTGAACAATGGTTCGATTCTAACTAAAGTAATAGAAGGCCATTCTGAGTTCATATTTAATTGAGGGATTTTATCCTTTATGCGTAAATTTCCACTTATTGTCTTTTTAAATTCTTGTTAATATTAAGTGGTATATACATAAGTGATTAACCATGAATAGATAATATTTACACATAAGCCATTTTTATTTTAATTTCAAATTGTATGCTTGATAGTTTGTTAATTATGTGATCACATCAAACATCTCTAATAAATAACCATACAATTGAACGAAATAAAACAAAGGGTATGATCATGAGATTTGCTATTGGTTATTTTATCTATAGATTGATAAACTAACCTTGACCTATGGGGGAAACACCTTGAACCATTTAAGGTTTGAGTTTAAAACATTCTATATGTCCACCTTTGTATCTCCTTGGATTGGTTTCACTTAAGATCTTATCTTGAACAACCTCTAATAGCTTGGGATATCCATCCATTACATATTATTTAAACTCACACACAGGTTAGGGGTAGAAGAGGATTTATATAAAATAAGACATGTGGAATGCAATACATATATATTAATGAGGAGAAGGAATACATACCAACAATTTTAATTTAATAAAAAAGTTAAAATGGAACTGATTGCATACAAATGTCTGGTCTAGCTCATGATCATGCACATACATGCAACAAATTATGCATTTAATAATACTATAATTCCATTATTTAATCATTATTATTAAGTTAAATTTTTCTCTAATCGATTAAATAGTATCTTTAATTAATCAATACTTTTTATATTAATCCTTTTCTAAATTTCTTTGAGATTCTCAACCACAACCTTATACAAAACATGTACCCTAAAAGAAACCCAGTGAATACCCATCCAAAACTACCAATCATGTATTTATACTTGTATACCCTTTATTATTTGTGACAAGTAGAATGAACATAGAATTATAATTGCATTATAGCTCATACATGATGTGAATATCTTTAAAGATGACATAGATGTTAATTAAACATTTATATATACATATATCGAACACCTATCACATGTTGTGTCCCAACATTACTCTCACATGAAGGTACATGTCTCTTGGGTTATATAATATAATAATAAATTTTTTTAATTTGTGTAATCTGGAAATAGTATATGGTGTGTTGATCCGACTATGCATCGTGTACCCTCTTCACCATCCATCTGAATACATGCCTGGGGAAACGATGTGTTAATTGTACTTAGAAAATATTCAAAGTACACGGCATGTCCAGTGGGCCACACATCATGTAGAATCTGTGTTACATGGTTACCATCCGAGCAAGCCATGTATGGGATATATGAATTGACCCTAACCCTAAGGGACTACACATTGTTTCTAATGGGCCACATGACTTGTAGATCGGCTGACCATGCGCTAGTCTATCTTGGTCAACATGCATTATAAGAATTAACCACACTCCATGTCATTAATGCACACAGCTTGAGTAATTATTGAATTACTCATGATGAATTGAACATATATACATGGCATTTAGATCTGAATACATGGCATTTACCCTTGTGTTATCTTGATAGAAATGTTGGCACCTCCTAACAATATCCTCAATTTAATTTTAATTATAAAATTTTTTGTTTCTTTTAGATCTATGAGAAACGATAAGGGAGGAACAAATATTGAAATTATTATTAAAATAATGATTAAACAAGAATTGAAAACCTAAATTATTAAATAATAAATCATCAATGAATTATTTAATTAATTATAAATGAAAATATGATCCCTCGGATACCACTTTTAGGTTCTGAGAACAGCAGAAGTGCTAGATGGGTGTGTACCCACCTTTGAAAATTTCCATAATCAATGATTAATCTAGGATCAATACAAAGATGAACGCCAGTATCCACAGAATTGAATCAAATATAAAATACAAAGGACAGAACACGAAACTGAGAATATAGAATCAACACATTTTGTTTATAATTGATTTTATTAAATTATATAATTACCTCCAAGGTGATTCTTTATTCGTTGATGTGTCTAACCACATGCTTGAGGTGAGGCTTTATTACGATGTAGAATCCTTGGATAGAAATAATTTACATGTGATGCACACATGACCCATGTATATCTAGATGTCACCAAATGAGTCTTAGGGTTCTAGCATAGAAGATCCTTTCACATGAAATGTCCACCTTCGATAGCCTAGAGAATCACATACAAATCATTCTGTTTGATTTGATGGAGGGGGATCTCTATCATTCTTCAGATAATTCTTGGATAGGGAAGAGTTATATAGTCTTGAGTAATTTTCTCCAAGTAAATTGTGTACACAATGATTGGTTAGTTGGTCGAATGACCTCTTGGCTACTTTAGATAATAATAACATATAGGGGAATTTAATTCATTGGGTAATAATAAATAATTTGCAAAAGTGTCGTAACATAATTTATTATTCCATGTGAAACCCCATATCAAATAATAATAGAAATTCTATTATTTATATGACATATGATTAACTTGAATGTTATATTTAAATATTATTTAACCTTATAAAATTTAGTATTATTTTTCACCTGACCCATAACTTGGTCCATCTGTCCTCATCAATATTTATCATGCCCTGAATAATGAATATTTATTTCTTAAATAAATTTCACTATATCATTCATCGATAAATAAATATTAAGTCTGCAATATATTCTCTCAAATAACTAGATACGAAAAAAAATGTGATCAGACATACTTGAATAATTATTAAACTGCAACTGAGAATAATATTTATTCAACACATTAAATAAATAAATTATTTAACTGAGATACTGGTTACACTTGGTGTGTGACCCTCTAGGCCTCTTTATCATTGGCATTATGTTGGATTACCTAAATTCCAAGAATATTGTATTGCAATAGGTCAAGGCACCCAAGATAAATAATTTGATGTCACAACAACATGTCACCTTTTACGAATGCTTACTATGTAATATAATCCCTTTGTCCTGATGACTTCAATCAAGAGGGATGAATGCAAGTGTCATCAACCCATGTGCTTGATTTCTCATTGCTTGACTTCCTGGAATTGAACATGCCTATAGAACACCCAAGAAAAGGATTTAGTTAGGCTATATCATTTCCATCAAAGGGCCTAAGATATCTACTTCCCTAGAAGTGAAAAATCCTTTCTCACGTTATTCATTAATGTTGTGTCACTCTTGAAGTACCCAATATATCCTACCTCACCATGAACATATATCGTCATATTTTTCATCAATACATCTATGTGTGTCAGTCATAATACACATTAATAATAATCTTAAATTCTATGGACCAATACACATGTTTGTAGATGGAAACAACCAATTACCCTTATGAATATAGATTTCCTACTGGCGGGTCTTGTTCTCATAATATCCTCATGGATATTACAAAGGCCGCACACTCTGAGAAGGTGCCTCAAAGTTTCATGAGTCCCCTCCCTTGATATCCGGTATCAGATGTATCCCTTAAAATGATATCATCCGGCCAAAGAACATATATTCACGAATTGTGTCATGGAACTTGCAGGTTCTCATCATAGTAGGGATTTTTTATGGCCTTTTAATGTGATAGATATTCTTATGACATTATCACATATTATGTCACATAGAATAACAATAATGATGTGATAAGTAGTTTATTAATATTTATCCAAGGAATATAGTATTATCATAAAGTAAAAATAAGTTTATTTCTACAGAACCAACACCATAAAAAATCCCATAAAATCTTCCTTTTATATAAAAATTCATAAAAAATCATAAAAATACCGTTGAAAAATTGTAATTTTACTAAAAATAAAATTCCCCTTGATGATATTATCATACACACATTTAAGGTAATTTATAGTGTTTTGAGAATAATAAAATGAACTCTTAAAGAATCCAAACCACCTGAAAATGTAATTTCATTCAATTAATCCATAATAAAATTAAAAAAAATCCAGAGAAACACTTTTTAACTCTAAAAAATAATTTTTCATAAAAGGAAATCAATACCAAATTCAAAAAATTTCAAAATTAAATCTTATAAAATAACATAAAATCACAAAAATCCATTCAATTACTCAATACCATGTGAAATAAAATAAATTTAAAATATTAAATTTTTTAAAAAATATAATTTTCACAATTTTCACTATTATGTGTTGTTTAAAATCATAGTTTGTTAGACCATACACCAAACTTGTTATTGCTATAATAATTTTTCCAGAATAGACCATATAGTCTATAAATAGTTCACTAAAGAATACACATTAACATTGGGCCCCTATATTTCTTCACCCTTTGACACCAAAACATTAAATATCCAAAAATAACTCATGGTATCTCTATAAAAATCATAATATTAGTATATAACATTAAAATATCTTGAAAATATTTGAAAATAAAACCTAAATTAAATAGAAATTTTTTTATCACCCATGGTAACTCATGGTTCAACATGAGAAAGAGTTGGCCAGAGGTAACCTAATACTTACCTCTCAATCCCAAGATGGTCATACCTTTATCTACTTATACATATTAAATAATATTCTAAATATGATACCATTTTGAAATAAACCAACCCATGTCAACATTCTAGGTCACTTATACCAACCTACCATAAGGCCCAATGTACATTCTTAATCCTCACTAGTTGGAGAAAAGAAACAAGGGAAGATTAATTGAATAGTGAAGTAAAGATAATTTAAGTAATTTAATATCCAAGAGTAATAATAGAGATTATAGTGTTATATAACTCTATAATTCATAGTATATTCTCTTTTTTTCAATAATATATGGAGTTTGGCACAACCATTTTTGAGAGAATAATATTTTAGTGTGTTAAAATATTAAAGGTGATCTGAAACAGCACTCAACTTGAATTTTTTTTGAATCTAGTAAAATAAATCAATTTTAAATTTATGAATTCAATGAAGTAGAATAATAAGTTAAAGAATATTTATTTTGATTCACCTCATATTTTTACAAAAATGGTAGAAATTATTCTTACTTCGAAGAAAGTAAGAACTCAGATCTTTTAATTATGAAGAAGAAATAAGGACACTCAGTGAATTTTATTTACATAATAAATATGTGATAAAAAACCTTGTAATATACTATGTAAGTGAAATAATTGATGAAGAATAATAGAATCAATGTATTAATAATTTGGTGGAAATTTTAGAAAATACTCTTTGGTTTTGGTCTCTAGAAATGTGAAACTTTTAAGATGGTAGAGTAAATATGTAGATGGATTTTATTGATTTTTTGGATCAACCCAACTTGGGTAAATGATAGAACCTACCCAATTGTATTCATTTGTTTATACTAGTGGATAGTTTGATCTCGGTAGAATAAGAATCGTACCAAGGACTAATCTTTTTTTGAATGGTGAACCTTGTAAATATTTGTGTCTATTATGTTTTTGTTTTTAGGGGGTTACTTGAAAGAACAAAGAATATGATATATAGAGAAATTAATTGAAAATGTGATAATATGATAACTACACTGATTCACCCCCCCCCCCCCCCCCTCATTGTATAACATATCACTAAATGATCCTCCTCAATTTGTATTAGGGGTGGTTAACCTATATTTAATTCTCACATAGTATCGTAGATACATTTTAGGAGAATGTATTTCTATGTTAGACCAGAATTTACTTTCTTCTAATAATATTATGAATAGTAACAAAAAATAGAAAAAAATGTTAAAGAATATGTATTTATTTTGAAATGGGGAAAAAGTTTCAAGCACACCAAGAAAGTAAGATATGAAAAACATGGAATTAGTATAACTTGTGATTTTATGTACTAAAATTATACAGATAACATTACTACCTCAGAAATATCAATAGATACAAGTGATCCTATGGTATTTGAATATTCTAGAATAAATTTTCCTTGAGAAGAAGAATCAATTGGGTGTTATCAAGTGTTGAATGATTTATCTACTAATTTATTTAAGTATATGATTCATTAATTACCCAACGAATTAGTTTCTAAAATTTGTGTGAATTTTAAAATCAAGTAATAGGAGATCAAAAATCATGAAGGTGAGGAAAATTACTTAGAGAATATTTCAATGAATGATCTAAAAAATTCTTAAATCAATCTAAATAAGTCATTGTGAAAGAAGGGGAGTATTATGTGCTTAAAGGAAGATGCCCTAAATTTAAATCGAATTGGATAAATCGAATCAAAGATAAGTATTAGGCTACTAAATAGTTTGAGAATAAGATTTATACATTGGAATAAAATCTCTAATATAAAATTGATTTCAAGAATGTACTATTTGATATCAAATAAAAGAGGATTGATGAGATTGAAATATTGTTATAAGAGATTGATATAATGTATGAATATGATTTTAAGAAAATGGGTAAGTAATATGAATATTTAATTTAATTTAATAAAGATAAAAATAATTACTCCAATAAGAAGTGTCTAGAGTTGGAAGTTAATTTGATCAACTTGTAAATGACACATATTAAGTCTTCATAATAAATAATGTGTGGGGATGTTATCACAGAAAATTATAAGAAGTATTTTAGTGTACCAAGACCTATATTATGTTACAATAATATCATGGCATCATTTGATTATCTTTGAGAGTAATTTCAATGGAAGTGGTGCAATATATTTATAAATGTAAATATTTTTCAAAAAAATCTATAATAAAGTACAGGTTTGAATAAAACTTCCATACAAATATGGATGAGTATAAATATAGAGAATACTCACACCATGACTATGGTGGATTGGATAATTTTTGAATAAGATATTTCCACAATATCATCCCAAAAATTGGTGAATTATGCTCAATAACAACTCAGTCAGAAATTTAGACTTTTGACAAAAAAAAGTTATCTAAAAGAGAAGATCAAGGATTGTTGGAAGTTGCTGGTGATGAAATAGATTTTTGTTTTTTACATTTTATTTTTTATATGATTCATTAAATGATTAATATTATAGGATTTCAATTTCAATAGGGGAAATCATGTGAATATGTAATAATCACAGGCCAAGAAACAAAATTTAGGTTCAAAAAAATTCAAAATTCTTTATTATATCTATGATGTTTGCAATAATGGTGCTCAGAAAAGAGATATATGAGAATATAAAAATTTATCAATAGTTAATAGGAATATAAAACAACAATATAAATATTCTTCCTTGGAAATAAATTTTAATATTATTTCAAAACAAATTATACCCAAGGATTTTATTCGTGGACTAAATGTGTAAGAAAGACCACATTTAAAATAGGTCCAAGAATATTATCCAAATGAGTAATAAATATCGAAATAATGATGTGAATAAAATAAAAACATATTTGGATATGTAGAAATTATAAATAATACATCAAATATTTTATGAAAAACATAGTAATTTAGAAAGTAAATTTGTAAAATTAAAGGAATATGAATATAGCACAAACAATGGAAAATGTTAAACGAAAGAATAAGATTCCAAATGAAGAAGTTTAATTTCATGAGAGGTGTTGAGTATTTTTTATGTGAACTATAATAAGGTTGGATACACACCTATATATTTATCTACATTAATTCTAGCATAAAAATATTCTTAAAGAAGATGAAAGTCATACTATGTGATACTAGATCCACAAAGGCTCTTCATAAAATAAAATTCAGAAAAAAAATTAAGAATTAATAAGATCCATGCAACCTTAAGATTAATTTAGATATGAAATAATGAATAATATAGGAAATAGAGATAATTGGTTGAGAAAAAATCAACCATGCTGTTCACTTTGAAGGATTAAAAATATCCACATTATTCCCTTACAAATTTTATATATTATATTTTCTATTAAAATATAGGTAATTGAATGTGATGTATGGTATTATGGGGAGTTTATAAGGAATAATTATTTTAATATATTCATAATTATAAGAATGATATTCCTTCTTGGAATTGATTCCTCAAATGGTATAATACAAAAATTGATAGAGAATCGTCCTTAATGAAGTTAAAGAAAGTTTTTTCAACGTTGGATAGAAAGAAGATGAAAATTCCATCCTATAGTGAACAATTTATTCCCAATAGTATCCATTAAATAATATCATCCTTTTTGAAGATTTTGAATCTAGGAAATATGAATATATATATATGTCAGTTGATATTTATCACATATCTCAACTTGTTTCAAGTTTAATAACTCTTAAAGATGAATTTTATGTAGTTTTATTTATAACTAGTATCAAATTTAATTGTTTATCAATATCTATGAAGTCTAAATAAAACCCACTTGTTTGTAACATTGATCATGTATCGGTAGAATTATAGTGGAATGGTTAATGTCACTTTTCTAAGTATGAATTGATTCCCTTTCATGATTTCTATATATTTCATTCCAATATGGGGGGAGTAAATAAAAATATTGATGAGAAAGGAGGAGTGAAATAAAATTCTTGTTGATGAAAATATTTTATGACAACATATTTAAATATCATTATAAGATGATATTATAAGATGGTATTGATAATAAAGACAAAAGTGGGTCGTTATGAAAACTTTGGGATGTTGTATTTATAGCCAATGATATTATCAATGAGTATTGATTTTTTTCAATGATTGAGGAAAAATATATTGAACAATGAATTTAATTGAAAGAAGAAGAATGGTTATTATGATGTAATGATTATTTCTAAAGTATCAATGCTTTTTAAAGAAGATAATAAGTTCCTAGTAATGATTTTATATATATTGGAATATTTTATGACAAACCTTTGGAATATTATTTTGGTTGAGGTTGAAGTTCTTGACTTATAAGTACATAATATATTAAAGGAAAAAATGATTTTAAGATTTGGGTTTTCCATTGATATTATCAAAATATCTCAGTGATGAAGGATTCCTCACAATGTTCAACCATATATGTTTAGATAAATTGAAATCAGATGTTTCCATTTTAATTGGTCATCAGGTTTATAAAAATCATGATTTCTTCATCATGATTTAGGTTTTTCATGATGTAACTAAGGATATTAGAAGAATGGAGAACCCATAAAAGGCAACACCAATTGTAGAGGGTGTACTATAAAAGAATTTTCAGACATTGGAAAGGTAACACCATACTGGTGGAACCGAAAAAGATGGATAGAGGTAAGGAAATCCATTCCCATTAAATAAGGTTTTTTGATGGTCATAGTACATTAATGAAAAACCTGTGTAAAACATCTAATACTAAAATAGATTTTGTTGTTCCCTTACTAAACTTCCAGTGTGCATATAAGAAATAGGCAAGGCAAAAGTGATCATAGTAGTCCCCATGGTGATCTTCCATTATACCAATGGAAAAAGGGATATCCATTACACCTATGGTGGTGTTAAAGTAGTTTTTTCCCAATAAGTGTAACATCAATTTAAAATAGCCTATAGAAGATACCACACACATAATAGAATTCGTGTTTTAAAGATGGAGAATAATATCAAAAATATAGTTCAATAAACATTATTCCCATGGTGCAAGGATTTTTGAAGGAAAAAAAACCAACCATTATACACCATTCTATAGTGCAAGATATGTTATGGTATGTTTTTATGAATTTAATGATAGAGAAATGAAGGGATCTTTAAATCAATCTATGAAGTTGTTTTTAGAAGAATGAATAGTATCTAAAAGATTTGAAATGATCCAATGGCTTGAATTTATGTGGAATAAGTTATGAATGTTGTTGAAAGTATTTTGAGCATTTGAATTTGAAATTAAAATTCAAATATATGGAATTCTTATATGAATATAATTTAATATAAATAAAATAAAGTGAAAAAATTGAATACATTGGAGATCAGAGAATTCACTAAATATTTGTTATGAAAAAGAGTGTGCAAAGTGAAGACTATAGTATTTAGTGAACAGATGAGAAGAAGAAGAGAGGGTAGAGTGTAGTATGAAAAAATAATTTTGAGGATAAAGTCTTTAATATCAATAATATAAGTAATTTAACACTAACATTTATTAAAGTAGAATATTTGTGTGTGTACCAAGACTGAAGTTGATCTAAAACAACACTCAAATTGCATATTTGATGTGTATTGAATCTATTAGAATAATTTTAGTGAAAATTAATTCATTAAATGAAATGTGAAATTAATAAAATTAATATTGATTAATATATAATTCATATTTATATATAAATATGAGTAAAAAATAAGTATTTCTTCTAAATTAGAAAGGAACCACTCGGATCTTTCTACTATAAATAATAAAAAAGGAAGTTGTGTGTATTTATGTTTTTATAAAAAAAATATGTGAAGAATCCCTTCAATGTTGTTATTTAAGTGAAATAATATAAGATGAAGAATAGAATCATCGTATCAATAAACTTGTAAGGGTATTTAAAAATTATCCTTTAGTTGTTGTCTATATAAATTTACAACTATCAGAATAACAATATAAACATCTAAAGGGATTATGTAGAGTATGGGATGAAAAAAAATGGAGCAAGGATAAATCCTACCCAATTGTATTTAAAAGTTTATACTATTATAAATTATGATCTCAATAGAATCCAAATTATTCCAACGACTGTCCTTTTTTAATTTTAACATTGTAAATCATCATTCCTCATGTGTGTGTGTGTGTTTTAGCAGTGTTTCTTTAATGAATAAATAACAAGATTGAGATTCAGAATATTTGATTCCCCCCCATGGTGTATGACATATACTAAATTGATCCTCCTCATTTACCCTCTAAAACTAATGAACTATTCAACATACTAAAATTTGTAATATAGCATAAGGTATCTATAAATTGGAAAAACTTTAATAATAATAAACAATTTCCAAAAATAAAATTCCCAAACAAATGATATAAAAAGAAGGAATATAAAATAAAAATATAAACATGACCTTACAAACAAGTGAAAATGGGATACACCAAATAATAGATATAATAGTCCTAAAAAGTAAGAGATGTCAAAGATTCTTATACATTTACAAACCATAGTACCAAAGTAGCCCAAAAAACCACACGAATCACCTCGTAAAAACACAAACTAACCTTCAAGAAAAAATATGCTCAATCTATAGGAATAATGAACCATGATGAACACTTATAAGATCCATAAAATGTATAACATTATAAAAACCGAGCAATACATACCCACTAAAGTGAGTGTGTAGGGTATAATCCATTTTCTATTAGAATACCACCAATAATCCACTCCACTACTTTTATAAAATAGTCCTAGAGTTCTAATTTCAAAAGTAAAGTACATAAAGTAGCTATATTTTGTATAAGCACACCATAGAAAAAAATACTAATAGAATGGGAAACATAAGAGTTTCAAAAGTGTTTTTTTAGAAATTCCAGAGATTTGAAATAAACCACACCCTTTTAAAATTTATACAAGCTCTTTAAAATGTAACCAAAGAAAATAATGATAAAATATAACAATATAAAAAACAACTAAATTATAATCATGAAATAAACAACTATAAATAATAAAAATTATGACATAAAAATGTTAAATATCAACCAAAAATTATCAATCACACCATAAATATGAGTAAAATAAGAAATAATGTAGCTAATATGTAAAAATTTTCATAATAGAAACATATCACATAATACTCATCATGGGAAACTACCTTATAAAATATTGTTACTAGTTATATATGCCTAGGTGGAACTAACTTTTAGACTTTAATTTTTCCGATCAAAAATAACTCAAGGCTTACTACCTGTAGCCTCATAATGTGTCTCCCCACATGGCCAAAGTGAAATCCCTACTATGGAAAACCTGCCAATACATTATCTAAGGTATTATAGAATCCATTTATAGATTTCCCACTTAGATACATTAGGGTTAAAATAAATTTTTCTAAAATACTGATAAAAAATTATAATATAACCTTATAGTATCAAATAACTATGTAAATCACACATCTGACATCCATTCACCCACTACAAAATATCCAATTTTATTAATGATATTCAATAATTACTCATTCGCATAATATAAGTTCAATAATAAAACAACTCACAACCAAAAAAGGCAACCACTTCAAGGGTGTTACTTTAAACAATGATAATATTATATCTATTTTAAAAGTAATGTTTTTTTTAGAAAAGGATTTAAAATTAGAAAAATAATTTTAAATATAAATCAATAATATTAACAAATTTTAAATCTATATTGGATATAATATAAAATTAAAAAATATATCCATTATGAAAAATCATAATCCAAACCAATAAATAAGACTACTTCTATGACTCAGTGGACCAAGAAAATCATTTTTATAAATAAGTAAAATTCATAAACCACAGAGAAACCAAATCTATTAATTGTTTTACTAAACAATTATCTATAAATCATTTATTTTATATATATCTCCTATTGTATTTTCATTAAACATGTTTTGTACATCAATTTATATTTTGAGTAAAAATTCAGTTGAATTGGGAAAATTCCATATTAACAAAAATAAAAAAGGGAAACCATTGGTTTCTTTGATGAGAAAGAATAAACACAACCTGTTAAATTTATGTACCTAAGAAATACATTTAAAATTCCAAGAACACAAGGATATACAAAGTAAAATTAATGGGATATAAAAACCTACCATATTAATATAAGGATGAAACATATCAATATGATATAATAATATAAAGGAAAAGTAAGTGTCTTGTATAACCAAAACATTGATAATATCATGGTCTTAGACAAACCATTACTACTTGGGCTGGACCACATTAATTTTTAAATAAACTAAATAAGTATAATAGTGTGGAAGGCTTAAATAATTCATAAATAAGAAAAAGAAGTGATTACCCTTGAGGAAACCCTTAAAATTCTAGAGGATGTCACAACTGAATAGGGGAATAAGGGGAGGATTTTTGTAAACAAACCTCCTAAATATCCCATTCAAAATGGTAAAGAAAATAGAGAAACACCTAATAATGATCTCCTAAAAACAAAATTGAATCCATTTTCTATAAAAAAATTATGTTTTGGCCACATGTAATACTAAACCATTTCAAACCCATGAATATTCTACTAGATTATATCTTCTTTAACACACACATATTACCCACATGGTTTAAAAATCCATAAAAATACCATGTGTCTAAAAATATTTCCAAAAAAGGAAATTTTATGCACACTCTTAGATTTATTTGTATACTTTTTAATCTATCATATAGATATTTTCATATGAATACGACTATACCTTGTCTATAAATATAATGTTTAATAAAATTATAATAGTAATATGATAGTTAAAGAATTAGATATATAAGGTAAATATTAGATTAATGATTCATGATTTGGGTGAGTAGATTGATTTATGAAAATAAAAAAAATAATTTAATTTAATATTTTATATGATAATTTCCCAAATTACATTGGGTTTGTGATTAATGGTTTTTAAATGTTCATTTTTATATATTAAAAATGGTTTGTTTGTTTTTGTGTGGGAGGGGATCTTGTCCCTATATGTTTTGGTAAATAGAATTTTCTTAAGAGAAACTTGGCTTGATATATATCTACTAGACTTTATCAGTATTCATTTTTAACTATAATAAATATTTTCAAGAGGAGGTTCATGGTAAAGTATATGAGTTATGATTGGATTAAATTATATGGGTAAATTAAAGATGCTTGTTTTTTATTATAATCATAAAAAAATAAAACATAGAGAGATAGATAGAGAGATAGATAGATAGATAATAATAAAAGTAAGATAAAAGGAGTTATTTTGTGTCTTATTATAGCATCCCATGATTAACATACAGGGATATTACATCATTTTTTCATAATATTTCATACATTACATAAACACACACCCAAAAATCATATTACCTTAGTGCCTTTGGAAACATCTAAACATAAAAAATATTTTTATAATACATCTAAATCTACTTTCCCATATTTATTCAAAACTATATACCTTTTTTAAAAAACATACTTAGTACATTTTTTTGTATCCTTGTGAAAAAACATAAGAAAAGGGTGAGATATGATGTCCAGTAAGGGTAAACGAGGGAGATATATAGGAATAACATGAACATATGGGTATGATAAAATTAACTTTTAAATGTAATACCCTTGATAATTATCATACACATAATTCATGATTTAATGATTGTAATTTCATAATACATTAGTCATAAGGGAGTCAACTATATTAGCTATAAAGGCATAACATAGGAATAAAAAATTAAATTGTGGGAGACACATAAATATATAAAATTATTCTTATATTATTCAAGTCTCATGGACAAGGTTGTATTAGTGGAATGGGTTCTCTCCCAAAACCATGTTACTATTCAAGGTTCACTCACAATAGTATCTTAGTAGTCAAGGTTCACTCCCAGGAACATCTTAATAGAAAATGTCTTTTACCAAATCAGGTTCACTCCCCATTTCAACCATGCATATTTCATGAGATATAAATATATACCCAATTAATTGGATTTATATATAGTTAAGACCTATAATATGTTAAATTCATACATATACATTACAAAAAAATCATAAATCATTCATCAAATCAGAAATTAGGAAAAGAAATGGTTTCGTAAACATTTCTTCATATCAACCCTCGTTGAAATGTAATGGAATTCATAAATATCACACTCTAAAAACATAAAACATTAATATCAATAATATTATTGTTACCCTTCAATCATATCCCCATTAAATCATGAGTAACACCAAATGATGTCATCTTAGATGGATTTTTTTTATAGATCCTTTGAAAAAAAATCTCGAGGAAAATATCTTTTCCAATTTGGAAAATTCTCATTAAATTATAAAACATTTAGAAAACATTTTAAATTGGAGATAACCATAAAACATATAAATTAATATTTTAAATTTATTTTAAATTTATTTTATATCATTTTTGATAAAAATTCTTAAAGTTTCATTTTTGAAAACATTTTTAGAAAACATTATTTTTGAATAAAATAAATTTCCAAAAAAAGAGAGAATAAAATTACATGAAACTTATAGTATCATTAAAATAACTATATGAATGATAAAAATTGATAAAATTAATTATATACATGTCGTAAAATAATATAGGTGCATAACATAACATGTGTCTTTGAAGGAAAATTGAGTCAAAATTACCTTACTGATTTTGTAACTTTTGAACTGTAAACCCCATGAAAGAGAGATCATAACACGGATATTTAAATACCCATAAATTTAATTATACGGATAATATATTACATTCACTTTCATTATATACATCACATAATAGAAACTAGTGGTGAATATGGGATAAGTCTCACAGGAATAAAGGTGAGACTTGGAATCCCCTTACCTTAAGTCCTAACATTGTTTGTACACATCAAAACCTCTTGTATAATAATTATAAGTTTATTATACATATACCATAGAAAATTATTAATATATATAATACCATATATGATTTAATTATGAATGTATATTATTCACTTAATAAAAATTCCATGTTAAAGTTATGTTTCAGGTAATAACCGCTTTGTTTTTCATACACATTTAAACATTTTAGTCTTGGTCTAATTATCTAGATATTTATTTAATCATATGATTTATTATATAAATTATATTAATATCATATATATATTCAGTATATATGTATTTATGGTTATTCATAAAATTTAGAGATAGAAAATAAAATACACCATTCACAAAGATGGTAGATCATACGTACTCATGAACGCTGGTTTCATTTTCTATTCAGATTAAAATGAAGAAAACTATATGATATATTATCATTAAAGAATAATTTTTATGTCATATATATCACATATTTTTATTAAAAAATCCTTAATACATTCCATGTAAAGTGTGATCATATCACATCGATTCGCGAGGCAGTAGTCCACCGTGCACATGAACGATGTTATCGTATTCCCTCAAAATGGAAAGCATGAAATTATATATGATATAGAAATTCCATAATCATAATATAATCATTAAATATATATATTTTTTAGAATATATAATTACATAATTATTTATAACCATTAATGGTGGAAATGTAAGAACGAACAACATCGGTTTGTGAGGTGGTAGTCTGTCGTACACATGAATGATGATTTTGTATCCCATTTAATGGAAGTGTGTGCAGTTGTAATTCAAAAACATAACATAAAAATAAAAATATATTTATATACATAGTTTATTATATTAAAAATTAAATAAAAATAATTTAATGGGTTTAAGGAATAAATAAAACCAAAATGTTTGTCAATGAACATTACCTCTTCTTCAGGTATCCTTTTTTGGTTTTCACCAAAGAACTTCCTTGGTTGTATTTATGCACAAAAAAGAATTATATTATAAAGTTATGAAAGTTTTTATGATATTTGGACTGGTTTTTGTTGAACCAAAGGTTTTTTAAGTCTAAATATAATAGCATAATGTGTTACCTTTTATAATCAAGGTGGGGGAACTTTTGAAAATTCTCAAAAATAATAATTAATAATAAATTCAATATCAATCCAAATACCTACAAAAGGCTATATATTCTAATATAATATATTATAAGGTCGTAATAGCATTGACCAATATATTTTAGGCATGTTTTGGTGTTATTTGGATCCATATAATTTGATTAACCATTAGTTAACCAATTTTAATTTTAACTATACTAACAAAATGTTCAATATTGAAAAGGTTGTAGTTTTTTATATATAATGTGTAAATTCGACCATAAATGGAAAATGTATTATATTTAACACCGTATCTCATACCCTTGTCCTTCTTTAATATTTTTAATATTTTTAAATAAATTAAAAAAATATTATTTTTATAAAATATCATTAGTGTTAATTTTGATAGTATTCATTACATTGACTTTAAGAAAATAAAGAAAACAATATGTATTCAAAAACACTTTAATTCACACCTAAAATGCACTAATTATCTATAAGATTCATTTAGAATCTTAATTAATTCAAATTATATTTATTTTAATATTTTTAATATCATTTATTTTATTTTCCATTAATTTTATAATTACTGCACCATCATAGTGTAATTATTTAAGGTACTTATTTCTGTGATAAAATTTAAAAATAAATTTCCATAATGATGATAAATATTATATATTTCCAAATATTATTTATGGTCTAATATATCTTCTGAATTACAAAATATTAACAATGTTATACTCATTAAAAACATTAGTGTAATAAGTTTCACTATTCTTAAATTAAAATACTATAAGGGTATTAAAGTCAACCAATTGGCTCCAATAGGTCATAAATTCAACCCATTTAGGATTTGGGTTGAAAAATACTTATCCAAAAAAATTGTGCCAAGTGTTAATATAACAACCCTGCTCTTTATTTCATATTTAGACACGATTTATTACATAAACTTCCACTTAATACAACCCTGGAGATCGATAGGTATAGTGTAATTAGGGATTAGGAAAATTACATGACAACTTAAGACATAAAATAAAACATCTTTATTACAAAACTTCTTTTGTGGTTTTATATAGGAAATGAAAGCAGAATTCTTTAATACTTCAAAAACATAGGTTTTTGAATCTATATAATTAAATATTCAAAAACACAGACATTCCCATGGTTTTCTCCAAGGTTTTTTTCCAAATAAAAGTGGAAAACATTATTTAATAAGTTAAATGGTCTGAATATGTTAAAATATTATCCTTTTTTATGTGGAGGTGAGTCACGTTATTAAAGAAATGAACTTAAATCACAAAATATGTTTTTCATTTTGGAGGATTCACTAAGGCCTTATAAAATAATTCAAAATAAATATAAAATAACATTATTTTAAACATAAAACATATTTGTGTTATAATATCCATTTTATGGTATTTATTACATCACTATTAGGTCATTATGATGTCATAAAACAGACAATATATTTATATATTATTTAATTTTTACCCAAAAATTTGACGATCTCAGAAAATTATGAAAAATTCACCAGTGGAAAATTTAGACATCCTTATTACAAAAATAATTTTCATTTCATAAAAATAGTTTTCTAAATATTTGAATTTCCACTTTTAAAATTAGAACCGATATTTATTGATAATTTGATGGATTTTGACAAAAATAGTTTTTAAATATTAATAAAAATTATATTTGACTTCATAGAAATTATAAACTCATTTATTGTTAATAAAAGTAATGTGATATTAATATATTGTTAAAATATTAATTATTTCAAAAATTAATTAATTACTTAAAATAAATTCTTTAAAAATACACTTGATGTTTTGTCGTATAAAAATATAACTCTTATCAAACTAATTACCTAATAATATACAGATAAGGAACTGATATAATCCCCATTTATAAGAATTTTTTTATAATTTTATTAATAAAAACATAATAATGCATGTATTTCTAAAAAGTACCATTTTTACCTGAAAATCAATTTATAAAATTCATCACTTTTTTAAGAAATACTATTCCTATAAAGGAATTGATGGAATAAGGCTTTTATTTATTTAAAGGGATTAAACAATAAGTAACTAACACCTTGTTACATGACCCCTTATAACACCTACATAAGACCTAAGGGTAAGGTTTGTGATGGTGACAAACTCTTGGGGTGGCTCGTATAACATCGCTCAAGTAGTAATCTCTATTAACGAGAACTTCTCCTATAGACGATTCCATTTAACCTTAACATGTTGAAGCTCAACTTGGGCTTGGTCAAGAGTGATGCCTAGTAATGTTACATCCTTTCCAAGCTATGAAAAATGAGATTTTTATGACCCGTGTCTACCAGATGAGGCTATCATCTCCTTCTTCTTTGTTGAAAGTATATGTTAAAAACTTATATTTATTTTAGTTGTGTGATCATTTTTCAACCACTACATTATCAACGGTAATGATACATAATGGTCATTTAAACCCAATAATAATAATAAAAGAGTGAATGTGATTTATATATCAATAATAAAATAAAATAATAGGAATTTAATTTATAAATTATTGGGTTTTTATAGTAAAGTTAATTGGATATTATTTATAATATTATTTTTACCCATAATTACTTGATTTACCCTTAATAGTGGTAAGAAAATTACGAAGTTTACTATTCATATTTTCCAAAAATAAAAGGGAAATATTTAATAAATTTGGAACATGTGATTAAAAATAAAGAATAAATTTTTCAAAACTAATAACATATACGTAGAGAAAATTAATTTAAAATTAATCTCATATATGGAGTGATAAATTCATATTTTAAAGTAAAAATGTTCAAAAGTTTACTAATATTTTATATCTATATTCAATATAAAAAATATTTAAATGAAATAAATTTGATTAAAAGATGTATATTTTTACTATTGTGACTCTAAAACTAAATCAAAATAAAAGTTAACATAATATATTATTTAGATAAAAATTTATTTTTCAATTAAAATAATATATTTTCAATTATTTCTCAAAAAATGAATCTTCTTAGAAAAATACCAAAAAATCACCTTAAACTAATTTTGATATTAATATATCAAAAAAGAACTTTATTTTGTAAAATAAAATCTATAAAATTTTTAAAATCTAGTATTAAAAGAAGTCACCTCTAAAAGGAAACAAAAATACCTTTTAGAGAAATACATCTTTTTATGTATAATGATGGATTTGTTCTTATCATATGACATTAAATTATATATGATGAATTAAAAATAATATAGTTGAATATATAGTATATAAATTTCATTAATATATTTTACAAATAGTGATTAAATCAATTTATTATGTTAAAATACCTTTGTGGGAATAAAAATAGTTTTTCACAAAAACACAACCTTTATTTTCAATTAGTTTTTTATCTTCATTCATAATTAATTGGTAAACCAATAATTCATTTTATAATTCATTTTAACCTATTCAATACCTCAATTCCAATATCTAGGATAAAACTATCATGATATATATTATATTATTGTTCGGTAAAACTCAGTCTTGTGAATAACTCAATCTATCAAAGAAACTTATTGTTGTGTGTAACATAAGAAAATATTTTCCCTGTGTCTACCAAAATAAAAAGTATATGTTTAGTTTAGTAAAATATTTTGTATAAAAATCATTAATTGGTGTATCATGCAATTAAATCCATCAATTAATTTTAATTTATTTGAAAAAAATCATAAAAATATAGGATGTTACATTCAACCCCCTTAAAATGAATTTTGCCCTCAAAATTCATTACATGTATAAAAATAGATGATGATAAATTTACCACATCACATCCTTGGGTTCCCAAATAACTTCCTCAAATAGAGGTTTTTCTAAAAAATCATTAACCTAGTGATAGGTCTTGTTTCATAGAACTTTCTCTATTTGATTCAAAATCATTACCAGTTTTTCCTCATAAGAAGTAACCTGAACATAATAGAGACTTGGTGGAACCGCCTATATATAAGATATCATCCTGATATAATGAAGAATTTCTAGAAATATCATCCTCATAATTTAAAATTTCACTTCAAAAATCAATGGTGGACATTTGAAAATTCATTTTTGGGAAATCCACCGCATAAAAAGGGTCAATAAAACTCTCTTTTAAAAATATAGAGAGTAAAATAATAATATCACCACAAAACTAATATTTTGATTGGGATAACATTAGTGTAAAGTTAAAACATCGACATATAACAGAATTATTTCTACCAAGTTTTGATAGATAATGATAGAGAATGTGGTATTTAGAAGGTTAATGACCAAAAAACCATAGACCATGTAGGTATAAAAAAGGACCTTGATATCATCATAAATGATGATAATAGGGTATCATTTTATTTCAAAATAAACTAAGAGGAAATAATTACTTGATTTTATATCATAAGTAAAATATCAATCTTTGGTTGTTCCTTGATCAGTTTTAGCTTCATTCCTTACTCCATGAAATGAAGTTGAAATTGTAGTTCCTAAAGAACAAGTGGATATTAAGATCTATAATGGGATGGAAAATAAATCCTTCTATCTCTAGTTATTATCATAAAAATGGTTAGAATAGGTTATTCAATATGCATAAATCTTCAAATGGTTAATTGACAAACTAATATATAAAATCTCATCAAAAGTTCATTGTAATGAATTTCATAAATGGTTAACCATAATATCCTTCCAAAAGATTAAAATCTAAAACATTCTAATAAAGGTCATTATATTTTAAAAATAAACTTATCGTTAATACCCAAAACACTTTTATGTAGCTTATAATTGTCAAAAACTATCATGTATTCTCTTGATTCAAGGTAATTAAATTAATTACCATAAAACATTTTTGAAACCAGAAAATATTTCAAAAATTAAATATTTACACATATTATAAATCCAAAAAACTCTATAAACTCAATCCATAAACCAAATTTTACTCATATTACTAGTAATTAAAAATGTTATATATACTATCCCATTTATTTAATCCCAATAAAAAATATCTTAAAATCATTATTATCCCTACATCAAGCACATAAGAAGGCTTATCTTTACCTTGATCATGTGTTCTCTAAAAATATTACCCTACCCCCTCAATCACTTTTCATGGTTACAAGTAAAAAATATACTTTTAAATACTAAAGGAAAAACTATATTATAAAAATCCATAAATCTTTCAATATTCTATAACACCCTAAAATTAATTCTGCAGCATTAATATGGAATTCTAATACATTAACATGCAATAATTCCACGACCTTCTTAAATAATTAACGATGTTATTTTTGTTTTATTACTTAAAAATTATTTCATATCATATGTCATATGTATTCTCTTCATCATCATAAATATAACCCTTACTCATACAACCCTACAAATTCTATCCAAGAGATTTTCCCCTAGGGAATCAATTTTCATAATGCCCATAAATTTCACATTTAAAACATTTAACTCACAATGATTCCTTTGGAATACTTTTATGTTTATCCATTGAATTAACTAAACCTTTTCCTTTGTAATTACCTAATTTTTTCCTTCTTTTCTAAACTCAAATCATCTCCTATTTCCTTTAAAAAATTCTCATTGATTCCTCTTCCCACATGATTAAATGATGAAAATTTGACATTATTTCCACTATGGTCACCATGAAACTCTATAATTATCTTATTAGATGGGCCTCACTAAGTTTGATATTGTTGATCATATTATGATATTATTGATTAGTCATAATCACAATATCCTTCTCACTAGTCATTGTCCCATTTTATTTCTCATCAGAAAATTTTCCATTACATTCATTATTAACCCAATTCCTTCTAGTACTCATAATTGACTAAAACTAGAGATAATAGTGTGAGAAACACAAATAATAGTGTTAAAAAAATAATTTAGGTAAATTTGTTATAAAATTTCAATCAATAACACCTTATGTTTATCTTAGGTTATTAATGATCGTTACCAAAACTATGTGATTGTAACCTATATATATATTTAGTGTTATTACTAAGGTTTTCACATCCTAGTTTCCAAAGGTTGAATAAAACTTTTCTCTGATACCAACTACAATTACTCTTTCATAACAAATATACTCATTACCTCATTTTTGTGGAATATTTCATACATTACACACACACACACCCAAAGATCGTATTATTTTATTTCCATCAAAAACGTGGAAACATAAACAACTAGTTCATAATACATCTAGACTGTATCTCTCTAATTTCGTCAAAACTAGAACCCTTTTGACATATAATTTTCAATACATTTATTTATATCCTCATAAAAAGAAACATAATAAAAGGGTGATCTCGTATGCTTAAAAATGGTAAACAAGGGATATACGTAAGCATAACATGAACATATGGGTATGAGAAAATAAATATATTAAGATCATAAATTGCATATCAAATATCATATAAATCAGTCATGAAAAAAATAATATAATTTTATAAGAAATGAATCATAAGGGAGTCTGTAAAATAATCCATGAATGCATAACATATGAATAAGGCATGAAATTTTTTCAGACACATAAATATATAAAATAATTTCTATAGTAGTAATGACTCATAGACAATGATATATTAGTGAAATGGGTTCACTGACCAAACCATATTAGTAATCAATTTTCACTCCAAATACTTTTTAGTATTCATGTTTCACTCCTAAGACCATATTAGTTTCAAGGTTCACTCCAAAGACTATATTAGCAGACAAAATCATTTATAGAACCAGGTTTACTCCCCATTTTACCCATGTCTATCTCATGAGATATAAATCATTACCCAATAAATCCATGTGAGATATAGGTCTAACTTGTAACATATATAAATCATACATATATGTTCTACAAGATCATAAATCATTCATCACATTCGAAATCATTAAAATAAATGGTTTTTTAAACATTTCATCATAGCACACCTCATTAAAAAGTAATGAAATTCATAAATATAATTCTATAAAAACATAAACCATTATTATAAATAATATTAATGTTACCATTGGAAAATATCCCTAGTAAATTATGATTAACCCCAATAAATTTAATCTTATATGGAAAAATATTTTTAAAATATTTTTTAAAATATATTTCTTGAGGAAAATATCCTTTCCTATTTGAAAAATATCTTTAAGTCCAAAAACATTTAGAAAACATTTTTATTTTTATATATCCTTGAAAAAATTTAAAAAAATATTTTAATACTATTTTAAACATATTTGAAAACCATTTTCTTAAAAATTCTTTAAAAATATTTTGGAAACATTTTTTGAAAACATGGTTTTTTAATAAAATAAATGTCCGAGAAATGAGATAATAACATTAAATGAAACTTATAATATCAATAAAATAATTTTATTAATGATAAACCATGTCAAATAACAATATATAGACCTCATAAAAGAATATAGGTTCATAACATAACATTTTTCTCAAGGAAATAAAATTGAGATAAAAAATACATTACCAATTTGGTAACATTTTTACTATAAACCCCATGAAAGAGAGATCATAAAAAGGATATTTAAATACCCAAAAATTTAAGGTTAGGAATATTACATTAAATTAATATTTATTTTATACACCAACCAAAATAAATAAGTGGTGAATATGGAATAAGTCTCTCAAAAATAAAAGTGAGACTAGAAATTCACTTAAGTCCTGACTTCCTTTGTACATGTTAAAACCTCATTTATAATAAATATATGTTAATTATACATATAACATATAAATATATTCATATATATAATATCTTATATGATTTACTTATGCCTTTATATTTTTCTCTTATTAATAATCACATGATAAAGTTATGTTTTAGGTAATAATGGCTTTGTTTTTTGTTCATGTTTTGGCTCCCTATTCATTTTACTCTTTCCTAGATCATGATTTCATCATCTACATAATGATAAACATGATATAAATATAAAATATATTCATTATAAATGTTTTTATAGTGATTTATAAAAGTTATATATATAAAATAGAATACACTATTCATGGAGATAGTAGGTCGTATGTACGCATGAACATTGTTTTCATCTTCTTATTGCATTAAAAGGAGTAAAATGATATGATATAATATGATTACTGGATAAGTTTTATTTTATATTTATTAGAAACATCCTTAATACATTTTATGTAAAGTGTGAAAGAACCACCTCGTTATGTGAGGTAGTAGTCTGTCATACACACGAATGATGTTATCGTATTCCCACAAAATGGAAGGCATGACGGTATATATGATATAAAAATTATATAGTAATAATAAAATAATAAATATCATATATATCATTTATAATCAATAAATCCATCATTATTCTCAACCTTCAACGGTGCTAATGGGAGAACGAACAATATCGGTTCGTGAGGCGGTAGTCCATTGTACACACGAACAATGATTGTTTATCCCATTTGATGGAAGTGTGTGAATGTTTAGGTCATAACATTAACATAAAAATATATAATTTTATGTTTTTAAGGAAGAAATAAAATAAAAATGTCCACTGATGAATGTTACCTCTTATATGGGTATCTCTCTTTGGTTTGCACCGAAGGACTTCATTGGTTGGATTTATTCTCAAATTAAGGCTTCAAGGATTAAGGTAATGAATTTTTAAGGAGTGTTTGAAATGGTTTTGTCTAAGTATATTGGTTTCTAGGTGTAAAAAAAGATAATAAAATTTTCCCTTTTATAATTGAGGTGTGGGGAACTTTTGGAATTTCTCAAAAGATTAGTTTATTATAATTTCGATCTAAATCAAAATACCTCCAAAAGTAAATTTATTTCAAGCTACATTATGTTAAGGTTTTATTATCATAAAATATATATATATATAGAGAATTTTTTGTTGTATTTAAAATCATATCATTTTTATTAACCCTTAATTAACCTATTTTAATTTTAACTATGGTAACACCTTTTCTAATATTAAGAATGTTGTAATTTTTTACATATAGAGTGTCAATTAGCCCATAAATGTCTAATTTATGATATTTTTGACCATATATCTTACCCATGTTCTTATTTTATGTTTTTATGATTTTTAAATAATTTAATAAATTATTATTTTCAAAAATTATTATCATTGTCAATTTTGACACAATTCATTACTTTGACTATAAAAAAAAGTCAATAAAACAAAGTATATTAGAACCAAACCATTTAATACACACCATAAATTTTATAAATATTTATAAAAAATTTCGATAACCTTAATTAATTAAAATTATATTTCTTTTAAAATTTTTATGATCATTTATTTGGTTTTTCCGTTAATTGAATAATTATTGCATCGTCATTCTGTAATTATTTAAGGTACTTATTTATTAATAAAGAATTAAAAATAAATTTACATGATGAATATAAATATGTTATATTTCCAAATAAAATTAATAGTAAAATATATATTCTTTATAACCACATATTTAAAATGTTGTACTTATTAAAAACACTAGTGTGATAATTTTGAATTTTCTTAAATTAAAAAAATATAGGGTAATTAAGACATAAAAGTTTCTCAAATAGGTCATTAATTCAACCCATGGACTTTTTTGATAAAAAAATCATAAAATAAAATTATTATAAATTTTAAGTTAATTTGATAATATTTATAATATTATTTTTACCCTAAATTACTTGATTTAGCCTTAACGGTAGTTTTAAATTTATTAAGTTTACTATCCATCTAGTCCAAAAATAAAAGGGAAATATTTAATAAAGTTATATATTTTGATTCAAAATACGTAATAAATTTTTTTAAAATCACAACCAATAATTTTTAAAATTAATTTAAAATTAATCTTGTAGATGGGGTGAGAAAGCCAGTTTTTAAAGTAAAAATGTTCAAAAGTTCACTAAGTTTTTATATCTAAATTCAATATAAAGAATATTAAAATGACCTAAATTGGATTAATAGATATATAATTTTCATATTATGATTTTAAAACTAATTAAAAATATAATTTAACATTATATATTTTTTAGATAAAATGGAAGTTTCAAATAAAATCTAGAATTTTATACTATTTATCCCAAAATGATTCTTGTCATAAAAATACCAAAACTTCACCTTAAGATAATCATTATATTCATATATCAAAAAAATTAAATAAAATCTATAAAATTTTCAAATTTTAGTTTTAAAACAAGTCTACCATTAAATGGCAGCAAAAATACCTTTTAAAAATACCTCTTGTTATACCTAAAATTGATTTTTTTCTTATATTTTGAATATAAAACATGTTGGACGAATTAAAAAATAATTACCTTCATATATAAAATATAAATTTAATTAATATATTTCACAATTTGTGATTAATTTAATTTATTAATAAAAAACCTATGTGGGAATAATCATTGTTTTTCTAAAAAATACATCCTTTATTTTCAATTAGTTTTTTGTCTTCATTCATAATTAATTAGTAAACCAAGAATAAATTTAATAATTTAGTTAATATTATTCATTCCCTTCATTCAAATGGGTAGATTATAACTATCATGAAAAATAGTATATTGTTGTCAGTAAAACATGGTCTTACGTGTAATACAAACTATTGAAGGAACTCATTGTTGTGTGTAACATAGGACAAAATTAGTCTTATGTGTACTAAAATCCAAACTCTATGTTTCCTGTAGTGAAATATTATGTATAAAGATAAATTGACTTGGTGTAGATTTCAACTTAATCCATCAAAGAATTTTAATTTATTTGAAGAAAATAATTCATACACACTCAAGGTGTTACACTTATACTCAACATTAAAATAAAATATAAATTTAAAATAAATAGTTTAAAAATAAGGGTTAGAAATCTCCTAAAATATTAATGGTTGATTTATATATATGTGAAATTATATTAAATGATCAATTGTATTTACTTCGGGAGTGTTGAATTAATAATATGCCCAATGTGATACATAAAAATCCACTATATATTAATAAGTATTCAATATTATTTTGGTGGTTATATTTATAACATTATATTATATTTTTCCTTTATAATGATATAGTGTTCCTTTATTGTGAACAAAAGAGGATTTAAGTGTGATTTTGTTTTATATATGGAATATGCAAACATTATATTATGTTCTGTATAATATAAGTATTGGTTTTTTAATATTTTAGTTAAAAAATTTATATTAATTTTTAATTTTATTTTTTAAAACTTTTTATTATTTTTATGGTGTTGGTAATGTGCTTCATAGATAAAATATATATTTAATACCCATATAATTTTTCCAAATGGGAAATAGAATATAACTAGATATAGGCAGAACATTTTTAATCAATAAACATACCTGGGGGAGTCTAAAAAATACTACTTGGGGATCAAAAAAATTTCATCATAGAGAACATTTAGAAATGTTAATAAAAAAATATATAGATTATAGAAAACATTATTATTAAACATGAACAAATCAATAAAAAAAATTCAAATTAATAGAACATGCCTACTGGACACATGTGAGTGATTACATTATATTTTAACATGTGGAAAAACATACTAAATCAATTTAGTATAACAAAATTAGGTCAACAAAATATTAAAATTTATTACCATAACACACTTTTATTAGGGTTACATAACATTTGAGACTTGTATGGACAATATAAAATTAATCAAGGAAACATGAAATTGAAAAAACATATTTGAACCATGTTTTCTTACCTAAAATTTTTATTTAAGAAAAGAATTACAAGTCACAAATTATATTGAGGATGGAGGAGGATATTCATGTATTTTTTTGGTTATACCATATAGTTTTACTATTAAACATATTGAAATATCAATTAAGAAATTTTTCATGGATATGTTCATGGTTTATTCATGGTAATAATAATCCTAGATGTATATAAAATCTAGAAACAAAATTGTCCCAATAATTTTTTTTTAAATGATAGAACACTCTGATAAATATAATGAACATTTAAACCATTCATACTTCAAGTGAGGTATTAATTTCATTGTTTAAAAAAGTAATATAGATAATAGATTAGAGTATTGATAAATGACATAATATTTTCACGATAAAATATTCATAGTGATAAAGAATTAATGAATTTAAAACAATATATGTTATGGGTCAATGAATATTTTTTGTTGGGTATTGTTAATGATTCTAATGGGTTCAAATAAAAACCCCATCATGGATGCTTCATATAATTTACACAAAAATTCCTGAATTTAATTTACTATTAAAAATTTAAATGACAATAAAATTGGGTACTTTAAAATTTTGAATTAAGTAAAACATGAAAATAGGAAAAAATATCATATAAAAAATTTACATTTGTCATGAATTAAGGGTTATCCTGAGCATATATTTTTGAAAGAATGGAAAATGTTTTTTTTTTGAATATTTTCAAATCATGAATATATTTAGAGAGAAAAATCTATAAATTATTGTACAATATACACCAGATAAGAGATTTAATACACATCGGTTGGATGACTTTGATGAATAATAGATGGTTGATAGGATTATAGAGGCCCTTTCAAAGGGTTGTTAAATAAATAATTTATGTATCAATGATTTGTGATTAATTTGATTATTATTCTTTATGAAGTCACTAAAAAATTAGGGATTGAACTTATTTATTATCATATTATAATGGAATCATGATTATATAAAATAGAACTTCATTTACTACAACGGTATTTTCATTGGATCAATATGTTCATCTTTATTCATAGAAAAAATTACTTTTTTCTTGAACATTAAGAATGAAAATTTGAATTGAACTTTAGAATTATGTCTTGTTAATTTGTGTTTTTTTATGATAAATAAATGGATATGTTTACTTATAATAATATACAGTTCAATAATTAAATAATTATTAGATTAATTTTTTTTTCTAGGTCATGAAAATGATCAACTACATATTAGAGAATTGTCAAGTAGTCCAAAAACTTATTTGGATACAATTATTATAATAGTAGAATATTCATTATAGTACTTCAGATCTATTGAATTCCTGATCTTGGGAATTATAATTCTCAGTAATTACAATCCTTGAGAAGTTTTTATTTTTCAATCACGGGTTTAGTTTACTTTTATTAAATTAAAAGTCAATATCACTCACGATTGAAGTTTTTGACTACATGAATCAAAGTAGTATTCTAGGGATTTTTCTCTTCTTTATGGGTTTCACACTAGACTATTCATTGTAATATTCCTTGTAGTTTAGTAGATAAGAAGTTATATAATAAATTTTTAAACATCCATATGTAAATAAATTTAAAACACTTATGGATGTATCATCTTCTATATTTTTTTTATGTTTTATTCACTTGAATAATATTATATATAGTTATGGTATATATATATATAAATTCCATGAATGAATGAATTTATTTCTATATAATATTTCATTAAATTACTAATTTTAAATAACTTATATCATTTATTTACAAACCACCCCCACCCTTATCTCAAATTTAAGAAAAGGCAAAAAAATTCCCTATAACAAGAATAACCCTTATTCAAGATAATTCTAAATTAATAAATATAAAGTATAAATTTCATATGAAAATAAAGTAACTAAAATAACCATCAAAATAATTTGGGAACACTTTTCATTAAAGGTGTTAACTTTACCAAGCCTAAAAATATAAAACAAAAAAATATACATATATATATATATATTACAAAATATATGTTATAAAAGTCCTAAAAACTAATTAAATTCAAAATTTAGAAAAATAAGGCTTAATTGAAATATTGTTTTTGGATGATAACATATCATCATACTTATTGTTTTATATATGTTTCAAGTAGTGTTTTTCATTTATAGGGTTTTATTTATTTAAAATTTATTTCTTAATTATTATTTTGATACTTTATATAATAGAAATTTAATTTATTACTGATAATAATTTTAATTCAAACTATTTTTAAATGAATCATCCTCAATTTTATAATTTTAATGAATCTATAAATAATTTTGATAACATTCCAATTGATCAATATATTTTTTTTAAACAAAGTATTTTACTTTAATAAACCAACAATAAACTTTTTTTATGAATACCCTCCACTAAAATCAAATAATTCCCATTTTAATGAAATTTTAAATTTATTTTGGTATAAAAACTAATAAAATAATTTTAATGATCCAGGGAATTTTCAAAATAAGCAAAATTATGTTTGGAATTAGTAAAATAAAGGTTTAAATTAAAATTCCACAAAATTGTAAATTAAAATCTATATGATATAATATTCAATAAAAAAATTAATTTTTAGGAGCATTTTAATTCAACAAATAATTAGTTTTCTAATTTAAATTAAAATATATATATTTTCAAAAAAAAAATATACCAAAATTAACAATTTATAAATTATTATTCTAATTTAATAATTCACCTCCCTTTAATTTTTAATGAAAATTGTAAAAAAACAAAATTCATAATTTTAGTGAAATTATCTTAACTGTTATGGAGAAGACCAATTTTTATATCAATTTAAAATGAATTTTTAATCACAATATCAATATGATACCTTTTGTCTTTTACATACAAACAATATTATTTAAAATAGTGAACTAAATTCTACTATAATGTGTTTTATAAAGTACTATAAACATAATAAAGAAACTTTTGAAAATATATTTTTCTGTTGACTCCAATGAAATCCTCATTAAATATGTACAATTAAATGAAGATGAAATAACAAATTAAAATATCTTTTATTATTGATATGGTTGTCTATGTTTTTTCATATGAAAAAAAAGTTAAACTCTAATTTAATTTATTTCATTTTAGATCCCTTATAAATCTATTTTAGATGTATAAGAAACAAAATTTCATTATATTATTACTTTTCATTTGTTCCTAAAATAGTAATTTATTTTTCTTTTCAAAATACTATTCTAGAACCTATGAAAACTTATTAATTATTTTTCACTTTAGTGTGAATCTTGTATTTAAATGAATACCTGAAATATCATCAATTATAATATTTGTGACATGTGTGAACAAAAATAAATTATTTAATTGTCTATAAATATTATAATTATAAAAAATAATTAATAATGAGGAATCTTTGTAATTGAATTGAATATTATGGATGAGTTTTTTTTTATCCTATTTGAAGCTAAAATTAATATTTTAGATTCTGATTATAAATGTTTTTCTTATTAAAATTGAATTATATTTTTTTTAATTTTAATATTTAGTTGAAAAATAATTTGTATTATATGATTTTTATACTCAATTTCATTCTTTAAATAATTTAAAATGTGGAATTATTTCTATATAAATGAATTATATTTTTATGAAAGGTGATTTTGAAAGTGAAAATAGTCTTCGAGTTATTGAATTTCATGTAAATATACATAGAATTGCTTTCTTATTTGATGGTAATTTTTTTAAATATATTAGGGAGAAAAAATTATTTAATATGATTTTATGTTTTTAATATTTTTTATTTAATAAATATCATGTTAATCATTAAAAATTAAATAACCTAATTCAGGACCTTTCAGTCTCATTCTATGAAAATACTTTTATAATTTTAGATCAACTTTATAAATTCTCATGTGGAGCTCTTTGAAAATTTTTAAATTCGTAGTTTTAATTAATTAAAATTATATCATTAGAGATTAAATTCTAATTTAAATGATTCATTGAAGTGTTTTTTGAAAAACATAATAACTTAGAATTTTTTAAATGGTTTGAATTATTTTAAACTTCTATATCAATATTGATTGATCACATCCTTGTTCAACATTATTTATCATGGAATGTTTCATGTATTCCCATATTCTTTATTATGAAAACCAATCAATGGTTTTTCATTATAAATTTAGTTATTCTATCTATTTTCCCATACTTCATAAAAATACTAATTGTTAATCAATTAGTATTGTAGAATATTTCACATTAATTCTTCATGGATATAATTTTTCAATGTTTAAGATTATTTTATTGATCAGAATTCTATTTTATCCTAGTAGAGTGACTATAAAAAACATGAATAATAAAGGAAGTGTTATAAACCATCCCATAAAACATGATTTTATTTTATTTTGTTTTATATTTTTATTACATTTTTATTTTATTTAAATTTGAAAATGTATTAAAATAACAATTTATAAAGGATAAAAACAATTTTTTTTAATTTTATTCCATAACGTTTTTATTATTAGTAAAAAATATATAAAATAATAAAACCAATAGACAAATAGATTGTTGTTTATTATGCATAGAACATATTCTTTATGTATGTACATAGATATTTTATATAGTTTTTCTATACATATATTGTACTCCTTGTGTATATAATTCCAATAATTATATGGTTTTTAAGTTTATATATTATATTTTTTTCTTTTATGTGTGTGTTTTTAGGTCAATTAAGTTATATAAATAATCTTTGTGTATTTATATGGTTTTTTTATTGCCATTTTTTTAGTGGGATAATATTTTATATATTTTTTTCCTTTCGTTGTTCTTATTCTATACATAAATTGTATTTTCTTTTAGGTTTAATTTATTTTTTTTTCACATTAGATTTTAATAAATGGACATGTTAAATATGTTATGAGTTTTTTTAAAATACAAAATAATCAAAATCAAAATATTTTTAAAACATTTAAAATACTATGTTTTATCATATCAAAATAGTGATTAAAATTGAAAAATAATCCTAAAAATTATTTAAATATATTTTTTATATAAATAATTTTTTTTATTTTACTTATTTTATATAAAATTTTATATAAGTTAATGTTTTTTATTTTTTGGATATATGATAATTGTTTCATGTATTTTGTGAACAAATATACTTTAACTTCCTGAAAAATGGCATTGAAGTTGATGTAACCAATGTTGAATTTAAAGACACTTCTTGTACATTATTTACTTTGTTTTTTGATATTTTTAATTTTATTTTAATTTAAATTTTTTTAGTTTTAAATTTTAACAAAAAAATATATTCTATGGTAATGTTTCACAAAATATAATTTTCTCATATTCTTTATTTTTTATAGAAATATGATTTTTTCACTTTTTCAAGTACAAAAGTTATATATGTTTATCCTATGTATTATTATGATATATAAAGTTAAGTTATATGATAATATCATTTTTGTGTATATATCAGGCGTTCTCTTAATTGTTCATTTATTTTATTTTGTCCTAACAATAATGGAACTTTTTCAAATCGATGGTTGATTTAGATTTTTTTATAGTTGATTCTGAATATGTTTTTAGCTTTCATATCATCCTTTTTTTCTTTTCAATTTCCTATTTTTTTATTTTTTTCAATAATAGAATGTGAGTTTTCCTTTTTTTTATTTGTAGATTTTTCTCTTTTAAAATTTTTTAATATAGAGAACATGTTCTGTGTTCAACTCTATATACAAGTTTTTATATCTATACTATGTGTCTATTAGGTTTTATCTTTTAAATATATAAAAATATATATAATTTTTATGATAGATTATTAGTTATTTGTGTAATTATTTTGTTATTTTTATATTCCATAGTTTAATAATTATATTTTATGTTATATATTATTTATAAATTTATATGATTTATGTTTGTTTTCCATGTGTGTATTTGTTATTTATGTGTATTCATTTTTAGTAACCTTCTTTGAAATTAAAATTTCCAATAGGGTTACTTATACCAAAACCACATTTGAAGTTAAATTAAATTAATCATAATTTTAAATTTTATATTTCTTTATCAATTATTATTTAAGTGTTATTTTTAATAAATCAATAAAATTTTTAATATCATTGGTATGTAGTTTTTATATTATTTATCTAACTTGGAGCATTATGCCTTCTTACTATAAATTCTCTCACTCAACTAAATTTTTCTTTGTGAGTAATTTTTATCATTTGGGTGTTTTTTGTCTTGAGTTGTCTTATATTTTTAGTTAATATTTCATTTATATAATTTCAACCATATGATAGATACCATATTTTATAGTAAATTTAATAATGTTATAATCAAATATTTCCTTTGACCGGTATTTTTACCTGTTATAAACCCTTTTAGGACATGAGAAAACGTTTTCTGTTACTTTGGAACATTTTTAACAAAAAATATAAATCTACATTTTACTGAATATGTGAATTTTTTAGATTTATGTTAATATTTTAGTGTACATTCTTATTTTTTACAATCATTTTCATGAGGCCAAGAAAATCATAATTGTACGGTAGATGGTTAAGTTCATTAAGGTTAGAATTATCTTTATTCTTTAAATTTTTTATGTCACTTTTTTATTTTCTTATTTTGTTATTTTTTCTTACGTTTACATCTTTTAAGTACTATTTGAGTAAATAAATTTTGTTTAATGGCATGATGGATATTTTTTAATTGACATTATTATTGAAAAATTATTTTCTTAATATTAGAATTAATAATGAAATGATAAGTTTGAAACATCTAATGTAAAATAAAATGGCCATCCAATAATAGAATATAGAATATAAAAAATAATTATAAAAATTGATTTTTTATATAATTAATAAATTGGTAAAAATGGATAAACATAATACTATTATTTATTTCTTTTTCTTGTTTTATCTTTATTACCTTGTATTATTCTATTTCTTTTTCTTTTATACTTGGTTATTTTTCTTCCAATAAATACTTATATGAAATATGTCTCATTTTATATCATAGTTAATTTCATTTCATTTTCAACCTTCCTAAACTATTAGGATAACTATTAAATTATATCATTATGATCTAATCAATCTTTGGTTGTTTATGATAAACTTAATGAATGAATAAGTGAAATATTGTTCTTGGTTTTTTTAATTTATAATCTATTTTATGGTGGAGTGGCAGAGTATTGATATAGTATATAGTAATGAATTTTAAATTAATTATGAAGTACAAAATTTGAATCATTAATGTAAATGGAAGGAAATTTGGGAATTTTATATACTTAAAATTAATAATTTGGGGAAAATTTATTTTTTTCATCAGTGAACATAATAAAAATTTAATTATTATTAATGTTCACTTGTATTTATAATTATTATTATATATTACTACTCTTATGCATGATGAAAACCAATGAGGGTGTTTATAAATACATTGTATTAATTGTTTTTCTCATTTATTTAATTGTTTTTTTGTTTTGTAAGGATTAAATGCAATTTATTAAGGTACCAAATAATTTATATATTAAAATATTATATTTATAAAGTATTTAAATAGTTTATAATTTTTATTAATATTAATAATTAATTTAAAATTTTATTAAATTTCTCAAAAATTAATTTTATTTTTTGGTATTTAAAATTTGATATTTTATGTGTTCTTATATTATAATTTTTTTTTTTGATTTAGAATATGTTTTTAAAATTATTTATATTCAGGTTATGTATAAAATTTCACATTTATTCCATATTTTAGTTATTCCTAATGTTTTAATTTTTCCATTATTATTTTTATTTTATGTTTTATATTATATGATTAATATATGCTTTAATTTTAATTATATTTTTTATTTTAAAATAACCTAAAGTCATAATTTTAGTATAGAATATTTTTGTGCTATTAAAAAAATATTTTCTATGTCAATTTATTATTTTTGTATCCTTTTTTTAATATATTTTTTTATTTTTCATGTTTCCAATCATGTGTGTGTGTGTGTTTAATATCTTATATCGTTATTATTTTCATTATATTGTTTCAATTATATTATAATTATATAAATTAATATTTTTACTCATAGTTACATGTCCAACATTAAACATATTCTGTGTTTTTAAGAAGAATATATTAGGTGGTTTTGACGTTGTTCTATGTAATTTTATAAAATTTGTTTTTTTTGTCACATTTTTAATTTTGTAATGTTTTTTTATATATATTAATATTATTAAAAAAAATATATTTGAATTATGGTTTATAAAGAAATAAAATTTAATGGATAATAAATAACATATTTTAAGAAAATTTATGTTATATATTGGTTTTTTGGTGTTTTAAATATTTTATTTTTATACTTATTTTATGTATTATGTTTTTTACTTCTTTGTTTTGTTTTTATACATATATAAAAGTTTTTTAGTTATTTTTTTATTTACTTTTTATATGATTTATATGTTTTCTATCATTACTATATTAATTTATTTTATTTTATTAAAGGTAAAGGTAACACTGGGAAACCAAAATGTCTGAAAAGAAAAAAATACAAAAATAATAACCAATAACTGAGAAGAAGTAGTAGACCAAAATTAGGGTGGCCTAAAATAATGAAAACCAAGGGTTTTAGCTCTGGTAAAAATTAAAGACTCTATAGAGAGAAAACTAATACATATTTAGAGGAACTGGGGAAAACCGGGATCTCCCCATGCATCTAGGAAGTATGCCACCTTATTGACTTCGCGCTAAGTGTATATTAGACTCATGCCATTAGAAAGATGATTATAGTATTTTGTAATGAGGTACTCGATGGACCAGGGGGTGCGACTCTTTCCTTTAAGATATATTTGAATCACCATTGAGTCCATTTTGATGTCAATAATAGTGATGATGTGATTGAGGCATCTCTTATACCTATTCAGGATAGCATCGACCTTGGCCATGATCGAATTCCCAGTACTATATAAGTTGTTCAAGGCCCAGATAACCGAACAGAATTTTTCCCAGAAAACACTGCCTCCACGCATATCAAAAATATTATACAATCCATTAATGTTAGGCTTGAGGCCATACATTGGAGGTTTCTAGAAAATCCACCTGCCTTAATTGGGAGAAACCGGAGGCAGGACCCTATTGGTCGCAATGGATTGTCATAAAGAATTATTGGAGTATCATCGCTTTACCATCAAACCTAATTTTAGCATGAGGATCTTGGACTAGATATTTATTTCTAGTGATTATCTGGAGATACCCTCACTGAGATCATTGTTCCTAGAGTCCTAGATACATCAAAAACCCACATCCAAAAGATTTTTCCTCTACTTTCTCTCCTGAAGATTCCTATTGTTTCCCTGTAACTCATTCAGAAGAAATTTAAAATCTATTTTTACACCACCAAAGATATTTATTTTATTTCATAAGAAAAGGAACCAAAAAGAACAATAAAAAACAGAACAAAGAGAGGCATACAAAATGTTAGGGGTCATGAGGGTGTAAAATGATGAAGACCTAAGGCATCCCCAATGACTAAAGCCATTCACTCTAGAGGAAGGGATTTGAAACTCTAATAGCATGAGATTCTATCACTAGGGCCATCCATAGTGGAATAATGTCAGCAACTCTATTACCTTCCCTACACATATGAAGAACCTCCATCTGAGAATTAATGAGACTAAAACACTTATGAATAGTTTTTGTGATGCACCAGGGAGTAATACCACAGCCTTCAAGATCACACTGAATAGCTGTGGAGTTAGTTTCAATGGCTGAGAGGGTAATATTCTTCTCACTACGAAGAGTAAGACTAGAGAGCATAGATTTTACCTCTTCTTGGAGAGAATTTTCGTTGCCAAATAATGCCTAAAAATCCAAAATTATAGAACGGGTATAGTCCCTGATGATATTGCCACCGCGTAAGACCCCCATCCCATAGGATCCGTCCATGTTGAGTTTGAAGATGAAACTAGCTTGTATCCAAGACACCCATTGTCATTTAAGGGCTTTAGGGTAGGGAGTTGTGTTCAAAAAAATACCTCTAAATGAGGGTTCCCTTTCTCTATTCTCGAAAAGATCAGCGATATCAACGAGCATGGACTTCGTTCAAAAGATGAGTGTTGTCTGCAATGAGATGATACCCTCATGCCTTGCTCGATTTCGGGCTATCCAAATGGTCTAGAACCCAGGTAGAAGAATAGAAACCCAATATTTTTTTCGATGATGGTATCAACACCCCGAAACCATGTTTGTAGGAAATAAATAGTGCTAAATATTTGAAACGCACAGCCATTGAAAGCCCAAAAGACCTCTCAAACTAATCAAGCCCATGCACTTTCAAAAAAGAGGCAAGCCAAGGATTCTTCTTGGAAAACGAAGCAGCAAACACATCTAGACACTAGGCAGATGCCTCTGCGTTTAATTCTTTCATTAGTGAAAATGGCATTGTTTCTTAAGCGCCACAGGATAAAATTGATCTTGGTTAGAGCTTCCTTACACCAAAGAATATTTCCATTGTAATGACTTTTAGGAGTAATAAAATCAATGAAGCTTCTCCACACCACTTAATCTCAATCAACCTCAAAGAAGAGATAACCAACAAATTTATCTTTGGCATTACAACAACACCAACATTTGGAATCCAGATTAATCTCCTTTTATATAATCACATCATCCATGGGAATGATAATATTATTAATCCTCTAGATGAGGAAGTTATATATGAAAGGTATATACTTGAACCAAAACATATTTTCATCATTGAGGCTCTTTTTGATGCCCTACAACATGTACCTATAGGCTTTGACTGAGAAATTACATTCTATCAAACTTGTGAAGACCAACTGGTATTTGGTCATCAAGATGTAATTGATATCAAATACCACATGTTTCTAATGATTGAGGGTAGTCTCTATAAACATGGTATGTAGGTTCATCTAAGAAAATTATATTTTTAGAGTGGGACTTTCTAGGAAACTACCAAATTAGTTATCAAACAAGAAGTTGATGTCACCACACCCAATAATCCACTGGGAATGAAGGTTAAGAATGGGAATTTTCTCACAATGTATCTACCATAATTCGGATATTTTTACCCTCAAGTCATCCAAATCTGGCCAATATTTTCCTCTAATGAATATTACCTATAATTACTATCTTTACCGAACATCCCATACCAGCTTAGCATAGATTTATTTTATAGATCCAACTACATTGCATAATTTGATACCCCAATCCTTCATTCGGGCTTCCATTCTATTCCAAGAATCCCATTTTCACCTACCCTCACCATTATAATCCCAAATGAAGGTATAATAAATTATTTCAGTGTTTGAAACTAATATTTTAGGCACCTTGATCACCAACAAGATTTGAGTGGGGATAGAAGTGAAAACAATATTTACCAGAGTAATTATTCTACCAAGAGATAGTAACTTATTCTTCCAGTTACTAATTTCATCTGAATATCTTATTAAACATTCCTTTGAATTGAGAAATTTGGATCCTTACATAGGACACAATAGATCCCATTAAATCTATGGGGAACTATCACTTTTTAAAACCCAAGGTAGCTAGACTAATTTTTACACACCTCTATCTAAATTTTCTCAGTGTAAAAAATGTTCTTTGGTTTTTATTAACAAGCTCTCCACTCTATTTTTTGTATTCCTAAAACATTTTATTTAGGGCCCTTATGGATCGATGACCTATATTAATGAAGAAAATAAATTCATTAGATAAAATAATATGAGACACCCAATAAAAGTGCCTCATATATTTGAATGGTTGGGTTGAACCCTTGTGCACCTTTCTAGATAAGAATATACTCAACACTTATTGAATAATAATGAACTAAGAGATAGAGGATTCCCATGTCTAAGGACACACACTGACATGAAAAAATCTTATCACTTTCCCATCAGGGACACTGAATGCCACGGAGAGCTAAAGCATCTGAAGAAAATTTCTCTCACCCAATGAATGAAACCCATGCAGTGCATGAACCAAAGTATAAATCATCATTCATGTCTTTAATATGCTTTATCAATGTAAATTTTAATGATTAAATGGTATCTTGGGGTTTTATTGTTAATAGACTTTATCATTTCATGAGCAATTCTAATAAATTCATGTGTAATTATGTAATTTTATTGAGTGGTATGAAAATAAATAATTATTTTTTTATGTGATTTGTGCAGTATGTTCTATACATAAATGATTAATATATAAAACAATAAATATTTTAAATATTTCGATGAATAAATTCATAAAATAAATTTATTTTTTTATATTATTTAGAAAAAAGTTGTCTCTTCACCGTAAATGGTTCATGGAATGAAGAAACTTGTTTTTAATGTATTTCCATTAGTTTTAGAAACTATAGATGGATTTTTGGATCTCTATAATAATACTTCACCATTTCTATAGGTTCAGTATTCAATTTTTATTTTTGATGGTGATTTTATAAAAAAAGAAAAATGATCGATAACCAAACCCTAGGTTTTTTAGATTGAGAATTAGAATTTGGACTCATATTCTTTATATCACTCTCCATTGGTTCATGTTGGGTTTTTGAAGGATATTAAGGTAAAACACATCCACGTCCTTTAGTTGTTGGGTGTTCCTATCATATATGTATCACTGGGGTGATTCTCTTCTCCAAATTATGTTAGGGGTGGGATTTTAATGTCAATGAGTATAATATTACCAATGATTCTCCATTTATTAATACTAGGGTCATGATATTAACAATATAATCATTTCTCAATTATATATTAAGTGATGTTAACATTTTTTAAATCCTATACTATATTTTCTATAAATTTGACCGTGAATTAATGTTATGCTTTCTATGTTAGGTTTCATTTTTTTTAAATACCTTAATTTTCATTCCTAACATTTCAAACACCTCCCTTATTATATTAATGTTACAAAAAGTTAATAAACATACCTTTATTATAATAAGAATAGCCTAGGGTAATGTTAATTTTATTTTTTAATGGTTGTAGAATTGAATGTGTTTGAAAAACAATTAAAATAACCTCCACACTAAGTCCACAACAAGATCACATAACAAAAGTATATCAATTAAATTCAATTCAAGATTTTTATACACTAATATATATTTAGGCACATATAATATTTTTTAATAATTAAATAAATAGATTAAATACTTATAAAAAATATAATATAATCCCATGAGAAAAACTATTTTGATAAAGATCTACTACAAAATAGTCAAACTCCATTATTTATCTAGGAAATAGAGCCTCAAATAAAATAAATATTACCCATGTACATCAAAAACAATGCTAGGTTTAGGAGTATGGTTGAGTATTATAACTCAATAAAATTTCACCACATTTATCAACTCCCATGAGTGACAATAATATAATGAATTCATGTAAATTTTTTGTGAACGGTGATATAATTATCCATCTAGAAATGAATATATATCAAATGATTATAAAATAATGATATTAATAAAATGGAATTCAATACACCATATCATAAAAAAATCATACCAAACCAATATGAGGAGAAACAAATAATTTCAAATAAATTAAAAATCATATTTTATCATCAATATTGAGTTATATAACACCATTAACCATGGTAAACAAATACATTTAAGTCACCCATGGAATATTAATTTCAATCAGGCTATCCAAATGATCAAAGATTATACGGAAATTAAAAATAACATATAAATATGAAACATGGACATTCTAAATGGGAAAAGTAACCTAATATCATCTTTACTATACACACCTGTAAAAAATACCATTTCAATAATTCACAAAGGAATATTCATCATAGGTTTTAAAAAGTGATGGTTAACCCATGGTAAAATATTTACTGGTCATCTTATGAAATCCTAACCATGATTTTAGAATCATAATTCCAATTATAGGGTCACCACATGACTTCTTTCCCATTCCCCAATCAAAAAAGGTGGGAAACTAGTCTTAATTTGCTAAATAAATAATTTGGGGAGATTTTTCCCCTTAAATACATAAATAAAATCATGAATGTCAGGCCAAAAAAATATAATAAACACTAAAAAACATGGAAGAAGTCAATAATAACCAAACTATAAAAATGAAAAATAAATAAACAAATGGAAAGAAGTCTACACCAAAACTTATCCATTAACTCCCTTATCATTTCTATATTAGTGTATTAATATCTTTCCACTAGAAAATAAGTAAGTCTTCCATTCACGTACCTTATGATGAAAATTCTATATATATACCCATTTTTACATCCAGTGGGAGTACATAACTCATTATAACTTCTCAACTGACTTCAATATACTTCTATACATCTTAAAATCCAAAATTCTCTAAAAAGTGCATATAAAATATCAAAAAACATTTTTCCTACGAGACAAAGAAAAATGATTCAATTTAAAAATAACTTTTACCAAATATGGAATAAAAAAATAATCATTGAAAAACCATTTTTTACAAAGCCAAAACAAAATATTGGGCTTCATCCGAAGGAAAATCCATTCTAAGAATTCCAAATTTTCTACTTTAAATAACCCTTTAAAAAATTCATTGGTTTTTCAAACACTAACATCATATCTATAACACCCTGAGATTTTATGATGTATTTTTTGAATAAAATAAAACTCTTTGATGGCCTACATGTCACAATAAACCAAGTCAAGATTTGGGTACACGTAACACTAATTTTATCTTATGGTGCACATCCTTCAGTGGCATGCATTACACACAAGATTGAGTTTTACCGAACTATAATACACTATTAATATTAATATTTAAATATTATTATAGTTATCACCTAACCATTGGAATGTAGGGTATGAAAATTAATGAAAAAAATATGGAAATTTTGTTTATTCATGTTTATAAAATGAATTATTCGATAAAAAATTAATTATAAAAGAAATCAAGAACTATTTAAAAATAAAGAAGTTCATTTTTAGAAAAACTTTTTTTCACTACACTAAATTATTTTGTCTCAATAAATTTAAAAAACAATTTCATTGAATGATTTTGATACAATTTATATATTATATATTCAATCATCTATTTAAAATTCATCTTAGGTGTTTTTTAGACAAGAGATAATAATAGATCCAATTTTACTAACAAAAAGACATATTGTTCTAAAAGGAAATTTTACTGCCTTTCAATGGAACACTTATTTTACAATTGAATTTTGATACTTTTATAAATTCTATTTGAAAAAATAATATTAATTTTTAAAATCATATAATTAAAATTTTATTAGGGTGAATTCTTGGTTTTCTCTGAGAAGTTTCATTTTTTGATATTCAGGGAATAATACGAAATTTTAATTGAAAACTAAATTTTCATTTAAAAAATTTATAATGGTAAATTCTATTTAAAATTTTTTTAAGGTAAAATTTGTTCAATATATTAATACAGTTTAGTTCATTTCAACCTTTATTTTATTAAATTTAGATATAAAAACTTACTATACTTTTGAATATTTTCACTTTAAAACCCCGCTTTCTCATCCCATCCACACAATTAATTTCAAATTAAATTATCTCACTTATATGAATGTAATTGATAAAAATTGGTTCCATATTTGGAACTATAATAATTTATATTATATAATATTGTGAACATAAAATTTTACCCTAATGATTAGTGAAAATAGTTATAATTAATTACAACAATTAAAGAAAAAACGAGTTTACTTAGTGATTAAACTTATAATATATGGTGTAAGAATGGCCCATCATGTGTAAAAGAACATGTTTTTAGGACATATTTTGACCCTTATGACCAAATTCTATAATTTTATGAGTTTTTGGGATACTTTTACATGAAATTCACCCATATAATAAGTTAACTAATGAAAAAAGACAAAAAAAATGAACCTTTCTTCCTTTTAATTTCTATAAAGAATTGTAATAGCAAAAAAATAAGTTAGGTTGTAAATATTATTTTGGAATATTGGTTATTTGTTTATCATGCTAATTTATTTTAATTTTTTAGATATGATATATTTACATTATATTCTTACGAAATGTTAACACATGAATTATTTAGTTAATAATTAAACAAATAAAATCATATAAACAGAATTAAAAGTGCAGTAAATTGATTGATTTATTATGTTAATAATTAAAAAGGCACTCAACTTTATGTAATTTTGACCTCCCAATACTGAAAACTTTTGATTATTTATAAGAATTATACTCCTCCTCAACTATAAAAAGGCACTCACTCTCCCCCCTTCTTAACACCTTTAAATCCATTTAGATTTTCCAATCCCATTAACCATAACTTGTCCACTTCCTTACCCTAATACTAGAAACCATAAATTGGGAAAAAACCAACCATGGAAGGCCTTTGTTGGTGTCCAAAAGGAGACACCTGAAGAAGAAGTAAAGTTCATCAACTAACGTTTTTGTTTTATTTCTTCCTAAACCCCTTTAAATTATTTTTATATCATAATTATATAATAACATAGTTATATTAAATATAAATAATTGTTTTTATTTTAATTTTATTACCTAAAAACACACACACTTCCATAAAATGAGTTATCAAATAACCGTCTGTGCGTATTACGGACTACCATCTCCAAAACTAAGGTCGTTTGTTTTTCCCATACCACCTATCAAGGTTAGAAATAATGACATAAATAATATTTATATATGATATTTATAATATTTATGATGACTTTATGATTTTTTAATTTGTATATAACACATAACATTAATCGTTCCATTTAGTGGGAATACAATAATGTCGTTCGTGTGTACAGCGAACTACAACCACACGAAGAGATATTTTTCGTTCACTGTTTACATTGAATGTATTAAGGACGGGATTAATATAAATATTTGATATATATTATATAAATATTCTCATTTAATTATAATATATATATATATCATTTAATTTCTTTCAATATGATATGAAAATGGAAACAGCGTTCATGCGTACATAAGACATACCATCTCCACGAACGGTGTATTTCGTTTCCTATCACTAAATTTAATGAGTTAATTGAAATAATTATATAATTAAAAAATATTATATTTATATCATGGTTTAATTTATTTAAATTATTAATTCTTGATCTAAGTAAGCGGACTAGAAATAATAATTCAAAACTTACACCAAAAAACAAAGTGGTTATTACCCAAAACATAACATTAACATGGGATTGTTATTAAATGGGTAATATAAATTCATAATAAAATAATATATGGTAGGATATATATATATATATATATATATGAAAATATTTATAATATATATTTAAAATAATTTTATTTTTATTATACATTAGGTTTTAATATGTACGATGGAATTCAAGACATAAGTTAAGGGATTTACGTCTCACTTTTAAATTTTATTAGACACAAGTTATACTTGCCACCTATTTATTATAGGTTGTTTATATACTTCCCATGAATGTAATTTATTATTCTCATACTCAAAATTTATGTTATTTACATATCCATTTTATGATCTCCCTTTCATGTTGTTACAGTTTCAAAGTTACCAAAGTAGTAAGGGAATTTTGACTCAATTTTTCTTCTTTGAGACACATGTTATATTATGAACTAATATTCTTTTCTGAGGTGTATATTCTGCCACTTTGACATGTTATATCACAAATCTATTTATTTTTATGATATTTTAAGCTTAATTTAATGTAATTATTACATAGGTATTTTGATTCAAAGTTACCAATTTGATAAGAGTTTACTGTCACAATCTCACCATTTATCATTGTTGTTTATGATTATATAGATATTTATGAAATATTATGATCTGTCTCTCAATATTTGTCATGAATTTTATTATTATATGGTTACTGAAGATATATTACTGTGATTTTTCAATTTTTCCACTCAATAGTACTCAAGACAATTAATAAAATGTTTTTGTAAAAATTTAACTTTATTTATCTCTTCAATTAGAAATATGTTTTCTTTTAAAACCATATTTTCAAAAAAAAAATCAAAAATGATCTTCTATATTCATATGTTTTTTAAAATATATTTTCACCAATGATTTATTATTTTACAAATGGATTTTAAAGGTAATTTTCTTCTCATTTTCCAATCAAGGCTCTTTTGACTTCTACCGATAATGTGAAAGAAATCTTGGTTTTTAAGTTTATGGAATGTATAGAATTATCCTCCAATGTGACCAATCCATTTTTGGAATATTAATTTATAATTTTTAAATTATATTTTCTAAAGAAAAGGTTTTTCCAAATATTTGGAAATATTTTTATTTTTAATTGATTTTCGAAGTAAGTATTTTAAAAAATAATTACGTTTTAGAAAGTGTTTTAAATTGTTTTCAAAGAATCCTTTATATGTTTTCAAGGATATTTTAAAATAAAATGGTTTTTAAGGGTTTTTATATTTTAAAATTAATTATTAAAGTTGGGAAGTATATATTCCTCAAGAAATATTTTAAATTAATTTTAAAAACATCCTTTATAATTTTCAGTTCTTTTTTAAAAGATAAGAATTTAAAAATTGTTTTATGTTTAAAAAATATTTTAAATTATTTTTAAATAATATTTTAAAAAAAGTCAAGGTTATTTTGAAGTAATATTATTTTAGAAATTTTTTCTTTTATAATGATATATATTCAATAAAAGGTTATATTTTTTAAGAAATCCTCCAAGTGATTTTTAAAAATCTTTTCCCGTCAAAGATGAAATCCTTTTATATAATTTATGATTAATAGAGGATTTGATTCAAGGAAAATATTCTTATTATTTATTTGAATGGTTTATGTTTATTATGAAAAGTTTTTTATGAAACTCATTTCCCATACATGGGTTATACCATGATAAAATGATTTTGAAACCCACATTTTTTCATAGGTTATGTTACAATGAAATGACTATGAAACCTCTCTATTTTCCATAGGTTATGATATGATGAATTGTTTATAATACCCATTTCATTTCATAGGTTATGATATGATAAATGTTTATGATCTTGTGAAAAATAAATATATGATTTCCTTATGTGATGGGTGGGACTCATATCTCCCTCTAATTCATTCAGAAAACATTTATATCTCATGAGATATACATGGCTGGAATAGGGAGTGAACCCAATTCAGTAAAGGAAATTGTCTACTAAGATGGTCTTGGGAGTGAGTTTTTACTATTGGGATGGTTTGGTGAGTAAACTAATTCCACTAAGATATACTTTGTTTTGATTCTATACTACTTTGGAAATCATTTTAAAATTCTATGTGTTTTACAAAAATCTTATGTCTTACACCATGGTTATGCTCTTATGGCTCATTTTATTTTATTATCTTATGATTCATGTCTTATGAACTACCAATATTTATTATATGATTCATGGTTATGATATCTTATATTTAGGTTATGGTTTTCAAATTTTATTCTCACATTATCATAATATGTATTCCATTATTATATATCTCTTATGCCTACCCTTACTGAGAATCTAATCTCACCTTTTCTCATGTTTCATTTCCCCAGGTTATGAAAAATGTTTTTATGTAGGGTGTGTCTATAATGAGTACTAAATGGGTAGATTTCTTGGGAAACATTGAAAATATTTCACTAGAATAGAAAATTATGTTCCATGTTTCCAAAGGCACTAAACTATTATGATCCCTGTACATGCATTTGGGTCATGTAATGAATATTAATCTAAAAAGATATAATATCCATGTATGTTAATACTAGGTCTCTATAGTTGGTATCAAAGGAAACGTTTAGTCATCCTTTGGAAACAAGGATAATAAAACTTTACTGAGGTATATACGGATATTTCTAAGGATATGTATAGGGATTTCACAAAGGATAAGTCTAAGGATGAGTTAACGTATTGGAAAATGTCCTAGAATCTTGTTAAAGGGTAAAACGATTGGGTTCCTAGAAACACACCCCTATATAGATACTATAATTAGATGTCAATATGTAATAGATTTTCTAAGTTGTGACAACATCTAACACAACATATTGAGATAGACTTGATAAGGAACTACTGTGAAATAATGAGCCTTACAGGACACCTGGTTTAACACTCCATGGGGATATGATTTAGAAATTCACAAACTCTTTATGAACCACAACGAACGTTTCAAAGAGATTATTACTATGAATTCCCTTGGATAAACCTAAGGTTTTGTATATTAATGAATAAGGTGCCATTATTTAGACATCCTACACTATTACAAAATGTGTCATTAACAGCACTGGTATTTATCAGTGCTATAAAAAACCAATAATAAATGGATTATTTATCTGTGATAAATAAAGCGCTGATAAATTTAATCTTTTATCAATGCGTCTTTGTGGCACTGATAAAAAATACATTTATCAATGCCTTATTTTTAGCACTGATAAATGTATTCTTTATCAGCACTTTATTTTTAGTATTAATACAGGTTATCCTTTATCTGTTCATTAATTTTAGCACAGATAAAAGGGTATCCTTTATTAGTGCTTTTTTTAGTGATGATTAATATTTATATAAATAAAATTAAATAATTCAAAAATAGAAAAAAAATATTAAAAAAATATTAAAAATTTTATTAATTAAATAATTATTGAAAAAATTGAATAAATTGATTATAGATTATAAATTATTAAACATTTTATTAATTTGATAATTACGATACTTAATTTTATTAAATTGTATATGTTAAATATATAAATATATATTAATGTATATAAATATGATTTATATATTACAAAATATTTATTCACTTTACAATAAATAGTCATATTTATTGAATAATGGTTTATAATTAAAAATTAACATGAATTAAAAATATTGAATATAATTTTAGAGTACTTGACATATAATTGAATGTTTTTCGATTTTTCAATTTTAAAAAATATCAAATATGTGTTATAGTGATTTTACATATATGTAATTAATGAATTTTATATAGAATGCACAAACACAAAACTTATCCATTTTCTCAACATTTTTAAAGTGTACTTATTCTTAATTTATTCAATTTCACTAAATTTTAACATATATGCATGAAATTAAAATGATATATTCATTAATAATGTTAATAAAAATTGTAAAAAAAATATTTGTAAAATAATATTTGTAAAATAATATTTTTAAATAAATATATTTATAATTGTAAAGTCACTATAATTATACAATTATATATTTATAATTATAAATAAATAAATATTTTTTATAATTATTTATATATTTATAAATAAATAATTGTGTATAATTAATTAATAAGAGAGGTGAGAAATGAGATGGATTCATGGGAGCTTCCGCCCTCAGGCGCTACTCGAAGAAACCCTAGACAAGCGGGGATCCTTAGCGAAAAATACTTCGTAGATGCGGTCGCGGGTCATCCTCCTTGCAATGAAGCAAAGACCTCCAACTGTGTGTCGTCGAAATCATAAAGGTTTTGAGGTTTATCAACGATTTCTTTCTCAATGGAAGAAGTTCAACTTCTTTCCACAAATCTCTGTTTTTCACTGGTTGGTAAGTTTTCAAAGCGTCGCCCCTCTCTAGTTTTCCATCACAAAACCATGGAGAGCATAGGCTTTACAAAATTTCATATTAGATAGTTGAATCCCTTACATGTTCTATTTCAATTTTCTCTTGATGATGATTACTATAGATTCTGGTCTCACGGTTCATGGTCTTTCGGGGGTTCTCACATGAATGTCTTTAAATGGTCACCTAATTTTAATTTTGATGTTAAGCCCCCCATTGCCCCAATTTGGCTAGGGTTCCCGGGTCTACCACTGCACCTCTTCAAACAGTAGGCTTTAAACTCCATTTCTAGACTGTTTGGGAAACCTCTTAAGCTTGATAATTCCACACTAAACCTAACTCGCGCCTCAGTTGCTAGAATTATCACAGAAATAGATATCTCACAAGATTTCCCTTCGATGTTTTGGATTAAAATTGGGAAAATGGATTTATAAAAGATGTGGTGTTTGAGAATGTCCGTGATTTTTTAATAAGTGTTTTTGAATTGGTCATGCCACAAGGCATTGTGAAAATGAAAGACCTCCTTCTCCACTACCCCATTCCAAATCTATTTGGGTTGAGAAGGTTACTCCATATGTGACTACGGCAGGTTAGACTGATATTCCTAAAGATAAAAATAATGCCTCTAGCTCCAAGGGTGATTCAAATACTCGTTTGGACATCCCATGTTCCAGGATAGATGTTTCCATACCTGAGGGTCATGAGATAAATGAACTTGTCCAGGTGGTATCTGAGGAACCTTTACAAGATGATGTTGAAAATTTCTCATTGGAAGAGGATTATCATTTTAAAAATCAAAAAGGGAAAAAAATTTGATTGATTCTGATGGATTCATCACTATGAATCCCAAAAAAACGCAAAAACGTAGGGATAATGCTAATACTGAGAGGACTATTGTCACACGTTCACTTGCTGCCAAGATAACTGATATTGAAGTCCCTCCATAGCCATGTCCCCACTGAACCCTTGCCTGAATCCTCAGACTCTTCTAATCACTCTGAATTAGACGATTCCTCTAGTGAAGATGATGAAAATGATCCTTCTTATTGGGATGCCTACTAGTATAAAGTGAAATTAGATTTCTCAGAGGATTTTGACTCCTGGATAGTTGAAAATGAAACAGCTACCTTTAGAAAATATAAAAATGGTGATATGGCTGTTGATGATTATCTTGATATTAGAAAAAGATTGTATATTAGAGTAGCTGAGGAATTCAAGAAAGATCGAAGCTTTAATTTCAAGGACATACCTTTGCAATGACTCCGGTCATATAGTTACCTCTGAGATTTCTCTTGATGTTGAAGTCTTTTCTGATCTTTCTTTTGGACTATTTTGAAGATGATCATTTTTGGTTTGGATTTTGTTGCTTTATTTTGAGATGTTTTATTTTTTCTTTGCTGATGACTTCATGAGTCTTGGAGGATCCTTCCTTTATTTCTCAATCTGTCTATTCTTGTTTGGCTGGAGCTGTTTACCTATATGTGGTTTACATGTCATTGATCAGTTCTGGTTTATTTCTATTATCCTACTTCTTATCATGTATTTCAACTTGCCTCATGACTCCGGATCCCCTGGGATTAAATCTGAGATTGGTGATCTGGGGTTTTTCACTGGCTTGGATAGGAAGTGTTTGCACATGCCGATTTTAGCAGTTTGTTTTCTCTGAAGAATGGTTTTTTATCCTGCTCATAATTTCAGACATCTGGTCTACTTATGCGCTCTTGGTTTTATCCTAGAGTTTTCTTCCCTGTTTCATTGGACTCTTGTGGTTCTTTTTGGATGGTTCCTTTCTTATATTGTGTTCAATTGAGGGAACTAGACCAGAATTTTTAATTGGCTGATGGGTTTTCTGATCTGATTGTCGTTGCAGCATACTGAAGTACCTTGATCTATTACTTTGAAGGAATCCTTACATGGTTTTTTTGTTCTGATGAAAGTATAGGCCCGGAATGGGGAACCATATGGGTAGCTTTCTTGGTGAATCTTGTGGAATTCTGATATGCTACCTATCCATACTTCCTTGATTTCAAATTCCTTGGATAGTGCATGACTCTCACTTCTGTTTTGATTTTTTTTAATTTTTGTGGTGTTTTCAGTGGAAAATCATGTTCTAGGTTTTTCATTTGTACCCCCTCTAATCCCTTGTTGGTGTAAGAACTTTACACCTCGTGATTTTACTGTATATTTTATTTGTTTTAATAAATTCCTTTGGGGTCATGAATTGGGAAACTAGTTCATGTCTCCGCACTTTCTAAAAAATATTATTTATAACTAAATAATTATTAAATTTATAATAAATTTACTTAAATAATGAATATATTTACTATATTTATATTTATATATATTTATTTATTAAATATATATATAATTATATAATTACATATAATTTTGAAAATAATATTTTTTTTAAAAAAACTATAATTTGAAGTAAATAATTATAAAATTATAATAAATATATTTAAAAAAGAATATATTGACTATATAGATATTTATATATATTTATTAAGTTTTTATAAATGATTAAAAAAATATTATGTTTATAATTATAAATCTTATAACAACACTTCAGTAATAAGAAGTGATAAAAGAATCTTTATTGGTGTTTTTTTTCATGATGATAAAGATGAGGATTTATCAGCACTAAGTAAAGCACTGGTAAAATGAAGATTTTTTAGCACTCTAATTTTAACATGGATAAATATTGGTTTTATCAATTCTTTTTTAGTACTGATAAAGATAGGTCTTTATCAGTAATTATTTGTAAGCACTAAAAAATGGTCGATCTATTTTAAAAAACCCAAACCATTTGTGAACTCACCACGATATTAAGAAATTTTCACGAAAGCCACCTGTTTTCGGTGATCCTCCCCATTGAATCAAAGCTCAAATCCCACCACTCGACTATTTTTTGTGCCCCAACTACACAAACATCTCATCTGACATCTGGTTTTCCATTCCATTTGTCATGTAATTGGGGTTTCGCATCACTATCTAACAATTTCCCCACCCTAGGTAGGTGGTTCCATTCCCTAACAATTTTTGTTAATTTAATTTGATTGCTTGTTTAATTTTTAGATGCTCTTTAGTTTATTTTAGTGGTTTGAACATGTTTTTGAAATAATTTGACATGTATTTGTGTTGAAAATAAATTTTCTAAAGATAAATTATTTGGTTTCAATATAGGCCTTATTGTAAAAAATAACTGGAAGTTTTCATTTAACTGTTTGAATAGATGTAAATGTTTTTTTATGGGTGATTAAGGTGTGTGGGTGTTGGAAAAGGATTTTCTATAGGAAATGAATCGTTCTAGGAATGTTGGCCTCCTAGTGTGCATTTGTGTTTGTGTTGTGAAGTGATTAAATAATGAATAATTTTTTAGAAATGAAATTTGGGGTGTGTAAATGGTTAATTAAATTGTGTGATTGATTCATGTGTTTTCAAAGGGTTTTTCGTGCTTTGTGTGGGGTTTGGGTTTATAATGGAAATTTTCAATGTTTTTTGTGTGTGTTTTAGTGTGGTGTTCCATGGAAAGGTTTTATGGGTTTTTTTAAAGGTGGAAATAACTCTTTTAAAGTCACATAAATGTGGATAGGTATGGAATTCAATTATTGAAGGAAATTTACATAATTTTCCAAGTTGACCATGTTGCCCATTTTTTAATGTGAATTGTAAATTATTTTAATGAATGGAAGAAATGTTTTCAAAATTATTTTGGGTTGTGTAAAAATTTTTAAAAATGGGACATTCTATATAATTGGTTGTGAATTTGTTTAAACTATGGTTTTTTTAATTAGAAGTGTTCTATAAATTATTAAATAGATTTATTAAATTATTTAAATGTTAAAAATTATGTTTGATGTAGTTATGTGGTGAGTTTGATTTTAAAATTATTATTTTCATGTGAACATGGGTGTATTTTTTGTGTAAGGACTTGCGGTGCCTCTGGGGGTTATTTTACAAAACATTTTAAATGAATTATTAACAAACATAATAGGTTTGAGGCATGTTTGTGAAATTATTTAGTGTGTGTATGTTTTAAAATGGGGTTTGGGTGTGCAATTAGTGGCACATTATGTGTACTTTTTTTCATGACTTTTGTGTATAAATTTGATGTATTAGTAACATGTAAATGTGAAACATTATTGAGAACAAATAAAAGGGAATCCTGGGTAACTAGGTAACAAGATTTTTTTGTGTAAGGGAATATTGATGTTTTCATAGTAAAAAAATTTCCATAGAATTAATGTAGTACTTCATATTTATGTTTAATTAATTTTGTTTTTAGTATTACTCACATAATAATTGTTTTCATATATAGGGGGATTATTTTATTCGATATGGGGTGCTATGTATAACTTTCTTGCATATTCTCACATTAAATCTATTCACCCATGTTTCGGTGCATTTATCACTTTCTTTCAAGTTACTTCACTTCATTTATAGGAATAGAAATGATATTACCTCTGCTCAATCACAGAGGTAATCTTGATGTTTTTACAGTAAAATCATTTTCCATTGAAATAATTTATCGTTTCATATTTATATTTAATTCATTTTTTTAGTATTACTCACATAATAATTGTTTTCTTATACAGGTGGATTATTTGGTTTATGTTGGGGTGCTCTATCCAAATTTCATTCTCCTTCTCCATTAAAATTTTTCCACCCATGCAGTGGTACATTTATCACTTTCATTCATGTTACCTCCACTGCCTTTTCAAGAAGAGAAACAACGCTACCTCTACTCAATCAAAGTGGTAATATTGATATTTACACAGTAAAATCATTGTACATAGAATTAATGTTTTGTTTTGTTTTGATTTTATGTTTAATTCACTTTATTTTAGTATTACTCATACAATATTTGTTTTTTTATATAGGTGGATTATTTTGTTCAAGTTGGTGTGCTCTATCAGACTTTCATGCTTCTTCTACCTTAAAATATTTTCACCCATGTAGTTCTAAATTTATCACTTTCATTTATTTTACCTCCACTTTCTTTCCAGGAAGAGCAACGATGCTGCCTCTTCTCAATAACAGAGGTAATCTTGATGGTTTTACAATAAAACCGTTGTCTATAGAATTAATGTATTTTTTCATATAGATGTTTAATTTATTTCTTTTTATTATTACTCACATAATAATTTTTTTCTTATAAAGTTGGAATCTCTGGTTTGAGTTGGGGTGCTCTGTCCAACTTTCATTCTCCTTCTCCCTTAAAATTTTCTCACCCATGCAGTGGTGCATTTATCACTTTTTTCAAGTTACCTCCACTTCCTTTTCAAGAAGAGAAACGAATTTACCTATGCCCAATCATTGTGATAATATTTATATTTACATAGTAAAATAGTTTTCCATATAATTAATTTATTTTTTTGTATTTATGATTAATTCACTTTATTTTCGTATTACTCACACAATAATTTTTTTCTTATACAGGTGGATTCTTTTGTTCGAGTTGGGTGATCTATCAAACTTTAATTATTCTTCTCCCTTAAAATCTTTTCACCCATGTAGTGCTTCATTTATTACTTTCATTCAAGTTACCTCCACATCCTTTGCAGGAAGAGCAACGATGTTGGCTCTGCTCAACCATAGAGGTAAGCTTAATGTTTTCATCATAAAATTATTGTCCATATAATAAATTTATTTTTTTCATATTTATGATTAATTTGTTTCTTCTTACTATTAATCACATAATAATTTTCTTATACAGGTGGATTCCTTTGTTCGATTTAATGTGGTCTGTTTAAAACTTATCATGCATTGTTGGTAGTTTGATAGAGAAACCCAATGAAAATCCTGGTAACATTGATAGTTATGATCATTTTTAAATGTATATAATAATTTGTATTTATGTAATTGTATAAAATAAAGTTTTAAATGTCTATAATATAGTTTTTTTGGTTTTTTTTTTGTAAATTTCATTTCATTTAAATTATGTAATAGGTATTGTTTTTGTGGATATATCTAATGTGTTTATAGTACTTATGTTTATGCAGTGTGCTGTAATAGCGCACTGTAGTGGTTCTTGTCACGACTAATCCCCAGGGCCCGTGCTATGACTACCCCAAGCCTTCCTTCCATAGTCCAGGGGTTGGTGACTCATACCGGAAAGGCATATCCCTAAAACCAGGAAGGCATTGCCTTTTTAACATGCTGAATCACACAATACAATCACATAGAAATATAAAATCACAAAGTAACTATATAGTGAATAGAGTGGGTAAAGTAATTAAAGGGGCGGGTGTAACACCCCGAGATTTTATGAAAATTATTCTTTTTAATTTTATTAATGTCTTGTGTTGTACGCTACACCAAAAGGAGCTTCCACAAAATGCATCCTTGACTTGCCTTGTATTACACACAATCGCGACCTTCCTCGATAGCGTGTGTAGTACGCAATACAGAGTTTCATTAAACAATGATATGCTATTAAAATATTATTAAAACTAGTCGTTATGAATAGTAATAACCACTTTTTGAAATTTTGTAAATTTTTATTTTTCAAAATGGACTTCATTTTTGGATTCGAAATCTCGAAATTAGCTTAGGGTGAAATTTTGGTACTTTTCGGATAACTTTCATATTCTGATTAATAGTGAAAATTACAAAATTTTAATTAAAAACAACTTTTTTAATCGAAATAATTAATAGTGATAAATTATTAATTTAAGTGGTTTTAAAGTATATTTAGAATATATTTTTACAATTTAATACAATGTTGGTCATTGGATGTAATTTCACATTTAAACCAGTCATAAACAGGTGTCAATCTTTTGATAGTTATTATCTCTTAAGAACACGCTATTTGTTTTGACGACGGGAATTAATTTTTAAATTAATTAATGAAACTGATATGTTTTTAATTTGGTAAAATAGACAAAAAAATTTTAGTTCATAATATCAAATATATCTTAGGCCTAATTTCTGGTATTTTTCTAGAAACTTTCATTTTTTGATGAATAGTGAAACCACTAAGTGGTAGTTAAAAAAATGAATTTTTCATAAAACTTAATTTTACCACTTCTGTGAGTGGAATTTCAAAAATCCGAGAGACACGGTTGATTTCAGTAAGTAAAATGTGGTTCAATGAGATGAAAACAATTTTTGGTGAATAGTAACTTCTTACTTTTATTTACCACGGTTAAAAGTAAATAGGGTAATTAAGGGTACAAATGATATTATTATTACCCTAAAACATGTCCTAATTCTATTGTACAAGTTTAATTTGACCAAAAACAACTTTAGGAATAAAATATGACCATTTAGGCCCACTTGGATTAGATTAAGACATTTATTATTAATTTATTTAAAGAAGGGTTAAAATAGTTAAAATCAAAGTTTAATAAAAATATCATTTTTAATATAGGGTTATACATAAGATAAATTCTACTATAAATATTCATTATAAAGCTAAAACGATTTCCTACAAAATGATATTTTATTTGTAATTTTTAGACTTTAAATAATTTAATTTATTTAGGACACAAAGATGATGCAGTAATTATCTTATTAATAAAATATTGACATAATTGATGTTATAAATAAGCAAATATATATAATTTGAGACGTTTTATGAATTCCACTAGTTTTATAGGTTAATATGACATGTTAGTATTTATTAAATTAACTTTTTTCTAACTAATCATTCTGTTATGATTTTCACAAAAATCAATTACTAAATAGTGTCAAAATTGACATAAAATAGTTTTTAAAACAAATATTATATTAGTAATTGTTATTTTCTTCCTAAAAATCTAAGGATGGCCAAATGACTTAGATAAGTTTATATATATTAATAATAAACAACTTGGGGTTCTTTTGTCTACTTATAGTATGTTTATTAACCTTATAGTATAAGAACACAAGAAGACACGTTAAAAGTAAAATTATTTTACTTAATGTTAAATCTAAATGATAAGGTTAAAATAAGAACCTAAACTTGTCTAAATTATATTGGATGAGAGGATTAAGACCCATACCCACCTTAGCTTTGAAATAAATCAATTTGGAGCTATTTAAAACCGAATTTGACTTTATAATAAAATAATAGTTATTGTTATTCCAAAGGTGCCCCTCCCCTCCCTTATAAAAGGGCACCTCCTCCCCCTCTTCCTCACACCACTTTGAGCATTCAAGCTCGGCCAACCCCTGCCAATTTCTCCTCTACACTTCCCTATAAACATCATAGAGGTCCTGGTCTTCTTCAAAGACCAATTTTAGTGCCCTAAATGGAGATCTCAAAGAGGCGTTTCAAAGAAGAGGTAATGTCCGTTACCAATTCTTTCAACTTTATTTCTTCTTACACTTCTTCTTCTTTAGTTGTTTAGTTATGAAGTATTAAAATCAGTATCACTCATATACTGATATGTTATTATATGTATTAAAAAACCCTATTTCACCATCTATCCATCCTACGGAAAATGAAATCACCGCGCGTGCGTACGTACGGAATACTGTCTCCACGCCATGGTGTAATCTATTTTCCACCACCACCTTACTTGGATGGGTATAATGGTGTAAAGAATTAATATATATGATTATTGTAAAGTGATATTTATTCTTAAATAGTATAAATACACTCCAATACAATTCCACGATCATGAGAACGATATCATCACTCGTGCGTACGTACGGACTACCGTCTCCACGACGCGATGAGATTCATTCTCCACGTTAACCATTGATGAATGATTATAAAGTATATATAATAAGTAATAATGAAATATATGACATAATAATTATACTGGATTTATGTGTATATATATGTATTTCATCTACTTAATTCCATTTAACTCAATAAGGAAACGAAAACAGCGTTCATGCGTACGTACAGCCTACCGTCTCCATGAACGGTGTATTTATTTCCATTTAATGATCTATTATATATATGTATATTCTAAATATATATTATATATAAATCATTCTTTATATCGTGGAATTAAGTAATCATGATCTAAGTAATAATATTAATAATTACAAGTCAAAACACGGACGACAAATGAAACGATTTTACCCAAAACGCTCTTTAACATGGAATTTACAAAAGAACGGGTAAAATAAAGTCATAAGTGAACCATATATGATATCATAAAAATGAGTATGATTATGGAATAAGTCAATTACATTATTTAAATCATTATACAGGAGGTTCTGACACTTACGAAGCAAATCGGACCTAAGGTAAGGGAAATACCACAATCTCATTTTTATCCAAGATTGTTTATACTTTGGAATTTACTGGGGTGTATTTTATCATCCACATCCATGTTTCCTCAATATGTAATATTTATATCCTTATACAGTAGTTTATATCCAATTTTACCCTTCAGTGAGTTTTTAGTAAAATATATGAAAGGAATCTTTTGTCATTTTTCGTACGAGTTACTTTTTGACTTTTCTGACAAAAGTATGAGACGAATGTTTTTTTAACTTATATGGCATGAATGGATTTTTAAAACATTATTTCCAAGAAGCTTCCTTTACATGTTTTCATGTTTATTTTTAATCAACTTATTTTAGTATAATATTGTATGACATGTTAAGAAAGGAAAATGTTTTTGAAGTAGAAAGGATATTTTCCTCAAGAATGGAGTTCAAGTGTTTTATGAAAATTATTTTCCATCTAAGATAATATAGGGTTCTGTTTCTATCCCTATTATTACATTGATTTTATTATGTTGTGATGGAAATATTTTTATTAATTCCTTTATCTTATATGAATAGTTTTATGATGTCATGATGTTTAAGAATCCCATTTTCTTTATTACATGGGTTATGCAAAGATGTACGATTTATGATTTTGTGGAAAACATAAGAATGGTATCATTATGAGATGGGTGGGACCTATATCTCCCTCCAATTCATTTTGTAAAGATTTTATATCTCATGAGATAGACATGGCTGGAACGGCAGGTTAAACCGGTTCAGTGAAACAGGACTGAAACGAGGAATGAACTCGGTTCAGAAATGGACTTTGTCCACTAAGATAGTCTTGGCAATGAGTCTTGACTAACAAGAAATTATTCTCTATGTTTATGTGTGTATGCCACAAAGTTTCATGTTTTAAGTTGTGATTATTGGGATTACATTTCACTACTATGATTTATCCCATGTTATTATATTATGATCTCTTTTGCAGGTTAAGATTTCCAAAATGTTATGTCCTTATGAATATGATGTGATTGATATTTCTTTTGTTTACCCTTACTGAGCATTTGAGCTCACCCTTTTATGTTTTCTTTTCCCTAGTATACAAAGAAAGGTTTTAGGTAGAAGGAAAAGGAAGATCTTTATGGGAGATGTTAAAGATCTTTTACCACGATTAGAAGATTATATTCCGAGTTTCCAAAGACACTAAACTATTACGGTCCTTGTGTGTGTGTTTTTGTTATGTACTAAGTATTCCGCAAAAGTAATGTAATGTCCATGTACGTTAAGCTTTGGGTCTCTACAGTTGGTATCAGAGGAAAGGTTTAGTCAACCTTTGGAAACTAGGATTCCGAAACGTTAGTGTGATCCCTAGAGATATTTCTAAGGTATGTCTAGGGATGTCCCTAAGGATAAGTATATGTATAGGATATAGTCCTAGAACTACGGTAACAATATTATAATTTGTCCTAAGATGTTAGATATTGAGGGAACTCCCCCTTTACTGTGTTGTTTTCCCTAGAATGATTTTTTCCTCTCACACTATTCTTTTTGGGTTTTAGAAAATGGATAGAAACAGGAAGATTCACGATAATGGAGGATATGATAGACAATGGAATGATATTCTCCATGAGAAACCAAATGAAATGGGATCTGGAAGTCTAAACATCATTATTATGCCTAATCAGCAATCTCATAATATGATCAATAAACTCAACTTTTGTAAGTTTCCCGACTCAGATAATAAGAGAAAGACAGAATTTCATGATGATCATAAAGGAAAGAAAGTTAAATTTCCCTCATGAAAATCATGTGGGAAGAGGCATCGAGGATATTGTTTCAAGGGAACTGGAAGATGCTTTGGGTGTGGAAAAGAAGGACACAAAGCCAGTAAGTGCAAAGGAAAAGGTTCAGTTAACACCATGGATGAGGATAATGGTATTTCTACGACATCAAGAATGGTTAAATTTTTTAAATGTGGAATGTACGGGCATTATGAAAATCAATGCCCTAAGGGAAAGTCTCATGAAGAGAATCAGTACGGCCGTATGGGTAGTATTTATGTTGATGATGATAAAGAGACTAAAAATGATATGTGAGATGAAAGAATTGTTGAAGCTCGGTCAATGGTTTAATAAGGTAGTGGAATGATTACATGTTTATCAGGTGTAATATTGTATAAGTAATCTCATGGTACTATGGAATAAAGAGACATCTAAGGATTGTTACACTATTTTCTTTCCTTGAGTTTTGAAAATCTATGATTAATGGTACCAGTATCCATTAAAGGTTATTTAGATATTTTTGGAATATAGATGATATGCGCATAATGAAGGGATAAGGAGAAAATTAAATGTTTGATAGTATTCATGAGCTCATGACTGATATAAGGATAAGGTTATATCATGGTTTGAGAATAAATAATTTTGAGGATTTTGGTTTGTGAAAAGTGTTAACTTTTAACTGCATTCAGGTTTTCACTATGGTTCAATGGGTATACATGATTAAGGTATTCACATGTTTGTAATTTGACCAACAAGATATATCTTATGATATATGGGATAAATTGTGGCATTCACGTGATTGTTATGTGACATTTCAAGTAATGAGCTTGGACCGAAGTATTTTAGATAAGCCTAAATATTGGAATGGATTATGTTGGACATAAGTTAGTATTTCTCGATATTATTGATGGGATGTTATAGTAATATAGTCTTAGAAAAAGGACAACCTGCAGGACGGGCGACAACCCATCGCGTCGGACAAGGCTGTGGGAATCAAACCCACAACCAAAGTGCAACTGGCCTTTATCGCCTACCAATGGCCTACAGGAAGTCCCTGTTTAGTATAAACTAGTTTTATTATATTAAGCAGTATGATATAAGAAGTATAAGTCCATTTTAGGAACCATATATGATTAATCACACTATAGATCGACTTATGTATATTTAATAACTTTTGCTAACCTTTTGTTTGAGACAGATGGAATGACCCGTCATTCTATCACATGATCTGCTAACACTTCACAAATAACAAATTCAACATCATTTTTTTAAGAGATGAAGTGTAAATTTTTTAAGCCACGAACAACAGTGAGATTATATCAAAATAAAGTAAGTATTTTTCTAATTAAAATTCTTCAACATTAGTGAAATGATCTTGAAAACCAAAAATGTTTTCCTAGTGCTCTTATATCTGATGAATCATGTGGTACCTTAGATCGTCACAAATTTATGGCTTTGTGATTTCTGGATTTTCCATAGCCATGTTCTCTACCACTCTTCATCAGAACATGATGGTTAGGTTTCTCTTCCATATCCATATTTTCACCTATGTGGAAACCCAGTGATTAGTTTATTTGGGTAACTATTACGTTTCATACTTTTGTTTTTAATGATTGGTTTTGGTATTCATTTTTACGATGTGAGTTTCTATTAAAGAAACTTTCGAGTAGTAAACCATTTATAACCCCGACGAATTTCGAGGGCGAAATTCATTTTAAAGGGGGTAGAATGTAACACCCTGAGATTTTATAAAAAGTATTCTTTTTAATTTCATTAATGTATTGTGTTGTACGCTACACCAAATGGAGCTTTCACAACACGCATCTTTGACTTTCCTTGTATTACATGCAATCGCGACCTTTCTCGATAGCTTGTGTAGTACGCAATACCGAGTTTCACTAAACAACAATATGCTATTAAAATATTATTAAAACTAGCCGTTATGAATAGTAATAACCACTTTTTGAAATTTTTTAAATTTTATTTTTCAAAATGGACTTCATTTTTGGATTTGGAATATCGAAATTAACTTAGGGTGAAATTTTCGTACTTTTCGGATAACTTTCATATTCTGATGAATAGTGAAAATTACTAAATTATAATTAAAAACAACTTTTTTAATCGAAATAATTAATAGTGATAAATTATTAATTTGAGTGGTTTTAAAGTATATTTAGAATATATTTTTACAATTTAATACAATGTTGGTCATTGGATGTAATTTCAAATTTAAACCAGACATAAACAAGTGTCAATCTTTTGATAGTTATTATCTCTTAAGAACACGCTATTTGTTTTGATGACCGGAATTAATTTTTAAATTAATTAATGCAACTAATATGTTTTGAATTTGGTAAAATAGACATCATTTTTTGTTCATAATATCAAATATATCTTAGGCCTAATTTCTGGTATTTTTCTGGAAACTTTCATTTTTTTGATGAATAGTGAAACCACTAAGTGGTAGTTAAAAAAATAAATTTTTCATAAAACTTAATTTTACCACTTTTGTGAGTGGAATTTCAAAAATCTGAGAGACACGGTTGATGTCAGTAAGTGAAATATGGTTTAATGATATGAAAATAATTTTTGGTGAATAGTAACTTTTTACTTTTATTTACCACGGTTAAAAGTAAATATGGTAATTAAGGGTAAAAATGATATTATTATTACCCTAAAATATGTCCTAATTCTATTGTACAAGTGTAAGTCTGCCAAAAACAACCTTAGGAATAATATATGACCATTTAGGCCAACATGGATAAGATTAGGACATTTATTATTAATTTATTTAAAGAAGGGTTAAAATAGTTAAAATCAATTTTTAATAAGTATATCATTTTTAATATAGGGTTATACATAAGATAAATTCGACTATAAATATTCATTAGAACTCTAAAAAGCTTTCCTACATAATGATATTTTATTTGTAATTTTTAGACTTTAAATAAGTTAATTTATTTATGACACAAAGATGATGCAGTAATTATCTTATTAATGAAATATTGACATAATTGATGTTATAAATACCCAAATAAATATAATTTGAGACTTTTTATGAATTCCAATAATTTTCTAGGTTAATATGACATGTTATTATTGACTTAATTAACTTTGTTTGAACTAATAATTCTGTTATTATTTTCACAAAAATCAAATACTAAATAGTGTCAAAATTGACTTAAAATAGTTTTTAAAACAAATATTATATTAGTAATTGTTATTTTATTCCTAAAAATATAAGGTTCAGCCAAATAACTTAGATAAGTTTATATATATTAATAATAAACAACTTGGGGTTCGTTTGTATGCTTATAGTATGTTTATTAACCTTATAGTATAAGAACACAAGAAGACACGGTAAAAGTAAAATTATTTTACTTAATGTTAAATCTAAATGATAAGGATAAAATAGGAACCTAAACATGTATAAATTCAATTGGATGAGAGGATTTCGACCCATCCCCACCTTAGCTTAGAAATAAATCAATTTGGAGCTATTTAAAACCGAATTTTACTTTATAATAAAATAATAGTTTTAGTTATTCCAAAGGTGCCCCTTTCCTCACTTATAAAAGGGCACCTCCTCCCCCTCTTCCACACACCACTTTGAGCCTTCAAGATCGGCCAAACCCTTCCAATTTATCCTCTCCACTTCCCTAGAAACATCCTAGAGGTCCTGGTCATCTTCAAATACCAATGTTAGTGCCCTAAATGGCGATCTCAAAGAGGCGTTTCAAAGAAGAGGTAATGTCCGTTGCCAATTCTTTCAACTTTATTTCTTCTTCCACTTCTTCTTATTTAGTTATTTCATTATGAAGTAATAACATCAGTATCACTCATATACTTATAGGTTATTATAAGTATTAAAAAACTCTATTTCACCATCTATCCATCCTATGGAAAATGAAATCACCGCGTGTGCGTACGTACGGAATACCGTCTCCATGCCATGGTGTAATCTATTTTCCACCACCACCTTACTTGGATGGGTATAAAGGTGTAAAGAATGAATATATATGATTATTGTAAAGTTATATTTATTCTTAAATTGTATACATACACTCTAATACAATTCCACGATCATGAGAACGATATCATCGCTCGTGCGTACGGACGGACTACCGTCTCCACGACGCGATGAGATTCATTATCCACGTTAACCATTCATGAATGATTATAAAGTATATATAATAATTAATAATGAAATATATGACATAATAATGATACTTGATTTATGTGTATATATATGTATTTCATCTACTTAATTCCATTCAACTCAATAAGGAAACGAAAACAGTGTTCATGCGTACGTATGGCCTACCGTCTCCATGAACGGTGTATTTCTTTCCATTTACTGATATATTATATATATGTATATTCTAAATATATATTATATATAAATCATTATTTATATTCTGGAATTAAGTAATCGTGATCTAATTAATAATATGAATAATTACAAGTCAAAACACGGACGACAAATGAAACGATTTTACCCAAAACGCTCTTTAACATGGAATTTACAAAAGAACGTGTAAAATAAAGTCATAAGTGAACCATATATGATATCATAACAATGAGTATGATTCTAGAATAATTCAATGACATTATTTAAATCATTATACATGAGTTTCGGACACTTACGAAGCAAATCGGACCTAAGGTAAGGGAAATATCACAATCTCATTTTTATCTGAGATTGTTTATAATTTGGAATTTATTGGGGTGTATTTTATCATCCACATCCATGTTTCCTCAATATGTAATATTTATATCATTATACAATATTTTATATCCAATTTTACCCTTCGGTGAGTTTTTAGTAAAAGATATGAATGGAATCTTTTGTCGTTTTTCGTACGAGGTACTTTTTGACTTTTCCGAAAAAAGTACGAGAAGAATGTTTTTTTTAACTTATACGGCATGAATGGATTTTTAAAACATTATTTCCAAGAATATTCCTTTAAATGTTTTCAAGTTTATTTTTAATCAACTTCTTTTAGTATAAAATTGTATGACATGTTAAAAAGGAAAATGTTTTTGAAGTCGAAAGGATATTTTCCTCAAGAATGGAGTTCAAGTGTTTTATCAAAATTATTTTACATATAATATAATATAGGGTTCTGTTTCCATCCCTATTATTACATTGATTTGATTATGTTGTGATGGAAATATTTTTATGAATTCCTTTATCTTATATGAATTGTTTTATGATGTCATGATGTTTAAGAATCCCATTTTTTTATTACATGGGTTATGCAAAGATGTATGATTTATGATTTTGTGCCACACATAAGAATGGTATCATTATGAGATGGGTGGGACCTATATCTCCCTCCAATGCATTGGGTAAAGATTTTATATCTCATGAGATAGAGATGGCTAGAACGGCAGGTTAAACTGGTTCAGTGAAACAGGACTGAAACGAGGAATGAACTCAGTTCAGAAATGGACTTTGTCTACTAAGATAGTCTTGGCAATGAGTCTTGACTAACAAGAAATGATTCTCTATGATTATGTGTGTACTCCACAAAGTTTCATGTTTTAAGTTGTGATTATTGTGATTACATTTCACTACTATGATTTATCCCATGTTATGATATTATGATCTCTTTTGCAGGTTAATATTTCCAAAATGTTATGTTCTTATGAATATGATGTGATTGATATTTATTTTGTATACCCTTACTAAGCATTTGAGTTCACCCTTTTATGTTTTCTTTCCCCCAAGATATAAATAAAGGTTTTAGGTAGAAAAAAAAATGAAGATCTTTATGGGAGATGTTAAAGATCTTTCACCAAGATTAGAAGATTATATGCCGAGTTTCCAAAGACACTAAACTATTACGGTCCTTGTGTGTGTGTTTTTGCTATGTACTAAGTATTCCGCAAAAGTAATTTAATGTCCATGTACATTAAGCTTCAGGTCTCTAAAGCGGGAATACAATACCAATTGGAAATTACAAGAAAAAATGAAAATAGATCATGTGAACACTCACCGAGGATCGTACCTGAAGAATAGGTACAACTCTCGAATGGTTGTCTCTACGGTATGACTCGTCTAATGGACCACCTCTGTGCAGCCTCTAGTCCTGGCACCCTTAGCCTTGGTCAATGATGTTTGTTGTCTACACAAGACACTACCAGGCACGGGCATAGCCCGTGCAGGGGTGAGTATAACAATACTCAGTAGGGACCCTGAGACCCTCGATGGTCTCTCGGAATCCACAAAGGATAAACCGCAAAGCAATACCATAAACACAAGGCCTAAAAACAATAGTTCACCCTACTTAGGTATATTCCCATACATATACCCAAGTTATCAAGTATACCCATCTTGTTTATGAGGAATCACAAGGTCCAACTCTTTAGATAAAATCACAACTGTTCGACGAAGTAAAGAATACCACAAAGAAAACACCATGAAGGAATGTGCCACCAAGGAAAGGCCACACAGAAGAATACCACAAAGGTATCACCACATAGAAGTGTACCACAAAGGTAAAGCCCCACATAAGAATACCATGAAGTTATCACTACACAGAAGTGATCCACAAAGGTAAAGACTCAGCTCAGATGAGTTATAACTTAAGTACTAAAGTATAGATGATTATCTGTATTGCTACATCATTTTACTTTTTCGAGAATCTCTGTTGTTGATATACACAAGATCGAGGGTTATCGACATAGGATTTGAAGTTGACCCACATAGGATCTAAAGGTGACCTACATAGGATCCATATATTTTTGACCCATATAGGATCCTAATATGACCCCCATAAGATCTGAAGATGACTCACATAGGATCTAATGATGACCACACAGGATCTGAAGATCTCTCAAGTATAATAAGCCATAGTTTCCCTACACTAGGCATGCATGATTCTAGGAGATTCCTCTCCTCAAGCCTTCGGTCCATACTTCATCTTCCATGAAGAAGTATCATGAAGTACCACCATGTCATAAGCGTCTCAACACAATAGACGGCACGCCAATTGGATTCCCAGTCTGTAAGTTATTAGCTTTTTCGTTCCGAAGGCCCGGTTGGATTCGGGTTCGATCCAACCCATACATACTCTAAATTTATCCAAATCTCAAGTGTATTATAGAAAAAGTACCTTCTTGATCCAAGGATTCTGGATCCATAGAAAGTTCTTCAAACGGACGCTCGGTTCTCAAGATATGGACAAAAAGGTGTATCTTGTTCCAGATGGGCCTGGGACCAGTCCGACCCTGTCGGACCGACCTGGACCGACCCGGCCTGGGCCGACCTGACTCGGTTGGGGTCGACCCAGCTTGGGCCTACCCGAATTGGCAGGAGTCAACCCGACATGGTTGGGGTCGACCCGCCCCAGTCCGGGTCCAGCCCGGATGGGCTAGACCGCGACGGGCCAAGCCCGCAATGGGCACGGCCTGCTGGGCTCGGCCCACTCGGTGCGACCATCTAGGCTGGGTATGTTCCATCGTGGAAGGACCCTTCATAGTGGCCTCATAGGGGAGGCACCCTCTAGGATTTCCGAACTATCCTGTTGGACAACTCAGTTATGGCCAACCCGTGGGCGCCACGTGGAGCCTCCTACTAGCACACGGGACCCGTCGGAGCAGGTCCTGCTCAGCGTGACACGGCAGGATAGAGTGTCGTTCAGTGCTTCTTCTAGCTATGCGATGGAACCACTACAACAACTATGGTCAGTCAGGTGTCGGCTGCCCTCCAGGTGGGCCGCCTGCTCAAACCGCGGTCAGTCGGGTGTCAGTTGGCCTTCGGGTGCTCTGTCGCGGCTCCGCAGCCGAGACCTCCTCCACTACCGGCAGCACAAACGCATGCCACCCTGGTTCCACATGGCTGGCCATCATTCCAGCTTCTACCCTCTACCACCGCGGCTGACAGGCCGCGGCCACCATCGGCAGTGCGGTTGGGCTGCCGCAGCCATCACGGCTGGCCGGTGTGCCGGTCGTCGCCTATACAAAGCCGGCATATATCGCCCACAATGTGGTCGGGTTCCTCTCAACCCGATGATCCACCTGCGAAGAACACATTAACAATTAAGTAGTGCCAGTATCGGGTCGTGATTTTTTGGCCTTCACCCTCCACGTTTGATTGATAGCAGGCATTTCATAGATTGAAAACAATGATTTATCATGAAGAACGATATGAACAATCTCCCTACATTGATCATTTGTTTGGGATGGAGTGAGGAGGAGGATGAATATATTGAAAGAGACGCAGAAGTTTTTCACTCCCACAATACGCTTCTCATTCGGCCCCGAATGTCAGATCCTTGTTCTCGATCCGGATGTTTGTTCTTTGTTGGAGGAGGTTCCTTGATGGAGGATGTTCTTCTACCAAACTAGTTTGCCATAAATCCCCACCACGACAGGTGAGGAGCCAATCCTCCCTAATTACTTTTAATGACTTCATCAATTAAGAATTTAATTGATGTCATTAATTAGGGGTTACCAATTTTCACACCACTTGTAACTGGGCATTTAATACTGGGCATTAAATGCCTAACCTCTTCAGGTGGTTCCCAAAACCAAAATTCAAATGAGAGGTTTCAAAAAATAAAATAAAAGTTATTTATTTTATTTTTCAATTCTCCCATGAAAAACTGAAAATCCAACTTTCACCCTCGACCTACTACGATCAAGGTGAAGGTCTCTATAAGTGAATATTGGCATTGTGAGTTCAACGATGTCCTCAGTTTTCAGTTCTGAGCACTGGTTCAAAAGTTACAAAATTATGCTCATGCGTTTATTGAACGCCCCCAAAAAAGTTCATAATTTCATTCCAGACACCCCAGGCCACGAAATCACGCATCTCTAATTTTTTCATACTTGTAATAATTCAATATAATAAAAAAAATACATGGAAAATCCAGGTCTTTACTTTCTCCCCACCTCGGGGCTTTACGTCCCTGAAAGCCCCAACACAAACAAGGGAAACAAGTGGGGGTACTGAGCATGAATCTGAGCCTCCCTCTCGCATGTGCTCTTCTGTAGGTTCTCGTGCTACCAACGTATATGCACCATAGATATCGATCACCCATAAAATACTCTCTTCTATGGATCCTCAATCTCTAATAGAACTTCCAAAAATGTCTCCCCATCGTCTTTGTCCAACTCGCCCCAGTCAATGATGTGTGAATGATCATGTACATATCTCTTTATCTAGGATACATGGAAAAAATCATGCACCCAGTTCAACTGAGGGGGAAGAGCTAGGCGGTACTCCACCTCTCCAACTCTGCTGAGGACCTAGAAGGGTCCAATGAACCTCAAATATAACTTGCCACCCCAGCCAAATCTCTACAAACCTCATCGCGGTGAGACCCATAGGAAGACATGGTCACCATCCTCGAACTCCAGAGGTCTCCGTCTCCTATCAGAATAAGACTTCTTTTTGCTCTGTGCAGTCTTCATCTACTCCTGAATGATTTTTATCTTCTCTATGGTAGCCCGTACCATCTTTGGTCCCATGAGAGATGACTCCCCTAGTACATTCCAGCACAGAGGTTATCTCTAAGGTTGACCATACAATGCCTCAAATGGTGCCATAACGATAGTGGTGTGATAATTTTTATTATATTAGAACTCCACCAAGGGAAAGTGATCCTCCTAGATACTGCTGAAATCAAGGACGTAAGAATGTAACATGCCCTCAAGGGTCTGAATGGTCTGCTTTGACTGGCCATCCGGTGGAGGATGTAAGGCGGTTCTCAACCAAAGTTATGTCTCAAATGCCTCCTTAAACACCTTCCATAGGTGAGAAGTAAAACTTTCATCACGATCTAAGACAATTGTAGATGGCACCCCATGAAACCGCACAATCTCCAGTACACAGAGGTGTCCCAAGCCCTCTAATGATCCCTTCTCTCTGATATGTAGGAATTGGGCTAACATAGTGGGTTGGTCAATGATCACCTAGATAGAATCATGACCCTTCTATGTGCATCGAAGTCCTATCACGGAGACCATGGAAATTTCATCCCACTTCCACTCCAGCACCTCTAGTGGCTGAACTAAGCATGCTAGAACCTGATGCTCTGGCTTCACTTGCTGAAAAGTGAGGCACCGTGAGACAAACTTTGCCACTGCTTTCTTCATTCTTGGCCACCAGTGCTAATGCTGAAGGTCCTAGTACATCTTTTTCACTCTTGGATGTACCTCTATAGGGGACGTATGGAACTCCCTCGTTACTTCCTCTCACAGCACTACTGGTACTATAGTACATCCTTTAAAGAGTATTAAGTGCTCCCCACCTTTAGAAAATCCATCAGGTGCCTATCCCATGGATATCTGAGCACGTTGTGCCTCACAGCCAGTGTCCCCAAGCTACGCCTCCCTAACTTGCTAAAGGAGTGGGGGAGTGACTGTCAGAGACTGAAGATAAGATTCTCCATCTCGATCCATGCAGGATATCTGCAAAGTGGCTAGTTGCTCCATCGCATCACTCAACAACTGTATACCAGATCTCTTAATAAATTCATTTGCTACGACGTTCCCCTTCCCTGGAGTATATACTATCTCGAAGTCAAAGTCCTGGAGGAACTCAAGCCCACGCTGATGTCTTAGGTTTAGGTCCTTCTGAGAGAATATATACCTGAGACTCTTATGATCAAAGTAGACTATAAAAAGTTATCCAATAAAGTAATGTCACCACATCATCAAAGCGAAGACCACTACTGCTAACTCCAGTTCATGGGTAGCATAGTTCTGCTCATGTTGTCTCAGCTATCACAAACCATACGCGGTCACTTATCACTCTTTAATATGGACACATTTGAACCTGGTCCCTGCTGCATCGCAGCAGACTACATAACAAACACCCTCCTCTGGTAGCCTCAATATGGGGGCACTCGTCAGTCTCTGCCTCATCTCTTGAAAACACTGCTGGAATCTCTCTGACCACACAAAGGGTTTCCCCTTCTTCGTCAATACTGATAAGGGTGTCGTAAATCTATAAACTTCAGAAAAAAACCTCCAATAGTATCATTCCAGACCTAGGAAACTCCACACCTCCGTCACACTCTTGGGTGGATCCCAAGAAAGCACGGTCTCAATCTTCGCTGGATCTGTTGTAACTCCAGCCTCCGAGATAATGTGTCCAAGGTAGTGAACCTCTAGGATCCAGAACTAGCACTTTGAGAGATTAACATAGAGATGATGCTCTCATAGTGTGTCATGAACTATCAGCAGATGATAGGAATTCTCCCCCTCTGTAGCTAATTATATCAGGTTGTTGATGATGAAGATTGCCACAAAGCAATCGACGTATGGCTGGAAGATTTTTTTCATGAGTCCCATGAACATCGCTGGGGAATTGGTCTTGCCGAATGGCATAACCAAGAACTCATAATTTCCATATCGACATCTGAAGGTCATCTTCTGCACATCCTCATCTTGTACCCTGAGCCGGTGATATCCTAATATGAGGTCTATCTTCAAAAACCATCGTTCTCCCTTCAGTTGATCAAAGAGATCATCAATCCATGGGAGTGGGTACTTATTCTTCACAATCACCTGGTTCAGGCACTGATAGTCCATAAAAAGTCTCAAACTCCCATCTGCCTTCTTGGTGAACAAAATCGGAGATACCCAAGGAGAAAAATTGGGCCTATGGAACCCCTTACTCTATAAGTCCTCCAGCTGTACTCGCAACTCTCGGAGCTCCGTGGGAGCCATCCGATATGCTGGTGTAGATATCGATATCTTCCCAGGGTACAAGTCGATATAAAATTCCACCTCTCTGTGAGAAGGTAGACCTAGAACATCTTTAGGGAAAACATCATCGTATAGGTCCACCACTACAGGATAACTCAAACTCTCAACATCAACTACTCTTAGGGTAAGGCTAGCCAACTGATGTGTGATTGTCTGCACTCTCCTCCGGGTAAGTCTATCTTGTGCTGCAAAGGTTCCCTTCTCGTCGGTAAAGGAAAACCTGGTCCCATCCTCATGGATAAATTGCACTTTGGGCCTAATATAGTCAATCTGAGCATGGACTATAGATAACCAATCCATACCCAAGATGACATCATAAATCCATGATGTCGCTATTAGAAGATCCCATCCAAAGCTCTCACCTCCTAGAGTAATCTCACACTACCGAAACCAGTGTGTAATCGTAGATTCCTCCCCCATAAGAGTCTATATCCATAAGGATCGAGACAACGTCTCCACTGGAATCTCTGAGCTCTAAATGAGGGTCATGGAAATAAAATAGTGACTCACACTTGTGTCTATAAGTACTATAGATAAGGTGGGGTAGATATAGATTGTACCTCTAATCATCTCTGAAGTGTCGTGGTCATAAGCCTCAACTTCCTGGAGCTGAGATCGTCATTGTCCACATGCTCTTTATGGTCAGGGTGGACCTCCTAGAGGTGGCAGTGGTAGAACCTTGAATTTCCACCCACCGCTTGCTACATGGATAGCTCCTCGACCATATTAGTCGGCTGCTTGCGCACCTCCTTGATCGAATATCCACCTATGCCTAGGAGGTCCTTTAACCATCTGTTGGTCATCTGTATGGTAGGTCGGGCAGTCGCGATCCATGTGACCCTACCCACCGCACGAGTTATACTTCCAATTCCTCACCTGTCATGCTCTGTCTCGAGAGCCCCACACAGCTGACCTATTATCCTGTGATCATCCACCTATAGGTCTGGTCCTCTTAGGCCTCTGTGTCATCTGTTTTCTATCAGCTGTAGATGACTCTGCTACGAGTCATCCGGTGGTGGGTCTTACTTCCGGTTGCTGCTCAACAAGGAATCTCTCCACTAAGAGTGCTCTCTTTAACACCCCCGTCTACGTCGAGTTGCTGAGAGAAATCATTGAATCTCTAATCTCCCGTCTGAGCCCCTTCCCAATAGTCTGATCCTAAAAGAAAGGGTCCCACACAATGTCAGTGGAGTAGTGTGATAGGTTGGTGAACCTTGCTGAATACTGATCCACGGTCATGTTTCCCTGCTTCAAGTGGAGAAGCTCTTGTATACACACTGCGCGTAAAGTCACTGGGATGAACTCTGCCCTGAATAGGCTATCAAAGTCCTCCCAGAGGAGAGTCACTACATCATGAACCTGGAGCACAGGCTCTACCATATGCATGATTCTTCCTTTATGAGAGTGGAGGAAAGGATCTCCATGAGATCATCTGGTGTCCCTACCAGTCAAAAAACTCTAACCATGGCCCCCATCTAGTCCTCAAACACCTATGGATCCATCTCTCCCCAGAACCTCGAAGGCCTCTGAAGCTGAAACTAGTGAAACGTGCTCAAGTAGCTTACCCCCTCTACTACTGGAGTTGGTGGCAATGGTGGACCAATGGCTAGTGATGTCCCTGGTACCTCTGTCGAAATAGGTCCCTTCACCGAAGCCTCATCGCTCGGTGGGCTATCATCGCATACTCTAGCTGAAACCCTAGCTAGCTATCTTCGTGGAAGCATCCTGAAAAGAAACAGTTGAACCATAGTTAATAAGTTATACCTAGTGAGATAACTTAAAGAGATCACAACAAAATATTTTCAAAAACACACCCACAATCAATATTTTCATGCACTGAGTCAGAAATCAGAAGTCAGTGTCCTGGTGTATGGATTCTTCGGCCGCCACACCAACCCTAGATTCCCCAAACTTATTACCACACTCATAGCACTTAACAGATTTGTTGATTAAAATATCAGATTCTAAGTTCATTGTTAGAACTGACTCCTCTGATACCAATTTTTCACGACCTATAGCTCGGGCTCGTGCTGTGAATACCCCAATCCCACCTTCCATAAGCCAGGGGATGGTGACTAGACCCGAAAAGGCATATCCCTAAAATTGGGAAGGCATTTCCTTTTTAACCTGAAAACTCACACAATCCAAGAACATAGCAAGATGCAAGAAAAAAGTAACTATATAGTAAATAGATTAGGTACAGTAAGTAAAGGGGTCGGAATACAAGCCCAGCTGAAAATTACAAGAAAAACTAAAAACATCTCCTGTGAACGCCCGCCAAGGATCCTACCTGAAGAGTATGTATAGCTCCTGAACGATCATCTTTGTGGTACGTCTCGTCTAATGGTCCACATCCGAGTATCCTCCAGTCCTAGAACCCTCATCCATTATCAATGATCTTTGTCTTCTGCACAAGACACAGCAGAGTACATTCATAGCCCGTGCAAGGGAGAGTATAACAATACTCAGTAGGGACCCTGACACCCCCGAACGCCTCTCAGAATCCACAAAGGATAAACCACAAAGCAATAACATAAACACAAGGCATGAAAAAAAAATAGTTAAACCTACATATGTATATGCCCATACATATACCCAAGTTATCAAGTATACCCATCCCGTTCATGAGGAATCATAAAGCCCAACTCTTTAGCCAAAAGCACAACTGTTCCACAAAGGAAAGAATACCACGAAGGTAACACCATGATGGTAAGTACCACAACGGTAAGTCCACACAAAAGAATACCATGAAGGTACCACTACACAGAAGTGTACCACAAAGGTAACACTGCATAGAAGTATACCACGAAGGTATCACCACACAGAAGTGTACCACAAAGGTAAAGACTCAGCTCACACAAGGTATAATTTAAGTACGAAAGTAAATAATATTATCTGTATTGTATATCATCTTACTTCATTGAGAAGCTCTGTTGTTGATCCATATAGGATCGAAGGTTACCCACATAGGATCTGAAGTTGACCCACATAGGATCCGAAGATGACCCACATAGGATTCATAGATAATGACCCACACAGGATCCGAAGATGACCCACATAGTATTTGAAGATGACCCACATAGGATCTAATGATGACCCACACAGGATCCGAAGATGCTTCAAGAATATCCAGCCACAGGGTCCCCTCACTAAGCATGCTTGATTCTGGGATAATCCTCTCCTCAATCCTTCGGCTGGTACTTCATCTTCCACAAAGAAGTATCATGAAGGATCACCACCTCATAAGGGTCCCAACGCAATAGACGACGCGTCAATTCGACGCCTAGTCTGTAAATTATTAGCCTTTTTTGTTCCGAGGGCCTGGTTGGATTTAGGTTCGATCCAACCTAGTCATTCTCCAAATTTATCCAAAACACAAGTGTAGTATAGCAAAAAGTAATGTCCCAATCCAAGGATTCTGGCACCATAGATGGTTCGTCAAATGGATGTCCGGTTCTCAAGATATGGTATGAAAGGTGTATCTGGGCCCAGATGAGCCCGAGTCCGGTCCAACCCGGTTAGACCAACCAGGACCGACTCGGCCTGGGCCGAACCATGGTGAGCTTGGCCTGCTGGTTCGTGGTCTAGCCTGGCCCGCAAAGGGGGCGGCCCACTTGGTGCGGCCCCATCTATGCGTACCATTGGGCTCGGCCCGCTTAGCCCAACCAGCTCGGAAGGGTGTGGTCCGTCGTGGCAGGACCCACACAATCCCAACCTGAGGGAGACGTCCCCCAAGATTTCTGAATGATCTGGTTGGACCGTTTGTCTTTTCCCAACCCGGCAGCACCACATGGTGCCGCCTGCTTGTACATGGGACCCACTGGATCAGGTCTTGATCTGTGTGATGCAACTAGTCGGGGTGTCGGTCGGTGCCTCTTCTAGTGGCGCGACGGCGCCGCTACTTTAACTACAGTCAGCCGGGTGTCGTCCGCCCTCCGGGTGCACCGCATGCTCAAACTACGGCAGTCCGGGTGCCCGCCGCCCTGTCTGCTCAAACTGCGGTCGGCCAGGGGTCAGCCACCCTATGGGTGCACTGACGCTGCTCAACAGCTGCGGCCTCCTCCTCTACCAGCGGCGTAGATGCGCGCCACCATGGTTCCACGTGTCCCACCAGCGTGTCAGCCACCACCCTCTACCGCCACGACTGATAGGCCGCGGCCTCCTTCGGTGGGGTTGTTCATATATTTAAAACAACGATTTATCATGAAGAATGATATAAACAATCTCACTACCTTGATCATTTGTTGGGGATGGCATGAGGAAGAGGATGAAGGTGTTAAAGGAGACGCCGAAGTTCATCACTCCCACAACACGCTTCTGATACATCCCCGAGTGTCGGCTCCTCATTCTTGATCCAAAGGTTTATTTTTCATTGGAGGAGATTCCTTTTTGGAGGATGTTCTTTTACCAAACTAGTTTTCCACAAATCCCCACCACGATAGGTGATGATCCAATCCCCCCAAATGAATTTTAATTACTTTATCAATTAAACATTTAATTGATGTCATTAATGGGGGGTTTCTAAGGGTCACACCACTTGTAACTGGGAATTTAATATAGGACATTAAATTCCCTACCTCCTCGGGTGGTTCCCACCACCAAAATTAAAATGAGAGGTTTTATAAAATAAAATAAAAGTTATTTATTTTATTTTTCACTTCTCCCATGAAAAACCGAAAATTCAACTTCCACCCTCAACCTACTGCGGTCGAGGTGACGGTCTCTTTAAGAAAAGATTGGTGTTGCAAGTTTTATGGTGTCCTCAGTTTTCAATTTCAGACACCGGTTAAAAAGTTACAAATTGCCGCTCATACATTTACTGAACGCACCCAAAAAAAAAGATCAGAATTTTATTCCAGGCACACTGGGACGTAGAATCATGCATTGCTAATTATTTCAGACTCATAATAATCCTATATAATAAAAAAATTACATGGAAAATCTGGGTCTTTACAGTGCTGCAATGTTTTGTTATAGCATACTGCAATATGGAATTTTATCAGCACATTTTAAAGAGTTGATAAAGAACACATTTATCATTGCTTCTAAAAGTGGTGATGAAGGTATACTTTATCATCACTTCTACAGTGATGATAAAAAATTATTTTAGTGGTACTTTAAGAAGCACTAATAAATGTGTTCTTTTTTAGTAATTTTTTAAGCGTTGATAAAGTCACATTTATTAGTGCTTTTTCAACACAGATAAAATTCTTGGTCTTTTAACACTGCTCTCATTGTCAGTGCTTTTCTAGTTCTGATAAAGGTCATTTCAAGTTCATTTAAATGCCTATTTTTTATTATTTCTATAATTTATTTTCATGATTATGGGGTTTTCCATAAACATTAGTCCTTATCACATAATTTTTTTTATTTTAGTTGATGGTAGGAACTAGAAGGAATCATGTTAACTTTAAATTTAATTGAAAATTCAGTGACTATGAGTAGCCAAACTAGATGATGATTGAATAGAAAGATGTTTTGATTATGTATAATAATATATTTTGATATATGATTAACAACATGAGCTTTATTAAGCTTCTTAGAGTATCAAATAATAGGAATATGGACTTTTATGAAAGTTCATAAGGTAAAGATCATAAAGGAAAGAAGACTTGTATTCTTACTTATAAAAAATGTGGGAACAAAATCTTGAAGTAATGTATAAAATAGATGGGAATATGATATCTATGTGGGAAAAGGGTTTATGGAGTGACAAATTATTAAGGAGTTTAATGTCTTATCTTTGGGAAATATGTTCATTACCAAACACAATGCACTGGCTAAAGGATTTACTTTGAGACCAAGAAAGGAACTATTCCACACTAGTAACTGAAGTGGAAGGATTAAAGTTTTTATGTATTTGGATTCAGAAATTATGAATTGTGAAATATATAAGTATTATTCAGATTAATTTTCCTTTAAGGATTTGAATGTATATTTTGAATTATGATGATGAACTAGAAAAGTGATTTAATGGAAATGGGATATTTTGATTATGGGAATATGCCCCTTAATATGTTTCATATGCTAAGAAAATTATTTTTAATATGGATAAATAGATGATTGATATAGATAATGTAAGTTTTATAGTAATTATGACCTCATAACTTATCGTGGATTTGTTGAAAAAGTGGCTTATTCTTCCATGGATAGTGTTTAAAACATTTTTGGATATAATGAATATATCCAATAATTTGTGTTCTATGTAAATAATAAAGAAGCATGTATATTTTCAATATGGTTTGATGGTAATTTAGGTTATTACTGTGTTTCAATAGAATACATTATTTAGGAATTCACATATTTGGTATGTGACAATTGAGAGCTACTTTATTATATATGCGGGATCAATGTTGAGCTAATTCTGATAAATTTAGTAGCCTTATTTCTAAATTTTTAGATTTTCATCTTTTAGAAAGGTTAAAAGGATAACTATTTATTAAAAGTTTTATATTCAACTCTGAAAAAGATTTTAGAGATTATTTTTTCTCAATATGAAAATTTATGCATATTGGATAACCTGAGAAAACCATTTTATTGTGATGATAACTAAAGATAAACAAAATGATGTATCCTTCTATTTATGGATATTATGATCAATTAATGTTTTAGACATAAAAAATTCAACTTTATTTCTTTAAGTAATATATGAAGTGAAAATTGATCAATGTACAACCGATGGATGATTTTATGTTTATGAAATGGAATGAAATCAAGTAAGTAAATCTCCTTGTGAAAATTATTCAACATTAAGAAAGTTATATTGAAACAAAATTGTTATCATAGTACCTTCATTTATAATGAATCAAATGTTCCCTCATATCATAAAAAATTTATGATTTTCTTATTTTTAACTTTATCTAGATCACCCACTTACTTGTGATCAGTGATATCTATCACTCTTTTTAATTATTCATTCTTTCCTTCCATGTCCCAGTCTTTACATCCCACCTATGTTCTTCTATGTGGAAACTTATTTGTGATTAAATATGGGTAACTATTATGTTTCCAATATTCCCTTTTTAAAGGAAGGCTTATTGTTAATTTTTTTATGATGTTGGTTTCTATGAATGGAAGTTTTAAGTATTAAAAATTTTATGACCCATACAAATTTTGAGGATGAAATTCATTTTAAGGGGGGTAGAATGTAACACCCTAAGTTTTTTTGTTAAAATAAAATTATTTGAGGGCTTAGGTTTCATGCTACACCAAGTTAAGATTACAGTATGTGAAACACTGAGTTTATATTTTGGTACATGTAATGCCGAGTTACTTTGATGGCTTGTGTTACATGCAAGACCATATTTTACCAAACCTCAATATATTATTAATATTATTTTTAGAATATTATTGTAGTTATTACAAAACTATTAGAATGTAGGGTATGAAAAGGGTTCACTAAATTATGAAAAATTTGTTTATTCGTGTTTATAAAATGGATTATTTGACAACTAATAAATTATAAATGAAAGTAAAAAGAATTTGAAAATAAATAAATTCCTTTTCTGAAAAACTATTTTTCTATGCACAAACATGTTTTATCTCAATATATTAAAAAAACCAAGTTTTAGGAATGATTTTAATGATATTTATATATTATATATTCAATCAATTTTTTAACATTCATCATATGTGTCTTCTATACAACATAAAAGAATAAATCTTATTTTATGCATAAAAAGATATTTTTTCTAAAATGCGATTTTACCGCATTTTAATGGCACACTTATTTTAGAAATAAAGTTTCACCCCTTAATAAATTATATTTGAAAAAATAATTTTTTTTTTGAAAAAGTTACATCAAAATTATTTTAGGGATAATTTTTTATATTTCACTGAAGTTTCATTTTTTGATTAATTGTGAAAAATACTGAATTTTAATTGAAAAAATACTTTTTATATAAATAATTTATAATGTTAAATTATATTTAGAATTTTTTAAAGTAAAATTATTTCATTTTTACATATATTAATCCACTTTATGTCATTGGAATAATCTTTATATTAAATTTATATATAGAAACTTAGTAAAATTTTGAACATTTTCACATTAAAAACTGACTTTCACATCCCGTCTATAGAAAAAAAATTAAATTAATTACTAAAAATTATACAAATGGAATAGGAAGAAATGGATTTAAAATTTTTAATCAGAATAATTTATATTATTTAATAAGGTTACCTTATATTTTTTACCTAATAATTTGTGTAAACATTTCTATTTAATTACATAGATTAAAGAAAAAACGAGTTTACTTGGTGGTTTAACTTAGAATATAATGTGTAAGAATGGCACAAAACATGTCAAAACCTCATTTTATGGACATATTTATATCATTGTTGATCATTGTGGATACTCAAGAGGGGGTGAATTGAGTTCTAATTAAAATTTTATGTTTAACATATTTGTCTTAAAATCCCTCAATATATAAAACAAGTTAAACTGTAGTGAATTTATAAAGATTGTAAATGTTCAATTAGTTTCTCCAAGATTGATTACTTCTCAGTTATCTTAATCATAAAATTAAGTTAGCTTTTGAAAATAACTTACTGATTCATAATTATTACAAACACTTGTTATTTCAACTATTAGAGTTACTCTAAAACAGATTTATATTTATAATACATAGCAGCAGAATATTCAAAGTAGTTTTAAAAAAGATAAAAATCACAACAGTATAATACAAGAGGTTCAGTCTCAAACTGAGATTTAGTCCTATCAAACAATTTGTATAAACAATGATCCACACCCTGGATCGAGGGATTTACAATAGTACAAAGACTATTCAGGTCCTCAGACCTATACCACAGTTCTACGTGGGAAAACAAAACAATAGGAAACAGGATATCTAGGTCACACATGACCTCTTCCAAAATTCACTGTGGGAACAAAAAGGATTCAGAAGGTTTGAGTGAGGATTTATTATCCTCCAGTTCATCCCAGGAGTCAGTGTGTGTCTAAATAGACAAATGCACACACACTGCTCAAAAGTTAAAAAAAAGTTCACTATAGAGAAAATAAATGGATAATGAGTTTAGAACGCTCTGAGTGATTTCAGATGTGCTCTAGACTCGGTTGGATGTTGTGGATGTTATTTGAGTCTGTTCTGGTGAGGATGACACAAAATAGAGTGTTGTTGTTCTTCTCAGCTACAGTTATTCAGCCTTGTGCATATGATATTCAGTAGGCACAACAACTTGGATTTTCTGTTTATTACAGGTGAATGGTCTTCTTGAAGCTCTATGGTTTTCATAGGTGTTCTTTGAGTTTTTCTTTTTGTTTTGTGGTTCTTCATACACACGTACGCCCTCGTCTTCTCATGTTTTTTTGTCTGTGTCTATTTTTTGTGTCATCTAGTCATCCCTTTTCACTACAGATAGATCTTTCTTTTTTATTCCTTGAGATCTGTAAAAAAGAATGATTACTTTTTGATAGGTACTAGGTATGGTTTCCTAACATCCAACAACCAACATTAATTAATAGCAGGCGCATTAAATTAAGAAAATATTAATGTTGGAATTAAATAATAGTTAATAGAAATTCAAACAGATTTCATGACTGTCGGTGAGTCGTGAGATCGGTAGGTCATTTGAATTTTCATCGGTATCGATAAGTCATGTGATCAGCATTGACTTCGGTAGATCATTTGATCAGCATCAGCTTCGGTAGATCATTCGATCAGCATCAGCTTTGGTAGATCATTTGATCAGCATCAGTATCAGTAAGTCATGTGATCAGCATCGGTACGACCATTCTTATCGGTTCGACCGTTGTCATCGGTGCGACCATTGTCATCGGTGCGACCGTTGTCATCGGTGACACTGTTGTCATCGGTCTAGCCGTTTTCATCAGTGTGACTGTTGTCATCAATGAGACCATTTTCATCGGTGTGACTATTGTCATCAGTAGGACTATTGTCATTGGTTTGACCATTCTCATGCCTTTAACTATCGGTGACTTAAGAAAATAACTAACGGTGAGTCAAAAATATAACTAACGGTGAGTCAGAAATATAACTAATGGTGAGTAAAAATATAACTAACGGTTTGTCAAAAATATAACAATCGCACTGAGAGTCTGTATAAACCAGAATACTTCCAGGTCAATAGTAGACCATAAACAATTATAGATAATCATATATAGACATGATTAGACATATATAAACACATTTAAAACAAGTTGAATAAATGACTAAATTGACATATATAAAACAATGATTTGTGATTATTAAAATATCTATCACATAGAGAGTTCAACAATCTATCCCCTTTTTATAACCACAAATCTATGTCATAAAAGAAGAGGAAAGATGATATAACATTCAGTATGATCCCCTATGTAAAAAGAATATATAAATTGTATCATGACATAAGATCTTAAAGATCATTTAGATATTATATGAAGTTTGCCCCTTGCTCATATATACAATGTTCTCCCCCTTAGATATATACTTATACATGTATCCCCCTTTGGGATTATCAAAAAGAAAAGGAGAAAGCAGAGGATCAAAAAGAAGAAGTTTACAGTAAAATAACATCTTAAAAAGGTACAATAAATAGATACAATAAAAAGATACAAGGAAAAGGAACCCTATCAAAAACAACAGACACGGCTATTTCTTGGGGTGTAGAGGGGCTTTCCCTTTTGCAGAGGGAGGAATGGATGGGCCAGAAGGCAGTTTGGTGGAAGGTTGATTTGGCCAGATGGGGAGAGGAGGTTGCACAGCTCAGGCTGGTAGCATAGTGGGTGCTAAGGTCACTTGCTATTGAGTAGAAGATCTTCTAGAAGATGGCTGCTGAATGACTGGTCGAATATTGGATAGAGCTTGAGAGACTGATATCTGACCAGGAGAAACACTAGATGGACTGAAAGGCTCAGCAATATGAAGAACAATTTCCTTTTCTTGCACATGAAGATATGGTTTGAGCATATTTATAAAATCCTGAATTACATCACCACCATATTTCATAGCCTTCTCAAAGTCATCTTTGTTGTTCCTAAAACTCTCTAGAGTGGGAGTAAAATCCTTCAACTGTTTGAATTAAGCCTTAAAGGCTTGAGTGACTGGAGGAAGCCTTAAATTTTCATCCAGGACTTTAAACTAATGGTTCAACTCATGCTTTGAATAAATTTTAGAAACATAGTGATCGACTTTTTCTTTTATCTCTTTCTAAGCCTTAGTAGCATCATCCAAATACAGCTTCACCATCTTGTAATTGTGGTCACTATTTTCATTCATCTTTTTCAAAGATTCCAAGTTCAGAATCTGTCCAAAATCTTCCAATTCTTCTTTTATAACATCTTTTAAGGCATTAATCTCATGACCAGTGATCTTGGTCACTTTGGAGGAGCTAGCCTGAGCAACAATTTGAGTTATCTCAGATTTCAATTTTCTCAAATAATATTTCTTTATGTGTTCTATAAAATTTCAAAAAACTTCCATCATACCAGTGATGGTTGATCTAAATTCACCTGACAGAGTAACTAGGCCACTGCTCAAATCCTTGAGTGCTTGATTCAGAGAGGTAATATTCCTCCCAATCATCTCACGAGTATTTCACTGGTCCAGCTTAATAATACTTACCACTCTTTGAGTTAAAGCATCCATAACAGCCTCAGATAGATTCACAGGAGTAGGAGCAGGAGGATTAGATAATTTCTCTTTCATTGTCTCTCTAACTGTGTAGAGCAACTCATATTTAAATCTATCAAAATCATATCATGAAACTGAAGGACCAGGTCTTTCTGCTATCACTTTCACATTCTCTGCACCTGGTCTTTCCCTAAATGGATGGCTTATCCTTGCAATATTCACTTCTTCTTCCTCTTCCTCTGAAAAATCCAAACCTAGAACCGCAAAACCTGGGTGTTTCTTCCATGCATCTTTACAAGAAGTATACTAAGGCTTTAAAAAATCAGCTTTTCCAGAATTTTCATTTGAGTCTTCCCCACCTACATCTATCATTGTCTGCATTGTCCTTTCAGCTTCAGGAACAGTTTCTTTCTCATCTAATCGAGGTTGTGGATCATCTTGGATTACATTGTGACCATCCACTGGTCGATAACTTGAATCATCATCATCACCACCATCATCACCATTATCACCATCATCGCCATTATCACCATCATCACTATTGACATGTCCATTATTGTTTACCGATGTTTTATCAGTACTGTCTTTCCTACTGGATTCATACTGTTCAGAATTTGATACATCAGTATCAACTTCTTATTCATCACCTAGAAGGGGTTATGACTCAGGTAACTTAAGAGGTGGACTAGCTGGTTCAAATTACATTGTTATTTTCTTAGGACTTACTGTATCAGGGTAACTCCTATCATCAGGAGATAACTCAGGTTCCTTTTCCATATCCACAACATCATGAGATTCAGCCTTCCCTATTTCATTCTTGCAGGACTCTTCAGTATCCTTAGGGGATTATGTTTCTTCTTCCTCATCAGAATAAACAACTTCCTCATCAGGTTTTAAACTGGGAGCTCTCATCCCCTTTGGTCTCTTAGAATGGTCAGAAGGATTAAAGGAGTCATACAAACTATCTTCATCAGCAACCCATGCCTTATTCCATGGATTCCAGTTTATTTTCATTCTTTTGAATATATCCTTTTAATACAAAAACTACTACTAGATGAGATACACTCATCTCTATCTTCAACACAGCCCAAAAAATTTAGCACGACAGATATTGGATTAGAATAGAACAAGGTTGTAGCCTTCTAGGATGGATTTACCATCGCAACAATATGAACAGTAATGTATATACAAAATTTGATCTTCTCACCATTCAGCAATAAAAATAACAGGAAAACATCTTGATACTTTATATCAGAAAAATCACCTTTTATGGGACAAATTTGGTGCTGAAATAACTTAAACAAGATTCTACTTTCTCCATCTAACTCAGCAGTGGTTATTCTTCTGGATTCAGACTTTCCAGTCAACATCTCCAGATCAAGCTCATTGGAAAAATATTCAGTGGTAGGAGAATGTTACCAGTGTAATCCTCATATCTACCATTATGTGGTACCCCCAAACTGTAGAGACCCGAAGCTTGATGTACATGGACATTACATTACTTTTGCAGAATACTTAATACATAACAAAAACAAACACACAAGGACTGTAATAGTTTAGTGTCTTTGGAAACTCGGAATAAAATCTTCTAATCGTGGTGAAAGATCTTCAACATCTCCCAATAAAGATCTTCCCTTTTTTTCTTACCTAAAACCTTTATTTATATCCTGGGGAAAAGAAAACATAAAAGGGTGAGATCAAATTCTCAGTAAGGGTAAACAAAGTAAATATCAATCACATCATATTCATAAGAACATATCTTTTGGAAATCTTAACCTGCAAAAGAGATCATGATTTCATAACATCGGATAAATCATAGTAGTGAAATGTAATCCCAATAATCATAACTTAAAACATGAAACTTTGTGGTATACACACATAATCATAGAGAATCATTTCTTATTAGTCAATACTCATTTCCAAGACTATCTTAGTGGACAAAGTCCCTTTCTGAACCGAGTTCACTCCTCATTTCAGTCTTATTTCACTGAACTGGTATAACCTACTGTTCCAGCCATGTCTACCTCATGAGATATAAAATCTTTACATAATTAATTGGAGGAAGATATAGGTCCCACCCATCTCATAATGATACCATTCTTATGTGTTCCACAAAATCATAAATCATATATCATTGCATAACCCATGTAGTAAAAATGGGATTCTTAAACAACATGACATCATAAAACAATTCATATAAGATAAAGGAATTCATAAAAATAATTCCATCACAACATAATCAAATAAATGTAATAATAGGTATAGAAATAGAACCCTATATTATCTTAGATGCGAAATAATTTTGATAAATCACTTGAACTCCATTCTTGAGGAAAATATTCTTTCTACTTCAAAAACACTTTTCCTTTCTTAACATGTCATTCAATTCTAAAAAAAGAAGATGATTAAAAATAAACTTGAAATTTTTAAAGTAAGCTTCTTGGAAAAAAAATGTTTTAAAAGTCCATTCATGTCGTATAAGTTAAAAAACATTCTTCTCGTAATTTTTTTGGAAAAGTCAAAAAGTACCTCGTACGAAAAACGACAAAAGATTCCTTTCATATACTTTACTAAAAACTCACCGAAGGGTAAAATTGGATTTAAAAAATTGTAGGTGGATGTAAATAATATTACATATTGAGGAAACATGGATGTGGATGACAAAATACACCCCAGTAAATACCAAAGTATAAACAATCTCGGATAAAAATGAGATTGTGATATATTCCCTTACCTTAGGTCTGATTTGCCTCGTAAGTGTCTGAACATCCTGTATAATGATTTAAATAATGTTATTGACTTATTACAGAATCATAATTATTGTTATTATATCATATATGGTCATATTCTTAGTTTCTTGGTAGTAATATTTCATTGCTACTTGTTATTCGGGTGTTTATAACTTTTTGTTCTTATGCGTGTTTTGTCGAATAAGTTCATATTCTTCTCTTTAGGTTATAGATACATCATTTCCAGAATGTTATTAATGTACTATATATCATATTTATTCATTAAATTCATTTATATAATCATTATGCAATGAATATCATGTAGAACGAATCGCATCACATCGTGGAGACGGTATTCCGTACGTACGCACGAGCGATGATATAGTGCCCATGATCGTGGAATTGTATTGGAGTGTATGTATACTATTTCAGAATCAATATCACTTTATAATAGTCATTTATAGTCATTATTTACACCATTATACCCATCCAAGTAAGGTGGTGGTGGAAAATAGATTACACTACAGAGTGGAGACGGTATTCTGTACGTACACACGCGCGGTGATTTCTTTTTCCATAGGATGGATAGAAGGTGAAATAGGGTTGTTTCATACTTATAATAACATATCAGTATATGATTGATACTTATATTATTACTTCATAATGAAACAACTAAATAATAAGAAGTGGAAGAAGAAATAAATATGAAAGAATCGGTAACGGACATTACATCTTCTTTGAAGTGCTTCTTTGAGACCTTCTTTTAGGGCACTAAAATTGGTCTTTGAAGAATACCAGGACCTCTAGGATGTCTCTAGGGAAGTGGAGAGGAGAAAGTGGCAGGGGTTTTCTGAGCTTGAAGGCTCAAAGTGGTGTGAGGAAGAGAGGGAGGAGGTTCCCTTTTATAAGGGAGGAGAGGGGCACCTTTGGAATAACTAAAAATATTATTTTATTATAAAGTCAAGTTCGGTTTTAAATAGCTCAAAATTGATTTATTTCGAGGCTAAGGTGGGGATGGGTCTAAATCCTCTCATACAATAGAATTTAGACAAGTTTAGGTTCCTATTTTAACCTTATCATGTAGATTTAACATTAAGTTAAGTAATTTTACTTTTACCGTGTCTTCTTGTGTTCTTATACTATAAGGTTAATAAACTTACTATATCAAGCCAAACGAAACCCAAGTTGTTTATTATTAATATATATAACATTATATAAGTAATTTGGACGAACCTTATATTTTTAGTAATAAAATAACAATTAATAATATAATATTTGTTTTAAAAACTATTTTATATCAATTTTGACACTATTTAGTAATTGATTTTTGTGAAACTCATAACAGAATGATAAGTTAAAACAAAGTTAAATAAATCAATAATAACATGTCATATTAACCTAGAAAATTAGTGTAATTCATAAAAAGTCTCAAATTATATTTATTTGGGTATTTATAACATCAATTATGTCAATATTTCATTAATAAGATAATTACTGCATCATCGTTGTGTCATAAATAAATTAAATAATTTAATGTCTAAAAATTACATATAAAATACCATTATGTAGGAAATATTTTTAGATTTCTAATGAATATTTATAAACGAATTTATCTTATGTATAACCCCATATTAAAAATTATTTAGTTATTAAACTTTGATTTTAACTATTTTAACCCTTCTTTAAATAAATTAATAATAAATGTCCTAATCTAATCCAAGTGGGCCTAAATGGTCATATTTTATTCATAAGTTTGTTTTTGGTCGAATTACACTTGTACAATATAATTAGGACATGCTTTAGGATAATAATAATATCATTTTTACCCTTAATTACCCTATTTACTTTTAACCGTGGTAACAAAAAGTAAAAAGTTACTATTCATCAAAAATTATTTTCATCTCATTGAACCACATTTTAGTCCTTGATATTAACCGTGTCTCTCGGATTTTCGAAATTCCACTCACAGAAGCGGTAAAATTATGTTTTATGAAAAATTCAGTTTTTTTTACTACCACTTAGTGGTTTCACTATTCATCAAAAATTGAAAGTTTTCAGAAAAATACCAAAAATTAGGCCTATAATATATTTGATATTAAGAATTCAAAAATGATGTCTATTTTACCAAATTCAGAACATATCAGTTGCATTAATTAATTTAAAAAATTAGTTCCCGTCGTCAAAACAAATAGCGTGTTTTTAAGAGATAATAACTATCAAAAGATTGACACTTGTTTATAACTGGTTTAAATGTGAAATTACATCCAATGACCAACATTGTATTAAATTTTAAAAATATATTCTAAATATACTTTAAAACCACTCAAATTAATAATTTATCACTATTAATTATTTCTATTAAAAAAGTTCTTTTTAATTAAAATTTAGTAATTTTCACTATTCATCAGAATATGAAAGTTATCCGAAAAGTACCAAAATTTCACCCTAAGCTAATTTCGATATTCCGAATCCAAAAATGAAGTCCATTTTGAAAAATAAAATTTACAAAATTTTAAAAAGTGATTATTACTATTCATAATGGCTAGTTTTAGAAATATTTTAATAGCATATCGTTGTTTAGTGAAACTCGGTATTGCGTACTACACACGCTATCGAAAAAGGTAGTGATTGCATGTAATGAAAGTCAATTCAATGATGCATGTTGTGCAAGCTCCTTTTGGTGTAGTGTACAACACAAGAAATTAATGAAAAGAATATTTTTCATAAAATCTCGGGGTGTTACATTCTACCCCCCTTAAAATGAATTTCGCCCTCGAAATTGGTCGGGGTTATAAATGGTTTACTACTTGATAGATTCTTTAATATAAACCCACATTGTAAAAAGGAATACCAAAACCATTCTTTAAAAACAAAAGTATGAAACGTAACGGTTACCCAAATAAACTAATCACTGGGTTTCCACATAGGTGAAAATATGGATATGGAAGAGAAATCTAACCATCATGTTCTGATGGAGAGTGGTAGAGAACATGGCTATGGAATAGCCAGCAATCACAAAGCCATAAATTTGTGATGATCTAAGGTACCATCTAATTCATCAGATATAAGAGCACTAGGACAACATTTTTGGTTTTCAAGATCATTTCCCTAAAGTTGATGAAATTTGAATTAGAAGAAATACTTTCATGATTTTGTTACTGTGTCACCGTTGGTCATTCATTGGACAATTTCCACTTCAACTCTTAATGAAATAAAGTTGGATTTGTCATTGGTGAAGTGTTAGCAGATCATGTGATAGAATGATGGGTCATTCCATCTGTCTCAAACAAAAGGTTACAAAAGTTATCAAAAATACATAAGACCATCTATGGTGAAGTTAATCGTATATGATTCCAAAAATGAACTTATACATCATATATAATACCACGTAATAAAATAAAACTAGTTTCTACTAACCAGGGACTTCCTGTAGGTCAGTGGTAGGCGATAAAGGCCAGTCGCACTTCGGTTTTGGGTTTGATTCCCACAGCCTTGTCCGACGCGATGGGATGTCGCCCGTCCTGCAGATTGTCCTTTTTCTAAAACTACATTACTATAAAATCCCATCAATAATATCGAAAAAAAATTTATCCTTAAATAATACTAACTAATGTCCAACATAGTCCATTCCAATATTTAGGCTTATCCATAATATTGTTGTCAATTCTCATATTATAGTGAAAACGATTACCAAAGAGTTCATATAACAAGAATGTTAATACCATCGTTGATCCACATATATCATGAGATATGTCTTTTTGGTCACATTACAAACATTCTAAGTCCTTAATCATGTATTCTCTTGAAAAATGAATACCCATTGAACCTTAGTGAAAACATTAATGCAGTTAAAAGTTAACACTTTCCATATACCAAAATCCTCAAAATTCTATATACTCAAACCATGATATCACTTAATCCTTATATCAATCATGAGCTCATGAATACTGTAAAATATGTCATTTTCTCATTTTCCCTTCATTATGCGCATATCATCTTTTTTTCCAAAAATATATCAATCACTTTCCATGGTTACCAGTATAAAATTATTGAATACCACAATAGACCAATACATAAATATTACAATACTCAACATTATTTTGGAATCCCATTACATAAACACTTAATCATTCCACCACATCTTTGTCATATTCAACATCACCAATGGTGATCGCATGTGACTTCCCTTTGTCCTTTGCCTTAAGTGGTTGCTCATGTCGATCATCACTAACCCTTGGATTAGGGAATTTATTGGCATAATGTCCCATCTCCTTGCACTTGAAACATTGAAGTGTAGTAGGTTCATTCTATGTATCCCTTCCTTTGTTTGCATCATTAGACATATTCTTCCCATCATTGTGGCATTCAAACGCCCGATGACCTTCCTTTCCACATTTGAAACATTTACTTGTCCCTTTAAGACAATCTCCACCATGCTTCTTTCCACACTTTGAGCATAACGAAACATTAATCTTCTTTTCACCATTATTCTGAGATTTATCCTTTAACTCCATCTTTCGTTTCTTGTCAAAACTACTAGATGGATAAGTAACACTAACTTCCATTTCTACCTTGATAGCACAACGCACAATTTCTTCATAGCTACTGAAGTCTCTTATAGCTAATGCCCTTCGAAGATTTTGTTTTAAGCCACTGAAGAATCGATCAACTTTACTTTCAGGTTGGATGATAAAGCCAGATGCATACCTTGAAGGCCTTGTAAAATTCGCTTCGTATACACCAACAGATTCATCATCCTTTTGCTTTAGTTTAAGAAACTCCTTCTCCATCTTTGTTCGAAGAATACGAGGGAAGTACTTATTGAAAAATAAGTTCTTGAACTCGTCCCATTCCATGGACTCAATTTTATCCCTTTGACTCATATTCTTAATAAGATTCCACCATTGATCAGCATCACCTTCCAAACGATACACTGCTAAGATGACTTTATCATTTTCAGAACATTGAAGAACTGAAAATATCTTTTCAATAGTACTAATCCATTGTTCAGCAACTAATGGATCAGTAGACCTGCTGAAAGAAGGTGGACGTTGCCTTATGAAGGACTCAATAGAATATTGTTCCCTTCTCTGCTCATTTGGAAGTCCAGAATGATTCATATCTTGTGTAAGTATAGCAATAAGATTTTTCACTCTATCTACCATAACATTTGTTTGTTCAGGAGGACAATCATTGCATTGTCCATTGCATTGATCAACACGGTTCCTTCGGGTTCCAGCCATCGTCTAAAACCCAAAAAGAATAGTGTGAGAGGCAAAAATCATGCTAGGGAAAACAACATAATAAAGGGGGAGTATCCTCAATATCTAACATCTTAGGTTAAATTCTATGATCGTTATCGTAGTTCTAGGACTGTATCCTATACGTATACTTATCCTTAGGGACATCCCTAGACATACCTTAGAAATATCTCTAGGGATCTCACTAATGTTTTCGCATCCTAGTTTCCAAAGGTTGACTAAACCTTTCCTCTGATACCAACTATAGAGACCCGAAGCTTGACATACATGGACATTACATTACTTTTGAGGAATACATAATACATAACAAAAATAGACACACAAGGACTGTAATAGTTTAGTGTCTTTGGAAACTTGGAATAAAATCTTCTAATCGTGGTGAAAGATCTTCAACATCTCCCAATAAAGATCTTCCCTTTTTTTCTTACCTAAAACCTTTCTTTATATCCTGGGGAAAAGAAAACATAAAAGGGTGAGCTCAAATGCACAGTAAGGGTAAACAAAAGAAATATCAATCACATCATATTCGTAAGAACATATCTTTTGGAAATCTTAACCTGCAAAAGAGATCATGATTTCATAACATGGGATAAATCATAGTAGTGAAATGTAATCCCAATAATCATAACTTAAAACATGAAACATTGTGGCATACACACATAATAATAGAGAATCATTTCTTATTAGTCAAGACTCATTTCCAAGACTATCTTAGTGGACAAAGTCCCTTTCTGAACCGAGTTCACTCCTCATTTCAGTCCTGTTTCACTAAACCGGTATAACCTACCGTTCCAGCCATGTCTATCTCATGAGATATAAAATCTTTACCCAATGCATTGGAGGGAGATATAGGTCCCACCCATCTCATAATGATACCATTATTATGTGTGCCACAAAATCATAAATCATACATCATTGCATAACCCATGTAGTAAAAATGGGATTCTTAAACAACATGACATCATAAAACAATTCATATAAGATAAAGGAATTCATAAAAATAATTCCATCACAACATAATCAAATCAATGTAATAATAGGGATATAAACAGAACCCTATATTATCTTAGATGGAAAATAATTTTGATAAATCACTTGAACTCCATTCTTGAGGAAAATATCCTTTCTACTTCAAAAACACTTTTCCTTTCTTAACATGTCATTCAATTCTAAACTAAAAGAAGTTGATTAAAAATAAACTTGAAAATTTGTAAAGGAATCTTCTTGGATAAAAATGTTTTAAAATTCCATTCATGTCGTATAAGTTAAAAGAAACATTCTTCTCATACTTTTGTCAGAAAAGTCAAAAAGTACCTCGTACGAGAAACGACAAAAGATTCCTTTCATATCCTTTACTAAAAACTCACCGAAGGGTAAAATTGGATTTAAACAATTGTAGGTGGATGGAAATAATATTACATATTTAGGAAACATGGATGTGGATGATAAAATACACCCCAGTAAATACCAAAGTATAAACAATCTCGGATAAAAATGAGATTGTGATATTTTCCCTTACCTTAGGTCCGATTTGCCTCGTAAGTGTCCGAACCTCCTGTATAATGATTTAAATAATGTTACTGACTTATTATAGAATCATAATTTTTGTTATGATATCATATATGGTCATATTCTTAGTTTCTTGGTAGTAATATTTCATTGCTACTTGTTATTCGGGAGTTTATAACTTTTTGTTCTTATGCGTGTTTTGTCGAATAAATTCTTATTCTTATCGTTAGGTTATAGATACATAATTTACAGAATGGTATTAATGTTCTATATATCATATTTATTCATTCAATTCATTTATATAATCATTATACAATGAAGATCATGTAGAACGAATCACATCACATCGTGGAGACGGTATTCCGTACGTACGCACGAGCGATGATATCGTTCCCATGATCGTGGAATTGTATTTTAGTGTATGTATACTATTTCAGAATCAATATCACTTTATAATAGTCATATATAGTCATTATTTACACCATTATACCCATCCAAGTAAGGTGGTGGTGGAAAATAGATTACACCACGGCGTGGAGACGGTATTCCCTACGTACACACGCGCGGTGATTTATTTTTCCGTAGGATGGATAGATGGTGAAATAGGGTTGTTTCATACTTATAATAACATATCAGTATATGAGTGATACTTATGTTATTAATTCATAATGAAACAACTAAAGAAGAAGAAGAAGTGGAAGAAGAAATAAAGATGAAATAATCGGTAACGGACATTACCTCTTCTTTGAAGTGCTTCTTTGAGACCTTCTTTTAGGGCACTAAAATTGGTCTCTGAAGAAGACCAGGACCTCTAGGATGTCTCTAGGGAAGTGGAGAAGAGAAATTGGCAGGGGTTTGACGAGCTTGAAGGCTCAAAGAGGGGTGATGAAGAGAGGGAGGAGGTGCCCTTTTATAAGGGAGGAGAGGGGCCCCTTTGGAATAACTAAAAATATTATTTTATTATAAAGTCAAGTTCAGTTTTAAATAGCTCCAAATTTATTTATTTCGAGGATAAGGTGGGTATGGGCCGAAATCCTCTAATCCAATAGAATTTAGACAAGTTTAGGTTCCTATTTTAACCTTATCATGTAGATTTAACATTAAGTTAAATAATTTTTCTTTTACCGTGTCTTCTTGTGTTCTTATACTATAAGGTTAATAAACTTACTATATCAAGCCAAACGAACCCCAAGTTGTTTATTATTAATATATATAACCTTATCTAAGTCATCTTACCGAACCTTAGATTTTTAGGAATAAAATAACAATTAATAATATAATATTTGTTTTAAAAACTATTTTATGTCAATTTTGACACTATTTAGTAATTGATTTTTGTGAAAGTCATAACAGAATTATAAGTTCAAAAAAAGTTAATTAAATCAATACTAACATGTCATATTAACGTATAAAATTAGTGTAATTCATAAAAAGTCTCAAATTATATTTATTTCGGTATTTATAACATCAATTATGTCAATATTTCATTAATAATATAATTACTGCATCATCGTTGTGTCATAAATAAATTAAATTATTTAATGTCTAAAAATTAAAAATAAAATACCATTATGTATGAAATCTTTTTAGATTTCTAATGAATATTTATAGTCTAATTTATCTTATGTATAACCCCATATTAAAAATGATTTAGTTATTAAACTTTGATTTTAACTATTTTAACCCTTCTTTAAATAAATTAATAATAAATGTCCTAATCTAATCCAAGTGGGCCTAAATGGTCATATTTTATTCCTAAGTTTCTTTTTGGTCGAATTACACTTGTCCAATAGAATTAGGACATGTGTTAGGGTAATAATAATATCATTTTTACCCTTAATTACCCTATTTACTTTTAACCGTGGGAACAAAAATTAAAAGTTACTATTCCCCAAAAATTATTTTCATCTCATTGAACCACATTTTAGTCTGTGATATTAACCGTGTCTCTCGGATTTTCGAAATTCCAATCACAGAAGCGGTAAAATTAAGTTTTATGAAAAATTCAGTTTTTTTAACTACCACTTAGTGGTTTCACTATTTATCAAAAATTGAAAGTTTTCAGAAAAATACCAAAAATTAGGCCTAAGCTATATTTGATATTAAGAATTAAAAATTAATGTCTATTTTACCAAATTTATAACATATCAGTTGCATTAATTAATTTAAAAAATTAGTTCTCGTCGTCAAAACAAATAGTGTGTTTTTAAGAGATAATAACTATCAAAAGATTGACACTTGTTTATAACTGGTTTAAATGTGAAATTACATCCAATGACCAATATTGTATTAAATTGTAAAAATATATTCCAAATATACTTTAAAACCACTCAAATTAATAATTTATCACTATTAATTATTTCTGTTAAAAAGTTCTTTTTAATTAAAATTTTGTAATTTTCACTATTCATCAGAATATGAAAGTTATCCGAAAAGTACCAAAATTTCACCCTAAGCTAATTTCGATATTCCGAATCCAAAAATGAAGTCCATTTTGAAAAATAAAAGTTACAAAATTTCAAAAGGTGGTTATTACTATTCATAACGGCTAGTTTTAATAATATTTTAATAGCATATCGTTGTTTAGTGAAACTCGGTATTGCGTACTACACATGCTATTGAGGAAGGTCGCGATTGCATGTAATGCAAGGAAAGTCAATGATGCGTGTTGTGCAATCTCCTTTTGGTGTAGTGTACAACATAAGACATTAATGAAAAGAATATTTTTCATAAAATCTTGGGGTGTTACACAGACATTCATCCCATTTCTTCAATGAAAAAGTTATCTTCTTCCCTTTGATCACTGGAGATAATCTTGTAGATTCTACTCCATCCAATACAATATTTAATTTCATATAAAACTCATGCACTAGATTTGGGTAGTAGACTCAGTTATTGTCACAGAACCAGTATTTCCATCCTTGCATCTCCAACACCTTTAAAAGTTCATACTTACTGGATAACACCCATTCAGAACTAACTTCCTTTTCTGGGGTGACCACCCGAGTTTCCAACTCCAGGTTCACAGACCTTTGTGTCATGTTGCTTGATTCTCCTCAAGCGCATTTCAAAGGATAGGAACCTTCAGATTACTTGTTTTGTCGCTTTTTCTTCGCCATTTAAAGGTTCAAGAGGTCTCATAGGTTGGAAAGGTTCAAAAGGTACGGGATTCAGAAAAAGTGGTGTTCGGCGGGAGATGGAAGGTCCACAGTTTTTAGAAAATGAAATTGTCACGGGTCACAAATTTTATCATTTAGGGTTACAATAATAAACAATAATAACTATTAAGTAAAAAAACATCATTTTGACAAAAACTAATGGTTTCATATACTATATAACAAAAACGGTAGCAAAGATCAGTTTCACTGATCGGTTTCACAGATCAGTTTCACATATCGGTTTCACTAATCGGTTTCACTGATCAGTTTCAGAGATCGGTTTCACTGATCGGTTTCCGAGATCGGTTTCACAGATCAGTTTCACATATCATTTTCACTGATCGGTTTCACTGATCGGTTTCATAGATCTTTTTCACAGATCAGATTCACAGATCAGTTTCACAGATCGGTTTCATATATCGGTTTCACTGATCGGTTTCATAGATTGGTTTCACAGATCGGTTTCACAGATCGGTTTCACAGATTGGTTTCACTGATCCGTTTCACTGATCCGTTTCACTGATCAGTTTCATAGATCGATCATACCTAACTATTTTTTAATAAAATATAACCTTTCTGACCTTAAGGGTTTGGTGAAAATATCTACTAATTGATGCTCAAAGTCAATAAATTCTATAGAAATATCACTTTTTTATAATGATCTCTCAAAAAGTGATGTCTTACATCAATGTGCTTTGTCCTAGAGTGAGACACATGATTCTTGGAGATGTTAATTGCACTAGTGTTATCCCAATTTATAGACACATGTCTAAAAGGATATCCATAGTAAAACAAAGTGTGTTTCATCCATAGAATCTGTGAACAACAACTTCCAGCAACAATGTATTCTGCTTCAGCAGTAGACAATGCAATGGAGTTCTGTTTCTTAATACATAAAGATACAAGGGACTTTCCCAAAAGATGACATGTTCCTAATGTGCTCTTCCTATCTAACTTGTAACCAGTAAATTCGGCATATGAATAACTCATTAAGTCAATGGATTTTCCTTTTGGATAAAATAAACCTAAATTGGTAGTATGTTTCAGATATTTTAAAACCCTTTTAACATCAATTAAATGAGATTCTTTAGTATTATCTTGAATTCTTGCACACATGCATACTCTAAACATGATATCTGGTCGACTAGCAATAAGGTAATGTAAGATTCTAATCATACCTCTATAATTTGTTTGATCAACTGGTTTCCTAGTTTCATCATCATCCAACTTACAGGTGGTACTCATAGGTGTGTCACTGCCCTTATTACTATCCAAACCAAAACATTTTAAAAGATCCTTTGTATATTTTCTTAGATTAAAAATAATACCATCTTTATTTTGAAAAATTTTAAATCCATGAAAATATTTGAGTTCTCCTATTAAACTCATTTCAAATTCATTTTGCATAATCTTTGAAAAATCAGTACATAAATAATTTTTATAAGATCCAAAGATAATATCATCAACATAGATTTGTACAATTAAAATATCTTTAGAAATTATTTTAATAAAAATTGTGGGATCTGTAATTCCTTTATTAAAACCTTTATAGATAAGGAAATTTTTTAGTCTATCATACCAAGATATTGGAGCCTATTTTAAACCATATAAAGCTTTAGAAATTTAAAAACAAGATTTTGAAAATAGAGATTTGTAAATCCAAGTGGTTGTTCAACAAAAAAATCTTCAGTTATAAAACCATTTAGAAATGCACTTTTGATATCCATTTGATATAACATGAAATTCATATGAGATGCATAAGAAAGTAAGATCCCAGTGTCTTCTAATCTAGCTACTGGTGCAATGGTTTCTTCATATTCTATTCCTTCTTCTTGATTGTAACCTTGTGCAACTAATCTAGCTTGGTTTATAATGATGTCTCCAGATTCATCAAATTTATTTCTGAACACCCATTTAGTACCAATGGTCATGGTGTCCCTAGGTCTTTCTACTAATTCTTAGACATTTTTTCTTTCAAATTTATTTAACTCTTCTTGCATAGCCATTTCCCAAAATTCATAATTGATTGCATCATTGATATTTTTAGGTTATAGCTGTGAAAGAAAGGCATGATGTTCAACCTGATTTCTTAGAGAATCTCTAGTTTGTGTTCCTCTATCCAGGTTACCAACAATTGCATCTAGAGGATGGTTATTTAGAATCCTAGTTGATTTAGTAAAGGTGGGACTAGAAATTTTAGGTTCTTCTCTAGGTTTGGATTCACCAAAAGTAGATTCTGGAATATTCCCAGAACTGGTTGTCTTAATAACAGGGTCACTATTTTTGCCATTAAGATTTGGAATTGACAAATATTCTTCAAGATTTTCAATGGAAGACTTAGGTTCATGCTGATCAGTTTCATCAAATTAGATGTGAAAAGATTATTCCACACATTTGATTCTCTTATTAAAAACACTATAGGCTTTTCTAGTAACTAAATATCCTAAAAATATTCCTTCATCACTCTTAGATGAAAATTTATCTAGATTATCTTTAGTGTTCAGAATATAGACATTGCAACCAAATACTTTGAAGTAACTAAGTTTATATTTTCTATTATTCCATATTTCACAACATGTCTTCTTAAGAACAGGTCTAATCAAGACTCTATTTATAATAAAACAAGCTGTATTGACAGCTTCAGCCCAAAAATAAACAGGTAGGTCATATTCATTTAGCATAGTTCTTGCAATTTCCTGAAGGGTTTTGTTCCTTCTTTCAAATACACCATTCTGTTCAAGTGTCCTAGGGGCAGATAAATTGTGATTATAGCCATTATGTGAGAAGTAGGATTCAAATTCATGATTTTCAAACTCACGACCATGACCACTTCTCAAGGTCTTAATCTTAAGCCCACTAAGGTTTTCTACAGACTTGGAGTATTTAATAAAGTAAGAGTAAGATTCACTTTTGTGAGCTAAAAAGTATACCCAAGTATATCAAGTAAATTCATCTACTAGAACATAAACATAGTGCTTCCCATTTAAACTAGAAACTCTAGAAGGTTCAAACAAGTCCGTGTGAACCAACTCAAGAGGTTGAGAAGTTGAAACTTCTTTCTTTGATTTAAAAGAAACATTATATTGTTTTCCCTTTTGATAGGGATTAAAAACTTTATCAATTAGGAATTCATGTTTAGGTAGGTATCTAACTAAGTTCTTCCTAGTCAGTTTTATAAGAGAACATATATTTCAGTGTCCTAATATTATGTTCCAATGCCAAGACTCTTTATGAAAAGCATTTAAACAAGTAATATTCTGCTTAGCTAAAGAATTCAAATCTACAGCATATACATTTTCATTTCTGAAGGCAGTAAATACCAAAGAATTTTTAGAATCAAAAACATTGCAAGAAACATTTTCAAATTTAACATTGAAACCATCATCATAGAACTGAGAAATACTTAACAGGTTGTATTTTAATCCATCAAAAAATAACACTTTAGAAATTAAAATTGAATCAGTGTTACCAATCTTTCCTAAGACGATGATTTTTCCTTTTTAATTATCACCAAAGGTGACATGTCCTCCATCAAATTTGAATAAGATCTTAAAACATGAAAATTCTCCTGTCATATGTCTTGAAAATCCATTGTCGAAGTACCATGTCTTCATATAGGAACCTTTAAAGAAGGTTTCCTACAAAATAGTCTTAGATAGAATACGATTTTGGTACCCATATTTTCTTGGGTCCAGATAGGTTAGCAAGAAAAACTTTTGGTACCCAGATTTGTCTAATGGGTTTTATATAATAAATAGATTCAAAATATTTTGAAAGATAAACTTTGTTTGAGCTATAACTATGTGAAAATCTGGTTGAGACATAAAAGTTTCCAAAACTGGAACTAGAATCATTCCTTCCAGATTTTGGAATAAATCTATTCTTTGTAATATGTCTCTGTCTAGGCTGATAGCCTAAACCATTAATATTTGTTGGTGCTACTTGTTTTCCTATAATTTGTGTAATATTTTTCTTTCCATTATTGAATTTTTCTTGATCCTTCTTGAGTTTCTCATTAGATAGTTTGAGTTCAGTATTTTCCTTTAATAGTTGAGAATTCTTTTCCTTTTCTATACTAAGATCAGATTTAACAATACTACTCAAGGAATACTATTTCTGTAAGCTTTTATACATATATTTCAGCTCATTGCAGGTATCCTATATCATGTTACATTATTCAAGTAATTACTCACTAGTTAGGTTTTCAGAATCAGAATTTTCTCCAGAATAATAAGAGTTTGAAGTAGGAGTATCCAATGTTACCTCAGATGTGTTTTCCCTGAAAAACATATTAGCTTTTTCATATTTTTTATCCTGAGTGGAATCAGAATCACTTGAACTATCTTCTAAAGAACTTCAGGTTTCATTCATAACTTTCTTGTATTTGTTGTCCTTATAGTCATATTTCCACATGAACTTTAACTTCAGGCAGTCAGCTTTCACATGTTCTTTCCTCTTTCATTCATAGCAGACTATATCATCACTTTTATCATTTCTTTTGCAATATTTCCCCCAATGACCTTTTTTGTCATACTTTCCCTTATAGTTTGATTTTCTGAAAAACTTCTTCTACCTATAAAACTTCTTAAATTGTCTGGCTATCTGAATCATCTCAACATCGTTGTCTGATGCACTTTCCTCACAGCTTGAGTTATCACTTTCACTTTGAGGTTTCCCATTGTCATTATGTTTTGAAGTAGAAGTCCTGAAATCTACGGACTTCTTCTTTGGTTCATCATCTTATTCCTTGTTTACTTTTTGTTCTTCTTCATACATCATTTGCTTACCAATAAGTTCCTTGATAGGCAGAGCACCAATGTCACAAGATTATCTAATTGAAACAGATGTGCCTCTCCATCTGTCAGACAGACATCTGAGTATTCTCATAATCTTCTCCTTTACTAGAACAACCTTTCCAAGTGATCTCATTGTATTAACTATCTCATTGAACCTTAGATACATGTCAGAGATAGGTTCCTTAGGTTTCATTTTAAAATTATCATACTTAATGGTGTATGTGTTTAGTCCCATTTCTTTAACATTGGTTGTTCCCTTATGAGAAATAGCCAAAGTATCCCAAATTTCATAATCAGTTTTACAATCAGATATTCAATTAAATTCCTCATCACCTAAATCACAATACAGGGCATTCATTTCATTACAATTATTATTGTAAGTAGTTTTTGTAGGTTCATCCCAAGTAGTTCTTTCAGTTTCTGGAATCTTATAATGAGTCTCTATGCCTGTCCAAATGTCAAATCCCATACTTTCTAAGATTTTTTTCATTTTTAGTTTCCACTGGGCATAATTAACACCATTAAAGAAGGGTGGCCTATTAGTAGCTGCACCTTCTAATATGTGATCAATAATACCTATGTTTTGGAAAGATATATAAAGATGTAAAAATTTAGAATTAACAGAAATTTTGAGATCATTAAGACACAACTAAAATCACAGTTGATAACTTTTCACAAACAGAGTAGTTTTGAAAACCAAACCTCTGATACCAAATGTTGGTCGGAGTGGATACTCAATAGGGGGATGAATTGAGTTCCTATTTAAAATTTTTGTTTAATATATTTGTGTTAAAATCCCCCAACACATAAAACAAGTTAAACTGTAGTGAATTTATAAAGATTTTAAATGTTCAATTAGTTTCTCCAAGATTGACTAATTCTCAGTTAACATAATCAGAAGATTAAGTTATCTTTTGAAACTAACTTACTGATTCACAATGATTACAAACACAATCTGGTTCAACTATTAGAGTTACTCTAAAAAAATTTATATTTAATGTATGTAGAAGCGGAATATTCAAATTAGTTTTAACAAAGATAAAAAGAACATAAGTATAAAACAAGTGGATCAGTCTCAAGATGAGACTTAGTCCTCTCAAAAAATTTGTATAAACTATGATCCACACCCTGGATCAAGGGTTTTACAATAGTACACAGACTGTTCAGGTCCTTATACCTCTACCACAGTTCTATATGGGAAAAAAACAATAGCACACAGGTTGTCCAGGTCACAATTGACCTCTTCCAAAATTTACAGTGGGAACAACAAGGATTCAGAAGGTTTGAGTGAGGATTTAGTATCCTATAGTTCATCCTAGGATTCAGTGTGTGTCTAAGTAGACAAATGCACACACACTGCTCAAAAGTTAAACAAAAGTTCACTATAGAGAAAATAAATGGATAATGAGTTTAGAATGATCTGGGTGATTGCAGATGTGCTCTGGACTCGATTGGATGTTGTGGATGTTATTTGATTCCATTCTGGTGAGGATGACACAAAACAAAGTGTCATTGTTTTTCTCAGCTACATTTATTCAGCGTTGTGAATATGATATTCAGTAGGCACAATAACTAGTCTTTTGTGTTTGTTCCAGGTGAATGATCGTCTTGAAGCTCTCTGGATTTCACAGGTGTTCTTAGAGTTCTTATTTTTATTTCGTGGTTCTTTATACAAATGTACTCCCTCGTCTTCTCATGTTTTTCTATCAGTGTATATTTTTTGTGTCATCTCATCATCCCTTTTCATTGCAGATAGATCCTCTTTTTTATTCCTTGAGATCTGGAAAAAAGAATGATTTCTTTTTAACAGGTAATAGGTACGGTTCTTTGAAATCCAACAACCAACATTAATTAATATCATGTGCATTAAAATAAGAAAATATGACTGTTGGAATTAAATAAGAGTTAATATAAATTAAAACATATTTCATGGTTGTTGGTGAGTCATGAGATCGATAGATCATTTGAATTTTCATCGGTATCGGTAGGTCATGTGATCAGCATTGACTTTGGTAGATCATTTGATCATCATCGGCTTTCATAGATCATTTGATCAGCATCGTCTTTGGTAGATCATTTGATCAGCATCAATATCAGTAGGTCATGTGATCAGCATCAGTATGATCGTTCTTATCGGTGCGACCGTTGTCATCAGTGCGACCGTTTTCATCGGTGCGACCATTGTCATCAGTACGACCATTGTCATCGGTGAGACCATTGTCATTGGTGCGACCGTTGTCATCGGTACGACCGTTGTCATTGGTGCGATTGTTGTCCTTGGTGCGACCATTGTCATCGGTGCGATTGTTGTCATCGGTGCGACCATTCTCATGCCTTTAACTATCGGTGACTCAAGAAAATAACTAACGGTGAGTCAAAAATATAACTAATGGTGAGTGAAAAATATAACTAATGGTGATTCAAAAATATAATTATCGCACAAAGAGTTTGTATAAACTAGAATACTTCTAGGTCATATGTAGACCATAAACAATCATAGATAATCATATGTAGACATGATTAGACATATATAAACACATTTATAATAAATTGAATAAATGACTAAATTGGAATATATAAAACAATGATTTGTGATCATTAAAATAACTATCGCACAGAGTGTTCAACAATCAATATAATCTTATTGTCTTGTATTATGAATTTTTTGTACACTTTTACAAAAACGTGACCCATATATAAGTTATGTAAATAAAATAAAAAAATGTACCTTTATTTCTTTAAATTTATATATAGCTTTGGAATAGGATAAAAACTAAATAATTTTGGTTTTAAATATTACTTATAAAGATAAATTATATTTTTCATCATGATAGGTTATTTTATGTTTTTAGTGATTATATAATTACATTAAATTCTTAAGAAATGTCAATGGAGGAATTATTTAGCTAATAATAAAATAAATCAAATGATACTAAAAACATTAAAAGTGAAGTAAAATGAATTAATTATTGGGTTAAATTGTTTTTTAATATTAATATATCATGTAATTCATGTTTTAAAATAATTTATTATTTCTCTGTTATTATATTGATTGTTTTATTTAAATTACATGAATAATGTCAAAATTGACATTGAAGTCAATTTATTACAAATGTTATTTTATTAATTGATTTAAAATTACTAAAAATTATATCCTTTATAAATTTATTTTTGAATATCAAAAAATATAAATTATATTTCATTAATGTACCAATTTTTCTATTATGATGACTACCTTTTCTGTAAAATAGAAAAAATGTGTTTACCACAGTTACGGTTACAGTGGTGTTTTTTCTCATTATATGTGCTTGTGTTAAAGTTAGTTTACAAAAACCATTGGATTTATAATTCATAAATTATATATCATATTTATAATAATTTATTACATATTATATAAAAATAATAACTCTAACTTACTCATAAATAATAAATTATGTGGATTATAAAACTAGTTAACAAAATTAAAAACAAAAATAGTAAAATAAGGAAACTTAGAAGTTAAAGAATGAAATGTTTAAAACATGTGTATAAATTTTTTTTGGAGGTATTTATTGACCATAAAATACCTATAAACCTTTAATTATTAATTTTTGATCCACTTTAGGTAATTTTGACCTCCCAATAGTGAATACTTTTGAGTATTTTCAAGAACGGCACTCCTCTACAAATATAAAAATGCACTCACTCTGCCCACTTTCCACACCTATAAATCCATTTGGATGAGAAAATACCTTTTTAGATCACTTATAAACTCACCTACCCTCATCCTATAAACCTTAAATTGTGCATAAATACAACCAACAAAGGCATTTGGTGCAAACCAAAAGAAAATATCAAAAGAAGAGGTAACGTTCATCAATAAACGTTTTTGTTTCATTTCTTCCTCAAACCCATTAAATTATTTTTATATAATTATTTAATAATATCCTTCGTATCTTATATATACAAATATTATTTTATGTTATTTTTATGACCTAAAATTACACACACTTCAATCAAATGGGTTATGAAATCAACGTTCATGCGTACGGAGGACTACCGCATTGCAGACCGATGTCGTTCATTTTTCTATTACAACCTATAAAGGTTGATCATAAGGATATAAATGATGTGTATATATGAAATTAATGATTTATTTATGATTATTTAATTATATTATAGCACAAAAATTTATTCTCTTCATTCTGTGGTAACATGATAACATCGTTCATGTGTATAGTAGACTACCGCCTCGCGAAGCTATATGATTTGTTCACGCATTACACGGAATGTATTAAAGATGTGTTTAATATAAATATGTGATATTTATAATATAAAAAATCTAATTTAGTGATAATATATATATATATATATATAATTTACTTACTTCCTTTCAATATGACAAGAAGACCCAAAAAGTGATCATGCGTATGTACGGCCTATCTTCTCCATAAACTGTGTATTTTATTTCCTAACATTAAATTTTATAATTTAATATAAATAAATTTATAATTAATACATATTATATTTATATCTTGTTTTACATTTGTTAAATTATGAAATCATTATCAAATTAAGAGGACCAAAAACAACAATTCAAAACTTATATGAAAAACAAAGAGGCTATTACAAGAAATGAAACATTAACATGGGATTGTTAAATAATAGGTAATATAAATTCATAATAAAATCATATGTGGTAGTACATAATTTAATATGGTTCTATTAGAGATTTATAATAAACTTATATTTATTATACATGAGTTTTTAATGTGTACCAAGGAATTCAAGACTTGAGGTAAGATATTTACGTCTCACTTTTAAATTTTTTGAGACACATGTTATACTCACCACCTAATTATTCGATGTGGTGTATATAATAACCATGAATATACTTTATGATTCTTCTATTTAAAGTTTTTTGTATTTACGCATCAGTTTGAGTATCTCTCTTTCATAAGTTTATGGTTTCAAAGTTACGAAAGTGGTAAGGGAATTTTGTCTCAATTTTCCTTCTTCGAGACACATGTTTCGTTATGAACCTATATTCTTTTATGAGTTGTATATATATCTCCTTTGACAATATATATCCTTAATATCCTTATTTTCAAGATATCTTAATCATCATGTAATGTTATTAATTCAAGGGGATTTTGATTCAAAGTTACCAAATTGGTAAGATTTTATTAACATAATCTCAACATTTATCAAGAGTTTTTGGGATTATGATTTATTTAATGAAATATTATGATCTGTATATCAATAATTATCTTGAATATTCTTATCCTCTGGTATTCCATGATCTGTTTTGGTGATCTTACCATTTTTCCACTTATTGATACTCAAGATAATTAAGAAAATGTTTTTCTGAAAAGTTAGCTTTATTTCACTCTTTGGTCAAAAATCTGTTTTATTTTAAAACCATGTTTTCTAAAAAATTATAAAATGTTACACTATTCTCTTATGATTTTTAAAAAAAAATTACCCATGTTTTATATATTTAAAAAAAATTAAAAGGAATATTATTTTCATTTTCCGATCAATTCTCTTTTGACTTCTACGGACAGTGTGAAAGTAATATTTGTTTTTACGTATATATCTTGTATGAAATTCTACTCCTTCATAAAAATTGAATTAATTTAATATTCCTTTATATGTTTTAAATAATATTTTCAAAATAGAAGGTTCTATTAAATATTTTTGAAATAATTTTCTATTAAATTTATTTTCAAAGAAAGTAATTTTAAAAATATTTTAGGTTTTAAAATGTGTTTTAAATGATTTTCAAAGAATATATAATATGTTTTCAAGTTTATTTTCAAAGAAAATGGTTTTAAATTTGTTTTAAATTTTGAAAAAAAAAATTAAAGTTAGAATGTAAATTTTTCTCAAGAAATGTTTTAAACCGATTTTCCAAGATTCATTTATATGTTTCAAAGGTTATTTTTAAATAAAATGATTTTATAAACGTTTTATATTTAAAAATAGTTTAAATTATTTTTAAAGATTTATTTTTAAGCTTTAAATGTTGTTTTCAAAGAAAAGGATTTTTAAAATGTTTTTTGTTTTAAATATATGTTTTCAAATAAAGGTTATATTCCTTAAAAAATACTCAATATGATCATTCAAAATCACTCACTTTTTAAGAAGATATACTTTGATATAATTTTTTATTTTTTGGGAATATTATCCAAGAAACCATTTTTATTATTTATTTTAATGGTTTAATTTTATGATGAAAAGTTGTTTATGAAACATTTTTCACTTCCATGGGTTATACCATTATAAAATGCTTATGAAAAATACTACTTTTCATGGGTTATTCTATCATTAAATTATTATGAAAAATGTATCTTTTCCATAGGTTATGACATAATGAAATGTTTAGGATACCCATTTCATTTCATGGGTAATTATATGAGTAATTTTTATGATCATGTGGAACACATATATATGATTTCATTTTGTAATTGTTGGGACCTATTTATCTCTCCAATGCATTGGGTAAATATTTATATCTCATGAGAGAGAAATGGCAGGAATGGGGAGTGAACATTGTTCAGTAAAAGACTTTCTCCACTAATATGGTATTGGGAGTGAACCATGAATAATAATATGGATAGGGGAGTAAAATCATTCCACTAAGATAGCCATGGTAATGTGCCTTGACCACTATAGAAATAATTTTATATGTTTATGTGTTTTCCATAAATTCAATGTCTTATGGTAATGTTATGATCACATGGCTCATGTTCTTTGATTATCTAATGATTTAGGTATTATGAACTACCACTATTTATTATGTGAGTAATTATTTTGATTTTTTATATGCAGGTTATGGTTTTTAAATGTTATTATCATGTTCTCATACATTTTTTTCATGTCATGCTTATGTATCTCTTATGTTTACCAACACTGAACATCTAAGCTCACCATTTCTCATGTATCATTTCCCAAGTTTATGAATTAAGTTTTTTTATATGGTGTTTCTATGAATATTACTAAATGGGGATATATTTTTGGGAAACATTGAAGATATTTTTCGAGAATTGAATATTGTGTTCCACATTTCCAAAGGCACTAAACATTTATGTTCTTCGGGTGTGCATTGGGGAAAGGTAATTATTATTCATCTAAAAAGATGTAATATCCATGAATGTTAAGCCTAGGTCACTATAATATCATTATAACCAATCACCAAAAAACTCATAAGGGACTAGGTATAACTTCAACATCCAAACTCATATTGGAATCACACATTAAAGTGGCTATAATCCAACTAAAATATTCTCTAGCTACTAATCCCAATTTATGAATCAATTTATCAACCATCCATACATTTATATTCTAATCAAGAAACTTTATTGATCCACCATAGCACATAAATGGATTAAAAATTATGTCCTAGGTCATATCAATTAATTTTCACACCAGTGCACATAATCCTTGACCTTTTTATTATAATAATCCACCATGTTCTAGGTTTAGTGGTTTAAAAATATGATTATTTTCATAAAAATCATATGACACAACATTGTCAATATTTATCAAAATAGTAATTTTTTATTCAAAATCAAGGTTAAATATTATCCACTTCTACACCCCCAATCTAATAATAAATAGTTCTTATCAAATAATTTATAAATTAAACATAATTCATTTTTGTTCTCTCGATATGTGTTTCACAATGAATTAGGAGGGTGTGAATTGAGTTCATTAAAAAATTACCCTAAAATAAATAGCCTCATTATAACATGAAAAAAACTATACCATGTTTCATTATTTAAAATGTGGAAAAAACATTGAAAAATATAAGAAGTTGGACATATGATGTTTATTATGGTTTAGGCAACAAAGAACATTCAGTCTACTCCGCCAACACTCTCTTAAAGAGATTCGTTGTTTTTACTTTGTAGTTCTCTTTTATAGGGAATATGAAATTTGAGCAAAAGAAACTATAACTTGTTATAAAAAGGTACTAATATATATAAACAAGAATGTATCTTTCCTTAATACCTATCCTTAGTCTTTACAAACTCATAAAAATCAAAACATATCTATAAAAACATTATATAAATAGATGAGTACAATGAATGTGGGTTCATCACATAGTTTCATGTATCATATGATAGGTGATGAAGGACATAAAAATATATAGAATATTAATACAAAGTGTATCTATAAGATTTCTTCAGCAATTGAATATAATCTTGAAATCACTATAGTAGAAGATGTTTGATATCAGATTCATAGCTTGAAAGAGTAGTAAAAATAGAGTATTTGTGTACTGGATATTTATTAACAATACTCATATCTTGAAATACGGATATCACTGATTTATTTTTTATTCAAAAACCTTCCTTTAATTAATATGTTTAAGAGTAATATAATATTTATAATTTAATTATTTTTCCATTCCATCTGACATTCTTCTCCAAAAATGGAAAAACACAGGCATTTGTTTTTTAGGTAGAAACTACCTTCCATAGAACTGTATATCTTATTATAAATAGACACTTTAGTTACTCTGGTATTTCCTCATTTAGAAATATCAACTTTTGACAAATCTAAACCATTATAATTCTTCTCTTGATATACTTTAAGCATAATAAAGGACCTCAAATGGTAATAAAATAACTTAAACTTACTTAAGGATATCCAACATTATATGTCTTTTTCATCATAATAATTATAATCATAAGGATTTAGTTGATCATATAAATTTTTTAGTCACCATAGAACTTTATAGAAAACCAATTACTTTATATGAGAATAAATATTTCCCCTGATCATAAAACATTATAGTTTAATCTGGAGGTTTTATCATCTACCATTTTAATTGTATGACATGGTTGATCGTAAGGCTTACTTTTAAACCCAAATATCCATCTATGAACATAATTATTTACCATGAATGTAGTTATTTAACATAGAGTTTTATCTATAGACTTAGTGATAATTAGACATAAATTTAAGTCTTGTTCTAATTTTAAGGATTGAATTTAAGGGTTCTTCTAAACATTGGGCTTCCAGACATTAGAAAATTTCTAAAAACTTGAACTTATCTCAAGCTTTATTCCAACCATAAAGATTTGGTGTAAGCATTCATAACCTCATAAGACATGACTGTAAGTATTAAACACATAGAAAATATTATTTAACCTGAATGTGGATTGATTGAAAAAAACATATTTAGCACTAAAATGATCGATCTTCATACTTCAATAAGAACCATTAGATACAAAATTAAGGGTTTTTTCATTAAAACATAGTATAAAATTGGATATTATGGAACAAAATTAGTGTTTCCAATAATATCTCTCATTTTTATGATCACAAAACCCATAGGAATTCAAACATAAAATTTTTATAAATTTAAAAAAATTCAAAGTATTATAGTAAGTACTGATTAGAAAATTCATAATACTAATTTTGAATAAAATTTCATGTTTATTCTATTTTTATTCTCCCACTTCTTTTATAACAAAAATAATAATAAAATAATGGAAATAATATATTCAATATAACCTATTTAATGATAGAACTATAAGAATATATGGATCAATAGAATCCAAATATATCATATTGGGGTAGAAACTGATCAAGATTATAAATAAAAGACAAAAATATAAATAAATATTAAGAATTCAAAAAAATATTAATCCACTAAATTTTATAATGAAAAATTAGAATTATTAGAAATTAAAATATATTTCATCCATATAAAAAATATAGATCAGTCCTTTGGATTATGATGGGTATATGTTAAAGATTCAAGAAAAAGGATTTGAAGTGTTTAAAAGAGTAGGATTGGGAGTAGGAGTAGTGGATTTATCACTTGAATCAAGTAAAACTTTATTAAACACACTTTAACTATGAGTGATAGGTCAACTTTTTTACCAATTAGCTGTAAGGTTATATTTATCTTTGTATCAAAAGGTCTTAACTGATAAAATCCGATCTAGAACATTTTTTAGAGTCTCTTCATTAACCACGATAACTTTAGAGTACACAATATTTAGAAGAGGAGGTGATGATCTAGAGACTTGAGCCACTTGTCTCTAAGTAATTATAATATCATAGGATTTAGGATTGGGGTAGAAATTGAGTGGACTAAAACACTCTACCAATATTTTTCTAGAAGATGGAAATTTGTGTTGTGGTACCTCATCCATATAGTGACCACTTCTCATTTCAAATAAGGAATTTCCTACCACATATAAACACCTCATGAGATCATCTCTAGATTAATAAGGTTGAATTTTATAAAATTTATTTATTACATAGTTATAACTTTTCAATATGTACAAAAGATCTATTTTATGGTTTTTTAGGGTATATATAGATAGTTTCATCTAAGAAATTGACATTTTCACTAATTTTAATAGGCCAGTCAATAAATATTATAAATAATTAAATAGATTGTTATAAAATGTACTTTCAAAAAATAAGAGATAAAAATTATAGTTGGGTAGGAGAGAAAGGTTTTGAGAGAGAGGGGATAACCTTTGAAGAAGTCCTTATAGTGGCTTCATCCTCTCTTCTGATAAAATTTTACTGCAAAATCACTTTTTACACTGATTATTTTTTAGTTATTTGAGGTATAAGGGGTTTGAAATCTATAATATCAAACAAAACTTGGTCATGGTCCTCCATCCTCTATATTATACCATAATATTATTAGTTAAGGAGTATCATTAATCTCATTCTAATGGTATCCAAAGTCACTATGTCAAGTGGGATAACTAGATCAGCTTAAGAAAATAACTCAGTTATATTCTTCTTCAACACATCCATCTAAGAATCTGATAGAACATGAAAAGAGAAGGAAGGTTTTTTATAGGAAACTACAATCTCTTTTCCCATAGATGGATATATTTTAACATCTTGTATTTTAGGATTGTTTTTCTAAAATAATGGTACAGCCTTTGTATTAACCATAGTTTCTAAAATCTCTTTGATATCATCTATATTTTTTCTATAAATTAGAAATTATCATTTAATGTATTATCTCATACTTTAAAAAACATGATTAGAATTTTGTTCTCATCATCTTTTTCCTTAATCATAAGAATCATATTGCTTGAAATCTATTACAGGTTTTCAACAAAGATAGAATCATGGAGATACGGAAAACCTTTATGAACCATGCTAATATCATTTGAATTTGTCTTTAACTCATCCCTTGGAATCGTATATTCTTTTAAGTCATCATTGTAAACACCTAATTGAATTGGTGGATTAGCTGATGTCATTACATAACGATGTTTCATCAATGATTTAAATACAAAAAAAATCATATTTTCAAATAGGAGTTGGGGAAGAAGATTATATTTTTTTGAGGAATTATAATTGAGTGATCATAGTTATCATCAGTGTATGAAAAAATATTTTGGTAATACAAATCTTTGTCATACCACTTAGATATTCTTTTATTCCATAAAATGACAACTTATGAATATAATTTTCCACAAAATTTGTCAAATAATCCTTTAAATATCTAACTTATTTCCAAACGTCAGTCAAATCACCCATATAAATGGGTTTAATATTATTAAGTCAATTAGAATAGGTAGGAATCATATTTTCCATTTTAGAGAAATCGATATTGGAAACTGAATTATTCATTATGCTATGAATCTCATCCTTAGATAGTTTAATCTTATCATTGTTCTCATTTATCATGAATTTATCACTTTAAAACGCATTGAATACTTTATTAGAAAAGGTTTTGATATGATATTAAAAGTTAGAATCATTTTGATTAAAATTTATAAATTGTAAAACTTCTTCTTTTTCATTTTCTTTCATGGTACCAAAGGATGGAAGATTATCAATATTATTAGCTAAAGGTAACTCGTCACTCTTTTATATTATGATAGTTGAAGGATGGTTATTACATAAATCCTGATTTTTTATTTTCATAGCTGAGCATTCAACATTTATACTCACTAAATCCTCTAGATCCCCTTTATCCAACCCAAACTCTTTATGGCTAGATCAACTGTAGGTACCTGGATCTCTGAACTAGAATTGTGTTTCTTTGTAGAAGCAACCTTATCCACTAACCTACGATCACCACTAGCTTCTTCTTGAGACTGAGCCTCATCCATATAATATTATCTAATGACTACAGTAGATATAACTTCAAAACCATCAATAGGTGTGACTATAAATTCCCTAGAAAACACACCCTAAAAAGGAGTTGCATCTTGATGATTTTTTGGCTAACTTTATCTCCCAGGTAATAGAAGGATTGTTTTATTCATCATATCCTCTAGATAACTCACACCCTTCTTCCTTACAATCAAAAAATTCTTAGCAGTATCCTGAAAAAAATTGTGTTTTATTTAGCAATCCCTCAAATAGGGTGTGAATTCCTTAAAAATTGTTCACTTTAGAGTCAACCAATTTACCATATTTCCATTTAAGAATCAAATTAAAAATTACTTCAAAACAGTAAAATGTGAGTCTCTATTTTACATAAAAATAATGATATATATAGTGAATCATAAACCTATAAAGATTCAAATTTATATCATTTAATAATAGATACATTATATTTATTTCTTGATAATGTACTTTTTCAAACTCTTTGTATCTCTACTCTAGGACCCTCTAAATAAACCTTAGAAGTTAGCTTTGACACTACTAGAAATTCAGGCTATAACCAATATTTATAATCAAGGCTATAGGTCCTAAAACTGTGGATATAGGTAATATCCATGGTTTAGGAAAACATGGCTCCTATTGTCTTGGAAATAGATCTGCGACTATATCCCTATAGCCATAGGTTCCACCATTCCACTAGACCTATTGCAATTGTTCAAAATCATGGGTATAGATTATTCCATTTAAAGTACATCCATGGTGTGAAACCATGAATATAGGTCTAGTGTCATGCTAAAAACTATGGAATTAGACTTATAGACACGGTTTTCACCATGGTACTAGAGCTATAGCCATATTTTTAAACCATGGCTATAGAATTCACTTTACAGAAATAAATCTGGGGAATATTAGCATGCACAAAACTTTTAATTGGTTCAATTAAGTTTATTTATGATAGAGAAAAATGAATTATTCACATACAATCACTCAGTGTTATTACAAAAAAAGATAAAAATACACCTCTAAGATATATAATTCCACCATACATGAACCATCCTATACATTTCAATTCCCCAATCATAGACTCAATTGACTTTTTCTTTCATTCACACAAGCCATTTGGAAAACTTGGTTCCTTATATCCTTCTAGAATCAACACTCAAGCCCTTATTCAATGTTTTATTCAAGTATTTCCCTCTTGAATGACGTTACCATATTTATTCCAAAAAAACAAGAACAAAATAAGGGGTACTTCTTCATTTCATCTAAGATATTTCTTGGTAACCTAAATTATTTACCATAGTCACAATGGGGTAGTGTGGGAGGGTGACATAACTATATAAGAACATAATAAATTCCCTAAAAAATGTTACATATTCACTTCTAGTAGATAAAATACTTAATGGAGAAGGAAATGTAGTGTAATATCTTACCCAATAATAAGTTTGGGAATAATGAACCAATATTTTCACATAATGCATGAGTAAAATACATATTGAACTTATAAATCAGTATTTACAATGGTTTTTTTAAGAACCAAAACAAATAGATGAAGTAAAATAATTTATTTACCCATATCCAAAAGAAGAAATAAAAATCAAAATAATTCTAGAATAATATTATGTGAATCATTATTAGCACAATTTTTGGGGCGGTTGAACTAGTAGTCATTTGATGGTTCAACCACAAAATATCCTTCAATGGGTACATGTATCTCAATAACGTCATTGGCCAGCTCACTAATATCATGCCCCAATTTAGTAGCAATATAATTTAAAATTTGTTATAGAGGTTCACTATAAATAATCACTAAAAACGAATGAAAGTACATGGGAATGTGATTCTTCATTAGATTATTAAAATTATTTGTTACAATACTAACCATAAAGGGAATGAAGGCTATCCAAAAATATGCATTCCCACTTGCATAGGAAAATAATAATATGTAATCTTTTGACCCTAAGGATATTCATTTACATATAAAAAACAATATCACTAGTACTTTGGTACATTCACAAGGATTTCATATCATAGTTCATGGGTTTCATTTTAGTATATCAGTGTTTTAAAGTTGATTTGTTTCATCTTTTTTAACATTAGGTTTATCTAGTATCAATAAAATTTTCTTTCACATAAATACATGGAATAAATGGAACAAGTTGTATGTTTTATTTTAAAATTATTCCTCCTTACTACTATCTTGTTCCCTCCCAAATTCAATTATTCATTTCAGTGGAAGTGTTTTTTCAGGAAGAGAATAAAGACCACTTATTTTTTCTAACTACTTATCATAAGTGATAAATTTTATAAGTATTTTTCAATAAGTGGTGTCAAATGAACCATAATGCATACCATATTAAGAGGAAAGATCATAGAATACATAATCATAACAGTGTTAGGGTTGAAATTTAGACCCATGAAACTCACATCTAGCTGAGTCTATGATTATTACAGTTACAAAATAAAATTTAATTAGTTCTAGTAATATTAAATTAGAAAAATCTAGTATATACATGTGTGATGGATACTGAGTGAGAAATAAATAATAAATAGAATCATGCATGAAAGAAATAATAATCGTGAAAAAAAATTGAGGAACAAGAAAGAAACAACAAATACCAACTGTGATTGAAGAAACTCAGTCAATAAACAAATAACCAAAATAATATTTCTTTATTCATTTCAAGAATAGAGGACATTTTTTTAGAAACTCTCCAAAATTAATTCCTAAAAATTCCTTTAAAATCCCTAATTAAGAGAAGATTTGTAAATTTTAGTGATCTATAATTAAGAGAATCATTGGAAATTTCAGGAAAGAATAAAAATGTTACTTCTAGTAGACCACTCCCCTAATTCCAATATAATTCTTGAAATATACATCAAGGAAATGCATTATATAATTAGAAAAATTAAACTTCATGTTTTCCATACAATGGGTCTTTATGAAAATATGATGCTTATAACTAAATGGACTACTGAGATTTAAAAAGCTTCCAAGAACGTAAATTTACCATGATGAACCAAAGTCACAGTGTAGTATAATTAGACTGGTTCACAGAATCATAGAATTTCATGAAAAATTATTAAAAAAAATAAATAGAACATCCAGCATATTCCTACCAGAAAAAATAGTAGTTATACAAGGAATTATTTTGATATGATAACAGAAACACCCTCTTGAATATATACCTACTCAGATCAATCAAATTAGTTGATTGAAAACGCGCCTTATTAAATGTATAACATAAAAATATAATTTTTTCACAAAAATATATACCTACTTTCATTTATTATAGTAATTTATCAATAACATTTCTTCTAGAATATATAAATAATATAAAATAGTGTTTTTGAAACATGTATTATTTAAATAAGTGACAGAAAGTAATTTTTTCCAACATGATACATTTCTAAAAAATCACCTGTCAGAGGAGGAGGGTAGTATATTATGAGCATGTGTAATGTCCAATATATGGATAGGTATCATGTTAGGTAGTTGGTAATCAGTCTACTATAACAATTTATAGTGTCATAATAATAATGGAAAAATGGATAACACCTCTAGATATACTAATTAATATAATTCGTATGTAATTCCATAGATATCTAATCCATGTAGTGTATAGATTATATAATCATGGGATGTATTAATTAATATCCTGTTATTTTTAAGATAAGGGAATTTTAGGATTCATTTCCATGTGGTAAGAAGGATTATTAGTCATGTTATAGGGTTTTACAGAGTGTCTCATTATTATTGGGAGTATTATCCTTAAATTACACCACAATATGTTGTACATATTAATTTGACGGGTCATTCTTAATTTTATTGAAAAATAATTCTTATTATTTCGGGTTCATGAAATGTTGTTGTTTCATTTCTTTTATATTATCATGATTAGGTATATCTAAGAAATTTGATTTTTTCTCTCTTTTACTACTTTAACACTTCATATTAGTTATGAGGGATTTTATTCATTATTTAATAGTGGAACAAGATCACTGATCAGTGTTCCCTTTAGAATGACTGTAATGCCCTAATTAACATCGCCCTTCTATGAAAAACAAATATATTCAATGTAAAATTTCAATATCAATACCATTAGAATAAAACAAAACTACATGATAAAATTCAATGTATTAAAGAGGAATAAAATTTACATTTGAAATGTACCTCAATATCATTAACACCGTAATCATTACTACCCATGGAAATAGGTGAAGTTCTCATCAATTTTGTCTCATGAATTCACATTGTATTTTCTATATGAAGATATATGGTAAATGTAATAAAAATTTTAAATTCCCTATAATAAAGAAAAAAATTTAGTACCCCAAAATAATATATATAAATACATTCATGGTGATAAGTAACAAAGATAAGAGTTGAGTGTAAAAATTTCACTAAAGTAGTTAATAATGAAATATATATGTAAATGATGCATATGGGGCAAGGAATAGTATATAAAGTTTCATAATATAGATATAATACATGAAATTTCAATATAAGAAGTTATAAATTATAAGAAATTAATTGGGCATACAAATAAGAAGAGAAGATTTAAAGAGTTGACAATCTAGAATATAGCAGGTTGGGAGAATAAAATGGTATATAGTGAAACTAATATAATTTAAAGAAGAAAATATAACTGAAATAATTTTAATTTTGGTTATTATATATTATTTCAACTACATAATTCATTTTCATAAATATGTTGGTAAATTCCATTACATAATTCTTTTGGAAAAAACATTCATAACTTATATGAGTAAACTATATTCATATATGTGTAAACTAAATTCATACTATAAAGGAATAATGTGGAATGAAACTATATATAAATGATGTGGATAATCTACAAGAATGATGTATATACACTATAGTAATGATGTGGGTATCATGATATTGTATTCATAAATAAATCTCATGATTCTGTATCATAATTAAATATTTATGAATAGAAACTATAAATTTGAGAAATTATCATGATATCTATGGATGATTAAAGAACTTGATAAAAGATAAATAAGAAAATGTTAACAAATTCCCCCACTAATACCGGACACATAATGAGAACAAATTACTTTTCCAACATATCCATAGTTTTTTTTTTGTCTTCAGTAATTCAAGACCCCCTTTCTTTTCCTACAAATTTTAGGGGAGGAAAAAAATATGAACTCTTAAAAGAATTTTTTTTTAAAATATGTGTAGACCTTTTCACCTAAAATGTGAAATAATTCAAAGAGAAAATAGTAAATAGGTAACTGGAGAAGAATGGTGAAGGAATCACTATTATAAAAATACTTCAAAATAGAGACATAGAGTCCTGGTGGATCATAACTAACCTGGATATTATGAGCAAAGCCACCTTTATCACCAAAATTGGTTGCATCTTGACCATAATCTCTCTTAAAAAACCTTGAAATTGATAGAAAAAAAATTTGTGAGCTAATATTTTCTTGGGTAGAAATAAAAAAAATATGAAACAACTATAAGATCACACCTTTAAGTGTTTATACCCTTCTATACCCATCTTCATGGCTTCTTTGAATAAATATTCTCTATAAGGTAGAACCATGAATTCCTAGAGCATGTGAAAATTTATGTACAAACACTATGGTACACATATTCATGGAAAATAGAATAAAAACTCCTTTATCGCCTATATTGTGAGCTTATTGTCATCCTGGGAACGTCCATTAATGAAATTGAATATAGGTACATGCAGCACTAAAGTTTTATTTCCAGAAATATTGGAAATGGGTTCTATAATAAAGTTACATAAGATGAATTAGTAAGTAATGGTGAAGAAATATAAATTACAGAGGAAGTGAATATGCCATGTAAAGATAGATATTCTTCACACCAGCACCAGCTTTACAAATAGTAAAGGACACTTCCAGTATGGAATTTTCACCTTGTTAAAACCAACATATATGTGAGATTAGATTAAAAATATTCAAAAAAAATCATGAAACTAATCAAATTACTATCATAAGAATTACTATATTTCTAAAACCCTGGGATTTCATAGTACGTTATCTCTTTAAAGTAATTCAATACACGGCGCTACACAAAACACCAAGTTTGAGCGCACCACGACATACCAAACTAACCATTCAAAAAGAGTTTATGAATAGTATTAACGGAATTTTGAATTTTATAGACTCAATATAATTTGAAAATCCATATTATGTGTTTCTTAGACATAATATAAGAAAAAATTCATTTTCTCAGATTAAAGAAGGATTTTTCAAAAAAAATTAATTTCACCACTTTTTAATGGTGAGCCCTTTTTAAATCTAATATTTGAAACTTTTATATATTCAATTAAATTAAATTAAATTATTTTTTATAATCAATATTTAAAAATTTTAGTTTAGATAAATTTTTGGTACTTTTATGATAACTTTTATATTTTGATAATTAGTAAAAAATACTAAATTTAAATTGAAAAAAAAACTAATAAAATAATTTATAGTGTAAAACTATTCATTTGAGTGGTTTTAATGTATAATTATATTGTATTTTTATCATTTAATATAATTTAGGTCGTTGGATGTAAATTCACATTTAAATTGTACATAAACACATGTTAATCTTTTGATAGTTTTTACTTCTTAAAAACCCAGTTTCTGGTTTTGAAAACAGGAATTAATTTTAATTTAATTAATTCAAATTATATATTTTCAATTTGGTAAAAGAGACATAATTTTTGGATTTCGAATATCAAAATTATCTTTGGGTAGATTTTTGGTATTTTTTGAAAACCTTCAATTTTTTATGAATAGTGAAAAACACTACGTTATTATTTAAAGCCGAATTTTATTTAAATAATTATTAATTTTATTTAAATTTATTTTAAAGTAAAAATACATACATAATACCTATATTAATTCAATTTAATTCATTGGCGTCATTTTATAATAAGATTAGATGTATAAATTTTTTATTAAAATTTGTAAGGTCGTTTACCCAGCTTTTAGGCATATTTGAAAATTTGTATAAAGAATAATTTTACCACTTCAATGAATTGAATTCCAAAAATCCGAGAGACACGGTAGACATTAGTCATTAATATTTTCTTCAATAAGATGAAAATAATTTTTGGAAATAGTAACTTTTGAATTTTATTTTCCATAGTTAATAGTAAATAGGATAATAAATAGTAAAAATGATATTAAAATTACACTAACACATGTCCTATTTCTATTGAGTAATTTTTAGACTTTAGATAATTAAATTTATTTATGACAGAATGATGATGTAGTAATAAACTTATTAATGAAATATTAAAATAATTGATATTATAAATAACCAAATAAATGTAAATTGAGACTTTTGATGCATTCCACGAATTTTCTAGGTTAATATGACATGTTAGGGTCGAATTAATTTATTTTTTCTAAGTAATAATGTTTTTTTGAATTTCATAGAAACAAAATAATAAATAGTGTCAAAATTGACATAAATGAGTTTTTAAAACAAATACTATATTATTAAATGATAAAATATTCCTCAAAAACTATGTTTTAGACAAAGGACTTATATAAAGATAGATATTTAATTAATGAACCACTTTAGGTTCTCTTGGCATTTTATAGTATATTTATTATACATGTAATATAAAAATACAAGAAGACATTGTAAAAGCTAAACTATTTAAATAAGAGTTAAATCTAAAAGATAAGGTTAATATGGTGACCTAAACTTGTCTAAAACCTATTTTTTGAGAATATTTAGACCCACAACTTCATTATACTCTAAATAAATACATTTGGAGCCATTATAAACCGAAAATAATTTTATAATAAAATAATATTTCAAGATTTTCCTAAAGTTTCCCTCACCTCTCTTATAAAACGGTACTTCCCCTTATCTCAAAATAAAACCTCCAAATCCATTTTTCATGGCCAAAAAATAACCTCTCAACTACCCTCACTTCAACCTAGAGTCCATAATTTGATCATAATCCAACCTAATGAGCCCTTTTAATCAAATCAAAAGGAATAACCTGAAGAAGAGGTAATTACTTCATCACCTCTTTCAGTGTTCTTTTCTTATTCCACTTCCTCTTTCTTTTATCCATAATAAAATAATAAATCCAATAAATTATACATACTGATATGTTATTATAAATAATTTACAGTCATATTCATTATTCTATCCATCCTATGAATGTCAAAGTCAATATATGTGCGTACGTACGGTTTACCATCTCCGCGTCATGGCGTAGTGTTTTATTCAACGCTTCATTATTTGGATGGGTATAATAATGAGTATAATTGATGAAAATAATAAATATAACATGTTAATTATAATGTATATATAATATACAATCCAATTAAAAACTATTTCACCATAAATATAATGATATCGTTACTCGTGCGTACGTACGGCTTACCATCTCCACGACGCGATGAGATTCATTTCCACATTCCCTATTCAATGACGATTATAAAAATTTATATTATTTGTTAGTATGTAATATATAAGATAATAATTTTATAAGAAATAAATATATATACTTACAAATATCTCATTCACTTACATCCATTCAATACGATATGAAAACAGAAACATCGTTTATGCATACGTACGGCCTACTGTCTCCATAAATGGTGTTTTCCATTAAATATATTGATCTACTATACATATTTATATTATGAATATATATGATTCATAAATAATGTTTTATATTCTAGAAGTAATTAAATTATGATATAAGTGATACGATCAAGAATAACAAGTTAAAACAAGTACGATAGAGAAAGCAAGTATTACCCGAAATATTATTTTAACATAGAAATTATTATTAAATGGGTAGTATAAAACCATAAATGAATAAAGTATGATATCATATATATGAATATGGTTCTGGTATAATTTAATAACATACTATGGTAATTATGAAAGAGGTTAAACATACCCTTGACCAAATGAAAGTACAAGGTAAGGGTTAATTTTACAATCCCTTTATTATCTGATATCGTTTATATATAAGTATCTACTGGGACCTCTTTATCATCCACATACGTGTTTCTTGAAAATGTATTTCAAAACATTTTTACTATTTATTAGACTATGGGTTAAAGTCATTTATACCCTTTTTAGTTTTTATAAAATGGTTTTAAAGGAATCTTTCTGTTGTTTTCCAAATAAGGTAATTTATGACCTTTTCGACAAATTAAGGTAAGAAAGTTTTTTTAACTTATACGGTGGATGAAACTATTTTTTGATGTTATAACACCTTTTAAGCTTCCTTTACAATATTATAAGAATATTTTCCAAATAAATGTTTTCTTTTATAATTATGTGACTTTTAAATGATTTCAAAATTGAAAGAGATATTTCCCTCAAATAGTTTTGATTTCATCTATGCCAACATCCTATGAAGGATTTTACACCAGTTTGAAGTTGATTTATTATGATACAGTATTCAATATTGTATTGAAGGTTTTGTGATATTTTTTAATATGGATGAGTTATTTTTATACCATTCATTGTTTATGGTTAAAGTATTAACATTTTGTATGCTAGTTTTAATATGAATGTTTATGTTATGTTTCAACCTTTTCATATAAGGAATGAATTGGACTTAGTAAGTGATGGGTGGAGCCCTCTATAGCTCCTTGATACATCGGTAGGTCTCATGAGACAAACTAGTGTCTTGTCACAAGGTCTTGAAAAATATTATTTGTAGTCTTGGCACAAGGCCTTGACTATGTGGTTATGAAGTATAGCATTATGCATTCCATCACTTGTAAAGTTGCTATTGATATTGCATGTGATTATTTGACTAGTATAATATCCATGTGAATAATTAAATGGAATTATTTGATTTATTTTTTCCATATTATGATGAATTTTAAGTTCAAAAGGCTTTTTTTAGTCTTATACATTGTCTTAAATGTTTATGTTTATTTATGATTGTTTATTCTATATTTTTATCCTTAATGAGCATCTGAGCTCACCCCTTTCTTAAGTTTTATTTTTCCCAAGATGCGAAGAAGTGAGTTATGATTGATATGTAGGGTTAATATAGGGGAATAATGGCATTCTCAAATGATTATTTATGGGTTATTTTATTTTAGAAATTGTAATGTAACGTTCATATATGTAATCTATTTTCCAATACTGCTAAATCAATAGGTCCTTTGGGGCTTGATTCATTGTAATCATGCTAATGTATTAAAATAATGAACTGACTCTAGGTAATTGGGGTTGGGGTGTTACTGTTGGTATTAGAGTAAGTTTAGTAACAACCTTAGAAATAGATTTATATAAACTTTGATTTTGAAATATTACCCTAAGATAGACTTTGAGGATTAGTATAGAAAAACTTACTAGAATTTTGGTAGTGTAAATATTTTGGGAAATTTTCATTAAATACATCCCTGTTTAGATACAACAAGGTAGAGGCGGCTCTGGCACAAATGTACCTTGGAGTGAAAACTCCAACAAGGAGTTTTGGGCTTGACTCGGGGTATCCTGGTACATAAAAATGGAACTTACTGCACTCTTGGTTACGACACTCCTAGGGGATATGATTATGATAATTCACATTTTATTTACAAACCATTATGGAGGATTTATGATTAAATACCTCCTCAAATAAAACATTTTTTACGATTATGAATTATATGCCTAAACTGTTCAATTTATGTTAGGTATTTTACAAGTTTGGAATTATGAATTGTGATTCATAAACTAACCTAGTGTATGCCATTGTTTAGAAATGGTTCCCAGTAGAAGGAATGAGAACTCTAGCAATATGCATGATCCAAATAGTAAGAAGGATTATATCTTTTATGGTATTAATCCATCACTTAGAAGGGAAATAGTCCCCCACGTATTCTCATCATATGAAGAAATATTATCATGTGTTAATAAGATAAGTGAATAATTCTTTAATTCTTATGGCATTGAAGGGAATCCAGAGAAGAAAACAATGGTAGAGAGAAAGATGGATAAATGGAAGAAGGGAAAAAAGGATTTTTCCCATATGTGATAATTGTAGAAATAATCACCTTGGTAAATTCATGAAGGGAATGGGAGTTTTTTATAATTGTGGAGAAAAAGGACACCAATTATGTGATTTCAAGGGTAAGAAAAAGGTTCCAAATGTACAATGCTTCTTCTTCATAGAGTTGGGACACTATTCAAATCAATGTCCCAATCATCAGAGTATACCGCAAATGATGTTATTGGATAATAATCAAGTTATGATACTACCACAAATGAAGAGGAATGACTAGTGTTGTTATGTTGATGAGAAAGAATTATGTCATTTGAGTGGTGTATCAATCATGTACTAGTTATAAGAATTATGGAGTATATAAGGATTGTACTGCAGTACTATTTCATTAAGGATTTGAGATTGTGTGGTACCAATAAAAGTGACTCAATATCATGTTAATCTTTTTGAAAAATACATGGTTTAAGGAAATATAAACTTTAATATGGTCCTGATATTGAGGTATTGATTTTTGAATAAGAGATGATTGATTTGGATAAATTATATTGGATATTACTAACTACCTTGGAACTAATTAATGGTTTGTTTATTCTATCATTATTGGAGATTACAAAATTTTTTGATTTAAGGAGTATATATAGTGTTATATGTTTTACAAAAGGAATAAGGAATACATACCTATTCAAATATAGTTTTGTGGTAATTCATTTTATTTCCACATTTTAAGAGAATACACAAAGAAGGTATTCACATGTATATTATGAGACATTCCTTGTAAAAATTGGATTGTGAGTTCGGACAAAAGTATTGTGGATAAGTCTAAAGGTTGGAATGGATTAAGTTTGAAATTGGATACTACTATTAAGGAAAAATAATTTCTTAAGATTATTTTTGTATCGTTATAAAAAGGAAAACCTAGAGGTCGAGAAACAACCCGTCGTGTCTGGTAAGGCCGTGAGACATGAACCCGCAACCGAAGGGCGACAAGGGTGCATCACCTACCACTGGCCTATGTGATGTCCTGGATTATATAATGTTGTTTTTTTTAAAAATTATGACAAATGAATTATAAATTCATTTTTTTATAACCCTATACGATTAGGATAAATAGAATATTTTTGGAGTTCTATTATCTTTTGGGAGTGAAAGATGAGTTTGTGGTAGAAATTAGTTAAAGTATAGAACTTTACTTGTCAAGTATTTTTTTCTTATTATATGAATAAATTAATACTTGAAATTTAGGGAAAGGATCTTAAAACCAAAAATGGTTTATCCTAATACCTTATGTTTTGATGCACCAATAATATTTTAAGTCATCGTAGATTTATGGCTTTGAGGCCCTCAATTTTATATTTATTGTTCACTGGTTTGTGATTGATGAACTCAATAACTACCTATAAATATTTACATTTTTTCCCAATTATGTGTCTCAAATTTCCACCAATGTTCTTCTATTGTAAATCCTAATTTGGGGGTGACAATTTCATTTCCCTTTCCCTCTTATTAAAAATAAATTTTATTAACCCTATTTCTGATGTGGTTTTTCCACAAAGGTATTTTATATTTTTAATATTTTATTTTTGAATAACAATTTCAAATTGCAAGGACTTAATTTATAGAATGATGGGAGGATGTAACACCCCGGGATTTTATAGTGTGTTATCTCTTCAAAGTATTTCAATAGCTTGTGTTATAAGAAACACCGAGTTCGAGCACACCACGACTTACCAAACTAGCCGTTCAAAAAGTATTTATGAATAATATTAACTCACTTTTGAATTTTATATACTCTATATAATTTTAGAATCCATATTATGTGTTTCTTAGACATAATACAATAAAAAATTCATTTTTTTAAAATAAAAGAAGTATTTTTCAAAAAATGAAATTTTACAGCCTTTTAATGAAGAACTCTTTTTAAATCCAACATTTGACACTTTAATATGTTTAATTTAATTAAATTAAATTCTTCTATATAATCAAGATATAGAAATTTTGTTTGGATACATTTTTTGTACTTTTCTGATAACTTTCATATTTCGATGAATAGTGAAAAATACTAAATTGTAATTGAAAAAAAACTTTTTTTATCGAAATAATATATTGTGTTAAATTATTAACATGATTAGTTTTAAAGTATAATTAGATTATAATTTTATCATTTAATATAATTTAGGTCATTGGATGTAAATCCACATTTTAATTGAATATAAACACATGTCAATCTTTTGATAGTTTTTACTTCTTAAAATCCCGATTTCTGGTTTAAACAACCAGAATTAATTCTAAATTAATTAATGAAATTCATATGTTTTTAATTTGGTAAAACGGACATCATTTTCTGATTCATAATATCAAAATTATCTTACGGTTAATTTTTGATATTTTTCTGAAAACATTCAATTTTGGATAAATAGTGAAAAACACTACGTTATTATTTAAAACTGACTTTAATTTAATATTAATTATTATTATTTAAATTTATTTTAAAGAAAAAATAGATACATAATACCTATATTAGTTCAATTTAATTCATTGGAGCCATTTTATAGTAATATTAGATGTATTAAATTTTTATTGAATATTTTAATGTCTTTTACCGACCTTCTAGGAACATTTCCAAATTTGCATAAAACATAATTTTACAACTTCTATGAATTGATTTTAAAAAATCCAAGACACACAGTTGACATCAGTAATTAAAATGTAGTTCAATATGATGAAAATAATTTTTTGTGAATAGTAACTTTTGAATTGTATTTACCACGGTTAAAAGTAAATCGGATAATTAAAGGTAAAAATGATATTATGACCACCCTAAAACATTTCCTAATTCTATTGGATAAGTGTATTTAGACGAAAATAAACCTTATAAATAAAATATTATCCTTTTGGATCACATGGATTATATTAGGAAATTTATTATTATTTTATTTAAAGAAGTGTTAAAAGTGTTAAATTCAATGTTTAATAAATAAACCATTTTTAATATAGGGTTATACATAAGATAAATTCAACTATAAATATTATTTATAAATATAAAAAAAATCCTATATCATCGTATTTTTTTATAATATTCAGTCATTAAATAATTAAATTTATTAATGAAACAATGATTATGTAGTAATTACCTTATTAATGAAAGATTAAAATAATTGCTTTTATAAATATCAAAATAAAATTAAATTGTGACATTTTATGCATTAAACAAATTTTCTTGGTTAATATGGCATTTTAGGGTTGATTTAATGTATTCTTTTATAATTAATCAAGTTTTTTTGACTTTCACAAAAACCAAATACTAAATAGTGTCAAATTTGATATAAATGAATTTTTTAAACAAATACTATATTATTAAATGATATAATATTCCTAAAAATATATGGTTCTACTAAAGGACTTTTATAGTGATAGATATGTCATTAATGAACCACTTGATGTTTTCTTGTCATTTTATAGTAATTTCAATAAACATGTAATATAAAAATACAAGACATTGCAAAAGTTAAACTATTTAACTAAGAGTTAAATCTAAAAGGTTAATATGGTGACAAAAAATTGTCAAAAACCTATTGGATGAGAGTATTTTGATTCATCTCTACCTTATCCTGAAAATAAATTTATTTTGAGCCATTATTAACCAAAAATTATTTTATAATAAAATAATATTTCAAGATTCTCCTAAAGTGACCCTCACATCTCTTATAAAAGTGTACATCCCCTACTCTCAAAATCACACCTCCAAAGCCATTTTTCTCGGACAACCACTACTCAAATATTCTCCCAACTACCCTCAATTCAACCTAGTTTCCTTAATTTTATCAGAATAAAACCTAAGGATCCCTTTTGATCCAATCAAAGGAATAACCTCGAGAAGAGGTAATTACTTCATCACCTCTTTCAAAGTTCTTTTCTTCTTCCACTTACTCAATGTTTTTTTCCATAATAAAATAATAACTCCAATAATTTCTATATATTGATATGTTATTATTAAAATGGTATAACCATATTCATTATTCTATACATCCAATTAATTAAAAATTCACCATACGTGCGTACGTATGACTAACCGTCTCCACGTCGTGGTGTAATTTTTTATTCAACACTTCATTATTTGGATGGGTAAAATAATGAGTATAATTGATGTAAATAATAAATATAACAGGTTAATGATTCCTTATATATAATATATCATCTAATTACATATGATTTCATGATCAATATAATGACATCATCGCTTGTGCGTACATACAGCTTATCGTCTCCACGACGCGATGAGATTCATTTCCACATCCACCATTCAACGATGATTATAAAAATATATATAATTAATAAGTATGTAATATATGACATAATAATTATACTATAAAGATAAATATATGTGTGTGTGTGTGTTTACAAATATCTCATTCACTTACTTACGTTCAACACAATATGAAAACGGAAACAATGTTTATGCATATGTACGGTCTACCGTCTCCATAAACGGTGTTTTCCATTTCATATATCTATATGTTATACATATTTATATTCTGAATATATATGATACATAAATAATTTTTTATATTCTGGAAGCAATTAAATCATGATATAAGTGATATGATCATGAATAACAAGTTAAAACATGTACGATAGAGAAAACGATTATTACCCAAAATAATATTTTAACGTAGAAATTATTATTAAATAGGTAGTATAAATTCTTAAATGAATAAATTATGATATCATAAATATGAATATGGTTATGGTATAATTTAATAACATATTATGTCCATTATACAAGAGTTTTAACGTACCCTCGAACAAAATAATGTACAAGGTAAGGGTTGAGTTTACAATCGCTTAATTATCTGAGGTTGTTTATATGTAAGTATCTACTGGGACCTCTTTATCATACACATATATGTTTCTTAAAAATTTATTTCAAAAAAAATTACTATTTACTAGAAAATGTGTTAAATTCATTTATACCCTCATTTTACTTTTTATAAGATGGTTTCAAAGGAATATTTCAGTCATTTTCCAAACAAGGTACTTTATGACCTTTTTAAAAATTTAAGGTAAGAATGTTTTTTAACTTATACAATAAGTACGGCTATTTTCTACCATTATAACACCTTTAAATCTTACCTTACAATATTATAATAATATTTTCAAAATAAATGTTTTCTTTTATAATTATGTGACTTTTAAACGATTTCAAAATAGAAAGAGATATTTCTCTCAAATAGTTTTGATTTCAACTATGTCAACATTCTTTGAGGGATTTTACACTTTTTTGAAGTTTATTTATTATGATACAGTCTTCCATATTTTATTGAAGGTTTTTAGATATTTTTGACTATGGATATGTTATTTTTATACCATTCTTGGTTTATGGTAAAATTATTAACATTTCATATGATAGTTTTAATATGAATGTTTATGTTATATTTCAACCTTTTCATATAAGGAATGCATTGGACTTAGTAAGTGATGGGTGGGGCCCTCTATAGCTCCTCGATGCATCGGTAGGTCTCATGAGATAAACTAGTGTCTTGGCATAAGGCCCTGACAGAATATTTATTTTTAATCTGGGCACGAGGCCTTGACTATGTGGTTATGAAGTCTGATATTATGCATTCCATCATTATGAAATTAGTTATTGAATTACATGTGATTATTCGACTAGAAGAATATCTATGTGAATATGTAAATGGAATAATTTGATTTATATATTCTATATTATTCTGAAGTTTAAGTTTAAAAGGATTTTGTTTTAGTCTTATACATTACCTTAAATGTTTATGCTTTTTATGATAGTTTTCGTTATATTGTTATCCTTACTGAGTATCTGAGCTCACCCCTTTCTTATGTTTTATTTTTCCTATGATGCGAAGAAGTGTTTTATGATTTATATGTTGGGTTAAGCTATAGGAAGAATTTAATTCTCAAATTATTATTTATGTTGGGTTTTATTTTACAAATTGTAATGTAACATTCATATATGTAATCTATTTTCCAGGACTGTTAAATTGATCGGTCCTTCGGGACTTGGTTGCTTGTAATCATGCCAATGTATTAAAATAATGCACTGACTATGGGTAACTGGGAGCGATGAAATAAAATATTATAATTATTCAAAAAAATAACAGTCTAAAAAAATGTTGCAAGATAAAGATTATTATTGTCACTACACCAATACTCTAATAATACCATGTTATTTTTTCAAGAAAAATAAAACATTGAAATACCTTTTTCCTAAAAAGGATGTTACATAACAAATATTAAATAGAGAACAAAACATTAGATGTGGGGATTTAGAAAAAAATTTCCAAGGATACAATACTTATATAAATTTTTTATTATAAAAAAAATTAGGGAGAATATTGGAAGGAACCATATAATTCTGGTGGGCACTATAGGAGGGAAAGAAAATGATTGAAGGGAAATGAATATCATATTATAATCATGAATTGTGTATGTAAAATAAATCTTACTAATGAAATATATAAGATATTTGTGTACCATTGAATAAAATGAAATCAATTATATATTGATGAATTCACTTAACTTTTCATTTTCATCTGATAAACATTCTATATGGAAACAAAGGGGAAATTGTGAGAAAAAAGTGATTTTTTTATTTACTTTATTTATTCCATATACACCTTATTCAAAATTAATTCAAAAAAATTATAAACATAAGTCATTTTAATGTAAACATAAATAGAAGAATAACATATGGTATTGGCACACCTAAAGAAAAATGGGACTAGAAAGAAAGTGATAAGACATGAAAGTGGAATAGTCTTCCCAAGTACGAAGTATAATTTTGCAGCACTCATTTATAATTTTTTGTATAACCATTGTAACCTAAGAATTTCAAATTTCATCAAAAAAAATGAAATTCATGCAACCAAAAAATTTGAACAATATGAGATTCAACAAAGTCGACCAATGAAGTATAGCACAATAAGATGCAGAGGCTACATGAGGATGCGGTGTGAGGTGCACTCCTCTCGAATGAACCTATATATCCTAATACATTATTCTTATTTATTATTTTCAAACTCTATTTCATAAATTAGGAAACAATAATTTCTGTTTTTCATATTCATATTCTTTAATTCATTGCATTGAAAAATTACATTCTTGGATATCATTATACTCTGATACCCAGATACTCATATCCCATAAACTTATAAATGATATAATACATTCCTATAAACTACCATAGTGAATATAAAATGGTATCACTGGAGGGGTAGAAACCAAATAATTCCAATATTCTAAAAAGTTTTCATTTCAGAATAATCTATAATTTGAGATATATTTTATGTAATTAAAGAAAAAAAATTATACACTTTCTTAAAAACCTAATAAGACATCCCCATGAAAAATAAAATCAAATTTAATATTACATGGTTCTTTATTTATGGAAAAAATTATTTTCTAAATGTTTCACTTTTTATATATACACTTGGATATCCTAATTAGACATAGATTTTTCAAGTTTAATATATAGTTGAGGTAAAATTCTAATTCCACCGCTCTCACATGAAAATAATTAAAAACATGGAAAGTTGATGAATTCATTGGGAGAAGATGAGTTTCTTAAAATTATAAGAGATTGATATGAGATGTCCATCCATTGTAATTTTTTTCATAATTATGGGTATGAATCTAATTTCAAGGATTCCCTAAAATTCGAATGTTGGGGGAGACCAAATTTCCATCATTTTCATTTGCATTCAATTAGGTGGTGATTTATAAGATTACATCTTAAGAAAATTTAGAATTTCAAAAAAATTTAAAGGTGGATATTGATGTTACCTTGTATATAAAAAGATAATATTTTATTTTTTATCACCTACTGATCATTAATGTATATTGGAAATTTATATTGGAATATTCCATTTAATTTGTAAAAGAGAAAGGGTATTAAGATTGAAAAGGTAAGAAAAGAGACTACCCATAGAATATAGATAATTAAGATAGTTATTAGGTGATAAAACAATTACATGTTATGATTTTTGAACTATTATTCATGTTAATAAAAATTACCAAGTATCTATAACTACTATATACAATATTTAAAAAGTTGATGAGGAACTAGCTATTTTCTACAATGTGTGAGATGTTATCAAAAAATGTTTAACCTAGTTTGAATAGGATATTAATGTGATACATCTATTGAGAAACTATCCAATATATACCATGAATTAAGGATTCTAAATATAAGTGTTTAAAAGAACATGCATTAATTTATGAGAAGATTAGAGATTTTCTAAAGTTAGTTGTTGTAGCTCTGCATTAATTTGAATAAAACCATAATTTTAAAAGCTAAGGTTGAAAAGTTTCTATGTCTAGAGAACTGTGTAGGGCTTACTTCCATGTGTTATATAAGTGTCATATATTCTGTTTATAAGAATCATTTATACCATTCAAACCCATCATATAGTGTATCTTAGTGGTAAAATATTAATGTTTTGTTCTATGTAAGAATCATCCATGATTACATAAACATCATTTTTCCTCTATGTATTAAAAATATAGATGAGTGGTCATAAATCTTTATAAACACAAAAAAATCTTGTAATATGTAAACATCATTGTGTCTATATGTGAAAATAATTTAGTTTTGTTTAAGAATGAAATAATATATGTTATCATCCATACTAAGATAAATTATAATTTTCTACAGTGTGAAATATGAAGTTTTTATATTTTATAATCTGAATAGATAGTCTATTATAATAATTCCATAACATCGTAAACCCCCATTATGGTTTGTGATTGAATTAAAAATATTATGATAGCTTATCATTAAGATTAGAGGTGAAGAAAAAATAAATAAGAAGAGTCAGAGAAACTTTTTAAAGTCACTGAATTGGATTTCTACATGAAAGCAAAAAAATTAGAGAAATAATTAAATTAGTGAAATCAATTGTGAAGATTATATTTATTTTTTATTATAAACCAAATCAAAATACAAAACAAATTCATAATAAAAAATAGATATAGTTAAATATCTCTCTCATGTGAGCATAAACAAGGAAATGTAGATTGAACCGAATTACAGGCAGCCTTCATCCAGTTTTTATGGATAAATTATCAAAAATTGAACCTGTATATAGAAAAAAGTGAATTACATAGATAAAGGGTTGAATTATCAAAATATAACTACCATTAAAGGTATAATAAAACATAAACCTAAAAATTCTCAATGATAAACAAATCTATATGATGGAGTCAATGTGAGAAAAATGTAAACATAGATCTGTGATATCAACAAAAATATAAGATGATAAACATAAAATTCCATATATCCTAGGGATTATATTTGAGCTTACGAGATCTGAAGCCTAGTTGAAATCTATTCAAGACAGTTTATTTGTGTTTTTTATAACCCTCCTATGTGTAAAGGATAAAATGTTAGTGGTAACATCGAAGGTGTTCCAGATAAGTTTGTGGGGAGGCTGCCTAGGAGTATCATCGGCATTGAGGTGAGGTCTATGTGTTTGGTGGCAGCATTGTGGGAGGAGTTTCATAAAGAGGAGTGATTGTGGTCTTGTTGGGTGGTAGTGGGAGGTGGGGTCATGAGGGACAGTGTCACGAGGGGCAGTATAGGGGAGATAGGGTTGGGGAGAGGGGAGCTTGTGAGGGGCAGCATCGGGGGAAGAGGTTCTATGAGGGGAGAGATCGTGGAGGAATATGGTCACACATAGTTTAGGGTTTAATAGAGGAGCACTACTGGAAAATATCCCTATACCCGTGGTTTTGGAAAAAAATGTGGGTATAGGAATAGTATAGGTTGTTTTTCAAGACATATACCCATTGTTTTTGTAAAAAAGTGGGTATAGGGTTGTTTCTTGAAGACCTATAACAACAATTTTCCAAAACTATGGGTATTTATTTCCCATGTTAGGGCAGGGAAAAATCATGGGAAACCAAAAAAATTGCAGGAACACCACTAACAATGATTTTCTACCTATATTCATAGTTTATATAAATATATATATGTGTGTGTGTGTGTGTGTAAATATATATTTATATACCAATTAATTAAATAGGGAAATGGTAATGCACCATAAGAGAAAAGGTGTAGTATAGGGATTGAATCTTTCAACTGCGTATTTTTTCAAAGTTATACCCACAGTTTTACAAACTATGGGTATAGGTTAATGACATGGTAGAGTTGACATATACCCATAGTTTACAAAACTATGGGTGTACCTCGAGGATATACCAATGCCTCTATTTCTCACAGTTTCAAGGGTTATACCCATGGTTTCAAACTGCAGGTATATTGAATATCTTTAGTAGTGGAGAGCTCTTGGGGGAAGAGGGTCGCGCAAATGAGAGGGTATAATGGGAGGCAGTCGCAGAGGATAAAGCAACTTAATAAACCATATTTTCATGATCCTTATTATAGAGTGGCCTCAAATACCCATATATCCACAGTTTTAATTAAACTGTGACTATAAATTAAGATATATCCCCAAACATATAAAATTCTAGCTATAGGTTTGAGGCTATAGATCATTTTTCAAGTAGTGTGATCTAGCTCTAAATCCTTTTGAAATTTCCTAAAAATAGAAGGGTTCTCAAAGAAATATTTCATCATGAGTTGTGGTTGTATTTTATTATTAGGGGTTAGAGAGTGGCTATATAGATATTTTCCTTCTTGAGGAAAATTGAAAACATCAATTATCACCTCAGATAAAATGGTAAAATTATTTCAATACACTTTTTACTATAAAATATCTTTGTTATGGGCAATGAAAAGCTGAGTATTTTTATAAAAATCTCTTAAATATTTTTCAAATAGGGTTCATGTGTTCTAATAATCAAAAATACATTCCCATTTTTTCAAAATAAGGACTCTATTTAGCATGAGATTAAATAGTTGTTTCTAACCAATATTTGCAACTCTTTCTAATAACACTCTTCAATCTTTTTCACTGAGTTTAGCTTTCGGGGAACATCTAACAGCTCAGTCATCAACTATCTTGTATTTTACCATTGTAAAAATGGATTCAATAGGTCAAGAAGGTATAGGTTTATATTTTTTAATAGGGTAATGGATATATAGATATATATGGGTCAAGAATGAGGTGATTTTGTTCTAATAGACCATTTGAAATATAAATTCCAATTAAAAAGGATAAAACCTCTTGTCACTTATATTTTCATGGAATTAGACGTATTAAAATAGAAAAAATTACATATGGTATTAACATAGAATTGAAATAGTAAAGGGATCAAATAAAAATATAAATATAAATACTTAACTAAATCAGAATAATTTTTGTTAAACTCAAGAATTCCTAATTAAAATTTAATAAAATTAAATCTATCAACTATTAGGCGATTTAAAAATAAATCTCCATGATGATTTTCTGTAAAAATAAATTATATATATATATCACTTTTTTTAGATTCCCTTTAAGAAATGATTATTGAGATCAGTGTTCTTGGTTCTATACAGAATTTTTGAATTTTCTAAAAATGTTATAGTACATGTTTTTTTTGCATTTGATTGGAATATGGTTACAATTTAATCCAAAATCCAAGAGGAATTGTTTCATCCACAAAATATATGCACAAAAACTTCCAGATAAAATGTGGTCCACCTTAGTAATTCATAATACAATTGAGCATAACATCTTAATAGACCTTTAAATTAAATATTATCCTAAAAAGTGGAAGGTTCCAGATATACTCTTCATATCTAACATAAAACCTCTATGGTTAGCATCTTAGTATGATAATAAATCAAAATAATATGTTTTTTTATAGAAAGTCTAGTTAAATAAATTATTCTTTTTAAATACCTTAAAATTATTTTGGAAATATTAAACTGAGTCTCCTTTGGGTTTACTCCAAATCTATCACAAATAAGTACTAAAAACACAATATCTATTCTACTTTTACTAAGATAAATAAATATCCCAATTATCTCTCTAAATAGAATTTTTTTCAAATATATTCCTAGCTTTATATAAAACAATATTAACATTAAAACTCATATGATTTTAATAACTCTTACTTCTTTGAATTCCAAATATCTTAATTAAGTCTTGTATGTATTTACTTTACTTTAAAACATTCCAAAATTATTTTTGACGAATCTAAAAACCAAGAAATAAATTTAACTCTCCCATCATGTTCATTTCAAATTATTTTTATAGGAGGATTGAAATAATAGTATATATTTTTTGGCTTTCAAAACCCAAAATAACAACTTGGTTATAAATTTATTCTATAAAATTATCATTTTATGAGGTTTTATAGAAAATAGTGGGGTATTATAAACCCATAGAAAATACATTTGATAAGAGAAAACATGTTTTCCTTTCATACCAATCCATTGGTTCTTGTTTAATACGATAGAATTCTTTGGTAATTTTGAAAATATAATTTATAAAATATGGGTCTTAAAAGCTCATAAGACGATTAACATAAACCTCCAACATTATAAATCCATTTAGAAAATCTTATTTTATATCCTTTTGTAATAATTTAAAATCATTATAGTATTCATATGCTAATAAGATTCTAATTGATTCTTATCTAGAAGTAGGAAAAAATGTTTCTTCATTTTGTATTCATTCTTTTTTGGTATATCCTTGGGAATCTAGTCTAGCCCTATTTCTAGTGATTTCAACTTCATTATCCTAATTATTTATAAATACCCATTTAGTTACTATAATTGGATAATTTGATATTCTATCAATTAAATATCATACCTCGTTCCTCTAAAACTAGTTTGATTACTTTTTCATAGAAACTCTCAAACTCTCACTACTAGATCATTCATCTATTGTTTTAGGTTCTATCTTGGATAGGAATTATGGAAATTTATAAATCTTTCCTACACTTATTATTTTCCAAAAACAATCATATGATATTTGTATAAAAGTTTTGAGAGGTTTTTTTCCTGGTATTAGGTTTCCTAGATATAACACTTTCAGGTTCTACAGATTCATTTCTTTCAGAACTAGATTTTACATGATCATGTTCTAATTCATAATCCTTTTTTCTTTGATGAGATGTATAAGTATCATGTTGTCCATAAAATCACTTAATTCATCTGGTTGAATCCTTTTTTTTTCAGTGGCATCTTGAACAACTATATGTATAGATAATTAAAAAACATTACTTGTTTTATTTACCTTTAACATAACTCTTAATACATCTATTTCTATAATTTTAATTTATGATAGATTTATTAAGTGTATCTTTAGGTTGTAATATTATATAATGATCATGGTAAAAATTTATTAGATTATTATATTTATATTCTTAAATTATCATTATATTTCATTCTTTGATTGTTTAAAACAAGTTATACAAGTTTCAGAATGGTTAATGTTCCTTAATATGTCATTTAGGACCAGTAAATATCATTTATACATGCTTTTTCATTTTTCCCATTTAGATAAATCCTAATCCACATATCCAAATTCAAATACACATATCCAAATTCAAATATACATAGGGAAATTTCTAGAGTTTATTACCTTCTATATTTCTACCATAACATAGGTTATATGAATATAAATTGACAGAGTATTCTTGAATTGGAAAGATAAAAAAATTGTCTTTGTTTCATTAGAATACATAAAATTATGAATCTAAATTATAATCTATTAAAATTGTTTAGAATTCATTGCATTATTTAAATCTGAATTCTATAGTTTTTTATAATGTTTTATCTATGGAATTTTAATGATAAGTTGAGATATTAAACATTGATTAAGGATATTATTTATTTATTATAAAGATAATTAAATTCAATAAATATAATTCAAATGGACCCAAAGATTATTCTATATCTTATATGGTCTTATTTAGTATTAAATTTGATAAGTCAAATAATTTATAGATTTCATAATTTTGGATACTTGAATTTTTCTATGTGATTAATTTGATTATTTGAATTGGGCTATATGTTCGATTCACATACATGAATTTGGATACATTAATTGTCTAGATATCTGAATTCATCTATGTGATTACTTTATTTATCTACATTAGGTTACATAGATAAATCCTATTATGTGGTGAAACTCACTTACGTAGATCCAATAATGTATATTAGGTTATGTAAACTCATTAAAATAAATAAATAATTATCATATATAAATTTTATTTTGCTATAATTTCACATACATGATATATATGATTATGTGATGATTGAAAATTTTCGGACTTGGTCAACTCATGTATGGCTATTAGAATTTCTACAGGATATTATAAACCTGTAATTATGATCTTTTTTTATAATTTCATATTTATTTTTCTATAAGTTTATTATAAATATTATGAGTGTTTTATTTGTTCTAATATTACCCTATGAAATTTATTATCACCTTTTATGGATGTATTTACTACTATATTAATTTTTTATTTTTTAATCTAATGGTTTTTCGTATATTATGGTTTTTATTTGTGTAATATATCGTAGCTAATTAAATACCTCCTCCATGTGAATATTTAATAGATATAATTTATGAAATACAATCCAGGATGTTTAGGTGAAGAAAATATCCATAGTTATTTTGGTGTATAAAAATACTAATGCATGTAATGAAGAAATAAATATGTGACTCTAATTTAGATATCATGTGCTGTATAGATTTCATCTAAATCATAAATCTTTATAGTTCAATTACTTACTGAGTTAAACTACTAGTTGGATTATATTCATTTTTTTAACATCTTGAAGGGAACGAGAACTATCAGATCCAAACTCCAACATCTTTATCAACAATCATTTCCTAGGATAAATTGTTTTATTATTTCTTTGTATTGTAATAATCTATGATTTATCTTCACACATAGTGCATATTGAATAGGGTTACAGTACCCTAAAAAAATGTACATCTGGGTTTAGTCTATCCCCTTTTAATATCATGTTTAGTTTATCCCTTTAGAATACTAGGTTCTATATAACCTGTAAAACAATAGAGGAAAGGACTGCTCCTATAAGAGTTTAGGTTTAGTCTATCCCCTTATATGACTAGGATTATATTGACCAGTGACATATAAGATCTTAAGAATTTGCCTTTGAAATTCTAGGTTGGGTTTGTACCTATAAAATATTTGGTCATGTTTTCACATGTAAAATATTGGTCTTCATCACAACCTAAAAATAGAAAGTGGTTATGATTTATCCTTTAAAAGTATTGGTTGGGTCTCATCTTATAAAATAATGGGTTTTTCTCTAAACCAATAAAAGATAAAGGAATTTGTTTAATCCTCCATGTGTGAAAATGATTAATTTAAATAGTTTTCACTCTACTTCAAAATTTATATACCATAGTGGGTTCCACACATAATGTTATTGTGTGAAGAGTAGATGTTGGATATTTTATATCTAAACTACAATAAAATTCTTGTGTTCATATTTTATTTTACTACATTTTCTTTTCTCTGTATATTCTTATATTAGTTTGGTTGAATTGTTAACATTTATACCAATCATTTTCCAATCGTAAATTTTACACTTTCATTTTTTTTCAAGAAAAAAAATTCACCACACCCCTCTTGTCTACTATCATCATCCCTTTGGGACCTAACATTAGTTATCAGATCTTGATCCTTTGGGGATAAGTTGTTTTTTCACTTTGTTCAATACCTCACAATTGGTATAAATGGTTAGATTTAAAAGATATATTGTTCTTAATTTTTTTGTTTATATTAATTATCCTAACATTTTATCCAAATACATAACAAGACTAAGGGGGTGACCCTTTTAAATGATGGATTAATTAAGGACTAATTTTTTTAAATTTGATATTGCAACCAAATTTAAAAAATAATAATTATACTAAATGTAATATCTATATAGAATGTTATCTAAGGAGTATTGATATTATATTTTGGGATATTATGATTAAATCTTATGTTTTTCCAAAATAATATATATTTGATATTAAAGGATAAGATGCTATTAAATATGATCTTAATTATATGGTTATGAATATTTTCTATTTTTTTTTTGCTAGAAATATTTTAAAAAAAATTGTAGTCGTATCACTGCTCATAAAATTTGGAAAATGCTTGAAACAGCTACCTTTAATGAAGGATATTTTGAGAAAACTGTTTGATTTAATTAAAGAATTTCTAGGTACAATAAAATGGATTTTTGAGCTAAGAAAATGAAAAAAAACATTTTCCTAGTGGAGAGATCACTCAAGGTAATTCACATTTGAATTTAGACTATTCTAATCTTACTTTTTATGGTTACTAGAAGAAATAACATATAATACCCAATTTTACAAAGCTCAAAAATAAAAGTAAAGTCAAAAATAAATAAAATAAATATATTACTTCTTAGATTGATTTTTGAAAGATCTTATAATATGGCTGAAAGTCCAAAAGAAACTAGTATTGATCCATTTATAGGAAAATATTTTAAGGTAATATATTCAACTTCAAATTATTTTTCATGTAATATTGGTTTATATGGTCAAAAAGATACAATATATGTATGTAATGTATACCTAAAAACAATGATTCTAATTCTAATTCTCATGACTCCATAAATTCTATAAATGATTATCTATGTTTTGAAGATCTGAAAGAAATTTTTGATTCATATATAGATCAAATAAAAAAAATACTTTTATTCATGATCCACTCAATGAAAAAAATGAATGGGTTCTTGAAAAGAAAAGGATATTTATCTATTAAATTAAAAAATATTTATTTATCAATTTTTAAGATTAAGGAAGAAAATGATCGTTTAAATTAAAATCTTTGAAACATGTCTTTTTCCACACATGAAAAGGTTTCTAATGTTTTTGTATTTTTTTTTAAAGTAAGTAAAATGATGAAAAATTAATTATATAATGTAAAAAATGAAAAGGTTTTATTAAAAAGGACTATTTATAATATATGTGCTTCAAATGTCAATATTGGATAGATTACTTATTTTAAGAAATGTGATGATAAATTAAATATACTTATTTTTTTATCTCATTCCTACCACGTTAATAAATGATTTAGTGAAAAGAAAATATATTATAATTTCTTCGGTTAATTATTTTAAATATGTATATTATGGTCATTATGCATTAAGTTTTCCTTTGAAGTTCGCTCAATCTTTTGGTTAGAAAATCAATTCTATATTTAAATATAATTTCAAAAAAAATGCAATCAATAACTTCTATTACTTTGGTACCTAAATGTATTTTTTCAAATTAACATGAAATTAAACAATACTTTATACCCAGTTAATATCTGTTTAATTTATTATTCTTATATCCAACATGCATGTCATTTTAGTTTTATCCTCATCATGTTATAAGGATAATTAGAATATTTAGTATTTTATTTTGGATAAGATTTAATACCTTTAATATTTTTGGGATTCAATGATGTACTTGAATATTTAAATTTAGTTTTGGTTAGTAAATGTGAGTAAAATTGTGCTTATATGTCATGTTATTGAATTTTAATTTACATACCATTGGTGGATATATTATTTTAATCATAAATTAATGTTTACAAGTATGATATTATCATTTGGTAACTATAAAAATTCATTTAATATCCTATAACATGATTTATATCTCCCTGCGATATTATTGTAGGTTTTTTGAGGTGCATTCACTATTGGATTTAAAATTTTATTTATACTTTTTTGATAGTTTCATTTTAGAAGGAGAGAATAAATTTAGGGGGAGCTACTCTAGTTCTTAATTTAGAATTCATATTAGATATTTTAGTTATTGAAACATGTTATATATAGTTTTATATGTGAAATTATCAAAACAATAAACCTACTTTAAATGCCAAATTTGTATAAAAAACGTCTTTTAAATTTTAAATTATTCATTAACATGTTTTGTATTTCTAAAAATATGGAAACTAAAATTATGGAGGAATAAATAATTGTTTATTATTTTTACATTTATTCCATACTTTTGAACTATTTAAACATTCAATTTACCAATTTTTAATTATTTTTTAAAAAATATGTTTAGTTTAATTGTGATATATTTTAAAGTGAGGGATCTATATTCAAGATTCAAATATGTATATTATTTAAATTTTAAATATATTTTATAAATTAAAATGTGGTTACTTAAATGGTTTCCTCGCTATTCTATCTAATATATAATTAAATTTCTATATAAACATAATTTTTTATTCAAGATAAGGTGGAAGAAATGGGGGATAAGGTTTTGATTTTAAATTCATATCATTTTAGTTGATATATTTAATGAATTAGTTAAAGGGGGATAACCTTATTTCAATTAAAAAAATTCATAGAGAAGTATTAATGTGTTAAGTTGATTTTGAGAATTTTAGAATATAATTTTTATTTTTGGTTGGTAATATTGAAATATTAAATATGTAATTTAGTGCATAGGATGATAAATCAAAGGGAAGTATAAGTGTTTCATTTTTAAATATAATAAGTTATGCTTGAATAACATATGAAATTACAAATTTATAAAATATTTTTTAAATAGTTTCAGCATGAATAGTTATGTTTCATATTTAATGTTCAAATTTTGGGGTGTTTGAATGTGTTTATCTATTGAATTTTTTAGATTTACTTGAAATCTATAATAATCATGAATATAATTTTTTCAGTTTATTTTTAAAAATTTGTGTACAAATTTGATTAATTTTTTTATATAATCGTAGATATTATTTGATGTTTACTTATTTATTAATCTTTTAATTTTCTTAAAATTTTATTTTATAAAGGTTTTCTCATTATTTTTCACAAAAAAAATTAAAATCATCTCATTACATACAAATTAATGTTCTTAAAATAGAAGTATTTATAGTTTCTCCTTGACACATGTTTTCAAATATAGATAATTAGAAAGTTTTTATACAATTTTTAATTATATTTTTATATAATTTTAATATTATTTATTATAATATTATCTTGAAAAACTATTCATTAAATTTAATGTGTTATCATTTTTCAAGCATGCTTAAATTTATGGGGAGTTAATTTTCATCTATCAACCTAAAAAAGTGTAACACTATAATAGGGGGAGAATAATTATTATTTAAAAGGAAGACTTTTTCAATTAAAACTTTATCTTTTTTATAATTTCAAAAGAGGGATAAGTGTTGAAATTATAATTTGTTTTACAATTATAATAAAGGGGGAGAATTTTTAGTGTATCTTTAAACTACTTCATGTTTTTATAAATAAAAAAATTAATTATTTTATTTCTATTTAACAGAAGTCTTAATATATTGATTTGTGTAATAATAATTTCTCATAGATTTATTAATTGTAATATTTTGATTTTTATCTTATATATTGATTGAGATATACTTTACTTTGACTCTTATATTTCATGATTTGATTATTTAAAACATGTTTCACAAGTTTTATGATGATTTATTATGTTGAATATGTCATTTAAGACTTTTAAATGTAATTTCTACTTGTTTTTCACTATTCAGATGTTTCCAAATCCAAATTCAAGTAGCCATATTCAAATCCACACTGCTAAATTTAAATCCACATAGCATATTTTTTTGAATTTGTTACCTCCTTTATTTTAACCATAACATGGGTTATATAACTCCAAATTGAGGGATTCTTATTAAGTTAAAAATACAATAAAATTATATGAATTTAATTTTACGATTTAAAATTATGAAAATATATTTATCATGTGATAAAGTTTGTTAGAAATCACTATATTCTTTCACTCTGAATTCACCAATTTTTAAAAAAACAATTTTATTTTAATGATAACATTAATTATAGAAGTTCGATTAATTCGATTCATAATTATTTGGATATATAATGAAATTTCATTAATATAATTCTGTTAGACCCAAAAATAATTCTACCATTTATAAGGTATTATTTACGTATGCAATTTGATAATTCAAGTTGTTTACAAATTTCATAATTTTGGAAGCATGAATTTTTTTATGTGATTAATTTGCTTACATTAATTAGGTTATGTGATAAATTCAATTATTAGAATTTGAAAACATGAATATTTTGGATATGTGAATTCATATATGTGATAACTTTGGTTTTGGGACCACCAGGGACTTTAGTGAGAGATTTCATAAGAGGAGTGAATCAAGGTATAAAGCTTGTTCGTGTTTCACCACATACCTATGAACCCTTAATTGTCCTAACTATTCTTGACCTCACTTAATAGTATAGTCACTCTTGTGTTAACCTATTATGTGATGATCCAATTACTTGGTGGACTTATCTTAGCATTATTCATATAAGATTGATGATTATTCAATCCACACAAACAAATTATCGACCTATAAAATATAAGACAATAAAGAACACAAGGCACAAGCATTTTACATGGTTCACCTGCACTGGTCTATATCCAAGGATCACATACTGATGTTTTGTTAATGTTCCAAAATACACCAATCTCCACTAGTATTGTGTATATAATGATTTTTCTATGGTCACTCCATGTGAGGCTCACTACCTTTAAAATATTTAGGGTTTGGATCACTACCACCCAAGGGTCACTCCACTTTTCGTCTACCTCTTCTCATTGCTTTAGGATGAAATTCTATTTGTCTCACAAGCCAATACACATATTCACAATCAGATAATTAAAGAACTAATTAGTTCTCATTGATCTTCACTCTACTATTTCCCAATCTCGTGGTGAATATTATAATTGTAGTAGCTTCGCGTTCCCTTTTGAACTTTCCTTCAAGAAATACCAAATTCATTTAAAAAAGACTTCAAGAGGTGCCAATAACTTTTTATGTCAAAAAACATAACAATTTTGCAAAACCATTACACAATTTTCATGAAACTTTCTTCTTGTACATGAAACTCAAAGTCTTTCATGAAACTCTCAACCTTTCAAAAAGATTTCTTGAATTCATGAAACCCCTTTGTTAGATTTATAAAATTACTTTGTTTGCAGAAAAACAAATGTTTATATTAATGCTTTGTATAAGAAAAACCTTTATGAAACTATTCTATGAAATCAAATACTTTGTATATTTAATAAGTTTGGATACATCAAATGATATGGGTAGAGACCTATTTATACAAGTTTCCACCCCCTCATGAAATTTTCTCACTCATCATTACCTTTTCAAAAAACTCTCCATACCTTTTTTTGAAACTCTCTATCTTTGCGAAACATCAGGGAAATTTTCAATTTAAGAAACTTCTTGTATACACATAACTTATTGTATTTCTTCAATTTTACAAACATATCATAATCGTGTAACTTACTACTTTTTATTTCACATAATTGCAATATTAAATAAGGAATTTTTTCATGAATCACTAAATCATAATTGAAAAAACATTTATTGAAACACTAAACCTTTTCTATATTTTCATGAGGTAGTCATAAAAATCCATCTTTCAAAAAACTTTTATTACCGTCCAAATTAAAGACCCCAAAAATTTGGAAAATTATAGGAAACAACAACACCTTGTACACACACATTTTTTACCACTAATTGAGATTAAATAATTATTTCTTGATTATTTTTCAATATACCTAGTCAACAAACATCCGTGAACTCTACATCTGACTGTTGAATTATACAACCATATCTGGGTGATCCTTTATCATTAATAACTTTAACTCATCTCTCAGTAATATCATGATCAACATTCTGGGCTCACACATTTCTTCAAGCACTCCACCGGTTTCCCTCTATCCAAAACATCACCATCTCATGCAGTATTTGACATGGTGAACAACAAATCGAACATGATTCACCACACCATGTCAATGTAAACACTGCATCCAAATCACCAACTCACTAGGGTTAATAGTGATATGGTTAACAATGAATCCAACACACAACACTTGGAAACATCAATTCTCATGGGTTTCCAACATTCTCACCCTTTTGGTTTTTTGGGAACATGTTCATGAATCCTTTTACTCTATCTTGATTCCACTTAATGAACCATTTTCAACACTTATTATCCATGAATTTAGAGACCATATGTGGATTGTTACTGGAGATCGATATCCACTATTTCATATTGTGTGTAATATGAGATGACCACTTTTTAAACCCCCATGGAAGTTTCTTTCATCACGAACTCCTTCTGTGATTTATCTTCCTTAAACAAACATATGTTTCATCTTCATATTTATATCCTTCACTACCTACTCCCATTATGATGGTTTGGTCCAGAGAACACATATATTTATTATACTTTATTTCTCCTCCTTTAACATCAAATCCAAAGTATACTTAATACCAAATAAAATAAACATAGAATCCTTGTAAATATGTTACTTGAGAAACAAGGTTCTTATTTACATCATTGTTATAATTCCCCCTTCCTTATTGATGTCAGACAACATAAGCTTCCATCATTTCTAATCTATTAAGACATTCCTTATTTCATTGAACTCTATATACTTTATCAATTATTTTCATAAGTGTATTTATACTTTCCCCCCTTTTTCAACATAGTACCTTTATCTGATAAGGATAAATAATTCTCATCTAATGATATGAAACTCTTCCATTTTTTAGGCCAATTAATTAGACCCAAAAACTCCCTTTTTTACTACATCATTTCTTTACATGTAAATATAGTTCTATGAAAATTTCACATCTCAAAAACAAATTATAATTTTAGAAGCCTTCAACAGGATTTTCAATGGGTGAACATACCACTTAGCAAAGATCCATCAACTAAACCTCTAAGATACTTGTCTAGGACTCGGTGTAGGAAATAAGAAAAAAGTTAATAACACTATTTTTATCCATTGAACTCACTTAATTCCAAATATCTCTCATATCCATTGAACCTTAGATTATTTCATGGAATTATTTTAGATATCTTCTTTAACTCAATACACCAAGCATATTATAATTTTTAAAATTGATACCAACTCTTATAGATACCAATATAATGGATTATATGATTCACTAAATCATTCTTGATGCCAAATGATGAAATATTGACTCGTTTAATCAACTTTAGAGATTACCTCTTGAACTGTACCAGGTAATTGATTTCATATCTCATCTATAGGGTTTCATTCCTTGTTGTTTTGCAATACCATCTAACATATTTTCATTTCAAAAATACCCTTAAATTTATTATCATTTTTGTGATAGCCCGAACCCTCACTTATAGATTTGGTACAAAACATGGTGTGTATTTTTTTATTAAAAATATAATTGAAAAATACACAATTATTTACACAATTGAGGATATTTTTTGTTCCAGTTTTTAGAATATTATGAGAATATATTTCAAAATATCAATGTGTGAAAAAATATAAAATATAGAATTAACTTTTCTTGTTCTAGTTCCTTAACTGAAACCAACCACCATTCATTTATCTAAGGACCCTAAGAAAAACATTTTAGAAACATAGGATGAGTATAAAGTTCCTAGTCAAAGGTTTTAAAATCATGGAAAAATCCCTTTTAAGTACTTTAAAATTACATTAAAGAAAATTAAATCAAATAGAAAATATTAGATATGAAGTATTATTTTAAAATATAATAAGGTGGAGTTTTTAAGAATACTTTTAACACTTTTTAAAATATATTCTAATTTTAAAACCCATAAATTTGAAAATATTAACCCTTATATTTTATATTTAAATTCTACCTTTAAAAACCATTGGAAAATAATAACTTTGATGGATTAAAAATATACTTGTAAAATAATATGAAAACCATGAGGCCACAAGAAGTATCACTCTGAGGATAACATTCCCTTGAGGTTATTGGATAACCTCATTCCTTGCCAACTCATTCGATACAAAAGTTCTAAATTTTAAGAAAACAATTTGTTAAGGTCTACCTTTCCCATATATAACTCATTAAAAACCATTAAAATATATATATATATATATATATAATATTTTCAAAGAAGAAAATAATTTTTATAAACTCTAACCATAGAATAATCTTGTTTTTCAAAAAATCCATAACAGTTAGGAAAAATCTATATTTTCATAATATTTACATAAATTTTAATAAATAAATAAAAATAATTTTAAATTTAAGTAAATTCTTTCATTAAAATGCATAAAATGTCAATAATAATAGAATATCTCCATATCTCCCTTTTTGAATGTTTTTTTTAGAAATTAATAAACATGTTACACAAAAAATGATAAATTCTAACATTATAAATTACATAAATATTATAATAATATTCCCTTAAAAAGGGTTTTTAAAATTAAATAACAAAAAATAGTTTTGTTAGTGTTTAAATTTTATAATTTACAAAAAAAATAGAATCATTATTTTAAATAGAATTTTAGAACTAAAATTCATAGATGTTCTCAAAAAATAAAACCTTAAAATACTTTGGACAGATATAGGGGAAAATATGAATGATTAAAAATTAAAAAAAAAACTCTTTACAAAAATCTAATTTATCTACAACATGTATATTAGGGTTTTTTAAGATAAAAACCTAAAATCCCATATTTTTATTTGAAAAAATGATATAGGAAAACTAGTTTTATTCTTTTTCTTCTATCTTAAAACACACTCTCTCTTATTATCTCTCTTCATGGATTATAAATTTTAATAGTCTAAATAACTTCCTAGGATGGTTTCATATATATAAAAAATATTTCTATGATTTAGATATATATATATTCATTTATAATAAAATTATCTATATTAAAATCAATTCTTGTATAACCTTTAAAACTGAGATTTATGAGGTTTTTTCTAGTTTGGAAAGTCATGTATTAATATTATGATACATACAATTACTTTATAAAGTAATGAAAATTTTATATTTATATATATCCATATTTCTATTTCTAGTGAAATCCGAGGAAGAATAATTTAAAACCTTGTTACACTTGATTGCATAATTCAACGTGATTTAAAACTAATTAAGACTATATGTAAATATTTATATGTAGTTATCTAAAAATAAATCATTGAGCTTCTTCAATAATCTTCTTATTGTATATATTTTTTTCATTTAAATGTATTTTGATGAACAAAATGAAGATGATTTTCTACAATTCAAAATTGAGCTAGTCCATAGCTCATCGAGGTTGAAGAAAACAATGGGAGGGAAGGAAAATAAATGTGTTTTGTGTTCTCTCACTCAAACAAAAGGTTAAAGATGAATAGTTAGATGACTTTTAATGGATGATATCAAATGGATTTAATGACCTATGTTATAATTGAATGTTTTAATATGGCTTAAAAATGATTTGTATAGCACATCCCACATCAATCTTTCGATAATTCGATCGATTCCTAATAACCTATGTTTTCTCACATAACCATTGAGTTAGAAATGGTGATGTCACCAAAACACATCCCATATTGGACCACACACAAACTTTCTAGCCCGTATGGTTTCACTAGACAGGAAGTGCACTCACTGCATCCATCATGTGTGATTATAGGGTGTTATGTATGCGAAATAACCCACTAAACCCGCATATGGTTGATTAGTGTGATGACTCCCACTTGTGGTTAGACACTTGGTCCTATAATAGTTTGGTTGAGGTGTCCCATTATTATATAGGTATAATAAAAAAATTATAATAAGTAGATTTTAAAAATACATAACAACTAATTTATTCAATATGTTCACCTTTTATATTTTTTTCTTAAAAATTAAATTAATTTCATTATTTTTTTATTTAAATACTCCTAATACTTGTAAATAATTTTATTTAATTCAAGTTCCGTTAAATAAAAATATTATATTAATATTTCTATATATTCAAAACTAATAGTATTAAAGTTTTAAAAATTTTGATATTGCATTAAAATACTCTTAAATATATAATTAACATTTATAATACACTTTCACTAATATAATACACAAAGGCATTATATTTTTTTAAAAATAATTAAACTATCAATTAAAATTAGGCTTATTAAACACCTATTTTTTATAGAAAATAAGATTAAAAGAGAACATTCAACAAAAATATTGTGAAAATTATAAATTTTTATATAAACGTATATTTAATTAATTAATTTTATACAAACTTTAATTGTGTTAATAAATGAACATAATTTAGGAAATAATGAATATTAAAACTCATATATTTTTAAATATTAAAAAACATAATAAAATATTATTTCATTAAAATTAAATATTTTGTGACTTGAATGTCTTTTAATAAAAACTTTTTTTGATTATTGAAAAACATTTTGTTTTATAAAAAAACATCTTAGTTGGTTTTAAATTATAGACAATATTTTTATTAAATATTAATTAAAAAGATAATATAAATAAATTCCTAGTATGTTACATGTTTCACTAATTATATCCCCTAAAATTCAGAATATGGTTTATTCATCCCTAAAAGCTCCTAATATCCTGAGAACAATCAGATGCTATCACATGTCTAATTAATATCTTCAAGATCTAACATTAGATGGATATGATTCTATTTTCATTAATACTCCATGGTTCTTAAAACCACTTAAAATCAATTGAAATATCAACTCTCAATTCATGATTCCAAAAACTGTGACTTTTTCTTACTTATAAGGACTCAGCCTTAAAAATTTCATCATCTGGTTAATTCAACTAAAATTCACTTTTTTACATTATAAAAGATCTTTTGGGTTTATATTTATTATGAATTGAGTCTTAATTCATACATGAAAATCCACAAGTATACAAATTTGTATTACTAAAACATTATCTACTTTTCCAAACTACAAAAGTTTTTTATAAAACATGGATTCTTCCATGAAAAATATTTACAACATTAATCTTGGATTCTTCAATTATCTTACCCATCCTTAAAACCCAATGAAATTGTTCTAAAACATTGGATGAGCACAAAATAATTGTAAGAAAAATAAAGAAAAAGAAATAAATTATTAGTCAATGAGTACTTATAAACATAAGAAATAATTTTCACAAATACATACTTCTCACCCATAAAGTATCATATAATTACTTTGTGAAAACAAGAGATTTCCACAAAACATAGAAAACCCAAATAAACCATTTGGGTAACCTAAGGCATCATTTACCATACATAATTATTATTACAACACTCATGGCTACCATAATATTTTTAACACTCATGGGTACCTTAAAATGTAACTCTCACGGCTACCTTATGATGTAACCCTCACAACCACCTTATGGTGTAACCATCGCAGTTACACTAGGAATAACCATTACTATCAACTTTTAATAAAAATATACCCAATTAATTTAAGGGAGATATATATCCCACCAACCATCATAAACTATTCCCAATAACTATAACATAATCATAAAATATGACCACTTACTTCATAGAAACTTTCTTGATAAAATCACTTATTTTACAAAATAATACTTAGAAAAAACAAATTAAATTCCTTACTTTGAAAATAAAAATGTAATATTGTAAAAGGGAATATAAAATGTTAAGGTGTTATAAAATCAGGAAAATATTCTCACTCTATATAAATTAAATGAAATTATTTTTTAATTTCATAAAAAATACATTAGATAGGATTTTAAAAGAAAAATCCCTTACCACAGGTTCATCTTACTTAAAACATGTTCAAACCTCCTGTATAATGGTTTAAAGAGTTTATTAATATATTAAAGAACTATATTTATATCTATAATACCTTATATGTCCTTTTTTATGAAATATTTTCACCCATTTGTTAATAATATTTTATTATTTCTATTGTTTTAGGTGCGTGCTTTTCATGGTTTCCATGGTCGGTTTGTTATGGATTTTGTTGTAAAATGAAAATAATACTCTAGAAGTGATAAAATATATATATATATATAGGTCATTTTAAATAATTATAATTGAATTTAAACTTTCCCTGAATTCGATATTTTGAAATGAAAACTCATCATCCATGAAGGCGGTCAATTAACGCACCATAGATAGCGATTTCATTTTTAAGAATAAAAGAAGAAAATTAGAGATTTGATGTAAAATATACCATTAACATAATAAAATTAAAATATTTATATGGTACTAGAGTTATTTTGAAACATTGTATAGGGGTGAGGATAAGGTAAAAGTGAGAAAGATTTTAAAATAGAAAACTAAGGAATTTTCCACTTGAATCTTTTCTCCTTGAGAACATCCTTAAGAGTTTTATAATTGGTATTCTTGTGATACCAAAATCACTATAATATGTAAATTGATGAGGATAAGGGAAATTTTAGATGATATTTCAGAAAAATGGATTAATGTGATGAAATTAAGTAAAGGAAGGAGTCCCTTTTTATAATTGAGGTGAGGGGAAATTTAGGAATTACATAAAATATTATAATAAAATATGTCTAATATAGAGTTTAAGGCATAAAAAATAAATAAATATAATGGGGACACATTTTTAACAAAATATTATCCTATTTTTCCTTATTTAAGATATTTTTTTAAATAATTTAATTAAATAATTTATTCAAAAAATATACTTTTTGTCAAATTTTACACTATTCATAACTATGACTTTGAAAACATCAAGTGTCAAATTTGAAAACAAAATTATATTTTATAAATATTATATAATTCAATATAATTCATTTTTTAGCTTAAAAATATAAATTTATTTTTATTTTAATATTTTTAATATCATTTATATAATTTTTCTCTTATATTAATAATTACTATATCATCACTATGAATGACATTAAGATATTTATTTTTTCCTAAATATTAAATTTAAATTTTCATGAATAAGAAAAAATTTATATATTTAAAATTACTAGTTCTGTTTTAATAAATCTTCTGTAAAACCTTATATTAAAATATTATACTATATTAAAATCTATATTGTTAATAACTTGACTTTCTTTTAAATAAAATACTATAAGGGTCTTAATCATATCCAGCTCGCTCCAAATGGCCATTAATTTCTCATTGGACAAAAATGGTTAAGATATAATCAACCAATAACATTTATCCAAGTTATTTTGTTATTTAATGGTTATTATAATTTTAATAAAAATCATTTTAATTATTTTTCTTCTGCGTGTGCAAGCACTACATCAGCATTTCATAAGCATTTAAGTTAATTATTTCATATATGAAAATTAATAATAAATTTATATCATTAAAATAAATTAATTAGGTTAAATATAATCATTTATATTCATTCATTAAGTATATTCACACATATCCATATCATAAAAACTTCTTTGATATTTCAATTTTTCTTTTCTTTCCTTGAACAAGCATTGCCTGTGCATTTGGATAAGGATCATATAATATAACTCTATAATTCAAAATTAATAGCCATAAAAACATATTTTACATAATAATTAATAAAAAAAATCATGAAAATAATTTATATCACTCAATTATTATCTATAAGTCACCATAAATGACTTTGTCAACGTTGTGTTGTCACCGCATCAGAACTAACAATGATTTTCAAACTTATCATAAAATAAATTATAAAATAAATTTTTTTAATTTATTTGTAAAATATTTATATTATAATTTTATAATTTCACCATTTCATAATATTAATAAATTTTCCATTATAACTAAGTCTTGACGATGTCACAAAAATACTATATTTTTTTACTATTCACCAAAAATAATTTTTTTCAAAATATTCACAAAAATTCATACTAAGATAATTTCGACATGATGAATTAAAAAATGCAATTAGTTTTTCTCAAATTAAAATTATAAAATTTTAAAATTAATTTCTTAAATATAAACGTAAAATAAATTAGTTTAAAAATATATTTATATTAATAATTACATAACACAATGAATTTTAATATTTAATTCTAGAATAATAATAAATATTAAAACAAATTATTACATTATCATCTAGGTTATTACATTACTTCTCTATTTATTATTTTTTTCTCATTCATTGACATTTCAAATATAGTATAATTTTCTCTTATAATGATTTTAATCAGTTGAAATTATAGACCACCTCACAACACCACTTTGCAAATTTTGTTGCAACATTACCATGGACCATATCTCCCCTAAAACCTAAAACTCTTCAACATTAGTTAATATCATTTCAAAACATATAGGGATAGGATGTCTCATTTCCCCAAGTTGATGAATGATGTTAGTCATTTTGGACATTCCTTCAGTATCAAACTTTTCTCTTCAACTTATCAGATTTGAGGATAGGAATGTCATCACCTCATGACTTATTCTTCTAGGTCAATCTTTATTGTAAGCTTCTTAAGTTTCCTGTAAGTGGATCTCCTTTTAGTTATGTAACATACCCAAAATTCATTTCAAATTTTTTCTTTGCACTTCCCCTTTATTGACTTGTGTATTTCTTTTTCTTCATAGACTAACTCGCAAAATATTATTCCTTGGGTACTCTTACAAACAAAGACCTCCTCACATGTTACTAATCGGTTCCTTTTTCTATATATATTCTTGAATATCTATTTATCCCAACTTCACTTATCAAATTTCAAAACCCACGTCTTGTCTCAAGAATTATTTTTCATATGAGAAACGTTTTGAGTCCTTTTAGTTTTTCTAATCTTATTATTATCTTTTCATGAATCCTTCTATCCAAAAACTTATTCGGAACTCCTCTTTAAACTATTGTTTTTCCTTTTCAATGTAACTATACCAATACTCTTCTTATCATGATTTGTGAAAAAAAATTCAATCCCAATTAATAAATCTTAATTTATGTCTACTTTAATAGTAATTTGATCCACCTCAGATGTTTTCTTTCATATTAAATCATTCATTGCATGCTCATCCACTATTATCATAGTAAGATGAGATTTATTGTTTTTCCCCTATATTTTCTTTGTTTCTTTTAGGAGGGATTTTGTCTGTAAACTAATGTTGATTTCTGATGCACCTTTTGTTGAGTTTCATTCATTCCCTATAGAATGTTAAATATGTTCTCCATATTAATTGGCATTATTTTAGTGAAAACATTATTCTCATTAGTATCCTAAATTGAGGAATTTTTTACATCACTTTCAAATCTCTTTATATATAGTTTCTATTCATATAACCATGGTTTGAATAGATAAAGCATCTCCCATAGAAATTGTACCTCATATAGCATCATCGTTATTGATATGTTGTTATAGTTGATGTTATCAATCCATTAATCATATGGGCTCCTAGGAAGACACTCATGGAAAGTCCCATGATTTCATAATAGTAGCACCTAGTGGATACCTTCCTTCAAGATTTATCACAAACATATTTGGCATGGTAATTTATCTTAATTTTTGACTTTTTATTCCCATACTAGTGGAATCCACTTTCTGATACTCCCATATGAGGTATTTTTGTGATCTCATTCTTGTTTTTAAGCCTTGTTTAATGATCATTGATATTCTCATCCTTCTTCATCAGTTGATAAGTCATCTTACTTATACATGAGCTTGATTATATTTCAAATTTTAACCTCTATTCTTGTTTTGTTTTGAGATGGTTAATTATTTCTTTCATATCTTTCTTGGTGGCCATTTTTTTATCTTCATGTGAAATTTCACTAAGAAATTCACTTTGAATCTTCATCTTTTCACTCATCATCAAAATTTCACTATCTTGATCCACCATTACTTTCCTCAGTATTTGGTTCTCTTCAACTAACTCTTTCATGTTTGCAACTTATAAATAATTCAAAGCCATCACATTTTGAACCTCATGTGAGTTAAGGATATTATTTTTGGAACCAGTGTTATACTTCATTAAATTGGAAGAAATATCCTCCAATTCTATAGCCTAAGTAATATCATTATTCCTCATATTTCAATCCACTTCAATTATTCTTTGATTTAGTCTTTTCATTTTTTTTACCTTAGTTTTTAGCACTTAACATGGGTTTCTTAATATTCATTCTTCTTTATCATCTCTTTGTTTTTACCCTTAAACACTGAATCAATATCCTTAGATACATGAATAGATTCCACCTTTAAATCTATTGAATTATCACTATAATTAGTGGTTCTAGAATCTGATATAATATTAGGCTCCTCAGATTAACCTACAGTATCATTGTATGAAAATTTAGATAGAAAATCATATTCATCCCTACCTTCTATTTGTGAGATACTAGGATCCTTTATATTGATCGCCCAATTCTCAAAAACTATTCCATTATATAAAATTCCATTAGAGCTTTTATTCTTCCTTATATTCTTTCTCTTTCACATATTGTATGGGTAGAAAAGATTATATCTCCAAAAACTAATCATATTAATTCATGCAAAAAATCAATAAGAGAAACCTTTTCTCCGATCCCAATTATTTTACCCATATAGAACTTTAGTGAGAGTTGTTCTAGGAGTGGGGTGAATTAGGGTATGAAAATCATTTATATTTTCCTACATACCTATGAACTATCATTTTTTTAATTGATATTCACCTTACTTATTATTAGGGTAACTCTTATGTTCATCTGTTACATGATGATCTGATTAACTAGTGTACTTATCTTATCCTTATTCGGATAAGATTGATGATTACTTAATCCACATGCATTGATTATCATCTTACAAAATATAATATAACAAATCACACAAGACGGGATAATTTTTATTTGGTTCACCCACACTAGGATATATCCAAGGAGCACACACTGAAATTGTGTCAATGTGCCAAAATACAGTAATATTCACTAGGCTTGTGAATAAAATGATTTGGATATGGTCACGCCATTACAGTTTCACTACCTTTACAATATTTAGATTTTGGCTCACAACCACACAAGATTCACTCCCCTTGTCCTCCCCCCTTGTTCACTAATTTTGGATGGAATTATTTTTGTCTCAAAAATAAATACATGTATTAACTATTTGATATTGATGAACTTATTTGTGCCCATTGATATCCACTATACTCTTTCACAAAGTGGTTGTGAATATCACCATTGCAGCAACTTAAATTTCACTGTTAAACTATTCTTCAAGTAATACCAACATTCTTTAGAAGTGTCTTAATAAGTTTTAATAACTTTATGTGTTTTGAAACATAACATTTTAATGAAACTATTACACTACTTATCCAAAACATTCATCTTATTCATGAAACCTCATACTTTCATGAAACTCGTATTCTTTCACAAAACTCACAAATTTTCAAGAATCTTTATAAACCTCCATCAAACCCTTTAGTCAAATTCAAAAAAATTATTTGTTTATAGAGAATATGTTTATATGAATCCTTTATGTAAGAAAAATCCTTGTGAAACTATTTTGTGAATTCAAAGCCTTGTGATCTTCAACAATTATAACAACTTTAAATGAGAGTGGTATTGATCTATTTATATAAGTTTCTACCCATTTTAAAAACATTCTCACTCACCATCGCTTTTTCATGAGACTCTTCATTCCTATTCGTGAATCTCCCTATCTTCTAAAACATTAAAGTAATTTCCCATTTGTGAAAATTATTATAATCGTATAAATTACCGCATTTCTATCATTCACAAAAATTCTCATAATCACATAACTTACCACCATTTTCTTTCATGGATCAACATTATTTTTTGAAACACTATTTTATGAATCTAAAAATGTTAGTGACACTAAACATTTTAAAAACACTACACTTTTACCATATTTTCATGAATTTTTCCTAGAAATCCATTTTTCTCAAAACTTGTCCCTTGATCTAAATTTTAGAACCCAAAAATTTTAAAAAAACTTCGAAATAATTCCACCATGTACTTGTAATTTTTAGTACATCTTCCAAATATTACATACCACTTTTATTAAGCGTTTTCAACATACATGGTCAAAAATCATGATGAAACTTGAAAACTAACCTTTGAATGAAGCCTCCCTATCTGGGTGGTCCGCTTTCATTGATAACTTCAACCTATCTATCAATATTATAAATATCAACATTCTGACCTCACACATTACTTTATACACTCGACCAATTTCATTTTATTAGGAAAATCAACATCCCATGTAGTCTTTGATAGGGTGAATAGTAAATCCAACACCCTTCACCACAACATGTTAATGGGAATACTGTATCCAACACACCAACTCACCAGGGTTAATAGTGATAGGGTTGAGAAATAATAAAACACACAACTCATTAAAACACCAATTATCTTTTGTTTCCAATATTTGGTTACATAGATTCATTAAAGTAGATAGATTCTCTTACATGGTGAAATTAATATACATAGAATTCATCTACATAGGATTCATCTACATAGATTCAAATATGTGAACTAATTTAGATACCTATAGAAATGTCATTCCAAAATTTTACTAGTTGATACTTTCGCATAAAATATATATATTCTTTCTTGAAGATTGAAAAAAAATTTACATGGATAACCTTAATGTGTAAATTAAAATTTCTACAGGATATTCTAAACTTGGAATTATTCTTTATTTCTCATATTATGTCATATTTCTATGTGCTAAAAGTTTATTATAAATATTATTAGTTATTTATTTATTATAATATTACTTATTAACTATATAGAATCTATTATAATATTTTTTATATTTTTTTAGGAATAATTAAATGGTATCAACCTAGGATTAATCATGTATAGATATTTACACTAAAATTTAAGAACTTGAGATATTAAAATTCAAAATGATTGAAATATGAATATCTAGTCTCATATATTTTTAGGTAGTTTCCCAATAATATTAAAACTCATTATTATAAAATTATTAACTATAATATTAAATTTCTAAAAATTTACACTATACAGTTTGTTTTATAGAATATAGATAAAATTCTCACATTTATATTAATAATATCTATTTTTTGAAAAAATATATCGGAAACATTAATATGGTTGTTAATTATGGGTTGTATGAATGTATAGAATGATCTATGTTCAAATAAGATTTTTTTTGAATATAAAGAGTAAGTCTCACATGAGTTATGGTAGTATTATATAAAATTTATAATCAACCTTTATAGATGTATTTATGGAAATATTAATTTTTTATTTATTACTCTAATGATTTTTTCATATAGAATGGTTTTCATTATTATAGCATATATAAGATAATTAAAAGATACTATAATATGAAGATTTTATTACTAGAAATTATGAAAGATAATTTTGGATTTAAAACTTAAAAAATAGTCATTTATATTTTGGTGTATAAAATATTGATTCATAAATTGAAAAATTATTAATGATACTTTTATTTAACTATTATGTGTTTTATAGATTACAACTCATTCTTATAGCTTCACCACTCAGATTATTGATGAATAAAATTTTTGGTTGTTCGAACTTCGTTGTTTCAACATATTGAAGGTCTTTAGAACTACCTAATCCAAACATTATCATTTTCATCAACAATCATTCACGGGGTTAAATTGTTTTATTATTTATTTTTGTTGTAACTATTTATGTAGAATTTCCATACTTAGTTTTTCTTGACTAGGGTTATAATACCCAACGAAAAAGGTAAATATGGGTTTAGTATTCACCCTTATAATACTATGATTAATCTATCCCCTTAGAATACCAGGTTCTTCTTAACATGTAAGTTATCATAGAAAAGGAAGACTCTTTCAAGAGTTGGGGATTCATCTATCCCCATAGAATATTGGTTTCCTCTTTGCCGGTAACATATAATAGGTTATTAATTTTCATCTAAAAGACTACTTTGCGTCTATACATGTAAAATGTAGGGTTATTTTTTCACCCGTAAAATATTGGGTTCCTTCTAAACCTAAAAATAGAAATTTTTTTATTTAACATATAATATTCTAGGTTGGGTCTTGTCCTATAAAAGGTTGGGATTTTTATAAACCTATAAAATAAAAGGGAATTGGGTAAATTCTCTAAGTGTGAAGAATGTGGATGTAAATATTTTTCACTCTCCTTTAAAAGTGACATACCATAGATAATTCCATACATTTTATTGGTGTGTGAAGAGTATAGGTAGGATCATTTAGATCTAAAATTCTTTAAAGTTCTTATGTTCATATTTTACATTCCTATATTTTCCTTTCTCTCTATATTCTTATATTGGTCTGGTTGAATTGTTTAATAATTTGGATCGATCATTTTCTGATTATAATTTTTACACTTTGATTAATTTTTTTATAAAGAAAACTCACCCCCCCCTGTTTTCCATTGCCATCAACCCTTAAGGACTTAACACTTTTGTGATCAAAGGGATCACTTTTATCTGGTTTGACATGAATGGATTATTTAACTACCTCTAAATTCGTGTTTAAAACTATATAAAAATTGGAAGTAGTATAATAACCTTGTAATATTCATTCTTTAGAATTTAGATCAAATATAACAAGATAACCCTTGGTGTTTAAGGTGTACACATTACATCTTAACACTATAAAGTATCCTACATTGGTTTTTCTTTTATTCAATGGGTCATAGGGTGTGTAATAACCTATAATTTTATAGATATGTATCCGAATTGTTTTTAGGCACTCTATTACCTTATTTTAAGTTCTTTTTGTTTAGGTTACTTCATGGGAAGTTTTGTGAAAAAATTAATAATTTTGGAAGGAATATGGAAAGTGAACGGTTGGCGCACGGTTTTCCCAAATCGTTCGCCCAACCCCAGCTAACTATGAAACCCTTAGTAGATAGGGATTGCATGAATACTAAATGGTTTTTCAAACCATGTGACCTATTAGGAGAATCCAATCACCCCCCCCCCCCCCCCTGAGCCCCTAGAATTGGCACATGGTTTGGAGGCTCCTAGAAAAATTCCTAAGGCTCCTGACCTCCTTTTTTGGCAATTCGAAGCCCATGTTATAGATATGCGCCCTTCTCAGTAAGAGATCCTAATCTTATTAGGTTTCCCATTCTTCCCTTATTATTATCTCTTCCTTAAGGGATTTTATTCACTATTTTTATGGATATATATATGGCGTTTTATGATATTTATTCTTTTGATCATTTTCTTAAGATTTTAATCTGGATCTCAATCTTCATAGTGATTAGGGTTATTCTTCTCAAATTGGGTATTTTATATTATAAATCATTTATCAATTATTTTAGGTATTTGGTTTATTATTGTAATTAAAATGTATGGATTTTAATTATGTTTATGTAATTGTATAATTTCTTTCGGATAATTAACAATTGTGTGTCCAAAGTTTAATTAATTAATTTTTTAAATTAATTAATTGAGTGATTATGAAATTGGGGATATTGAGATTACTGAATTTGAATAATTAATTTTTGAATTAATTATGGGGATATTGAGATTATTGAAATGGAATAATTATTTTTTGAATTAATTATTGGGATGTTAGGATTGTGAATTAGATTAATTAATTTTTGACTTAATTAAGAGATATTGTTTTTATTGGTAAATCGATTGAATTGGATAAATTAATTGTTGAATTAATTAATGGAATTGATGTGATCAATTAATTAGTGAATTAATTGAATGGATTGACATGATTAATTAATTATTGAAATAAGTAATGTAAGGATGTGAATATGAAAGTGTTAAATAGTATTAATTAATTTTTGAACTAATTAATGTGAGATTATGATACATGTGATATTGTGATATTGTGATATATGTGTTTTATTGAGAAACGAGGTGTGGGACATGGACTGACACTCCAAATACACATGGGGTCCTAGCCATGAAGTTCTAAGACTAAATGCATGCATAAAAATATTATTTTATAGGGTAGTGACTAATGATCCAAATACCCATGAGCTGTGAGATACCAACTGATGCTCCAAATACTCACGGGGTTCTAGAAACAACATTATACGCCCATGAGATTGCCATTGAACTATGGTTCTAATTAGCTGCATTATATATTTAAATGAAATGGGTAATAAAATCCCACTTGTTATAATGAATTGTGAATTGGTTTTGGGATAATGTTTAGACTCTGGTATGAGCCGAAGAAGGTATTAAGATTCAGGTGTCCTCAGGAACTCAGAAGTTTACGCAATCAAATAAAGGATAATTAAATAAAAGTAAACCGTTTACTTTATTACTTATATTTCATTCTTGATAAAAATGTATACACTATTATTGATTGTATTCATTTTAGATGTTGGTGGTGGTGGACTGTTGAGTTGTACTCACACCCAACTCGATATTCCAGATCGGTACCCGAATATACTTCATGTTTGCAGTACATGATAAGGGAAAAGGCCCTGTGTTAGATAGCTAGTTTTGGATGGAGCATAGATGATGGAACTGGATGTGGTTTTGGTCCCACTTGGGAGTTATTTGTGTATTTACTTTTAGGACTTCATTTTGACACTAAGATATACTTAGGAATGGCATATCTACTATTTCATTTAGATGTTGTACTCTATGTTTGGTCATCGTGTAATACTGGTATTATTATTGTTATGGTTATATATTTTGGTTATTGTTGATCTATTTCCACTATTTTTTTACTCTAATAAAGAGGGTATAGTCTCCCCATGATCGATATTATACCCTCGCTACTAGTCAGTGGCCTCTAGCGTATGGGGAGGCACTCCTGAGGTCATGTGGCCAGCCGTCTCAAGGCACTAGTACGTGGAATCTAGGTCGAGATTTCATAGCGTGTTTAATTAAAAATATAGATTATTGGAACTATATTGATATCAAATAATTTTATATCATTAGATTCGACCAAAAATTATGTATTCATTCTATATTTACCCAATATTTTCTGAGAAATTTCTTGTAATGTCATATTACTTCTTTCAACAACACTATTCTTTTGAGGTATCATAAGGAAAGATAAGGCATATTTAATTCCATATTTTGAAAAAAAATGAATTTAGTTCATGGAACTCAAAATCTCCCTCATGTTCAATTATTAGACATAATTTTATCATCCTTTTCTTTTGGTAAAATCCTATAGAAATTTATAAACACGGTATAAGATTCACTATTATTTCTTCAGAAAAAAGGCAATGTAAATCAATAAAAATCATAAAGTAAAAGATAATGAAAATATTTTCCACCTAGTATTATAGTTCTAGAGGGACCAAATAGATACATATGAATAAGTTCTTGTGGTCTAAGATTTCAAACCAATTTAATTTATTTAAAATATGAATTTTTTTTGCTTCCCATTTTACATGCATCAAATAGTTTCGTTTTACAATTTAAGTTGAGGAAAATAAGACATTAATTTCTTCTTAGATAGTTTTTTTAAATAATAATAAGTGAAATTTATAAGTCTTCTATTCAAAATTCCATATTCATTAATTTCATTATTCAAACAGTTTACATTATTTTTAAAAAAAGTGTTTGAAGATCTTAGACATAAATATTCTCAGTTCTTGGTGCTTCAAACATAAGTAGTTTATCCATAAAAAAGGAACATGAATCAAATAAAAGATCAACATAAAATAAATAATCACAAATTTGAGAAATAATTATCATTTTTTCATTAATACTTCAATAAAAATTACTTTATTGATGAGTAATAATAATTGATTTCAAATATTTTATACACCAATAATCTGCTCTTTTTCATTTTCACCAAATGTGACATAACCTTCATCAATATTATATATTGAGTGGAAGTTAGAAAATTACACACTCATAAGTCTAGGAAAAAACTTTTATTTATAAATTATTTTACATTGATGTTTTTTTATATTTTTCAATAAAAAATAAATTATACAATATGGTGTTTAGGTACCTAAATAGTATTGAGTCTAATAGTGTTATATAATAAATATTTGAGAACCCAAATCTATCTATACTTTCTGAAATGTCTACAAATTTTATGATTATGTTTTGAAAAGTTTCTAGAAATAAAATCTTCCTTAACACCACAAAAATGATGGTATCTTATAAAACAATAATTAGAATAGTGACCATTTTTAACATGGTGAAAACAAGAAATATTTGACATGTTTTTGTTCTTATAATTGGGAAAAATATTATATTTAAACAACTTAGGGTTTTCTCCATTATAGATTATGCCATGTTTTTGTTGATTTTATTTTTAACAGGTATTTGATTGAAACAACTCTTCCTAGTAAAAACACTATTATAAAATTTTAAATCATTCGATTTATCAATAAAATATTATATTATTTTATCATAGACAACACAACTATATATAGATTTCCCTAAATTGGATTTTAATTTTGAAATCTATTGGGTTACTTTGAAATTTTCTTTTAACACATCATCATATGATTTTATAAAAGGATTTTTTTGTTTTATTTAATGATTCATATTTTTATTATAACATATCATATAATCCATTCAACTTAGTAAAACAATAGTTTTCAAATTAATTTTTATAAGAAGAATAGTAAACATATTGTACTTCTTCTGACTTAGCCATGAAGCACATATTATCTTTCTGATTTATATACTCATCCTTTAAATCAGAATGAGAGTTGATACTATTGTCTTTAAAATCACGACAAATAGACTTCATATCTTTATTATTGTAATTATATTTTCATTTTATATTTTTTATATTTTTTATTATCTTTTTAATTAAGGAATCCATGCTTGATATTACTAAGATTCTTACATTTATTGCGTCTTTATTAATTAGTATTTCAGTCAAATTTATTATACTTATTGAAATACTTATTGAGTACCCTTTTCTTATTATAAAGTTTTTAATTTTATTGATAAATGGGAATGTTATTCATCAGATTATGATCATTTTGAATCTTTTTTACATGATGAGTTAGATAATGATTTCTATTTGATTTTCATCTCATCCTTTAAAGTAGATACTTTATGGGAATTATTTTCTTTCTTGAGCAACTTACAATCATAATCCTATACCTATATCACCACCAGATACATCATGAGAGTGCAAATCATATCTTTAATGTTTTATATCCTTGATAGTTTTATATTTTATAATTATAGTATATATTATACTCTATTTTTCATGTTAAACTATATTAAATTTTAGATATTGGCATGATTCAGGAATAAGAGTTCCTAAAAAAGAAACATCATTTATAATTTCATTGATTCTGCCATTTATTTGAGTTATTGTCTCACCGTATTTCATTATAAAGGTATAAAACATAGGTTTGAAAGTATTATAAATTAGTTGTCTAACATTTTTAGTTCTATCATAGTCTATAGAAATAGTTACACATATATCATTTATAGTAGGGAATTATGGGACTCCATTGAACTAATCTAGACCAAGTCCAAAGATAATATAATTCATTTCACTTAAATTAAAATCATATTATACTTATGCTCCCACAAAGTCTATAGCAATATTCTCCCACTTCTAATTTGCAGTTAGGCATTGTGAGACTTTATTTGACTCATCCAGACAAAGATCATAGCTAATAGAATTCATTTTTATTAAATTCAAATAATATTCTTCTTATAGAGAAGCATGATATAATTACGGTTTTCCTGCAAGAATTTTTTAATGTTTGAAAATTTCACATATACTTTTATAACTATATTACTCAAGTAAATTTTCATTCTGGCTATCTAGAACCCATAGTTATCTCCATTGAAATAGGGCGCTCTTACTATATACATTACTTCTTTAATGTCATCCATTGTATGAAATTTTAAATATTGATATTTATAATACAACTTTTAAAGGTTTTCAACTTTAAATTCACTTGTTTTGATAAAATTTTTAAGTCCGATTAGAATTATATAATGACTCATGTGGGGGTGAATTGAGTTCTTTAAAAACTATACCCCAAAATAAATACTTTATTTATAACATGACGGAAATGGTACCACTACTCATTACCAAATATGAAGTGGAAAATTGGTAAATTATATAAATAATGTCATAATAAAATTATAGTGGTTTAGGGCACATAGATCCACTATTTCACTCCACCAACACTCACTCAGTGAGCTTGGTTATTTTTACTATGTATGACTTTTTCCGAGAGACCTCAATAGTTGAGTGAAAATAACTATAACCTGTAAAAAAGGGTACCAATAGAATTTAAAAAGGATCTAATTTTTCCATTCCCTATTTTTGGTCTTTACAAACTTAGAACAATGAGTCTAAAAATGTTACAAAAATATATTAGAAGAAAGAATGCATGTTCAACACACAATTGGAAGTAGAATCTGATAGATGATACCAAACATCTTGGGAAATAGAATATGACTTCAAAGTATAGATCCAAAATTTATTCTATTATAGAATATAATATTGAAATAATATAATTAGCAGATGTTCTATTTCAGTCACATATCTTTAATTAGTAGAAAAAAAATTACGCATATACTGGTTATTTCATAAATTTCCTCCCCACTTGAAATATGAATAGTAATAATTTACTTTGAATTAAAACTACTAAATTAATTTAAAATGTTAAAAAATAATATAATATTTATAATTTAATTCTATGTCCTTTCCAGGTTACTTTATTCTTTAGAAATAGAAAAATACAGGTATCCATTTTTTAAGTAGTTATGACCTTCCTTGGAACTATATATCTTATTGTAAATAGAAACTTTAATTACATTGGTCATTACACATTTAGAAATATCTACTTTTCATAAATATAAATCATGATAATTATTCTCTCAATATGAAAAAATGGTAATAAATTTCCTTAAAATTGTAATAAAATATCATAAATTTATTATAAAATATAAAAATTCATCAGTCCTTAACATCATAAGACTTCTAATAATAAGGATTCACTTGATCATAATAATTTTTTAGTCATTATAGTATTTTGTTAAATATTAATAACATTAATTTATTTTAAATATTTCTTCAATTTATTAAAATTTATCATGTTGACCATAAGGCTTTGTGATATGCCTTTATGATTGTATGACTTTCTTGATCATAAGGCTTGATTCTAATTATAAATCTTTATCTAAGAATGTAAGGTTTTACTGTGATCATATTTCATTACTATATATCCTTCTCTAAATAACTAGTTATAGTTAATCTTCAATGTATTTATTTATCTCAGTATATGTCCTTAATATAAGGCTTTGTCAGAATTTAAGGCTTTTGAACATAAGATAATTTATGAATATTAGAATTTCTCTTAGACTTTATACCAATTATAAAGAATTAATGTAAAAATTTATAAATTCCAAATACTTGATCATAAGACTTAAATACCTAGAAAAAAAATCATTACCCTTAATTTATAAAGCTTTAAAAAACATATTTTTACTTTAAATATTCATCTAGATAATTTAATAAAAATAATTAGAAACATAATTGAGGGTTTTTATGATCAGTAAAACCTAAAATTAAATGGGATATGATAGATCAACATTATATTGTACAAAAAATTTTTAGAATAAAATTAACTATAAAATAATTATAAGCTATGGAATAATTTAATTAAATAAAAAAATAAAAAAAATATTCAAAATCATGGTACATCCAAAAGGCCTATATTTTTTAAAAATGCATTTTTTAGAAAAAACATTATTTACCAAAATCAATTAGAAAGATTAACTTAAAATAATATATCATAAATAAAAAATATTAATCAACATAATAATCATGGATTATCTAAATGAAAAAAAACACTTAGAATTCACCTACCCTAGAGTTTATCCTAGAGTGCTCAATGATCTCAAACCTAAATCTTATCAACAACATTGAACAATAAATACATACCAAAAATATTATTTAATAAATTAATTTAAAGATGATTTATTAGATATAAATAAAAATTAAATAAATATTTCTTAGATATATATGTAAAATAAATAGAAATATCTATGGAAAGATAAGATCTATTATCTCTTACCTTAAATTTAATATCGATTAGTGTCACACTCAAGGGAATGTTCCATATTCCTTCAAAACAAATCACATCAATATTATTCATATCCTTTACACTGATTATAAATATACTTTTTCCCTTTATGTGGAGTCCTCAATCATTTCAAAAATTTATAGTTTCATCCACTATTCTCTTTATTTTTTAATAGAAATTACTTTTTCACTTCATGTGGGAAGATAAAACATTAGGGAAAATCCATTTTCATTTCCCATAATATTTTTTTAATCTAAAATTCCCCCAGATTATAATTTTCAAACTAACTCATTTTGAAGCAAGTGTTATGATATGTGATTATAGTATTATTCACTTCATCATCTCTATCATAAGTTAATATATTGTCTTCTTATAAAATGGAAAAATGATTATTCAATTCCATAATATGCCTCAAATATTCTTATTGAATTATACTAGTAGTGGAATATAAAATCATTATTGGTACTCTAAATTTCATCCTTGACAAATAAATATAAGGATTTGGGAACAAACCCAATTAAACCCTTATAATAAATATTGTAAAAAAATCATTTTTGAAGGAATTTAATTATACCTCCTTTGTTATGATCATTAAACTTAATATTAACTTTTTCTATTTATAATGAAATATAATTTGATCAATTTTTTACTTTTCATTTAAATTAAATTATATTTGATTTTGGTGTATTAAATACAATATTATTTCCAGATAATACCATATTTAATTAATTTACCAGCTCAATATTTTTCCTCAACTTAGAATATTATAGACTCGCCTTTGGTTATATCTTTATTTGGGTTTTATCATAACTCAAAGTAGAATTGCCTTGAATATGTAATACTTGTTTTCTAATTCACTCAAAAAACATATTTAGGGATTATTAATAATTTTCATTCCCTCCATCAAATATAATTCAAAAATTAAGAATGTTTCAAGAAGTTTTATTGAGAGTGGAGTGTCTTATTTGATCATAAGTTTTTCTTTCTCAACCACTTTAAAATTTGTAAATAAACGTCTTTTTGATATCAAAAAATATACTATTCTTTACATTAATGCCTAGAAAAATTTATTTGTTATATATATAATATTAATTTAATTAACTTTAATTACATACATAATAATATCAATAAAACGCATTCCAATTGATCAAAAGAATTCTTGTGTTTCATTATTCTATAGTTGGATGCTTTTTCAATAAAATATATGAACACCATTATTATTCATAGAAGATAAATTATCATCTATTTATGAAAAAAATCATAAAGTTTATAACATAAATGATTTGATACTTGTTGTTAGGCCCTTGGAATAGATACCATTAGAGGGTGTTAATTAATGTATGATAAATTTATTGGTGTTCCCTCTTTTGGGAAATTTTATTAATCTTAGTTACAATATGATAATTATATTATATTCTCTTTTTGTTTTTAGGAATAACATAATCATATAGAATATATTATATCTAATTGGTTCAATCATGATGTGGAGATAATATCTAAGGATCAATAAATACACACATGGAACATTATAGAAATCATTATAATTAATCACTTTGATTAAATGTTTTGAGTAGACTCACTATTGATAAAGTATCACCTTCATCATAAGAGTTTATCTCACTACCATTATAAACAATCTCTTAAACATAATAAGAATTCATATCTATTTAGTAAATATTATTTAGATTTTCTAATTGGTAAACATCTTCTTCATATTAGTTATGAAATCCGGCCTTCACCCTTAGAAAAATTCATATTTTCTCTCCCTATATTATTGTTTATATCAATTTTTCTTTACTTTTTATCATCACAAACTAATGTTATATTTTTTTAATAGAGATTTATATATTCACCTTGAGTATATATTATTTTATCATATTAGTTTTTCATTAAATTTTTATCAAATAGACTTAAAATTGATCTTTAAAATCCTAGAGAGTTAACTCAAAGAAATCCAAATAATTTATATATCTTTAAAATATAGTGAGTTTCTATTTAAATATAATTAAATATATATCATTTTTTATCTCTAAAAATTATGTAGTCCTATTCTAACATGTGGATTATTAAAATCACTATTAGTAAATAATCTTCCTTTAAAAATGGTTATAACTTCCCAAATTTTATTCTTGGAAAACATAACCCACCATTATGTCTTTTCCATTGAAATAGAAATTTTAATTTTTCATTTTTTCACGATAACAAAACCTAACATGCCATGTTATTGTCTCTCTCTATTTATTATGGCTAACAAATGAATATGAACTAGATCTGAAAACTATGACCATGAAATTGACACTAAAATGGAAATTGGGCCAAAAAAAATTGGGCCTACAGGCTATGTAATGGGCTACAAACTCACTAAGCCTTTGTGCCATGTAATGGGTCTCCCTCTACCCAGTTAAAAGAGGTCTTTGATTTTCTTTAATAATAAAATGAGGCTTCGGCCCCAACCATTTAAAAAATAATATATATTACATATATCATATAGAATAATTTTATTGTTTAATTTGGTATTTTTCACAAGTATGATGGGCGTGGTTTATTGGAATTTGATTGAATAAATATTGAAGAAATTTGTGGTTATTATTATATGGGTGGAATGTGATGTATTAATCTACAGAGAAGAATTAATTTTAATGTATTAATATGATATGGTTTGTCCACATGGATATTCAATAATGAATAAGTTGGATTATATTTAATTGATATTTTTGATGTCTTATGGATATAATTTATTTTAAGGACAAAAGGGTTGTATTTTTATACATGTGTTGTATGAAAATGTACCTAAAAGTCACACTTTTAGGGAAATACATGTGTTTAAAAGAGATCATGTTATATTATCATGAATCTTGAGTAAAAATTAGATGTGTCTATATATAATAATATTATTGTGGTTATAAATTAGATATTCATAATCACTAAAAATACAATAAATGTCTACATAGTAAAACATTAGTCTATACGAATAAGGATTTGTTATACAAGTTGTTTGTAAAAAATATGATATATTTTACATGAAATATTTATACAAAGTAGAATAGATATGATTTAAAATTTTATTTTATAGTGTGAATAAATTATATAATACTTTATTATAATGGAGTGTCTGAAATATATATTATATTATTGGTGGGCATGTTATGATCCCAACTATGGTTCATTATAAGAAGGGGTTATTCTGGACATAAATCCATTCTCGATATTCTTAAATGATCTAAAATAAGTACTATTATGAAAGGGTCATGTTTTTAGGTGAGCATATATATTATTATTATTATATATGAAATCAAATACCCAAATATAAAAGTAATAAAACTAGACATAAGAGTTTACATGGTTCACCATTAGAAAAAAAAACTATTACAAGGAGTATGCAACTCATCATTATATACTTGGACCATAATTAATTATCACTATTTACACATTATAAGATTTAAATCTCATTTATTAACACATTTGACATGGATCACTACTATAAAATTTAAAATAAAAATGATTTTAAAACATATACGACCAATACAATATGTAATATTTATTCTTTAATCCTCGTATCTCGTTCTCTTTCAATTAAATATTCTCATAATTTCTTATGTATTCCACCATTATATTATAGAATTAACTATACAATTTTATTTTCATTTTAAAAAAGTATAATATATAACTGAGATCATTCCATTTATTTTTTATCATATTAGGAAATTATGTTTTCTTCATCAATTAATTTCTCTACATTCAAGAGATATGATCATGTGGGTCCTTTCACCCATGATACTAATTATAATTTTTATAGGATCTACATTAAATAACCTTTTACTTATATTTTATTTCTTTTATATTACTAAAATATTTTTAATACCCAAGGATGGTTCTTTATTTAATCACTTTCCTTATTAAAATTAATTGAACCTTTAAAGCATGATTTGGGATATATTAGTTGATAAAAAAACTTCATTGAACTCATAATAAGGGATCATGAAATGCATCCTAGATATTAATGGGATATCCTATGTTACTTGTATATATATATATATATATATATATCTTATTATTAGTTTGAAATAATTTTATAAAAACAATCATGAAGAGTGATATAGTGATGTCACATCTCGTGATTGATTCAGGCCTAAAATTATGCCTTATGATACAATGTATTATTATTGGTATCTTCCCTATCTATATCCCCTTAGACATTTATATGCTTATATCACTTCTTTAATCTATATCACACTCAATAGTACTACATAATGTTTCATTTATTATAACTTATTATATTTTTCATTCAAAATAGTGCATTAAATCATTAATAGTTACATCCCTCTAATGTTGTGTATTACATTTGTCATATAATTTCATGAAATCATATAATAGTATATGATATGGAAAATGATATACCATGAACAATGACTTCCCATGTTGAAGAAATAATTACCACATTTAATTGGTTAATGAATTTCATTACCCATTATTGTGTTCTAGATTGGGAAAATGTTGTTTCCTATAATACACTTACAACTCATGATAGCCTTATATCAATATATTTGTTATATTTATAACATTAATTTTTATCATTTTTCTATCTATAGTAAATATATAATTTAGTGATAAGTGAATATAATTTTATATGATATATCCTTATAGGCTTCTTGTAATGAACAGACATGGGATACCCTCCCAAATGGGTGATTGACCCAATCCATCGCATACCCTAAGGGTGTTCTTGATCCCTAAAGGCTACCAACAAACACCTAAGAATAAACAACAACCAGAGGGAATGATTTCAACAAACCTGAATTAGATTATATGAAATATATATATTATAATCTAACAATAGAAGAATAACTAGAAAAATATATTCCATGGCTTGAAATAAGATAGTAGAATAAAACTCAAAGTTGTCAGAACAAACCCAGGGTATATGTCTAATAGTAAAGGAAAACTAAAATAAAGACAACCACTCCATGTGAAAATGTGAGAAAAATTCCACCATATCACCACCAGATACCCATAAAAATCTGATATAAACCTTTACACCTCAATACGACAACTTTCTTTTCCCTACATCAAATGACATAATCATGTTTACACACCACTGATGGGGTGTGCAGGGTTTGAGCTAAAGAAGACTAGTGGGATCGTAGCATCCCGGCCTTTTCTTTCATTAATATTACATAATTTCCAAGATAAAAAACATAATAGTATTACACATAGAGGATCCAAAGGTATAGTTTCATGGGCAAACTAGGACCACACATAACAAATACAACATCAACCATAAACATTTATTTAATTTATTCTTCACTAGCTTCTTAGTGGCACTTTTCCTCTCCTTAGTACATGTAGCCACCTGAAGATATACATAAAAAGGGTTGACATAGAAGCCCAGTAAAAGGATAGATAAGAACAACATAGCATGGGGTGAGCATAATCATGACATAGGCAAAAGATCATGAACATGAGAGGAGCATAAATAAAAGACTTGAAATGTGGCAATGCATAAAAATAAAACATCATGTCTTAGTGGTTAACTACCACACGTACTTGTGAAACAAGATAGAATCTTGTTCAAACATAATTTCACATTTACTCATGAGATTAATCACTTTACCCAAATCATTGGAGTGCTATATAATTCCGGGCGCACCCATCACATTAAAACATTCATATTGCGCTATATAATTTACGGGCTCACCCGTCACATAATAACATTATCATTTATCATGCATGTCATAATGAACATATAAAATAAATGACCCTAACTAACCCATGAAAATTAATGGGTTTCATCTCATAAGAACACATTCATAAACTTTGGGTTCCCAAAATAAAGAGGGAACAACATACTTGATACAAGAACCATCAACCTTGAATGAGAGGTAAAAGTTGAGTTCTTAAGAGAATAATACTTTCATAAAACATTAGGATTGAAAAAAAATTCATTAGAAAACATGTATATCCCAGAAATGGAAATAAAATGATCAACAAATGATCTTTCAATAGTAACCATATCAAAAATGGAGTGGAAGAGGTAGAACCCAAAGCATGAAAGTTGGGATCGAGAATTTCCCCTTACCTTGTACTCGAATGCCTCCTTCTCTTTAATGTCCTGTATAGTGACATTATATTCATTAATTAGAAATTCCAGAACCTTTTATAAATTAATAGGGTTAATTATGGTTTCATTATGTCATATTATGTTACTTTTCATGACTTATAGAGTTTAATAACATTGTTCGGGGATGTTCGTTTTTATGGTTTTCTTGAGTGGTTGACTTGTATTATTAAATTGAAGTTTGGGTAGAACATGGGTATACATCCAGAACTTATATTACATGTTATTAATGATATTAAAGGATCTTGAATGATTTTATAATTAATTATATTAGATACATGTGGATGAATCATTAGATAATAATTAAATGATGATTCTTTGGGTTAATTTGAGCGGTTTTTGGATCACAACGAACTTGTTTTAACTTTTCACTTAGTAATATGGCCATACTTTATTTCCAGAACTTAAAATAGAACATAATACATATAAAATATTCTGGTTCAACCATAAAAATGGTTTCATGACCAGATCTGAGGGTAGAAATGGAAGAAGAGAGCATGTCGTTTTTGAAGGTGATAAATTAACACCTCATGAACAACGTTCTCTTTAATAAAATAAAAGGAAGAGGGAAAGGGTGTGGGGTGATATAATATCCCATTAGAATCATAAAATTAAATTATATGTATAATAATAGAGTTAAAAAACAATTTTGATGAATATAGTTGGGGAGAGATCAAGAAAGAAACTTGAACTTGAAAGGAAATTAAAGGAGAAGAGGGAGGGAAATTACCTCTTGAATCTTCCTCTTGAGATCCTCCTTAAGGAAGCTAGGCTTGGTATTTTGATGAGACCAGGAGCTTTTGGACGTGGGGGAGGGGCTAGGGAAGATGTTTGGGCAGATTTTAGAGAAGTCTTGGAGCTTGAGAGGTGTGAGGAAATGAGGGTGTGAAAGGTGTCTTTTATAGTGGAGGGGAGAGGGGTTTCCTTAATATAAAATTCATTAGTTTATTAATTTCATCTTAGACAAGTAATAGTGAGTCTTGAACGACCAAGAATAGTAATTTTATAATGTAATCCCGAACCAAGTGGGATTACATCATCATAACATCATTGATGACTCAATTAATACATTATTTAGCATTTATTGTGAATTATCGGATTCTACTATTCATCAAAAATTCAAGTATTTTAGAAAAATCCCAAAAATCTGCCCCAAATATTTTTCAGAGTCTAGAATAAAAAAAATGATGTCCATTTTTCAAAAATAATTTTCTAAATATTATTAATTTAATATTTAATTAAAATCATAATTTACTTTAAAAAACAGTTTTTTAGATTAAAACTGATTTTATAGTTCTTTCAAAAATTACGTAGGGTATTATAAAATTATCTAAAAACTATCAGACATTGATTCAATACTTTATGAATACATTTCAGGGAAAAAATAATCTTTTAAATTAATTAATTAATTATAATTAATTATTTATGACTTATAAAATACAAAAAACGTTTACTAAGGTCAAATTGTCACTTTCTAAGATGTCTAAATTTTATTTTATTATTTATAGGTAATTTAACTCTTATGTTGGATGATTTAATATTTATAAGGGTCATATTACTATTCATAAGGGTAGGTCACTATTCAAGAAAATTTATTTTTCTTTCATTAGGCTCCAAAAATCATCCTGAACACAACCGTGTATGTCGGATTTTCAAAATTCCAAACATAGGGGTGACAAAATTATGTTTAAAGGACAATTATCACTTAGTAGTTCATTATTTTGTGTTTTCATGTTATTTTATGACCTAAATATGAGAAGTAAATTTTCCATTGAAAAACTTTGGGTCGTTACATTCTTCCCCCCTTAAGAAATCTCACCCCCGAAATTTCACTTTACACAAAAAGGTAAGGGTACTTATCCTTCATTCCCTCTTCTGGTTCCCAAGTTGCTTCCTCAACATTATGGTTCCTCCACAAAACTTTGAAAATATTGGTTGTCTTGTTGTATATAACCTTATCACTTCGGTCCAGAATCTTTACTGGTTGCTCCTCATAGGAGAGATCATCTTCCAGGTGCACTACCTCTGAGTTTAGTACATGTGAGGGGTCTGGTATGTAATTCCTCAGTAGTGATACATGAAACATATCATGAACTTGATCCATATTTAGAGGAAGTGAAAGACGATAGTCCACGGATCCTATGCATTCAAGTATCTCAAAGGAGCCAATATACCTTGGGCTTAGCTTCCCTTTCTTCCTGAATCACATGACTATATTCCATGGAGATATTCGAAGGAAGACTTTGTCTCCAACGTTGAACTCCAAGTCCCTTCGACAGTTGTCAGCATATCTCTTTTGCCGACTTTTAGTAGCTTTGATGTGTTTCTGGATGACTTGAACCTTATCTGTCATCTCTTGAAAAAGATCGGGCCCAAGTAGCTTTCCTTCTCTAACTTCATCCCAACAGGTTGGAGTTCTACATCACTTTCCATACAGAGCTTCATATGGAGCCGTCTGAATACTCGAGTGGAATATATTGTTGTATGAGAACTCAACCAATTGGAGATGCTGATCCCAACCACCTTTGAATTCAAGAAAGCGGGCTCTTAGCATATCTTAAAGAGTTTGAATAGTTCTTTCAGACTAGCCATCAGTTTGGGGGTGATAGGTCGTGCTGAAATTTAATTCAGTACTCAAAGCATGTTGAAGGCTCCTCCAGAACATAGATATGAACCTTGGATCACGGTCAGAGGCAATTGAGAGTGGAACACCATGCAGTCTCACCACTTCCTTCACATATATCTTTGCAAGTTGTTCAAGAGAGAGGTCTTCTCGAATAGCGATAAAATGGGCAGTCTTGGTGAGTTGGTCAACCACAACCCATATCTCATTATTTCCCTTTGACGTCTTCGGGAGACCTATGACAAAGTCCATAGTAAAATTTTCCCATTTCCACATGGGTATAGGCAATAGCTGCATCATACCCTCGGAATTTTGTCACTCAGCTTTAACTTGCTGACATACCAAGCACCTTGATATATATTCCACAATCTCCTTCTTCATATTGTCCCACAAGAAGTGTTCTCGGAGATCACGGTACATATTGGTACTCCCAGGATGGATAGAGAAAGTTGAGCTATGTGCATTATCCAATAGCTCCTTATTTATCCCGAGTGATAAAGGCACACAAAGTCGCATTCCAAACCGAATCACACCATCATCATCGATATGGAACTCTTGTAGCTTCCCTTCCTTTACTGCATTCACCCTCTTTTGTATTTCCACATCATCCCTTTGTGCTTCCTTAATCTTCTCTTAGATGGATGGTTGCGCAATCATTTTGTCAAGGTAGGATGTATCCCCTGCCATTATGATTTCCGAATCCATTCTTTGCATATTCAAGAAGATAGGGTCTTTCTCAATCCGCAGCATGGATAGAGTAGCAGGTTCATTTCTTCTTAGAGCATCAGTTACCTTGTTCGCCTTTCCAGGATGATAGTGAATAGATCAATCGTAATCTTTGATTAGATCTAACCATCTCCTTTGGATCATGTTGAGATCCTTTTGTGTGAATATATACTTTAGGATCTTGTGGTCGGTGTATATGTCACACTTCTCACCATAAAGGTAGTGCCGCCAGATTTTCAAGGCAAAAATCACAGCCGCCAGCTCTAGATCATGTGTCGGGTAGTTCTGCTCATGGATCTTCAATTGTCGTGAGGCGTAGGCTATCACATTATCATTTTTCATGAGTACACAACCCAAGCCTTTCTTTAAAGCATCATTGTATATCACAAAACTATCTCCACTTTTCGGTAGTGTGAGTACAGGTGCAGTAATTAGCCTTCTCTTTAGCTCTTCGAAGCTTCCCTCACATTCTTATGTCCATACATACTTTACCCCTTTCCTTGTTAACTTAGTTAGCGGGCTTGACAATCGTGAGAAGTTTCTCACAAAACGTCGGTAGTACCCAGCTAATCCAAGAAAAATACGGATTTCTATGACACTAGAGGGCCTGGGCCATTTTTCAATCGCCTTTGTCTTTGAATGATCCACAGAAATTCCCTCACTTGTGATCACATGTCCCAAGAATGTGACTTGATTCATCCAAAAGTCACACTTGCTGAACTTGGCATACAACTTCTCCTTTCTCAATTTCGCCAACACAAGTCTTAGATGTTCTTCATATTCCTCCTTTCTCTTGGAGTAGATGAGAATATCATCGATAAACACTTCCACAAATTTGTCGAGGTAATGTCTAAAAACTCTATTCATCAAATCCATGAAGATTCTAGGGGCATTAGTAAGTCCGAAGGGCATCACCAAAAACTCATAGTGCCCATACCTTGTACGGAAGGCAGTCTTCTAAATATCTTCTTTCTTCACCTTTACTTGATAATATCCAGAACGAAGATCCACCTTTGAGAAGTATTGAGCTCCTCTTAACTAATCGAACAAGTCATCAATCCTTGGGAGAGGATACTTGTTCTTTATGGTGATCTTGTTGAGTTTCCTATAATCGATACACAGCCGCATGGTTCCATCCTTCTTCTTCACAAAGAGCACTGGCGCACCACAAGGTAATGTACTAGGGCGTATGAACCCTTTGTCCAGATGCTCTTGCAACTAATTCTTTAACTCCTTTTGTTCGATAGGAGCCAACCTATAGGGACATTTCGAGATAGGAGTAGCTCTGGGTATGAGTTCAATTGAGAACTCTACCTCACAATTTGGGGGAATTCTGGGTAACTCTTCGGGAAATACATCGTTGTATTCCCTCGCGATGGGAATTTCCTCAAGGTTGGTACTTTCCTTCAACTCAACCATTTAGGTGACGTATGCCTATTCATAGGGAATCAACACCCACACCATTAAAGGATTTTTCAAATGAGATTCATGATCTTACTTGAATTTGTAGAGGATTATGGGATGGTTTGGAATATGAAAAGATATTTCCCATTCCCGACAGTTGATATGTGCTCTATATAACGAGAGCCAGTCCATTCCCATTTTAGCGTCGAATTCCACCAAGGGAAATATTATGAGATTTTCCGGAAGAATCTTCCCACATACACCAATAGGAGAAGAGTCAAACACTTGGGTTGCAATGATTGCACCACTTGGTGTTTTTACAGATATCTCTACTTCAAGGTTTCGGGACTTTGATTCTATAGTTCTAGAAAACTTGCAAGATATAAAGGATTGCATAGAACCAGAATCAAATAATACTTTTTCATTCCTGAGTGAATATGAAGTGTACCTTGTATGACTTCATTATCATGATCCACCTCTGCAGTAGTGATGGCATAATCCTTCCCTTGTTCCTTTGGATTTGGTGACTGCAGACACTGATTACCCTCGAGAGCTCAAGGTTTAGTGCACTAGTATGTATAGTTCCCTATCTCCCTACAGTTGTAGCAATGAAGCATGAGTGGTTCTCCCCTTTCATCAGCTACATTATCCTTCCTTTTCGTGTCCTTTCGACACTCTTGAGCATGGTTTCCTTCTTTCCCACACTTGAATCATTTCCTTGTTCGTTTGAGTCAGTTCCCATGATGCAACTTCCCACATTTTTGACATGTTGGTCGTTGATTTTTCTTCCCACCTTTGTCACTAGATCCACCAACTTGAAACTCCATCTTTCTTTTCTTATCACCATAGCCGTGGGACCATTCTCCAAACACTATCTCCACTTTGAGAGCACCCTGAAAAACTTCTTCATAACTCCTAAAGTCTTGAATTTCAAGAGCCTTTCGAAGATGTGGTTCTAATCCACTAAAGAATCTATCAATTTTGCTATCATTGTTGATAACAAAACCCGAAGCATACCTTGCGAGCCTTGTGAAATTTTCTTCATAGGTTGTGACATATTCTCCTTCTTTTTTCTTGATCTCTATTAATTCTCTCTCCATCTTCGTGCAAAGAGTTCGTGGGAAGTACTTATTAAGAAACATTATCTTAAAGTCTTCCCATTCCATCTCTTCAATTTCCTCCCTTGGCTTGGTGTTCTTAATCAAAGCCCACCATTGATTGACTTCTCCATCTAGATGATAAATGGCTAGAGTCACCTTCTCCATCTCATAACAGTGAAGAACAAAAAAGATCTTCTCCATGGAGTTGACCCACTGTTCCACAACTAGTGGATCAGAAGATCCACAAAACTTCGGTGGTCGTTGCCGCATAAAACATTTGATTGCCAGTTGTTCCCTCTTTGGTGAATAAGGATGTTCCGCATTATTATAGTTATTATTCATAACCTGAGATAATTGGGTAATCATTTACATGAAGTTTTTAACTCCACCTCCCAAATCATTGGGGGTGTCATTCGGGCAATCGTTGCATTGTCCCTTGCATGAGTTGTTGGCCTGATTTCTCCTGGTTCCCACCATTTTCTAAAATAGAAAAGGTTGGAACAAATAATAAGTAATCAAGTCATGAATAACTTATTAATTTAAACAATTATACCAAAAACATAGCATATGGTATCCCTAGGTAAATATTCTTGTGTGCATTTTTGTACTTAGTCTCATGCCAGAGGTTTTCTTTAGGGTTCACTAATCCTAATTCCCAAATTAACTAAAAATTTCCTCTGATACCAACTGTAGAATCCCGGCCTTTTATTTCATTACAATTACATCATTTTAAAGATAAACAACATAATATTATTACACATAGAGTATCCAAAGGTTTAGTGTCTTGGGAAAACTAGGACCACACATAACAAATACAACATCAACCATTAACATTTATTTAATTTCTTCTTCACTAGATTCTTAGTGGAACTTGTCCTCTCCTTAGTACATGTAGCCACCTAAGGATATACATATAAATGGGTGAGCTAGAATCCTAGTAAGAGTATAGATAAGAACAATATAGCATGGGGCGAGCATAATCATGACATAGGCAAAAGATCATGAACATGAGAGGAGCATAAATAAAAGACTTGAAATGTGGCAATGCATAAAAATGAAACATAATGTCTTAGTGGTTAACTAACACACATAATTTTGAACCAATATAGCATCTTGTTCACACATAATTTCACATTTACTCATGAGATTCATCACTTTACCCAATGCATTGGAGCGCTATATAATTCCGGGTGCACTCGTCACATCATAACATTATAATTTATCATGCATGCCACAATGAACATATAACATAAATGAACATAACTAACCCATGAAAAGGAATGGGTTTCATCTCATAAGAACACATTCATAAACTTTGGGTTCCCAAAATAAAGACGGAACAACATACTTGATACAAGAACAATCAGCCTTAAATGAGAGGTAAAAGTTGAGTTCTTAAGAGAAGAGTTCTTTCTGAAAACATTTGGATTGACAAAAACTTCATTAGAAAACATGTATATCCCAGAAAAGGAAAGACAATGATGAAAAAATTATCTTTCAAGAGTAACCATATCAAAAATGGAGTGAAAGATTTAGAACCTGAAGGATGAAAGTTGGGATCGAGAATTTCCCCTTACCTTGTACTCGAATGCCTCCTTCTCTTTAATGTCCTGTATAGTGACATTATATTCATTAATTAGAAATTCCAGAACCTTTTATAAATTAATAGGGTTAATTACGGTTTCATTATGTCATATTATGTTACTTTTCATGACTTATAGAGTTTAATAACATTGTTCGGGGATGTTCGTTTTTATGGTTTTCTTGAGTGGTTGACTTGTATTATTAAATTGAAGTTTGGGTAGAACATGGGTATACATCCAGAACTTATATTACATGTTATTAATGATATTAAAGGATCTTGAATGATTTTATAATTAATTATATTAGATACATGTGGATGAATCATTAGATAATAATTAAATGATGATTCTTTGGGTTAATTTGAGCGGTTTTTGGATCACAACGAACTTGTTTTAACTTTTCACTTAGTAATATGGCCATACTTTATTTCCAGAACTTAAAATAGAACATAATACATATAAAATATTCTGGTTCAACCATAAAAATGGTTTCATGACCAGATCTGAGGGTAGAAATGGAAGAAGAGAGCATGTCGTTTTTGAAGGTGATAAATTAACACCTCATGAACAACGTTCTCTTTAATAAAATAAAAGGAAGAGGGAAAGGGTGTGGGGTGATATAATATCCCATTAGAATCATAAAATTAAATTATATGTATAATAATAGAGTTAAAAAACAATTTTGATGAATATAGGTGGGGAGAGATCAAGAAAGGAACTTGAACTTGAAAGGAAATTAAAGGAGAAGAGGGAGGGAAATTACCTCTTGAATCTTCCTCTTGAGATCCTCCTTAAAGAAGATAGGCTTGGTTTTTTGATGAGACCAGAAGCTTTGGGACGTGGGGGAGGGGATAGGTAAGATTTTTGGGCAGAGTTTAGAGAAGTCTTGTAGCTTGAGAGGTGTGAGGAAATGAGGGTGTGAAAGGTGGCTTTTATAGTGGAGGGGAGAGGGGTTTCCTTAATATGAAATTCATTAGTTTATTAATTTCAACTAAGACAAGTAATAGTGAGTCTTGAATGACCACGAATTGTAATTATATAATGTAATCCAGAACCAAGTGGTCTTACATCATCATAACATCAATGATGACTCAATTAATACATTATTTAGCATTTATTGTGAATTATCGGATTCTACTATTCATCAAAAATTCAAGTATTTTAGAAAAATACCAAAAATTTACCCCAACCATTTTTTGACGTGTAGAATAAATAAATGAATTCCATTTTTCAAAAATAATTTTCTAAATATTATTAATTTAATATTTAATTAAAATCATATTTTACTTAAAAACAATTTTTAAGATTAAAACTGATTTTATAGTTCTTTCAAAAATTAGGTAGGATCTTATAAAATTACCTAAAAACTATTAGACATTGATTAAATAATTTATGAATACATTTCAGGGAAACATATTATTTTAAATTAATTAATTAATTATAATTATTTATTTATGACTTATAAAATACAAAAAACGTTTACTAAGGTCAAATTGTCACTTTCTAAGATGTCTAAATTTTATTTTATTATTCATAGGTAATGTAACTCTTATGTTGGATGATTTACTATTCATAAGGGTCATATTACTATTCATAAGGGTAGGTCACTATTCACCAAAATTTATTTTTGTTTCATTAGACTCCAAAAATCATCCTGAACACAACCGTTTATGTCGGATTTTCAAAATTCCAAACATAGGGGTGAAAGAATTATGTTTAAAGGTCACTTATCACTTAGTAGTTCATTATTTTTTGTTTTCGTGTTATTTTATGACATAAATATAAGAAGGGAATTTTCCATTGAAAAACATTAGGTCGTTACAGGGATCCCACCCAGGTGTTCCATATCAAGGCTCTATAAAAATAATCCAAATATGATCATTTTTTAAGAAACTATGGTATGATAAATGATAAATAACTTTCTATCAAATCATGGTAATTATTTTCATTTTTCTATAATTCCAAAATTTGCTAGAAAATATAGTTTCAAACAATAATTTAAATAAACATTTACCAAATTCAAATAAGCTATTTCAATCCATAAAAATACAATTAAATTTTTTTAAAATCTAATAATAATGGTTAAATATTCCATGGATCACAATAAGTCAAGATAGTATACTACTCGTTGCATAATCAATGACCAGTGTGCACCCAATTCCTTAGAACATAGGCTTAAAGAGAATAGGAACACCCACTGAGTGACCCCCCCCCCCCCATTTCAATCAAGTCTCTAGAACAAAAAACCTATGTATTAGAGGAACTCCCCATGAATGAACCTACCAATATTAAAATGGATGATTTCCCAAAGCCACACATTCCAACTAAGTATATAAGGCTTACCATAATCTATATATTCTCAAATCACTTAAAAAGGGATTCTCGCAATCAATTTTTAACAAGAATTTTCTTTTATCTAAATTTATTTGAAAAATCATTTCAAAATTCATTGAAGACACTCATTTTCCTTTAAAAAAGAAATTTAAAACCCATATTTTATTAAAAATCCATTTATGCGCACAAAAAAATCATGCCAACTCATTTATAAAATAGTTTAACGAATAGGTTCAATCACAGTTCATTTAATAAATGCTGTAGATGAAACCACATACCTAAAACTTTAGTCACACATTCCCACAATGGGATCTAACAAAACTAGAAGGAATATAAGGACAAAAATGGAGGCCCTAAGATATATTTCCATGCCTTATAATCGTATTCCATAAAAGAAACGGTCGTAGGAGAGTTTAGATCACAACATACCTTGAGAAAAACACTTGTCACACCACAACCAATACTAGAGTCAGCCTCTAGATGAAGATCACACAATTAATCTAGAAAGTATCAAACAATAATAAACACATGATCAATGGATACTGCAAACACAACCCAACACCGCTTCTATGACCAATGAAAATGAAAAGGGAAAAAGGTCACTTGCTGAAGAGAATTTATGTAACCGAGGAGACGATTTAGTGTTGAAATAAGTGATTCGAAAGAGTGAAAGAAACCCAAAATTTCCAATACAAGAGATAGGTCTCAAGGTAGGAGGCACATGATGAATTAAGAAGGAGTTACACAAGCAGTTGATAAAGACATACTGGGCACAAGGTTTTTATGTCATAAACCTAAGGATTGTGGTGTAAATCCACTATAATATATATATGTCAAAAATCACATGTCCTGGGTTAAAATTTATTATAAACAATGATATCATGTCATTATCATGGGTTTTGTGGTGTAAAACCATTTTACAGCCTAAAAAAATTAATAGCTTGAACAATTTCCATGGCTTTTTCCCGCATATCAATTTATGCCACAAGCTTGACATTTGTGGTATAAATGGATCCTTCATGTTGTATCTAGATTTTTATTCTATAGAAACTCCCAAAAACAAATCCTATAAACTATAAACCCAAATGTTCATAATTTTAAACATAAATATAGAATAACTTAATATTCAATATTTTACGATCTCCCCACCATCGGAATTTCCCTCTCTAAAAAGTTATGTAATATAAGGGTGCTCCAAAAAAGGTGAGGCCACTGCTCCCTCATTGATGATTCGTGCTCCCAATTCTCATGAGAATATTATTCATGTATCCATAACTCTCTTACAAATATAATTTATTTACCATGAAACAATTTTACCTATGAATCAATGATCTCCACTAGTTTCTCCACAACTAAGACATGTCATTCCAACTCAAAATGTAAGAGAGATCATGGTGGTATTTCCTAATATGATAAATGTTGAAAAATTCATGAATATATTTCAATTAATCTTTAAATTCTAACTGATAAGAAACCTACCTAAGAATATCAGTGTCCTCAAATGGTCTAACTTATATCAGATCCATCTTTCCTTGTTTACCAAGATGATGGTGACCCAACTAAAGATAAACTTCCAATAAAATTCTTTCACCAATGAAAAACTCCAAAAGGTGATGTTGAAGATACACATATGATTTTTATTTACTCTTCATTGTAACTAGATGATGAAATATATCTCGAATCCTCGCTGAAATATCATAAATTAGACTTGGTCCCTTAAGAGTGGAATCATCCACCTCTACCCAACAAAGAGGTGATCTATATGGGAAACCATAAAAATACTTAAAGGGGGATATTGTAATCTAAAACTGATATCTATTATTAAAATAAAACTCAATTACTCCAATATGGACATCCCACGATCCACTAAAATCGATGTCACACACATGGAATATATCTTTTATGATCTAAATAGCACATTATGTCCTGACGTCCATTTGTGAATAGTAAGTTATACTCGACTTGATCTGAGTCACCATCAGTGCCTAGAGACTCATATAGAACCAAGAAGTGAACCCTAGATCACAATCTAAAATAATATTTTTGAGAACCCCATATAACCTCACAACCTTTTTCATATATAGCTTACCCAAATCTTCAACCTTAGGGGTTTCCTTGATCAGAATTAAATGGGTTGATTTCTTCAAATGATTAACCACCACCCATATATCATTCTTCCCCCATGGTTTCCATGGTAGTCTAACAATGAATTTCATGGAAACCTCATACCATTTCAAAAATCTCACTATAAGTGGTTGGATAACACTTGAAGTTTTTTAGATACTCTACCTTTATATATTGGCTGGTGTAAAAGCGGTACATGTATTATTCAATGTCGTACATCATACTTAACCACCAGAAATTTCATCTCATGTTATAATAAATCTTCTTAGTGTCTGGATTAATGGTCCATGAAGAACTGTGATATATAAAAAACTAAACTCCTAACAGATGTCTAGATGAAAAAATGATCCCTAAAATAGAGAATGCTATCAAAATGGTGAGACAAACTAGAAATGGTCTCCCTACCACAAAGGGATTCTATAATTCCTCTAAACTTATAATCATGTTGTTGAACATATAGAATAGACTCAAGGAGATATGATGATAACTGAGAACTAATAATAATTATACCTAAAAGATACTCTTAATAATCCAAATGTAACAGAGTGAATAGTCTAATCAGTTTCTACTATTACATTGATTCCAAGACATCCTTTGATGGAACTTTTATACTAATATCATTCTTTATGACATTCCCCTTCCCCAGAGTGAAAGAAATGGAAAAGTTGAACATATAATAGTTTTCCTCAAATCACCTTTGTCCAAGTTTCATGTATTTCTGAGAAAAATTGTAGCTGAGACTCTTTTCGTTCTAAAATACTGCAAACCTTTCCCAAAAATATAATTATGCCAACACTAAACCACATGAATTGCAATTAAAAGAACCAATTAATGATTAGAGTAATTCTTCTCATGTGCTCAAAGTTAACAAGATACAAATGCTATAATATGATCATCCTACATCATCTCACAACCCATAGTAGCACTATAATTATTATGGTATACCATGTACCCATTACTAAGATTAGGTAATATCAGAATAGGATTTGATTCTATATATCATTTCAACTCATAAAAAATGTACTAACATTTTTCATCCCATGTGAACCTAACCCCGTTCCTGGTAAGAGTAGCCATGGGTGATTCCAACTTTGAAAAATCCTTGGGAAATTACTGATAGTATATAGTAAGACCAAGGAATCTCCATATCTCAAAAATATTATGTGTCCCCTATAATGACAAGATAGTTTTTACCTTACTAGGATTGACTGGAAAGCCATGATGAGAAATTACATGCCCCATAACCTTTGTGAGAAGTTCAAACTGATAGAAATTACAACTCGTGCGATGTTAGCCGAGCCGCCCTCAGATTCTCTCACCTTAGCACACCTTACACTTAGGTCCTATGCTGGTGTGATAAGGGGCTATGTAAGGAGACCGTAACTGCCTTGTGTAATCCTTTGTTTTAAATAAAAATTGGGATTTCTTCTTATGATGAAGTTTATGAATTTTCAAATGACCGGATAAATATAGTATGCATATTTTTGATGAATTTTAGAAAAATGATATTTTAATAATGTTTATGTAAACCTTAAATAATTAAAAATGTGTAATGATATTCAAAAAATGGTCTTCTACAATTATGCTCAGTACGAAATTTAGAGTCTAATAAGATCAACTTAATTTTTGATGAATAGTAAATTATGAATAGTGATTTTATGATTAGGATTAGTAATGTGTCCAAATGGATTAGTAATCTCACTTAAAGAAAGTATTAATATAATCTAGGCACCTTGATTAAGTAATGTGATTCAATAAAATGGTTAAATAACGATTTCATAAATTATTATTCAAGTATTAGTTTTTTCGAGTGAATAGTGTTTTTTAATTAAAAATATTTAAAAAATTATTTTTATAAAATGGATTTCATTTTTGAACTCAGAGCACCGATATTATGTTATGGTAATTTTTGGGGTTTTTTATGAAAAAAATGAATTTTCGGTGAATAGTGTATTTATTTAAAAAATAAATTAAAAATATTTAGAAAATTATTTTTATAAAATGGAGTTAATTTTTGAAATCAGAGCATTGATATTTGGTTAAGGTGAAATTTTGGGATTATTCTGAGAAAGTTGAATTTTCGATGAATAGTGAAAATACAGTTTTTAAGTTACGGGTGTTTAATGACATCGTTAAATGATGTATTAAGTATGTAATCAATATGGTTGACTTATGAATAGTAATATAAGGTACGAGGTTTCCCAAGTGGCCAATACCATGGGCAAATACCATGGGCAAGCCCATGGTTTTTCCAAAACCACTAATGAGGTGTCCCTTGGCCATTAATGCCTTGTCCCCTCACTTTCCCTATAAATACCAAGTCATCCTATCATCCATTCGACTCCCCACTCTCCCCCAACGAAGTTCTGGTCTCATTACCTCCCAAGGAGTCCTCCCAAGGTTCCCCCAAGCCATCAAGGTCCCAAACTTTGAGTTTTAAGAGTTACGTTTTAAGGTAAGGGATCCGACCTCTCTCTTTCTTTTCAAGTAATCTCTTTTATGTAATTTCTTTTATGCTCTATGTTCTTATGTTAAAGGGTGTTATTTTATACTCCTATTACTGCAATTTTTATTTTCAAATAATTATATATCCCCTCTTACTCTCATTATTTCGTTTTATGAAGTTTTAAGTGGCGCCGTTAGGCTATCGAAATTTTTGTAACGGATTCTTTCTCCCTTCTCATTTTTCAAGATCTATTTTCATGTAAAGTATTACAAGTTCCTTTTTATTATGTTGGGGTATGATCTCTAAATTTATCATACTGATATTTTATGATCATATGATGAGATACCCTATTTGATCTCTTCAATTCAATATTTTTAAGTTTTAAGTGGCACCGTTAGGCTGCCGAATTTTTAAGTGGTTCTTCACCCTTCTCGTTTTGAAGTTCTACTTTCATGTAAATTCTTTCAAGTTACTTTTTGTTATGTTGGGGTATGATCTCTATATCTATCATACTGATATTTTATGACCATATGATGAGAGACCACATTTGATCTCTTCAATTCAGTATTTTGAAGTTTAAGTGGCGTCGTTAGGCTGCTAAATTTTTAAGTGGTCCTTGCACCTTTCTCCCTTTTCAAAGTTCTAATTCCATGTCAAGTCTTGCATGTTCCTTTTTATTATGTTGAGTTATGATCTCTATATCTATCATACTGATCTTTTATGTTCATATTATGAGAGACCCTATTTGATCTCATCAATTCATTTTTGGTTGAAGTTTATGTAACGCTGTTAGGATGCCGAATTTTCAAAAGAGAAATCTTATTTTTGTGTTCCTTTCATGTTCTTCATTTCATATGGTATATTTTCAAATTTCATTACCATGTTCTTAAATTCCTTATATTCTGTCCCTCTACTATTTTATGGGTCATTTATGAATGTTTTACCCATGTCCCCTCTCTTTTCAATGTTTTCTAAAAACCTTGTAACATAGCCGTTATGCTGCAGAATTTTCGTCTCAAAATGTCTCTCTCTTTTTTTCTAAAGATATTTTATTTTATTAAGTGAATACTCAAAGATATACCTTCTATATGGGTATTCACATATATATCAAAATTTTCTATTTTAAATTCTGGGATTTAAATACATAAAACTCGCTTTCCCTTTTCTGTGGGTTTAAAGTGACATAAAGATCTTGTCTTTAAAGCAGTTTTTAAAAACGTTATGATTATGAAATAAAACCCATTTCTTTTATTCTATATGGGTTGTTTATGAAATTATTGATGATGATATATGTGTGTCACATGATAATAAAGGAAAATTTAAGGGTGCGCCCTGATAGCGCTCTAATGCATTGGGTAAAGACTTAATCTCTAGAGATGACTTTTTAGACTGATACCTTGGTGAATAACCTTGGTAATTTTTAATGACACCTTGGGGATGGACCTTGGTAAAACGAAATGATTGTCAATATTAAATGTTGGAGCCACATCTTCAAGTTATGAAAAATGTTATTTTTATTATGATATGCCTCATGATTTCGTTCTCATGCCTTAATGTTTTTTTCATGACCTTATTGAAGTATCTCAAGTTCACATGTAAAATGATTCTCTTGTTTCCTTTACTGGGCCTTCTGCTCACCCTTTATTTTGATGTTTGTCCCCAGGTTATGAGATGCAGTAATGAACCTAGGATGAACATGAGGATAATCCTTTCAAGTGTTTAAGAAGAATCTTTTATGTTTTCATGTTTAAAGTTCATGGTTTCCAATACACTAAACCTTAAAGATCCTCGGTTTTGTAAAATGTAATGAAATTTTATGTGATAAAAAGGCGGGATGATATAGTTGGTATAAAAGGATGCTTTAGTTATTTGTGGAGATTAGGATATGAAAACTCTAGGAAGAACCCTATAGAAAAGTTTAAATATAGGAAATCTTCCTTGTATTTTGGTGAGTATTGAGTAAGGGGTTTCCAAGCAAATACATTCCTGTCTGGATACGAGCAGGTAGAGGTGGCTCTGGCACAGATGTACATAGGGGTAAAACCCGAAAACACTACTTTGAGCTAGACTCGAATGGGAACTGGTACACGAAAATGGGCCTTGCTGCACTCTTGGTTACGACACTCCTGGGGGATATGCTTTGGTAAATTCATAAGCTTAGTATGAACCATTTTTAAAGGAACAAAGATAAAATAAAATAAAGATTCACATAAGAATATATGATCATGGATAACATAGATGGGAACCTAGGGGATCACAAGTTAGGGTATACTTTTCTTCTACAAGTTATCCTTATATGCTTTCAGTTCCTTTTCATGATTATTGGCTAAGTACTTAAGCCCCTAATTATGCTTTCTCTTCTTAGTTAATGGTGGGAAATGGAAGAACATGTCCCAATAACCCATGTGATAGGAAATGCGACGATTGTCATATTAATATGACAGGGATGATTAGGGGATTAAAATATGATTATTATTTTGGAAGACGTTCACTATTTTGGGGACCCTATATGATTGAGGTAAATAGATTATTACGGTATTTTCATTGAGGAGTAATGTTGAATTATATTTTGAAGAATCGATGAATTTAAGGTTGACTTATAGTAATTTAGGTTACTTATGGGAATGATTAACCTATCTTGGGTAAAATATGTTTAGGTTAGATACTTTTGTTATAAGATGTTAGGAGTGGTTGATGTTGTTTGGAGATGAACAATGAAGTTAATTTTGGAAGACTATGTTATCAAATCCTTCTTGTATTTGGGTTTCAATCTTAGTTTGGTTTATTTTGAGGAATTTTAAGGACTGTTATTTATGGAATGGACTATGATGAACTTTGGGTAGTACCATGGAACTTTGAAGATTTAAAAGTAGTTTCCATTCCTATGGGATTATTTCTTTTTGAAGAGTTGTTTTACCTTACCATATTTGTTTTTGGGATAATGTTTAAAGATAGAATAAATAGATAGTTAATCTTTTGTGGATCATGTGATTCTCTAGAAGATGATTCTTGTGTTTTGATGAGACCAAGTAGTTTTTAATGTTCATAGTTTGGATAAAAGATTAGTTTTGGGTAGAAACTTATTAAATGATGAAACCCTACATGAAGATAGGTATATTTTCTTATGTTTTTGTTTTATGTTGTAAATGAATTCCTCAAAATTATGAAAAGGAACATACAACAAAAACGTTGTTGGTGTACGTTTCCTACTGGGTAATCAAAGACTGTTTACACATATCATAAGTTTGGGATTTTCTTATGGTTAACTTTCTCCTAATCATGTTTTCTATCACTCTCCCTCAGAACTTGACCCTTTGTTTTCTCCTCCATGTCCATGTTTTCGTACATGGAATCCTAGTGTGGGCTAACTCGGGTGACCTTTGTACTTACCTTTTTTTTCTTTTAAAGTAATAGTTTTACTAACTCCTTTTCCGATGTGGGACTTTCAATGAAATTTCAAAACCCAATTTTAAAAATTGCGAGGACGCAATTTCTTAAGGGGTGAAGATTGTAACGACCTGAAATTTTGAATAAATCTTGTTTCCTAATTTTATGTGTTATTTTATTTTGTTTTTTATACTCAACAAAAATGTTTCATTTGATAACATGAGTATAATTAAAATGAGACCATTGGGTTTTGACTGTTATATGACCATTGGTCAATATGACCCCTGGAAACTAAACGTTTTGATTATTGTCTCTAAATACATGTAATCTTGGTTAATTATTATAGAAAGAAGATTCTATGGCCTCACCCAGTAGTCTTGGACCGATCGAAGCCCATCTAACAGAACCTGGGAAGGAGGTAGCACCACTGGGCTTTACTCTAGACCAAACCCAAGCCGAACTTCATGGTGTGAAGCTAGAACGGAATTGCCTTTACGAGAAGGTCAAACTGATAGAAATTACTACTCATGCGATGTTAGCTGAGCCTCTCTCAGATTCTCTCAACTTAGCACACCTTACACTTAGGTCCTATACTGGTGTGATAAAGGGCTATGTAAGGAGACCGTAACTGCCTTGTGTAATCCTTTATTTTAAATAAAAATTCGGATTTCTTCTTATGATGAAGTTTATGAATTTTCAAATGATCGGATAAATATAGTATGCATATTTTTGATGAATTTTAGAAAAAGGATATTTTAAAAATGTTTATGTAAACCTTAAATAATTAAAAATGTGTAATGATATTCAAAAAATGGTCTTCTACAATTATGCTCAGTACGAAATTTAGAGTCTAATAAGATCAACTTAATTTTTGATGAATAGTAAATTATGAATAGTGATTATATGATTAGGATTAGTAATGTGTCCAAATGGATTAGTAATCTCACTTAAATAAAGTATTAATATAATCTAGGCACCTTGATTAAGTAATGTGATTCAATAAAATGGTTAAATAACGATTTCGTAAATTATTATTCATGTATTAGTTTTTTTGAGTGAATAGTTTTTTTAATTAAAAATTAAATTAAAAATATTTAAAAAATTATTTTTATAAAATGGATTTCATTTTTGAACTCAGAGCACCGATATTATGTTATAGTAATTTTGGGGGTTTTTTCTGAAAAAAATGAATTTTCGGTGAATAGTGTATTTATTTAAAAAATAAATTAAAAATATTTAGAAAATTATTTTTATAAAATGGAGTTCATTTTTGAAATCAGAGCATTGATATTTGGTTAAGGTGAAATTTTGGGATTATTCTGAGAGAGTTGAATTTTCGATGAATAGTGAAAATACAGTTTTTAAGTTACGGGTGTTTAATGACATCATTAAATGATGTATTAAGTATGTAATCAATATGTTCGACTTATGAATAGTAATATAAGGTATGAGGTGTCCCAAGTGGCCAATACCATGGGAAAATACCATGGGGAAGCTCATGGTTTTGCCAAAACCACTAATGAGGTGTCCCTTGGCCATTAATGCCTTGTCCCCTCACTTTCCCTATAAATACCAAGCCATCCTCTCATCCATTCGACGCCCCACTCTCCCCCAACGAAGTTCTGGTCTCATTACCTCCCTAGGAGTCCTCCCAAGGTGCCCCCAAGCCCTCAAGGTCCAAACCATTGAGTTTTAAGAGTTACGTTTTAAGGTAAGGGATCCGACCTCTCTCTTTCTTTTCAAGTAATCTCTTTTATGTAATTTCTTTTATGATCCATGTTATTATGTTAAAGGGTGTTCTTTTATACTCCTATTACTGCCCTTTTCATGTTCACATAATTAGAGATCCCCTCTTACTCTCATTATTTCGTTTTATGAAGTTTTAAGTGGCGTCGTTAGGCTGCTAAAATTTTTGTAACGGATTCTTTCTCCCTTCTCATTTTTCAAGATCTATTTTCATGTAAAGTATTTCAAGTTCCTTGTTATTATGTTGGGGTATGATCTATAAATTTATCATACTGATATTTTATTATCATATGATTAGAGACCCCATTTTATCTCTTCAATTCAGTATTTTGAAGTTTTAAGTGGCGCTGTTAGGCTGCCGAATTTTTAAGTGGTTCTTCACCCTTCTCGTTTTGAAGTTCTACTTTCATGTCAATTATTTCAAGTTCCTTTTTGTTATGTTGGGGTATGATCTCTATATCTATCATACTTATATTTTATGACCATATTATGAGAGACCCCATTTTATCTCTTCAATTCAGTATTTTGAAGTTTAAGTGGCGTCGTTAGGCTGCTAAATTTTTAAGTGGTCCTTGCACCTTTCTTCCTTTTCAAAGTTCTAATTCCATGTCAAGTCTTGAAAGTTCCTTTTTATTATGTTGGGGTATGATATCTATATCTATCATACTTATATTTTATGTTCATATGATTAGAGACCCTATTTGATCTCATCAATTCATTTTTTGTTGAATTTTATGTAACGCTGTTAGGATGCCGAATTTTCATAAGAGAAATCTTATTTTTGTCTTCCTTTCATGTTCTTCATTTCATATGGTATATTTTCAAATTTAATTACCATGTTATTAAATCCCTTATATCCTGTCCCTATACTATTTTATGGGTCATTTATGAATGTTTGACCCATGTCCCCTCTCTTTTCCAGGTTTTCTAAAAACCTTGTAACATAGCCGTTATGCTGCAGAATTTTCGTCTCAAAATGTCTCTCTCTTTTTTCTAAAGATATTTTAATTTATTAAGTGAATACTCAAAGCTCTACCTTCTATATGGGTATTCACATATATATCAAAATGTTCTATTTTAAATTCTCGGATTTACATACATGAAACCCGCTTTCCCTTTTCCGTGGGTTTAAAGTGACATAAAGATCATGTCTTTAAAGAAGTTTTTAAAAATGTTATGATTATGAAATAAAACCCATTTCTTTTATGATATATGGGTTGTTTATGAAATTATTTGTGATGATATATGTGTCTCACATGATAATAAAGGAAAATTTAAGGGTGTGCCCTGATAGCGCTCCAATGCATTGGGTAGAGACTTAATCTCTAGAGATGACTTTTTAGACTGATACCCTGGTGAATAGCCTTGGTAATTTTTAATGAAACCTTGGTGATGGACCTTGGTGAAACGAAATTATTGTCAATATTAAATGTTTCAGCCACATCTTCAAGTTATGAAAAATTTTATTTTTATTATGATATGCCTCATGATTTCTTTCTCATGCCTTAATGTTCTTTTCATGACCTTATTGAAGTATCTCAAGTTCACATGTAAAATGTTTCTCTTGTTTCCCTTACTGGGCCTTCTACTCACCCTTTCTTTTGATGTATGTCCCCAGGTTATGAGATGCAGTAATGAACCTAGTATGAACATGAGGAGAATCCTTTCAAGTGTTTAAGAAGAATATTTTATGTTTTCATGTTTAAAGTTCCTGGTTTCCAAGACACTAAACCTTAAAGATCCTCGGTTTTGTAAAATGTAATGAAATTTTATGTGATAAAAAGGCGGGATGCTATATGATGATCCTTAGGATTTCCAAAACCATACTCAGGTGGTGATCATTATCATTCTTGTATCTCAAATAAACCAAGATATCATCCTTAAAAAAATCAAAAAAACTAATGATATACTGATGGAATATCAGATTCATCAAATCCCTGAAAACTGTAGGAGTGATATTCAAACCAAAAGGCATCACAAGATATTCATAATTGATATACATTCTCCTAAAATCTTTATTTCATATATCAGACACCTTAAACCAAAAAATATGATAACCCAAAATATTATCATTCTTACAACAACACATTTCCCCCTTTACATGGTCAAAAAATTATCCATGTGGGGCAAAGGATACTTATTATTAATTTTTACCCCATTAAAATTCTAATAGTCCTTACATAAGTGAACCATATTAATTCTTAGAAAATATCATTGGCTATGCCTATTAGGAAACACTAGGGTGAATGAAACCCTTTTCTATGAGAACATATAACTCAATTTTTTTCTCTTTTATCTCTTTTAGTTCCATGTGATATGAGGGTATTGAGATCAGATGTATACCCATCACTAGATCAATCAAAAACTCTACCTCTCTATCTGGACTAATAATAGAGATGTATTTTGGGAAAACATAAATAAATTCTCAAATAAACATGTGAATATAAAAAAATATATTTAACCCCATTAATATCAAATACAACAATATAAAACAAACTTCTGATCTCTTGGAAGAAAGATCCACAATTACCAGACCTCAAACCCCACTCTCCCTTAATTACCTAAGAGCTCCCATCATTAGGAATGAATATAACACATTGATGATGAAAATAAATCTCATCATAATGGGAAAAAATAAAATCCTTGATGATAATGATGTAAAATTGGTCCAGATTGAGAACAAGGAAACCCTAGACCAACTCTACATTGGCTATTGATAGGGAACAATATATACACTGAAACCCCCAATCTTTCTTATTTACAAGAGGCTTCACAAACTCCATGTAAAAGGACAATAGCATCATTGTAATTTAAAACACATTAATAATATTGTAGGATATAAACAAGTGGTAGAAACCTATATCAAATAGAGTAGTCTCTACAGAATATGCAACAAAAATGGTACCTCTCACTATTTCTAGATCCATGTCAACCTTTTCAAGAAATTCATACATTGCATAAAGGGGATTCACTCTTGAGGAATGTGGATAGATCCTTATGGACTTTTATACCTTTGGATCCAAAAATATCTAACTATAGCAAGGAATAGACATATCCTATAGAAATCACTATAGATAGACATAGTGGCTATAACCATTTTACATCAACATAGTAAAGGAACAATAAAATTAGGTTTTCCTAAAATTTATACACTAATATCAAGTCAAGAGAACACTATTGTATGTAATTACCGATCCTGAGGAGGCCCACTATGGATAACCACTTCCACCACTATTACGATGCTCGGGTCACTTTTTCTTCTTTCCCTAAGAACCATTGAAGCTTCCATTGGTTGGAAAAGAGTGGGGAAAATATATTCTTTATTTTCATGTTTATCTCTTTCATGATAGACAGGATTACCATCTCTTCATATTTAGAAATATTCAACATAAATACCTTTGTTTTGATTTCGGATTTTAAACCCTATAGGTACTTATGAGATTTTAATTGATCATTCTTTACCACCTCTAGAGAAAACAAACCATCTTCAAAAACCAATTGGTGTGATCCAACATCAATTTCTATACCTAATGTAAATAGATGAACTCTAGAAACTTTATTATCATTAAATATTCTAGATAGAACTGCTATAAGAAGAGGGTCATGAAACCCTTCGAGTCAAAACCCACTTTCCTAAATAATTATACTATAGAATCCCACTATATCTTATTGGGACCCTCAATTATAAGAATTGAACACTTTTCCTTGATATTCTCAGGTGAATCCAAGGATTTTTGGTCTCTCACATAAGAACTCTTGAGATCGATCCCTTTTCCCTCCAGCCCCCAACTGTGCCTAAACATCTGGGTTCTAAACATGAGGTACATTTTGGTCTGTAGCATGAACTTCCCACTCAATAGACTCTATAATATTATGATCTATAGGAATATGACCTTCATAATAATCCAATACACCCTCCTGTGGAACCTATAGAGGATGTCTCAGAGGTATATCACTACATTCTGAAAATAGGATAAATAATCAGACAATAGGATAATCTAAGTTAAAAAATAGAAAACCATAAGAAAAAACTAAGACTGAGATTATGAACTCAATATAAGATACAAATATCCCAACATCCCATGGCAACTTGAGTCTCATCAAATCAAGATTAGGTATGTAACTCACCATAACCTACCTATCAAGCCCCAATAATCCAATCTTTTGTCTAAAAAACAAATTATTGAGCACAACCATCCTCTTATTCCAACTTTGTAATGAATATTCATGGTATTCCCTCAAAAACTGGTACCAGACCCAATCTTCCACATACCCAAAGTGTGTTCCCAATCCCCATGGGCTGTCTATTAGCACTCACACATCAGCAGCGACCAGAGGGAATGATTTATCCTAACCTGAAGAAGAAAATATAATATATATATATATATATATATAAGTAATATTGAAATAATTAAAAAAATAAATATATTCCATAACTAAAAGAAAATATAAGGAGCAATATAACGAAAATTATCTAGAACAAACCCAAGGTAAAAGTACAATAATAGAGGAAAACTAAATCAAATACACCCACTCCATGTGAAAATGTGGGTAACATCACACCATCTCTCCACTAGCCACTCATACCTACATGAAAGAAACCCAACTGCCTCACTATGGTTCCTTTTCTTTTCCTACATCGAAAGAAATAACTAGGTCTACACACCACTGAAGCGGTGTGAAGGGTGTGATCTTAACAAGCTCAGTAGGATTGTGCCCATGTGTTCCATGTCAAGACTCTATAAAAATAGTCAAAATATTATCATTTTAAAAAAACATGGCATGATAAATGATAAATCATTTTATATCAAATAATGTCATTATTTACCTTTTTCCACCATTCCAAAACAAGGTAGGAAAAATAGTTTTAAAGAATAATTTCCATTAATAACTATAAAAGTAAAATATGTTATATCAAGATAGAATAATTCAAATAAAAATAAATAAAAACCAAGAACAACGGTAAAATAGGACAAGGATGACAACAGGTCATTCTAGAAAAATACTCATACCATAATCAATGACTAATGTGTATCCAAGTCCTCATAACATAGGCTTATGGGGTAGAGGAACACCATTTGAGTGAATCCCACAACAATTTCAATCAAGTCCCTAGAAAAATGGGCCTAAGTAGTAGAGGAACACCCCATGAGTGATCCCCCTAATATTAAAATGGATGATGACCCTAAGATTCTCTTTACACTTAAGTACCCAAGGCTTCTCATGTTGTAAGAACCTGAATCTTCTTTTTCATTTATTTTTTCCTTTTTCGGGTGTTTTTGAAAAAAAGAGGAGTTTTTTGAAATTTCTTAAGTACACTCCGTGTAGTCGGTTATTGTGAGTAGCCAAGTGTTGGTCATGTAATGTTCTTGTGCATGTACATGTGTGGTGACCTGGAGATCTCCTAATATGGGGGCCAGAAAAGGGAAGTACACACAGTGTACTTGTAAAATACATGTCGTGTACTTTATTTTTTTCATTAAACTTACCAGAGTCACATCTAATTGGAAGAAATATCTTTTTATTTTCCTCCTTCGTCTGAGTGTGTATGTAAGGTGTGGATATTCTTCGATCCCCCAATTGAGCATCCATTCTTTGAATCGACCACCATCAACTGTGTTGGGATCGTTGTGGTAAGCTCTTCCTTATTCTAGAGCTTTGTTTCCTGATTCATCTTCTTTCAAGAGTTATCCTCAGTTTGGTTTTTTTAGAGTTTTTGTAGATATACAGTGTTATTGGGAGATCCAAGGCTTGAAGTTCATGTATAGTGATCCTACAACACCGAGGTAGGTGGTTTGTGCCTTTCTGTAGATAGTCTTTGAGTTTTATATGCGAAAGTTCCCAATACCCTAGAATGGGGTATTGCGTGTTTAAGGTTTTAACCTTGTTATTTCCCACTATTCTTGTATGATAGAATAGAGGTTAATTGAATTTGAATGGTTTAAATTGATATGATTTGGAAGTTTTTTCCCATGTATGTTTTTTTATGACCATTTGGTTCTGTTTAGCCTCTTAGGATGCCTTATTTTTCACCATTACTAGTACTGTAGGATGGAGTGTTTCTTTATCTGAAATGATTTTATGTTGTAGATGTTTTTTCCAAGTAGTTCTTGAGGATTAATTTTTTCATATTGCATTTTTGTTCTTGTTTGACTTACATAGGGCCGTGAGATCCTGGTGTAGTAGACCATAGGGAGAATGGCCGTCGGGTCTTCTCCAGAGTGTCTCTTTTTACTTTTACGATGTGAGACCATAAGGGGAATTGATTTAAGTGCTTTCTCAGAGTGTTTGTAGTTCCTTGACGCAGGACACAGGGGTAATGTGATGTAAGTGCTTCCCCATAGAAGCTTTTAGTTACTGATACGAGACTATAGGGGGAATTTATGGTGAGTCCTTCCTTAGAGAGTCTGTGCTTAAGCTGAACCAGAAGGGTTAGACTATCTATACTTACTAGAGGGTTGCTTGTTCTTGTTTAGTTGAACCAGAGGGGATATTCTATGAGTAATCTCATAGGGTTACCTTCTTTGATTAGCTATTTACTTGATACATGATTTTGAATGCATTAAAACTGTAGGAATGTTTTCTTTTGAGTACTTCCATTTTTACTGCTTCCTTTTTCTTATTTCCTGCCATATATATTCACTGACTATTACGCACAAATATTTTTGTGGGTTCTCACTGTGATTCATCTCACACCATGTTTGGTTCATGCTTTTGGGCCCAAAAAGATTATATTTTTGTAGGACCAGATGAGGGAAAGCACCCTTCTACATCAAGTACTTGATTTATGAGGAGCTGGAGAGAATGGGACCAAGCTGAGGCTTGCGATCCTAAGGAGTTTATCTGTTTTCTTTTTTACTTTTTTTATTTCTTTATTCCATCATTTTGACTTGTTTGGATTCTTTCCTAGACATCTGTATCATGCATCATTTATATATGTGCTCCAGTTGTTTCTTATTTTCAGTCTTCCGTTATTTACTATTTTATGGTATGTTTACTACTTCTACTACTGTATATCTGTTTTGTTTCCACTTTATTACTATATCAATGAGAAAATATTTTCCCTACTATCACACCCAAGTCCCTCACTGGTAGTTAGTAGCCTTTGACATTCAGGGAAATACGCTTGGGGCCATGTGACCAACCGGGTACGGGGCGCCTCCGGGTGGCTTCCGAAACTGGGATGTCACAAAGTGGTATCAAAGGAAATTCTTTTCTTCTCAACATACTATTTGGAGCCTATATCTAGGGATAGTAAAAAATAGGTGCTTGGAAATAAGCTGTGGCCGGGAGTTTCTAACATGTGTATAGGGAAAATCCAATCTACCTCATTTACTGACATTTTTTTTTGTTTTTTAATTTTACAATTTATTTTATTTTCACCATTGGGTGATTCAAATGTATTGTGTTTTTATTATTGATGTTATTGAGGTTCTATTTATATTGTAACCCAATGAGATGAGGGTATTCCATCTCATGCATCATATAGGAACTTGTTAGAAAGCACATGTCATGCATTCTTGTCATGCCATTTAGGGTGCATTAGCGATTGCATTTTGTTATGATTGATGTTTTTCACGATATGCATGTTGTTGTGATTGATGCCTTTATAGAATACAAGCTTTTTATAGGGTATTTATTTTCATAAGGCTTTGTTTGAATGAACGCCAAACTTTGCTTCTTGAGGTGTTGTGGGCCCTCATGGACCGGAATTTGGTGGATCATTTACTTGTTTTCCTTGAATATGACATGTATAAGATGTCAATATTTGATTTGCAGGGATTATAGGCCCTCATGGATTAGAATTTGGCACTTTAATGTTCGTTTCATCATTTTTCTGGGTTCTAGAGTAGTTTTTGAGGCTTACTATCCGAAAAACCCAGAATGCAAAGCATGTAATGATGAATACACGCCATGTGTCCTTCTATTCGGGAAGGAACTATTTTTCTTAAGTACACACCATGTACTATATGTACACACCATGTTGTATCTAACCATGTTACTGAATGTGTGGGTAGAAACATGGGGTTGAGAAATCTTGGTAGAACACGCTGTGTGCCGGATGTACATGTCGTGTGGTGTAGACCATGTGATCACCCGTGTGACTAACAACACAGGTCAGTTGAGTCTTTCTAATACTTGTTGTGTCTATTTGGAACACGTTGTGTAGTGTAACCTGAGTATCTAGTCGTCTAACAACCAACACAGGTCATTTAAATCTTCTTATATGCACCATGTCTATAATAAACACGCTATGTATAGTCAGTCGTGTGTTCAGCCATGAAACTAACAACACGGGCAGTTGAAACCTAAGTAGTACACGCCGTGTCCATCTAGAACACACCGTGTAGGGTGAGTCATGTAACCGGTTGTGTGACTAAAAACACGGGTTGGTGAATTTCATCTAGTACATGTTGTGTTTGGAACTAACATGAAATGTAGTCTTTTTCTAAGAGAGTTGTGTGGCTTAGCCGTATAGAAGAACTCGAGCAGGGGAAGAGGATTCAAGTACATGACATCGGTTAGGACAACATGTTGTGTGTATGGGGTGTTACATGGCCTAGGTTGGCAGAAGTTAACACCCATGTGAAGGCTTAAGGTAGTACATCATGTAGGCATTATACCTGCCATGTATCCATGTTTTGAAAAACATAAATTCTTTCTTTCTTCTGTTCCCATCTTACACTTCTAAGTTTCATCCCTTGTTAATATTAATGTAAGTTGTATGCTTGACCTTGTAGAGTCATGCTACAGAGATGCCCTCCAGTTGTCTTCCAGTTATAGGGTAGTGATCAAACCCCAGATATGGCTGATTGGGGACTACCAGTAGATCCTCCAGTTGGGCCAGTCTTGGCATCAGTCGTCATTCTATACACAAGTACTAATGCATAGTTTAGAACGGGATTTATGAGGATGATCCAGACCTTCTAGGGAGCACCATATCCTGACCCGTCGATGTCAGAATAGACGTGGGTCTTTTAACAGTAGCATAATCCCACCTTCTAAAGGGATAGAGGACCCCATGCAGTAGAGTCATGGATAGAAGTCATGCAGATGATCTTCGAGCATATGCAGACTCCTCAAGAGAGGAGGGTCAATATTTCTACATATATGCTTTAGGATTCTGCCAAGATATGGTTGGATGTGATCTCACAGGTGGGATTCTAGAAAAATATGGCTTGGGAAGAGTTTCAGTGCACCTTCTATGATTAATTCTACCTGGAGACCTTGAGGGCTGATCGAGCCCAAGAGTTTATGAGTCTGGAGCGGGGTACTCTTTCTATTATGGATTATTTTTCTCGCTTCAAAAAGTTTTAGCACTTTACACGTATTCTAGGAGTTGATGAGTTATTCTAGGCAAGGAATTTCGAGGATGGTCTTAGTCACGACATCCGATTGTAGTTGAACATCTTTAGGCTGACTTACATCACTTCTATAGTCAACCAAGTGTTGATCACAGAGTGAAATATGAGGGATTCTTGAGTTGTGAGCTCATCTGGCTTGACATCTCGAGTTATTATCCCTCCTACTAATAGTAGGAAGCACTACAGGGGGTCTTCACGTGGTGATCCAAGGAGGCGAGACACTTTTTCTAGTATCCAGGTGGTGTGCAACCAGTGCAGGCAGAGCGGGCATACGAGGCCACATTGCCCGAGAGACCTAATTGAGTGTCGATCTTATGGAAAGATGGGTCACCTTTTGCATTTATATTAGTTCTTCTCACCAGAAGCTAGTGACAGAGGTTCTTCTATGACTCCGCGTTCAGGAGAAGCACCACCAGTTTCTCACCAGTTTGGGAACTGGAGTTCTTTCAGGATGTCCAGGCCAAGGTGGAGGCTATGGCCATTGTATCCAGTCACCAGGATTTCAGTGAAAAAATGGTGGATCAGCTCAGATTGTTCAGGAAGGGTCATAGGGCCGCGGTACAGCCAGAATTTTGCAGTGGATCAGACCCAGCAGAAGCAGGATCCTGGACCCTCTACAGTTCGAGGTACAATTCTAGTTTCCTTGGTTTTAGCTTCATCTCTTTTCTATACACGGGCTTCCCATAGCTTTATATCTGTTGCTGTTGTGGAGATCCTTGGGCTATGTATCTTTCCTTATAATAAAATCTTGGCACTAGACACACCGTTGAGGACAAGAATGGCTAGTGTACGGAAGTTCAAATAGTTCCCTCTAGAGGTTGGTGGGTGTCACTTCTTATGGGACCTTTATGTCCTAGAGATGCTAGGATATGATTTCATCCTCGGAATGGACTAGTTAGTTCGCTTCCAGTAAGTTGTTGATTTCTATCATCATAGGGTGAGTTTCACATCACCAAAGGGCGGATCGTTTCTTCATAAGGGAGAATGGGATGTCCAAGCGAGCAGAGCGGGACCCGAGCATCATGGGTTGGAAGGAGTTACATCCCAGATAGATAGTATATATCTGGATGACCAGGGGACTTCACAGATAGACTTTCCTCTAGTGGTGGATCATTTTTTGGATGTCTTTATAGAGGAATTTTCAGGTTTTCCTCTAGAGAGAAAAGTGGACTTTTCTATTGATCTTGTGCCAAGAGTGGTACCGGTGTCCATTCCTCATTATAGGATGGCTACACCAGAGTTACAAGAGCACAAGAAACAGTTAGAGGAGTTTTGGGTAAAGGTTTTCATACGACCTAGTACTTGTCCTTGTGGTTTTCCTATCCGGTTTGTATAGAAGGCAGACGGTACCCTCAGACTTTGTGTGTTTTATCGGAAGTTGAACCAATTGATGGTCAAGAACTGGTATCCCTTGTCGATGGTTGATGATCTCTTTGATCAGCTTCGAGGAGCCCGAGTGTTCTCAAAGATTGAATTGAGGTCCAGTTACCATCAGTTGTGCATTAGACCATCATATATACCTCTTATTGCCTTTTGGAGCATGTATGGTCTATACGAGTATATGTTTATACCATTCGGTCTCATGAACGAACCTTCAGTTTTCATGGCACTGATGAACCAAGTGTTCCATCCATACTTTGATTCTTTCGTGCTAGTCTTCATAGATGATATCTTTGTGTACTCTCACACTTGACACGACCATGTTACCCATCTTGAGATCATTTTGAGTACACTAAGAGAGCATCAGTTATATTCTAAGATCTCAAAATGGAAATTTTGGATGGACCATATTCACTTCTTCGGTCATGTTATCTCGGAGACATGAGTATCAATTGACCTAGATAAATTGAGAGCAGCGGTTTCTTGGGAGCATCCAAAGAACATCTTTGAGGTATGAAGTTTTCTAGGGCTGGTTAGATACTACAGATGTTTCATATAAGACTTTTCATGCTTTGCATTTCCACTTACGGGCCTGACTAAGAAGGGTGCAAAGTACTTGTAGTCATATTCTTGTGAGTTATCCTTTCAGGAGCCGAAAGGGAGGTTGACATCAGCACTATTACTAGTTTTTTCAGAGGTGGGAAAGAGATATATTGTGTACAGTGATGCATTAGGTATCGGGTTGGGAGTGGTGCTTATATAGGGAGAAAGATTCATTGTATACGGGTCTCAGCAATTGAGGCCACATGATAGGAACTACTTGACACACGATCTTGAGCTGGCTACAGTTGTTCATGCCTTACGTTTTTTGGAGACATTGTCTTCTCAGAGAGAATTTTGTGTTTTTCACCAACCACAGAAGTCTCAAGTATATCTTCACTCAGCATGACCTAAATTATAGATAGTGAAGGTGGTTTGAGTACCTTCATTCCTTTTACTTTGAGATTGCCTATATGCCTGGGAAAGAAAATGCAGTGGCTGATTCATTAAGTAGGCGGACTCAGATATAAGCAGTTCAAGAGGCCAGTAGTGAGTGTTAGCTTATGGCTCTATTCTCTAAGATTCATTTGGAGATTCATGACAGACAGGGGCAGACGTTTCTTTCTTCTATAGTTGTTACCTCTACTCTTCTTGATCAAGTGCTAATGAGCTAGCTATCAAATTCTGAAGGCCTGGTCTTGTGGGAGAGTGTGTTAGGAGAGGACTATATTCCTAGATGGGTAATAGGCGAGGATGAGATCTTTCATTTTCATGGATGCATATGGGTTTCAGCAGATATACATGAGGAGCTGATGTGGGACTTTAATTCCTTAGTTTGGGAAGTTCATCCTGGTGTCACAAAGATTTATTGTGATCTACACCAATAGTATTGGTGGCCAGGTATGAAGAGCGATGTTTCTGGGCTTGTCATGAGATGTTCCGCCTGTCAGTAGGTGAAGGCAGAGCATCAGCGACTAGTAGGTATTTTTCAATAGTTACCCATTCCCAAGTGGAAATAAAAAAATGTCATGATGGACTTCGTGATGGTTTTACTGAGGTCACCTTGAGGGAATGATGCAGTTTGGGTTGTCATTGACAGACTCATGAAGGTTTCTCACTTCTTGTCGATCAAAGTGACCTTTGGTGTTGATGAGCTGGGAAGGTTTTATATCTGAGAGATTGTATGTTTTCATGGGGTTCCACACTCCATTGTCTCAAATAAGGATTCCCATTTCACTTCTTTGGTCTGGAAGGTGTTACAGAAGGATTTGGGTACACATGTACTTTTGAGTACAGCTTCTCACCCTCGACCGATGGTCAGTCTGAGCGTATGATTCAGGTGCTTGAGGGCATGCTTCGAGCATGCATCCTGGATTTTGGAGGTTATTAGGAGAAACACATACCTCTTGTGGATTTTTCCTATAATAATAGTTTTTAAGCAACTATTCAGATGGAACCTTATGAGGCTTTGTATGGTAGGCCATGCCGATCACCCTTATGTTGGCTGCAGCTAGGAGAGGCAACTATGTTGGGACATCATCTTGTCAAAGAGACCACAGAGCAGATAATGTTGATTGGGAAGAGGATGGGTACAGTACAGTCATGATAGAAGTCTTGTGCTGATCAATAGAGACAACCTTTGGAGTTCGAGGTCGGAGATCAGGTGTTCTTATGTGTCACACTGAGGTTGGGACATATGAGGATTAGGAGATAGGGTAAGCTCTTCGTCAAGGTACATTGGTCCATTTGAGGTGTTGGAGAGAGTTGGTCTGGTTTCCTATCAGTTGCAGTTACCTCAAAGGTATCAGTCTATGCATGACATCTTCCACGTTTCGTAGCTTTGACGTTACTTCCCAGACCCATCTCATGTTTTTCAACCCAAGGAGGTTGAGTTGGAGGTGGATGCCTTGTTTGAGGAGCATCCTATCCAGATTGTTGATCGAAGTACGAAGGTTCTCCATGGCCGATATATTCCTCTGTATGAGTGCTATGACAGCATAGACGAGTACAAGACGATACTTGGGAGAGGGAGATTGATGTATGTTCACAGTGGCTGGAGCTGTTCGGGGTTTCTTCTTCTAAGTCACCTTACTAAGGAAATTTGGGGTTGAATTTCTTTAAGGGGGGAAGCTTGTAGGAACCCAGATCTTCCTTTCAGGTATGTTTTCATTTTTCTGGTGTTTTTGAGAAAAAAGATGAGTTTCTGGAAATTTCTTAAGTATATGCCATGTAATTTATAAGTACACATCGTGTACTTGGTTACCACGGGTAGCCGAGTGTTGGCTGTGTAATGGTCGTGCACATATCTGTGTCTGGTGACCTAGAGACCACCTAATGTGGGGGCTGGAAAATGAAAGTACATGCCATGTACTTTTAAAATACACACCGTGTACTTTCTTTTTTTTATTAAACGGATCGAGATCGTGTCTAATTGGCAGAAATCTCTTCTTCTTCGCCTCCTTCATCCGAGAGCGTTCGTACGATACTGAGCCCCCGATTGAGCATCCGTTCTCGAAATCAACCATCTTTGATTGCATTGGGATCACCATGGTAAGCTCTTACTTTTTCTAGAGCTTCATTTCCTGATTCCTCTTCTTTCAATAGTTATCCTCAGTTTAGAATTTTTATTTTTTTTGTAGATCTACGGTGTTCTTGGGTGATTCAAGGCATGAGGTTCACGTATAGAGATCCTAAAACACCGAGGTAGGTGGTTTGTGCCTTTCTATAGATATTCATTGAGTTTTATGTGTGAAAGTGACCAATACCCTAGAACAGGGTATTACGTGTTTACAGTTTTAACCTTGTTATTTCCTGTTATTCTTGTATGCTAGAATAGGGGTTAATTGAATGTGAATAGGGTAAATTTCTATGCTTTGGAAGTGTTTTCCCATGCATGTTTTTTTATGATTGTTTGGTCCAGCTTAGCCTGTTAGGTTGCCTTGTTTTTCACCATTCCTAGTACTATAGGATAGAGTGTTTGTTTATCTAACATGTTGTTATATTGTAAATTGTTATCCAAGTAGTTCTTGAGGTTTACTTTGTCCATATTGCATTTTTGTACTCTTTTGACTTACACAAGGTCATGAGATCCTGGTGTAGTAGACCATAGAGAGAATGGACATAAGGGCTTCTCTAGAGTGTCTGTTTTTACTTTTACGATGTGAGACCATACGGGGAATTGACGTAAGTGATTCCTCAGAGTGTATGTAGTTACTCAATGCAGGCCACAGGGGGAATGTGATTTAAGTTCTTTCCCAAAGTGCCTTTTAGTTACCGATACGAGACTATAGGGAGAATTGACAACAAGTGTTTCCTCTAAGAGTCTATAATTAAACTGAACCACAGGGGTTAGACTGTGTGTAATTCCCAAAGGGTTGCTTGTTCTTGTTTGGTTGAACCAGAGGGGTTAGGTTGGGAGCACTCCCAAAGGATTATCTACTTTGACTAGTTGCTTACTTGATACATGATTTTGAATGATTTAAAACTGTAGGAATGTTTTCTTTCAGTACTTCCTTGTTTACTGGTTCCTTTTTCTTATTTCCTTCCATATATATTCACTAACTGTTAGGCACAGATATTTTGGTGGTTTCCTACTGGGATTTGTCTCACACCCTGTTTGGGTCATGCTTTTGGGCTCAAACAGAATATATTTTTGCAAGAGTAGATAAGGGAAAGCACCCTACTACTTTAAGTACTTGATTGTTGAGGAGCTGGAGAGCATGGGACCAAGCTGAGGCTTATGATGCTGAGGATTTTGTCTATTTTCATTTGTACATGGGTTATTCTTATATTCTAGCATTGTGACTTGTTTGGCTGATTTCCAAGACTTATGTATCATGTATCATTTATAAATGTTCTCTAGTTTTTTCTTATTTTCAGTATTCTACTGTTTACTATTATATGGTATGTTTAATTCTTCCTCTATTGTATATCTGTTTTGTTTTTGTTTTGTTACTCTGGTAATGAGGGCATAGTTTCCCCACTATAACACCCAAGGCCCTCGTTTCTAGTCAGCAGCCTCTGGAGTTCAGGGAAATGCGCTTGAGGCCATGGGACCAACTAGGTACGGGGAGCCTCTGGGTGGGTTTCGGAACTAGGATGTTATACTTGTGATAAATTTTCCTTAATCATGTCAAAAAGGATTCTCACAATCAATTTCAAAAAAACTTTTGTTTTATTAAACTTACTTGGAAAATCCATTTCACAATTCTTTGAAAACATCCATTTTCTTTTACCAAAACCAAGGGAAACCCCAACTTTTACTGAAAATCCTTTTACACACACATAAAAAATATTAAAATTCATTTATAAAATAATTTATAAACTAGAATCCATTATGGTCTATTTAAAAAACAATAGATATGGAACCACCTACCTCAAACTCAGGTCGCACACACCCACAATGGGATCTACCAAAACTAGATGGAACGCAAGGACAACAATGGAGTCTTTATGACATATTTACACACCTTAGAATAGAATTCCATAAAATAAATGGGTTGTGGAGAGGTTTTATCATAACATAACTCAAGAAATATGTCCTCCACACAAAACCAACATGTGGTCCAGCCTCTCATAGAGGATCACACAATGGATCTAAAAATGATTAAACAAGAATCAATACATGATCAATGGATCCTATAAATAAATACCAACACTACTTCCATGACCAATGTAAATGAATAAGCATAAAGGTAACTTACCAAAGTGAAGTAACATAATCATACCAGATATCGATCATCAAAAGAAGTGATCTGAAAGAGAGAGAGTGTATGTGTGAGAGAGACCCAAAATTTGTCAGATGAGAGCTAGGGTTGGAGGGAGGATGAACCTACTGAATCAAGAAGTAGTTATATAATATTTAGATGAAAATATACTAAGTATGAAGGGATTACATCATTAACCTTATCACTATAGCATATATCCCCCATAATCTTTATACACTAAAAATCACGTCACCACGAGTTAAATTTATCCTGATTAATGATCTTATGTCATAATCAAGGATTTTTTGTGTAAATTGATTTTACAGCCTAAAATATTTTACATCCAAATCCATTTCCATAGATTATTCCCTAAAAACAATTTATTATATAATCTAGAAATTTAATATGTAAAGGCTTCTAGCTAGCAGTATCTATCCCAGGTTCCTATAGAAACTGCCAAAAACAACTCTTATTCCCTCTGAACCTAAAAAAATACTATTAAACATAAAAAGTGTGTACCTTAATATCTAGGATTTTATAATTCTAGACTTATTTAACTATCTTTAAATATTCACAATAAAATTATGCAACCTCTATACATGTTCATTCTATCATAGAACATTTCCATCTAATAACACATGAAAAATATTTCCACAGAACAAACCCAAGGAATGTATCTTTTATATAAAATATATAATAAAATATTTATGTTTAACATGTATAACCATGAGAATATTTAACAGAACATATTTTATAGAACATATCATAATAAAAAACATATCTTCCTCCTACTATAGAGTATTCATTATCTATAAAACGTATTCAGTTAGTATTTCTTTCCCATAAAACATAAGTTAGTAGAATATAGAACACTTTTCTTGATGTACATGGTATATTTACTACTAGTAAGAGAACATAGATTATATATTTCATTGATTTTCCAAGACACTAAATATATTAACTTAGTATATATTCCCTCTTATATCATACATCATACATTATCTCGAACACAATACATATCCTCATTTTTCATACATGCACCGTAACTAGTGAAATTTAACTACTAGAATTATGTTGTAATATACTATTCTCTATTATTGTTATCTAATAAAATTCCAACATCTAATTGGTCCTGATGTTATCTCCATTTATATTTATTATAAACCATAAAAAATTACACTACTCACCATATTATACACATCCACTCCCCCTCCCCTCTTTGAAAACAAAGAAAAAGTGGGTCCCTTTTTATTTACATTATGAATAATAGAAATTCAATAACCTAAATATAATATTAATCAAGAAATAATTAATTTATGAAATAAAGTAGTTATATTTAATTTTTACGTTTTTTAAGAACCATTGTAAACACATTTCCATCGTACTCCCCCAATGAAAAGTAAATCCAGTAATAAAATAGTTAATATATATTAAAAAAATATGGTGGATGAGATAATATATTAAATCACTATTTTATAATTTGGATTTAAAAATATAATTTCTAATATTTATTCTCATATGATTTATTTATTCTATCATTAAATTGGATTCCATATTTTGATTATCAGTTGAAAAATATTTATTTTTTACTATGTTTTATTTAAATTTTCACTTAATGAAGTGATATTTTATCTCTATATATTTTATATGAGAGTGTTACAAAATATTATTAATGGTATTATTTGAAAAATTTATAAAATTGAATATATATATATATATATATATATATTCCTTCTCATAACGCCTAATTAATTATTACTTAATCAATATAAGTTATTTATATGTATGAGTTGTTAAAATATATTTTTCATCATTCATACTCAATGAAATAATATCATATTTCCTAATAAAATAGGAAATGTATTTTCTTCTAAGGTGGAGTGGCATTTTAGAAGTTTATTTCTATTCATATACTGATCTATCCCAATTAGTATCTATTAATTCGATAAATTTTTATTTTCTACTTCTATCATAGAATAACCTATATCCTATTTTACCTTTGATATATCTAATAATCCAATTGAGTAAAACTAGATGGATATATTTAATTTCAATATTTTATATACAAAAAATGTACATGTCATACAAAAATATAATTCCTTAATCTAATTAAGTATAATAATAAAATAATAAATTCTAGAATACTAATATCTGGATTCTTTCTTCAACCTATACCTATCAATTCCCAATTTTCCTAACTTTCTACTATAATTACCTATTTTAAAACCATATAGATGGTCTATAGAAACATCTAAAATAGAATCCCATTAATGTTAGTCCCAAATAGGGCTTATACCCTAATAGGGAGTAAATCAAGGCATGTAAAATTAAAATTTTTCCCTTATCAATGATCTTGTTCCAAATATATTGGGAACACCTCACTCATTCCCATTATTGATGTGAAATAATGAAATTAAAAAATTATAGAAACATTATATTTTACTTAAGTCACCCTAATGGAATAATCCAAGGAGCCTAGAAGAAAATTTTACTATAAAATTGAATTATTAAAGCTCACTACTTTTTAGTTATGAGTTTGGATAATCCCCACAAATCCTCTAGGTGTAAAACCATAAATAATGGAAATCACACTACTCACATTAATATTGGAAACATAATTATCCTACTATAACTATCTTCTCTTCCATGTACTGAAAATATTGTTACAAGAAAAGACAGTGTGTCGATATTATCCACTTCATCTATTTGAATAACCCCAAAAGAACTTCTAGTGAGAGAGGTTCTATATCACCTTATTCTTATACTTTTTATTTCTTTCATGTGTCTGTAATTCCTCTTTATTTATCTATTTTTCTTTGATTATATTTACACACATTTTATAGATATTTTATTTTTATTTTTACATAAATTTTTCCCACATTATTTTTTCCAAAATATAATTGTACACCTTTTTAATTGAAAATATATTTTAAAAGGGGCATGTCAACTCTCAGTTTTTCACACCAAAAAAATAAAACTTCCATATCAAAAAAATTATTCTTCTCCAAAGAAATATCCATCCAAAAAATAAATCCCAAAACTTATTCCAACTAGTGTATTTTAAAAACACACTCATCATGTAATACAAAAAACACATCACCACATGCATGTACTATGATGCTATGTGTATGGAAAAAACCATCCCCACAAAACCATAATTAAAAACTGTTAATATAATTAAAATACCTTGGATCAGTACTCTATTAAAACTTAGTTTGATAATATCCACCAAAACATAGTTTTGTGATTTATCATACTTTATATAAAATAAGATATACCTAAAACTATTACTAGACAACCATATGAAGACTGGTGAGCATATGGTTAACCTTATGATGATTTTCCTAACATTAGGGGCATCTCACACCAACATTATGATATCCCTCATTAACTTTCTAAAGTCTTGACCCAACCTTATGAGGACAGTCCTCAACTTATAAGGTCTTCTCCCCACCATATAGGGAAATTCATAAATTATATGAGTTTTTTCCCCAACCTTATAAGGACACGTGCAATATTTAAAAGGTCACACATATGGTTTTTCTCAACCTCATGTGTTGTTATCTCAACCTTATGAGTACACATAATAACTTTCTTCTTTTAGGGGGTCTCTCTGAAACTCTTATATCATTAAGATATGAAATTATCACATTGAAATAAATTTCATTGAATATTCCTTCCACTTTATTATCAATAAAAACTATCCAAAAACCACACCAAGTGGTTTTTTTGTCATCCATCACCCCTTTTGATTTCCTAAAAACAAAAAATAGATTTAACACTTTATCTGTTAAGAAATATTAGGAAAAAATATATCTGAACATAAACACAATATGAACCTATTTCCTTTATGGATTGTATTATTTATTTTCTTAATTTCAACTATAATCCAACTTGATTCATGTTCAATGTGAGAAAAAATAGTTAAATGAAAAGATCCTCGTTAAAATACTTAAGGAACTTTATACACTTCACCACTTTTTAAAATATTTTCAAGCTATTTATCCCCCTAATTAGGTTTTCCAACACTCTCCCCCTTTGAAGAAAACAATATGTCTTACTCTACCTTTGAAAATAGGTATGAATATTTCATGTAACTCTATCATATTCCATTTAAAAATATGGATAGAATCTCCACATTTTTCAAAAAAAAACAAATATAACTTATCTACAAGTTTAAAAAACGAGGGTTATAAATCCACACATTAAATGTGTGATAGAAATAATACCTTTATTTTAAAATAAATTTCCATGGGGTAGTGGGGGTAACTTTTCCAATTAACATATTAAGATAGATTTTTTTAGAATCCATGAGCCAACTGATACCTATAAAAATATACCATGGATAATGTCTTGGTCATAATATCATCCACTTTATTTTGAGTGGACATATACTCCAATTTCAAAATGGTTTCTTTGCCTTATCTATTAAAAACTGATATTTAATTTCAATGTGCTTGGTCCTTGAATTATTGATTGGATTTTTACAAAGATTTATAGTACAATAGTTTTCAAACTTGACAGGAATATGGGATTCCACTTCCCACCAAATCAATTAATTTTATTTTCTTATCAATATCAACTACATATATGCTTTACTAGTTGCTAAATATTCAACCTCTTCCATGATAAAAGATATGAAATATTGATTATTACTTACCCAAGACATAAAGAACTACTATAAAAGAATGAACCTCATAAGTTGAATTTTGATCATCAACTAAACCTTCACAATCCACATCTATATATCCTATGAGTTGTTATTATGAAGTGATATGATAAAATAATCCAAAATACACTATATGGTTGATATAACAAAGTATTCATCTCATAGACTTCATTATACTTTATTTTGGGTATCTTTATATGTAGAAAAAAGTAATATCTAGTAATGTGGATTCCAAGTACAAAAAAATCCTAATGCTCTGCCCCTAAAGTGTCATATTGGCCACATTTCCTTCCTCGGATTTTCTTAAATCTATTCAAGTTATTCATAGAGTTTCCATTGTCCTTGAATGATTCATTTGAAACCTTTTTAGTGCATCCTTACTATATTTTTTCTAAGAAACAAATATACCATCTTCTCTTTGGATAAAATATAATATAAGTAAAAATGAAAAATCACCAATAAAAGACATTTTGAATTTGAACATAATGAATTCTAAAAAATAAATTCATTATGAAATATCCAGGTCTCCAAAAATTATTTCATATATATAAATAAGAATCACTATTTAGTTATCTTTCTCCTTATTAATATAGAGGTCATGATCAACCCCTCCTCTTTGAAAACCAATAATCTTAAACTTCTTATCCATTCATGATTAAAAATCCCTTGGTACTTTTTTAAGTCATATAAGGACTTCTTTAACAAGCATATCAAGTTTTCATCTATGGTTTAAGCCTATTTTTACTATCATTCCCAAAAATAGTCTTCTGTTTTCAATCCATTTCCTAGGTGTTAAAGTTTTGTCTTCATTAATGTCTAATATTTTTAAATATACCTTATATACGATTCATTCATTTTTTATGTCATCCTTCCATCTTCACTGAGTTTATTTCAAAAACCCCCACTTGGTTCTAATAATAAATTATCCTTAAAAAACATCCTGAGTTTTGTTATTTTAAATTTTATCAAGATATCCATGCATATAAATGACCCGATTTTCATCTCTATCCGCCTTTTAAAATATTTTACGATCTAATTGAGATTAAAAGGAGGTTTTCTAAGCCTCAATTTCCCTACTTTGATCCAGGTATATCTAGTCACCAACAATATTGTTTTCACTTATTTCTAACCTGGTAGTTTTATAAATTTTAGCTATTGTGTTTATATCATTTTCCTCATCATCAGATCATTCATATGATCCTTCTACATCCCTCAATCCCCTCCAATCTCAATCCAATAACTTCTTCATCACTTTCTTCTTTATTTACTTTACCGAATGGTTGATAAATCTTCTCCCAAATTTTCAAATTATTATCATTCTCAACAACCATAACATTCTGTTATTTTATAATATTTACAAGAATTATGTTATAGATTTAATAATCCATGATTTTTTATGATTATCCCAAGAAATTAAAATCCTGCCTAAAAGAATTGAAATTTTAATTCATCTCTTTATTGAGGATAATACATTTACTATTGAAAAATTGAATATGATTGAATCTTGTATTCTTCATGTACCACATCTCATAGTGGGTATTATCTTAATTAATACAAAGAAAATATATATTAGATATGTATAATTATGTAAGAATAATATCTATTTAATATTTATTCGGTATATTTTTTCAAGAATCATTGTCCAAGAGATATTATTGATGATTCAGTTCCTCATCTCAAAGAATCCATTTGGTTGTGGAATCCTTACAGTGGAAACTTGTTTTCATATCCCATTTTTTCAATATAATATTCCACCAGATAATTCTTAAACTACATAACATTATTGTTCTAAAAAATTATTTTTTTATCCCAATAATTTTATTTGTTAATCTCTAGTACTGAATAATATGCTAAAACACATCATATTTGAGAGAAATGACCATCATAAATTCCATACTAATATAATCATGATTTAATAAGACATAATACTTTTTCCATCAATATATTTATGATTAGTTTTCCCACACACATCCACAAACATAATCTCAATCAATCTTGTTGACTTATTCTATTTTTTCTTGTAAATTTTTAAAAATATATTCCCATTTTGAAAAGTGTCACACATGTGATTATTATCTCATGAAAGTATAAAGAGGTGTCGTGATCCTTCATTTTTAACAAAATACTCCATGGATTTTTGTCTAAAATAAAAAATAATTTCATTAAAGAGTTGTTTTTTCCATCTATTTAAAAAACATGAATTTATCATCTTCACTGATGAGATAAAGATTCCCTTTGGTTCTCCTTCCTTATAAAATAATAGATCCATATATTACATGGATATTGCATGAATTATTATTGACATACACCACATTTCTAGATTCACATAGTTGAATCGGACTAATAAAAATAAAATTAATAACCTCTAACCAAAATAACATTTGTTTGCCTCAAATATTTTGCACAAACGTTTTCCTTCCTTGAGCCAGTAATTTTTTCCCCACATCAATTACAAAACATAAAACTCTATAATTTTCATATTTAATTCCACTAATAAGTTTTTTATCTCCTATAATATGGTAAGTATAGTCATTATCTGAAATCCATGTACATCTCTATCTATTTCTCCCAAATATATTTCAGCAACATTATCCTTCCCAACTATTCTCTTTTTGATCCATTCCTTTTTATGTGCTTCCTTTGGTGGTAAATCATTTTTATCCACCTCCAAATACATACAGTCTACCTCATCATAAAAAGATAAATATTTTTTAATATCTAGATATCTTTATAAAGCTTCAAATATTTTGATCTTTCCCTTTGGGTTCCTTTTGAAAAATACCTATATACACTTGATGGGAAATACATGTATTAGTGGTCTTAGACTCAAAAAACACTCATTGAAATCATATCACAAAAAGGAAATTATAGTCATCTATTTTTGTGCCTATTTCTCTTGGAAATATATTTTTGTTATGGAATACATGTATTGTGTGGTGACACATATTTTTTATATGTATATATTACATATTAATAGATAAATTTTTAATACATAACATTAGGACCCATGAAAAAATCATATAGTTCTAGTGTCTTTAGAAACATGGATACTAAAACAACACATACATAAGAGATATACATTTCCTCCCACTTAGTTCTCTATAACTATCACCAATATTAAACATGTCATATAGATAATCTTACTTAATTTTAGAGGGAAGGTAAATATAATAAAGGGTGAGATAAAATGCTCAGTAAGGGTAAAAAGAGATATATCAATGATAAAATCATCATAACATGAGGATAAGAGTATGATAACATGATTTTAACATTTCAAAACCACACCTAACATATTGTATACCATAATCCTAAATCATGGTATAAATATTTGTTGTTTATAAGACATTAATCATAGAGGAATAAAATAATATGATCCCTGAAAGCATAAGATATAAGTTTCTAGCATAATGATAATCTTTTAAATCATTTCCTCAATCAAATATAAATTCTTAGAATATCCTATTGGATTGGTACTACTACCCATTAAATCTTATCCTTAGTCAAGGATCACTCCCAAGACTATCATATAAGAATGAGTCCCTTACTAAATTGGGATCACTCCCCATTCCAATTTTTATTATCTCATGAGATATAGATCTTTCCCAAATTCATTGGAGGGATATGTAATTCCATTCCCACCCATCACATAGTCGTAATTCATTAATATGTGTGACATAAGATCATAAATCATTAATCATATATCATAACCCATTTAAAGTAAATGGGTTTCATAAACATTTCAAAACTTTATAATAACATAACCATTAGAGAATAAGTGGATTTAATAAATATCTCATTATAATAACCATAAAACATATAGATAAATAATATGTATGATATCATTGGATCATATCCCCACTAAATATTAAGTGACACTAAATTATTTCATCATATATTAAAAATTCCTTTAAGAGAACACTTTGATTATTTCTTGAGGAAAATACCCTTTTAAATTTTAAATAACATTGTTAAAATCTAAAAAAATTCCAAATGTTCATGAAAATATTTCCTTTGAAAATAATATTGTAAACTTGTAAAGTAAGTAACAAAACATTGAGAGTTCATTATGAAGTTAAATGTTTCTCATGTCATGTATGTTAAAATAAATATTCTTTCACATTTATGGTAAAAAGTTAAAAGTACCTCATTGATAAAACAAAAATAATTTTAATTATAAAGAAAAATAAAAAATTAAATCATGGGTAAAAATGACTTTAAAAAATAATGGGATAATATTAAAAACATTCTTGAAAATATTTTTACAAAGCATGGATATGAAAAGAAAAATGATTTCCAACTAAAAAGAGAAAAAAAGTTAGTATTCTTTAAAAAATATTATTTGTTTCTCTTGAGTACTTAAATAAAATGAAATAAAAAAACTTAATCTCTATATATAAATAGATGGAATGAAAATTCATGAGTTTTTTAATAGGAAGATTGTAAAATATCACAATCAAAAATTTAATTATAAAAAATCCTGGTAAACCATGAGATTGCAACATAAAACATTACTTCTTTAAAAATATACATATCGAATTCTCATGGAGAATATATATCTATATTTATTTTTAAATACCCATAATTCTCATGAAATAAACATGAAATACAATCATGGGCATTATATACACCACACAAAGAAAACATGTGTTAAATATGGTATAAGTCTCACAGACATAAAATTGAGATAAGAAACCCTTAACTTGAGTCTACAATTTCCATGTATATCCTTTGACACCTATATAATAAACTTATATCAATTATTTACTTCTTTAATAAACTTTTTTCGGTTTAATTACTTATCCTAAAACCATTTATTGAAATTATAAAACTGTTAAAATATAAATCATAAAACAAACCCTTTTAGAAAAAATAGTTCAAAAATAAATAATTTTGAAAACATTTTTCCATTACAATGAAGTTTTCTGAAATTCATAAAATAGTTTTACCTTATAATAATTTTTTTCATTAAAATTTTAAAACAAAATTTTAAAATCATATATCCTTAAAATAAAGTGTTTTAGAAAATATAAATTTAATAAATAAAAATTTCATACCCAAATTCCATATCTAAGTTAATTTCTCTCTAAGGATCACTTTGACATAATAGTAGTACTATTTTATAGCTTTCATTATTTAGTGATCAAATTCCAAAAAAACAAACTATGTCTCTTCTCTCTCTATCTCTCTCTTATTTTCACTATATTTCTCATAAAACTGAGAAATGAGAACAAAGACAAGGGTTTTTTGGAAGTGATCTGGCATGGTATTCATTTTTTTCAACCAGAGGGGAATTTTTTCCTTTAATAGTTTAACTTAAACTATATATGAAAACTTGATTGAATAAGAAAGGTTAATGTATCTATGATTACTATTCATGAAATATAATTAAATCAAATTTAAAGGTGATATAAAAATATTGCTTATTATTTTTGTCTTATTCTACACCATTTAGCACCACAAAGAAAACCTCTAATAATAATATAAAATATCATACTAATATTATATCTATTTAATAATTCATAATCCTCTAAATATAAAGCTTCATAGAGTTTGAGCTCCTATAGCTTACTAAGTAATCTGGAAATAATTAGTTGGTCATGCAGAGATAAAAAAAAGGTTTTATAAATACTAATATTCATATTCATATTATTATTTATTATCTTTGGTCCTATTTTTTGATAAAAAGTGGAATTTAAACTGATAATAAATTGTTAAATAAATATATTATTTAGTTTTTTCAATAGTTTTTATGTGAGGAAGAATATTTCATGATAGATTTGAATCTAATATTATGTGATTAACTTCATATGAGATTCTAATTACATTTACATGGAGTTTTAAAGAACATTATAACCCTTATGTGAAGTCCTATAACCATTACACAACTCAATTATACCCTTATATAAGTTCATGTTACCCTTAAATAGCCTATTTATTTAGTTTATTACCCTTACAAAAATCAAGGTGTGCCTTTACAATTATATTTCACTAATGGGTCTAACCTTATGAATGTTAGGGAGTACCTTTACATGAGTAGTATATTACCCTTATATAGTGGAATGGACCTTTATGTTGTAATATAATAACCTTTATATGAGAAAGAATCCTATAATTTACCCTTATATGTGCTATGAAATCCATAAATGGGCCTTATATGGAATTATAGACCCTTACACGAGTTAGGATAATTTAGAATTACCATTACATTACATGGTATTTGAAACTATACATTACATTTAAACATCACATAAGGACTTATCTTAATTTTATATATAAGGATCTTAACTTGATAGTGTAGTGATGGCTAGAGTTCCTTTAGAATTTGTTCTTTAATATAGTCTATACTTTTAGGAAGGGTAACATAGTGTAAGATTCTCTCAATAGGATATCTTGGTCATAGTTGTTAGCTGAGGAATCAGAGTAGTTAGACATGTTGTAGTTGTTCCTCTTGGATGAGGATGTTATAGATTATCTACAATTTATGGTTGTTACCCCAAAACTTCTATAGTGTTTTAGGGAAGTTCAGTATGGATATACCAATTATGAGACATCATAAGATCAAATATCCACCAGACATTCTCCTAATGGATTTTCTAAAGGTGGGGTACACATACTCATTTTTACAAGATGGATAATGGTACCAGCAATGTTGTGTTAGGATGTTTTGAGGGAGTTTTATACATCCCACTTGGGGGTAATTCCAGGTTTGCAAAAGATATTTTGGGACCTTCAATGTCGGTTTTGGTGGTCAGGTATGAACAAGGGTGAGGCAGAGTTTATCCCTCAATGCCTAACTTGTTAATTGGTGAATGATGAGCACCAGTTTCTCTCAGGTTTAGTTCATACCCTTTAGGTTCTAAGGTGGAAGTGGGATGGTATATCTATGGACTTTTTTATAGGGTTACCACAGATATTTAAAGGATATGATTCCATCTGGGTGATCATAAAATAACTCACTAAGCCATTCTACTTTCAAGTTATTCAATATTCGTGTTTTATAGAGATCTTTGAATTACATTATGTGTAGGAGATAGTTTGGATACATAGATGTCTCTTGATAATCATTTCCTAAAATGATGCTTGATTCACATCACGATTATGGAGAGGATTTTAGGAGGCCTTTGGGACTCCATTTCATTTGAGCATGGTATTTAAACCCTATATGGATGGCCAGACTGAGTAGACCATTTATGTTCTAGAGGACATGTTGTGATCCTACCTGTTGGATTTTTTCCATAGTTTGGAGGATCACTTACCCTTGGTAGAGTTTCAATAAAAAATATCTACCATTCTACCATTGGAATGGCACCATTCAAGTATTTGTATGGGAAACCTGAAAGTCTCCACTATGTTGGAATGATCTAGGAGAGTCAATACTTATGTTCCAAGATTTGGTGAGTACTATAATAGAGAATTTGTTGTTCATCCATGATAAAATGAGGACCGTACATATCTGTTAGAAGTATTATATGGAATGATGATGGAGGCCTTTGGAGTTTTAGGATGGAGACCATGTTTTCATGAAGGTCTCACCTTGAAATGTGTTATAGAGATGTTTTCAGGGTGATAATTTATCTCCAATATTCATTAGAAATTTCCAAATACTATTTATATCCAATAAGGTGTTATACTTCTTGTCTCTACCACCATATTCAAACTGGGTATATGATGTCTTCCACATGTCTTAGCTGAGGAGGTATGCGCACAACCCATCATATATTATCGACTAGGTGAGTTGGACATCGAGGATGGATATACCTTTGTATAGTACCATGTGGAAAATAAGTATTGGCAAGATAGTATCCTCATTATGCATATGATTCTCGTAGTGCATGTCTGGAGGTAGCATGGAAATATTCTGGAGATCAATAATGAGAGGGAGACCCAGATGCGAGCTCAGAACCATCAAATTTTTTATTATACTATTTCAAATATTTAGAAGAAAAAACCTAATGTGGGGATAATGTAACATCACCATTTTTTCAGGTAAAGCTTTAGAATAAATCTAGTAATATTTTCAGAGTAGATGATAAGAAGTCACCAGATTACAATGCCTGATGAACCCGACATTTATATTATGAAAATTTTAAATAATTAATATCACAGACAAATATTTTTCCTAAAATAGTGTAATAACGCCGGAATGAGGACTCGTATGAAAAAGCTGAGACCACTATAGAGTCTAGAACATGGGTTTTACCCTAGGTGTAATATAATCCCTATCAGCGTTGAGTGTTGGTATTGGGTACCATCATTGATGAAATAATTAAATAAATTGAAATATTTATTGAATTATTTTATTAAAGATCATAACCTAGAAATATTAAATAAATAATATGTTATCTCAAATTCATAGGGTTATCCACATAACACTAATAATTTAGATATAATATTAGGAGAATGATTATAGAATGATGATGACTGATCTATGATCATTAATGATAATATAATTCAAGGATATCACTAATGACTACAATGTAGATTTTTTCTACATCATTAATCAATCCAACCTAATTTAGGGTGTCTTTTTCCATTATTTATTCCCCTGTTTATAATCCCTGGATAAATGCGAATAAATTACTCTAACAGTTTGATTCATGGGTCAATCGTGCTTGCAGGTTTGATTTTATTCCTTCTTAGTATTTTTGGAATTTATTTGTTGGATTTCATTACTCTTTGATCATTGTATAACTAAGAAATTGAGGATGAACTAAACATGGATGAGGTTAATTCCTCAGTTTCCATTTTTTCATCCCCCCCTTCTTAGCTTGTTCTTCGTTTACATTTTCTTTTGATGGTGGTTCAATGAATACCCAGTATTCAGTCATTGTACAATTGTTCTTCAATGCAATGGATTTATACTATGGGTATGGTTCTTGATATATTGAGAGATTGAGGTTCAATGATGATGGTTGATGATCGACGGTAGATTGGGATCAATTTGGTGATTTTCTAATTCTCAATTCAACATACGATGACTACACGTTTCGACGGTGGATGTTTCATGATTGGTTTTTATGGACATATTCTGAATGACGGTAGTGGGTGTGATGGAACAACCCAGATCATTCAGTTTTTTGTAGGATTATTGGAATAATAAGTGGTGATTGAATCATGGTCGAACACATGTACATTATATAATTTTATAGAAATTCCTAATAACACGATGTGTAGTTTGAGAACACACATCATATAGTCCATATTCGATGGTGATAGGGTTTACACATGAAAACAAATATCACATTTCATGTTACATGAGTCACATTACATGTGACCCTATGTTGGTGGCTTGGAGTGTATCTTGTAGGATACACAGGAACATAAATTTCCAGGAACAGGGGAATGGGTATAGTTCACAGACATTGCCCAGTACTTAGACATGACCAAGTACATGGGCACGATTATAGTATATGTGCATGGACATGTGTACATGAACATGAGTAGGAAGAATTTCATGGTCCATTCCGGCCTCTACACAACATGTAATCCTGAATTACATGTCGTGTATATATAAGTATATATCCCATATGAAATGACAATATTTGGGAAGGCTTGGGAGAGGAAAGACAAGTTGTATACCCAAGTACATGTCATTTACTTCCTCAAATATCACTTAGATACCTTAATCTCTTTAGTATAGACCAGATTTAATTGTGTGTGATTCCTTGTTCCATCCCAGTGAGGGTAAATTATGTAATTATGTTCTCATCATAGGATTGTGATCCCCTCTATGGGTTCAGTTTCGGATAAAGCATGTGGTATCCCTCTTTGATTTTTGGGGTGGTATCCTCTGTCGTATATTATTTCTTTGGTGGGGTTAATGGTTTCATCAAAACCACCATGCATATTTCATGGATCTCTTATTTAGAAAATTGATCCAATAGGGTTTTTGATATCCTTCAGTGGTACTCAGTGTGATCCCCTACATGGATGTTGATATTTTTTGAGTTCCAATGAGTACTTAGAGACACCTGATGAGAATGGCCTCTAGGATAAGAACCATTACTAATAGAATGGACCATAGAGTGATTACTCCTATACTGATCTTTACCTCTAATCCTCAAGTAGAATCCCAAGGATGGTAGTATTGGTTGAGACCCCTTGATATCAATTTTCAATTATGAGTATATCTGGGTTTTCTCTATTTATCATTATCTCTTATATATTGATTGGCGTAACTAGTATTTATGATATGAATACTATTGATGCTTTATATTTTTTTTATTTTGTGGTTTCCTAATGGGTATTGGTATACTCATTCCTACATAGTATCTTTATGCATATGTTGTGTCTTATGTAGACGATTGTCCATTTGATGGAGTCTTGGGAGGACTACCATAAATTGATCCTAGTATTGGGGTAGAGAGACAGAGGTTATTTCTGGTGTTTCATTTGACAACATTCCCCTCCTTTTAAGTGGTTTGGAATCTATTTCATGTTTTTTGGTGGGCTTTTATTTTTCCCTTTTTCAATTTTAGTATTTTTTCATACTATGTTTTTGGAATATAAATGTTTGTATGCATTGGTATTAGTTGTACTTTTCTTTCAAAATTTTATGGCCTTTAGGATGTGTGACTGCATATAGGTACCATAGGATAATGCCTCCCATATGATTGATATTTCTACTAGACATTGGTCACCAGACCTTGACCAATTGGAGGCGTACTTTGAGTAGTCACACTCAATATACCTATGGTCAGGGGGGAACCTGGTGGGTTAGTTCATGAAATATTTCCAAATGATTATTTAATTTCATTATAGTTCCTTTCATAATATTTGATTTGATTGGTGGTGTACCTTAAACATACCTCAGGATAAAAATTTATGATCATTTGATATAGAAGTCTAATTTTCAACTTTTCTTATAATTAAATTAATTTACCACTAATTATTAACTAATAGTTATAAATAAATACTAATTACTAGCTAAAACATAATAATTAATAAAAAATAATTATTAATTATTAGTAATAAATAATTATTCAATATTCAATATTCAATATTCAATATGTTTTCCCCTATAATTTTAGGGCGTTTTTCAAAAAATCACCGCTAATTTTTTAAATATATATATATATTATCGGAGTTTCTGAAAACCCACAACTCAAAAAGTTTTTATAAAACATTTACAAAAAAATTTCAAAACTACTACTAAATTCATGTTCTCTTATAGTTATAGGCCCACTCATCATGGACTAATTAAAAATCAAGTTGATATTGAACCATCCATTTTCTCGGTGTTTAACCCTCAGTGCATCTATACCATAATTGGATCTACTTTCTAGTATCTAGATAGGTATGAAATTACTAAGAAACCACACATTCTTAACCTTACCAAAACATCATGATATTATCCTATAATTAGATTTATCTCTAAAATATATCATATGGTTATGTTCTCTAATCTAGGTTTTCCTAAATATAGTTCCCAAGTATCCTAATAAACTTCCTCTAATACCATATGTAAAACCTTGACTGCATTAGATTAGAGCAAGTGTTTAATTTATTACATTGGTATAAGATATAAGGGGTCACACCATGAAGTATCAATCTGTTTAGAAATCTTGTAAAATGAAATACATACATGAATTACATATTACACTAGAAGATAAAAATATATCTTAAAAAAATTTCATGTATCCTTGAAAATCATTAAAATATTATTTCTTTATATCCTAGGGAAAGTAAAATAAATAACAAGTGATCTCATATGCACATTAAGGAAAATCGTATGGAGATCAAAGAAATTAAGGGAAATCGTATAATAGAAACTATCATATAATAAATAAACTATGAATAATATGGAGGTAATAAATCATAATAAAATATTTCATATAACTAATATAATAAAATAGAAATATATCTATGGATAATAGAGGAACATAAATAATTTCATGGATAACAATAAATGGTTTCATAATAATAGGATGGATAATGTCAGACATTATAATCTTTCCATCATAGCCTTGTTCTAAGACATAATACATAAATAGGTAAGGCATATTCTAAATACCCAATATAGTTATTCTCATGACACCTGTTGATGAATTGATGGGATATCTAATAGATATCCCCACCAACTATCTTTCTAAGCCCAATGAGTTCATTATATGAAATAAATGGATAACAATACAATTCATAATCGATATAAACATTTATATTGTTAAAATAGAATATAATATATCAATATTTTCCCATGTCAAATACATGATCATAAACCACTAAAATAAATAAAGAGTACAGTATCATTAGAATATATCCTCATTAGATAATAATAATCAACAAAGAATGTTGACATAGATAAATACCTTTAAAAGGACATTCAACCATTTATTTAAAAGTATGAGAATAGTATTCTTTTCTTTTCATAATATTTAAAATAAAAAATTATAGAATATTTTTAAAATGAATTTATTTGAAAATAACAAAGGAAACATGTGAATTAATATTCAAATAAAATAATAGTTATGATAACTACAAATTTTGTTCACTGGGTAAATGTAAAAAAATGATTTCTCCCAAACTTTTGGTAAAAAGTAAAAAGTGCCTCATTTGTAAAATGAAAATAAGTTTTCTTTTAAAAATTTGAAAAGAAAGTAAAATATGGATGAAAATTAATTTAAATAATCATTTGATCATATAAAAATCATTCTTGAAAACATTTTAAGAAACATGGACATGGAAGAAAAACTGCATCTACCAAAGAAGAAATAAAGTCATCCTTTCTTAAAAAACATTTTATCAATTGTATTAGGTAAAAAAAGAATAAAATTATATAGAAACATATAAACTCCATATATAATTATATAAGAATAAAATATATATGGATTTTAAAACATAAATAGCTTAAAATTTAATTTAATTTAAATTTAATCATAAATAATCACGAATAAAAATGAGATTATATATTAAACCCTTACCACATTGGTAACTTTTGAATCAATACATCATTGAATTTGAGGACTTGAAAAGTAATTTTAAACCAATTTATTTTCAATAATTTAAATATAAAAACTTATATGGAAATTTATAGACCCCAAAAAATAACACACATGGTTAAAATGGAATAAGTCTCAAAGAAATGGAATTCAGACAAGAAATACCTTACCTCAGACTATCACTTGGAAGTAAAAATTATAATAAATAGTATAATAAATTTATTGTTATTATTTATCTATATTAGAAATATATTTTTATATATCTTACTATATAATATTCATTAATAATTTCTTCTTATCTATTAATTAATAATTTATTTTTTAAAAATAATATGTGATTGTTAACCATTCTATCTTCCATACATGTTTTGGTTTAATAATTTTGATCATTAAACCTTAGTCATAGTTTTATCATCTCCAAAATTATAAAAAAAAATTATATTTACCATGTTTATATATTCAATTTACTTTTAAAACTATCCATTAAAAATTGTCATGAAAAATTAATTACATCGTGTCATGGTGATGGTAGTCCATACATACGCTTGAGTGATGTTTCCATTCTTATAATGGATGAAAAGAAAATGATATATGTAAACGTTTTAATTATATATAATCTTAATAATAACATAAATATAATTATTATTCATTAAATATTTATTTAGTCTATATTTTTAAGGTGGAAATGAAAAATGAATCAAATCGCTTCATGGAGGTGGTAGTCCACACATATGTATGAGTGATATTATCATGTTCCAATGGATGGAAGTGTAAGAAGTTATATGATACATTATATTTCCAGATTCATAATAATTTCATCCAAATATTATATATTCCTTAATTCCATATTTAAAATCATTCATGTGAGGCAGTGCTAAATAAAGAAATACATAACTACATTGAGAAAATAAGTTTTGTGCACGCATGAGCAATGTTTTTATTTTTCAATTTCATGGAAAGGAGGTGGAAAAAAATCACCCTGGAGTAATTATTTCATCTCATTATATTGATAATATTTTAATCTTTATTTTTTGTTTGATATAATAGATTTATTGAAAATATAATAAGAAATAATCTTTGAAAGAGACAGGTAAGATGATTACATCTTCTTTGAGAAACCTCCTTTAGATTACACCTTAAGTATTCTTAAGATGTTCTTAAGGTAAGAAAAAAATATCAATAATTAAGGTAATTAATAGAGGAGAATAGGTTCCCTTTAATAAGTAAGAGGAGGGACACACTAGGATTTACTTTAAAAAATAAAATATTATTAATTCATTTTCTTATGGAATTAACACAAAATTTCCCTAAAATATATGTAAAGATAATATGAGCTCTAATTTTTTTTAAAAAAAATAATATTTATAAAATTATTAGTTGAATTTATATCCTTATCTATTTGTTTAACCCCCCCCCCCCCCCCCCTCGAGTAAACCCTTTTAACCTTAACCATATAAAGAATTTTTTAATATTTTTACTGTTTATTATGACAAAAACATAACTTGGATTTATTAAATAAAATTAATTATTATGATTACAAATATTGAATACATTTTTCAAGATTCAATTTCTATAACTGGTAAAAATTAATTTAATCATTAATTCTTAAAATACAATAAAAATTATTTTAAGATAAATATTTGTTTAAGAATTAAAATAATTTTACAAAAAAATAAAGTATAATGTTGATTATAATAGAATTAATATAATGATATTAAATAAAATTATACTTATTTTTCATCCAAAACTAACCAAAACTTAATGTAACCATGTAAATACTAGATTAAAAGAGAATAAGAAAAAACAGTTTTTATTTGAATAAAAAATATTACTTAGATTCTAAAAAAGTTAAGCATATATTTCTAAGTTGAATATCATATTTTTTATATGAATTATATTACATATTCAATATATATTTTCTATAAAGAAATTCCATAAAATTTCAAGTTGTTCATATATCATTTTATTTTCATAAAACAGAATGCTTTTATAAAATTAGTATTTTTCAATTTTCACCCAAAAATCAACTATTTATAAAAAATAACAAAAAAAACACACTAATGCAAATTTTAAAAGATAATTTCAATAATTAATTTCATAATTTAAAATAAAAATTCAGAAAATGGCATAAATTAATTCTAATTATTCTCACATAAAACACCTAAAAATCATATTTATGAAGAATGTATTCCTATGGCATAAAAAGAATTTATTCTTTTACTTTACCTAGTAACAATAATTAGATGAATGTAAAAAATTGATTGAATTAATTATTTATATAAATTAAATAATTTCTATATATATCAAATAATTTTTTATTCATATTCATATCTACCAACCCAATGACTATGTTATAATAGTCTTATTTAAATAAAATTATTTCAGGGTTCATTTAATCTAAGAGTTCTATTTAGTTCACATTATAAAATATAATATTCATTAAAATGAAACTAAAATATCAGGGTGTTGCATTGATTGATTTTCAATATGTGGAGTTATCTTTTAGGTTTATTTGTTATCACGTAAAGTTATATACTCATTGGGTTGTGAAGAGTTTTAAGGGAAATATGAGGATTTGAGTGAGGGATAAAAGCTTGAATAAAGGATGTTACTTCCATTAATGAAAGTTATAAATAAGTTACTATTAAAAATAATTAAAAATGTGTAATTTATGAAAATATGTAGAGAATATGAATGTGTGATTGGATCAAGGAATTTCAAGAATCTTTTGTGAAATAGGATTTTAAAGAGGGCCAACAAGTTTGGTTAATTCATGATTTATTGTTTGATCTTCCTGGATTCACTAAAAATGGTAGATTGGACATATATAAGTGAAGAAAATGTTTCATCATGGTATAGTTATACTTATCTCCAAAAAATTAAGAAGACCCATCTATGTGTTGGAATATCAAATATGACTATTCATTGATCCATATCACATAACTTATTTCCAAACTTATATTAATTGACATGGTGAGGTTTTTTCTAGATCAAATAAATTCAACAAATAACTTATAGGAGGAAAACCAAGTTTTTTATCCTTTTTTAGAAATTATTTTTTAAGATCTTAGTTTGAGGAGTATATTGGGATATATATTCAATCACCCTTATTATTTTTTATCATTATTGAGATATATGCTTTACTTTCACTATGTTGTTTTTATTTTTTAGATACATGATGGAGAAAGAAAAAAGATTAAAAAATAATGAAATAAAGTTAAAATGGGGGAAGACTCACTGGATATCAGAGTATTTTTTACATTCTTTGTCTCTTTTACTATCCTTATATTGTTAAATTGATTTTTATGTATGGTAATTATCATTCCATGCTTAGAATTATTGAAATATTTTTTATCAATGATACAAATATTTCCTATAGAATATCATCATTCCATGTTTTAAATATCATTTTTAATGGGATTGAATGAGTAAGATGAGGGATGGATGTGTAATGATAAGAATGAGAATATAGATTTGATGAATCATTATTTAAGAAGATTTATTGATTTATATAGATGAAATCCCTTTAACATTTTATTGGTTTTATTTTTTAAAGTATATTTTGATTTATTTATTATTATTATTATTCATTCAATGAGTTATTGTATAATATTATGTTTCTCATTATTGAGAGTTTTTTAAACCATTTTTTTCATATTCTTTCTTATACCCTATTTCTTTATAGATACTTGAGGTATATAGACTACATAAACTTGAATTTATATCTTGTCAAAACTATAAAAGGACAATGTCATAATAAGATGATTGGGGCATTTAATTAATTTATTTATTTATACCTTTAAGTTCTACCTTTATATATTTTTTTAGTTCTATATAATCCATTAATGGAGTTGATAGAGAAACCAAACTACAAGCCTATTTATCCTTCCTATCCATAAGTGTGGGGGAAGAGTTTGTTTCATGACGTGAAGGGTATGATGTTTATGGAAAACTAAATGTTTGAGATGTTATCATTAGTTGTGGGGTAAAGGTTCCAGAATTTTTTTCCATTGTGATTTATTATCTAAACTCTAAAAAATGATCATCAAAAAATGTTTCCAAAAAAATAGAATTATTTTTGAAAAGATAATTAGTATTTTATTATTCTTATTGTTTTAATTTGTGAGATTATGAGTTGAGTATGGGGGAGTTTTTGGGGGACATAATTATTGAAGTATATTTGTTAATATGATGATTTTCATTAATCTTTTTATTTCTTCTCATGTAGTTTACTTTAAAATTTAACCTCCAATTTAATCCTTAATATTTTTCACATAAATTACCCACTAAACCCCAACCTTAAATTCATTTTATACTTTAATAAAATCACTCATTATTAATATTTATTTTTTTATTTACAGGGTAAAGATTTTAATTAGTTTCTAACCTATGGTTAAGATGTGTGTACTCATGTTATAAGCACAAATCTAGTCAAATGTGCCTTGAGTTATGAGAGAAAAAAATTCTGGTAAGTTAGATCATGAGTGGAATGAATATTAATAATAGGTTTAAATATTTGTATGTAAGTTAAAAAAATTGTTATAAATTTAAGTGGAAAGGTATAATTCATGGTCTGGAAGGTCTTCTTGGGAAGCTAGTAGTTAAATTATAACATTCCTGAACCCACACTCTCAAATCTGATGATAAAAATATAATAATTATGTTTCTGGATTTGATACTGAAAAGGGTGTCCTAATTTTTTCCATCCAAAACATACCAAATCAAACATAAATATTCGATCACATATATACCCATGAACCTTTTAAGTTTATTATTTTAGAGAATTAGTAGAAACCCATACATAACAGTATACATGTCTTTAACTAATCATTTTTTCTACTATATCTAGTTTTTATTATTTCACAATAAGTCTTTAATATCTCCTATAATATTCTCCATAGATGAAACCTTTATCGACATAATTCATTTAACATCATTCCCCAAAACCTGGGGAAATCAAAAACATAATAGGAGTGATCTAAAACACTCAGTAAGGGTAAAAATAAGCTTTAACTATTGAATTTAATTGTGATAATAATATTACTATAAGGGTATGATAGCATAATAAAAGTTAATGAGATTAACATAAGAGAATTCAGACCCATGAAAATGTGGATCATAAATCCCAATATATGTAATAAATATTTAATATAATATAAGTCATATAATTCAACAATCATGATCCATGTGAAAATAATCCTTGGAAAATGATTTATTATAACTCATAGAAAGAATTGAAAAACTATATAGGTATCTTGGATATCAAACATTCATCATAGAATCACCTAACCAATAATTCTCATATAAATTACAAGTTACCTATAAAAAATAAACTCTATCATTTCTTAGGAGTAACATATAATAAATTAACTCAATTGTCTCTTAGGAGTAAACTTTGTTGTCTCTTAATAGTAAATTCAATATGGTTAACTCTATCTCATTACCCAATGCATTAGAGGGAAATAACGGACCCACCCATAACATATTAGAAAAATTAGCTTATGTATTTGGGTTTACTCCCAAATACTTATTTCATCAATAATTTCTGATTATTATATCATGAAAAAAACACTTGGATGGTCTCATTTCATCAAAACTGTCATATATTGATTTTCTTATGACAAATAAATGGGTTTCCTCACAATTTATTTAAATCATTATCAAAAAAAATCATATAATTTAATTGAATGGTATCACAAGATCATATCACCATTTAATCATAGAAATCATTAAAATATGTTTTCATTGAATAAAATACCATCAAAATAATATTTAAAATGTTTATTGAAAAATAGGGGGAAATGCCCTTTTTAGTAATATTAAAAACTGAAAATTCACAAGACATTGGGGTTATTACTTTATTTAAAATTAATTATGAAAAATTATAAATTAATATTCAAAGTAGTGAATTTTCATGGTAATGGGAAAATTCATCAATGTCATATATTTTAAAAGAAAATATTATATTCACACTTTTATAAAAATTTAAAAAATGATTTATTTAGAAAACTTTTTGAAAGATTCATTTTTAAACTATTGTAAATAAGTTCAATGGTTGCGAAAAATTTATTTTTCAAAAAAATTATTTATATTTAATAACTTTTATAAAACAATTTTGACTAGTATGGACATGGTAGAGAAAGTCTGTCAACCAAAGAGGAAATAAGGTTATATTTTCTTTAAAAAATTCTAAACAATTTTATTTACCAAAGAGAAAAAATATGAAAAAAATATATTAAAACCTAAAATATAACCAAAGTATAAGAATATATATGTTTTTCAATAAATTAATATCATAAAATTTCCCCCTAAGTTATATTGAACATATAAAACCTTGAAAAGAAATGATATTGTAACTAAAATCATTTAACACTTGGGTAACATTCGAATAGAAATTCATTTAAATAAACAATATGATATGGATATATAAATCCAATGAATTTAATAAATTAATATCTCAAAATTAATTCATGGGGAGTTATGTACACCATAAAAAAAATCATGGTGTTTGATATGAAGCATGTCTCAAGAAAATAAGATTGAGACAATAAAAACTCCCATAAAGATAATAACAATTGAAGTAAAAATTAATCCATGAAGTGATTATATAAAAATATTTAAATCAACATAAATCAAGTGTAAATACATCCTAAAATAATTTATATTTAAATTCTTTCATAATCATGTCATAACAAATTCAATGAAAAGGTGTTATTAACCAATGATAGGAAATTGAGTTAAGAAACCCCTTACTTAGAGTCTCGTGTCTCTATATAAATTATTTAAATCATGTATAATAAAACTATATTAATTATTTAATAAAATTTATAGTTTTATTAATTTATCATTAATCAAATTATTTCATTTATTTCAATGAAATATTTAATTACTTAATTGGTTAAGTCTACATCGAGTGTTTTTTGTACATTATGTTCATAATTACAAAATGTATTTGGTAGGTTGACCATGGTAAAAAAAATCATTATTCAATTATACCTAAAATAATAATTATGATGTAGTTATATTTTTTATACATCAAATAAAAATTTATAAATCACCCATAAAAGGTGTACATGAAAAAAAATCACATCCCTCCATGGAGGTGGTATTCCACTTGTATTCATGAGCAATGTTATTATTTTTATAATGATTGTAAGGGTAAGAAGTTAAGTAATATATTATATTTAAAAAAAAAATTTATTTAATATCATATAAATTTATTAAATCCATAATAATAACCAGCCTTGGGAGGTTGTGATGTAAAATGAAACACATCGCTTCGTGGAGGTGGTAGTCTGCACTTACGCATGAAAGATGTTTTCATTCCCCATAGAATGAAAAAAGAGATAAATAAGGTTATTAATTTAACATAATATAATATAAATATATATTGGATGTTGATGTTATTATACTAGATTGTTTGGGATAGAATTAAAGGAGGTATAAGAATAAGTAAATTGAAAACGCTCAATTGAGATAATTACTGCCTCTTTGAAGAGCCTCCTTTGGATCTCTTCTTAAGAACCCTAGGGATAGCATTTTAAGAATACCATAACCCCTATAATGTATATAATTAATTTAATAAAATGTTTTTAGGGTTTTTTAAATAAAAAATGGCTCTATAATTGTTAATAAGAGTGGATAGGTTGTGTCCTTATATAAGAGATGATAGGGGCGCCATTGGAATTACAAAAAGTATAAAATTAATAAAAATTAATTTTTGAGTTAAAGTGGATATAGATTGATATATTTTTAATATATGGTTATTTTTAGTTCTAATAATCTCATAAAGTAAAATTTAAACATGATTAGGTTATTTTTTAACCCATATCTCTTAGTTTAAAACCTCATTGACCTTTTAAACGATTATTGTGATAACAATATTTTTATGCTTTAGGGGTCAATTAAGTTTTTATAAAAAGAAAATTTACCCATAAATGAATAATGGTAGATATTTTAGACCAAATTATTTTAAATTAGGAAAATTTAATATTTTTTTGAATTTTAAATCATTTAATGAAATATTATTTAACATAAAATGTTATTAAAATCATTTTTAGGACTATTCAATAGTTTGACTTTAAATACATCAAGATAGTAATGAAATTAAAATATAAAATTTTAATAAATAAATAATAATTTATCTATATCTAAAAAAAATTAACACAATAATTCATCCAAATTATATTATTTTTTATGTTTTTAATGTCATTTACTTTATTTTTCTACTACTCGCACAAGAATTGTGTTAGTGTAGCGTAAGAATTTAAAGAAATTATTCCATCACTAAAAATTAAAAAAAATACCATAAAAAACAATTAATTATATTTAAAATAAACACGTACAACCTAATATTACCTATTTTTATCCCAATTAAAATATATTAGATATTTTAAAACAAGGAGAGTGACATTTTGTATGTATCCTTTACTTAAGATAATTTTAATTTCATTATCAATGAAAAGTGGAAATATGTTTACATATGTTAGAATATTGGATAAGCATGGTCAAACTAAACTCATAAAATATTAACAAGTCTATATTTAGGTAGATTTTTTAAGTATTATCACATTATTTTTAACCATAATTACATGATTTACTTTTATTGAGATGACAAATATTTTCAACATTTACTATTCATTATGAACAAAAATATAGTCATCCTATTTACCAAATTTTTACATTATTATTCAAAGTTTGCAATCAATTTTATGAAATTAAATCCCAGTTATTTCCATAAATTTCTTTTAAAATAAACCTAAAAATTGAGATGAAAATGGATTCTCTAAAAAATGAATTTTGAAGCATAAAAATGTTTTTATACCAAAATTAAGCAAAATTTTGATTCTAATAACAGTAATTGGATTATTATTAGTAAAAATTAAAATCAATTCAAAATTAAATGGGAATTTGTAAAAACATGAAATGAACAGACAATTTTCTATAAAATAGATATTTTTCAACATTCACTGAAAAAGTAATCATTTTATAAAAAATATCAAAATATCCTTCTAAGATAATTTTGATATTATAATTTAAAAAATATATCTTTTTTCAAATAAAATTTATAAAATGGGTGTAAATTTCTAGCGACCCATGTTTTGAGAAAAGGAAAAATTCCAAGGGAATTTAAATTTTGGTGTTTACTGGATGGGATGTTTTTAAAATCGAGCTTTGGAACACAATTCCAAGAGTTGGAACACATGTGATTTTATGAATTTTTTAAAGGAACCAGAGGTTTCCCAGGTGTATCATCATGTTTCAGGATAATCAGGGCTGAAAAATCTTGTTTTGGTGGGTCTAACAGAGGCATAAGGTTTTTTTTAAACCGTGTGGCCTCCAACAGCAAATTATGCGGCTATAGATGAGGAGAAAAAACAACCTCATGGGCTATGAAAATTTTTCCAAAACCATTTCCCCTTATCTCATGGGTATTTCTACTTAGGAATTACCCTCACACTATTCATCACATGGTTAGTGCATGATTAGGGTAACCATGTAGGTCAAATCATGCAAGGTGGTTTCTTAAGTAGAGGGTGTCACACTATTGGCATACGGTTTGTCTAAACCGTGCAATCAAACCATGTGACTTGGTTTTGGAGGTGAAATTATCAAAATGACCTTAATGGGTTTTATTTTTTCTTTCTTCCTCTTATTTTCTTCTATTCCTCCCATGTGAGACCTCCTCTAGGCACCTTTGGGTTCCTTCTTCAATCATATTCTATGCATGGCGGTAACTCCTTCATCTGAATCTAGATTCAATCATTACTAGTCTCTATAGATATATATTTGTAATCTCTTAATTCCTTTTTTGTCTTTCCTCAATTAGTTTCGTATCATCTACACTATTTTTTTGCAATCTCATTTTCCCTATTTTCAGTCCAAAACACTATTTCCTAGATTTCTTTGAAATTAGACCAAATCATCACTTGATATTGGGTGAGTAGATCTTACTAAGAATGAGGTTGGTGTTCTACAGCATTTTCTCAAATTTTCCATCGATTTATGAATATTTTTATTGTGTAGTGCATCAACTTTTTCCAAGCATCACCTTTTAATTGTGTTTTTTATATTAAATCATTCATTACACATAGATCCACTCCTTATAATCTTTGTTTAGTAGTTTTAGGTATCCAACCATGATCACAGACACCTCACAGGTGTGCCAATATGAATTTTCTTTCATTATTAATTATTTAAAAGTTGGGAAAAACTTCTAAGAAATATTCTTAGACTATAAGTGGATTTTTTTTTCCTTATATGTAACTATCTAAATGATATTGGAACCTTCTTAATTTTATGTGAAAATTTATGATTTGAATTTCTTTGTTTGGAAGATAATTTAAAATTCTTATTTATATGAATTAAGACATGACTTTGAATGGATGTTCATATATTCTCAATGAATTTTTTTTATAAACAATTCCATGTTTTCATAATAAAACCCCTCGACTAAGGTGTGTTGTATTAAAAATTACAAAGTGGTTATATTTAGTTTATAATGTGCATTGATTAATGATTTGATTTTATGTCTTTGAAAATGGAATGTTTTTTACATAGCCTTTATTGATGTTTTAAAGTGAATTTTCATCCTTTAAAAAAATTTGTTTTGAACCTTGTACCTCATAAGTGCTTGGCTTACTTTGTAACTGGGATTACCAAAGTATGTAATTTCCCTATTGAACTTGATACCTTTTAAGTTCCCCTTTGGGACTTGACAAATAATTTTTCATGTTTTGTTTAATTAAATGTCATGATTAAAATTGAATGGAATATCATGACGGTTTTCTATATCTTAAATGAAATTAAATGGTTTAAATGAAATGGATCCCTTGAAATGGTTTATAAGGGTGGTAAGGCCATGCCTATTACTTTTGATTTATAAATGATTATAGGAAATATAAGGTATTAATGGAATTAAACTTGTATTTTTTAATGCATAAGAGGTATCTTCTTATGTATTATATTATAAATGTAATGATTCCTTTATATGGGCTTGGTGAATGTAATGAATGAGTGGTATTTCCTCATGGTTATTTACTATCAATATGATTATGACATATGCATAGGCTATGGATGATGGTAAGAGGTATTGGTCATGGAGGGTAATCACACTCCCTTACATTGGATGTTGAGTATGGCATCACACACCAATGATAATATATGGGATATGGGATTTATGTTCCATCTTCAATGATTAGAGTCTTTCCATGGCGGCTCACTTATCATCCTAATTTTTTTTCATGTTGTCTCTCACTCTATTGGGATTTATGTCATCTACCCTATTACATGAGCATATAGGCTCATTTAGATTGGTTATAGATGTCTGAGTTATGCCCCAGTCCAACCAGAAACTAGTATTCAATGTATATTGCCAATAATTTATGCACGTACTTGGTTCATATAGGTGGATGTAATATCGAACTATATTATATACATTTATATTTATATATATATATTATTACTATATATGTATGGTAAATGATCATACACTTATTTTGGCTTTGATTCGAAGTAGGTATATCTTTTAGGTTTCCCTTAGGAACCTCGTAATGTTGTTTTTTATTTATTTAGAGCTACTTGTTTATCTTTTTGCTTATACCAACACACTAATTTACATTATATTTTATGAACTGGATTCAGTTCTAGACTCCATGAGTGGTAAATTTCATTGATTTATATGTCACACCCTTCTCCGCCCACCATTGTAATGGGGTAATCAAGTAGACCTTATAATTTTAGGACATTGGTTGATTGTTTTAGCAATTTAGATAACACTTGGGAGTTAGGATCACCGAACTGAGCTGGATCTCGGGATTCTTATAGAGATTTCCCTTGGGGATTTTCATTTATTTCTTTACTTATTTATATTTTATACTATATCACTACCTTCTCTATGTATTTTTTTAAGTTTATATATCATTATAAAGACATTCATGCATCTTTTGTATATTGGAATTTTCCATCATTCATTATTCAGTGATATTTATTATTATTCTAATGATCTACCTTTTTTATTACTACTTCAGATATTTTATAATTTTTATTTCTATTATACCATTGTGCTACTTTGAAATGATTTTATAGTCTTCCCACTATACCAACATTACATCCTCGCTGCAAGACATCAGCCTCTGGTGTATTGGGTGGCACGCTTGAGGCCATGTGACCCACTGATCCAACAACTGTCTTAGTGTCTAGTTAGGTCGGGATGTTACAAAGTGATATCAGAGCTTGTGTATTTTCCTATATCTTACTATTTTGGGTTGGTATAACGGATAATAGAAATGTGTTGGCACATGGTAAATAGTCATGTCTAAGACTGGTCACCCCACACAAGGGAAAAAGTCCAAGTATCCAAGAATGGGACTATTGTTCATGTTGTTTTCTATTATAATTGATTATTATTTAACCTTGAGGGAATGGTGTACATTCAACTACTTATTGATTTATGAGATTCGTACATTTTTTCCTTGGCCTAGTATGGAAAGGTTGAAGCATTCCATTCATCAAATTAGTCACATATAAATTCACATTTCATCCATATTCCATGCTATATAGATGCATTTATAGTTTTCTTGTTGTTTGGATTGTGTTCCTTTAGTGTTATTCCATGCTTAGTTTGTACATGTTTAGGAAATTTTCTTTATCATGCTTACAAATATAACATTCTTATATGATAATATTCCATTTTTACTACCTATTTATCATTTCTTAACTTTTATTATGCTTTTTTCTTATTAGAATGCTCCTCTATTGTTATTTCTTAAAGACATGATAGTTTTGTTCTGATAAAAATTAAATACATGGTCCTAACATGATTGGTTGTTATTTAATTGAGAACCAGTTTTCAATTGTAATGTGTATGGGTGCCTTATAATTGGGAAAAGGTAATATGTATATTCAAACCATCATTGGATCCTTATATATCCAAAGACCATTGTTAAAACGTAAAATTATTCTAATGTTTAAATATTAAATTGGATTGATTTCAATTAATGGGATTTGAATGCCAACCTGTAAAGTTCATGGGTGATTTATGGATTGGTATATGGACACCCATATAACTGAACCATTATATATAATCATGGTATATATAATAAAATGGTTAGAAATGTAAAATATATTTAGTTTTCATCTAAAATTAGTTGGTTACCTTATTAAATGCACAAATATGCCCATGTATGTCAACTGTGGAATTTTTCTTATAAGATAACCCACTATAGGTGTATGAAACTTTAATAATTAAGAAATTACTATTGGGTTTCATTTTGATGAACCCACATTTGGGACCATCATAGGTCTCCTTATCTGTCAAAATGAATTTGTTGATAAATTACCTAATTTTTACGGGATGTGAATAGATGTTAAATGTTTAATTTTTTAAATATTTAGTTTGATAAGACATATATGTATGCTTTGGTTTTTTGGTTTTCAATCTTTTAAAAGTTTAAATTTAAATCTTAATCAATGTAAATACTTGTGAATTAAACCATATGTGGTGTCCTTTATTTAGACCCTCGTGTAAGGGTAGTTTAAATTTCTCTTTGAGTTTCCTTGGAAAGATAGTGTGTGTGTGTGTTTGTGTTTATTGTAGGCCTTATCCTTTTTTAGTAATGTATTAAATGTTAGGAATTACCTAGTGATAGGTTAGATGTTTTTGATTTTGTGAGGGGCTAGCCCATGGTAGGTAGCACCCTTAGAGATTATGTGCCTTGCTAATATCCTAATTTTTCTGACGATTGGTGTCATTTAGGTGTTGTTGTCCCTAGTAAGACTCTTATATTATAAATAAATCCCTTGTTCAGATGGGTGGTCATGGTATCCTTGACCTGGTTTTGTGCGTGAACATTAGGTAATGAACGGTTTCAGCTAATTATACATGCCTTGGGCATGGTCATCCACTTCGTAGGCTGTGTGACCCTTTCTCTCCCACTATGATGGATTACTAGGTATGTTGTCATCCAGATTAATGGTTGTATGGGGAAATATAAATATGGGTTAAATATCTTGTATTAACCACCATATATATAGATTCATAGGTTGGAAAACTTATGGATGTTATCATGCATGTGTCATTTTTTTATGAAACCCCGAGGTGGTATGCATTCACTTTTGTGTTACTCATCGTGTTTCAAAATGATGTAACGTAACATTTGAGTTCATTGGATTCATTAAGCCTCGTAATATTGAGTACACTCTCATATCATATTTGTATTAGAATGACCTATGATTTAAGAAATCAAACTCATCCAAATGATTGAGATGAATTTCCAAGAGGATTTGGTGTTTTGACATGCTCGCCAGGTTGGTTCTATCTTTCATGCCAAATATTGGGACATTGTGATGTGGTGATCCTAACTTAGAGCTGCATTGTATGTGCATTTATGGTGTTTCTTACCTATCACACTTATGTGAAGTTGGTCCTTATATCCTTTCACTAGCTAGTACACTCCTAAGGTTGGGAGATTCATATCGGTTATAGAGGTGATGTGTTCTTCCATGTTGAAGGAACACAACCAGTGAGGACCATTTGGAAATGGTTGGTCATGCTGGAATTCCCTTGAGGTTTGCAAGTTTCGAAACATGTCAGTGATTTCATGGAATCACAATGTTGATGTGGTTTTATTTCTATGAAACGATTTGGAAGATCATTTATCTTGGTGAACTTTGGTGGTTAATCATTAATGATCATGATATGCCTCGAGTGGTGAAATCATGTGATAGGTTTGTGTCGAAGTATCGGTTGGTGAAGTCGATCTTCTTTCAATGTGATTTAACCATTATTGGTTCAAATGATCTTTTTGAAATCCTTGAGATCCCCTTGGTGAGTTCTGTTTAGATACAAGAATGTCCCTTATCTTGATGTTCTTCTTGATACACTAAGAGAGTGTTGGTTTTATGTTGCGCAAATGTTTTAAAGGCTATTGGGATTGTTTAAGTGATATCTATTTGTGTTTCACACTGGATGTGTGGTTCTTATTAAGGCACGGTTAGTCTTGAGTGGATCTTGGGTTCCCAAATAGGTACTCCTTGGATGAAATCTTGGAACCTTTCTATTTCCATTGACTTGACCACCAGGAGGATGATGCTCTAGGATTAGTCGATGTTCTAATGTAAACATTGTGGTTTTGTGCCAAAGTCTCACTTATAATCCTAGAGTGTAGACTACCTTGGGTTAATTACTTGGACTTGAGTTCATTAAATCTGAGGATATCCTGGGCCTATTAGAGGGATCTAAGTTATTTTTTAAAGCATGATGATTCTCGTGGGATGGATCTGGGTTACACCCTTATTCATGCTAAGGCACAGTAGTTTAAATGTTCAAATTATGGTTTGATCAAGAAACCTCACCAGAAGTTGGTTATTGGATTTGGTAACATACTTTTTGTAAATATAAGATACCTTGGAAGATGTTATTATGGTTAATATTGTAAAATACCATCCATCTAAGACGTTCATCATGAAAATAGTCAGCTGGAGGTGTCCTGACTTGTTATCCCTCTTGATCAATGGATACGACCAGGTGGAACTATTTAAGGCATTCCTTCGAGTTAAGGTGGGTGTGATCTAAAGGATGAATGACTCTTTCAAGGAAACCTTATACGACTAGTTTCAGTGGGGTCAATCGATATTTGACTGATTCTTTATGATGGGGTCCTTTATATGGCCACAAAAGTAATCGTGTTCGCTTAGTTAAATAAATAATGTCTGGAGCATCATTACAATTCTTATGGTAATGCTTTGATGAAAATTCCATTGGTGGAAGTATCGTGGATCATAATTGGACCCTTTTGTGTTATGTCCTGTGGGGTAAAGCATAATCATCCATTTTTTTAACAAGACAGTGATGTAATCATGACTCTTTCCAAATAGGATCAAGTAAGCTTTTTTAATGTCTTTCGTTCGAAAAATGATTATTTACTCAGATTTTAACGGCTTAAGTATTGTATGCTTAAAGTTATGATTGTTGGTGTGTTGGGTTTTTGGAAATGAAATGTGACCATAGGAACGGGAATTAAATACCCTTGTATTTTGAGTCATGTTTTTTACATTCTCTATGGCTTCTAAAGGATGAGAAGTTCTATGGTGGGGAGGTTGTAATGACCCATGTTTTGAGCTAAGGAAAAAATCCAAGGTAATTTGAATTTTGGGGTTTACTGGATGGGTTATTTTTTAAAATGATCTTTGGAACATAATTCTGATATTTGGAACAATTTAATGGGTTTTTTCAAGACTTGGGTAAAGGATAGAGAGGTTTCTTGGCAGTTTCATCAAGTTTTGGGAGCATTAGGGCAAAAAATATCATGTTTTTTAGGGTCTGATAGAGGCACATAGTTTTCCTAAATCTGTGTGGCCTTCAATAAGAAACCGTGTGACTAAAAAAGGGGACAAGAAACACCATGAATAATTTTTGCATAGTTTTCCAGAATTGTTCACCCTAATCTCATGGGTATTGCTACTTATATAGTACTCTTTCACTATTCATCACATGGTTGGTGCATTGTCACGTCATGTTTTTTTTTCTTTTCATGTCTTGGTTTTGATCCAGTTCATTGAAAATCCCAATGTTGTTTTTGGCTTTGCGTGAGATTAATTTTGAGTTTTGAACTTCCATATATGTATAATCACCCAAATTTGGGTTCCCCATTTCTTGTTTAGAAGTTTTTGGAGAAAGGGTGGTTATTTCATGATTTGGGCCAACCATGAGCCCATTTGCAGTTTTGAAAACCAATATTTGTTTCTTTAATAACTTCTTTGTTTTTAAACATTTTTTATTAATTTCAATTCCCACTTGGCCTACACTGACATATTAATACTACCATATACTTTTTGACCCCTTAGAAATTCATAAACATGGTTAATTGGGGTTACTTATTTAGGTATTAGGCCAGCCCTAGGGCCCATTTCTAGTTTTAAAAAAATAATTTGTTTCTTTTATATCTAATTCAATTTTTAATATATTTCGATTATTCTACCTCACACTCGAATCCCATATCCCTATACTCACCCCAATTATCTATTTTCCCTCTTTTTAGCTCATATGAGTCTCTAATTATGGATAAATTTCTCATCTTACCTCAAATCATCCAGAATTGATAAGGTAAATTGTTTCATACATAACTCATTCAATTCAAGATCTTTTCCCCACAAATCTTTTTTCCCTAGTTTTTCTAGAACTTAGTATCATATCCAAGAGGTTTTAATCCATTAACTTTTCTATAAAGGTTAAGATGTAATGAAATACGAAGAGTTTTCAAGTTGAAAGGGTGTGATTCCTTCTCCTTTATCCTCCCTCTTCTTCCTCCTTTAATTATTTTTGGTTTTATAATCTCCCCTAGTCATGATTGACCTAGGGTTCTATTATCACATGCTTATTGATGTGTTTTTTGTTCGTTTTGGGCTGGTCGTCATAGTTTTAGGGTTTGTAAACCCTCGGATGGTGATTTTGGGTGTGCGTTTCCATTACACCAATGATTTGAGGTAGGATATACCTTGCACATGCCTTTATCTTTTAAGATTAATCATTTTAATATTGTTCGCATCTGTTATATATGTTTATTATTATTGTTCATAATTTGTATAATTTTATTTGAGTGAAAAATTGTTTTTTAATCCTTGTTTTGTGAAAGGTAATGTTGTTTTGTCATAAAAGTGAACACCAAGTGTTTGTTTAAATGTTGCACTTTCTTTCAAAACTATTTTGTGAGGTTTAGAACCTAGTTTGTGGTATTTTAAAAATATTACAGTATATTGTATAAAATATTTCATGAAATTGATGCTTTATTCCATGTCATGTTCTTAAAATAAATTATTTTGTTTAAAAGGGCCATGTCTTTTATTCGGTAAATTACCCGGTCGGCATTTATGTTTTATGTTTGATTTAAAAAAATTACTTGTTTGGATTTATAAATGAATTGTAAGAATCATAAATGATATTTTTGGGTCTTTATATAGCTTTCCAATTTTTATTTGTTTTTACAAACAAATGGGTTTTGGTTTATATCATGTTTTGGCACAAGTTGTCGGAAAATGGCCCGCTTCACATCCTTATGAAAAAGGTTGTGTTTTGAATATGTAACCAGAATGTTTTAAGGGATTTATTAATTTGTTTTTCTATTTTAAATGGTGTTTATACACCTCCTTAATAAAAGTTAAATTCATACCTTGGTCAAATGATAGTTTTGAGAAAGGATTAAAGGCATGTTTGGCACTAGTTTTTTTGTAAAAATGGTTTCCATGTGTATTTCATGTTCTATATTTTGAGAAAATTTTATGGTCCATGAAAATGATTTTTTAATTGGTTTTGGGGATTTCAAATCAATTTTTTTATGTTATTGATGGGTTTTTGGCTGCAAAAGATTATTATTGAATGGATTTTATGTGCAAGGCCTCATTATACTCCTTGAAATTGTTTTACAAATCTTTTAGTGGTTTCTTGATTCGTGAAAGAAATGTGAAGCATGTTTGTGGGTTGTTTGTGTGTTTATGGTTTGGTAATGAAATTTGGATGTGAAATGTTTATTTGATAATATGTGTGACTTGATTGAGCACTAAAGGGAATCCCGGGTATCTAGGTGGACAGACTTGTACTTGTATGCTAGTGATTCCGTGGGGTTTGGCCCCTATTTCACGTAGCAAGTTTGACGATGAAAACACTAACTAAACTATAATGATGATGTTGTTGGGGACCACTAGGTTATGGGTATTCTCCCTAATATTGGATCATGTTCATGAGAACGGAAATTTATTTTTCTTACTTTCACCGAGATACGAGGTACCTCAGGCTCACAACTAACTAGTGCCTAGGGGTGTTCCTGTGACTTGTGCTTATTGGATATTTTAAACTCACCGTTGGAATATGGTGTGTTTGGATGGTAAATTAAGTATTGCGTGTGATTTATTTAAAAGTTTAAATTCTTCAAAATAGCCCTCTTGAAAACTATTTTCATTTTGAAGTTCCACCTCTTTGAAAGTTTTTACTTGTTTTATTGTTTATAAAACATGAAATTTTTTGTCTAGTAATTTGTTTTATATAGAATGGGACCTTATTTGGAAAAAATTCCTTTATATTTTTTATTTAAAACATGAAATTTAAGTTTCTTTTATTTTAAATAATGTGCATTGGGAATAGATTATCGGGCTAACCTACTGATTTTTAATACTCACGCCTATAGTCTTCTTCTTTTTTAAGCCCTTATGCAGGTTTTAGCATGAGTTTTATCACCTTGGGTGAAGTGTGATCATTGTGTTGGAGATTAAACATAGGGTTCACATGGAGTTATTAGGTTATCGAGTTTGGTTAGTTGAGTTGTTGGTTTAGTTGTACTTTCAGTTTCTTGTACAAATAATGTTCAGTTCAATTTTTATATAAATGTATTTTGGGATGTCCATTTCTTTTCGATATTTGTTTGATTGTTTATATATGGGATAAATTGTTCCCTTGTGTACTCTATTGATTCCCTTGGTGCTTGTAACCATCCTGGGAGGATCAGGAATGCCTCCCGGGACTTTTCGCGGGCTGGCCTGGGTGACCGGTTCAGGGTCAGCTCGGGCTGGTTCATGACAAAATAGTATCTGAGGAGGTCAGATCTTAGAAGACCTTTAATTTTAGAGTTCCCTTGTTATTTGGTGGATTTCAAGGTAGATGGAGTAGTATTTTTTTACTTTAGGGGTAAGTGCAGGAAGAGCATCGCGAACTCTTTCTCGTTCTAATCCTCAAGTTTCCATGGGAAGTCCGGTTTTATTGGTGTGTTTTTTTTCTTGTTAATTGTTTGGTTTGGTATATGACAAGGGGAGTATAACTAATGGACTCTGTAAGCTCGAAGGTCCTAGCAAGCAATGTGGAGCCGGGGAATGGTCCTAATAAGTCTCTCCATGTTGGTGTTGTGTTTGACATATGGCCGCCAACCATATGGTCAAGTCAACCACCAACATTAGTTCCCTTTTGTGGGTTTCTTGGACATTTTTTGAATTCTGAATTTTTGTTTTGAAAATCATTCTATGAGAATTATGGAAATGGGTTTTAAAGGAAGTATTGGATTTGGAAAAGTGGAAAAGGGGGTTTTCAAAAATTAAATATAAGAATGGTTTTGGGAAGGTTTTGTTTTTTTAAGAAAAAAAATTCTGGAAGGAAGTGGAAATTTTTTTACGGGATTGGATTTTCTCTAATCTAAACTTTTGGTTTGTTAAAATAATATGTTTTGAAAGTGTGAATCATTTTAATGTAATTCTGAAACTTTGTTTTAAATAGAGTGTTTTGGGATGTTGAAAATTGTTTCAATCTGATGAATTGGTTTTGGAAATTGGTTTTGAGCGGTTGGTGTTTTCCTAGAGAGGTTATTGGTCCCAATAACCATAAGATTATGAAAAAATACCTTTCTAAATTTTATAAAATGAGAAGGGGTTATTTGGAGTATCTTGTTTGTTTTAGAAGTTTTTAAAAATTAAAAGGGGTATGTTTTTAAAAAAATGGTTCTTGATTAATCGTGGTTTTTTTAAATATGAAAAGGGTTTTTGACTTTGTGGTTGGTGTTCCTTTCGAAGGTACATGATTTTTGGAATGATTTTGTTTTGTTTTATCCATTGGTGTTTTCATGGGTGTTCACATGCATGGTTTTATTGATATCTGGAAGGATGGAGTATATGGCATGGTAGTTTGGTTCCTGGGGTGGCATAGAAATGTGCATGTGGGTGAGACATGATGAAACACCATTGGTGAATGTAGAATCCCACCAAGTTAGTTTTTTTTCAAAAGTGTTCTGAGCTGAAAAAATTATGGTGGTTGTTTTGAACCAATGGTTATGTGGATGGTTTATCCTATGACTTAGAAGTTTATTCTATTCAGTATTCTTCCTTATGATCTATAATTCATACTCTTATTGCATCTTGATATGGGATCTTGAGTGTGGCTCAGTTTTGGGGTAATGTTCAGTGGGATTCTAAAGATGTGTTGGATGTTGTGATGTTTCCATGGATGGTTCTCCATTGTTATTATTTCTAGTTGATCAACCTAATGATTTTTTTCAAAAGTTAAATCCACCTCTCATAATGATACCTCATCCCATTTGTTTAAATAGAGAGATGTTTGGGCTCAATTTAAAGTGTCTTCCCTTTATGATGATTCTCTCAGTTGTAGTAGTTGTGCTATGTGATATTTAGTGGGTGTTTTTTTGCCTTCTTCATTCTTCTCCACATTCAGAGTGAGAGAAAATAGTGTTGTGTATCTCTATGTTCTTGTTTAGGTAAAAATGTGTTGTTGGGGAAGAGAGTTTCATGGTGTCTCTTGATCTGTTGTTTCTTACTGGGAGTGTTATGCAGTACTGTGTGGAACTAAGGGATGGAGTATAAGTTGGGGATTATCAAAGCCTCTCTGCGAGGCAAGAGATTCTTCGTCTATCAGATCTCCAGCCATAGGTTTTGGAGTGAAGCTTGCACATAGTCAGGATTACTAAGATTGTGGGTAGTATTGATAATCTCATAACTATAACATTTCGTTGAGGTTGTTTCAATGTTTATTTTTTGGTTTCAAAGTCCCAATGATTGGGTCCCCTTCCCTCCCCTCCCTAATTGGTGGGGGTTTGGATCTGTACAGAGAGTGTTGGCCTAGTTCTTGCAGCCTCCATTCGAGAGTGGGTGGCTTAAATGTTCATTTTGTGTTCCTTTCAACTTGGGTTTGTAGGTTGTTGTGGGAGATTTTTAGTGGCCCTGTGAAGGTGCGTCCTAATTATATTTCATTTTGATTTCTTTTTTTTAATTTCTAGTTGGTCTTTAATGGTGAAGATACCCATTTTTGGTCTCTATGATCTTTCCTTTAGGATTTTCTGGATGGTAGTTGTGATTTAATGGTAGGGATCCCATTCTGGTCTCCAACCCAATTAATTGGATTTTTTGAGTTCTCTTTGGTTTGGGTGATTGTTCGGTTCATTGTTAGAAGGCCCGACAATCATGTTCATAGTTTGGTTGTGGGGGTAGTGACTTGATCTTTCGGTTGATTCTCATAAAGTGGTTGAGAGTTAGTGTTTTGTTTGAGGTAAGAGGATTAAGTTCCATTAATGTTTTATGGTGTGTCATTAAATTAGGAGTCTGGACTATATTTATAAATAATCCTTAGGTGTTGGTCAATCATCGGTAATGTGTTGTGTCTTTCTGGGGGCAGAAAGATTTAATCGTGGGGAGAATTATCACACCCGGATTTTTTTTCTTTTCATGTCTTGGTTTTGATACGGTTCATTGAAAATCCCAATAATTTTTTTTTTGTTTTGTATGAAATTAATTTTGAGTTTTTAACTTCCATATATGTATAATCACCCAAATTTGGTTCCCCATTTCTTGTTTAGGAGTTTTTTAAGATTCATCATTTTCATATTTTTTTCCATCTATTATATATGTTTATTATTATTATTAAGCGTTTTTATAATTTTCTTTGAGTTCAAAATGGTTTTTTTATCCTTGTTTTGTGAAAGGTAATGTTGTTTTGTCATAAAAGTGCACACCAAGTGTTTGTTTAAATGTTTCCCTTTCTTTAGAAACTATTTTGTGAGGTTTAGAACCTGGTATGTGGTATTTTAAAAATATTACAGTATATTTTATAAAATATTTCATGAAATTGATGCTTTAGTCCATGTCATGTTCTTAAAATAAATTGTTTTGTTTAAAAGGGGCATGTCTTGTATTCGGTAAATTGCTCTGTTGACAATTATTTGTTATGTTTGATTTAAAAAAAATATTTGTTTGGATTTATAAATGAATTGGAATAATTATAAATGATGTTTTTGGGTCATTATATGGATTTCCAATTTTTATTTGGTTTTACAAACAAATGGGTTTTGGTTTATAACATGTTTTGGCCCAAGTTGTCGGAAAATGGCCCCTTTCACATCCTTATGAAAATGGTTGTGTTTTGAATATGTAACCTAAATGTTTTAAGGGATTTATGAATGTTTTTTTCTTATTTTAATGGTTTTTATACACCTCATTAATAAAAGTGAAATTCATACCTTGGTCAAATAATAGTTTTGAGAAAGGCTTAAAGGCCCGTTTGGCATTAGTTTTTTTAAATGGTTTTCATGTGTATTTCATGTTCTATATTTTGGGACAATTTTATGGTCCATGAAAATGATTTATTAATTGGTTTGGGGGCTTCCAAATATTTTTTGTTATGTTATTGATGGTTTTTTTGCCGTAAAAGAGCATTATTGAATGGATTTTATGTTCAAGGCCTCGTTATACTCCTTGAAATTGTTTTACGAATCTTTTTAGTGGTTTCTTTATTCGTGAAATAAATGTGAAGCATGTTTGTGGGATGTTTGTGTGTTTATGGTTTGGTAATTAAATTTGGATGTGAAATTTTTATTTGATAATATGTGTAACTTTATTGAGCATTAAAGGGAATCCTGGGTATCTAGGTGTGTGGACTTGTACTAGTATGCTAGTGATTCCATGGGGTTTGGCCCCTGTTTCATGTAGCAAGTTTAACGATGACAACACTAACTAAGCAATGATGATGATGATGTTGGGGGACCACTAGGTTATGGGTATGCTCCCTACTAGTGGCTCATGTGCAAGATAATGGATATTTATTTTTCTTACTTTCACCGAGATATGAGGTACCTGGGGCTCACAACTAACTAGTGCCTAAGGGTGTTCCTGTGACTTGTGCTCATTGGCTATTTTAAACTCACCATCATCATACAATGTGTTCAGTTGGTAAATTCAGTAGTGTATGTGACTTATTTAAAAGTGTAAATTATTTGAAGCAACCGTCTTGAAAACTATTTTCATTTTGAATTTTCACTCTTTGAAAATTGTTACTAGCATTCTTGTTTATAAAACATGAAAGTTTTTTTCTAGTAATTTGTTTTATATTTCATGAGACCTTATATGGAAAACATTCCTCTATATTTTGTATTAAAAACTTGAAATTGATGTTTCTTTTATTTTAAAGGATGTGCATTGGGAATATAATATTGGGCTAACCTACTGAGTTTTAATACTCACGCCTATAGTCTTCTTCTGTTTTTATCCCTTGTGCATATTTCATCTTGAGTTCGATCACCTTGGTCGACGTGTGATCATTATGTTGGAGAGTGACCAGTGGGGTCACATAGAGTTAGTAAGTTATTGGGTTTGGTCAGTTGAGTTGTTGGTTTAGTTGTACTTTTAGTTTCTTGTACAAATAAAGTTCAGTTCAATTTTTATATAAATGTATTGTGGGATGTCCATTTCTTTCCACTATTTGTTTGATTGTTTATATATGGTCAAAATAGTTTCCTTGTGTACTCTATTGATGACAATGGTACTTGTCACCATCCCGGGAGGATCAGCAACGCCTCTCGGGACTTGTTGTGGGCTGGCCTGGGTGACTGGTTCAGGGTCGACTCAGGTTGGTTCGTGACACGCATGGTTAGGGTAACCATATGGGTAAAACCATGAGAGATGGTTTCTTAAGAAGTGGGTTCCACATGGTTTTTCAAAGCCACACGACTTGGTTTTTTGGGTGAAATTACCAAAATTACCTTAATGGTTTTTATTTTTTTCTTTCTTCCTCTTCTTTTCTTCTACTCCTCCCATGTGATACCTCCTCCTAGCACCTTTGGGTTCCTCCTTAAATCCTATTTTAGACATGGTGGTAACTCCTCCATCCGAATCCAGATTTGATCTTCATCAGTCACTATGGATCCAAATTTGTAATCTCATCAATAATTTTGTATCATTCCTCCTTTATTTTGGTATCAATTATAATATTTTTTTGTGAGCTCTTTTTCCCAATTTTCAAGTCGTATATTCATTTCTTATATTTCTTCCAAACCAAAAAAAAAATAAGAGCCTGATATTGGGTGAGTAGGTCATCCTAAGTACGAGGAAGGTGGTCTAAATCATTTTACCAAATATTCTATCAATTTATGAATTGTTTCATCATATCACGTGATGAACTTTTCCATATGTTTCATTTTAATTGGGTTCTTCATATAAAATTGATCATCACACCTAGATACACTCTCTCTGATCATTTTTTAGTAGTTTAAGGTAGCCAACCTCAATCACAGACACCCTATTGGTGTGCCATCATGAACATACTTTTATAATTAATTATTTAAAATCTTAAAATTCTTTTTATGCATTCATCTTGGACTATAAATATATTTTCACTTTATATTTAATTTTCTAAATGATAATGGTACATTCCAAATTCCATGTGAAACTTTATGATTTTAATTTTCGTGTTTTCTATTTAATTTAAAATCCTTATTTTGATGAATTGAGACATTCCTTGAAATGGATGTTCAAATATGATCAATGAATTGTTTTATTAACAATGTCATGTTTTTATAATAAAACCCCTTGACTAAGTTGATATATCTCCAAAATTAAAAGGTGACGATTTGAAGTTTATAATGTTCTTGGATTAATGCTTTGATCTCATGGTTTGTAAAATGGAATGTTTTGTACATGGACTTTATTGAAGTTATAAAATTATTTTTCCTCTTCTGATAAATGTTTTTTTTGAACCAATAACCTCCTAAGTTCTTATCTTGCTTTGTATATGTGATTACCTAAGTAGGTAATTGTCTAATTGACTTGGATACCTTCTAAGTTCCCCTCTTGGCCTTGATAATGAAGCCTCCAAGTTTTGTTTAATTAAATGGCATGTTTAAAATGGAATGGAATATTCATGATGGTTTTATTTAACTTAAATTAAATGGATCCCTTAAATGATTTATAAGGGTGGTAAGTACGTTCCTATTTCTTATGATTTGTAAATTCGTATATGAACTAAAAGGTCTTAACGGAATTGAACTTAGATTTTATAATGAATAATAGGTATTACCTTGTGTGTTATATTTTAAATGTAATGATTCCTTTATATTGGCTCGATGAATGTAAGGAATGAGAGGTATTTCCTCATGGTTGTTTCCTATAAATCGGATTATTCATTATGCATAAGTTGTGGACGATGGTAATGGGTGTCGATCATGTCATTCTCCCTTACATCAAGTGTTGAGTATGGCATCTCACACTAGGGATACTATATAGGTGATAGGATTTAAGCACCACGTTCCATGATTAGAGTCTTTCCTTGGTAGCTCACTCACCATATCGAGTGTTTTATCAAGATGGCTATCACTCTATTGAGATCTAGGGCATGTACCCTATTTCTTGAGATATAGACTCATTTAGACTAGTTATGGATGTATGATTTATGCCTTGGTCCATCTAGAAACTAGTATTCTAGATATATGCCCACTTAGGTCTACACATACTTGGTTTATATAGGCGGATTAAATATAGAACTATATTATATACATATATATTATTACTATATATGTATGGTAACTAATTAGATACTTATTTTGACTTTTATTCGAAGTAGGTATAGCTACCAGGTGTCCCTTATGAACCTGAACAGGTTGCTATTTATTTATTTAGCACTGCTTTTTTATCTTTCTGATAATACCTGCATACTTTTTAACATTATATTTCACATACTGGATTCAGTTTTACACTCCATGGGTGGGAACCTATTGACATTTATATCTCACACGCAACTCTGGTCACCATTGCAAAGGGGTACATGAGTATACCTTATTATTTTAGGACCTTGGTTTATTTCTTGATCTGTTTACCTAGTACCTAGGAGTTAAGAGCATCGGACTGAGTTTGAGCTTGGGATGCTCATGGAGATCACCCTTGAGGATTTTCTTTTATTTCTTTCCTTATTAATATAATATACTATATCACTTCCATCTATATGCCTTTTTTTAGTTTATTTATCATTACCAGAACATGCATGAATCTGTTGTATATTGGCATTGGCTATATTTCATTATTCAGTAATTATAATTATTATTCTGATTCTCTTTATTTATTTTGTTATTGCTTCTACTATTTTCTGATGATTATTTCTATTATACAATTTTTCTACTTTGATAAGAGGGTATAATCTCCCCATTATTCCATATTTACACCCTCAAATCAATTCAGTAGCCTTTGGCATATGGGGAGTCGCACTTGAGTCAATGTCACTCACTGTTCTGGAAACTGTATTAGTGTTTAGTTGGGCTGGGACATTACAAAATTAATTATAATATTCTCTCAAAAAAATCAATAAAATCCAATTTAAAAAAATGAATCTTTAAAGAATAAAATGAACTTACTAAAAAATGAGTGATTATTTCATAATAATTAATAAATTAATCTTTATTGATTAAGAAAATTTTATATATATTTAACAATCTGGTTACTCTTATTCATATCTATCAATTCAATGGTTAGTTTATAACTGTTATATTTAAATAATAATATTTTTTTCTTAAGCTTAGTATTGTGTGTCCTGTATGCTATCAAACATAGTTTTATTTTAAAATATTGGGGTATTACATTCTCCCCCTTTGATAAACTATTTCCACTCTATTTTATCCTAATCTCATTAATCAAGGGTTTGACATTTGAAAATATCTTTGTTATAAACCCACATCATAAAAAGGGTTAATAAAACATCTATTTGAAAATAGGGAAAAGGAAATATAAAGTTCATCTGGAATAACACATAATCAGGTTTCAAAATGGGAGAACATTAGTGGGAAGTGAAAATATGAACTTAGAGGGAAGAATAATTTACAAATAATGATAAATACTAATAGAGAACATTGATCATAATAAACTAAATGATAATGGGAAAGTCAATGACCACAAAACCATAAACCAATGAGGTGTGAAAAGACCATGAATTAATAAAAATTTAAGGAAATAAGATTACATTTTTATTTCAAGGTCCTTTTTCCTAGATTTGAGAAATTCATTTACTATCTAGACTATGAATATAAGGAAATATAAATAATTTATTTTCTTTAAATCCATAAATGAAATTTCATACTTTGGTTGTGTGTTTCAATCAGTTTACAGAATTATGTCATCTTTTACTCAAAATGATGAGTATAAATATTTAATACCAGAAGAACTATAATCAAATTTTGATTGTTTATGAGTTATATAAAATAATGAATGGTTATTCTTCCTATTTTTACTAAAAGAAAAATGGTTAGAACATGATATGATAATTCTAAAATAAACATTTATATGAATACATAAAACATAAATCTCTAATAATTCAATAAAAACACCTAATTTTTAACTTAGAACATTCTATAAAAAAATAAACCGTAAAAATCATCAAAAACAATCTCCCAAAAAAACATAAACCACTAAATAATAATATAATCTATTGAACTTAGAAAAATTAATAAGAATCAACATTAGATACTAACAGGATAATTTTATGTAGGGAATCGTCAATAGAAATTCTAAGGTACTTTCTTCTCTAAGGTGAATATATTTTAGTAAGATAAAAGATAGGAATTTGAATTATGTGGATTCCTTCATATGGAATGTTCTTAAGGATTCTTATTCTAGCATATCAGTGAATTATCATTGGCTAGTTAGTATTAATTCATCTCAAAAAATTTGGTCAGATAACTAGATATCTACTCTTATTCCCAACATTTTAATTTCTCAAAACATATCATTTGATAAAAATTTATAAATTAATTATCAAATTGATAGAACTTTTGACATTCTTCCTTATTAAATTATGGAAATTATAATGAATTATAATTTCATTAATGGTGATGATATGATGGTTTGGGAGCCTAATGAAAATGAAAAAATATCATTAAAATCCTTCTATTGAGAGATGAAATAAGGGTATACTAGTAGCTAGGAAAAAAATATATAAAAATTTGATTCTTCCATCTAGGTTTACAGTTTCTTTGAGAGTTTTTCATTCCAGGCTTCTAAATGATAACTTTTTATAGTTTCTGGGAATTAATATTTTCTTGAGATGTGTCATATCTAATCTACATAGGTATGATATTGATCATATATTTCTCAGTTGATTTACAACTACTACATTATGTAAAATAGTTGGTTCTCTATTTGAAGTTGTGATCCCCTAAACTATTAGTATTAGGGAGCATTTGGATTCTTGCATGAGTCTACCTATCTTGGAGCAACTTTAGAATCTAAATCTTCTATCCAGTAATAAAATGTTATTTTTGAGTTTGGGTAGTTGTAAAAAATGGATTCAGGAGGGAATAAATTTATTTCTACATGTAGTTATCGATCGTATTACTGTTTCAATAAAAATCACAAATGAAATTTATACTATATTTCATGATAAATAAATACATGACCTTTATATTCTTAAGTTTTTTGGAATTAAAATAAATTATTGACCTCCCTATGGAACCTTTGAATTCAAATAGATTCCACCATTTTCATGATGGATAAAATGAAACACTAATGGATCCTCAAGGGGAAATCCATGCCCTTCTCAGTATGGTGAATTTTTCAGAAATCACACTGGTAATGTTATGGGGTGTCTCTTTGTTCTATGAGGAATCACTACATCACTTTATTCTGAAATTACTAATATTATGAATGTAGTTTAAGTGTAAAAACAATAAGGTTGGTTTAATTTATGTCTTGAATGTGATTCCACCAAAATTGTGCAGGCAATTTCAAATGGTATCATTCACCTGTCATGGAAACTGACTACGAGATGGATCAATAGTGTGGACATACTTTCATCCATATATTATATCATAACACATTCATGCAATGAATAAAAATATTTGGTTAATGGAATTTCAAATAAAGGGTTATTTCCCACTGAGTTGAATTCTCTCAATAGAACACCTGAGAATCTAATTTCTTTTTGTAAACATGATTATTGTTAAAAGTTTTATTTTAGAATTATTTAAAAAATATTCAATAAAATAGTATTTTACTTTTAGGAAATTTCTCACTCTTAAAAAAAATTAGAAACTAACATGAAAGTTTATCCTTATCTTATTCATAAATATCTCCCAAAAATTACCTTGTAAAAAACTACTTTACAACCATCTTGTTTAACCCAAAATCTAGTAGACCATAATTACCTCAATAGAGTATACTTCCTAAAACCCAAAAAGGGTCATATCCCCTTAAGGTATAATCACTTATGATCATTAAAATATAATTTTCTCCACAGAACAAACAATCAACCTTAAACTTTTAAACCCATGATAGTATTTAAAAGTCTTATGTTCACCTCACATGAAAATATCCTAATATACAATGTTATCTAAACCATACTATGATTCCAAATATAATATTCTTTAACCTATACACCCAAATCCAGTGCTAAAATTATAATCTTTACATTTCTATCTTTGATACTGATAAACATGACCCAATTTTAGTTATCCAAAACATAAAACATAAAACATAAATAGTTTATAACTTACATACCCAAGACCTTTTAGGTTTAGTGTTTTAGAGAATTATAAAGAAAATCTTTCATAATAATATTCATGTATTCAAGTGATAATTTTTCCGACTATACCTAACATTTCTTATTTCACAATATGTCTTCAACAACTTCCATTAAATCCCCTACACATGAAAAAATTATTGATAGAATTCATTTAATATCAGTATTCACAACCTAAGGAAATAAAAAAAAGAAGGGTGATATCAGAAACTTTTTAAGGGTAAAAATGAGAATTAACAATTTAATGTCATCAGTGAGTATAATATGTGCATAAGGGTATGATGACATAATCGAATTACATTATTATAACATTAGATGATTCATAACCATAAAAATTTGGATCACAAATCATGATACATGGTATAATTCCTTAACATAAGTTAAGAGACATATAATTCAACAATCATGATCGATGTGGAAATAATAACTAAGTAAAGGATCTGTTATGACTCATAGGAAGCATTGAAAAACTATATAGGTATCTTGGAACATCTAACATTCATAATGGGGTCACCTAACTGAATAATACAAATATCTCTTAAGAGTAAATTATAACTAGTAAACTATGTTGACTCTTAGTATTAACTTATATTCATCTAAATTCATCATCTCTTAGGATTTATATAACTACATCATATCTTAGAAGAAACCTTTAGGCAGTTTACTCTATCACATTTCCCAATACATTGAAGGGATATAAAAAACCACCCATCACACATCAGAAAAATCCCCTTAAGGATTCGAGTTCACACCCCAATGTCACTTTAATCAATAATGTCCAAGTACCATATCATTAATCGAAACACACTGATTCTTACATTCCATCAAAACCGTTATATCTTGATTTACCGGTGAAAAAGAAAAAGGTTTCCTAATAATATGTGTATAACATTGTCCTAAAATATTTAGAGAAAGTAATTTAATGTTATTATAATATCTTATACCTAGTGAACCATTGAAATATTTAATGGATGTTGACATAGATTAAAATACCTTTAAAATAATATTAAACACATTTATTTGAAAACAAAGAAAAATACCCTTTTGGTACCTTTAAAAAATATATAATCAAAAATTATGGAGAAAATTAATTTATTCAAAAATTACCATGGAAACTTGTAAATTAAGATTCAATGAAAATAACATTCATATTAGTGGTAAAATTAATTCATGTCATATATATTAAAATAAAAAAATACATTCACACTTTTGTAAAAAGATAAAAATGAATTGTTTAGAAATCATTTTAAAGGGTTGATTTCTAAACCATAGTAATTAAATCCAATGGTAGTGAAAATAATTATTTTAAAAAATTTGAATTATATATATGAACTATCATAAAAAAATAATAGAATGTTTATGGAAGAAAAATTCCATCAACCAAAGAGGAAATAAGGTAATGTTTTCATTAAAAACATTTTTTCAATAATTTTAAGTACTAATGAGATAATAACTAAACAAAATCATATAACCCTCAAAAAAATAAATTTCAATAATTGATATGTGGTTAAATAAATTAATATCACATCATTTCTACTAAATGAGTCTTGAATATAAATAATCCTAAAAAGAAATGAGATTTTAAGAAAAATACTTTACCACTTTGGTAACTATGAAATCAAAAGAAATTGAAATCTAGAATATGATATGGATATATAAATCCTATTTATTATAATAATTAATATTTAAAATTTAATTTATGTGGTATTAAGTATACCATACAAATAAATCTTAGTGCATGATAAGAAATATGTCTCAAGAAAGTGATATTAACACAAAGAAACTCCTTGCAATGATCATAAATTGGGAAGTGATAAATAATTCATGAAGTGATTATGTGAACATATGTAAATTAAAATAAAATAACTGAAAATATATTATAAAAAAATTATATATCAATACACACATAATCATGGAATATCAAAGTCAATGAAGAAGTGTTATAGCCCAATGGTGAAAATTGAATTAAGAAACACCTTTGAGTCGTGAGTAGCTACGTACATTCATTAAATCTTGTATAATAAATTATATTAATTTTTTAATTTTTTAATAACATTATATAGGTTTATTAATTTATCATTAAACCATTTATTTAATTTATTTCATTGAAATATTTAATTACTTAATTGGTTAAGTCCACATTGATTGTTTTGAGTACATTCGGTATATAATTGAAAAATGTTTTAGTATGATGATGGGGGTCAAAGGGTTCATTATTACATAATATATAGAATAATATTTATGAAATAATTATAATTTTTATATGTCTATTACAATTTTATAATCACCTATGAAATGAGTATGTGAAAAATGAATCGCATCGCTTCGTGGAAGTGGTATTTCACACGTACGTATGAGTAGCATTTTCATTTTTTTTAAAGGGTGGGACAGTAAGAAGATATATAATATATTTTGTTTTTAAAATCATAATTATTTCATGAATATCATTTATATTTATTAAATCCATCATAATAACCATCCTAGCGAGGTTGTGATGAAAAATGGAGCACCTTGCTTTGTGGAGGTGGTAATCCACACGTCCGCACAAATGATGTTTTTATTCCCCAAAAAATGGAAAAATATATGAATAAGGTTATGTAATTAACATGATATGATATTATTATATTGGAGATACTTATGTTATTATATTTTAATGGTTAGGATATAATTTTATGAGGTATAAGAAGAATCAAAATGAAAATTATTGGTTGATACGATTACCTCCTCTTTGAAGAACCTCCTTTTAATCTCTCCTTAAGAGTGCTATGTATGGTATTTTACGAATATAAGTAATTATATAAGGTATAAAATTTATTTTATAAAATTTATTTTTTTTGTTGCATTAAATGGCTCATTAAGTGTGAGGAAGTGAGGATAGGTGGTTTCCTAATATAAAAGAGGATATGGGTACCCATAGAATTACTTAAAGTATTAAATTAATATAAATAAATTTTCATGATCAAGTGAATCCAAATTAATATATTTGGAATCTTGTATAAGTATTATTTTAATCATATAATCAAATAAAATTTATATAAGTATATGTAATGTTTAAACCCTTATCTCTTTGTTTTAACCCTCATTAACCCTTTTAATGATTGTTACGATACCAATGGTTTTTACTCATAGGGGTTAAGAAAGTTAATATAAAAGTACAATTAACCCATAAATGTATTTTGGTTAACATTATAGATCATAAACCATTAGATTTGAAAAATATAATATTTTTATTAATTTTAAATCATTTAATAAAATATTATTTAAAATAAAATACCGTTAAAGTCATTTTAGGGACTATTCATATAGTTTAACTTTAAAAACATAAATATTAAAATTTAATTTAAATATAAAATTTTAACACATAACTAATATGTTATATATATATAATTCATATAACATAATAATTCTTCAAAATTGTATTAATTTTAATGTTTTTGAAATCAATTACTTGATTTTTCTACTACTTTCATTTACACTCTATCAATATTACGTAAGGATTTAAGGTAATTATTACATCAATAAAAATTAAAAATAAATTATAATTTAAAGAAACATTTATAAACAAACATAACCTTTTTTATCCTTATAAAAAAATATTCAAAATATTATAACAAAGAGAGTGACATTTGGTATTTATCCTTTATTTAAAATAATATTAAGGTCATTATCAAAGAAAAATGGAACCAAGTTTCTATATCATTGAATACTGGATTATTATTGTCAAAATAAACTCATTCAATAGAAATAATTAAGTTTATATATTTTTTTAAACTCTTATCCAGTTATTTTTAACCTTAATTATCTGACTTACCCTTACCAAGATGAAAAATATTTTCCACGATTACTATTCATTATGGCCAAAAATAAAGTTGAAGTATTTAAAAACAATTGAAAATTTTTATTAAAAATATTTAATCCATTTTATCAAATTCAATCCATATGAGTTATAGAAGTTATTTTTAAAATAGACATGAAAAACATGACAAAAATGGTTTTTATAAAAATGCATTTTCATGTTTAAAAATGTTTTTATACTAAAATTAAGAATAATTTCAATTATAATGAAATTAATTGGGTTATTTTTTATAAAAATTAAATAATTTAATTTAAGAAATATCATAACAAAATTATACTTTGTAAATACTTGAATGGAAATGAAATTTTTCTATAAAATCATAATGTTTTCACTATTCAATGAAAAATTATTCTTTTTAAAAAAATATCAAAATACCAACCTAAGATAATTTTGATGTGTTGATTTAAAAAATATATCTTTTTTATAAAATAAAATTTCTATAAGTATTAGATCTTTATTATAGTATTTATTCACAAAAATCAATAAACCTCATATTTGAAGAAAATTTATTTTTGAAAAATAAAAAGACTTCACAAAATATTGAGTGGTTATTTCTTAAGAATTAATCAATTAATTTTTATTAAGAAGTAACCTTTAATATATATTTCATAATTTGGTTACATATATTAATATCCATGAATTTAATGTCTTGGTTATAATTATTATATTTAAATAATAATATTTTGTGGTTTGTTTATGATTGGTGTTGTGTGTCGTATATGTTGTTGAACATAGTTTTCATTTAAAATATTATGGTATTACATAAATGATTAAAATTTTATTTACTCATTTATAAGTTTTTTATTAGATATAAAATTTAAACTTTGTTAAGATTTGTTTCATTTGTGATGCTTTGGATATTTTATTTTTAATAATAAGAAATTGTTTAAGTGTGGGGGTATTTGATTACTAGAATTCATGCATTGATTTTTATTATTAATGTAACATCCCAACTAATTAATGAATAATATATATTCTTATCTATGTCTATTTATGAATTAGATAGTGTTTTAGAGGCTTAAAATGAGAATAAATCCAATCTTAAACATGGAATACACTAATATTTTTAAAAGATTGTTTTACTGCCTTTTAATGGAAAACCATTTTTAAATCTATCTTTTGACAATTATATAAGATCTATTTGTCAAAATAAACTTATTATTTATGATTGGGACATTGAAATTTACATTGGTTAATTTTGTGGTATTTTTCTGACAATGTTCATTTTTTTAATGAATAGTGAAAAATACTGCATTTTACATCAAAACTGCTTTTTAATATAATTTAAATATATGGTTAGATTATATTTTTAATTGTTATTTAAAGTGTAAATATAATATATTTTTACCATTTAATCCAATGGTGGTAATTAGGATTAATTTCACTTTGGAATTGGGCATAAACAAGTGCAAAACTTTTCATAGATATTGTTTCTAAAAAACCTGCTATTTTTTTAGACAACGAGAATTATTTTTAAATTAATTATTGCAATTTCTGTGTTTGTAATTTGGGAAAATTTATTAAATATTTGGAATAATAAGTTCCAAATTCTTTAATCAAGACTCTTTTGTTTTTGGACATTATGAATAGTAAAGACGGTAATTATCTTTAATTATCTTGATTAATTAGTAATCGGGTAGTTAAGGATAATAAAATAATATCATAATAATAAAAAATGAATCCAAAATGTGTCCTAATTCTATTGGTTGTGTCATGGCCGACCATGGGATGCCTTGTGCCAAACTTGGGGACCTCATGGAATCAGTTTTGTGTGATAATGACTTTTTATCTTTTTATTTTTAAAGAAAGTTAAATATAACAAAGAATATATCACCTGAGTAAAAAAAAATTCTACATAAATGATCTATTGGACTATAAATATTCATTTTAAAGATAAAAATATTTACTACATCATAGTATTTTTTAATAATTTTTATACATTAAATAAATTAAATTATTTATGACATCATGATGATGTAGCGATTACCTCATTAATGAACGATTTAAATAAAATGAAAAGATAATGTAAAATATAGGACTTGGACTTGTAAAAGACCTATTGTATGAGTATATTTCGTATCCTTATCACCTTATCCTCTAAATACATCAATGTGGGACCTTTAAAATCCAAAACTCATTTGAAAATAAAGTAACATTTTATACCTTTCCAAGAGTGCCCCTCCTCTCCTCTTATAAAAGGCCCCCACCTCTACCTCTTTACCCACACTTCTCAGGCCATTGGCTCAGACAAGATCTGCTCATTTTATCTCTCCACATACCTCTCTTCATCCTAGAAGCCTTACCTTAGTCAGAAAGCTCTTCAAGAAACCCTTTTGGTTCTAACCAAGAGGAGTTACCTGATTTAAAGGTAAAGACTTCTCTAATGTTCTTTTGTTTTATTTTTCTTCTCCAACCCCCTAAACTCTTTTTATTAATTTCTTTTGCAAAAAAACCAGTATTTTCAATATACTGGGATTTTTTTATAAGAATTATTAGAGCTACACTTACACACACCTACAACTAATGGTTAAAGAACATACTGTTTCCATGGATGGCAAATTCTGCCTCACGAAACGATGATTGTTCAATATTCTTATAACACCTTCAAAGGTGGCCATTAAGATGTCACTATATTTATATATGATATATAATATGTTTATTTATTTCTTAAGCTTCTGTATTTTTCATTTATTGAATACCTTTATGGCTTCCATTATGGGTATACGCGATATCTTCATTTTTTGAAGTGGGGACTACCGCCCCCTCAAAGTAATTTGATTCGTTAATGCCATATGTGGAACGTATAAAGGATGGAGTTAATGATATTATATATGATATTATACTGGAATTATAATATACCTTTATATCATCATTATTCAATTCAGTTAAATAGGAAATATAAATGAAAGTAGCGTTCATGCGTACGTACGGCTTACCGTCTCCATGAACAGTGCATTTCATTTCTTACCTCTAAATGTTAATTAATATTATAAATGCATTTATATACTGGATATATTTGATATATATTATATCTACATCATGAATATAATTCTGGATATAATGGATATTTTACCACATGAACAACTTGTAACTATAAAGAGTTTATTTTTTACTCAAGTACCAATGATCGACAAAACGATCATTATTAACATAAATAATTACATAATGTTCATAACATGGTAATAAGTGATATAAAAGGAATAATTAACTTGAAAAAGGTTCTTAATAAAGTATAAATGAACTCAATTTTATTATTCAGGACGTTAAAGAACAATCGAGTCAAGTCGGACCCGAGGTATGGGACTTCATCTCAATCTTCTTTCATTGAGGCATATTTTGTTTTATACAAAACTTTTTTTATACGGTGTATAAACCCCTTTTACTTTTACGTTTACTCAAAAGGAATCTTTTTATACAAATCATTTACTAAATGACAAAAGGGAATGTTTTTTTTGGCGTACGTATGCGGCGACAACGACTTCTCTGCCGCCGTGACCATTATTTGAGCTTCGGCTTCCTCTACAAGCCATAACCTTTTTTTAAATGAAAAATAAATACCATGTTTTACTTTTGTTTTATTTTGGTATTGAAAATGGTTTTCATAATTTTTTTATATCAATTTGTTTTATTGATATCTTGTGATTGAAAAGTGGAAATTTTATGTTTTTTTATGCTTGTTTTATGTGATACGATTATGTTATGGTTCTTGGGAATTGTTATGAGGACGGGTGGTTTCGTGATAAACTAAGGGCGGGTGAGCCCGATATAGCTCCCCAATGCATTGGGTAATGCAAAGGAGTTAAACATTAAGGTTTCTTCGAAGAGATTTAGGGAATATACTGTGATGGGTACTCCAAACGTAACCATGAGGGTTACTCCCTACGTAAGAATGTTATGAATGCCTCAAGTTACCTTTATGTCTTATGATTTCTATGATTTATTCAAGATTTGATGAGGTATGTTAATGTGATTATGTTTTATGGTTAAAGTATGATTTCATACATGGACTAATGTTTTCATTTCGTACTTTTATATCCCTTACTGAGATTTTTATGCTCATCCCAAGTTTTTAAAATGTATTTCACAGGTCAAGGGAAAGGTACATGATGTGATGATTGTGTCAATGAAGTGTCAATAAAGAATTCATGTTTTATTTTAAATATGTTTCCATTGATGGGAAAAATTAGTACTATATTTTATGTAACCACTTTGTTTAAATTTGGAATGTAATGCATGTTTTATGATCTAATTCTCTAAAACTCTAAACCTGAAAAGATCCTCAATGTGTATTCTAAAAGTAACTCAAGATTAAGTAATGTTTAAGTTTGGGGCCTTATAGTTGGTATCAGAGGTCGGTTTAGATAACTTTAGGAGTTAGAATTATATTAAATGATTATCCAAAAAAAATTATGTTCAAATTGAAATGATATAGCATTTGAAGATTACCATGTTGCTTCATCTAAGACATGTTTGTTCAGAATGGTTTTCTGCAGAGGAAACAGGGAAGCAGTGCTAGGAAGGAATACAGAAGGAAATGACCTTCCGAATCAGCATCCTAAGATGGTCGTAATTGTAACTGAATAGTTTGTTGTAGTAATGGAACAGTTGAATCAAGCGATAAATGGTGGCGGTATCCATGCACGAGATCAGCCAGATCAACCGTAGAAGAACATGTCAGTGGTGGAACATTTCATGAGGCAACATCCCCCATCATTTAGAGGATCATATGACCCTGTGCTAGATGAAGGGTGTATTAAATCACAGGAGAAGATTTTCGATGTCATGGGGTGTTCAGACAATCAAAAGGTTAGTCTTGTAATTTACCGTTTTGAGGGTGAAGCAGATCAGTGGTGGTCGATGGTTAAAAATATCAGGGACGCTGATGAGATTGATGCTCTCGACTGGGATGAATTCAAAGGTATGTTTCTTGAGAAGTATTTTCCTAAGGATGTTTGACTTAGGATGGAAAAACAATTCTTGGAATTGAGGTAAGAGGACGACTCAGTGGCTGCTTATGAAGAGAGGTTCACTCAATTGTCAAGGTATGCTCCAAATTTTATCCGAGACCATGATAATAAAATCAATCGTTTTTACTTAGGATTAAAGCCAAAATATCGAAGGGCATTAGATTCTCGTGAGTTCAAAAGTTATGAAAATCTTGTTCGATGTGCTGAGAAGGTGTAAATGGAGTTTGCTGATGATCAAGTGTTCTATAACAACTAACAGAAGAAGAGACCGAGGTGGCAGGAGAAAGGGAAGAATTATTCAAAAAAGGTATGATGGTAAGAAAACTTTGTTTCCAGTTTGTGATAAATGTGGTAAAAAGAATGTTGGGGAATGTCTTTAGAATTCTGGAAAGCGCTACCAATGTGGTAAGATGGGACATAAGGCTCGTGATTGCACTGAAAAATATCAGGGTGATGGTAAGACCAAATTTTATTTACAGTTAGTGAAAGGTTTTAAGTGCAATGAGATGGGTCACTATGAAAATGAGTGTCCAAAAAAGAGCTCGAGTGATGGGAAGTAGTTAGACTACAAGCAGAAAGGGGTGGTGAAATCCTTTGCAACTACTTCACCAGATGTTGGGCCATCAAATTAAGTGGAATCAGGTACTTTGTTTTTTCAGATTATGCCAGTGTGTTGTTTGATTCAGGGTCTACACATTCTTTCATCTCTAAAAACTTTTCTAGTAAAATGGTAATACCATCTCAAGAAATGACTCCTGAACTAGTGGTAAAAACACCTGGGGGAAATGTTGAGGCAAAAAGAATTTTCAAGAATCTTTCTATCCTTATCCGTGGAAAGAACCTACTTGAAAACCATTTTGTTTTACCTCTATTAGAGTTTGATGTTATCCTGGGTATGGATTGGCTATCTATTTACCATGATAAGATTGACTGTAGAGATAAAGAAATTTCTTTTCAGAAAGACTTTCAGTTTGTGTACAAGAATTAACCCTTACTATTGATAACATAACAAGAGGCTGAGAAACTTGTAAAAGATGGAAATTAATGTTACCTTGCACATATTGTTGAAAACAAGGGAACTGTTCAGATTAATGATGTGCTAGTGGTAAATTAGTATCCTGATGTTTTTTCTAATGAGTTTCTTGGAATAATACTAGATCAGGAAGTTGAGTTTACTATTGACTTAGTTCCTGATGCTAAGACAATTTCAAAACCCCCTTATCGAATGGCTCAAATTGAACTTTTAGAGTTGAAGGAGCAATTGCAAGATTTATTAGAGAAAGGTTTCATTCGACCTATTACATCACCATGGGGTGCTCCTATTTTATTTGTTAAAAAGAAATATGGTTCTATGATACTTTTCATTGGTTATAGAGCCTTGAATAACATCACTGTTAAGAACAAATATCCTTTTCCTCATATCGATTATTTGTTAGATCAGCTCAAGGGAGCTCAGTATTTTTCAAAGATTGACCTGAGATCGGGGTACCATCAGTTGAAGGTAAAGGAAGAAGATGTTCTAAAGACCGTGTTTCATACAAGATATGGCCATTATGAATTTGTAGTTATGCCTTTTGGGCTAACTAATGCACCTGCTGTATTCATGGATCTTATGAATAGAATTTTCCATGAGTTCTGGGATAAGTTTGTGGTTGTTTTCATTGATGATATTTTGGTGTTTTCTAAAAATAAAGAGGAGCATGAAAGACATTTAAGGGTTATTTTGAAAACCTTAAAAAATTGTATGGGAAATTCAGAAAGTGTGAGTTTTGGTTGCAAAAAATTTCTTTCCTTGGTCATATTGTTTCTAAAGATGGAATAATTGTGGATCCTGCAAAAACAAAGGTTGTTGAAGAAGGGCCAAGACCCACAAATGTAACCGAGATTCGTAGTTTTCTTGGTTTGGTAGGATATTACAGAGGGTTTGTTAGAAATTTTTCACGGTTATCTAGTCCAATGACTAAGCTAACTCGGAAGGGTGTTAAGTTTATCTAGACAAAAGAATGTGATGATCGTTTTCAGGAATTGAAAAGAAGATTGGTGAATGCTCCAGTTTTGGCACTACCTTCCAGGAATGGGCAGTTTTTTATCTACATTTATTCTTCATTGAAAGGACTTGGTTGCATCCTAATTCATAATGATCAGGTAATTGCTTATGCTTCACTCAAGTTGAAAACTCATGAGGTAAATTACCCTACACATGATTTGGAATTAGCTGATGTTGTTTTCGCTTCAAAAATTTGGAGGCATCATTTGTATGGAGTAAAGTGTGAAATATATACCAATCACAAAAGTTTAAAGTATATATTCACTAAAAAAGAATTGAACATGAGACAGAGGAGATGGATAGAATTAATAAAGGATTATGATTGTACAATTCATTACCATCCGGGAAAAGCAAAAAAAAGTGGCTGATGCTTTGAGTCGAATAAGTAATGCTTCATTAACAATGTTGCATTTAGAACGTGATCCTTTGGTTAAGGATTTGATGAACTTTGACATAGAATTTGTTGGTGCATTATTTCCTTCTATTTTGTTTCAGTTATCAGTGAAATCTTCTCTATCAGACAGAGTTAAGCAAGCACAAAAGCAAGACAGCGAGTTGCAAAAAATGGTAGAGCTGGTTCAGAAGGGTAAGTTTCCTGAATTCAACATTGGTAATGATTGGGTTTTGAGATTTGGGAAGAGATTGTGTGTGCCTTGTGATTCACAGTTGAAGGGAGAGTTTTTATGTGAAGCTAATAGTTCTCCGTTTTCAGTTCATCCAGGCAATACTAAGATGTATAGAGATCTTCAGGAGTATTACTAGTGGGACGGAAGGAAAAGGGATATTGCTGATTTTACTGTGATGTTTTTGACTTGTTAACAGGTAAAAGAAGAGTAGAAGTTACCGAAAGGGATGCTTCAGCCTTTACCAGTACCAGAGTGGAAATGGGAGAATATATCCATGGACTTCATTGTGGGATTTCTGAAGACACGTCGAGATAATAATGCAATCTGGGTTTTTGTTGATCGCTTGACTAAATCTGCTCATTTCCTTGCTATACAAGATACTTTTTCCCTAGATCAACTTTCCCATTTGTATCTTAAAGAGATAGTCGGGTTACATGTAGTTCCTCTCTCCATTGTATCTGATCGTGATCTCAGGTTTACTTCTAACTTTTGGAAATGCCTTCAGAAGTCGTTGGGTACTAAATTAAATTTTAGTACAGCTTTTCATCCTCAATCAGATGGGCAGTGAGAACGAACAATTAAGACTTTGGAGGATATTCTACGTGCTTGTTCGATGGATTATCAGGGAAGTTGGGACCAACATCTTTCTTTGGTTGATTTTTCTTATAATAACAGTTTTCATTTTAGTATACAGATGGCACCATTTGAGGCATTATATGGGAAGCAGTGTCGAACACCAGATTTCTGGGATGAAGTGGGTGAAAGGAAGTTGATGGGACCAGAATTGGTAGAATAGTTGGCAGAAAAAGTTCAGCTGATACAGAAACACATGAGAACATCTCATAGTAGGCAGAAGAGTTATGCAGACAATAGGAGGAAGGATCTCTCTTTTGAGGTAGGTGATCATGTTTTTCTCAAAGTTTCACCATGGAAAAGTGTGATGTGATTTGGTAAGAAAGGAAATCTGATTCCAAGGTTCGTTAGACCATATAAAAATTCTGGAGAGAGTTGGATCAGTTGCATACCGAGTGGCTTTACCTCTGATTTTATCTCAGGTACACAATGTTTTTCATGTTTCAATCATAAGGAAGTACATGCCAGATCCATCTCATGTTTTGACTCCAGAGGTAGTTCAGCTGGAAGAGAATCTATCTTATGAGGAACAACCGGTTCATATTCTTAACCACGGGGAGCATGTGTTGTGGAATAATTTGATTCATCAAGTAAAGGTTTTGTGGAAAAACCACATGAGTGAAGAGGCAACATGGTAATCTAAAAAAGCAATGAGGGATAAATACCCCCACTTATTCGTTAAGTAAATAAATTGTGGGGACGCAATTTTATAAAGGGGGGAAGGATATAACATCCCAAGTAAATAATGAATAATATATATTCTTATCTATGTCTATTTATGAATTAGATAGTGTTTTAGAGGCTTAAAACGAGAATAAATCCAATCTTGAGCATGGAATACACTAATATTTTTAAAAGATTGTTTTACTAACTTTTGATGGAAAACCATTTTTAAATATATCTTTTGAAAATTTTATAATCTCTATTTTTCAAAATAAAATTATTATTTATGATTGGGACATTGAAATTTACATTGGATAATTTTTTGGTATTTTTCTGACAAAGTTCATTTGTTAATGAATAGTGAAAAATACTGCATTTTACATCAAAACTGATTTTTCATATAATTTAATTATATGGTTATATTATCTTTTTAATTGGTTTTAAAGTGTAAATAGAATATATTTTTACCATTTAATCCAATGGTGTTAATTAGGATTAATTTCACTTTGTAATTGGGCATAAACAAGTGCCAAACTTTTCATAGATATTGTTTCTAAAAAACACGCTATTTGTTTTGACAATGGGAATTATTTTTAAATTAATTATTGCAATTTCTATGTTTGTAATTTGGTAAAATGTATTACATATTTTTAATCAGAAGTTCCAAATTATTTAATCAATACTCTTTTGTTTTTGGACATTATGAATAGTAACGACGGTAATTATCTTTAATTATCTTGATTAATTAGTAATCGGGTAGTTAAGGATAATAAAATAATATCCTAATAATAACAAATGACCCGAACATGTGTCCAATGCTACTGGTTGTGTCATGGACGACCATGGAATTCCTTGTGCCAAACTTGGGGACCCCATGGAATCACTTTTGTGTGAAAATGACTTTTTATCTTTTTATTTTTAAAGAAAGTTAAATATAACAAAGAATGTATCACCTCAGTAAAACATTTTTAATTTTGTTTACATAAATGATCTATTTTAATATAAATATTCATTGGAAAGATAAAAATATTCCCTACATCATATTATTTTTTTATAATTTTTAGACATTAAATAAATTAAATTATTGATTACATCATGATGATGTAGTGATTACCTCATTAATGAACGATTTAAATAAAATGAAAAGATAATGTAAAATATAAGACTTAAACTTTTCAAAGACCTATTGGATGAGTATATTTAGAACCCTTATCACCTTATCCTCTTAATACATTAATTTGGGACTTTTAAAATCTGAAACTCATTTGAAAATAAAGTAACATTTTATACCTTTCCAAGAGTGCCCCTCCTCTCCTCTTATAAAAGGCCCCAACCTCTACCTCTTTACCCACACTTATCAAGCCATTGGATTGGCCAAGATCTACTCATTTTATCTCTCCACATCCCTCTCTTCATCCTATAAGCCTTACCTTAGGCAGAAAGCTCTGTAAGAAACCCTTTTGGTTCTAACCAAGAGGAGTTGCCCGATTTAAAGGTAAAGACTTCTCTAATGTTCTTTTGTTTTATTTTGGTTCTCCAACCCCCTGAACTCTTTTTATTCATTTATTTTGTAACAACACCAGTATATTCAATATACTAGGATTTTTTTATAATAATTATTCGAACTACACTTACACACACCTACATCTAATGGTTAAAGAATATACTTTTTCTGTGGATGGCGAATTTCTGCCTCACGAAACGATGATTGTTCAATATTATTATAACACCTTCAAAGGTGGCCATTAAGATGTCACTATATTTATATATGATATATAATATGTCTATTTTTTCCTTAATCTTCTGTATTTTTCATTTATGGTATACCTTTATGGCTTCCATTATGGGTATACGTGATGTCTTCATTTTTGGAAGTGCGGACTACCGCCCCCTCAAAGTGATTTGATTCGTTAATGCCATATATGGAATGTATAAAGAATGGATTTAATTATATTATATATGATATTATATTGTAATTATAATATACCTTTATATCATTATGATTAAATTCAATTAAATAGGAAATATAAATGAAAGTAGTGTTCATGCGTACGTACGGATTATCATCTCCATGAACGATGTATTTCATTTCTTACCTCTAAATGTTATGTAATATTATAAATGCATGTATTTACTGGATATATATTATATATATATATTATATCTACATCATGAATATAATTTTGGATATAATGGATATTTTACCACATGAACAACTTGTAATTATAAAGAGTTTATTTTTGACTCAAGTACCAATGATCGAAAAAAGGACCATTATTAACATAAATAATTACATAGTGTTCATAACATGGTAATAAGTGATATAAAAAGAATAATGAACTTGAAAAAGTTTCTTAAGCAAGTATAAATTAACTCAAGTTTATTATTCAGTACATTAAAGAATGATCGAGTCAAGTCGGACCCGAGGTGTGGGACTTCGTCTCAATCTCCTTTCATTGAGGAATATTTTGTTTTATACACAACTTTCTTTTATACTGTGTATAAACCCCTTTTACTTTTACATTTACTCAAAAGGAATATTTTTATATGAATATTTTACTAAATGACAAAAGGGAATGTTTTTTTTGTCATACGTATGCGGCGACAACGACTTCTCTGCCATCGTGACCATTATTTGAGCTTCGGCTTCCTCTACAAGCCATAACCTTTTATTAAAAAAATGAAAAATAAATACCACGTTTTACTTTTCTTTTATTATGGTATTGAAAATGGTTTTCATAATGTTTTTATATCTATATGTTGTATTGATATCTTGTGATTGAAAAGTGTAAATGTTATGTTTCCTTTATGCATGTTTTATGTGATACGATTATGTTATGGTTCTTGGGAATTGTTATGAAGATGGGTGGTTCCGTGATAAAATAAGGGTGGGTGAGCCTGATATAGCTCCCCAATGCATTGGGTAATGCGAAGGAGTTAAACGTTAAGGTTTCTCCGAAGAGATTTAGGGAATATACTGTGATGGGTATTCCAAACGTAACCATGAGGGTTACTCCCTATGTAAGAATGTTATGAATGCCTCAAGTTACCTTTATGTCTTCTGATTTCTATGATTTATTCATGATTTTATGAGGTATGTTAAAGTGTTTATTTTTTATGGGTAAAGTATGATTTCATACATGGACTAATGTTTTCATTTCTTACTTTTATATCCCTTACTGAGCTTTTTATGCTCAACCCAAGTTTTTGAAATGTTTTTCATAGGTCAAGGGAAAGGTACATGATGTGATGATAGTGTCAAGGAATTGTTAAGAAATAATCCATGTTTTATTTTAAATATGTTTCCGTTGATGGGAAAAATGAGTACTATATTTTATGTAACCACTTTGTTTAAATGTGGAATGTAATGCATGTTTTATGATCTAATTCTTTGAAACTCTAAACCTGAAAATATCCTCAACTTGTATTCTTGAAGTAACTCAAGATTAAGTAATTTTTAAGGCTGGGGCCTTATAATTAATTTCATTGATTTTATTTTTAAATTGATATTTTTTATTTATTTTTATAGTAATTATATTTTGATGATATTAAATGGGTATTGGTGAGTTTTAGAAGATAAAGGAGAATAAATGAGAGATTTTGGCTTCCTAGGTGTGATTAAAAGGAAAGGAGATAAAATTTTGTATAAATAATAAAGGTTTTCCTAGAAAATTTCATTATCAATACATAATTTTATTAGTTATGTAAGGAGAAATCATGTGGTATTGAAGTTTTATAAGGATATTAAATCATGGTAAGAACCCTCTTTTTAGAGTAATTCATGTGGTGTTCAACTTATGTGAGGTGATTCAGTGTATTTTGAAAGGCTATATCAGGTAAATATGTGTGAGATTAACTCTGAATCCTAGATCAACAAGTGATTAAACCTTGGGATGTTAATATGTTATGATATTTAGTTGAAGTGGTTGTTGATGTATGACTAAATAGAATAACATGTTGGACCTTCATGCATGGGAAACACAGACGATAACAAGGAGTGAAGCAATTATGAATCCATGATGGTGTAAATGACCTAAACATGAAGAATTATTTATAAATATAAAAACAAAAACTATTATTTTATAAAGGATGAAGGTCATGGGTTATAGGGAAAATATAAACCTAACATGGGAAGCATTTCAGTGTAGTTTTCATAAAGGTAGAGGTTGCATGAAGAAGTTTTAGAAAACACTACATGAAGTGGATATAGTTGCGTGCAAGTTAATTGGAAAAGTAATGGGACTTATCAAGGATTGTACATGTCATGGAATTCAGGAGCTTTCAGCATGTTCCCATGAATAAAAAATATATAATGAGTGTATCATGCATGCACATGTTGTCATTCTGAGTGGAGGTGAATTTAAATCATCTAAGATCTAAGATCTTTTCCATGGTGTAGAGATAGTGGAGGCTCAGGTGTTTAATATTTTTGAATATAAAATTTTAGTATGTCATGGAGGACATTAAAGTGATCATTCCCATCAAAAATTTTAAAAAACTCAAACATTAATCAAGGTAACTCATCCAATAATATGTATTTAAAATAAATTAAAAATCATAATAACACCCTACACTTGAAATAACATTGAAAAAATCCTTCAAGATGTCATCCATTTTTTGTTAAAATACAATTTAAAACAACTATAATAATCTTATAGAGTATATTTTTATAAAAATGGTATTTTTATTCAAATAAAATCTTGAAAACATTAAAATTCTTGTAATTCATTGAAAAATGAAAAGGTTTTTACAAACCATTATAAATTGAAGCATTCTAGTTCTATTGGATACTTTATTTTATGAAGAAAATGAGTTTTATTTTTTAAAATTACCTCAAAATTTCATTTTAAAATCCATTCATTCACAAAAATTTTAGGATACCAAACCATATACTAAAAATTATTCAATTTACAAATTTTGAAGTTTTTATGTAAAATTGAATGAAATGTGTCATTTTGAAATCTAATTTAAGATTCTTAAAAAACCTAATGCTCTAAAAAACCAAAAAAGATATTATGAGATTAGAATAAAATAAATAAATAAAAATCTAAAAATAAAAAAAATGGATGCATGGTTGCGAAAAAATTATGTCAACTCTGCGGAATACCCTATATTGAGATGTACAATTTGGGAAAACATGTAAATACCTTGTGGAGACCATGAATCTACTGAAATTCACCCATTGAAGGTCTATTTTCATAATTTTATCATAAAAACCTCTGTAATTATTCAAATACCTAAAACCATCTAATTAAGGTTTGTTTAAATCTTTTCTCCAAGATTTGAACCAGTATGAAGTTGGCCCTTCTAGTCATACTAAAATTCTATGAGTTACAATCTAAACACATACTAAAAGTGACTATACACCCACCAAAATAATCAATATACCATTTACCAAAACTAAAAATCATTTTATCATGTTATAAAATAAAAAATTTCAACTTAATTAACACTATTAATTAATCCCATGTACCCGAAGCTCAAAATTTACATCCCACTACAAATGAATCCATAACCTAAAACATAAAAAAAAACTATGTTCCACCACTCATCGAACCACCAACTATAGTAAAAATATTTTATGATATATTTCCACTAAAAAACACAAAACCTATCCCTATATCACTTTATAAAAATATATATAAATAATATATCTGAATTTGTCTCCCATGAATGAACCTAAACCTCATTATCACCTCAATTTTGAATAATTATTTATAAAATCACTTTTAAGGGAAAGTGATAAAACCAAAAATATTACATTTAATACCTAATTCAAACCTCATAATAAATTACCAAGCTATTCCAGAAAAACGTTAAAACTTTTGAATTAATCACCCTCTATAAGCTCCAGGAGATAGATGTTGCCATTGTATCTAGATCATATTTGATGATATACTCAAAGTGGTAGGCTAACTTGTCCCATGTATGAATGTATTATACCACATTTATTTTCACCTCATTGATTCCATGAGAAAAAATATGATATTTCTTGTCAATAAAATCATCTTTCTCTTCATTAAGATCAAGTTCAATTGATATCTCGTACATTATATCTGTTTCCACCTTTGAAATGTTGATATCAAAATTTCCATCTACTATCTTTTCCTTAGAGTATATGAGAAGCTTTAGGTAATAATTCTCCTTCATTTCCTCCTTCTAAACACCATCAGATGCCACTAGATCAACCAACTAGTTTGGATCCTCATGCCTATCAACTTTATACTCTACGGCCTTAGCACAAGAAACCTCCCACTCAATGCCATCTTGATCAGCATGAACAGGATCCAAAAATTTAATACCCATGAAAACTGATCGGGTAGTCATCAGTTTTGGAAGGTACAAATAATTTTTTCAATTCTTGGTATTTCTCCTAGAATTCACTGGATAGTCTCCAACATCGATGAGATTTATATTTCCTTTTTATATTCTATTATGTGAGAAACACGTGAGTTTGTCATTATCCTCATTCTATGAGGGAGATTGTGGCGACTCAGCTAATAGTGCCCCATTTTATAAATATTGTTCAACAGGGGATGGATTAATAATCTTTTCCTTTATATGACTCATCCTTTTCTATCAGACTTGATCCTATACCCCCCATAAAATCCATTTGTTGTACTATAAAACTTGTTCCTAAGGAGGATCAGTTAGATATATGAAGGAGTTGGAAGCAAAGATGGTTTCTTAGACCCAGGAGAGCCATGTTTCTATCTCAGAGGGATTGAATCGGGGATCTAGAAACCTGAAGCAGTCCATAAATTTTGTGCCTTGGACCCTAAATATATGATCCCCTAGATGGATGATCCATGAACACCTGTAATCCCCAAGGACCCCTTCACACATTTTAGAGACGAAATGGTGTTAACGCCATCAACATCTGCCAAACCTAGTCTGTTACGTGAGGGTAGAGACATCACAACCACATATGATTTCACAATTTCAATACTCACTCCCTCAACATCATGAACAAGTGTTTTTGGAACTAATCCTTTTCCGACTGCAGCACTCATGAAATCCTGTTGGAGATGACCCCGACAACCACAATATGAGCATAAATCAATCCAAAAATCAAAACAAAACCTATGTTTGATCCGGTATTCATTTTCAATTTCAATCCTCATAAAGTAAACCAGTGGTTTGGAAATATAGATTTCCACACATATGCATGGAGAAATAGGGTGACAAAGGGATTGTGATTAGTCGTCAAAACATAAGAACATACCAACCAGGTTTACAAGCATCGAGAGAACTAAGGGGTTTTGAAAAGGAAGCAGAAGGCTAGAGAAATGTACTGATATTAGTGATGTTGAAGGATCATGCCTCAAATGGAAGTTGAAAGACCATCGGAAAATTAAGAATTGTGTACTATTGCATGAATGTTTGTTGTCGGTCCAGGTAGTGATGAGGTTTTCCTCAAACTTGAAATGGATGAGAATATGTTAGGGGTTTATTAGCCAAATAATCATGGGATGTTTCAAACCCCATGAATTGTAGATGCATCGGTCAAAGGAATCAATGGATGGTTGATTCCGACCAAAGAGATCCACCAGAGAGTGCCTATAGAGGTCTGATGCATCATTGAACTCCCGACTGGATAACGATATCTTAGGGAAACCCTCAACAAATGAGGGGACTTTGTGGGAAATCACGATGGTAGGGAAGGGCGTAAGTGTCTCCAGATCTGTATGTGGAGAGAAATAAAGGGGGAACCCAAGACCGAGTGACCCATACCCCTCTCAAGAGGGGGAGGGAAGGAGCCAGAGTCCATGGCCTTCAGGCCATGGAATACCTAAGAAGTGGGAGGATCGCAAGGATGATCCAAAACCTAAAGCTCATTATCACTAAATTAACACCCTATTTATAGATCATGAACATTTTTAATCTAAAAAACTCTTTTTTTTTAAACCACAAATTCCCAATTCTAGTTGATACCATCAATCACAACCTAATGAACCCATTCAAAACTAAACCACCCATCACATAACTAGAATAACTAAATTTACTAAATTCGTACCTAAATATAAAAAATATAAGACCAAAAAAAAGTACCAAATATATTTTAATTTATATAATTTTACCAAATATGATACAATATCTACCTGATATATTGATTTATATAATAAATTGTCACTTACACATTATTAGAAATTAAATTTTACCACGTCTTTACAATGTATTTAAACTAGTATCTCAATCTATTCAAAGTTACACTTTAAAAAACCATTTTCATATCATGAAATGAAAAAATATAGTCATTCCATAATCCATCATATGTGATAACCATATTAAAATTCCATATCAGCAACAAAAAATTATAAATATCAAAAAAAAATATAAAAAACACTTATATCAATTAAATTAAAAAAATCTATATAATGCCACAAATTTCAAATACACATACCCATTTTTCCTAAAAATTCCTAAAAACCCACTTTACACAATTCTAAAAATAAAATTTAAAATGAATCCAAATATTGGTGTGTTTTTTAAACAAATTATCAAACATTAAATGAATTGTTTTAAAATATTAACAATTCATATAAAATTTACAAGTAAATTATAAAACACATTCCAAATCCAAAATTCCTCTTTCATAAAATTATAGGTGTCTAAATATTTTATTTTTTAAATAGACTATGCTTTCATCATTTCTTTTGAAACCTCACTAAATTCATAATAAATGTAAAAAATCAAATTTTCCCAAAATAGTAAAAGTGATCTAAAATAAATAAAAATTTATATTTTTATTATTAAAATTATAAATTTCAATCCAAATATTTAACAATAAATGTGGGAGAAATGTAGTTGTATGAAACCATTTTAATGCCTTTAAAAAGATAAAGTAAACCAAAAATAATTTAAAGGGCATGCCCTTTTTTAACTAAAAGACCAAACATAATAAAATATTATTTAAATATTTTATTTTATTTCATTTTTGTAAGTGGGATCATAATAATAAATTTTATACCCTAATTCCTATTTTTTTGAAGTCTAATGAGCATCAAAAACATTTTCCCTAAAAAATACATTTTGCTTGAAAACTTTTGTTAAAATAATTTTGATCTAAATAATTTATACATAAATTATCATAAAATAAATATAAACCCTTGGAATTAAAACCCATAAAGTTAAACACAATATATAATAAAGTGGACTTCCATCATAGTGTTAATTATATCTTTTCTAAATGAACAATTCATCCATAGGTATATGGTAATTAGTTACTTTTAAAGTTGATAGCATCCCATTAACATCTCATCTAATCCTGATAGTATTAAATAATACTCAATTATAGTAATTAATATTTCATATAACATCATGAATAAGTAGGATATTATGAAATATTGTAAATAAAAGAATCTAACAGAAAACTTTGTGGTTAATTTCAAATATCGCTAATATATTTTCATAGTGATGTAATCATGAGAATAAAATACCTCTTAATACCATAAAACTAATAAATATCCCAATAAAAATTTATAAACCTGGTTAATGATAGAATAAATCACTTTAATGTTTTTAATATAGTTATATTCATTATAAGAATATTAAGTAATTTTTAAAAAAATAAAAAATGAAATTGTTTAAATTAAACTCTTTTTAATTCCAAAATTTTATATTTTTAATGTCAAAAAATGAATATTATTTTTTAAATAATCCTATAAAAAAATTATTAAGCTGAAATTTTTGTTCTTTTTGGAAAATATTGATTTTTCAGTTAATAGTAAAAAATACCAATTTTTATAAAAATATTATTTCTTTTCAATATATTATGTAATTTAAAAGTCCCATTATATTTTGAATATGATTTACATTGACATAAGTAATATTTTTTTATATTTAATCTACTAAAATAATTTTAAATCAAATTTATATTATATTTTTTTATAAGTTTTTTTTTTGGGTTTAAAAACATGATTCTTCTGAAAACTATTTTAAAGTGAATAATGTTTCTCCATTTTAATTAATTAAAATAATACATAATTATGAATTTTTAAAATATAATTTATAGATTATATATTAATAAAATTTAATTTATATTAATAAAATGATTATTATAAATCATATAGTTAAAATAATACCATCTTTTACTTGAAAATTCACTTTCAGAAAACCCACTTTTTTGTCATGTCTTTGGGATTAATTTTAAATTAAATATTTCTAATTTTATGGATTGAAATTTGTATAATGTATTAAATATTTTTAATAATGATAATTTATATTTTATAACAATTTCAAATTAATTTTTGACCATAATGAATAGTAAAAATAGAAAAAATTAATTATCACATTTGTGGTGGAAACAGATTTACCGGGGGTTAAACTAAACATATAAGGGTTTAAATGACCTAAAATTTGTATATAATATATTTTATAGTATTATTTATACCTTATCATTTCTAATCAATGATAATGTTCTATTTTTTAGCCTTTTCGCATAAGAAAAATGTGGGTACACTGTTTTCTTTTCAAAAATTACAATTGTACCACTCATCACACTTATAAAAGGTCACCACATCTCCTCACTTATTCACACCTTAAAATCCATTTGGTTCATCCAATAAATACCCAAATATATTCCATAATTACATATTATTAACCTATATCCCTTATTTAGATCATAAATATATCCTAATAAGGATTTTCTTTCTTACCTAAGTAGGTTTCTTAAAAAAGAGGTATCATGATTAATTGAGAATATTTATTTTATTTCTTCTTCCAACTCCTTTAAACATACTTAAATTATGATTATATAATAACAAAATCATATATCATATACTTATATTTTATTATTTTAAGTTAATAACCTAAATCTATCTCTTTTTCTATCAAATGGGATAAAAAATCATCATTTTTTGTATACAACGGACAACCACCTCACGAACTGTTGTCATTGATTTTCCATTATAACCTCTCATGGATTATTTTAATGATGTATTTAAAGTATAAATATGTTATATTTAACATATTTTAAAAAAATAGTTATTCTATCATATATACCTTCTTACTAATCATTAAATCGGTGATACGATAATGTCGATCGTGTGTACGGTAAACTATCGCCTGACGAAGCGATGTGATTCATTTTTCACTAAAACTTTTCCTGGAAGGTGATAAGGTTATATTTAATGAATATATGCGATATAAATTAAATCATAATTATATTAATGAAATATTTATTATTATTAAAACATAGTATATCATTTTCTTTCTTACACTGAAAAATGATAATGTCGTTCGTGTATGTGTCTACTACCTCCTCCACAAAGCGATGTGATTATTTTTTTCCTCAACACATCACTATTATGAAATATTTAAAGAAATAATACTATATATATGATATTATTATCATTATTTAAATATAAAATATTATATACATCCTTTCCAAAATGATCATTCGAAAATTGAAATGTTACTCATGCGTACGTACGGCCAACTGTCTTCATGATCATAACACGGTTCATTTTTCATAACTATCATTAATTATTGGTTTAAAAAGTATTATTGGTGTATAAATATTAAAAATATGTCATTATTATCCTTCTGGATATGTTTAAATAATTAACACTTATGCCAATAGTCAACTTACTGAAAATATATTGACATATAAGCTAAATATCATTGAAACCTTCAATGTAAACATAATTGATTAAGTGATTTTATATGACATAGTAATAAGTAAAATAAAATTAATAATAAAATTGAAAAAGGGTTTAAATAAATTCAATAGTTAAAATAAGTTTATTATTTAAGAATTTAATGAAAGAACTAGGCCAATTGAACTCAAGGTAAGGACTTTGTCTCAAATTCCTTCAATTAAGGCATATTTTAAAATTTATGAACCTATATTCATTTATGAGGTTTATATACAGACCCTTTAACAAGTTATATAATGAATTTATCTATTTTCATAACATTTTATGTTTTTTTTAATTTTATTTTTTCATGGGGCTCATTATTCAAATATTTCCAAAGTGAAAAGGGACTTTTCTTTTAAAAAGTCTCTTTTAATGTCTTTTTTCTAACTATATTTTTATTTCATGTCCATGTTTTTAAAATTATTTTATTATAGACAAAACAAAAAAATCACCTATAACCATGTTTTGGAACCACTGGTATATCCCCTAAATCCGTGGGTATATCATATATCCATAGTTCTATTAAAGGTGGCCTTCAGAGGTGTCAGTATAGAGCTATACCCATGTTTTCCATAGAAATCATGGGTATAGTCTTGGAGATTTCCATAATACCCACGTTTTTTGTAAACCCATGGGAATATATATATATCCATGGTTAAAAACACCATGTGTATAGATTATCTCACCATACATAATATACCCATGGTTCATTGAACTGTGGGTATAAATACATATCCCAAACAGAAAGTTATAGCCTTCCTACCATCTGAAACCTGTAATCCAAAACCTATAAAAAACCACATAAAAACCAAAGTACATGGTATATATCATTAGTGAATAGAAATATTTGAAATAACAACTTGTATAGGAATTAATTTACATATAAACATAGGTCAAAAACAAACCTATTCAACCTATCAACATGAAGTAGTCTAACCAAAACTCATTTTATAAACATTATAAAAAATTAGAAATTACAAATAATAAGATTAATTTAATAATTATTTACTAAAAATTATAAACATCTTCGGAACATATCATCATATTACACATATTAATATCAATTTATATTAGTTTGACTTGGTTCAGTTTAGTTTAATGAAAAAAATTTCTATTTGAATTCTATTTTCTTGATTTTGATTATTCTAGATATAATTTGGTTGATCTGATTTACATTTATACCATTAAGGTTCGTTTAGTTTTTGAATTTTTTTCAAAAAAAATCAATTCTATTGTTTATTTGGTTTTATTCTATCCATTATGTGTTTTTTTGGTCCCACTTTATTTATTTCAACTTGTTTTGGAAGAGGTGGAGAACGGCTTGCACATGGTTTGGGGAAACTGTGCACCTTGCCTAGGAAATCATGCACTAATTTTCCATTTTTTTGAAAGTTTTTAATCACATGGTTGGTGAATAGTTTTTCAAATATTGCAACTAACCATGTGATATTTCATTTGTGGACACTGGTGACTACATGGTTTTTGCACTATTTGGAAACCTATGTGGGAAAACCGTGAAGACTATCTCAGTCATTAAAAATTAGGAATTTCCTAAACTACCCTCCTTTGAATTTAACCACAAAACACTCATTATCTCCAAAAATCTGGATTTCTAACCCTTGGAATGCCTCCACCCTTCTTCTCCTATCTCTTGGGCTCTATTTTAGTGGTGTATTTGGTGGGATTTCTCCATGATTCTTCAAGTAGGCCCCTCTTTTCTTGATTTCTCCTTCTTTTCTAGGGTTTTCCTCTTCGTTATATTGGGTTTCAAATCTAAAACAGTTGGGGTGATGTTTTTAGGGTTGGAACATGTTTATTAAGGTTGGATATTGATGTTTTTTGTTAAATATTTCCTTTATAGTGTTCTCTTGAGGTGCGGTTGTGATTTAGAACTGATTTTTAGAAGTTTCTATACACGATGTAGGTGGTTCCATAATTAAACATTATTTGAAGATTTTTATATTATTTCTTGAGTACTTAAATGTGTTCTATGAATTATGTGTGTGGCGAGGAAGTTTTTTTAAGGGTTTTCATATGTACATGGCTTGAAAGTGTTTTTTCTAAAATAAATTTGGTGTATTTCAAGTGTGAACTCTTTTTGCGAATTTTGAATGCGCTTCATAAATTATGCAACATATTTAATAAATCAAGTAGGTGGTACAGAACATGTTTTATAATGGTTTTGGTGTGCGTTGGATTTAAAAGTGGTTTTGGAAGTGAATTTGGTGATTTATCAAGAATGTTTATATTTTATATATATATATATATTGAATTGATGTTATATGTGACTTGTGGAATTAAAACTGAGCATGAATGAAAACCTGGGTAACTAGGTTGGAGGACTAGGACAAGTATGCTATTTTACTTATAAGTGTCTCATCCAATCTTCATCTAGAAGGATTGATGATAGAACACTAACTAAATGATGATGATGATGATTGAAGACCACTAGGCCCATGGGGTGTCCCCTCCTAGTGGCCCGTGCATGATAACACTGTTGGTTATGGTTATTATAACACTTTTCATAGATATATTATGTACCTAGTATCCCATTGAAATCTAGTTTCTAGAGAATTTTCCCCGTGACATAGTACTCTTTTAATATATTGTAATTTTCATCAGCATATGGTATGCTTTGTTTGTTATTTAAAAAGAAATCATGTTTTCTTTTAAGAAGTTTTCCATAAAAATGTTTCTAGTTTTTATTTTATAAAACTTTTATGTTAATTTATCATTCAATTTTTATAGCATAGAATCTCTTTGTAGGGTGGAATTCTACTGGTCTTTGGCTCAGACCCTACATACACATTTGGGTGTCAGTAGACTTGGTAATGTTTGACATAGTTAAATGAAAGATGTTTAGAGATGGTGGTTCAGGATTCTAGTTTTCTTTCCTTGTAGGTGTTGTGGTGGTGGTTTGAGGATGATGTTCCTCTTGTTACATGGTGTTTTTTGGGATAGTTTGGTTATTTTATTTTTTATCCCTTTTTTGTTTTTGTTTAAAGATGTAAACATTGACTCTAAAAAATTTTATGTCATGTTGGGTTGTGATTTTTCATCTTTGGATTATTTGTTATAGTTGGTTGGTTTTGATTAATTATTTGGTTTAAATCATTCCCAAGTTTCATTATTGATACTCAGGAACGTTTTTCTAGCCTATGGGGATCGAGAACGCCCTTTGGTCATACCACAGGTCGGGTTGGGTGTCGGGTTGAATAGAACCCCGGCTTAGTCTATGAAAAGTTTTATTTTTTTTAGTAAAAAGGTAAATATATGTTTTTGTCTCGTTGGACTACATGAAATCCTGGATAAATTTGGATCAGTTACATACTATGTGGATTTTCCTCCGAGTTTATCCAATGTATACAAAGCTTTCCATGTCTCAATGTTAAAGAGATATGTGCCAGATTCATCTCATATTTTGAGTCTTAAGTAGTTCAATTGGAAGAGAATATTTATTATGAGGAAAATCCTATTTCCATTCTTCGTTATCGATAGGAAGTGTTTTATAATAAGTTCATTCACTAGGTTAAGGTTTCATGGAAAATCATACAGTTGAAGAGACGACATGGGAATCTGAAAATGCAAGTAGGGAAAGATATCCACAGTTGATTAATAAATGAATAAAATTATGAGGAAATAATTTCAAAAGGGGTATAATTTTAAAACCTATATAATTATATAAAAAAATAACTTTCATATTTTTAATGTATTTATATTTATTATAAAAATATTAAGTATCTTTTTTAAAATCAAAATAGAAATAGTTTTAATTAAACTCTTTTATTATATAATTTTATTGTAAAGTTTAATTTATAAATTTTATAATTTGAATTTGAAAAAATGAATAACATTTTTTGAAATCAGAATATAAATGTTTTCTTAGGGTGAAATTTTGGGTTTTTTTGGAAAATATTGATTTTTAGTGAATAATGAAAATACCGATTTTCAAAAAAAATGTCATTAATTTTCTATAAATTAAGTAATTTAAAAGTTACATTATATTTTGAATATTATTTCAATTAACATAATTATTATTTATTTATATTTAATCTAATTAATTACTTTTTAATCAACTTTAAATTTTATTTTAGTGTAAGTTTATTTTGGGGTTTAAAAATGGGATTTTTATGAAAACTATATTAAAGTGCATGATGTTTCTCCATGTTAATTAATTAAAATAATCCCAAATGAGGATTATTTTAAATGAAATTAATATATTATATATAAATAGATATTAATTTAAATCTATAAAATTATTATTATTAATCATATATTTATTATAAAATCTTATTTTTCATGAAATATACAATTCCTGAGAACCCACTTTTTCGATGTGTTTTTTGGTTTAATTATAAATTAAATTTTGCCACTTATATGGATTTAATTTGATAAAATGGATTCCATATTTGGAATCATAAAAACATATACTATATAATAATTTTAACTTAATTTTTTACCATAATTAATAGTGAAATAGTGTAAATTAATTACTATAGTTAAGGTGAAAATGGGTTGACTAGGGTTTAAATTAAAAATATAAGGGTTTAAATGACCTAAAAACTTGTATAAAATATATTTTATGGACACATTTTGAAATAATAATTTCTCAGTATCTATAATTTTTCATTTTGGATCCTTGTTTCAAGTGAAAAACGTGGGTACACCTTTTTCTTTTCAAAAATTATAACCGGGTCACTCACCATACTTATAAAAGGCCACCCCCTATCCGATCATATTCATACCTTAAAATAAATTTTCATCATAAAATAACTAACCATATATATTAATTAATTATCTTCCCATGACCTAGAGCCCTTATTTTTATCATAAATTCATCCTAAGAAAATTTTGGTTGCTTACCCAAGTAGGTTTCTTAAAGAAGTGGTATTGTGCTTAACCGAGTATCTTTATTCTATTTCTTCATCCACCTTCTTAAAATATAATTTAATTATGATTATATAATATCAAAAATATCTCACATATAATGATATTTTAATATGTTAATTTAATAACCTAAATTTATCTCCACTTCAATCAAATGGGATACGACATCATCATTCATGTGTATGGTAGACTACCACCTCGTGAACCATTGTCATTGGTTTTTCATCGTCACCTCTCATGGCTTATTATTATGATATATTTAAAGTATATATATGATATTTTTAACATATTTATACTTATATATTTATTATATCATATATAAATTCTTAATATACATTTCATGTGGGATACAATAACATCTCTCATGTGTACGACAGACTACCACCTCGTGAAGCGATGTGATTCGTTTTTCACTAAAAATTTACATACAAGGTAATATGGATAAATTTAATGAACATATGTGACATAAATTAAATAATAATTATCCTCATGAAATATTTATCATTCTTAAAATATAATATATCATTTTCTTTCTTACACTGAAAAATGATAATGTCGTTCGTGTACGTGTGGACTACCACCTCCATAAAGCGATGTGATTTTTTTTTATAAACACATCACAATAATGAAATTTTTAATTATATATAAATAAATTATATATTATATATTATATTATTAACAGTTTTTAAATATAAAATATTACTTACCTTTTTTCTATAATGATCGTTGAAAATTGGAAACATTACTCAGGTGTATGTCGGGCCTATCGTCTCAAAGATTGTAACGCATTTCATTTTTCATAACCATCATTCATTATTGGTTTTAAAATTATAATTGATATTTAATTTTATAAATACATCATTATTATTATTCTGTATATGGTAAAATAATGAACTCTTAGACCAATAGTCAACCTACTAAAGTCATTTTGACACATAGGCCAAATATCGTCAAAACATCAGATGTAAACTTAATTGATTAAGTAATTTTATATGAACTATTAATAAGTATAATAAAATGAATAATAAAATTGAGAAATTTTATTAATAAATTAAATAATTAACATAGTTTTTTTTCTTAGGAATATAATGAATGAATGTTACAAATCAAACTCAATGTGAGGGACTTCATCTCAATCCCCTTTCGTTGAAGCATATTTTGAATGTTATGAAACTATATTATATTATTAGATGTATATACATACCCTTTGACATGTTATATCATTAATTTATCTATTATAATGGTATTTAATATTATATTTAATGTTATTATTTCATGTTACTTTTTATTCAAATGTTTCCAATGTGATAAGGGACTTTTTTAAAAAAATATCTTTTAATGTTTTTCTTATAACTCTATTTTTATTCCATGTCCATGTTTTTAAAATGTTTTTATTATAGAAATGAGAGTTTTATAAAATTAAATTTATATCTTTATTTAAATGTTTTTGAAAACAATGAATCATTGTATGTAATATTTGACTTTCTTTACAATGACAAAAGGAATGTTCTATTTTAACATATATGGAAAAAATAACTTTTCCCACCAATATAACCATTATTTGAAGCTTGAATTAATTTATAATACTTAATATTTTTTCAATGAAAAAACCCTCCTTCCCTTTTTTGGGTATTTTGGTATTGAAAAGGGGTTTTAAAATAAAATGTCATTTTGGTATTAAAAATCGCTTTTTAGAAGAAACAGGTATTTTGATATCCTAAAGTGATTTTCATACAAGTTTAAGAGTTTTTAAAAACAATATATGATGAAAAAGTGTAAGAATAAAATGTTTTATTCATTATATGGTCCTTGTAAATTTTTTAAAAATGGTTTATCCCCATTATATTTCATGGTTGATCCCACTATAGATTATATGATGGGTGAACCTAGATAGTGATCCAATGCATTGGGTCATGATTTTGTTCTCTAGAGAATTATATTAGAAGTTGATTGTATAGTTATTTGAAATTTTAAGGGTTCTATAAGAGTTCTATTAGATGAAGTACAAAGGTACCTACATGAATTTTATATGTTTTATAATGAGTTTTCATAGGAATAATTTGATTAAAAAGGCAAGATAATAAAGAAAAAATGATGCACATTCTTGTAAAATACGAATGTTTTTAAGAGACATTTTTTCATGGGTTTTCGTGTTTCTCACTAGGATAATAGACTTTTTATTTTTATGTACTTTACTATGCTTTTTTTCTCATCCAACATTCTTGAAATATTTTTCATAGGGTTTAAGGATCGGTAAAGTAATGGAATAAGTCAAGTTGAAAGTTGTGAAGATTTTTCCAGAAAATAAATCATGCTTTATTTTAAAAGTTTTATATTATGGGAAAAAATGGATACTAATTATAAGGGTCCAATTTTTAATTTATGGTTTTTTATGTATGAATTATTCCCTGATTATCTAAAAATATAAAACTTAAAATACCCTTATAGTGAAATAAAGTTAATTCTTGACTAAAACTCAAGATTTCATAATTTTTAAGGATAGGTCTTTATAAAAAAACCATTTGTTAATACATAAAAAATAAAAATTAAACCATTTATTACAAATATTTATAAATTCATTTATGTAAAAATTAATTTAAAAATATGAACATTCAAAACATGTAATGAAATATATATCATCGTATTGTATGATGCATGAGATATATAGCTCATAATAGTTTATTGTGGTTAAGACATCTCATATGGTAAGAATAGGGTAAATTAAAACATTTTGGGTTAACTAACACTTTATATTTCATAGTCATACAGAGAAACAAAAATCTCATATTAAATATATTGATTACATATTTTTTATAAACCACCTATTGAGTATCATTTGTCCAATTTCAAGTGGGGATTTGACCACCTGTATGGTGTTGTTAATTCCAAATAGGAATCAAGTTTAGGATTTATAATTTTACTCTTCCTAAAAAATAATTACTAATCCATAGTATGTGAATATTTTGAGTTTAATACACTAGATAAAATTTATCACTATTATGAAAATTTTGATTTACAAATTTAAGTCAATAAATTGATTCAATGTAAATGAAATATAAAATTAATTAATGAACTTTGAATAATGAGAGTGAACTAAGAATTGTAAATATTAGATCATGTAATAGATAAGTACCTAAAATATTTAACATATAGTTATGTAGTTATTATAATAGGATCTAAAAATCCTTGTCCAAAGCATTTCTTCCCTAACTATTAAAATCATCTTTTATTATGATTAAGAACTTATATTCATTTTATAATCAGGTGATCCAAAGTCATGTTTAAATAAAATAACCTAAACTAAATCTATAATAAACAAGGGATATAATAAAATATTTCATTAATTAAAAGGTAATTATTTAATCTATAAGATAATGATCATGCATAAAAAATAATAAAATATTCATAAAAATTATCAAATGAAAAATACCATTATAAAATACCATTAAAAACAAAAGTTCCAAAATATTCAATCACCCTTCATTAAAAATATCAGTATAAAGAGTCTATATCCTCTTGTTTTAATAAGAAACAAGGATTTTATCCATGTTATAAATGAGATATGAAAAGAAATATTGTATCCTAAAATCTGTCCATGGCCTTTAAGCCCTCAGAACCTCCAACTGATGCCCTTTCCTTAGGAGTTAATGTGTTCATGTTCTTCTCTAAAATAAGGCTCAGATTTTATAGAGAAAGATATGTCTTATATCTAATTATATATATATAATATTCCTTCTTTTAATTTTATCCAAACCTTAATAAAAATATGCCTCAAAATTTGAGTGGGATATACCAAATATCTACTCAAATTTTTCTCTAAGTATTCATATATGTATGAGATATTAAACATTTAAAATTGGATAAAAGTTGTTGTAAAATGACTTTTCACTTTCTACCCTATTGTGGAGAACTTTCATGTGGTGTATAGGGGTGAAAAAATCATAAAAATAGTCACTACAACTTTCAAAATGGTTTTCACTATGGAATAATTCCTTGTTGTATTTTTAAATCTTTTAAAAACTCATAATAAGGGTATTTCATAACCTCAAAACTTTACTAAGGGTTCCCCAATATCATTAGTGACTTGATTTGATAAAAAATTTCCCTTTAAAAATTCATAAACATACTCCATAATCTCCTCAAATATCTTCAACTTTTTATACTTTTTCCTTCAAAACCTTCATTCCCATAGTGTGTTTGTGTATCAAAATGGTCTAGCCTCATTATTTATTCCAATTGAGCTTTAATACTCCTAAAACAATGTTTTTTACATATATTTTTGGGTGTATTATCACAACACATTTCTTTATACCATGTAATATCCAAATTTAAATCCCATATAATCCCCCTATATTTTTTTCCATGAAAAGTTCTTTATTAGGGTAATTTTAAATATCTTATTTCACTTATCCAATCTTCATCTCACCAGAAAATACTTTAAACAAAGCATGGAAATCTTATTATAAATTTGTAAAATCCTTTTCTTTCAGGGATAATTCTTCTATATCCACTTTTCTATCCATTTTCACTTCTATTAAATATCTGAATTGATCAAGGTAAATCCATGGAATAAATGATTTTAATTTTCTTCACCTTCATCCTATTTCCTCCAAAATGTTACTTAAGATCCATCCAATTTAAAAACATTAAAAACATATTAAATTATAAAAGATTAAGTCATTTATTAATTAAATTATTAATATAAATTCTTCTACATTTTTTATTCACCAAAGTCCCCCATAATTTAACTCTTATTTATCCTAAAGCATAGATATCCAAATAATCATAAATAAAATCAATCATATATAATATTTAAACTTCAGAACAATTATCATTGAGGAATTAACATTCAATAATCGCATAAAAACATATTTTCACCTATTTAAATTTAAAAAAAACAATTAACCTTGTTTTTTACATTTTCTATCAAATCAGTTATACATTTCTTCCCTTTCATTCATGTATTTCAATTTTAATACACAATTAAGATCTACCTATCCATATAATTAGTTCTCTCATCACTTAAGGTTATTTTATATAACTTTATGCTTAATATAAATTATATTCACTCTTCTCATAATCTTGAAATATATATAAATTCTCACTTTAGGAATCAAACCACAATAATAAATTGGAGTTTTAAAAGGTTTTAATTTATTTGGAGGTAATTTTAGATAGGTAATTGATGTAAAAATTCAAAATAAAATCTCAAAAGGAGCCTTGACTCTTTAGAATAATGCATTATATACAATTCAATGGTCAATAAAAACTTTTCCTTCACTTTTTCAAATGATTACACCCATTAATAATTTTTTATATTCATAAATACTCATGGATCATGACAATCAAACTAATGAAGTATTTTCCTTCTTTTCAACATATTTTTCTTTTTCATAGGGTATACATGAAAGTATAATTCAAGGTCAATTCTGAACATTTTTCCTTTAACGAGTGAAAACTACAGATATTTTCCCTTTTTAAATGTAAAACATCCCCCATAAATATCATGAAACTACCCTTCTCTTATACTTATTTAATTATAAACCATGAAAAAAAAATAAAAGAGTCAGGTAGGAAAAAAATAGGATTTTAATAAGGATTATCCATAAATAAATTCATGGTCTTTATAAGATTAAAAAATATTAAAATCTATAGTATGTATCAAAGATTTAGAGGATAAAATAATCAACTGATGGCCCCAATGATATTAATCTTGTTTAAAACGTTTATATTTTGAAAATGATTAGAATGAAATTTATAGTATTTATTCATATCCTGTTAATATCTTAAGAAATTGGGTATTATAAAAAGTATTATAAAATGGTTTCAAATACCTCCTGGGAATGAGAATTAGAAACATTCAAAAATCACCCATGTAATGAATAATAATAATCTAGAATTTGATATAAAATTCAAATAATCAAATTAAAAAAGTGTGAGAAATTTCATTTACATAAATCAGCCAATCAACCCAAATCATTATTCGTCAAACCAATATTCCCATGCTTATATTTACTCAAACACCCATCATACTGCTCATTTAGATACATTAATATTTTTATTTTAAACAAGGTACAGTGGTATTCCTAAGAAACTCATAGTATTATAGATAAAAATATAGAAAATAAATAAGTGTGAAATGAAATTTATAAATATTAATATATATATATACATATATATATATATATATTATTAAAATATAAGTAATGTAAAAATATAAGGAATATAAAACAACACTCCCATATCCATTAAACATCTTAATCTTTCCTTTATCCTATCATTTTCCTTCTTACATCATCATGGTCCAACAAACTCAAAATAAATAAGTGAAAGTATAAGATACATTTCATTAAATATAAAAATAATAAGAGTGATTGATTTTCTAATCCTAAAAAATTATTAAAATAAATTCATGAAAACTAATTCCAGGGAAAGAAATAAAAAACATGGGTTTCCTTTTTTATGTGTTTTCTTAAGCCATTTAGCTAGACATGACTTCACCTTTCCATGTAATAAAAGAAAGGAAATAAGTTACCCAGTCTATATCAAATAATGTTTTGAGTTTAGATTATTCAAAAAAGATTATCTTTCTTCCCTTCTCTGAAATAAACTTCACTCTTCCTTGAGATAACACTTTCTCCACCTCTATAGTAATAGTCTACAAATATTTATTTAATCATGAAAAGTCAAAGACTAAATTTTGAACTGTCCAAACTCATTGTCCCTATTTTATCTCATTTTTCACAATATATTTTTCAAAATCTTAATTCTGTAAATCATCCCTATTTTACCCTTATTTTCATCAATTTTTTCCTTCTCTTTCTTTCTCCCAAAATCTCTTTCTTTCATATCATAAATGGTAGAAATATCCTAACTAAAAACCTCATATACTTCATCAAAATTTCTCATTACTCAATGAATGTTGAATTTCACTTCCTCACCACAAAATTTCAAAGACAAATCCATCCATTTAACATAAATTAAGTCCCTTCCCATTTCTAAAAATGTCATTCCAAGTAGTAGTGGTGTTTTCTCTTCATTCGTCTTAATCATAAGAAAATCCACTAGAAATTAAATTTATCCACTTTAGTAAAAACATCTTCAATAAAATCTCATGGATATCTCACTATTGGGCCCACCAATTGAATGAAACACTTTATGGAATTTATATCCTCTAATCTCAATATTTTTAATATTGAGTGTTACATGATTCCTAAACTCTCACTTAAATCACATAAATCTTTTCCAAACTCATAAGATCGAATATTAATAGGAATTGAAAAAATATCATGATATTATTGATACTTCATTGTAAAAACCATAGTTGAACGTGCTCTCATAGTTTTTATTCAAAATATATCTACAATAACCCTCCTATTCTAAACCAACTCCTTCATGAACTTTTCATATATGGTAATTTCACAAAATATTTTGTAAATGGAATTGTAATAAAAAGTTTCCTAAAAATTTACTGAAACATGATCCTCTAATTCTAAATTTTCCCTTATTTAAACTTTTCTTAAAATGGTTGAGGTAGTTTATAATGTGGAGTATCTTCTTTTCTAACTTCTTTTTTTAATATACATTAACTTTTCCCTCCTATTTAACTCCTATTTCCTCTCCTTTTCCACTTTATTCTCTTGTTTTCTTCACCTTTTTTATAACTTTCGTCATTATGTTTTGTAAAGACACCTACCCAAGAAGCCCAAAGTAAGTGGTTACTTTATTATATTGGTACTATATATAAGCAATCAGATCCCATAGGGCTAAATAGTTTATTAGTCTTGGTAAACTAGCTGCATACTTTAATATCACATTACATTTGAAAACAAAAAATACAACACATTGTTTTCCTTGAAAACACCATTGTTTCCTCTAGTATATCCTTGAATTTCAATAACGATTCACTTCTTAGAAACCTATGGAAATGAAAAATAATAAAGGGATGAGATTGGATGCTCAGTAAGGGAATGCATACCTCAAAATCTATCAAATAATAAATACTTCATAATCTATATGGAAAGGTAAATAACTTAAAATACATTTCATTTAATCAATAACATGAGCATGAATAATAATAATTCAAGAATAAATGATGATAAAATAATTCCACATAAATAATAAAATGAGATTAAAACATATCCATGGATATAAAAACAATTAGAATAATCAAATGGACACCAATAATTGATTTCATAATGATGGAATGCATAATATCGGGCATCATAAACTTATCATTGAGGCCTCATGCCAATACATCAAATATAAAAGGGTAATACTTGGACAAATACCCAACTTTTTTTGTCTCATGATACATATTGATGCATAGAGGGGCTATGTAATTCTAGCCACCACCTATCAATTAATAAGTCCAATAAATTCATCCTATGAATAAGAAATACAACTTAAACAACAAGCATTATAATCAATAATTTTTAATATTGGAAAAACTAAATACATAATGTGAATACTTTTCCCAATCAAAATGATCATAAAACATCTATAGAAATATATTGGATGGTTCCATTAGACTATAACCATAGTAAATCATAATATTTATAAAAGGATATTGACATGGATTAAAATAATTTTTAAATATCACTAGAATATTTATTGAGGAAAATATACATTTCATTTTGAAATCACTTATTTAAAATTTAAAAATTTACAACAATATTATGGAAATTGTTAGTTCCACTGGGTCAAATACCATGAGAGGGGGTTGAATCAGGGTATGAAATATTCAAATTCATATCCCTTTGAATCTTGTTTTGATATTAAACAAAACCCACTTATCTCTTTCTTTCATAGAAATATATAAACAAAAATCAAATCATGCACAGGACACAGTGATTTTACTTTGTTCACCATCAATGGGATACATCTAAGGAGAATACAATGGTGGTGTGCCGATGTACCAAATCCACTAAATCTCACTATCAATTACAAGGTGCAGGCTAGATCTTCTATACCCAAGATAACTGCCTTTACAAGTTTTAAGGTACGCTCACTGCATTCCCAAATGTCACTCCTTATGTCGCTTCCTCTGGCTCATTTCTAGTGTTAAGGATCACCATCTTCTTCTTCCTTCACTCACATATCTGGGAAAGGACTTTTAGGTCCCTTTATTTTCATGAAAACACACATCCTCAATTGTAGGCAAATGCTCTGTTGAAGTCCCTTTTTCACCCATATATGAAATCCAATTTTTTGCTAACTATTAGTTATTGGAAATTTCTTTCATAAACTATTTAAGTCCCTTAAATAACCACTTGAGTTCTTCGCAAACTGCATAGCATGTATGCTTCACAGAACACCTTCTTCATGTACTATATCTACTTTCTCTAACATATACCTCCTTCGTATATAGTCTCTACAAACTGCTTCTGCATACCGCTTCCATGTAAAGGACTTCTCCATAGACTGCCTCTTTCACAGATATCTTCTCCTCCATGAACCACCTCTCTTCTGTGTACCATTTTACTTTACGGGCTACAGTTCCTCGCAAACCCTTTTCACAAACTGTTTCTGTGAACTCCTTCTACTTTCATGGAATCCTCCTCGTTAACCACTTCTCCTTCGTAGACCTGTTCCAAGTGAACCACTTCAGACTTATCCAAATTCCTAGAGAAAAGATGTTTTCTTATGAAAAATCACTCTCTAATTAATTATGGGATTAGCGCTCCTTATATAAGAAAATAGATCCAAAAAATCCTCTAATCTGAGATTTATGAAATCTGCACCGCCTACCGCTTCTTCTATGAACTATTTCCCTACGTAGTCTTTGCACTACCTTTCTTCCTTCACGGAGGCCCAAATCACCAACTCATTTTCTCCAATGACACCCTTCGTGGCTTCTCAAATAACTGCCTCATTTCTATGAATGATAATCCATCCCATGTTTCAAAATCTAACTACGTACTGCTAGCCTTCCTACGAACCTCCATTACTCCGCATACCATTCCTCCTATGAGGTCTATGTATTATTCTTCATGGTCCACATGGCACTGCTATACAAAATCCATACATTGAAAAAATCCATTCTCTATTTCACATACCATATTATGCATTCCATGAACTATGGTTCATAGTCTGCATACCATGTACCCCTATGCGGAAATAATCCTTTTATAAAAACCAGACTCTTGATTTTGAAGCCCAAAAATTTGGAAAACACTACAAAACTACTCCACCTTCAACACCTGCTTCGGAAAAACACCAACCATACTTATTTGTGCTCATATGACTTTGTCAAAAAATAAAATAACAACCATAACATATGGAGAGGACACCTTGAGGGGTTTTTTCCCAATAATCTCCCAATTTGGGTTTATTGAAAACACTTTTATAATTTGATATCTCATTAAATATTCTTCCAACTTCTGCCATCATTTTCTTCTTACGGTTAAGAGAGCAATAAAGTATTTACTCAACAAATACTCCAAGCCCACATGATCCATGCTCGGCATGAGAAACAAGTGTATAATTCAAATTTCATCAATGAATCACTTCATTCCATTCTAGAACCACTCTTCTGCTTTAATTACGAACCTCAACTATAATTATATATATCTTTTGATCGATCACATCAAGCATAATCAGATTTAATACTCTCCCAACATCACTACTCCACTTAATGGCTTAAACTCCCTATATCTCACTACTCCACCTAGAAACTTCTCCTCATGTCCTGACTAAGACATTTTCTCCCTCTTAATACCACAATTTCTCCCCCTTTGTCAATGAACTTGAAGGCCATTCCTTTGAGGCCTATAATAAGGTAAAGAACATTTATCAAAACCTTAGGGTAAAAACACACCATATCATGGGGAGAGGGGGTCCCAAATTCACATTCTTTAAGTTTGGAGAGTTGACTGAACTCCCAGAGTCAGTCCATTCCTTTCAAATGCTTCTTTGGGTAAAGCCTTTGTCAGAATATCTGCAACTTGTTGTTCCATAGGTGCATAGTCCAACTTCACAATCCCTTGTTCCACCTTATCCTTGATAAAATTATATTTTCTTTCAATGTTATTTGTTCTTGAGTGATGTATTGGATTTTTGATAAGATTTATATCACTTGAATTAGCGTAATAGATTCTGATTAGAGATTTCACTTCAACCCCCATATCCTCAGGTTGAAACTTCATCCAGAATAATTGTGTACATGCTTGGGTACTCGTAATATTCTAAGCTTCTGCAGTGCTCAATGAAATAAATTATTATTTCTTTATTAGATAATAAATACACAATCCACCAAGATATAAATCTCCTCCGGACATTGATTTCTAGTCATCTGTTGAATCGTCCCAATCTGTATCTATATATCCCAATTTCTCTGGTTGATAGTTTTCATTATACATCAAATCAAAATCCATAGTTCTATTGATATAATTATGTATTATTTTTAATGCAATCATGTGTATTTATTTAGAATTACATTGATACTATGCTACTTTAAATGTGGAAAAAATAATATTTGGTCATGTAGCTGTTAAGTACAACATAATTCCAATGATCTATCTATATTCTGTGACATTGGCTGATTTTCCTTCATCATCTTGAGATAGTTTCATTTCGGTAGCCACTAGAGTCTTCATCTCCTTGGAATTATCCATTCTAAACCTTCTCATAACTTCCTTGTCATATTTATATTGAGAAATTAATGTTCCATTCTCTCATTGTGTTTCCTATAAACAAATAAAAAATGACATTTCACCAATCATTGACATTTCAGACTCAATTTTCATGAATTCAAAAAACTATATGCATTGAGCTTCATATGATCCTCTAAATATTATTTCATTGACATATATAGGAACCATCATCCTTTTATTACTGTCATGGTTGACATATAGATTGTAATCAAATCCACCATGTTGAAAACCAGTATTTTTCAAAAACCGATCTAGCCTTGAATATCATGCTCTTAGTGATTACTTCAAACAATATAAATCCTTCTTTAGACAAAAAACTATATTCTCATCTTTATGAATGAGAAAGACATATGGCTTCTCAATGTAAACTTCTTCTTCCAAAACCCCATTCAAAAATGCTGATTTGATATCCATCTGGAATACCTTGAACTTTCTCCACACTACTATGGCCAAGAATAATCAAATTTTCTATAGCCTTGAAACATGTGAAAATGTTTCATCAACATCGATACCCTCTACATGGGAGTACCTTTCGCACACTATTCTTACTTTTTTTCAAATCACAACACTATCTTCATTCATTTTGTTACGAAAGACTCATTTTTTCTTTATTGAATTCTTATCTGTTGGACTCAAAACATTATCTCATGTCTAATTATTCTCAATTTGGTCAAGCTCCTCATTCATATCCTAAATCCAATTATCATAACCAGCTTCCTCATAAAAACATTTGGCTCTACCTTTGATAAGTATGATTCTTATTGTAGGGTCTTATCCTCCTTATATGCACTTGCATTATCTGATCACCAATTATGTTCTATCTATCAATTTTGACTCCTCTCTCAACTACTCCATTCTGTTGTGGATTTTTAACCACTGAAAATTTATAAATTATCCCATGTTTCTCAGGATAATACTCTACTTGGATATTTTTAAACTTTGTGACATTATCTATTCGAATATTTTAGATTTTCTAAACTATCATATTTTCAACATCCCATCGATATATTGTAATACAACAAAACACCTCAGTCCTGTGGGTAATGATTCATACCCATGCAATTATTCTATAATCATCAATGAAGAGAACATAATATCTCCTCCCATCAAGTGACCTTGGTGAAATTGGTCTACAAACATCAATATGAACCAACACAAGCAATCTTGTCGGCCTTTTATCTTTTCCCTTGTATATATTTTGAATGATATTCCCTTTTTGGCATGAATCACATGTATGTGTACAATCATGTGATAATATAGGGAGATCGCAAGCAGCATCATACTTCACCAGATCTTCCAATGATGTTTGGATCATGTGGCCAATACATTTATGTCACAACTTATTTTCTTCTTCATTGGATAGAAAGCACATATCTTCTTACACACTCACGTTGTACAGATTCCCTTTTGTATGTTTTCCCTGCAATACAATAGTACCATATTTTTCCTTTATGACACATAATTTCTTGGAAAAGATTATTTCATATCCTGAGTCACACAATTGACTTACACTTAATATGTTTTGACTAAGACCTTCAACAACCAAGAAATATGCATGTCTCATGTCTTCTCCCTAAAACATTTCTTTCCCAAAGCCAATAATTTTCAATCCTTCATCATAAAAAAATCTTAAGATACCTTCTTTTTCATACCTAATTCCCATCACCAAATCCTTATTTACTATAATATGGGAGGTGTATCCATTGTCATTGATCTATATCCCAGTGTAATCAAATGCCTTTAATGAAATCTCTATAACCACTTCCTGCTTAGATATTTTATTTTTGATCCATGTTTCTGACTTCACAACCAGTATGGATTAATACTATTGACATTCCTTGGAATATGATGGAACATATTCATCTTGTAGAGCTCCAAATAGATTTTTCATTTTCAGCTCATTTCATGAAAAACAATTTTGATGCTTATAACCAATCTCAATTTTTTTTTGGCACATTCCTCTGTATTTTTTATGAACAATATATTTCTACGTGTATGAATCTTCTACACATAAAATAGTGACCATCAAATGATGATCGGGAAAATTGAGCTATGTATGACTGCCTTTGTTAGTCATCTTTTATTTGGTACCTCTTTTCTATGGAAGAAACATTTTTGAGTGCCCCATCATTCTACAACAATAGCATCTTAGGTGGGGTGCATTTCGATGTTGCAATAATGCACCACTAGTTATCCCTTAGGTGCTCTAAATATTCTTATTCTTCTTCATACAAAATAAATATTCAATCTCATAGTGTGTTTTTCTGGTTTAACTTCATCTATTACTACTTTATGTTTTTTATCAAGCCCCACACCAGACTTATCTTTTGGATTTTATTATTTCTTCTGTTCTAGAAAATTATTCTCCACTTTCATCCTTTCTATTTCTTATGTTATCTATTTTCTTGATGTTGTTCTGTGAGTCAAAAAAATTTCCTAATCCTTAACGCTTCATCATAGACTAAAGGATTCCTCTTCAAGTTCATTGATATGTTTTATTTGATCTTTTCTAGATTCAGTCAAACTATTGATCTCTCTTTTTCTTCTTAAATTTTTAGTTTGTAACCAACCACCTTTTCTGCGATTTATAGTGTTAAAGACTTCAATTTTTGAATTTCTTCATTCGTCTCAAACTTCTCTTCTTCCTTTTTTTTGTATATAGAGATAGGCATCACGTACCACTTTTTTATATTTCTTTTTTTTGGCTCTCCAAACATTTATCTCTTCAAGGGAATCTTCTAATTCATCTTGAAGGTCAACTCTTCCATCAACTTATCCTTCTTCATTTTCACTTTCTTATTTTGTTACATAATTTCCGAAAACTGCCACCAAAGATTCTACTTAATGATCCTTGCAGTCCTCTAACTCTTCGGCCTTAGATTCTTCTGAACATTCATCTTCTTTTGAAAGTAGATTCTTTTTTAAAGAACATTATCTTAGAACTTATCTTACCTTTCACATTAGATGAATAATTATTTTGAGGAATTTCATCATTATCTTCATCGTCATCTTCAAACTTCTTAGAACACTTTACTGAAAAATGTCTAATCTTTCCACATATGAATCATAAAGGTGGAATTTTACCTTTGAACTTTCCTTTTCCTCTTTGCAGTTTTCAAGAGTTAAATGACATAACATCATCCAAATTATCTTCCTCCAAACTATCTTTAATAGATATATTATTCATGGCCTTTAATTACACATATTTAGAATTTCCATTTTCCACTATATCATTATCATCATTTCTCATTTAATATAAAATGAGAGTACTATGCAAGTTATCTAGTGTCAACTTCTTCATATCTTTATCTTCCAGTATAAAAACCTTCAAATTAAACTAGGGTGGAAGTTTTCTCAAAAATAAATTAACAATATTTATATCTTCAATAATTTCTTTGAGACCACACATGTCTTCCATGAAAATATTAACTTGATTAAAGAATGTATCAACAGACTCATTTGGGTGCATTATGAGATCCTCATATTTGTTTCGTAGAACCTATATCTTTGCTTCAATGACTTTTGAGTCACCCTCATAAATGTTAAAAATCTTTACCCACGTATCATGTGATTTTTTACATGAAATCACCTTTGTATGGATTTCATGTGATAGGGATCCCACTAAATCATTGATCCATTTAGCATCAGCATCCAATTCTCAGTGATCATAAGTAGTGTTGTATATGATTCTTCTATAGTTGAAAATTGATTCTATATAAAATCAGAATCCCTTTGTGATTGACCACCTCCATTTCTTCTACAAAGATAGATTAACTAACTATTAACCATTCCATTTTATACCAATTGTCAGTTCCATATGGTCGAATACCCTAATAGGGGGATAATCAGGGTATAACATATTAAAACTCTTACCCTTTCAGATCTTGTTTCATCATTAAAAAAACACACTTCTTTCTTTCTCTCATAGTAATATATGAACAGAAATGAAATCATGCATAGGACACATCGATTTTACTTGGTTCGTCCTCATTGTGCTATATCTAAGGAGTATAAAATGGCGGTGTTCCGATGTACCAAATCCACTAAATCTCATTGCCAATTACAAGGATTAGGCTGGATCTTCTATGACCAAGCTCACTGCCTTTACAAGGTTTAGGATCTTCTCACTAAATTCCAAAGGGTCACTCCCAATGTCTCTTCCTATGGCTCACTGCTAGTGGGAAGGATCATCATCTTCCACTTTCTTCACCCAATTCTCTTAGAAGAGATCCACACACAGTTTATGGACTTTTAAGTCCCTTAATTTTCATAAAATCACACATCCTAAATTGTAGTTGGATGCTTTTTGGAAGTCCCTTTTTCACCCATAGATGAAATCCACTTTTCCATGTATTGTTAGTCGGTGTAAATTACTTTCTTGAATTATTTAACTCCCTTTATGAACCACCTTCTTCCTCCGCTAACTACGTAGTGTGTATGCTTCACAGACCACCTCCTTTGCATACTAGCTCTTCTTTTACTGTCACATACCACCTCCACGTACTATCTTTTCAAACAACTTCTGCGTACCACTTTTTCATACCAGACTTCCTCGCAGACTGCCAATTTCAAGAACCGATTGTCTTCCATGAACCACCTCACTTTCATGTATTGTTTTCCATTGTGGTCTACATTTCCTCGCAAACCATTTTCGCAAACTGTTTTCGTGAACTACTTCTCCTTTCGTAGAATCCTCCTCATGAACCACTTCTCCTTCATAGACTTATTTTCCATGAACCACTTATGACTTAACTAAATTACTAGAGAAAGGATGTTTTCTTATAAAAATCAACCCTAAGTAATGATGGGATTATCTTTCCTTATATGGGAAAATAGTTTTTAAAAATCCACTAATTTGATATTTACTAAATCTGTACCACGTACTACTTATTCCATGAACTGTTTCCCTACGCAGTCCATGTACTCCCTTTCTTCCTTCAGGCCAACCCAAATCACCATCTCATTTTTTCCAAAAATTCCCTTCAAGGATTCTTAAATAACCACATTGTTTCCTCGAATGAAAATTCATTCCACAAACCACAAGCCTTCTGCATACCACTAGCCTTCCCGTATACCGTTTCACCTACGCGGTCTATGTATTGTGCTTCATGGCCCACATAGCACTGCTATATAAAATCCTTCCTTTTATGAAATTCCTTCTCCATTTCTAATACCACCTTCTGTGTTCCAAAAAATATGGTTCACAGTCCACTTACTGTATACCCCTATACATAAATCATCCTTTTCCAAAAACTAATCTCATGATTTTAAGGCCAAAAATTTTAGCGAACACTGGGAAACTGTGCCACCTTAAACACCTACTTCATAAAAACACCAACCATACTTATTTGTGGTCATCTGACTTTGTCAAAAAACACAATCAAACCCAAAACATATCTATAGGACACCTTGAGGGATTGTTCCCCAACAATATCCCCATTTGTGTTTTTTTACAACACTTTCATAATTTGATATCTCATTAAAGACTCTTCCAACTTCTATCAGCATTTACTTTTTGGGATTAAGATAGCGATCAAGGATTTAATCAACACATACACTAAGACCCTATGAGCCATTCTTGGCATGAGAAACAAGATTATAATAAAAATTTCATCAATGAATTACTTCATTCCATTGCAGAAACACTCTTCTTCTTTAATCACTAACCTCAGCTAATGTGATATATATCCTTTGATCGATCACTTCAAGAATTGTTAGATTTAATATTCCCCCTACATCACTGTTCCCCCTAATAGCTTCACACCCCCCATCTCGTAGCTTCACCCAGAAACTTCTCCCCGTTTCTTGGCTAAGAAATTTTCTCCCTTTTAATAGCACAATTTCTCCCCCTTTTTCAACAAACCTGAAGGTCAATCCTTTGAGGTCTACAATAGGGTAAAGAATATAAATTAGAAATTCAAGGGAAAAACACACCATACCTCGAGAAGAGGGGGGTCCCACATTCACACTCTTTATGTGTGGGGATTTGACTGAACTTCCAAATCCATTCAATTCCTTTCCAATGCTTTTTTTGGCTAAGGCCTTTGTTAGAATATCTACAACATGTTTTTCTGTAGGTACATACTCTAACTTTACAATCCATTGTTCCACCTTTCCCTTGATAAAATGATATTTTACTTCAATGTACTTTGTCCTTGAGTGATAGATTTTATTTTTGATAAGATTTATTAAACTTGAATTATTACAATGGATTATAATCAGAGACTTCACTTCAACCCCAATATCCTTAAGGTGCGGCTTCATCCACAATAATTGTGTGCATGCTTGAGTGGTCGTAATATACACATCTTATGTGGTTCTCAATGAAATGAAATATTATTTCTTTCTTAGACAAGAAATACACAATATAAAAAGATATAAAGCACATCCTAATGTTTATTTCCATACATCTGTTAAACCATCCCAAACAATATATTTATATCCCAATAACTCTAGGTGAAATTTTTCATTATACGTCAAATCAAAATCAAAAGTTTTGTTGATATAAAGAAGTATTCTTTTTAATGAAAGTATGTGGATTTCCTTAGGATTACTTTGATACTGTGCAGCTTGAAATGTGGAAAAAACAATATTTGGTCGCTTCATTGTTAAGTACAACAAACATCCAATGATCTATCTATATTCTGTCACATTGAACACTTTGCCTTCATCATCCCAAGACAGTCTCATTTAGGTTGCCACCAAATTCTCCATCTTCTTTAAATTATCCATTCCAAACAATCTAAAAACTTTCTTTGAATATTTAGATTAAGAAATTAATGGGTCGTTCTTTCCTTTTGTTACCTATAAACCAAGGAAAAATGTCAGTTCACCAATCATTGATATTTCGAACTCACATTTCATGAATTCAGAAAACTGTATGCATTAAGCTTCATCTTATCCTCTAAAGATTATGTCATTGACATATAAAATCACTATAATATTTTGATTACTGTCATGGTTAACATATAGATTGTAATAAACATCGCAATGAAAACTGATCTTTTTAAAAAACTAATCTAGCCTTGAATACCGTGCTCTTGGTGCTTGTTTGAAACCATATAAATCCTTCTTTAGTCGAAAAACTCTACTCTCATCTTCATGAATGAGAAAACTATCTGGATTCTCAATAAAAGCTTATTATTATAGAACCCCATTTAAAAATTCTGATTTGATGTCCATCTGGAAAACCTTTAACTTTCTTTACACTATTATAAACAAGAATTACCAAATTGTATCTATCCTTGAAACAGTTAAAAATGTTTCATCAACATCAATACCCTCTATCTAGGAGTACCATTTTCACATTATTCATGCTATTTTTTCAATCACATCACCATATTTATTCATTTTGTTGCGAAAGACCCATTTTTTCCTTATGACATTCTTATCTATTGGCATAAAAACAATTTCCCATGTTTGATTCTTCTCAATTTGGTCAATCTCTTTATTCATAGCCTAAATACAATTCTCATCAACAACTACTTAATCAAAACATTTTGGCTCTACCTATGATAAGTATGATGCTTTTTGTGGAGTCTTCATCCTCCTTGTCTCCACTGGCACTGTTTAATCACTAATTAAGTTCTATCTGTAATTTTCGGCTCTTATCACAACTACTCTATATTGATGTGGAGTTCTAAACCTGAAAACTTTATTCCTTATCTCATGTTTCTTGAGATAATCCTCCACTTGGATATTCGTGAACTCTATTCCATTATCTGTTCGGATCTTCTATATTTTCTAACCAAGAATCTTTTCAAATTCCCATCAATATCTTGTAGTTCAATTGAACACCTCTTACTTGTGGGTAATTATTGATACCCATGTCATTCTTATATAATCATTATTTAATAGAACATAATATCTCCACCCATAAATATCTCTTAGTTAAATTGGTCCATAAACATCAATATGTACCAACTCAATCAATCTTGTTGACCCTTTCTCTTTTTCCTTTTATATCTTTCGAATAATCTTCCCTTATTGGAAGGAATAACACATATGTGTACGATCACGTGATAATATAGGGAGGTCTCTAGAGGCATCATACATTACCAGATCTTCCAATGAAGTTTGGCTCACGTGGCCAAGATGTTTATGCCATAACTTAGTTTCTTCTTCCTAGTACAGAAAGCACATATCTTACTCTCCACTCACAAGGTAGGGATTCTATTTTGTACACTTTCCCTACAATACAACATCCCCATATTTTTCCATGATGACGCGTAATTTCTTGGAAAAGATTATTTCATGTCTTGAGTCACACAATTTACATACACTTAATAAGTTATGACTAAGACCTTCAACAACCAAGACATATGCACATCTCATGTCTTTCCCCCCAAACATTGATTTCCTAGAGCCAATAATTTTTAACCCATTATAATTACCAAATATTATGATACCTTCTTTATCATACCTCATTCCCTTCACTAGATCCTTGATTCTTATCATATGGGAGATGCATCCACCATCAATTATCCATATCTCGGTGCGATCTGATGCCTTGAACGCAATCTATGAAACCAATGCCAACTCAAATATATTATTTTTTATCAATGTTTCTGAATTTATACCCAGTATGGATTTATACTCTTGACATTCCATGGAATATGATGGAACATCTTCATCTTATAGAGCTAAAAAACGATTTTTTTTCATTTTCAGATCATTTGATGATACATTTTTCTACTACTTATAACCAACCTCAATCTGCTTTGGTAAATTCCTCTATCTTGTTGATGAGTAATATATTTTTGTGTGTATGAATCATTCACACCTAAAACAGTGACCACCAAATGATGATTTGAAAAATTAAACTCTGTATGAATGCCTTTTTTAGTCATTTTCCCTTTAGTACCTCCTTTCTAGGGAACAAACATTTTGTGGCTATCACATCTTTCCACAACAATAGCATCTTATGTGGGGTACATTCTTGTGCAGAAATACTACACCACTGGTTATCCCTTTGGTTCTATGAATCTTCTGATTCTACTTTGTACCCAAATTAATCTCCAATCTCAGAGTGGTTGCTTGTGGTTTAACTTCTACTATTACTAATTTTTTTATCAATCCTCACACCAGCATTATCTTTTGGATTTGATTGTTTCTTATGTTCTTTTGGAAAACTATTCTCTAATTTTATCCTTTTTTCATGTGTTATCTATTTTCTATGAGTCTAAAATTTTTATTGATCCTTAACACTTCATCGTAGACCGAAAACTTCCCCTTAAAGTTCTTCTATAGGTTTTATTTGATATTTTCCAATTTCAGTAAAACTATCGATCACTCTTTTCTATTATTCAATTTTAAGTTTGTACTCAACCACCTTTTCTGAAATTTTTGGTGTTGAAGACTTCAATTTTTCAATTTCTTCATTTAACTTAGAATTCTATTCTTCCTACTACTGTATATAGATTTAGGTATCATGAACCACTTTGTTAACTTTCTTTATTTTGGATCTAAAAATATCTATCTCTTTAAGGTCATCTTCTAATTCAGCTTGAAGGTCAACTCTTCCTTCAAATTCTATTTATTAATTGTCACTCTCTTCTTTTGTTATGAAATTTCTGAAAACTTCCACCAAATCATATACTCCATGATCCTTTTAGTCCTCTAACTCTTCTGCCTCAGATTCTTTGGAACTTTCATATTCTTGTAAAAGTAGATTCTTCTTTTTTAAGAACTTTATCTTAGCAATTCTTCTACCGTTCGCATTAAATGAATAATTATTTTGAGTAATTTCATCATTATATTCATCGTCATCTTCAAAATTCTTAGGAAACTTTACTACAAAATGTCCAATATTTCAACATCTAAACCATACAGGTAGAATTTTACCTTTGAACATTCATTTTCCTCTTTGTAGATTTTAAGAGAGAAATGGAATGACATCATCCAAATTATCTTCCTCCTCACTATCTTCAACAGAGAGATTCTTCATGGACTTGAAATTCACTTATTTGGACTTCCTCTTTTCCACTGCATCATTATTATCATTTCTCATTTCATATGCAATGAGAGTACTATGAAATTTATCTAGTGTCAGCTCCCTTGTATCTTTGTCTTCCAATATAGAAATATTAATATTAAACCAAGGTGGAAGTTTTCTCAAAATGATCTTGAAAATATTTATATCTACAATAATTTCTTTGAGACCATGCATGTCTTCCATGAAAACATTCACCCAAAAAAAGAATGTGTCAAAAAACTCATTAGGGTTTATTATGATATCCTCATATTTGTTCCATAGGACCTACATCTTCACTTCTTTGACTTTTGATTCACCCTCATAAATGTTCAAAAATTCTTTCCCACATACCATGTGTTGTTTTACATGACATCGCCTTTGTATAGATTTCATTTGATATGGGTACACTAAATCATTGATCCCCTTAACATCAAAATCCAATTTTTAAATATCATAAGTAGTGATACATTTGATTCTTCCATAGTTATAAATTTTTTCCATCAAAAAATGGAATCCATTTATGATTGACCACCTCTATTTCTTCTACTAAGGGATATTCACTAACTTTTAAACTTTCCCTCTAAAACCAATTGTTAGGTCCACTAAGTCAAATACCCTAAGAGGGGGGTGAATCAGGGTATGATAGATTAAAACTCCTTCACCTTTATATCTTGTTTCATTGTTAAAAAAACATGTTTCTCTCTTTCTCCCATATCAATATATAAATAGAAATTAAATCATGTACATGACACAGAAATTTTATTTGGTTTACCCTCACTGGGTTGCATCCAAGGATTATACAATGACGGTGTTCCGATGTACCAAATATAACAAATATCACTTATAATTATAAGTTTCTTTCTATATCTTCTTTGTCCAAGTTTATTGCCTTTAAAAGGTTAAGGATCTGATCACTACATTCCCAAGGATCACTTCCTATGACTCTTCCACTAGGTCACAGCCGGTGGGAAGGATCACCATCTTCCTCTTCCTTCACCCACTACTCTTGGAGAGGATTAACACCGTTTATGGACTTGTAGGTACTTTCATTTTCCTAAAAGTTTATATCCTTAACTATCAGTAGATGATCAATTAAAGTCTCTTTTTCACCCATTGATGAAATCCACTTTTCCACGTACTGTTAGTCAGTGGAAATTTTTTTTTTGAAATGTGTAAGTCCCTCCATAAACAATCTGCTTCCTCTACAAACTATGTAGAATGTATTCTTTATAGAACACCTCCTCCACATACTGCCTTTTCTTTTGTAATCACATACCGCCTCCATGTACCATTTCCACAAACTGCTTCGGCGTAACACTTTCGCATACCATACTTCCTCATAGACTTCCTCTTTTACAGACCGCTTCTCCTCTAAAAACCACCTCTCTTCCACACACTTTTTTCCTTTGTGTGATACAATGCCTCACAAACCCTTTTAACGAACCATTTCTGTGAACTCATTCCCCTTTTATGGAATCCTACTCACGAACCACTTCTCCTTCATGGAATTATTTCCTATGAACCACTTCGTACTTAGCCTAATTCCCTAATCAAAGATCTTTTCTTATGAAAATCACTCTCTAAGTAATGATGGTATTAGTAGTCCTTATATAAGAAAATAGATCCAAAAATCTACTAATCTTAAATTTACCAAATCTGGATTATGTAATGATTCTTCCATGAACTGTTTTCCTATGTGTTCTACATACTATCTTTGTTCCTTTATGGCAGCCCAAATCACCATATCATTTTCACCAATGATTCACTTCCCAACTTCTCAAAAAACTACCTCATTTCTACAGATGACAGTCTATCTTGCATACTACAAGCCTTCCGTGTACCATTTCCCATCCCACGAACCGTCATTTCTCTGCATACCATTCCTCCTATGTGGTACGTGTATCGTGATTTGCGGTCCACATAGAATTTCTATGTGTAATCCTTTATTTTCTTAAATCCCTTCATCGTTATACATATCACCTTATGTGTTTCATGAACTATGGTTCGTAGTCTGCGTATTGTGTAACCCTATATATAAATCATCCTTTTCCAAATACCAAACTTCTGATTTTGAGGCCCAAAAATTTTTCAAACACTATGAAACTAAAAGGACACATTGAGGGATATTTTCCCAATAGAAATTATTTTATTTTGAAATAATAAAAGATACATATAAATGAATATTAAAATAAAATGTTATTCATGATGGTGTAAAAAGGCATTCATGCATTCTATGTAAAAACAAATATTTTTTTACACCTTCAGTAAAATGAGCCTCATTTAGAAAATGACAAGAATATTCCTTTCAACAAAATTAATAAAAAGTATAAAATTGGTAAAACTAACTTTAATAAATCATTTTATAATAGTAAAACATATTATTGAAATCATTTTAAAGAGAAATGTGGACATGGATGAAAAATATTCCCAACTAAAAGAAAATCAAGGACAATTTTCCTTAAAAAAATTTGGTTTCTTGAGTACTTAAGAGAGAAAAATGAAAGAAAAAATTTTAATTTCCATAAATAACTATATTAGAATAAAATATATTGGGTTTAATATTTAAATATCATAAAAGTACCCAAATGGATTCTTAAACATAAATAATTCTCAATAATGATAGGATTGTGAAATAATCCCTTACCTCAATCTCAAATTACTTTGAAAGAATTATAAAGTTCTATATAATAAAATTAAATTCATTATAATTATATAACAAATAATTTATATACTTATAATATTATATATGATCCAGTTATTACAATTCAATACCCATTTATTAATAATTCTTTATTAAAATCATCATTTTGAGGTGTTAACTATTTTGTTTCTCATTGATGTTTCGGTTCTGCAGTTTTAGTCCTTTTAATTTGATCATTGTTCCATAATATCTATAATTTTAAAATTGGTATAAATATCATATATATTAATTATATATATATATATATATTCATCCATAAAATATAGAGATATAAAAATGAATTACACTATTTATGGAAAATTGTAGGTTGTACGTACGCTTGAAATTCTTTTCAATTTTTCAAAAGATGGAACAAAAGAAAGGTAAATAATCATTCAAATATACATGATAATAATAATTTAATAAATATTATATATATATTAAATCCATTATTATAACTATACAACTAAATTGGTGATGAACAAATTAATTACACTGATGCGTGGTAGTGGTAAGTCGTACGTACATACGGGCAATGTTTTCTCTTTCCATTGGATGGGAAGAAGGTGGATAATTGTTTATATATAATCATAATAACAATTATGTATATTTAATATACTGAATTAATTATTTTATAGAGGATACTATGGATTAAGATGAGGTATAAGAAATAAAATTGAAAATACTCAGTTAAGAGTTATACCTCTTCATTGAGAAACCTCTTTTGGATTGGACCTTAAGCCTTGAAGGGATAGTATTTTAACTAGATAATAAGATATATCATTTGTTTAAAAAATCTAGAAAGGTATTATGGAATTTATTTTATGAGATATATGGCCTAATATTTGGGAGGAAGAGAGGAGAAGAGGTTCTCTTTTATAAGTGAGGGGAGTGGCACTCTTGGAATTACTTAAAGTGTGAAATTAATATAATTAAATTTTTATAATAAATTAACTATAAATTAAAATAAATAAAATATAGGATTATAATAATATTAAATTTTCTAATAAAATAACATTTATACAACTTTAAGTGATTTTTTAACCCTTATCTCTTAGTTTTAACCTCACGTTAATCCTTTTGACAATTACTACAATAATAAAGTTTTCTACTATTTAAGGGTCAAGAATGTTACCATAAAAGAAAAATTGAACCATAAATGGAAAAAATTTGATATTATAAACCATATCCAATTCAATTGGTTAAATATAATATTTTAATTAATTTTAAATCATTTAATAAAATATTGTTTATTATTAAATATTATTAATGTCATTTTTGGAAATACATGAAATATATTAATATAATATGTGTATAACTCATGTAAAATGGTTCCGAAATGAAATTTATTTTAAGATAAGGAATATATAGTATTAATATAATCATAAAATAAAATTTTTAAAGGTTTATAGATCATTTTAAACCTTGTATTTTGGTTTAACCCCTTGGTATTAATTTTAATCTTAATTATGGTAATGAATTTTTTTAATGTTAAAGGGTTATAATTTTACTTATAAAGTAACAATTGAATCATAAATAAAAAAGGGATGAAATTTTTTATCTTTTATAATTATAATTTTCCTCTTTCAAAAAAATTTTAATTTTATATTATTTAATAATTTATATTTTACATAAAATACTATTAATGACATTTTAAGAACTATTCACATAATTTGATTTTAAAACAACATGATAGTAATGTAATTAAAATATAAAACTTTATAAAATTTCTAATATGTTCTATTTATATTATAAATTCTTGTTACATAATAATTCATCAAAATTGTATTACTTTTAATATTTTTAAAATCATTAATTTTATTTTATTATTAATTGAATAAATACTATGTTGGTGTTCTATAAAAATTTAAGGTAACTATTCAATAATCAAAAATTAAAAAAATTACCATGATAAAAACAATTAATTTTTATATCAAAAAAATATTTAGAACTGAATTTATCCTCCTTTAAAAGTTTAGAGCTATTAAAGTCAAGAAAGTGATACTTTTTATTTATTATTTTATTAAAATAATATGAAAGTTATAATCAAAGAAAAATGACACCAATTGGTTATATATTCAAGATTGGGATGTACATATCCAAACTCCACTCATTAAATAGGATAAAACAATGTGTTAGATAAATTTTAAATCCTTATCCCAATTTTTTAACCATATTTACCCATTTTACCCTTACCGATGTGACAAATATTTACCAAGTTTGTTACTCAGAATGAAAAAATGGTACTTATTTAAAAAAATGTATCCTCATGGTTATATATATGGAATTAATTTTTCAAGATTCAATTTAAATTCATGGAATGAATTTAATTTAAAATTATACTCACAAAACACTATGAAAAAATGATTTTCTAATAAAATAGATTTTTAAGTCTATGAGTATTTTTATGCCATGATCAAGTATAATGTTAATTAATCTGTAATTAATTACTTTATTTGTAACTAAATGAGTCATATATTAATTTATGATAAAATTAAAATTTTATTTAGCTTTTTCAACAAAAAGAAATGATAGTTTTATAAAAAAAAATTAGTTATCACTATTCCCAGAAAAGTCGATCTTTTCAGATTAATCCAAAAAAATTATCGTATACTAAATTTGATACGATGATTTCAAAAAAAATATTCATTTTTTAAAATAAAATTTATAAAAAAATTAATAATTAATTATAATGTTCATGTACATAAGGGAATAAAAAAAAATTTTGAAGAAAATATATTTTTGAAGTATAAAATAACATTACTAAAAATTGAAAACTTATTTATTATTAATAAATAAATTATATAAAACATTTATACATATTTTTTATTCTTTGGTTAATCCAATTCATACCTTCTAATCAAATGACTATTTGATAACTTTTATAATAAATAATAGTGTTTTAATTGTATATCATCGTTTTCCTATAGCTTGGTTTTTCGTCTTAAGAAAGATATCGAGCATGGTATTATAAATTTTTGGTATGTTAAATTATACACCCCTTAAATAAATTGTGGACTCATATTTTTATCTTGATCATCAAAGTTTCAATATTTGAAAATACCTTCGTTATAAAGACACATCATAAAGAGGTATAAAAACTTATTTTAAAAGGAGGAAGTGTGATGGATAAAGGTTACCAAAAATAACACCTAATCAAGTTCCAAGATAAAGAGAAAATTAATGGGAAGTTAAAATATATACATGGTGGAGAAAAATAATGTCCCAGGATTATTATAGGGTGATAGAGAACATATTCATGAGAAATTAAATGACCACAAAACCATAAATCAGTGAGGGGTGAAAAGTCTACCAATTCATCAAATATTCAGCTAAAATCATAACATTTTTATATTAAGATTTATTTCAAATATTTGAGGTATTATTTTACAATAAGGATATAAAAACTGATAAAATATATTTTTATGATTTATTTTAATTTCATAAGATAAATTTCATCATTTGGTTGTGCTTCTATAAATTTTTTACTTCATCTCTTACTCCAAGAAATTAATATTCAAAATGAATTCTCTATGCCTGAAGTAATAAAATTTAATTTTTCTGAATCATAAGAACCATAAGAGAAATATAGATCATTCATCCTATAAGAACCCAGATCTTATTTTCAAGTATGTTTTCTATTTTCTAGTGTTTTTGAGAAAAATAGGAGTTTATGGAAATTTTTGAAGTACACACCGTGTACTTATATCTACACGCCATGTACTCAGTTATCACATGTAGCTGTGTGCTGGACGTATAACGGCCAAGCACATAGTCGTGTGTAGTGACTTGGAGGCCACCTAAATCGGGGCTCGGTAAGGGCAATTACACATCATGTACCTCAAAATTACACATTGTGTAATTTATTTTTTTCCATTAAATGGACTGGGGTTGCGTCTAATCGACAGAAAAATCTTCTTATCCACCGAACTCAACCAAGAGTGTCCGTACGGCATGGATATTTGTCAAGCCCCAAATTGAGCGTCTATTCTCTAAATAGACCATCGTCTATTGTATTGGGATCACCACAGTAATCTCTTCCTTCTTCTAGAGCTTCATTTCTTGATTCCTCCTCTTTCAAGAGATATCCTCAGTTGAGTATTTTTGGAATTTTTATAGATCTACAGTGTTATTGGGTGATTCAAGGCTTGAGGTTCACGTATAATGATCATACAACACTGAGGTATGTGGTTTGTGCCTTTCTATATAAAATCTTTGAGTTATATGTGAAAAATTTCACAATACCCTTGAACGGGGTATTTTGTGTTTACTATTTTTGCCTTGTTAATTTTATGTTATTCTTGTGCATTGGAATAGAGGTTAATGGAATGTGAATAAGGTAAATTACTATGCTTTGGAAGTGTTTGTCCATGCATGTTTGTTTATAACCATTTGGTCCTGCTTAGCCTGTTAGGCTGCCATGTTTTTCACCATGCCTAGTACTGTATGATGAACTGTTTGTTTATCGTACATGCTGTTATGCTATAGATTGTTAGCCAAGTAGTTCTTGAGGTTTAATTTGGTCGTATTGCATTGTTGTGCTTGTTTGACTTACACAGGGCCATGAGAACCTTGTGTAGTAGACCATAGGGTGAATGGATGTACGGGATTCTCTATAGTGTCTGTTTTTACTTTTACGATGTAAGACCATAGGGGGAATTAACGTAAGTGCTTCCTCAGAGTGTTTGTAGTTCCTCGATGTGGGCCATAGGGGGAATGTGATATAAGCGCTTCCCCGGAGTGCCTTTTAGTTACTAATGTGAGACTATAGGGGGAATTTACAGAGAGTGCTTCCTCAAAGTGTCTATACTTAAGCAGAACCAGAGGGGTTAGGTTTAGAGTACTTCTCATAGGGTTACCTTCTATGATTATCTACTTACTTGATATGTGGTGTTTGAATACTTTGAACTATAGGAATGTTTACTGTTGACTACTTCCTTGTTTACAGCTTTTTTTTACTTTTTGTCTACCATATATATATTCACTGACTATTAGGCACAGATCTTTTGGTGGTTGCCTACTGATATTTAGTCTCACACCCTATTTGGGTTATGCTTTTGGGCCCAAAAAGATTATATTATTACAGGTATAGATAAGGAAAAGCGCCCTTCTACTTCAGGTACTTCACTGATTTGGAGCTAGAGAGCATGAGACCAAGATGAGGCTTGCAATGCTGAGGATTTGATTCGTGTTATTCTTTTGTACTTGGTTTATTACTTTAATCCATCATTGTGAATTGTTTATATGTTTTCCTAGATATATGTATCATGAATCATTTATATATGTGCTCTAGTAGTTCTTACTTTTAGTCTTATGTTATTTACTATTGAATAATATTATTACTACTTCTGCTATTGTATATTTGTTTTACTTCCATTGTGTTACTCTTCCAATGAGGGAATATTTTCCCCACTATCACACCCAAGGCCCTCACTGCTAGTCGGAAACCTCTGGCATTTGGGAAAATGCACTTGAGGCCATGTGACCAACTAGGTATAGGGCACCTCTGGGCGGCTTCTGGAACCAGGATGTTACAAAGTGGTATCAAAGGAATTCTTTTCTTCTTAGATTACTGTTTAGAGCCTATAGTCAAGGATAGGATAGAATAGGTACTTGGTAATAAGTTTTTCCTAGTATTAGCTAACATTTTTTCAGGGAAAATCCAATCTACCGTGTTTACAGCAATTTTTTCTGGTTTTCCAATTTTATAGTTGATTTGATTTTTACCATTGGGTGATTCACATGTTTTGTGATGTTATTGTTGATGTTATTGAGGTTCTAATTCTATTGCAACCTGATGAGATGGGGTTATGTCATCTCATTCATCATATAGGAACTTTTTAGAAATGACATGTCATGCATTATTGTCATGCCATTTAGGGTGCATTAGCAATTTCATGTTGTTGTGATAGATGTTTTGCTAGATATACATGTTGTTGTGATAGATTCCTTGATAGAATAACTATTTTTGATAGAGTATTGCTTTGCATATGGATTTCTTTTAATAAACACCAAACCTTGGTTCTTGAGGTGTTATGGGCCCCCATGGACCAGAATTTTGTGGATCATTGCCTTGTTTTCCTTGTATATGACATGTATAAGATTCCAATCTTTGATTCGTGGGGAGTATGGGCCCTCAGGGATTAGAATTTGGCACTTAAAGTTTTGTTTCAATGTTTTTCTAGGTTCCAGAGTAGTTTATGAGGATTAATGTCTGGAAAAACCTATAATACATGTCATGTAATGATGAATACACACCATGTGTTCTCGTGTTCGGGAAGAAACTATTTTCCTTAAGTACATGTCGTGTACCATATATACACGTTGTGTAGTCTCTAACCGTGTCTCAAACATTGTGGGTAGAGACATGGGGTTTCGAAATCCCGGGTAGGACACGTCATGTACCGGATGTACACATCATGTTGTAGAACCGTGTAACCAGCCTTATCACTAACAAAACGGGTCTGTTAAGTCTTTATAATACATGTCGTGTCTGTCTGTAATATGTCGTGTAGTGTAACCGGAGTATCCGACTGTGTAACGAGCAACACAGGTCAGTTAAATATTCTTGTACACACTATGTTCGGAACTAACACGCCATGTAGTCTTGTTCTAGGAGAGTCATGTGGCTTAGTCGTGTAAGAGAACTCAGGTAGGGATAGAAAATTCAAGTACACGTCATGTGTATGGGGTGTTACGTGACCTGGGTTGGCTAAAGTACATGCCCATGTGAAGGCTTAAGGGAACACGCCGTGTAGGCTTTATACACGTTGTGTATCCCTGTTTTGAAAAACATTAAAGATTTCTTTCTCTTGTTCCCTTATTATACTTATAAGTTTCAGTACCTTTTTATCTTGATCTAAGGTGTGCACTTGACGTTGCAGAGTCATGCCACCAAGACATCCTTCGGATGTGCGCTAGTTGCAAGGCGATGATCAGACACCAGACATAGCTGGTCAGGGACTACCAGAAGATCCTCCAGTTTTGCCTGTCTTGGCACTAGTTATCATTCCAGATACATGTGTTGACGCACAGTTTAAATAGGGATTTATAAGGTTCATGCAGACCTTCTGTAGAGTACCGCATCCTGCCCCGTTTATGGAGGAGTTGACGCAGGTTTTCCAGCAGCAGCATCCTCCCACCTTCACAGGGGAAGGAGGACCTCAGGATGCAGATTCAGGGTTAGAAGCCATGTTTTCTATCTTCGATCACCTAGAGACGCCTCCGGAGAGGAGGTTCAAGCTTGATACATATATGCTTTAGGATTCTACCAAAGGATGGTGGGATGTGATCTCACAGGTGGGACGCCAGCAGGTTATGTCTTGGGATGAGTTCCAGTATGCCTTCTACGACTACTTCTACCCGGAGACATTGAGGGACAATTGAGCCTGAGAGTTCATGAGTCTCAAGCAGGTTACTCTTTCTATTATGGAGTATTGTTCTCACTTCAAAGAGCTTCAGTGCTTCACGCCTATTCCAAGAGGTGATGAGTTATTCCTAGCGAGGAAGTTTAAGGATGCTCTCAGGAACGACATTCGATCGCAGGTGAACATATTTAGGTTGACTTCCATCACTTCTATAGTCAACCAGACACTAATCACAAAGCACAATCTGAGGGATTCTGGAGTTTTGAGCCAAGGAGGCTCGACATCTAGAGTTAGTATCCCTCCTACTGATAGTCGGAAGCGCCATAGGGGGTCTTCGAGTGGTGATCCAAGGAGGTGAGACACTTTTTATGGTAGACAGGTGGTGTGAGACCAGTGCAGGAAGAGAGGGAATACAAGGAAACATTGCTCGAGAGACCCTATGGAGTGCCGATATTACGGAAAGATGGGTTATATTCTGCATTTCTATTAGTTCTTCTCACCAGCAGATGGTAATAGGGGGTCTTCTATGACTCTTATTTTAGGAGCAGCAGCACCAGTTTCTCATCAGTATGGGAACTGGAGTTCTTCTAGTCGTTCAAGTCAAGGTGGAGGTCATGGTCATGGCATATAGTCATCAGGATTTTAGCAACAATAGGGTAGATCATCCAGAGTGGTCAGGCATGGTCATAGGGTTGTGGTACATGCCAGACTTTTGCAGTGGAGCAGACCCAGCAGGAGCACGAGCTCAGACCCTCTATAGTTCGAGTTACAATCTTAGTTGCCTCATTTTTAGTCTTTTCTCTTTTCGATATGGGGCCTTCCCATAGCTTTATATCTGTTGTTGTTGTGCAGAGCCTTGGGCTTTGTATCTTTTCTTGTGCTGAAACTTGACGTTATACACACCATTGAGCACTAGAATGGCTAGTGTACGATAGTACAAGGAGATCCCTCTTAAGGTTGGTGGGTGTCACTTCTTATGATACCTTGTTATCCTAGAGATGACAGGCTATGATGTCATTCTCGGAATGGACTGGTTAGTTCCCTTCCAGGCTGTTTTCGATTGCTATCGACATAGGGTGATTTTTACATCACTAGAGGGCATATCGTTTCTTCACAAGGGTGAATGGGATGTCTAGGCAAGAAGACCAGGACCTGAGCATTATGGGTTGGGAGGAGTTACAACCCATATTGCTAGTCTATATCTGGATGACCAGGGGACTTCATAGTTAGACTTTCATCCATTGGTGGATCGTTTCAGGGACCTCTTTCCAGAGGAATCTTTAGGTTTGCATCTGGAGCAAGAGGTGGACTTTTCTATTGATATTGTGCCAGGAGTGGCACAGAATTCAATTCCTCCTTATAGGATGGCTACACCAGAGTTACAAGAGCTCAAAAAGAAGTTGGAGGAGTTGCAGGAAAAGGGTTTCATCTGAACCAGTACATCTTCTTGGGGTTTTCCTATCTTGTTTGCAAAGAATCCAGATGGTACCCTCAAACTTTGTGTGGATTATCGGAAGTTAAACCAGTTTACATTCAAGAACCGATATCTCTTTCTCGGGATTGATGATCTCTTTGATCAGCTTCAAGGAGCCCGAGTGTTCTTGAAGATTGACTTGTGGTCCGGTTACCATCAGTTATGTGTTAGACCATCAAATATACATCTTACAACCTTTAGGAGTAGTTATGGCCTATACGAGTATATGGTTATGTCATTCGGTCTCACGAACGCACCTGTAGTTTTCATGGCACTGATGAACTGAGTGTTCCATCCATAATTGGATTCTTTCATGGTAGTCTTCATTGACCATATCTTGGTGTACCCTCACACTCGACACGACCATGCCACACATATTGAGATCATTTTGAGTACACTAAGAGAGCATCAGTTATATGTTAAGCTCTCAAAATACCACTTTTAGATGGACCATATTCACTTCTTTGGTCATGTTATCTCAGAGGTAGAAGTATTAGTAGACCTAGAGAAAGTGAGAGAAGTAGTTTCCTGGGAGCAGTCAAAGAATTTCTTTGAGGTACGAAGTTTTTTAGGGATGGATAGTTACTATATACGTTTGATACAAGACTTTTCATGCTTAGCAATTCCACTGATGGGCCTAAACTAAGAAGGGTGAAAAGTTCTTGTGGTCATATTCTTGTGATTTATCCTTTCAGGAGCTGAAAGGGAGGTTGACTTCAGCATTGATACTAGTATTTCCAGATTCGGGCAAGATCTATATTGTGTACTGTGATACATCTGGTATCAGGCTAGGAGCAGTGCTTATGCGGGGAGAAGGGGTTGTTGCGTATGGATCTCGATAGTTGAGGACACATGAGAGGAATTACCCGACACATGATCTCGAGCTGGCTACAGTTATTCATGTTTTATGTTATTAGAGACATTATCTTTTGGGATATCATTTGGTGGTTTTCACCAACCACAAAAGTATAAATTATATCTTCACTCAGTGTGATCTGAATTTGAGACAGTGAGGGTGGGTTGAGTACCTTCAGTATTTTGACATTGAGCTTGCCTATACGCTTGGGAAAGGCAACGCAGTGGCTAATATGCTGAGTAGGAGGACTCAGATACCGGCAGTTCAGAAGGCTAGCAGTGAGTGGTAGATAATGTCTATGCTCTTTAAGATGAATTTGGAGGTGCAATACAGACAAGGGAAAACATTTCTATCTTCTATAGTTGTTACCTCTACTCTTCTTGATCAAGTGCGAATGAGGTAGCTATCAGATTCTGAAGGCCTAGTCCTATAGGAGAGTGTTTCATGAGAGGACCCTATTCCTAGATGGACATTAGGTGAGGATGACATCTTACGTTTTCAGGGGCGCGTATGGGTGTCAGTAGATATATGCGAGGAGCTGATGTGGGACTTTCATTCCTCAGTTTGGTCAGTTGATCCTAGTGTCACCAAGATGTATCGTGATCTGCACTATTAGTATTGGTGTCCAGGTATGAAGAGAGATGTTATTTCTTTCATCATGAGGTGTTCCACCAGTTAGCAGGTGAAGGCAGAGCATCAGCGACCAGTAGGGATTTTGTAGCAATTACCCATTCCCGAGTAGAAGTGGACCGATGTCGCGATGGATTTCGTGACAGGTTTGTTTAGGTAGCCTCGAGGAAATAATGTCGTATGGGTTGTCATTGATAGAATCACAAAGGTTTCTCACTTCTTGCTGATCAAAGAGACCTTCATTGTTGATGAACTGGGAAGATTGTACATCCGAGAGATTGTACATCTACATGGGGTTCCACACTCCATTGTTTCAGACAGAGACGCACGTTTTACTTCTTGGGTATGGCAGGGGATTCAGAAATATTTGGGTACATAGGTACTTCTAAGTACATCTTACCATCCCCAAATATATGGTCAATCTGAGCATACAATTTTGGTGTTTGAGGACAGGCTTCGAGCATGCATCCTGAATTTTGGAGGTTCTTGGTAGAAGCACATACCTCTTGTGGAGTTTGCCTACAATAATTGTTTTCAAGAAACTATTTAGATAGAACCATATAAGGCTTTGTATGGTAGGCCATGCCGTTAACCCTTATGTTGGCTGGAGTCAGGAGAGGTGGATGTGTTGGGACCTCTTCTTGTCCAGGATACCACAGAGCAGATAGAGTTGATTTGGAAGAGGATGGATACTGCACAGTCTCAACAGAAGTCTTATGTTGATCGACGGAGATGAACTCCAGAGTTCAAGGTAATGGATTAGGTTTTCCTACATGTCACACAGAAGATGGGACACAGGAGGATTATGAGGTAGGGTAAGCTTTTGTCGAGGTACATCGGGCCATTTGAGGTTTTGGAGAGAGTTGGGCTGGTTATCGATCGGTTGCAGTTAACTCAGAGGTACCAGGCTATGCACAACATCTTCCATGTTTCTCAGCTTCAGTGTTACTTCTTAGACCCATCTCATACCTTTCAACCCAAGGAGTATGAGCTCGAGTTGGATTCATATTTCAAGGATCATCCTATTCATATTATTTATCAAAGTACAAAAGTTCTATGTGGCTGGTATGTTCCTCTGGTACAAGTTCTATGGTAGCATAGGCAAGTACAGGATGAGACTTGGGAGAGTGAGACTGATGTATTATCATAGTGTCCGAAGCTTTCTGGGGATTCTTCTTCTATACCACATTGCTAAGGAATTTCAGGGACAAATTCATTTAAGGGGAGAAGTTTTTAAGAGCCCAGATCTTATTTTCAAGTATTTTTTCTCTTTTCTAGTGTTTTTGAGAAAAAGATGAGTTTATGGAAATTTTTGAAGTACACTCCGTGTACTTATATTTACACGTCGTGTACTCAGTTGCCACATATATCTATGTGCTGGTCATGTAACATCCAAGCACACAACTATGTGTGGTGACCTAGAGGCTGCCTAAAGTGGGGATCAGTAAGGGAAAGTACATGCCATGTACCTCAAAAGTACACACTGTGTACTTTATTTTTTTTCATCAAATGGACCGAGGTCGTGTCTAATCAACAAAAACATCTTCTTCTCTGCTTAAATCAATCAAGAGCGTTAATATGGTGCGGATCTTCACCAAGCCCCCAATCGAATGTCTATTCTCTAAATCAACTGGAGTTGATTGTGTTGGGATTGCCACGGTAAGATATCCCTTCTTATAGAACTTCGTTTCCTAATTATTCCTCTTTCAAGAGATATCCTTGATTGAGCGTTTTTATCATTTTTATTGATCTACAGTGTTCTTGGGAGATTTAAGGCCTGAGGTTCACGTATAAAAATCCTACAACACTAAGGTAGGTGGTTTGTGTCTTTCTGTATAAATTATTTGAGTTATATGTGAAAACTTTCCCAATACCCTTGAACAGGGTATTGCATGTTTACTATTTTATCCTTGTTAATTTTCTGTTATTATTGTATACTGGAATAGAGGTTAATTGAATGTGAATAATGTAAATCACTATACTTTGGAAGTGTTTTCCCATGCATGTTTTTTTATGACCGTTTGGTCCTGCTTCGCCTATTAGGCTGCCTTTTTTTTAACCACTCCTAGTACTGTAGGATGGAGTGTTTTTTTATCAAACATGTTGTAATGCTATAGACTGTTATCCAAGTAGTTCTTGAGGTTTTCTTTGGCCGTATTTCATTTCTATGCTCATTTTACTTACACAGGTTCGTGAGAACCTAGTCTAGTAGACCATGGGGAGAATGGACATAAGGGCTTCTCTAGAGTGTTTGTTTTTACCTTTACGATGCGAGACCATAATGGGAACTAGTGTAAGTGCTTCCTTAGAGTGCCTATAGTTCCTTGACATGGGCCACAGGGGGAATGTGATGTAAGTGCTTCCCCGGAGCGCCTTTTAGTTACTGATATGAGACTATAGGGGGAATTCGCAGTGAGTGCTTCCTTAGAGTGTCTATACTTAAGCTAAACCAGAGGGGTTAGGCTGAGAGTACTTCCCTAAGGGTTGCCTACTTTTATTAGTTAATTACTTGATATGTGGTGTTTGAATGCTTTGAACTATAGGAATGTTCACTGCTGATCACTTCCTTGTTTACTGCCTATTTTTACTTATTTCCTGCCATATATATATTCACTAAATATTAGGCACAGATATTTTTGTGGTTGCCTACTGGGATTTAGTCTCACACCCTGTTTGGGTCATGCTTTTGGGACCAAATAGATTATATTGTTGCAGTAATAGATAAGGGAAAGTTCCCTTCTACTTTAGGTACTTGACTGCTTTGGAGCTGGAGAGCATGGGACCAAGATGAGGCTTGTAATGCTGAAGAGTTGATTCTTTTTTTTCTTTTGTACTTGGTTTAGTACTGTATTCTTGTCTTTTGACTTGTTTGGCTATTTTCTTAGACATATGTATCATGCATCGTTTATATATGTTCTCCAATTGTTCTTACTTTTAGTCTTCTTCTATTTACCATTGTATGATATTTTTACTGCTTCTGCTATTGTATATTTGTTTTACTTTCACAATGTTACTCTACCAATGAGGACATAGTTTCCCCACTATCACACCCAAGGCCCTTGTTACTAGTCAGATTCCTTTGGCATTTAAAGAAATGCACTTGAGGCCATGTGACCAACCAGGTACGGGGCGCCTCTGGGCGGCTTCTATAACCGGGACATTACACATCCTCTCTCCATATATTTATCAAAATAAAAAATATTAATAAATTTTATCTAATATAAATAAATAGTCATATAATGAAATAGTACCATAATATCTAAAACATTAACAATAACACCCAAAGTTCAACTTAACCTTAAGACACCTTAAAAATATGTCTTTCCAAATTCAAAGCCCAAAAATCCAAAATATTTGATCATATTTTTTTAAAAAATATCAACCTAAATATTATCTGAAAATAATACTAATTTTTCATAAGTTTATATATCAAAAATGTATATACCCTAATCAAATAATCCCCAAAATATGATAATAATTTCAACAAATATTATAGATAAAAAAAACACAATAAAATCATATATTCTTCCCAAAATTTACTCAATCATCATTCCTAAAATTATGTTTACCTTGATCATTTAATATTCCCAATATAGTGTACTTTACATCAATCACTTAGTCACTAAATCATTTTTAAATCCTACGGTTATCTACATGATATATTCCTAAAATATACTAGATCTTTTATACCAATAAATAATTATTACTTTAACATCAATAATCATATTAACCCTAAAGTTTATTAATAACTTATAAAATATAAAATTATTATTCCTAAAATAAACTTTTCAATAAAACATATACCAAAACAAAGTGTTTTATTCCCATAAATTTCTCTAAAAATATCCTTAATCATGGTATGATCCCATCACATAAAACCTAAAAATGTAAATCTATTACTTTAAATTATACATTTTGGGTTTATCTCAAGTCACTATGGAATATCATAGGTTTATATTGGTTTTATTCAGTATTCATCACAATGGTTCTTAAATAAAATATAAGTTAGCCCAAGCATATCCCCTTGGAGTGTTAAAGTGGTTGAAGAGTAAGGGAATACTCATTGTTCACCCGAATGATAGCTGAGATATATTCTAAGAACTTGTTTTGGGGTTATTTCCCCTAATTTCTTCAATTCCAAAACCTATTCCACTTATATTATCCAGACAATGATTTATTTCTAGAAAAACCACATAATCTATACCTTACCAAAATCATTATGATATTATCCTATAATTAGACATATCCTCAAATTTTTTCATAGTGTAATGTTCCCTAATATAATTTTCCTAAATCTTGTTCTCAAGGTTTATACTAAACTCTCTCTGATACCAACTTTAAAAACCTCATCCCTAGAGGCCTAGAGCTAGTGTTTACTTTATTATATTGGTAGTAGATAAAAGTGATCACATATAAAAGGATTGAATGGTTTATTAATATTTATAAACTATATATATACTTGAATCTCACATTACATTTAAAAACATAAAATTCATTAAAATATTTTATTTCTGAACATCATCATTACCTCTAGAATATCCTTATATATCAATCATAATACACTTCCTGGAATTCTGGGGAAAGGAAATACAAGAAAGGGGTGAGCTAAAATGATCAGTAATGGAATATGTACAGTGGGAGTTATTATAGAATAAATAAGTCCTAATCAATATGTAAATTCAAATAACTAAATAATCAATAACTTGATTATGAATAATAATAAGGTAGGAATAAATGATGATCAAATAATTCTATATAAATAATCACACGATCTTTAAACTTATCCATGGATATCATAATTTTTAAAATAATCACAGGGATATAAATAATTTCTTTTATAATGATGTAATTCATAATGTCGTATATGATAAACTTGTCATTAAGGCCTAATGCTAAGACATCTTATATAAATGGGTTAGTCCTTGGATGAGTAACCATCATATTTTTTCTCATGATACCTATTGATTCATTTAGGTACTATGTAATTCTGGTCCCCACCTGACAGTTAATAAATCCTATGCATTCATAATATTAATAAACAATAAAACTTAATAAACATGCCTTATAATCAATAACTATCCATATTGAAAAAAACTAAATACCAAATTTCAATACTTTCCTCAGTAAAACCAATCATAAAACATATACAGAAATACATTCGATGGTATCATTTTATTATAACTTCTAGTAAATCATAAATCCCATCAATTGTTGTTGGAATAAATGAAAATACATTTAAAACATCATTAGAATATTTCTTCCTGAAAACCCTTTTCATTTTGAAATTGCATATTTAAAATTTCAAATTTTCAAAAATATTTAGGAAAAAATTTTCTCTCAAAATAATATTGGAAAATTGTAAATTAATATTCAAATAAAATATTATCTATAATGGTAGGAAATTTTGATTGTGTGGTGTATGTTAAAAAATATTTTTTTACACCTTTCGTAAAAGGTGCGTCAATAAGAAAACGACGATAATATTCTTTTTAAAACTTATTAAAAAAAGTAAATGGTAGGTAAAAATGAATTTAATAAATCATTTGAGAATATTAAAATCATTCTTTAAAACATTTTAAAGAGAAATATGGACATGGAAGAAAAATATTCTCAACCAAAAGAAAAACAAAGACGGTTTTCCTTACAAAAAAATGGTATATTGAGTACTTAAGAGAGGAAAATTAAATAAATGATTCTAATTTCTAGAAATAAATAGAGGATAAAAAATATATTGGGTTTCATATATAAATATCATATAATTACCCCAAAAGAGACTTAAACATAAACAATCTCGAATAATTATGAGATTGTTAAATAATCTCTTACCTAAAGTTCGAATTCCTTCAAAATCACACTAACATCCTATATAATAAATTTAAATTTGATAATAATTCTAAAAAATAATAATTTTAATAATTATAATATCATATTTCATTTAATTATAACATTTCAACACCTACTAATTAATAATTCTTTATTAAAATCGTTATTTAGAGGTGTTACCTATTTCATTTATCATAAATGTTTCGATTTTTTAGTTCTGATCCTTGTAATTTGGTCATCATTCCATCATATTTGGAATGTTAATAATGATATAAATATAATATATATTTATTATATATATATATATATATATATAGTTTCATCTATAAAAATATGAGATAGAAAAATGAATTATACTATTCATGGGCACGGTGGGTCATACGTACGCATGAACATTGTTTCCATTTTTTGAAAGATGGAATAAAAGAAAGGTAAACAATAATTCACCGTTAATAATAATAATAATATCTTAAATAACATATATATTTATTAAATACATCATTATACCCATCCAAGAAATATAGTGATGAACAAACAAATTGCACTGCTATGTGGAGACAATAAGTCATACGTACGCACGAGCGATGTTTTTTATTTATGTGGGATGGAAAGAAGGTGTATAATGGTTGTTCCATCATCATAATAAAAATTAATTATATTTAAGATAATAAATTAATTATTTTATAATATATATAAAGGATTTATAGTAGGTATAATAATAAATAAAATTGAAAATGCTCAGTTAATAGTTATACCTCTTCATTGAGAAACCTCTTTTGGAATACACCTTAAGCCTTGAAGGGATGATATTTTTCAATACAAAAATATTTTTGAATTATTTAATGAATATTATAGGGTATTATAGTAGGTATATTTTGAGCTATAATTCTAAAAGTGTGTGAGGAAGATAGGATAAGAGTTTCCCTTTTATAATTGAGGGGAGGGTACTCTTGGAATTACACAAAGTATTGAATTAATTTTAATTAATTTTTATTATAAAGTTACTATAAATTGACATATTTATAAAATATGATGATTATAATTCAAAATAATCTCATTTAATAAAATTTATACAATTTTAAGTAATTTTATAACCCTTATATCTTAGTTTTAACCACCTCTCTCATTAATCCTTTTGAAAAATTCCACAATATCAAGGTTTTCTACTATTTTAGGTTCATGAATGTTAACATAAAAAAATGTAACCCATAAATGTAATATGGTTTGTATTCTAAAAAATATCCCATTCACTTGTATGAATATGATATTTTTAGAAATTTTAAATATTTTTATAAAATATTTTTTATTATTAAATATCATTAATGTGTCATTTTTGGAAATATATGAAACAATATAATATAATATGTGTCTAACTCATGTAAAATGGTTCCAAAATGACATGGATTAGAATATAATGAATATTTAGTCTTAATATAATCATCCAATAAAATTTTTATGGGTTTAGATATCATTTTAAATATTATTATTGGGTTTAAACTCTTAGTTAACCAATTTCAATCTTAGTCATAGTAATGAATTTTTTTAATATTAAATTGTTATAACTTTACTTGTAATGTAAAAATTATCTCATAAATGGAAAATGTATGGCCTTTTTTGAAAATTAATAATCTTATTGTCCTCTTTCAATATTTTTATGATTTTTAAATAATTTAAAAAATATATATTTAACATAAAATATTATTACTTTCATTTTATGAACTATTCACAAAATTTGACTTTGAAAATAGCATGAATGTAATGGGATTCATATATAAATATTTAAAAAAAAATCTCATATGTTATATTTATCTTCAAAATTTATTTAACACGATATTTCATCTAAATTGTATTACTTTTAATATTTTTAAAATCATTTAATATATTTTTTATTAAATGACAACATATTATATTGGTGTTAAGTAAGCATTTAAGGTAATTATTAAATCTATAAAAATTATTATACCATGATCAAAAAATTATTTTCTATATTAAATAAGTATTTATAAATGAACTTTTCCTCCATGAAAATTTTATAGATATTAAAGTCAAGAAAGTAAAATTTTGTATTTATTCCTTTCTTAAAATAATATAAAGGCCATAATCAAATAAAAATGTCACAAAGTGTCCATATATTCGATATTTTTATGAAATTTATAGAATATATTCATAAAATAGTATTAAGGCACGTGTTATATATATTTTAAAGCCTTATCCTAGAGTTTTAACCTTATTTTACCGGTTTTACCCTTACCAATGTGTCAAATGTTTAAAAAGGTTATTATTCATAATGAACAAAAATAAAATGGATATATTTACCAAATTGGATCCTATTATTAATAAATTTTTAATATTTTTTTCAATATTCAATTCAAAAAAGTGCCAAATTTAATTTAAAATTAATCTCACAAAACACGACAAAAAGCGATTTTCTGAAAAAATGTTTTTTAAGTCTAAAATTATATTTATACCAATATCAAGTATAATGTTTATTAATTTTTAATTAATTAGATTATTTATAAATTAAGTATACTTATATTAATTTAAGATAAAATTTAAAATCATTATGTGGATTTTTCAATGAAAAGAAATGATATTTTTTCAAAAATTGGTATTTTTCACTATTCACTCCAAAATTAATCTTTTCAGAAAAATTACAAGATTTCACCCTATGATAATTTTGATATTCTTATTTAAAAAATTATATTAATTTAATAAAATTAAATTTATAAAAATGGTTGAAATTGATTATAATGTTCACAAACAAAATGGAATAAAACCTATTTTTGAAGAAAACATATTTTTGAAGTATAAAATGTCTACTAAAAATTGAGTAATTATTTATTATTAATCAATAAATTATATAAAACCTTTATATTTAATTTTAATAAGTTTTTTAATCCTATTAATACCCTCTAATCCAATGTCTAGGTGATAACTATCAAATTAAATAATATTATTTTTATAGTATGTTGGGGTTCACTAATAGCTTAGTGTTGTGTGTTAAGAAATCTATCAAGAATGGTATTGGACATTTCCAGAGGGTTATTTGTTTCCACCACTTAAGTTTATGTAATATACTAATTTAATTAGATGGTTCTTTTTCACCTAGAAGTACTTATTTTAACCTCTCCTTGAGTTCTTTTGAAATTTTCCCAATATGGAATTCTATATTTCTCATAGAGGCTTTGGAGTTCATCAAGAATGTCACCAAGGTTTACTTAATTTAATGGACTTTAATTTTAAGTGAGGGTAGTTGATTTTTTTAACCCTATTACACCTATTCTTGATTTAAATCCTTTCTTTTATTTTATCCTCCATCCTTGAAAAAAATTGAACATTATAATCAAGATAATTTTAATTTTTAGTGAAAGTACCTTGGGTTTGGTTGATGTTCATCATTGTATACTTATTCTTCCTTGAGTATTCAAAATTCCTAGAAATATATCCATTTGTATCTATATTGTGGAATATATTATTTTAAACTCATTTTCTCATTGTAAATTATTTCTAGATATTTCTTCTAAAAAATTATGCAACTCCCCTAGCTACTTTTTCATCAATAAACCTCTAATAGAGGTATCACTATTTTTTTTAAGGTTGGTGCCGAAGTCTCATTTAATTATTAAATCAAACCAAAGACCTATTTTTAACTAGTTAGAGGGAGACCCATTACATAGCCCGAAGTCCCAGTGGACATGTAGCCCATTACATAGCTCATAGATCACTAATTACTAGTCTTCATTACCAAGAAAACTCAAATAAAAAACATGAATTATAAATCATATATATAAACCATTTTGTGCATAATTAATTAAAAATTCCTTAACTCTATCCCTTATAGTGTAAAATTATTCATCATTAAATTTATTGAAATTTAAAATATAGACTTCAATGTTAATTAATTTTGAGGGAGGAATGAATTTAATTATGAATCATATTTTGATACCATACCATATTATAAAGGAATGTAGTGAAAATATTTTGATCCACTCTTTTTCTTTATGTCTTAATGAAAATTTAAACAACCTTAGCCTTTTTATATCACTAGAAACATCAAATAATTTAAAATTATCACAAAGTTCAAGAAAACTTCCCAAGTGTGTGTTTGTATTTTCATAAAGTATTATAGTGAATTGAATTGAGTTTGAGATCATTTGAATGATCAATGAATTTATCTCAAAGTGATATGTATTGATTTAAGGCATTATAATACTTAGTTGAAACCCCACACTATAAGGAAATTCATACTCAACAAATGTCTTTTTCCTTGGTTATCTCCCTTTCTCAACTCGATCCACTTTATGGACTTGATCAACTCCTACCATGTTTTCTTCCTTATTTTTCTTCCTTTAGCTCCTATATCACTTGGTATCATAATCAAAAGTTTATTCTCTATATTTATAAACCTTATATTTAGGTGAGTACTCATGCATCCACAATTTTTATCTTAAAAATAATAACATCATTATACTAATAACAATAGAGAAAATTAAGAGTAAAAATAGAAATAGGATAAGAAAAATAATTTTCCCAATCATTTGAACCTTGTCCTATACTACGTTTAAAATTATATAAAAATGGTTCTGAAATATTTACTATCCACAATTAATTTTTAATTACACATGGTAATCAAGTTTATAATTTTTAATTTTACTATTATTAATCACTAACCTATCAGGCATAGTATTAGTTCCATAGAGACAAGTTATCCCTAGCATGAAACGTCTGACTAAAAATTCTAGATGATTAATTGAATCAATTTATAATAATTATAAAACTAATTTAAGAGCATTAAATGATGATATTGTACTAATATTTTCTAAATTAAAGATCATGAAATTGAGAATTGACTAAAATATTTAATGGATAGTTATGTTTTTTCAATATTATACCTACTGATATCATTGGTCTTGGAATTTTTTCTCTAAATATTAAAGTCCTATGTTATTATGATCATGTACATTAATTCATTAAATAGTCATGTGATCCAAAAACATGTTTAAATATAGAATCCTAAAATCACTCTATGATTAAGAAGGAATATAATAATCTAGTTAATGAGTTGAAAATAAATTCTTCAAACCATAAGGTAATAATCATGATTAAATAAATATGAAAAAATATATAAGAATTATTAAATGAAAAAAACCAACAAAATATACCATTAAAAATAAAAAACCTCAATATTTAATCACCCTTCGTTAAATATCTCAATAAAAAGATTCTAACCCCTCCTTTTTCATAAGAATAAAATCATTGATTCATGTTAAACAAGAGAGAGGGAAAGAAAAACCCTAATATAAAAGCTAATAGAATCCTTAAATCTCTCAAAACCTCCAACCAAAGTCTATTACTATTGTGTCTAGATGTTCTTCTCCAAGAAAATTTAATCCCTTTATAGAGAAAATTATATCATGGATCACCTTAAATCTTGGAATTATTTTGCCCTTTAATTGGGTATAAATATTGCTTAAAATGGGCATCAAACATCATGTGGGGTGCTCTAAATATCTCTAAAATGTTTCTCACAAGTATTTAAATATCTCTAAAATGTTTCTCAATCTTCATTCCACCTTAAACCACATCATTTCCTTATCTTTTCATTCATATAATAATATCATATATCTTCACACCATGGAATATTCATCATCAAAATGACAATGGTCCTTCAATCCTTCTTTTTTCCATGACATGTGCTTCGTTGTGGTTATTTTGAACATCTAGTTTCTCTTCTACAATATCCATATCACCATCTATAACTTAAAACATGAAATTATTCTCCTTAATGTATTTTTAAAAAATCCTTATTCTCTATATTTTAAGCTTATCCCTCTATTTTTCTAGTTATTTCCACTTCCATTAAAGACCGTGATGGGTCAAGATAACTCAACAACATATTATTCTAATTTTCTTCAATTTCTTCTAATGTACTAAAAACTATTACTTAAGAACCATCCAACAACAAAATATTAAAAACAAATTAAATTATCCAATATTAAATCATTTATCAATGAAATTATTCATATAAAAGTATTTATATTTTTAGATATCATGGTGAATTGAAAAAATTGAGCTAAAACCTCTTAATTAACCTTAATAATTAAATATATAAATAATATTAAAGAAATAATGTATGTGATAAAAAATTAAATCCCAAGTATATAAATAAAATTAAAAGAATAATATTTATAATTGGTATGCCAAAGGGATTTCAAGAAATTAATTTCTAGATAAGTTCTTCCCAACCTAATAAGTACCATTGAATAAAAATATCCAAAAAAAGATAATGCGAAAAAGAAAATGGATGTTGAAGAAACAATTAGAGGAGAATGAGTGAATTATTCAATCTTACTCTCAAAAATTGGTTATCCATAACAAATAGTTTTGCACTTACATAATAAGGGATACATATTAAAGTAAAACGGATAAATAAATTGAAATAAATTCTAGAATAATAGGATAAATTAATTGTTAAAGTGGTTTGGGATAAGAAATATTAAATCTCATATTAAATATATATATATATAAATTTCACATCCTTGTAACCTTTTTTCTTTTAACCTAAATAAACCTGAGTATCTTATACCAATATCTTATTTATACTAAGTACAAGTAGCATCCACTTTTTAATAAATGGATAGACTAATCCTTATCTATTTTATTTCTTATATTAGATGACAAGTAGGTGGAAAGTCATTATATCTAGGAATTCTTCTATTAGATTTTCAATAGGGGAAAATTATTTATCTCTATGATTTTTTAAATATAAAGATTGGTAGATTTAATGACATTTTCCTTTGGACTTATTTGATAATAAACTAATCAGATTACAAGCCCTTATCCCTTGGACATATTCATTAAAAAATAATATAGGTTAAAGTAATGGAAGTAAAAAAGTAGATTCCATGTGATATATTAAAATGAATAAAAAAAGAATAAATAAGTCACAAAATATGAATAGAAATATAATAAATACTAGAATGAAATACCTTTATACTTGAAGAATGATTAAGAAAAATAACAAAGGGATTTGTCAAAACGAATTATCTCTCCTTATTTTTAAGTAGCTCTCTTTACTCAAGCATGTTTTTTGTACGATTTTATCTCTTCTATCTTCCTAAAATTGTAATTTTCAGGTTTATATAAATTAAAAATTATTATTTTTGAAAAATATATTCATTGGAGCTAATAAGGAATCTTTTTTAATTATCTATAATTAAACCATTAGATCTAACATGACTTATTTCATTATCATTGTTCTTTTATCACTTTGAGTTGATACAAGGATTAACTGTTGAATTCTCAGTAAGTAAAAATGTGGTTGTTGAAGTAAATTTTGAGGTAGGAAAAAATATTGGCATTTCACTTTCAATATATGATATTCAAAGTCTAGTAGGATTGGAACTCCATATAAAATTCTTATATGAATTAATTAATTACTTATAGTTTTTTACTTTTGGATTCATCCTTGGACATTTGTTCTAGTAATCTAATCTCAGATGATGAATTTGATTTATTATAAGTATTCATTCCACTTATACTTCATCTATTGAACACTTTTTTTTTCTTTGATGTTCCACTAGTAAGTTATTTGGTTTTGGTAACAGTGATCCATAATCTATTCTACCATATATCAATTATTTTATTATTTAACATTGAAAACACCTAACCAGATATATTAGACAAAAATAAAAGTATCATATGATCATTAAAAAATATAATTTACAAGGATGTGAATTATTTCATTTAGAAAATTACCTAAAAATATTCCCCTTTTTTATGATGCCATTAGATGATTCATTACTATTTAAATAAAGTACATAAATTTTTACATAGTCTTATTAGAGAATTAATGTTCTCGTTGAAACCATAAGTATAAGTTTGATATTCTCAGTTACTATCCCATTTTATATATATTTTAACTCAAACTCCCCCTATTTAATAAAAATATCCCCCTTAATGGTAAATGTTGGTTTCAACTTAAACATCCAATATTTTTAACATCGGATGGATTAAACTGAACCTATCCTCATTTATGATTATCAAAATGAAAGGGATAGGAATTATATGAAATAAACACAACTAACTTCCTATGAAAAATAAATGATGATTTATTCACTATTGAAAAATATAAGGTTCTCTTCAAAATGGTAGTGGTTTAATATTACCATTTAAAAACACAAGATACACTAAAAGTTAAATTGTATACAAAGTCCAAATGATGCAGATTAACATATAGGATAAAAAAGTATATGAAAAAACAAATAGTTTTATTATAATAGTTTAATTATTAAAAAGTTTATAATAATAATAGGTTTTATAAAAATTGGTAAAATGACCTCTTTAAATAGGTAAAATAAATTTTGAACATAAATTTTAACAAAAAAATAATAAAGAATAATTTCATACAGATTTCACCATCTTGATAAGTGATGAAACTTAAGTATATTTATAAAATACTCCTCACTGGGTTTTTCTATAGATACAAGCCACTTGAACATTATTTTAAAAGGAAGAGCTTCTACATGTGTGAATTTTAAGTGATGTTTTTTATTCATTTGATAATTTATGACTTTAAGATCTCAAAAAAAATAGAACATATAAAAACATTATAAAACTTTTAATTCATATATGTATCAATATTTTATTTTTGTACTCTTAAATTTTTTTAGTCCTCAATCTCATGGGTTGGGTATGATTAGAGCTACATATAAGTAATAATAACATCTCACATTTAAAAAAATATTAATGTTAAAATAAATGAATTATTGATCACCTGTATAATATTTAAACATGAAATTATATAAACATTATAAAAATTAAAAATAGTTTATGACAATTCTATAATTTGTTTCTTTAATTCACCTTTCTCCTTATTCTCTTATCATTTCATCCCTGTATCTCCTCTCCCATCTTGGCCTAATTTTCAAGGGACTGATCACTAAGGAAAATGAAGGAGGAATATTTTCCTAGTGTTCTTCTTACCAACTTTTCAAAAAGATAAGGGCATGGAAAGACCTCGATCCCATATTTCATCATGAAAATGTGTTTGATCAACATTGGATCTTTCTTATAGGGATGAAGAAAGAAAAATAATTATTCAAACCATAGCATAATAATTTTAGAGAAAAATTATGAAAATGGAAATAAAGGTGGGTGACAATGAACAATAATAAATTTCAATTATGTATTCAGGAAATTTGAATTGATGTATTTCTAAAAAATTATAGAAACAAAATTTAAGAATGGATAGAAACAAGAAAATAAAGATTTAAGAGGCTCTTATTTTTTATTTAAAATAAATAAGGGGAACTCTAGTTATAATTTTAGAGTGGAAACCTAAAAAACATAATGCATTATATAAATTCATTGTAAAACTAAAAACTATATAAGATATATCAATTTAATTTAACCTTCATTGATAAAATGGTTAATATTAATATTCACCTTGAGATTTAGTTTTAGAAAATATAAATTAAATATATCCTGAAAAAAAAAAGTTAATAAATGTAGTTGCCTTGATGAAACCTCATCGATTACATTTTTAAAAAACTCAATAGAGATTACCCATTATAGAGTATATTATCATTATTTATATTAATTATTTGATTATTTTTGTCGTAGGATCTAGATATAATGGACTTTTGTACCCAAAAAAGTTTTAGTCTTGAAGGTAATAGTGCATAATGTAACTGAAATTCATATTTTCATTGATTCATTATGTTTGGAATTATTCTTTTTTTCGTTTTGATCTTTGAAAAATTAAGCTCAATTAATAATGACATTTTGAGTTTTCTACATCAAGAAATTGTGATTATATGTATATAAATTTTGTAGTGTTCAAAAAACATAAATGTTTTCTTACTCAAAACAATGTAGCATGGTAAAAAAAATTAAAGAAAACTCTAGAAGATAATGATTGAATATTTTAATATAACTCTATATATTTTTTAATTCTCTAGAAATGTTTTATAAATTATATAATTAAGGTTAAATGACAAATAAAAAAAGATATAGAAATTGAAAAAATTATTAAATGAAAATAAACTATAAATATTATATGTTCCAAATAATAAGTCCCTAAATTCCTATATATATAATAATTTTATATCCCTATAATATATTCACTTTTAAACCAAAATAGTGATATGGTATTATATACATATATATACAAAATAGGGTATAAACAGTGCCCAATTCCTGATAAATAAATATATAAGTCCTTATTATGAGGTCTTATTTGACCAGATGATTGGTATGTGATAAGTCCCTATCCATAATACTTTATCGATCAAGAAATTGGTAGATAACAAGTATGTACCCATATTTTCCTTTGATGAACCAATAAACATATAAAAATTCCTTATCCCTGGGATTTATTTGTTCACAAAGAATAGAGGCTAAAATTATGGACTGAACCTAAAAGTTAATTATTTAGTTTCATAATCATCTCTTTGTGCTTTAATTCCCTTATCCATTCCCCATTATCAATTTTAAGTCATTTTGTTTCAGAATTTGTGTAAAATGAAGGATATTTAGTTTGGAAAATTGGTTTTGTATTAAAATAAAACATTGGTGGATATTCATTTGTAGGGTAATATATTTATATTCAATTTATTATCATCACTTGAATCATATCGTTATTTATTTGGAAAATCCTTGTAGTTCTTTCAGCTCAATCGATGTCTTTTTTGTTTCTTTTACCAGTTGAAGAAAATTTTCAATGTCACCACCCCAGCTTTCATTAATATTTGAGTATTATATGGTATCAAGGACATCATTAATAAAAGGTTGATTTTTATATTTCTTATGGATATATATGTATGTAACTACAAGGTCATCATAAAAACCCTTTATTTTATACTTTCTATCAAGAAGTGGATCAAACATTATAGTAAGATTCCTTTTATCTTTCAATAAATATATTTTATTCACAATAGGAAATAAACATTCAAATAAAGAACTTTATTTATCAAAAATTTAGACTTGGAATTTGGTTTCAAATGATAACTTATAGAATATACCCATGTGATCATATTATGATCATTTGTACATCTAATATTATAAACAATTTAACTGTTGGTGATAATCTATAAGAACATGAAACAAAAGATGTAAACAAATTATTTTTAGTCAATAATCCAATTAGTGTATACTTGGGATCACAATGTATATAGGTCCCAATCACCCTTGTGGAAACATAGGTCATATCCTTAGTTGGATTGATATTGGAAAGTCCAAAATTAGAGAGATTTACGAATATCATAGTATATTTCTTGTAGATTTTATTTATTATTCAAGTATTCAAGTATAATTATATTACCTTAATAATTTTTATCTTGGTATTCCAATCCAAGGACTTATTACTTTGAGATACTAAGAATATGGCCCTTCATAGAATCATTGGGTGTGTATTCAAAGACAATAATAATTTTACATTTATCAAGTTAATATCCTACCAAGTTCATAAGGTTTTTATGGTGAATAAGTCTTCGTATAATGACCTTTACTATAAATTATCTTTTCCCTTGGAATCCATTTTTTTGAGAATATCAACAGCAAAATCGTGAGTAATTACCAAAAAATCATCAAAATAAAATTAGATAAAAATAGTGAAATCAAAGGGAGAAAGTAAATATTTTACTTCTATTGAGGTACCCATTACTTAATCTATTAAATATCCCTTCCCCCAATAGGTAGATTGGATAAAAATTTTGTATCACATCGCTAATCTATAAGAATATAATAACCTAAAAATGATTTGGCATTCCCAAATTATTGAAATTTATTTTGTGAGGAACCTTCACTTACTATTTTCAAATTTAAAAAATAAATGGGTAAAGGTGGTGAATATTTTGGTTTTATTATACTTCATGATACATCTCTTTAAATCCTTTCTTTTGATGTGCTATAATGAAAAGAAATATGTAAACTATCCCATTATTTTTATGATCCCCTAGTGTTATATAAAATAATTAATAATATTTTATATGAATGTATTGTGACATAGAATCATTCTCTATTTCCTACCCCTATCCCTTAACCAAGTAAAATGGATAAGAAAACTATTTTATTCCTTGATTAGGTTAAAAGAAGTCTCTTTGGGTCGAAAATAGGTACAAAATGATTGTAAAATAAATGGTTTAAACAAAAAAAGTACAAATTTGGTGTCCTCATTTCATTTTATAAAGAATACAAAACAAATATAAATGAGGCATAAAGTATGAAGTGAAAGATAAGAAAGCATAGAATAAAAGAGTGTTTTATTCAAAAATGAATCAATAAAAAGAATAAAGTGATGTAACAAATTGAATGATATCTATTTATCTTAAATTCACACCCTTTTCTCTTACTTTTATCTATTCTAATATGTGATCCTATCTCTTTCTACAATAATCTATTTTAAGGCCTTTATATAGATTGAAGAAATTGACCATTGAGAAATATAGTCATTATAGTTTATGTTCCTTATATTATGACTATATCTAATTAGAACATTAGAGTTGATATGGATTCATTAATAAATATTGATATTTTATTCATTTTATCTAGTATAGTGACTTTTTAAAGACTTCTCATAATATTAGAATGTGACTGTTAAAGGTTATTCAAACTTGGATAAAAAGTATAGTTTTTTTAATTTGGATGCATAGACATCAATGTATAGTATAAGTGAAACTCCATATAAGAGTCTCATATGAGTTTGTAAAATAATACATTCTTTACATTTCTTCTTTGGCCTTGTCCTTGTATTTCAGTAAGAAAATCCAGTATGATGAAGTTAATTTTGAGGAAGTATTTACTAGAATTTTTCTTTATCCATTTATCTTGATGTGATGCTAGTTTATCAATAGATTTTGGTAAGAGTGGTACTTTATTAATTATTCCATGAATCTTATATTTTTTTATTTAACACTAAAGTCACTTAGATGGATATATTAGGTAAAAATATGTTTCTTGTTATTGTAAAAAAAATCATTCACATGAGTGAGAAATTTTATATCTAAATGATAACCCAACAATATCATGGAGAATGGTTTAACAATAAACTAATAAAAAATCACATTACTATAAATACATTACATAGTAGATTCATTAGTATAAATGTACATATGCATACCAAAAATTCACAACAACCATCGCTATAAATACAAGCCTTTCCCAACTGACCTAAAAGTAAATATATCAACTAAGAAAATAAAAAAACTACCAATAATGATGCCTCTATTATTCTATTCTAACCATGGTAAGATCTTTATCTGAGCCTATAACATACACCAGTTAGATAAAATCTCCCAACTCTCTAATCATCTAGCTTAAGGCTCTAAGGTATATAAAGGTTCCATCATGGAATATTGAGCCCATAGTTATAATAATTCACTTATATCTACTCAATATAAATAAGGGAACCTATCCACGTCAACTAAGATAACTTAAATCATCAAACTCTAACCCCCTATGGGCCTATATATCTCAAGTTATACATTTATAATCAAGACCTTATACATAAATGGGTAAGGAATCAATTGGTTCTCAAGGGTCCATTGTGGCTCCTAATGATTTTATTTATTTGTAAGAATTTTAATTTTAATGTAATAATTTATTTAAATAAAAGTTTGATCTCCCTCAGGGTAAATACTACATATCAGATGTCACATATCCAAATCATAAACCAAGGGGGTATGCTCAAGGGACTTCCTACCTCAATCGAACACACTTCCTTTTAATTGAATCCTGACTACTCTCCCATCCATTTACAACCATCCATCTCCAATCCCCATTAGTCCCTAACTCTAACTAAAACATCCTACAATTAATTATAATAATTCATAATTAATTATTCATGTTAATTATAACCATTGATAATATTTTTTACAATTTAATTAAAATATAAATAAAAATATAAAAACTCACTGATTCATATCATCACACTAAAATTACATCCAACTATACCTGGAAGGTCCATGGTGTATTCATGAAACCATCTTGAAAAAAATACCCATCAACCATCACCAATTCAATAGCCAATTTAATTTAATTTTAAACAAAACCCTAGATAAAATCATAGGTTGATGTACCTCTAAAAAAAGGAAATGAATGGAAGGGATAAATCATCCTGAGATATCCTCTAGATATACTGATAAAAGACCCCAACATAATGGATGATTTAAAACAAGATCCAATGGAAAAAATCACCAAACCCTAAACCAAAATTTCTGAAAGAGAAGGGAAAAAAGGGTAAGAATGGTGGTTGAGAAAGGAGGAAGTATCACCTCAAATTAATGAAGAGACCTCTAAGAATCACCCCTAATCAAATAGGTATAGAATGATAAGGGAGAGGGAGATGATCCCTTGAGTCTAGCCAGAAATGAGCTAGAAGAGAGAAGAAACCCCTCTTAAAAAATTAATGTGTAAAATAGTAATTATTCCCTTTTAAAAATTGTGGTCAGTCATATAGTTTTCCAAACCATGTGTTAACTTTAAATCCTTCACTTTCTAAGTTCACAAACTTCATGTGGTTTTCCAAACCATGCACCAACTATTAAAATCACCTATGAAACTGAATTGAAGGTTTTTCATGGTTTCTCTATTACTGTGTACTAATCCCTAAGACTAATCCAACTTGCATGTATTCTTTACACGGTTTACCCTAAAATTTCACCAATCGTTCATAGGGAAATAATATTTTTAAAATTTATAAAAACAAACATGATTCTTTTGAACTTTTCATGAGAACTTAAGAAAATTTAGAGGCCTAAATCCATATCAGAAAACATCTCTATGAGTTTTTTAAAACCTAGAATTCCAATCTCGATCTCAACTTTCAAATGAACCCTACTTTGGATAACATAAATTCAAAATCCCAAAATAATTTCCAACTTAAAAGGACACAGTATTTTACAACCTCCAACCATATTACTTATCATCCTTGAGACGACTCAATGTTATTTTAAAAATTAATCCTAACCTACCCAAATCATCAACTCAAACCTAACTAAACAAATTCTACTCTAGAAAAACAATCAATATTCCAATATGTAACTCTAAACATGAGACAGACTATTCATCAAAAACTAAGCCTCCTTCTCATCATCATCTCCAAGATCAAGATGGAACTTAATAGAACCCATCTATTAAGAGACATTATGGTTTCATTAATTAATTAATCTTTAGGATTATGGTACTCCCCAACATAAGACTCATCTCATAAAGTTTGATTCCAAGACATTATGCTCCCCACCATTGGAATTCATATTGAAATAAAATTCTATTGGTATGACGATATTCTTGATGTGGTTTCCACCTCTCCAAACCCAATCTTATGAAAAAACAATAGTAAGTCTTCCAAAAGATGACTATTCTTAAAAATTCTCAATCTCACCCACCAACATGATACTATAAATATCAATCGTGATAGATTAATTCTTGAATATATCACATGATCTTCCAAACATACACATTAAGTTTCATACCCAACACTCGGTGTAATTCCATAGATTGATCCTTAACTAACCAAATCCATTGTTTTACTCCACACACAAGAACCAACACATATCAAATCCAAATATCTCTTAGATAACATCATAAATCAAGTCAAGCCTAATGCTAATGCATGGAATTCATCCAACATTGCATCTAAAATTAAAATTTGGTCTTTAATATGGAACTTGATAAAATCAAGACCATTTACACATCAGAATATAGGTTCCACCTCAACCATACAATGACCAGACACATCACACCCATGACCCTACCAACATGGGGGACATTCCTCCACAAGACACAATCCATCCATCACCACATGCAATGATTGGATATGGTTATCCCACTCATGCCCAACTGTCATCACAAAACATCAATTGATACCCACTCTAGACTCACTGGGAACTTTATCCTTCACCTCTATTGAAATTCAACCCTAACAAGGGTCACACCCTCTAACAACCTATGGTGGACTACCCACCATAAGAATTCCCTTATATCACTCCTCAAAAATAATCTCAACACGTTCCAATGATACACCTTTATTACAATCCACATCAAGGCACAAGCTAGGATCGATTATGCCACTACACCCTGGTCCATTTCCAATGTCAACCCTCACCAAAGGGGGAATTTATCATTTCTATCAAAATATTAAGAAAATTAACTCGCAATAATATCATCAAAACCATTGTTCCTTGACCAACACATGGTAGCTAACTTATTCGCAACCCATTTAAATTGTGTGTAACCAATGTATACTATCTCGATGTCATCCAACACAATGAGTGTGAACTCTTATAAAACCTGGTCACATAAAATAAATCATGGTAACATGAGTCTCACATCATCAAATATAATATTACACGCCTAAACCAAAAACCTTTCTCCTCATGAAAGTCAGTCTCATCAATCCAAAAACACCCATGGTGCTCCCCTTCAAAAAGAAGTTTTTTTACTCATGCCAAGGTATACCACAAGATCACTCTTCAATTGGGCATCTTTACTAGACCAGAATCATCTAACCTCCCTTTATCCATCCTTGATCTAACTATATATGATCAAATCCCACTATCTCATCAAGAACCACACTCTATAACAATAATTTTTGTCGTCCTTATGATCTTTCCCATCAAAACCAAACTTCGATACTAAGAACCTCAAGTTATTTAAATCTTTAAAACACAAGGAATATCCATGCCTATAACACATACACTATAGAACCTTTCATGCATTGACGTTATAACATGATGCTTCTACTCATTATTCTTATCTCTATGACACTCACAAGAATGGGTTGACCCCTCTCTCAGTTTTCCCTCACATATCACAAAGGCATTATGTTATCACATCTATTCTATAAACCACATATCACATTGGATAAAAATCACTAGGAAATATCCTTGTTCATATCTCAAATATATCAAGGAAACTCACAAACCAAAATACCTTGAACCTCACTACAAATCTGTATATGAGACTACCCCCTTGAGGACCATGATCTCATCCATACACACGCATGTGCGTGCACGTGCACACACACACACACACACATATATATACATACACAACAATATCACACTAAGAATTTTTATATAAAGTTAAACCATAAAAATATGGTTAGTTTTAGTATAATTCCACCAAGAATGTATATGGGAAAACGTCATAAAAGTTATTATTGACACTTTAAGTATCTAAACCCATTTTAATTTCTACAACTAGTATCATAATTACCCATAAGGGTTTAATCATTCAGGAATTCAATGTCTGTATTCACCTAGTATGGGTCACTATACATCGCTCATAAGAAGAATTATATAGTCATAATTAAGGAACTACCCTATAAAGTATCCACATAAACTTTTATCAGAATAAAATATACTATAGTTCAACTGAGTAGAATTATACCAAAAATATTCATAAGAAAACATCATATAATTTTTTATTAATTCTTTAAATAGATAAAACATCTATTTTCAATGATATTATCACACACAATCACACAAATTTTATGTGAGTCGTACATGGAAATAATGATTCATATACATGGGCCTCTTTCCAATAATCCAAGATCCAAAACGAAATAAATCATAACCCTAAAAACTCATGTGTGTCACAAAAGTTGAAATCATACAATCATAAAAGTGAAAATCAATAATAGAAAACCTATATCCTTGGTAACCTAAACATTTCATTGGAAAAGGTGTTTTAACACACAATTACATGATCCATCACAAACTTTGAAACATTACTATATAACCTATATACCAGCTCCTCAAATATTATTATAAAAAAGATTTGATACCACTTTTCAACCATCATTTCAGCCAGAAACCACTAATAGCTATCTCGGTTGGTGGTTCCACATAACCTCGAGTGTGATTCTCTATATTCTAGAGACATATGACTAGAAGTGAGTGTCTATGGTGTTACAGTGGGAAGATTGTACCCTCATGTTAGATTAAAACATAGTAGACTATATATAAACATCATCCGTCACAAATAACTAGAGTACACTGAACAATTAAAACTTAACATGCTATATAAAATGAAATTTGGAACTATACAATCATACATACACACAGTCATACCAACATATATTAACTGATCACCCATCGAGATGATTGCATATACAAATAGAAAAAAAATATATCAGAGTTTCTATTATCATTTATGATAATCATCACATCATAGTATCCAAATATTGTATAATTTATACTATGTAAGAACATGTGATATTGTTATAATAAATAAACAATAACTATGGAAGAGTAAATAAATAATCACCATTGATCCTTAGGTTCTAACATGACAACGAGGATAAATTATGCCTACTTCTTCTGGTGTTGTATGTCTCTCATCATGATACATATTCATAGAGGGATACAATTCCTGCCCCTAGATATTGTGAACATGCCTACATGAGGTGTGAACACCAAATCCTAGAAATTATTCTATGTATCTCATCATTATATCCATTAATAAATATATCCTTATAGTCTTGATAATCTCAATAAAAACACTAGGCATCCCACTAGATTCCAAGAATTACTATGAATCTTGTAAAATCTCCCCAAGAATCTACAAAATCCTAGGAATCACTAGGCATGTCTCCTAACACCATAAGGTACAGTGACTAGATCCTAGGAATCACAAGGTATCTTTCCCAACACCATTAGGTATAATAAAAAAATAAAAGGAATCACTATTAATCTCTCCCAACAACATCAATTGTAATGACTTGATCCTAGGAATCACTAGGAATCTCTCCTAACACCATCAGGTGCATCCATCGAAACCTAGGGAGGTATCCCTAGAATCCCATCATCATTGGGAATCTATATATAATAGAGAGGAAATATTTTTCATTCTGTTATCATAAATATTTATGGATCCTAGGGAGATAATACATGGAATCCCATTATCATTAAACATTTTTGGATCATTTGGAGGTAATCCCTATTATCCTGATCAAACATATTTGGGCCTCCATCCGCTCAATAATCCTCATATTAAATAATAAGGGTTTTCCAACCACCTAGACGATCACACATAATTGGGGTTGGCCTATCAAGTTATTAAACTATCATCACCATAGTATCCATATCATGATAATGTTATTGATTCATGTTCTAATATGACTCTAAAAATCATCACTACCCACTCCCACACTAACCCTTTCGAGCATTACATAATATGAGGGAACCATCTAGGGTCCCTTGGGTCACAAAATTTCATGGAAACCCGACATGGGATCCTCAATATCAATATCATATCTTGGCCCATGCCTATCACTCAAAGGGTATATCATCCCTTTAAAATATCATGATTTAATTATGGACTCACTGGTCTCATAGGATAAACCACTTTGGCATCACACTAAAGATGTGGTTAAATTCCCATATCACTACTCAAGTCATCCTAGGTTAGTTCACTCATCCAACCTATAATCATTCTACCAAGGTTTTTTCAACCCTAGTTCTTATATTCTAGTGGGGGAAGGTACTCACCCCACTCTTTAATCATCTTGTAGAAGGATCTAAAGTGTCTCAAGGTTCCATCATAGCTTACTCATCCCATCATTCTAATTCACCACTCATCCTTACTCAGTAAAACTAAGAAAATCTATACAGGTGTACTAAAATCACTTATCTCGTCAAAATATCACCCCCCCCTATGGATCCATACATCTCAAGAAATACATTTATAATCAAAACCTCATCCATCAATGGTTAAGGCATCAATCAGTTCTCAAGGGTCCATTATAGCCCCTAACGCTTTCATTTATTCATAAACATTTTAATTTTAATGGAAAAATTTATTTTAATATATGGTTGATTACCATCAGTGGTGAGACCACATATCACATGTCACATATCCAAATAATAAACCAAGATGTATGCTCAATGGACCACCTAACTTAATCAAATCATTTTCCTTTTAGCAGATCTCAACTAATCTCTCCCAAGAACACCCATGTCCAATCGACCATCACCAAGCTATATGAGGCCCTAACTCAAGACAAAACATATAGAAATTAATTATAATAATTCATAATTAATTATTAAAGCTAATTATAACTATTGATAATAATTTTTACAATTTAATTCATATAGTTATAAATGCCTAATAACTCTTTGGGTTATCTCAACTCATAAAAACTACGAATAACCACCCATGGAAGGTCCATGGAAAACTCTTGAAAACATATTGAGAAAACTATCTATCAAAAAAATTCGGTTCAATATCCAATTTTATTTTATTTTAAACAAAAAACCTAGATAAAATGGTGGGGTGGTGTGCCTCCAAAAAAATGAAAAGAAACAGAATATAGTCATCATCTTAGGACTTCCTCTACCTATGATGAGTAAAATACCCAATATTATAGAAAATATTTATCATTCTCTAGTGTCAATCACCACTAAGAGGTAAAATAAAACACCCAAAATTAGAGAAAACATGAGGGTGAAGTACACAAGGACCAGTTAGGTACCACTGAGAGGGGGTCAATCAATGGTACACTATTTTTACAAATTACTTTTCTTTGAATTCATCTTCTACGACTAGTTGAAGTCTTGATCCATCCTATTTATTTCATAGCCTCACCTCATATGCAACATTAATAACGTGAGTAAAACTACAATTATTTAGAAGGTTTGACCAAAAATTCCTACTTGTTTAAACTAATTATCCCCCCCCCCTCTCTATTAAATATTTTTCACTATATGTAAGTGGTTAAAATCTGGGAAAGACTCATTCCCATCAACACCAAGTCCAATAGTGATCACACTATATATTCTCACCAGATATCACAAGATAACACCTATATAAGAGTTAAAAAAGGAGTATTTTTGTGTATTCTCTTGTTATATAATCACACTGGATTCTTCACCTTATCTTAAAGTATGATCCAAAAAAAGAAAGATCCATTTTGAATTCTAGTTTATCTTACACTTCCATGAGATATAGTCTTTCTTATTTCTCACTTTCTACTGATTTTAAATGATATATACCTTCTCAATTCACTAAATACATGGTTAGGAATGTTCTCTTATGGTTAGAACACTTCCCCAACTTCATTATAAAAATTTCAAATGATCAGTCATATAAAAACTTCTTCTATCAATAAATAATCCTAACCTCAATCTCATTTCTAATGTACAATAGTAAACTATACAAACTCAATGAAATTTCAATAAACTACTTCAACTCAACTACATTGAATTATCTTTATATATTCAAGATGTGTTAAATGAACTAAAAACTATTTATTTTTCACTACCCCTTATGTAAATAATTTTGAATATTCTTTTAAAACTCAATACCTTCATGAACCCTTTCAGAAAATTGAAATATTACATGAAAATATTACTGTATGAGTACACAGTTTTCTAATTTATTTGAGAAAGTGTATCATGAGATGCTTCCACTCCTTTGTGTAATTCAATCATCTTCAAAGAGTATCACACTCATAGTGGTTCCATCATGCATGCATAAATCATTGCATGAGTCTCACTATCTTCACATATCAACAAAGTACATAGTAACCAATTTCTTTTTCCTTCTTCAAATAAGTATAATCACTATATCTGGTTTTATTTTCTTCTTTAACATAGCTAACCATTGTATGTGGAGATATTTCTTCTTTTCATTACTTAAAATATGTGGAATCTCTCATGCATGTGTAAAAAACACTTCACATGGTCTTCATGCTACTATTTTATAGGGTATATTGATACAAGAGAGATCATTGTGTTATACTTCTCTATTCACATGAAAATAGAGAAACTCGCTTCTCTCTCTCTATCTCTATCGCTCTATATTTCAATTCACATTTATCTCATACTAAAAATGAATAGGTCCAGGGGTATTTATAGACCCACTCAACTAACATACTTCACCACCTCAACATAGTAATTGAACTAACCTAATTCACCTATACGCACCTCCATAGAATGTACATGAATATGAAAAATCACCATCAAGACATTAAAAATATATCCAAATTCAAATATTATACATCCATGGAATCACATCACTATGGTTTATCATAAAAGGTAAATTGTGTTCTCATTTTTAATTCCTCACAAATATATATGACCGATATTAACTATTTCATGGGATCATCATGAACTCAATGGCTCTACGCCAATTAAACATGTATGTAGAATTCCTTCGATGTGTTTGATGTTAAAGATGGTTTTTGTTTCGATCAGATGGCATAGATCAACCAAATCATACAGTCCCCATTTTATACATATTTTTTTAAGAAGGATATACACTGTAACATATTTTCTTTATCCTGTATCAAAATATATTTTGAACTCTCAATTATTGATAAGACACAACTCTCCCTCTAATAGCCAAAAGTGAGTATCCAAATCCACTTCAATCTACTAATAGAACCAACCCATGCCAGCACTCCTCTATGTTACCACCCCATGGCATGGGTCTCTCCTCACGCATCACTAATTGTCTAACCATACACCTCATACCACTATAGATACCCAAGATTGTTTTGGATCCCATGTGGTTGAGCTTTCTTCCACATGAGGTTGATCTAGTTATCCCTTATTTGTCATTGTTGGCCTATTTTTTATAAAGGCCTCATAATATCCCTTTCAAAAATACTAAATGTGAAAATAAAATCCCTAATAAATTTTTATAATATCCTAAAAATAAATTCATCAAAAAAAATTAATTTTCACTCTTGGGAAAAAATATCTCATCTTTTTAACACTTGTAATTAAATATTAATTACAAAACTCTTCAATATTAAAATAAATTCACTTATTAATATGTAAAATTAAATTCGAATATTCTTAATAAAATTGGAACATTTCTTGGACATAAGTAATAAATTTTTACCTACCAAAATTATATTAAGGATGTTTCAATAACAACCCTCCAAGAATCATCAGTCACCTAAATATATATTTTTATATCCTTACAACTAAGTCAATCAAACTTATTAAAAAAACAATTCAATCAAAGGTAAATTAATAGGGGAAGAAAAATATATGATAAAGGAGAAATTCTCACCTCAAATCACTTAATAAACTATCAATAATTTCCCCTAATCAAGGAAGGATAAAAAGATAAGTGAGGAGGATATGACCTCCTCATCTCACCATGAATGAGGGGGGAGAGGTAGTCCGCTCATCCTAAATATTTGAGGGGGATAAATAGTAATTTTCCAATCATAAAAATTATAATAAGTTTCACAATTGTTTCACAAGGTTTTCCAACCCATGTGCCAATTGTGTAGCATTCACTTTCCAAGGCCAAAAAGTTCACATGATTTAGCTACAAAATTTTCCAAACTATGAACCAACTATAAAAATCACAATTGAAACTAAATTGTAGGTATTTCACTATTTCTATAAAATCATGCACTAATCCCCAAGATAAATTCAACTTTCTTGGTTTCCCCTAACCATTCACTAAATTTTCATAGGGAAAACCCCTTTTAAAAATTTCCAAACATCAACTCAGAGCTTCTTTCCTTCACCTAAGAACAGGATGTAACACCCTAACACCCAATACCACTCAATGGTTCCTGGACTAGTGGTTACTACATGACCTTAATCAAACCTCCCCATACGCTAGAGGCTGCTGACTAGCAACAAGGTATTAGTGTTTTAATGTTGATAAACAATACCCTTATATTAGAGTAAAAAATAGTAGAAAATTACAAATAAAAATAAATACAAATAATTAGAGTATATATAATAATAAAATTTATCCATCAATAATAAAAGAATGAAAAATCATGCAGCACATTTCTCAATTGATCACCCACTTGGATGAGCATATTTTGTTTTTAAAGGTTGGGGTTGAAGCCTTATTTTTTTATTAAAGAAAAGACCTCTTTTTACTAGGTATATGGAGACCTATTACATAGCCTGAAGTCCCAAGGGAAAGTTTCATAAATAATAGGCTTTGAAAGCCCATTTTTTGGCCCAAAGGACCCTTTAGTGAATAGTACTGCAACAGTACCCATGATGCTACAGTTTTTCCACCGCTACAGTGCCTCTTCCACTACAGTTTTTCTTCTGCTACAGTACTTCTACAGTACCCTGCTACAGTGATTCTCTAGTACTGTAAATTTTTCCCTACCCGGATTCGATCCTGGGTCATTTTGGATGCCAAGAAAGAGCTTGTACTACTTGGCTACACAAAATAAATAAAAATTATCTAATTATTTACTACTATCTCTAAGCCTCACCCCATCTTAATCTACAAATCCCCATCCAAATTGTCCATTTGAATAGTCCAATATCAGGCCTATTCCCTACTTGAACCTATGAATAGTTTGGTCTTCACAGGAACCCAAATTCCATGGTCTCCCAAGAAGGGTGTTATTATAACTCAGTGGGGAACCACCAATGTGATACCTAACATAACCAGTAATGTAGTGTGTGCACATGTGATTTTCTCAAAATAAAGAAATAACTTTGGAAGTGATAATAAATAATATATGTCGAAACACAGGTTTTAAGGTGACACTCGTAGTCGACCATACCTACTTTGGACAATTTCATAGTTTCTATAGGAACATTACATAATCTTTTCAAGGGTTGGAAAAACATCCAACCATTATCAAAGTATTAGGTGAAAGAATCAAATCCTAGGAGAATCATATGAATCCATATGTCATTAGGCTCAATAGCTGGATTCTAAGAAGTATACTAGGAATCCATATACTATCTTATTCCAAATATGAATCCTAGGGAGTACCCTAGGGATACATATAGTATCAAACTTAAATATGGATCTTGGGGGTATCCTAGGCATCTATATAGTCTTAGGGGTCAATGGTCAGATCCTAGGGAGTACCCTAGGAATCCATATAGTATCAATCTTAAAATATCGCTCCTATGAAGTAACCCAGGAATCCATATGTAATTGGGCATGAAATATAGATCCTAGACATCCAAGGAATCCCCTGCAATAAACTCAATTGAATAAAATCCCTCCTAATAATGTCTCACATATTTAATAAATAAACATGGGTTGGCCTAATGCCTAATAAAATCTTATCAATAAATAGTTTTTCACTAAGATACACAATCAAACAGTGTCACTATAGACACCATGGCTCACACTACTAACCTTTGGGTCTTAAGGTGACACCTGAAGTCGATAATAGCTACTCTCTTGCATAGTCCCTCTCTAAGGTAAACATAACATAAGAAAGCTATGGTTCTATAAGTCACATCATATTTCAGAAAAAATACCTAGGTTCCCACAACTCAATATCATCACTTGGGATAAGCCCAGCACCTAGAGGGTATAATATCCCTCTTCATCACCATATTTTCATCATTAAGTAAATCCCCAATAGTGTCACTCTAGAGAGACAACATCATGTTTACCTCACTTCTCAAATCATCCTAGGGTTGTCCTAAAAAACACAACCTAACACAAATTACTTGGGTAGACCCACCCAATAACTAATTTACTATAGATGTAGTAACACTCATCCCACAAATGAATCAACTATCCCAAAGAATATAAGGTATCTCATAATTCTGTTATGGCCTACTCAGGCTAATCATCATATTCTATCACTCTCCTTTATAAGGATCTATCTAAGGCACCTATACCAAGTCCACTACATTAATCAATTTCACTTAAATTATACCCATGAGGTAACACACATTTAAAGTAATGTTTTTTTATGATCAATCCCTCAACCATCGCCATTCAAGGTATAAATCTAATACACAAGGGTCTGATGTGTCCCTTGGAACTTTGTTAATACCATGAGAATTAAATAAAACAATTTAATTTTATATTTAATGAAATTATTTATTTAAATTTAAGTTCGATCACCCTCTATAGTGAGACCGCATATCAAAAACCACATATCATAATTCATTTAATAAAGGTGTATATTCAAGGAATCACCTACCTCATATGGAATTACCATTATTTAAAGAATCTTGACCATCACTTACCAAACATTAATAATACTTTCATCATATCCTAAGCACCAAGAACCATCCTCAGCTCAAATTTTTATGAAAATGGGGTGTGATCTATTCTAAAAATCCATATATACTTTTAACCCATAAAATCCCTAATTTATCATTCCATTTGATCCATTAATTTCACTCAAAATTAAAAAACCCCTAAATAATAACATAGTAGTGACATACCTATTTAAATATATATGTAACCTAGAGTGACCACCCACTAAAGATCTTATTTATCTAAGCTATGAAAAATAATTTTGATATTGAGATTATTTCACCATACTCTGATGGAATCATTTCCCAAGATCTGGTCTAGGTTGCACAACTTATTAGCAATAGAGAAGGGAAGAAGCCAAGGATAAATATATGGGGAGTGGTAAATTTACCTCAAGATTTATTATGGATCAAAGGGCACTCAATTTCAGAAATAATTGAAGGATAATTCACCTAGAGATGAAGAGAGTGGTAAGACCCTCATCCTGGTCAAGTTCCATGTTATACAAGGCATGAAATGGCCTTAATTCCCCTTAAATACATGTTTTTAAGATTTATTTTAATATTTTGGAAAAACAAGAAACATTATTCACCCACAACTACATAAGGGTATAATTTGGGGTCACCACATATGGGTTGTAAAGACCCCAACCCCAGTACCCCAGATCCCATGCCTTACTTCATTACATTGGTATAATAAACATGGAAGTTGCATCCTGAAGGACCGAATTGTTTAGTAGATTTGGAAAACTAGATATAGGCATAATTTTTACATTACAAAATTAAAGGAAAAATAATATATAAAATCCATTAGAAACATCCATAAACTCCTAGATTATCCCTAAAATTCACTCATAATATACATCTTCGAATCCTGGGAAAAATAAAACATAAGAAAAGGGTGATATCATATGCTCATTAAGGGTAATAAATACATTAGAAGCTAACATAAAAAATAATAATTCAAGGTTAATAAAACATAATCTTGAGCATAATATGGGAGGAATAAAATATGATTAAAAAATTTCATATAAGTAAATCATATGAGAATGAAATATAACCATAGATATTATACTCATCAAATAATCACATGTATTATAAATTAATAATATCATAATGAGGGAATTCATAATTATAGACATCATAAACATACCATCAATACTTCAACCAAGAAACCATACATAAATGGGTAAAAACCTGGTCTAGTTTGTCTCATGAGACCTACCATTGCATCGAGGGGCTATAGTGATCCCCAACAATCACTTAATAAGTCCAATGCATTCATCACATGAAAGGGGTGAAAGTAATAAACATATAGATTCATATTGAAACTATCATATGAAATGTTAACATCTTTCCCCAAATAATAAACATAATCATAAATCATATAGATTAATATGGTGAATGGTATCAAGATCGTACAACCCCATAAATAAACATAAACTATTCAATAAAATATGTTAGATGGTAACATAAGATATCAATATCAATAAATAATATGATTAAATAGTGGGTTTTGAAGTAGATGAAAATATTCTAATAAAATCATTGAGTAATTCTTGAGAGAAAAACCCTCTTTACTTTGGAAGGAAGATTTATTTTTCAAAATCATTGGTATTTTTCATAAAATCATATTGTACACATGTATATCAAGAAAATAAAAGGGAATGAATTTTTAATTGGGGAATATTAAATTATATTCATACTGAAATTTTAAAACCAAAGTGAAAACATGTAAAAATAGTGTTTAAGTAACTTTAGAAATGAGCCACTTAAGTATAGTTTAAGAGAAAATACAAATAAGTCTTTAAAGAGGATAAAGGCATAATTTTTTACATAAAACCAGAAATGAACTAATATAGTTTTTATGGTAAAAAGAGTGGTTTTATAAAAAAAATTGGGGCATAAAACATATTATTTAGTGTAATTTAAACTGGTTAACAAATTGAGAAATTACATTTAATAGGGCTTGTTATTAGGAGGAATTAAAAAGGGAGCCTTTTAAAAAATGTATTTCCCCGTCAAATAAGGATGAATAGATCTAGATAAATAATTTTAGAACATATACACATAATATGTAAAAATTATATAAGAATAATTAATAACTACAATGGTGTAAAGAGAGATAAAGTGTAACCTGAAGGAAAAAATGGAGGTTTGGGGAGGAACCCTTACCTTATATCTGGAAGCATTTTACACTGTCCTTAACATCCTAGATAATGAAATTAGATTAATTAATAATTTAATTTAGAACATATTCAACATATATTTTATTTATTATAACTTTATTAAGTTTATTTATGGTCTTTTTTATGAGTTATAAGGTTCAATTTCTTCATTCAGAAGGGTTTATTTTCTTAGTTTTCATGGTTGGTTCACTTGTATGCATGTACGAAAGATCATGTGAAATTGGAATAGTTATTCAGAATTGAAATTATATGTTATTAATGAACATATAAAAGATTTAATGGCCATATATATCATTTTTTACTAGATATTAGGATGTTTCATTAGATAAAATGTTTTTGATAATTGTTTGGATTATTTTTGGCATTTTTTTTATCATCACGCACTAGTTTTGTTTTATTAATTACTATTATATATATATACTAGTTCCAGAATACTAAATAAGTTGTAATATAAATATTATAATATTTTATAACTACAAATATGGTCTTATGTCCATCCTTGAAGGAGGTATTATAAAATAAAAGAATTATCATTCATGAAGATGGTGAATCGACACCTCACGGGGGACATTTTCATTTTTAGAACAAAAAAAGGGAAGAGAAGAGATTTGGTGGTTGATATGTCATTAACATAATAGAATTACATTATATAAAAGATACTGGAGCTATCATGTCACTTTTTACATGGTATGTGAGGGAAGGATAAGAAAAAAAAGAAATTGAAAGAGAGAGAGAAAAGGTTTTACCTCTAGAGTGTCGCCTCCTTGAGAACCTCCTTAAAGGACTTGGAAATGGTCATTTGGTAAGACCAGAACGAAAAAAACATGAGGGAGAGGTTTGGGAGAATAAATTGGTATAATATAATCAAGATTAATGGTTTTGGATGTGTGAGGATAAGGGGTTTTGAGGGGTGGTATTTATAGTAGAGGAGGGGTGTTTTTTGTTATTTTATTCATTTGTTTATTATTTTGGCTCTAAACAAACAATAGTGTTGATTACTATAACTAAATATAATAAATAGATCATGTTAGTTTGATATAATTGTCACTTACATCATACATGACTCAATAATTACTCAATATTTCATTTATTTACTTATAGTGTTAAATATCAAAAATTACTATATATCACTATTCACCAAAAATTCAACTATTTTAAAAAAATAAAAAAAATTACCCTAATAGTTTTTCGACATATGGAATTCAAAAATGGACTCCATTTTTTAAAAATAATTCTCTAAATATGAGAAATTTAATTTTAAATTAAAATCGTAATTTACTCAAAAAATACTGATTTTAATGTTATAACTGTTTTTATGACACTCAGAAAATTAATTAAGGTGTCATAAAATTATCTTATAATCATAATACAAAAAAATATTAATATAATAATCTATTACATAAAAATTAATTTTATTTTAAACCATTATATTATTTAAAAAATTTTAAATAAACATTTGTGTTTCACAAAAATACCAACACTTAATTTATCATTTTTAAAACATTTATTTATTTATTACATGATATAAATATACCATATTTTCATTTATAAGATACCAAACAAAATTATACATTCATAATTGATGTTACTATTCAAATCATAAATAGAATATTAATATAACAAAAATGACAATTTTATAAAAAATTGAATTGTTTATAATTCACTAGAAAATAAATATTTTCAGAAAAATTAAAAAGAAAATCACCCTAAGCTAATTATTACATTAAACTTTTAAAAATTAATTTTATTCTGTTCAATAGTATTTAAAAAAGATTTAATTTTTTTTAAAACAAGTGTACCATTTAAATTCAGTAAAACTGCCTTTAGAAAAATATAATCTTTAAATTTGTAAAATTGGTTTCATTCTCTATATTATGCTTATAAAATAATTCAGATGAATATCAAAAAATTTGATTAAATATAAAATATATAAATTTCATAATTTGGTTACTACTATTAATTCCAATCAATTTAACATCTAGGTTATAAAGTTCATTTTAAAATTATAATATTTAATTGTATATCATTTTTCATTTTAGCTTATTGTTTTTTGAAACATATGATGTTGAAGAAATTAAATTTAAAACGATATATACAATAAATTATTGGGGTGTCACATTCTCCCCTCCTTCAATAAATTGCATCCTTGTAATTAGAAATTTTACTTCAAAAATCAGAAGGTTGATACTTCAAAATTCCTTTGTGGGAAACCCACAACAGAAATAGGGTTAATAAAATGTACTCTTAATAAAAAGGAAAGGTAAATGAAAAGTTCTCTAGAAAATAATATTTTAGTTAGTAAATCATTAATGGAAATTGATAATCATGTACATTGAATAAAAATCTAACTATCAAGTTTTGATGGTAAGTGGCAGAGAACATGGTCATTAGAAATTTAACCATCACAAACTCATAAATACTGTAATGGATAAAAAGACAATTGATTCCTCAGAAAATAAGTAAACGGATAATATTTTTGTTACAAAATATTTTTCTTATAGTTTAGATATTCTTTTAATATCCAGAAAATCACTTGAGAAAACAAAATTACTTGATTACTTTTCATGTCTTAAGCATAATATCATCCTTTGTTTTTTATTTGATCTAATTTCACATCATCCCTTGCACCTAGAAATTAATTTTCAAGATGAATTTGTCATGCCTGAAGCACTTTTAATGAATCATATGGTTCGTAAATTATTCCTTTGATATTTAAATGATTACTAAAACAAAGAAAGGTAGAACATGTTATCAATGAACAATAATTTCCAAAGTTTAGGATGATCCATTCCATGTGTAGTTAATCTTAATACTTGTCTAAAATATTTCTTCCCACATTCAAAAACCAAAAAATTTGAATTAAGGTCACTAAATTTCAAAAATCAACTTAATATAAGATTTCCTAAATAATGTATCTCTTAATCCCACATACCAAATATATGAATACCTTGATCACCTTGAAACCATAATGAAAATATGAATGATTTAAAATTTGTAATGAAGAACTATTATGGTACAATCCTTATATATATCATAATTCTTATAACCAGAATATCATTACTTAATTATTGAATCCAAAAACACAAATAAATTAATTATTCCACTTAGATTATAGTAACAGTATAAGCTTTACCATGATCCCTTTTTTATGAACTTTATTTCCTTGGTGTTTGGGACATTCATTTGAATAGTTCCCCATATCATTAAAATTGAAACATTTTGCATTTATATCTTCTTTATTTCTATTAAATTCATGAGCTCAGTGACCTTTCTCTCCAAACTTATAACAAAATCCTATTTTCTTTAACCAAGTATCGTGGTGTTTCTTCCCACAATTATCACATGTGGGAAAATCATTTTTTCCCTTTTCCCCTTTATCCATCTCTTGATCTACCATTCTATTCTTCTCTTGCTTTTCCTTAAAGTCATAAGACTTAGAGTATTATTTATCTATCTTGATAGCACATGAGATTATGTCCTCATATGATAGAATATTTAGGAAAATAGTTCCCTTTATAGAATTGTTTTAATACCATCAAAGAAATATTCAATCTTGCTCCTTGGATTAGGTAGGTAGTACAAAGAATTCCTTTTTAACCTTGTAAATTTTGTTTCACACACGAAAAATTTTTATCCACTTTTTTCTCAGACTTAATAATTGTCTCTCTATCTCGGCTCACTATTCCCGATGGAAATATTTTTCTAAGAAAATTTCTTTAAAATAATTCCATTCTATATTTGAAATATTGTCCCCCTCTATTTTTTTAATCAATGACCACCATTGGTCAAAAGCTTCTGATATATGATAAACTATCATGATAACCTTCTTCCTTTCATTACTTACCAAAGCAATAAATATCTTCTCTAATGAACTTATCCATTTCTCATCTAAAAATGAATTTATAGTCCCATTTAATAATGTAGGTTGTTGTCACATGAAGTGGTCTAACATTATTATAGTGTGTTGTGGATTAGGCTGCTTCATGTGAGTAAGGTTATTACTCATAACCTGATTTAGTTTTCCCAATATAGTTATAAGTTTCTCAGCTCTAGTTGAATCTCCTGATCCAACATTATTATCTAATATAGGAGGTAAATATTTACATGGAATATGTGCATTGATATGGTTTCCATTCCTTCAACTATGATTCATTTCTAAATAATGTAATACACTAAATTAGGTTATGAATCCTAATGTATAATTTTGAACTAGAAAAACAAATAACATAAATTGAAAATTTATGCATACCTAATCTTATAATCATAAACATGGTTTCTTTTGGGGAATGATTAATTTTAATTCCTTCATAATTTTTTTTAAAGAAAATGTGAATTATTCTAAGCATATCCCCCAAGAGTATCAAAACTAGGTGGATATTAAGGCTCGTTTTCATGTACCAGGTAATGCCAAGTTAGGTCTGATGCACCTTCTTTTGAATTGTTACCCCTAGGTACATTTGTTCCAAAACCATGTCCACTTGTAGTGTCCAGAAAAGGATTTATTTCTAGGAATACCCATATAATATCTACCTTACCTAAATTATAGGATATTATTCTATGTTAGTTCTCAAAGTATGTCTTAGGGTTATGTTCCCTAATCTATGTTTTCTAAATCTAGTTTCCAAGGTTTCTACTAAACTTTCTTTGATACCAAGTGTAAATACCCCAAACCCAGTAGCCCAGATCTAATTTCTTACTTTATTACATTGGCCTAATAAACAAGGAAAACACATCCTGAAGGAATGAATATTTTAGTAGATTTGGAAAAACTGATACAAACATGAGTTTTACATTACAACTTGAATGGAAACAACAACATAGAAACTCCATTAGAAACATCCATAAACTCCTAGATTATCTCTGTAAGTCATTCATAATATATATCTTCACATCTTGGGAAAAATAAAACATAATAAAGGGGTGATATCAGATTCTCAATAAGGGTAATAAATACAACATAATATAACATAGATAAACAAAAACAATAAGTCAAGGTGAATAACTCATAATCTTGAGCATCATATGGAAGGAATAAAATCTAATTAAAAATGCCATATAAGTAAATAATATGAGAATTAAACTTAACCATGTATATTCTTCTAGTTTAATAATCACATGGATTATCAATTACTAGTATCGTAATGATGGAATTCATAATTTCATAAATCAAAAACATACCATGAAGACTTTATCCCATACACTATATATAAATTGGTAAAACTCTAGTCTAGTATGTCTCATGAGACCTACTGATACATCAAGGGGATAAAGAGGGCCCCATCAATAACTTATTAAGTCCAATGTATTTCTCACATGAAATGGGTGAATCATAATCAATAAATACATTCATATAGAAAGTATCATATGAAAATTTAATAACTTTATTTAAATAATAAACATAATCATAAACCATCTAGAGTAATATGGTGAGTGTTATCAAGATAGTAAATCTCTGTAAATAATCATAAACCATTAAATAAAAAATGGTAGATGGTAAAATAATAGATCAATCTCAAAAAATAATTGTATTCAGTAGAGGGTGTTGAAATAGATGAAAATATTCTAATAAAATCATTTAGTAATTCTTAATATAAATTCCCTCTTTACTTTGGAAATAAGGGTTCTTTTGGAAAATCATTTGTACTTTTTATAAAATCATATTGTAAACATGTATATCCAAAAAATAAAAGAGAATGAATTTATAATTGAGGAATATTAATGAATACTCATACTTAAATTTTTATTTTAAGTGAAAACATGTAAAAATAGTGTTTAATAAACTTTAGAAATGATCTAATTAATTGTGGTTTAAGGGGAAATATAAATGAGTATTTAAAGAAGACAAAGAAATAATTATTTGCATAAAACCATAAATAAACTAAGATAGTTTTTCATTGTAAAAAGAGTGATTTTAAAAAAAATATTTGGGGATTAAAACATATTATGGAGTGTACTTTAAAATGGGTAATAAATTGGGAAGTTCCCTTTAATCAGGCTTGATTATCAGGAGGAATTAAAAAGGAAAACTTATAAAACATGTATTTCCCCATAAAATATGGATGAATGTATCTAGATACATAATTTTAGAACTTATAAACATAATATGGAATAATTATATAGAAATAATTAAAAATTAAATTTGGGTAAAGAGAGATAAAGTGTAACCTGAAAGAAAAAATGGAGGTTTGGGGAGGAACCCTTACCTTATGCCTGAAAGCATTCTGTACTTATACTTAACATCCTGGATAATGAAATTAGATTTATTAATAATATATTTAATAAATTATTAAACATGTATTTTATTTATTATAATTTTATAAGTTCATTTATTTTATTTTTGATGAGTTATAAGATTCAATTTCTTCATTCGAAAGTGTTCTTTTCCTTAGTTTTCATGATTTGTTCACTTGTATACATGTACGAAAGATCATGTAAAATGGGAATAGTTATCCAGAATTAAAATTATATGTAATTAATGAAATTATAGAATATTTAAATGTCTTATATATCATTTTTTTCAATATATAAGGATTATTCATTAGATAAAATTTTAATGATAACCGTTTGGATTATTTTAGTGTTTTTACAATCATCACGCACTAGTTTTGAATTATTAATTAATATTATGTATATATAATGATTATAGAACACTAAATAAGTTTTTATATAAATATTATAATCTTTTTTAATCATAAAAATTGTTTTATATCCAACCTTGAAGGTGATATTAGAAAATGAAAGAATCATCATTCACAAAGGTGGTGAATCGACGCCCCATGGACTACGTTTTCATTTTTTAGAAGAAAAAAAAGGAAGAGAATATAATTTATGGTTGATATATAATTAACATAATAAAATTAGAGTGTATAAATAATACTAGATTTATCATGTCCCTTTGGATATGGGAGGTGAGTGAATCATAAGAAAAGAAAAGAAATTGAAAGAGAGGGAGAGATGGTTTTACCTCTTGAGTGTCTCTTCCTTGAGAACCTCTTTGAAGGAATTGGAAATGCTTTTTTGTTAATACCAGAAAGAATATAATGTGGGTAAGAGTTTTGGTAGAGAAAATGGTTATATAAAATCAATATTCAAGGATTGGAGGTTTGAGTATAAGGGGTGGTATTTCTAGTGGAGGAGAAGGGTGTTTTTTGATTATTTTATTCATTTGTTTATTATTTTGGCTCAAGACAATAAATTGTGTTGATTATTTTAAAAACACAATAAATAGAGAATTTTAGTTTGATATAATGGTCAATTACATCATCTATGACTCAATAATGACTTTATATTTCAGTTATTTACTTATAATGTTAAATACTGTAAATTATTGTATATCACTATTCACCAAAAATGAAACTAATATAGAAAAAAATCCCAAAAATTCACCCTAACTATTTTTTGACATGTATAATTAAAATAAAGAATAAATTATATGAAATTAATTTTATAAATGTGATAAATTTAATTTTTAATTGAAATCATCATTTACTCAAAAAATACTGATTTTAATATTATAACTATTTTTATGACACTTGGAAAAATTAATTAAGGTCTAATAAAATTATATTATAATCATGAGACAATATAATATTAATTTATGAATTTATTTTATTAAAATTAATTTTATTTTAAATCATTATATAAATTATTTAATTGTAAATAAATTTTTTTGTTTAAAAATACCAACACTTAATTTGTCATTTTTAAACAACATTTACTTATTACATGACATAAATATACCATATTTTAATTTCTAAGATACCTAAATTTTATTTATACTTTCATAGTTTATGTAACTATTCAAATAATAAATATAATATTAATATAATGAAAATGAAAGTTTTATAAAAAAATCGGATTTTTCTCTTTTCACTGGAAAATAAATATTTTCAGAAAAATACCAAAAATTAACCCTAAGTTAATTTTTACATTCCAATTTTAAAAATTAAGTTTATTTTTTTCAATAAAATTTATAAAATGTAAAAAAAATTAAAACAAGTGCTCTATTAAAAGGCAGTAAAAATACATTTAGAAAAATATAGTCTTTTAATGTGTAAAATTTGATTAATTTTCTATATTATTCCTATAAAATAATTTGTATGGATGTAAAAAAATTTGATTAAGTATATAATAAATAAATTTCATAATTTGGTTAATACTATTAATTCCAACCAATTTAATGGCTAGGTTATAACGGTAGTTTTTAAATTATGATATTTAATTGTATATAATTAATCATTAAAAATTGTTGTTATGTGAAACATATGTTGTCGAAGAAATTAAATTTAAAAATTGAAGTTCAATAAAATATTGTGGTGTTACATGGGTTCCATGTAAGGGACACTATGTATGGGTTCCATTTAAGGGTCACCACATATGGGTGCCATGTAAGTTTCACCATGTAAGGGTTATATATAATGGTTACCCACATATGGGTGACCACGTAAGGGTCATCCACATATAGATCGCCACATAAGGGTTACCACATATGGGTGACATGTGAATGGGTTATCCACATATATTTGACCCATGTAAGGGTCTCCATGTATAAGTGACCACATAAGTGTCATTGAAAATTGGTGACCCATGTATGGGTCATCCAGGTGTGGGTGATTCATATAAGGGTCACTGGATATGGGAGTTCCAAATTCCTTCCTTTATCACTGTACTTTTCCAAATTGTTTAAAATTCCAGCCATGTATGTGTTTACTATGTATGGGTGACCAATGTAATGTTCAACTGTATATAAGTGACCTACGTAAAGGTCACCCATATAAGGGTGTATTGTGTAAGTGTCACCCCAAATGAAAGTTTTCCTTTACACAACCCAACCCCTATCTTATCCTAAAATATGACTCCTGTTCACTTGAGTCGTCACCCTAAGCCTCAAACCGCATCCAAAAAATTACTTTAATATGTTACAAGTCCCAAAAATTTGATCCAAATATTGGTTTTCAAAATATCACTTATTTTACCTGAGAAGACTCAATGTTGCATCAACCACTAATCTCTACTTATCTCAATTTCTAATTCATCATTAACTCATCATGTTCCTAATATTCCCCAAACCAACACTTCTAATTCCAATGTTAAAAATGCATAATTTAATTACTAGGTCTTATACTAACTAAGATGAATCAAGTCAAACTTACAAATATTTCCATAATTTCTGCATTAAATCTCATAATTATCACATAATCCCAAAACCCAAAGGTTTTGTGTCTTTGAATATTAGTTACATAAAAATATTATTTCACATAATTACTTCTACATATCCCATAAAACATCTCTACATAAAACTTCCTTCTAAATATAGTACAATATATAGTTCTCTAGGGAAAAGAGAAAAAAGAAGGGGTGAACTAAAACACTCAGTAAGTGATAAATGTATCAATATGTCATTGGGGGGTTAGGTCATAAGAATATGATATAATATGGGATAAATATATAACAATAAGTTTCTTCTATAAGGCATGATAAAAGGCAATATAACCTCAATTTTTCAAACATATATCATTTTATAAGAGTGTGGAATTACAAGATAGTAATAATGTTCCATAGAGAATAACATGGGTATATAACATAGAAATGTGCAATAATTATAAGAATATATAATCATAAAATTGTAAAAAATCTAGACACAATAATGTCCACACACAATCTTGTGAAAAAAGAAAAATTTAGTCATGTCCATGCACAATCTTTTGAAAAAATCTAGATAAAATCATGTCCACACATAATATATTGAACAAATCCAATCATAATAACATCCACATTAAATATTAATTATCTAATGAGATATAAAAAACATACCCACTGAATTGGAGGGTTATATAGGACCCCACACATCATTTAAAAATCATCTATAAGCATTCCATGTAAAATCAATCATCCTGTGAAAAATATCATGGAAATAAAATGGGTTTCATAACATTTTCAAATGGTGGAAAATAAAATGACATCAATAATTTGATCATTTAATAACAAAAATTAAATCACCCAAAAGGATTATTTCATAAAAGTATTTATATGTTTATTCAAAAACATAACTACATGGTAGAATATTCCTTTATAGATAAATAGGAAACTATAAGAAAAATCATAAAAATAGATTTCATAAAACATTTTCCACCATATTGTAAAAATAAGAAGTTACTAGTAACTTTCAAAATCATTTTTGAGATATAAATATGTAAAAAATGAAAACCCAATTTAAGTAAATCCCAATAATAGAGGCTTGAAATGAAATAATGTTTAATTAAAAAAATGTGGATTATAAGATAAAAGATATGATCATGAAAAGAAATGACTTTTAATATTTAAAAATTTCTTTGTTGAAACCTAGATCATTAAAAAGTAAAAAAAAATTAATTTTGAAAATAGTTAAAGATAAATATAAATGTCACTAGAGATAATTAATTTTTTTATTTTAAAATAATAAAGTAAAATAATTGTGGAATTAAATAATATGGACATGTAAGAGAAAGTTCTTATTAGAGAGAATATGATTTATTCTTAACAACGTTATACTTTTATAAGAAAGAAATGCATCATATAAGAGGATAAAAATTAAAATTTCATTTTCCCTAGAGATAAATAAAAATTAAAAAATAATTATTTCATATGATGTAATAAACCAAGCATATAATAAATAACTTCAAGAAGAAACATTATAATTAAAATAAAGGATATTTGAGTTCACAAAATCTCTTATCTTGGATTCCTAATTGGTTAGGTTTACTCTAATATGATGTAAAAAAAACATAACCATATTAATTACTTATTTTATAACCTCATTAAAAATATTATCTTTTATACTCTTTAATTATAATCATCTATTATACATTTATTTGTTAGTTACTGTTTGTTTTCATCACTAGGTGTCAGTGATTTTGATTACTTCACGCACATTTTTTAATATCAATGTTGATCCCCATAATTATATAACAAGTTCATAATTACTATATTATTAATTTAATATAATTTCCCTAATTATTTATAAATTTATAATTTCATTTCATTAGATTTATAGTTATGATTCTTGAAAATGAAATCGGTGACAATCTTATTTTAAAAAAATTTAACAAAACAATGAGTTGTTTATTAATAAGAAGTATAAATATTAATATTATCCTTAAATAATATTAAAGTTTTCATAAATATCATTATTATACATTAAATTTATTCTTAGATCCATCCATATAAGATAGCGAATAAAAAAATATGATGTTCGTGAAGGTGGTAGTCTACACATAAGAGGTCCGATGTTTTCATTTCCCATTGAATGGGAGGGTGATATATAATGGTTGTCCCATTAATATAATAAACATTTATTAAAATAATGTCACTGATTTCATTTTATTATTGTATTTATATTTATTTTTTAGGATTTTGAATGATAAATATAGATAATAAAAGGTTAGGGAGTGGATAATACGCATGTTGGGGACTTAAATATTCTCCTAAAATACTTCTTGGAAATGGAGGTCTTAGAGAATTTTCTTATAACCAAGGGATTATAAACGTTAAATAGGTCTCTATAAAAATTAAAAAATTTATATTTTCAAGGGAATTTTGAAGTATTGTTGCCTTAATTTTGTGTATGTGATCTCCTTTTATAGGTGAAAAAAGGGATTTTCCTTAGAAACCAATGTTAGGTAAGGGGTAACAATTAAATCATATGGTAGTTAGGTGATTTAACTGAGGAAATTATGGTGAGACATATGAGATTTAATTTCCCACATAAAAATTTCTTATATAAGGTTTAATTTATAAATTTAATTTAGTAAAATTAGATCTACTTTGAGTTTCCCATTTTAAACTTATTAACCTTGATTAAATATTTACCATGGTAATTATTTTTTTACTAGAAATATAATATGAACCCTATTACCAAATTTCAATGTGAATAATCTGAATATTGACTCCTTTTAATCTAATTAAGTTTATAAATATGAAAAAAATTATTTTAAAATAAAACTTATGATATATAGAAAAAAAATGTTTTAATTGAAGAATGATTTAAAATTTTAACGGTTCTTATTCTTATTTTTCTATCTATTACTAATTAAATTAGTGTTACTCTATTATTAATATCAAAAATATATTTTATAATTATTTAACCATGACATATTTATATTCTTAAAATAAAGGTTCATAGAACATACAACATTATTTTTTAGTTAAATACATTTTTTAAGCATAAAATAATCTCATTCGTAATATATTTAAAGTAATTCAATTTTAGAAATGAATTGGTATTTAAAATGAGCTTTATATTATTTAAAAGTATCAATTTGAAATGTATAAAATTTATATGTGATATATGAATATTTTTTTATATTTATAATTACATATTTATATCAACCTAACCTCTACTTACATAACCCCTTAGCATCTCTATATAATACATAAGGATAAGATAAGGAGTGGTGGTTGTCATGGGCATTTATTTAACTATAATGGATATTATGGTTATTTATATGAGCTTGAAATTATCCTGCATATGATTTCACTCAATTTTCACTTTTTTTAGTTTTTATTGGGCTTGGTATAGGGGAAACTCTATAGAATCCACCTCTTATCCAAGTTCAAACAAATGAGCTTCATAAGGAAGACTTCTTCTACTTGATATTTTTTATTTCATTTACTTTATTGATTTAGTAATATGGTTAATTATATTTATACTGACATATTCAATGGATATGTTACAATATTCATATTTTAATTATAATGTGCATTATTTTAATTCAATGTTACATATAAAACAAGTTATCAAAACTTTATGGTATTATAATTTATGGGGTGTTACATTTTACCTCCTTAAAGTAATTTCACACTCAAAAATTTTATTATTTAGATAAAAATAGATGAGGTTATTTTTGTCTCATTATATCTTATGGTTTACAAGTATCTTCCTCAAACTTATGGTTTTGACATAAAGATTTTACTAGGTGGGTGGTGTTTTTCAAAAAAAAACCTTATCTCTTCAGTCCAGGATCTCCATGGGTTGTTCTTTATAGGAGAGATAATATTCCAATTATGCAACCTCAATGTTCAGTACATGTGATGTATTGGGTATGTACTTCATCAAAATTGATACATGTAACACATAATATACTTGGGAGATATTTATGGGAAGTTCAAGATGATAAGATACCATATCCACATGATCGATGATTTCAAAAGGACCAATGTATATTAGGATTATCTTCCCATTATTATTAAATATCATAAATTTCTTTCATTGTGATATTAATAGTATTTCCATGTCTTTAACTTAAAAATTAAAACCTCATCGACGGTTATCACCATATCTATTCTATCAACTTCGCACAAATTTAATGTTTCATTGAATAGTTTGTATATTTTTTGTCATTCCTAAGTAAGGTATGGTCTAAAAAATATATTCTCTCCTACTTCTTCCCGACATGTTGGAATTATACACCTTTTCCTGTATAAATCCTCATATGGTGCTTTTTTAATTCTATAATAGAAATGGTTTTGGTATGAGAAATATACCAAGGGTATTTTTTGATCCCAACATCCCTTGAAATACATCAAATAGGATATCAGTATATTCTATAGAGTTTTAATGGTGATTTATAATTGATCATTAGTATAAGCATGATAGGTGGTACTTAAGCATATCTCTATATCCAAATCATGTTGATGAATTTCCAAAACATAGAGGTAAACCTCAGATGATGATCTAATGCAATGGAAAGTGATGCACCATATTACCTTACCACTTCCCTTATGTATATCTTGGAAAGTAATTTAAGTGATAAATCTTATCTAATAGTAATAAAATTCACTAACATTATGATGTGATCAACTAAAACCCAAATAGAATTATAACCCTTAAATGTTGTAGGGAGTACTATAATAAAATCCATGAGGATGTTCTTCCATTTTTATATTTTTATGGGTAATGGTGGAATTATACCCTTAGACTTCTATCATTCATCAATAACTTACTAGCATGTTAATCATTGGGATACATACTCTCTAATATCCTTTTTCATGTTATCCCATCAGAAATAATCCTTGATATCTATATACATTTTTGTGATCCTGATCTGGATAAATAATGATGATATATGTTCATCATACAATATCACATTTTTCAATTATATTATTTATGGAACTCATATTCTTTTCCTGTATCTTATAATTAAATCATTATTAAAGTTGAACTTGGGAATATTTCTGACCTTATTCTATAGCTCCATATCCTCCTTATGTTCCTCCTTTATCTTCACATGGATAGATGGTTGGGAATTATTTGGTAAAGATAAGATTTATCCCATTCCTTTATTATTTCGAGGTCTATCATTTAAAAATCCATGAGAATTAGATATTTTCTAATCCTCATCATGCATATGGTAGCAAATCCATTCTGATCAAAGCATTGGCTACCCTATTTTCCTTCCCAGGTTACTAATGTATTGATTATTCATAATCCTTTATCAACTCCAACTATCTCCTTTGGTGCATGTTCATCTCCTTTTGTGTGAACATATACTTTAATATCTTGTGGTAGGTATAGATATCACATATTTCACTATGTAGATAATTCCAAAAAAATCAATGTAAATACTACTACCACTAGCTCCAAGTCAGGTGTTTGGTAATTTTTTCATAACAATTTACTTGACATAAAGCATAAGTTGTTACCTTTTAAATATACATAAGAAAAAAATCCCAAACCCTTTCATAGAGAATCGCAATATATTAAAATCCCTTCTCCACTATAGGGTAATATAAGTACTTCTATGGAAACTAATATCTTCTTAATATTTTTAAATATTTCTTCATATTATTATGTCAAGATAAACTTCACTACATTCCATGATAACTTGGTTAGAGGATTGGAAAATCATGAGAAATTTATCAAAAATCCTTGGTAGTATCCATCTAATCCAAAAGAAAATAGATATTTATGTCCTGATGGTTGGTCACAACCATTATTCAATCACCTTATTCTTTGAAGAATCCAAGGATATACCCTCTCACGTGATCACATGAACCAATAATGATACTTTTAATGGTCAAAATTCACACTTTATGAACTTGGAATATAATTTATCCTTTTGTAGTGTCTTTAGAACAATATTCAAATTTTATTCATGTTCTTCCTTGATCATAGAATATCTAATAATATCATCGATAAGAACTACCATGAATTTTTCAAAGTAATCTCTATAAATTTTAATCATCAAATATGTAATAATGGATGGGGAATTTGTGAGACCAAATGGAATTACTTTGTGTATCTTATCTCTTTACCATTACTTGAGGGTATCCAAATTAAAGATCTACTTTTGATAAGTATTAAGATCCACTAAGTTGATTAAATAAATCAACATTATGGGGTAGAGGATATTTTTTCTTGATCAAGATCATGTTAAGCTCAAGATAATCTATGAAATGATTCATCAATCCATCCTTTTTCTTTATAAAGATAATGGGTGCGCCCCATGGTGAAACACTTGTGCATATAAAAACTTCTTATAGATTCTTCTGAATCTTCTTCTTTAATTATTCTTATTCAATAGGTGTTATTATGTAAGGACTCTTTGATATAGTTATATAACCAAGTATGATTTCAATTAAAATATCAACCTCACATTTTGAGGGAAGACCTACTAATTCACTAAGAAATATATTATTATACTCCATTATAATTATCATGCCTTCAATGTTGATTTCTTCCCCAATTACATAAGATAATTATCCCTTATTATTGGGTTTCAATACCCAAATTAAGAGGTTTTCTTCTAGTGTGAGTTTATATTCGTCCTTACATTAATATTTTACAATAGGACGACTAGTCATATGAAATGAGATTTCATTTTAGTGAAAATTAATATGATATTTATGTATAAAAATATATTCCATGCCCCTTATCCCATCAAATTACACTAGGTGAATAGAACTAGATTTGTAGGAAGTGACTTCTCACCAACCCTGACTATAGAGGATTTATATACCATGGATGCAATCAGTGTACCACCATGTGTTTTCACCAATAATTACATATCCAAGTTTTCAGGTGGTAAATTAACATTCTTAGAAAACTTATATGATATAAAAGAATATAAATAACCAAAATCAAAAAAGAAATTTTTAGGTCTGGAGTAGAGAATAAGTATACCTTTAACAACTTCATTATTATAGTCTTCTTTTATGGTAGTGATTGTATATGACCATAATTGTTCCCTTAGTCTAAGAGGTTGTTAAAGAATGTTATGCTTATTATCCCTTAGATTGGGGTATTGATTTAAATAATTATAAAATACATGAATTTAAAGGATTGAAGTGTGGGTAGAGTGTTATATTAGACCTTATTATCCTCCATTGTATTGATCAGTATCTTCATATCCCTTATATGATCAAAATATTATTGAACAATCCTTCCAAACTAAAAATATTCTCTTGTTCCTCTTCGACATTATATAGGGTGTAATTACCTACATTTTTTACATATAATATATTGAACTTTATTCCCTCCATGTGATTTATCATTATAATTTCCATGGTATTCTATTTTATTTTTCCAATATCCAAAATAATAAGGATCTCTACATCCTAATTTCCACCTTTATCTCACATCAATAAATTTATTCATAACTACCAAAGTCACTTATAGATAATTAATTTCAATGACTTGGTTTTAGACACTAAATAAATGATATATCTTATTTTTTGTGTTTATAATAAAACCATAGGCAAAACTTGTGACTCTTGAAAAGTTTTACTCATATCTACCAATGGATTCATCCTCCTTTTGTTTCAACTCTAGTAATTCTCTCTCTATTTTTGTGCAAATATTTTGGGGAAAATATTTAGTGAATAATATTTTATTGAACTCCTATTATTCAATAGAGTCCACTTATTCCTTATTCAATTTATTCTTAGTTAATGCACACCATTGGTCAGCCTCAACTCCTATAGAACAAAAATATAAAATGACCTTCTCATGGTTCAAGAATTGAAGGAGAGAAAATATTTTCTCTATCATAATGATCCATTTCTCATAAATTAGTCAGTTATAAGACCCAATAAAAGATGGTGGATGTTTCAAAGTGAATGAATCAATAAAAAATTACTCTTTCATTTCTATGTTTGAGAGATAAACATGGTTAACACTAATTTTTATAACTTGGGAGAGTTTGTGAGCATTTCCACTATATTTTTTACTCTAGAACCTATCTCATTAGGTTTCTCATTGAGAAAATCACTATATTTTATATCATATCCATTGTTAAATCATTTCCTCCTTTCTCCATACATTACATGAATAAAGAAAAATTAATGATAATAATTAAATTAATAGATTTGAAAAAGGAAAAATATGAACTTAGAAGAAATAACTCGTAAATGGAATTCATAACTTAGCTTATGAATATCTAGGTTTAAATCTAGGTCATAATTGATCAAATTACTATGTGGTTATCTAACCTGAAAAATTATATATTACATCCTCAAATTTCATTTAAATCCTTTATAATTGTTTTTAAAGATCATGTGAATCAACCAAAGCATGTCCCTTGAGAGTTTTAAACCTAATGTGTATTTAGATGAACGTTTTTTTGCGATGAGTGAAGATCGAGTTAATATCAAACTATAATTTTTCAGGTGTTATAACCCATGGGTGTATTTATGATGGAGTCTATATCTAATTTTTTGTATAAATATGGGGATTTGATTTCTAGGAAACTTCGCACTTTATAATTTACAAAAAATTAGTATTTTATATATATTTACACTTAAACCTAGGGTTTTTACTATTTATTTCTAGTTAAAATCCCCAAAAATAAATAAACCAATACCCATAAATAACTAAACCCTAATCAAATACAAACTAAGGCACCCCAGACCCTCACTCCTAGGTTTGGTGCTACAAACACATATTTTAATTATTATATTTCATAACAACTTAGGTGACTCAAGTAAAACTTTCATATATTTATAAAATTCATACATTATATCTCATAATAAACACATAATCCCAGAAACCATAGTTTTCATGTCTTTGAAGATTAGTTACATAAAAATATTATTTTTCATAATTTCTCCAATATATCCCACAAAACATCTCTATATAAAATTTCCTTCAAAATATAGTCCTATATATAATTCCCTTGGGAAAAGGGAAAAAATAAGGGGTGATCTCAAATGATTAATAAGGGAAAAAACTTATCAATATGTCAACAAAATGTTAGATCATAATCATATGATAAAAAATGAGATATATATGGAACAATAATATTTTTTTATTAGGAATTAAAAAAGTGCATGTAACCTCAACTGATCAAACATATACAATGGAATAAGAGTGCAGAATCATAAGACAATAATCATGATCCATGGATCATAACATAGACATATAACATAGAAATTTTGTATAAGCATAATCATAGGGAATCATAAAATTATGACCAAATATATACTCAATTGTTTCCATACACAATCATATTATCAAAGTAAATTTCAATCATGACCATGCACGATCTTATGAAAAAATCTAGATGAAATCATATTCATGCATAATCTTGTGAACAAAGCTAAATGAAATCATATTCATGCACAAAATTCATTATACCATGATTTATAAAAAAGCATAACTAATGAATTGGAGGGAGATATAAGACCCCACCCATCACATAATAATCAGACAAAATTTTCCACATGGAAACATTTATCATATGAAAAAAAATCAAGGAAACAAAATAGGTTTCATAACTTTTTCAAATGGAATCAAATAAAATGACATCAAGAATTAGATTAGTTCATATTAGAAAATTAATCATCCAAAAGGAATATTTCATAAAGTTATTTAAATGGTGATTTATAATACATATATCTATATGATATTGGTCCACTGGAGATAAGTATGAAACTAAAAGTGAAATTAAAAAAAATCGTAAAATATTTTCCACTTTTTGTAAAAAGAAAAAGTTATGAGCCACTTTCAAAAGTCATTTTTGAGAAAATAACATGAAAAAATTTCTAAAACAAAAATTTAAAAGAAATACCAATAATGGATTCTTGAAATAAAATAATGGTTAATTCAACAAATTTGGAGTGGAAGATAAAAGATATGATAATGACAAGAAATTTATTTTTAATATTTTAAAATATATTTACTGAAACTCACATTGTTAAAAAGTAATAAATATTTATTTTGAAAAGTGGTAAAGACAAATATGGATATCACTAGAGATAATTCATGTTTTTATTTTAAAATAATAAAGGAAAATACTTTTTTAATGAAAGGATATAAACATGGAAGAGAAAGATATTATTATAGAGGATGGGAATTATTCTTAACAATGTTATGATTTTATGATAAATGAATTCATCACAGGAGAGGCTTTGGATTAGAATTTTATTTTCCCCATAAGAATATAAAGTAACACATAATAAAATATTATGATAGAAACAAATTATAGAATAAATAATTTCAAAAATAAAGATTACAACTCAAAGAAACGAGATTTGTGTTAACAAAATACTTTACCATAGATTCCTACATGGTTGAATGAAATCTAAACTTTTGTATGATAAAAATAACCATATTAATTACATATTTCAAAACATTATCACAATATATATTATTTTACAATTTTTAATTTTAAACATTCATTATACATTTTTTAGTTAGTTTTTTTATTTTCATCACAGGGTGTTAGTGATTTTGATTGCTTCTGACACATTTTTGTAATATCGATGTTAGTCCCCATAAATCAATAAAAAGTAAATAAATCCTATATTATTTAAGTTAATATAATATATTTTTCCTAATGATTTATAAATTTCTAATTTCATCCCATTATAGTTTTATTTAATACTCTTGTAGATGAAATCAGTTATGAGCTTATTTCGGTAATTTTTTACTAACAAATGATAGTTTAGTAATACAGAGTTTACAAATTAATATTACCCTTAAATAATATTAATCTTGTTAGAAATATCATTTTTATTCATTAAATACATTCTTATAACCATCCATCTAAGGTAGGAATAAAAAATGAAATACATATTTCATGAAGGTGATAGTCCACACATAACACGGGCTATGTTTTCATTTCCCATTAGAAGGGAGTGCCATAGATAATGGTTGTTCCATAATTATAATGAAATTTTAGTATAATAATGATAATTAAGTTAATATTTAGTATTTTTAGAGTATGTTTGTGGGATTTTGGATGATAAAGATATATAAGAAAAGGTTGGGGAGTGGATAATACTCACATTGAGGCCTTGAATCTTCTCTTGAAATAATTATTAGAAATAGAGGATTTGGGGAACATTCGTGTAACTAAAGGCTAAAAAATTATGAATAAGGACCTAGGGGAAGTAAAATGGGTAGGTATTCAAGTGAATTTAAGAGAATTTTTTCTTGAATTAGGTGGAAGTTATCTTTTTTTATTAGTGAAAAAGAGGAACTTTTCCTTGGAAACTAATGTTAGATAAAGGGTAAAGATGGAATCACATAGGGATTATGTGAGTTAGGTGAGGAAATATCGATGATACATATAGAATTTAATTTTACACCTAAAAAGGGTCTTAAATAAGACTTAATTGTAAGGTTAATTTAGCAAAATTTGAGCCACTTTAAGTTACCCATTTTACCCTTGTTATAACCTTGATTAAATATTTACCATGGTAATTATTTTTTTTACTAAAAATATAAGATAACCCCCTTACCAAATATAAAAGTGAAAATTATAAATTTTGAATCCTTTTATTCTAATTAAATTTATAAATATTATAAAATTAACATTTAAAATAAAATATAAGATATATAGAAAAATATTTTTATCATAGAAAAAATAGTTTTAAAATATTAATTATTCTTAATATTATTTTCCTATAAATTACTAATTAAATTAGTGTTAGTATATTATTCATATCAATAATAAATTTTATCCTCGTTTAACTATAATATATTTAGTTTCTTTGAAAATAGATTCATAACATATAAAATAGTAATTTTTAGTAAAATACATATTTAAGCATAAAATAATATTATTTTTTATCTAACTACACTGATTGAATTTTATCAATGAATTAGTATTAAAAAGGACATTTATTTTATTTAAAATAAAAAAATGTAAAATTTATGAAAAATAAATGTTATATATAAATAATTTTTTTACATTTATAATTACATATTTATATCATCATAACTTTTAATTACATATCCCCATAAGATATCTTCATATGACCTAAGAATAAGATAAGAAATTGTGTTTTTCATAAGAGGAGATTTAGCTAGAATAGATATCATTGTAATTTCTATGAGCTCAAACTTCTCCCATGTATTAATTCTCTCAAACTATACTTTTTGTATTTTTTTTCTTGGTCTTCATATATGGAAAACCCTAAAGAAGAAACCTACCTTCCATGTTTGGAAAAATCAACTCCATAAGAAATACTTTTACTACTTGATTCCATTTATTCTACTTTATTTATTGATTTAATAAATTGGTTAATTTTATTTATACTGAATTATTAAATGGATAGGTTAACATTGTCATATTTTAATGATGACATGGTTCAATTTTTTTAGTGATTCATGTAAAAGAAACTATCATCACTTTAAGGTATTGTAGTTTCTAGGTTTAAAATTCTACCTCAAAATTCCAATTGGTTTTTCACTATGAGACTCCACCACATGTATATATCATTCATCAAAAATCATTTTATCACTCGTTACCATCACCGAATAACCAAGATGGTTCATACCCACACCCATATATCCCAAGACACCAATGTTTCATCAACTAAATCATCTCTAGTCTTATGGTGCTCCTCGCCATAATACCTTTCTCATAAAGGTCAATTCTCAAGTAATAGTGCTCCATACCAAAGAAATTATTCTTGATGGGTGATTATTATGGATATCATTAATTTAATGATCATAAAATCCTGATTATTATAATTTTAATGAGTTTAATGTTTTCTGTAATCATCTTATAATATGAGATAAGTGATGAAATTTTTCATATGTATGAGTCACTATTGAGGTTGAGACACTGTTGAGGATGAGTCACTATCGAGACTAACTCACCACTAGTCAAGGTCTCTCCATCAAGAAGTATCACCGCTAAGATGGAATTTTGAAAAAGTATGGTACACTATTAAAAATGTCTCACCATCAGTTATGAGTCACTATTGCAATGAACATTCGGTAAAGTATATAATGACTCACTGTTATGATGTCATAATATTAGAATAGAATTCTAGAAAAGTATGAGACACTACCATCATAGAATTTTGGCTAAGTATAAAATTTCATGCTTCTTATACAAGACACTTCCATAATGTGTCTCACCACCAGATATGAAATTTTACAAAGTAAAAAATTGAAATACCACCAGAATAAGACATTTCCAATGTCACATAACTAGTATAAGTCACTGTTAGTTGAGTCACCATAGGACTAAGACACTGCCATCCTTACCTACCGTCAGATGAGTCACCGCCAGAAGGATGACTCGCCATCATTTGAGACACCTCCAACTATGAAATTTGGAAAAGTAAAGAATTGAAATTCCACTAGTGTCTTTTCACCATTCCAGGACTCACCGCCACAATTTCTTTACTTATAATTTTTACATTAATTTATTTAATGAATATATTATTAAATTTAATGCCAAGTGTTATTTTAATGATTGTTTCTCAATGGATTGATATAATGCATTAAAGGATGTGTTAGTCCTGAGTATGAGGGAACATAATATATGGATGTTCAAATGGATACTCATTCATTGTACTGATAAAATGAGAAGTAGAGTCCCTCATGAAAAAGATTAGTGCACACAAAGGATATGCGCTGAAAGAGGAACATGCTAAAAGTTGTACATGAAATGAGAGTTGTATATTATTACAAGTACTTACATGACTACACCCGACTGAGGAAGCTGAAGAACAGTAAACATATAGTTCCTTTCTACATTCCAGAATAGAAGGAGTCTATGACACTCTATTCTTCACCAAATTCATAAAAACTAACTCGAGCTTCATTTCAAATCAAACTTGAGAGTCACAATCTCCACATCATAACGGATCTTGAACTTTATCCCTTTTTTAATCTTAGTTTCTCTATTTGTTTATGTTTTTATTACAATACGAGAAGTGTGTGTGTTTCTCTATTTATTACAAAACACAATGTCTCCTTCTATAAATGGAAGATACATAGATATCTTCTTAACACTTTTTACATCTGTTCTCCCATGAATAACTATGAAAGAGTTCATGTGTAACCTGTTATATTTTACTCCCATGGATAATAGTGGAATAGGAACTGTGTGTTATATACAGTTATATAATATTATAAAACCAGATCTCTTCTTGAGACTAAACCTCTTGTATTCAAAATTCCACTAAATTTTTTATTTTTTTTATTTGGAATCTATTCTTTAAAACTAAAAAAAATTAAATTGTAAAAAAAATTAATACTTTGATAGTTAAAATTAATTTGTTTTTGTATAATATTTTAATTATGTAAATTGATTTTAAATTATTTAATAATATTTTATATTATTTTATCCAAGACCTAATAAATATTATAAGAATTATTTTTGAAGATTTAAATTTATAATGATATTTTGTTTTAGTAAATTTGTCTGATTTTAAATTAATTGGGGGAATCTATTTTTAATCTATTTTGAGTAGAAATTTTATTGGGTACTCAATTCACCCCCCTCCCCCTTTGAGATACTCACTCTGACCAACATTTGGTATGAAAGGTTTATGCTTTGGTATCAAAGTTTTAAAAAATGTGATTTTTTTTATTTAAAGATATTAAATTGTTGTTAGTTCTAAATTTATTTATTTAAATGGATAATCGTAGAGAAGGTTTTACTACTAACAGACTTTATTCTTTTAATGGTAACAATTATGTTCAATGTAATATCAAAATGAAAATTTATATTTAGAGTATGGGTTTTGAAATTTGGAATTAAGTAGAATATAAATATGAATTTCTTGAAACTTCTAGAGTTGTTTGGGCTGAAGCTAGTAAGAGTTCTTATAACAATAAATTCTCTTTATTTTGTTTTAGGATATAAATAATTTAATAGAATATATTCTTGAAATACTACATATGAAATTTGGGATACATTATCATTTTCACATGATGGAACAACTAATGTTAAGGATATGAGACTTAATATATACACTATTAAGTATGATAACTTTAATATGGAGCTTGGTGAACCTATTTTTGACATGTACCTCGAGTTGAATGATATTTTGAACACAATGATCTCACTTGGGAATCATGTATCTAACATGGACCAGATCATGCAACTGCTTAGATGTTTACCTGAAAGATGGAGAGGCACATCTATGTCAATTAGATAGTCATGTGACATCATCAGGACACCTTTCAAAGAGTTAATTGGTAAACTAATGATGTATAAAGAAGTTTTAAAGGTTAATTGAGAAGATGATGAAGATAAAAAGATAAAATATGTAGTCTTTAAGACTACTGCATCTAAACAAATGGAAAATGATAAATTTCAAGCTTCTAGTTCAAGTGACAAACAATAATTTCTGGATAGTGATGAGGATATGGCCCATCTGGACAAACATTTCAAGAAGTTTTATAGGTAAAATAAATTTTTCAGAAAATCTAGTTACATTGGAAATTATGATTCTAGAGGAACCTAGAAGAAATATTGGAAGAAGGGTGATAATAAGGTCACCTACTATGAGTGAAAAGGGAAAGGACATGTCAAGTAAGACTGTTGAAATATATAATACAAAAAGAAATATGATGACAAGGACCAAAATTTTAAGAAATCAATGGAATCAACATGGAGTGCTTCTAAGGATAGCTCCAATGATTTTGATACAACATATTAATAAAATTAATATAGATCTAATTTTTGATTTATGACATAAGTCACTAAGGTACCTATTTTATCATCAATAAACATTTCTGATAATTCAGAGAATGAACATCTGATAATGATATGAATAAAGAGGAAATATTTTAGTATTTTAATATTTTAATATGTTAGAATATACTTTCAATGATATTAAAGACAAATATATATTACCTAATAGATAGAATTCTTCATCTTCAAACATTAAATCTGATCTTTCTATTGAAAAGAAAAAAGAATACTCAAATATTGAAAGAGAATAATGAACTTAAAATTTCAAATGAGAAACTAAAGAAAGACATTGAAAAACTCACTAATGGTAGAGAAAATCTAACATATATTTTAAGAAAAAAACTTTCACCTAAATATGTTACATTTATAGGTTACCAACCTGGATAAATAAGTGTAAAAAAAGTACTTTTTTACCTAAGTCAAAACTTGAAAGTTCTACTGCTGCATATTTTTCTAGAGGAACTTGAAAAGAATTTATTTTAGAAAGTCTTTATTCTGATTATAATAAACCTATCAAACAAATATGGGTTCCTAAAGCTTTAATTATTAACACTTCTAGACCCAAATATATTTGGGTACCAAATTTATTCCTTATATAAATTCTATTTTATAGGAAAACTGTTTGAAGACCTCCGGTAAGATTATATGGTAATTGGATAGAGGATGTTTAAGAAATATGATAGGAGACTATTATTTCTTCTATATCCTTATTAAGGTTGATGGTGGTTATTTCACCTTTGGTGACAATTTTAAAGGTAAAACCATCATCCTTAGCCAGGTTGGTAATAGTAATTCTATTTTAATATCTAAAGTATTATTTGTTGATGGTTTGAAATGTAACTTTCTTAGTAACTCAAAATTATATGAGGATGGTTTTAATGTAAAATTTGGGAATAATTCATTCAATTTTTATTATTCTAAATATACTTTAATTTTTACTACTTTAAGGGATGATAATGTTTATATTGTTGACTTAAATTCTTTAATTTCTCAAAAAATTTCCCACTTGAGTTACTTTCACAAAGAATCTTAGATTTGGAATAAAATACCGAGACATTGCAATATTCACTCACTTAGGAAGCTTAATAGGAAAGGTTTAGTCAAGGATCTACCCAAAATAGAGTTCCCAAATGAAAAAGTTTGTAACCCCTATCATAAAGGGAAACGTCACTATATTTATTTTAAATCAAAGAAAGAATTTTCAACTTATAAACCTATTGAGTTGGTTCATATAGACTTATTTGGACCATTTATATTTTCTAGTTTAAATGGGAATCACTATGTTTATGTTCTAGAAGATTAATTTTCTAGAAATAATTGGGTGTTCTATTTAGATAACAAAAGTGAAGAATGTTCTTATTTTACCAATTATATTAAATCACTAGAAAACCTAAGTGGTCTTAGAATTTAAACCTTAATAATAGACCATGGATATGAATTTTAAAATCAAGACTTTTAATCTTTTTTATCACAAAATGGTTATAGTTATAACTTATCTTCTACTCAGACCCCATAGTAGAATGGAGTTGCAGGAATAAGGAATAGATTTATTTAAGAGATATCCCAGACCATGTTAAATGAGTATGACTTACCTATCTATTTTCGGCAGAGGTTGTGAATACATCCAGATACATCATAAATAGAGTTTTAATTAGAACTATCTTAAAGAAGAACCCTTATGAAATTTGGAACAATATGAAGCCTAAGGTTAGTTACTTTAAATTTTTTGGTTGAAAAATCTTTATATTTAACACTAAGGATAATCTGGACAAATTTTCCTCCAAAAATGATGAAGGAATTTTCCTAGGTTATTAAATTTCTAATAAAGCCTATAGTTTTTTAAATATAAGGGCCAAGACTGTGGAAAAAATTTTCCATTTCAAATTTGATGAAACAAATCCACATGAGCCCAATAAATCCCAAAAAACATTGAGGATTATTTATCTTCTCTGAAAATGAATTCCAAACCTTCTAATTCCACTGTAAAATAGTTATAAAATTCATCTAATTCGGAAGAATTTCCAAAACTTCCAAAAATTGAACCTATAGAACAAAATGAATTGACCAAACCTACTTTTTCTAGAGATATTAATACTTTTAATACCGCCCCTTAGATAATTTTATAGGAAATCTAGATATTGGTTCACAAACAAGATATTATCTTAGAAATCAGGTTGAACATCAAGCATTCTTATCGCATCTTGAACCAAATAACATCAATGAATCCATAAATGATGAATTATGGGCAATATCTATGCAAGAATAATTAAATAAATTTAAAATAAATAAATTATGGAAACTAGTGGATAGACCCAAGGAAACCTTGACTATAGTCACTAAATGGGTGTTTAGGAACAAGGTAGAGGAGTCAGTCACAATAGTTAGAAACAAGGAAAGACTAGTTTTATGATTTTATAGTCAAGAAGAAGGAATAGGCTATTATGAAAACTTTTCACCAGTATCCAGACATGAATCCATTAGAATATTGCTTTTATATTCAGAACATCTAGATTTCAAAATTTATCAAATTGATGTCAAGAGTAAATTTTTGAATGGGTGTATATTTGAGGATATTTTTGTTGACTAACCCCCTAGTTTTCAAAATCCCCATTTTCCAAAAATATTTTTCAAATTAATAAAAGCTTTATATGGTTTGAAACAATCCTTTAGAGATTGGTATGATAGGCTCATCACTTTTCTTATTTTAAAAGGAATATTTAATCCTGAACTTTTTATAAAATGAATTTTAAAAGATGTTTTAGTTGTTCAATTTTATATTGATGATATTATTTTTTGATATTCAAAAAATTCATTATGTACTGATTTTTCTAAAATGATTCAAAATGAATTTGAAATAAGTTTAATAGGAGAACTCAAATTCTTTATTGGTTTTCAGATTTTTCAAAATAAGGAATGAATCATTTCAAATCAAAGTTAATATAAAAATGTTATTTTAAAACATTTCAACTTGAATATCACTAAGAGTAGTGATACTTTTATGAGTACTACCAATAAATTGGATCTTCATAAAACTGGGAAACTAGGGGATCAAACCAGTTGCATTGATATGATTGAAATTCTTATCCACTTGATTGCTAGTTGACCTGATATAATGTTTATTGTGTTTATGTATTCTTGATTTAAATCTAATAAAAAAGAGTTACATCTTGTTTTTGTTAAATTAATTTTAAAATACCTCAAATATAATACCAATTTAGGTTTGTTTTACCCTAGAGGACAATAATTTGATCTAGTTAGTTATTATCATGTTGATTTTGGGGGATGTAAGTTAGATATAAAACGAACCTATAGAGCATGTCACTTTTTAGGAAAGTCTCTAGTATCTTGCTATAGTAAGGAACAAAATTATTTTTCATTGATATCTTCTAAAGATGAATACATAGCTTTAGGTAGATTTTGTGAACAAATTTTTTGGATGAAACACACATTACTAGATTATAGATATCAATTCTGATATATACCTATAAATTGTGATAATAAAAGTGCTATAAATATTTCTAATAATCCTATGTAACATTATAGAAATAAATATATTTATGTAATACATCACTTTTTGAGAGATCATTTTCAAAATGCTGATATCACTCTTGAATACATTAGTACAGAACATGAGTTGGTTGATAGCTTTACAAAGACTTTGAATTATGAGAGAATAATTAAATCAAAAAAGATCTAGGTGTGATTAATTTTTGATGATGTTTAATTTTTTGAGGACACACTATTGGTTATTAAACACTACTGGTTACGACACACCATTGGGTATGACATGTCATTGGGTATGACACACCATTGGGTATGACACACTGTTGTGGTTGTCTCACCATTGTGTTTGTCTCACCATTGTGGTTGTCTCGCCACTATTATTTTCTCACCATTGTAAACTTCACACCATTGGTTGTAATGCCTTTAAAAAAAATACCTCTTCTAAATTGTTGAACCACTGGTTTTTTATTCTTACTATTTTTTTATTTTTAACCCAATTTGATTGTTTCCCAATTTTCAAATTTTATTTTTCAAGTGTTTTTTTAATTTATATTTTTTGAATACCTGAATCCCCAATTATATAAAATAGAAGTTTTTCTAATTCCAAAATGCTTATTTTCTCACACCTTTCTTTCCTTTCAAGCCCAGTGAAACTCTTTTCTCCTAGACCTCAACCTTGCATCCTTCCCTTCTCCTTCAACTGAGAAAACTGGACATATCCTCATGGCCAGAGTAAAGTGTCCCTCAATTTATTCTCTAGACAAGTTGTATCCTACTAAGAAGAAGAAAGAATAATACAATAGTAGGTCTGTTATAGTTCATGTAAATCTAATGGTATCAAAATGGGTTGTAGTACCCAAAACGGAAATTGAAGTTGAATGGATGATTTCGAGAAAGTCATTAGTGCTCAATGTACTTCAGAACCAAGGTTGGTTAGATTTTTTCTCTTAGAATAAGAGACCCTTTTATCCTAAACTAGTTATATGGTTTTTCAAATATTTTGATTTTGGTTTTAATGATGAAGAATAATATTGGGTGAGAATAAGAATCAATGGTCCCGAAATAGGTTTTTCCTCAAAAAAGTGGGAAAGATATTTGGGTGTTCCATATGAAGGTGTTTATGATGACTATGAAGGCGCCATTCCTAAAGACAGTGACTTGTTTATTTAAGAATATGATTTAGCCAAACTAACTAGTGATGTAATAACAAGAAGACCAGTAGATTCTGATTTGGATGGGGAATGTATACTATTTATTTAAATTTATTCAACATATTTTCTACCCAAGGAAGTGTGATTTTCTTACCTTCAGGTATCAGGATGTCTGCTTTCTTTATCTGATGAAAAGATGACAAAGGAGCAACTTATGTAGATATATTATGGTTTAATTTTCTAAAATGATCAAGCCTAATTCACAATATAATTCCATGATTTATCCAAATTTAATTTTATATATGTTAAAATAAAAAGGGTTAGTTTCATATTATAAAGAGTCAGTTGTAAATTGTAGTGGTTTTTGTTTCTCAAAAGTGATTTGTTCAAGGATAATGATCAACTGGAACCCTTGGGAAAAGTAGTGGGTAGATTATTGTGAAAAAAGTATGTGTTGAATTTAACCCTATAGACCATTCTTCAAGGACAAAATACCTTTTTTATCTTGGTTTATAACCAGAAGAGACATTGGAGTATTCGGATGATGAAGAATAAGTTTATGCCTCTAGATTTTTAAGGATGAGACTTATCCTGTTGATGAGGGTAGTAATTTGGATCTCTCTCATGACTCTCCACCTATTACATATGGATCTCTTAGTCCTCCTAGGAGGCTTCCTAAAATAGAAAAATTAGTAATAATTGATGAAGAATAAACTAAAGTTTCTAGAAAAGAATAGATAAAGAGTAGCTCTAAATATAATGATGATGATGATGATGATGATAAAGATTAATAAGAATATGTTGATGATGATAATGGTGATAAAAATGGAGAAATAAATGGAAATGGAAATGTAGATGCAAATAATGGTGATAATGATGATTCGAATCCTGATGGTTCTAATGGGAAGATAATAAGAGAGGATGTTGAAACTCCTCAATACTTGTTTGCTTCTCCTGAAGAATATATTTCTAGATATGATGACATACCTAGTCTTGTTGATAAAATGGACCATGATTCTAGAGAATATCAATATTATTATGTTTATGGGGACAAATACCCAAGTCTTAAAGTTTTTTATGAATTTTAAAATATTGAAGTTAATGAATAGTTGGTAGTTATTTCTACTTTTGAGCAGCATGTGGATGAAAAAATGAGAAATGATATTTTTGAGTTTACTTTTGATTAATGTGTTAAATTGGAACCATAAGTTGATGTAAAAATGGAAGAAGAGCCTATTTCTAGTGAATAAACTATTGATGTTTCATATAATCCCTCTATTGATAAGAATAAGGAAGTTGAATCAGTTTCTTTTGTGCAAAAATTTGATGTTTAGATGGAAGAAGAACATGTTTCTTATATTGAGATGATTTATTTTTCATAGAGTGAATATTCTCATAGACATGTTGAAATCCTAGTTATTGTGCATGCTGAAGTTGTATAGACCATTATAGAATCCTTTTTTGTTAAGGTTTCTGACAGTTGTATTCATCCTAGGATAGAGGAATGGGGTAAGTCCTATGGTGAAGTTGAGTGTCCACCAAAGGATGGTGGAACTATTTTTTGAGATATAAGGGATTCTGAGGGAACAATAGTTTCTCAAGTTTATGTTTCTAGTTTTTTAGAAAAAAAAAATTTTTGAGAACCTACACCTATTGTTCCACCAGTTCTGGTGGACTTAGTCACCAAAGGTAACTTAGATGCTTTTAAAGAAAATATAGTCTTAGATTTTGATAAAGTTTTAAAGAATCAAGCACATATACTCACTAAGCTAAGTGAAAATGATTCAATAAAACTATTTGAGTTAGTGATTCACTATATTCAACCAAATATGATGTATAATATTCAAGATATAGAGATAGTGAATAAGAGGATTAGTGGTGATCTGGAATCCATAAAGTCTTTGATTAAAGAGATGAAGTCTTCTTTTATGGATTCTATGGATTCCATTCTTAAGAGTTTTGAAGATGAATATTCATACACTCCTACCTCTACTACTCATCCAGTTGATGTTATGTTACTTGGATCGATGTTCAGGGAAAATATTAGAGCAGATTCAGCTAGTACTTCAAATGATACTAGTAAATAGCCTTAAGAAACTTTAAGAAGAATAAGGTATAATAGTGATCATGTTCTCAAGATGGTTACCTACTATTCACATGACATGAAATGTGATAGGGTAATAATAACCATGGAAATAAAGTATTATCTCTCAAGGATATACAATGATCATGACATGGATTCCAATTTCAAATTTTTGGTTAAGAATTTTTGGATGCCTCCTATTACCCAAGCCTTTAAGGAGAAAGTCATCCAATTTAAGGAAATGACACTAGTGCTGAATTAGTTTATGGAAGATAAAGGATACTTTTTAGTGATATAGAGTGTGGTGGTAAAATCATAATGGATTTTATCAATCTCATGAAGCCTTTATTGTATATTCATGGCATAGTTGTTGTTGCTCAGGAAATAATTCCTATTACCTCTCATTTTTCACCTGCAACAGAACCAGAGTTTTTCAAGCCAGTAGTTATAAGAAATCCCAATGCACATTTTCTAGAAAGATTCAACCCTTTTCCTTATCTCATGCCAAAGATATTAGGAATCTTAGACCAATTATCATTTGAGATCCCTGATAATATCAATCTATATCAAGAATTCCTATTAGGGTTCATACCACTCTACCTCAAGCTAATACTACTACCTTAAACCATAGCCAAGTTGTGGATGCTAGAAAAGCATCAATGGAACCTTCTACCAAAACATGATATTGTTGGTGGATTAGACTTTTTCTATTTGATGGGACTACTTTTGCATAAATTTGAATGAATTTAAATGAATTTTATGAGCCTTTTATTCATTTTATCTTACTATTTATTCTTTTATTATGCTCTTTTTGATCCCAAAAGGGGGATAAATCTAGTATGTCATTTATTTCTGTCATTAAGAGTGATTTTATTTCTTTATATTTGATACTGCCTGTATAAAATGTCTTGATTTATATTGGATATCTTTTTAATGATATTTCATGATTTATTTTTTTATCTTACCTTTGATTCCATGATTTGTGAACATCAAAAAGGGGGAGATTGTTGACCTCATTGTTTTAATGATCACAAAATCATGCTTAGTATAATTTTAATTAGTTTCATGTTTTCTATAAGAATATTATAATATGAGACAGATGATGAAATTTTTCATAAGTATGAGTCACTGTTGAGGTTGATACCCCACTGAGGATGAGTCACCATCGAGACTAACTCACCACCAGACAAGGTCTCACTGTCAAGAAGTCTCACCAATATGATGGAATTATGAAAAAGTATGAGACGCCATCAAAAACGTCTCACCATCAGCTATGGGTCACTATTGCAAAAAACATTCTGTAAAGTATGTAATGACTCACTATCAGGATGTCATACCACTAGAATATAATTTTGGTAAAGTATAAGACACCTCCAATGTAGCATTTTGGCTAAGTATAAAATGTCATGCCACAAGTACAAGATATCATCAGAATATGTCTCACTGCCAGCTATGAACTTTGGAAAAGTATAGAATTAACATACCACTAGAATAAGACACTACCAGTGTTACGCCACCCATTATCAGTCACCATAAGCTGAGTCACCTCCATAATAATACATCCCCATCCTAACCTACCATCATAGGAGTCACTGCAATAAGGATAACTAACTTTCAGGTAAGACACCGCTAGCTATAAAATTTAGAAAAGTACAAAATTGACATACCCCTAAAGTCTTTTCACTATTTTAATACTCACCACCATTTTTTCTCTACTTATACTTTTTTAATTAATTTATCTAATATATATATTATTTAATTTAATGCCAAGTGTTATTTTAATGATTGTTTCTTAATGGCTCGATATAATCCATTAAAGGATGTGTCATCCCAGAGTATGAGGATGCATAATATCTGGATACTCACGTAGATACTCATGCATGCTACTGATAAAAAGAGAAGAATACTCCCTCATGGAATGGAGTGATGCATGCAAAGGTGATGTGCTTAAATAGGAAAACTCTGAAATATGTACATGAAATGAGAGTTTTAGATTATTGCAATAACTTACACGACTATACTTGACTGAGAAAGCTAAATAACAATGCACATCTAGTGTATTACTATAATTAAGATTAGAAGGAGTATAAGAAACTTTTTCCTACACCAAATTCAGAAAAATTGAATTGAGTTTCATTTCAAATAAATTTCAAGAGTCATGATATCCACAGCATAATGGACCGAGAACATATATCCCTTTTCTCATCTTAGTTTCTCTGTTTGTTTATCTTTTTATTACATTATGAATAGTGTGTGTGTTTCTCTATTTATTTAAAAAAACTATCTCTTACTATAACTGGAAGATATATATATCTTCTTAACCCTTTTTAAATTTTTCTCCCATTAATAACTGTGGAAGAGGTCATGCACGACCTGTAATATTTTACTTCCATAGATAATAGTGGAAGAGGCCTTGTGTGGTCTGGATAGTTGTATATTATTGTAAAACCTGATCCATGTTTTAGATCAAAATATTTATTTATATAAACTACTTGGTGGTAGGTGATAACTGATTAGAGAGGACTAAGTCTTGGTTTCAGACTAAACCTCTTGTATTCAAAATTCTGATGGTTGTTTTATTTTGTTTTATTTTGAATCAATTCTTTAAAACTGAAAATTGTTTTAAACTGTAACAAAGATTAATACTTTGATATTTAACCTTAATTAGTGGTTTTATAAGATTTTAATTAAGTAAATTGATTTAAAAGTATTAATTAATATTGTATATTATTTATACAAGCCCCAATTGGTCTTCTAAGAAATCCTTTTGAAAGACAAAAATTTATAATGATCTGTTGTTTTGGTTAATTGGGACGATTTTAAATTAATTGGGGGAATCTATTTTTAATCTATTTTGGATGAAAAAATTTATTGGGTACTCAATTCATCCCCCCCCCTCTTGAGATACTCACTATAATCAACAATTATTACTTTCAATGGTCCACTGATATGCCTGTTGTGGTGTCCACCTCATGTCACCAAATTCCATGCAAAAAATGACAGTTGGTCCACCTTTAGCTAGCTTTCCCAAAAATACTTGGCCACTCTAATCAATGTTACATCCATCACTCAATCCCAATTACTCTACTTCTAAAGGAACCCTGAGATCATCGTAACTCCCACACTAAAGTCTAAACCTAGCACTTAGTGTAATTCCATGGTTGGTTCCTTGACCTACCAAACCACCCATCATGATCCCACTTTGACACCAGTGCATCTCTGATATAATTCATGCTCAGATCACACCAAATCCATCCCAATAATAATGTCAACACATGGGCTCTATTCAACATTGAATTCAAATTCAAAAATCAGTATTCAGAAAGGAACTATATAAAACCATATCTATCTTCACACCGGTATCCAAATTCTACCTCATCCAACCAATTATCAGCCTCATCACACCCAAAACCCTACCCACATGAGGTAAGTACCACCACAACTAATACAATGATCCCCACCATAGTAGAATTCTATTTTTCATTCTTCTAAACTAAAATCTCGGTCTGTGTAGCCCGTGTTATATCCATTACCACACATAATGGATGGACAAGACCATCCCACTCATACATGATTTTTAACCTAAAACATCAATTACTATCCAATCTTGGTTCACTAATAATTTCATCCTTTTCATTTGTCAAAATATATCCATAAAGAGGGTCACACACTCTAATAACAAATAGTTAGCTCCCCATCATATGGATTTATTTATGTCACTTCGTGAGCACAACCTAAACATGTTCCAATATCACATGGGAGTCATTTCTCAAAAACCATGCTCATACATCCTATCAATGCACAACCTCAATTTGACCATGTAACACATCAATATTTCAATATGTAATTATCATTTAAATAAATCTATGTTCGATATCTTAAGTTACATAAAACACATAACCAAAATGAGTAATGAAATTTTAAAATAAAACTTTATAAAATAATAAATATATTAATCAATTATGATACTTAAATAGTATTATTATTTTTAATTATGGAATTTAATTATTATAAAATATATAATTAATGTGATATGATTAAAATCATTCAATTTTAAAAAATTGTATTTTTTAAGGATTTTTTTTGAAGTGATATGTATTTTAATAAATTGATAAATTTTAAAGAAATTAAATGTATGAACTAATAAATTAACACTAAATTAATTATAAATTGATATCAAATAATATTATGAGTGCTTAAAGTTTAAAAATGTCATTTTTCTATAAAATCAATTTTTATTTACATTTTGAATTTTAATTTAAAAGATATATTTTTTAATTTTTGAAATTAAATTTGATGAAATGAAAATTATTTTTTCATTTATCATATCAAAATTATATTAGGGTAAAATTTATGTATATTTCTAAAATAATTTCTTTTTTGATGAAAACTAAAAATACCAATTTTATAAATATCGTTGATTTTCTGAAATTATCATGATAAAAGGAGACTTTGAAGTTTACAAAACATTTTTTATAGACCAAATATATATTTAGTAACTAATATAATTCATTTAAAAATATAATTCTTAACATAGAAATCTAATTTTGACATTTAGAAATCTAAGTAATGTTTTTATTTAAATAAAAACTATTTTGGTTCTTCCCTTTTCATCAAGTATCCACAAGGTTATTTTTTGTTTTGGTTTGTTTTGAAATTTAAATAAGTTTCCTTATATTAAACATAATCCAATTAATTCAATGTAATCAATATTATAATTTATTTTTATTTTTATTCTTAAAGGGGACATTTTTCTTAAAATGATTTTTATTGTGTTTTGAGAACTTATATTAGAGTAATTTTTACCGCTTTTAAAAATTTAATCCTTGAAAATGGATTCCATATCTAGGATAATAATTCAGTTCAATTTAATTTTTATTCATAATGAATAGTTTCCATGGAAAAAGTTTTTCACCACGGTAAAGGTTAAAAATCTTGGCGAGGGGGTTGGACTAAGAGATATGGCTTCAAATATATATAAAATTTTAAAAATGTGATTGGTAGTATGGGTTTAGTACATAAATTATAATTTATTCAAAATTTGACTAAATATAATCTACTTTTAATGAGAAATATATTTATTATATTTTAAATTTCACAATATTTACAAAGGTGCCACTCCCCTCACTTATAAAATGACTCTTTCTCTCTTCACTTCTACACACACCCAAAACTCACTTTGATTGGGAAATATCTATCCAAATACACTAAAAACACCCTTATACATGTATTAGTGATCCTTATCTCATCAAAATACCAATAATAGAAGGATTAAGTTGTCAAATAAAGGAAGATATCCAAGGATAATGTATAAGTATTAACAGAATTCTTTTTAAGTTTATTTCTTATTCTACCTCATTAAAATCCATTTTAACCATAATAATATAATAAAATTGGTAAATTTAATATAATTATATTTTATTATGTTTATTTAACAACTATTTCCTACCTTATTTCTATCTAATGGGAAATAAAAACATCACTCATGCGTATGTACTAACTATCGTCTCCATAAAGCAATGTGTTTTGTTTTTCATCACCACCCTACATGTATTTATAATGATAGAATTAATGAGTATATATGATACTTATGAAATTATTATTTTTATTTAAATATAATATATTATATAACCTCTACCATACCATCAATTGGAAAATGAAAATATCACTTGTGCGTACATGTGGAATACTGCTACCACAAAGTGATATAATTTATTTTTCATCATCGCCACACATGGATGGTAATAAGGATAAATTTAATGAATAAATGTGATATTTATTATATTATTATGTTTATTTAAGGTTGATAAGTTTTATATTTTATTTCCTTTTCATCAATTAAAAATTAAATGTTTTTCCTATGTATATGCGGACTATCGTATCCATGGATAATGTATCTCATTTTTTCATCGCCGTTTTACAAGGATGGTTCTAAAAACTTATTTCATATATTAATATGATATATATGTGTGTGTGTGTGTTAAATGATTAAAATTATTTATTTTATGGAATAATGACTATGGTTCAAGTACTAAAATCATTGGTTCAAGACATATTTGAGAAACAGAATATTTAACACCTAAATAATTGATTTTAACAAATAACAATGAGTAAAAAGAAAGAAATAAGTTTTGAATAAATGATATATATAAATATATATATAAATATATATTGTATATATATATGAATAATAAATATAAATTTATTATATAGGAGGTTGAAATTTTTCTGATCAATAAGGAATCCAAGGTAAGGGTTTCTTTTCTTAAACTTCCTTTTTTGAGACATGTTTTGAATTATGAACCGATTTCCATTATATTTTTTATATTTAGAATTTTTTAAATATTATATAATGATAAAATATTTAATAATTTTAATTAAAGTTTCATTTCAAGTTCTCTCTTTCAATATGTTCTGATTCAAGGGTTATAAAATCTGAAAGGGTTTATTATAGAATCTCACTCTTTATCAGCATTATTTATGTTTGAATTTTCATTGGGGGAATTGTATGTTATTACTATATTAAATCCCATATATTTTATTCTCTTATGTTTATTTATATATTTTTCAATTATCATTTCAATTTATCCTCTCTTTGTAACTCAAATCCATCAAAGGGTTTTTTATAAGAAAAATCAGCCTTATTTCACATTTTTTGTAAAAAAAAATTTCTTCCAAGTCCATATTCCTTATTTTTATCCAAAAATATGATTATTTATATCACAATTATTTCTTAATTTTAATTTTTTTAAACTTTTACTTTTATTAAAAAGTTTTAAAGGGAATATTTTCATTGTTTTTCATACGGGCCTTTTTTTAGTATATTTATAAGTGTAAAAAGAATGTTCTGTTAATATTTACCACTTGATTGTAATTTACCACTATCATAGACATTAATCATTATAAATATTGATTTAATTTTTATATGATTTTTTAAATAAAATAAAAATCTCATTATTTTATTAACTTTTCATTTTTAAAAGTTTCTAAAAAAATGATAATATTTTATCAAAAGCATTGAAAAAGGGGTCTCATTTTATTTATATTTTTTTATTAAACTATAAATTTGATTAATTAAATATATTTTATTTTCAAGATTCCATTTTCATAAACTATTTTACAAATAATTTTCTTAAAATCTCGTTGACACCTTTAGAAAAAAGTTTGTGAGTGCTTTATAACTTTATTTTTACAATAAAGTTACAAAACTTTTAAGAAAGTTTTTTTTAAATATTCACTTCCATTTTCCTCTATAATTATCAAAATAAATTCTTTACATTAAAACATTTATTTATTATGAATTTATGGTATTTTATCCTATATTTATTTTGGGTTATATCTCATTTTATTCGTGAGGATTATTCACACTTCCTTTTTATTATGTTCTCTATAACTCTCCATATCCAATTTGACTTTATTTTTCACCTTCAGGTCTATGTTATTTATTATTATGAATATATTTAATAATATGTAAAACCATTACTAAATATGGTGTAAAAATACTATTTTTCATAAATCGTATTGGTGTTGTTTACCAATAAAGATAACTCATTCATTGAATGATGAAAATATTCATAATATGTATAGTTATTAGTTATATATAACTGATTATTGACTGCTAGGGAAATATTATCATTCCTTATTAGATAATTCAATGTATATATTTATTTATTATTAAATAATTTTTATTTTTAAATGAAATTTTTATTCATTCCTTTAATATGATGAATTCATTAGACTTATTATGTGATGATCAGTGCTTGTAATAACCCCTTGATGCATTGGTAGGTCTCATAAAACAATCTATCTTGGGAATTTAATTCATTTTTACCCAATTATTTATGATGTCTTAGCATGAGGCCATGAAATTATGTTTATTATGTCTTGTAACAATGTATTGATAGTTTGTTTATGATTTCTTGGCATAAGGACTTGATGGAAAGATTATGATGTCTGATATTATGCATTCTATCATTATGAAATAAGTTATTTTTATTTGTGTGATTATTTACATTATTATCCTTGGATATATTTCATGATAAATTTATTAATTATATGTAATATTTATTTATTCTTCATCTTTTCATATTATTTATTCCTTTTTATTTAAGATAGCTTTCATTGTACACTTTCCCTTACTGAGTGTTTGATCTCAGCCATTCTTACGTTTCTATTTCCCCAAGTAATTAAAAAAGAGTACTGTAGATGATATATCTATAAGGGTATTAGGTGTGGATAGTTTGTTGGGAAATTTTAAAGGATTATCATGGAATAATAAAATCTAGGTATAATGGGAAAAAATCCTTTGGGTGGGAAATGTATGGGTTTTGTTAAGTAATGATTTTATTAATTCTCTAAATCTATAAACTTTAAATGGTCATGGGTATGTAAGTGACACAATAATTTAGTTTGATGTTGTAATTATAGATGGTAAAAATTGGGTTACTTGAGTTGGTATCAAATCCACTAAATAAATATTATGTTTTTGGGAACTGTATCTGTGTGTTTAGGTATGGGATACTACGGTTGGTAACAGAGAAAGGCTTAGATATGTTTAGAGATTATAATTTTATCAATACATGAAATTTTAAGATTTATAAGTTTAAGTTTGAGTTTAATTTAAAGGTATAGATACCATTTTGAAGACTTATGTGACTAGATTTTAAAGGAATTAAAGATATTTTGGGATACATTTATGAGAATATATTATTTAGGTAAATATAACCCTTGGGTTTAGTATGATATTTAGTGTGGTAGATATTTGAGAAGAATTTTATTTTTAGAGAAAAATCGATTGTATGGATAACCATTATGATGGTATGTGAATTTAATTCAAGGTAATTTTGTTTATTTTGGTAGAAATAAGGTTATCATATTTTTGGGAATATATAAATAACCTTTAGGATTGAAAGGTAACTGATGAAAAAGTAATTCAGGGAGATGTTTACCATAATTTAGGATTATGGTATATGTTTTCTAGTGTGTAAGTGGATAATATTATTTGAGGAATAAATACTGAGTAAAATTTTAGAATAATATATGATTTTTTTTTGTTTTATTTCAAGGTGAGTCAAGTCATTTGGGGAAAATATTAGTATATTTTAGAGAATATATGACTAGGGCATATACATTTTTGGTATGTGACTTTATGATTGATTGATGTTATTTGGAGATAAATTTTAAGTTGATTTTGGAAGAATATATTATCAAATAATTCATATTTTTGGTTTTTGAACATGTTCAAGAATATTTTTAATATTTTTAAGGTTATATTTGAGTTAAACTTTGGCTATTATTATTGAGGCTATATAAATTAATGTATTATTTCTTTATATGAAGGTCTATTGATTTTTTATTTGGGTATTATATCTAATTTTTCTAACAATTTTTATTTTAGTAAATGTCTAGATATAGGAAAAATAAATTTTCATCCCTTTTTTGGATCTTATGATCAATAAGAGGTTGATTTTAGTGCTTCTGGTAAGAAACATTAATCATGGTAATTTATCAATTAGAGTATCAAATGAAGAAAAGATGGAAAACTAATTGAAATACAACCAAAGGAAAAAATTGTACTTATAGAATAGAAAAAATCAACTAAGTATATTTTCTCATATTTTTTACTTTGATGGTAAAATAATTCCTCAACTAAAGTAATAGGAATATAAATCTATTGAGTCTTATGTGGAAAATATCACCCAAATATCAAGTTATATTTTTGGAAACTCATTCAAAAGTATTATTCTTATAATTATACATACATGGATTTAAAAATATTCAATTATAAAATAATAGGTTTCCTATTAGTGATGTAGAAATTAACTATAATGATAAAATCTACATTATATTTTATTAATATTTCATGATACACACATATTGATATGAACAAATTAAAAATCTAAAGAAGTAATTCATTTAGGGGTCATGTAACACCTCAAGATTTAAATGTATAATTATTCTTTAAATAATATTTTGTTAAATAGTTTACATTACACACAACAAAAAAATAACATGATCCATGAAATATTACAATAAAAATTTAGTAAAAAAATATATTAATCAATTTTTATACTTAAATTTTATTTTTTTATTGATGAAATTTAATGATTAGAAAATAAATAATTAATGTGATATGATTAAAATCATTCAATGTAAAAAATGGAATTTTTAAAAGAATTTTTTCAAGTGTTGTATATTTTAATAAGAAATTAAATGTTTGAACTAAAAAATTAACACTTAATTAATTATAAATTGATATGATATAATATTATGAGCACTTTAAGTTTAAAAAGGCTATTTTTTTATAAAATTAGTTTTTATTTATATTTTATATTTTCATTTAACAGATAAATTTATAAATTTTAGAAATTAAATTCAATGAAATAAAATTAAGTTTTTGATTCAAAATATCAAAATTATCTTATATTGAATTTTTTATATTTTTCTAAAATATCTGATTTTTAAGTAAATAGTGAAAAATACCAATTTCACAAATACTATCACTTTTATGACATTATTGTAATATAAGAATGAATTGAAATTTTATGGAACATTATAGAAAAAATATATATTTAATAATTAATATAAAATATTTAAAAATAATTTTGAACTTTTAAATCTATGTTTGACATTTTGAAAATCTATGTAATATTTTTATTCAAATAAAAACTATTTTAGTTCTTTACTTTTAATCAAGTATTCACAGGGTTCCTTTTAGTTTTGGTTTTGTTTTAAAGTTAAATAATTTCCATTTTATTAAAAATTATCCAATTAATACCATTTAAAACAAAATTATACATCATTTTGGTATAAAATCATTTTTATTTGTAGAAAGGACATTTTTCTTAAAATGGTTTTCGTTGTATTTTGTGAACTTATATTAAATTTAATTTTTACCACCTCTACAAAATTAATCTTAGAAAATGGATTACTATATTTGGATCAGAATGATCTGATTTTTTAATTATTTTAATTTCATTTTTAGTTATAATGAATAGTTACCATGGTAAAAGTTTTTCATCATGTTTAAAGTTAAAAGGGTTAATGAGGGGTTAAACTAAGATATAGGGTTTAAGATATCTATAATATCTGTCTAAATGTGATTGTTTGAGTTTATTTATACATTAAATTATCCTATATTTTAAATTATACTAAATTTCATCCACTTTTTATGAGAAATGCTTTTATTATATTTTAAAGTCCTTGGTAATTAAAAAGGCGTCGTTCCCCTTATTTATGAAAGGACACCTCATCTCCTCACTTCTACACACACCAAAATATCCATTATCTTGAAAAATATATGACCAAATACCATACCAACACCCTTATTCATGTCATATAGGTTTAGGTCTCACCAAAATACCAATCCTAGAAGGCTTAAGGTGTAAGCTAAAGGAAGATATCCAAGGAGGGGGTTTGAGTCTTAACTGAATTATTTCAAGTTTATTTATAATTCAACCTTATTAAAATATATTAAAAACATATTAATATAATTAAATAATTATATTTTATATATATAAATATTATTATTTTTATAAAACAACTATTTTCTACCTCCTTTCCATCTAATGTGAAATGAAAACACCACTCATTCATACGTACATACTACCATCTCCATGAAGCGATATATTTCATTTTTCATCACCACCTCACATTTCTATTTATAAAGATGTAATTAATGAATATATATATATATATGTGATATTTATGACATAATTGTGATTATATAAGTATAAAATATAATCTACCTTCTTATCCTCCCATCCATTGAAAATTAGAAACATCATTGTGTGTCCATGCGGAATACCACCACCATAAAGCGATGTAATTAATTTTTCATTCCCACCTCACATGGATGGTCATAAGGATGAATTTAATATATTTAATGAATAAATATAATATTTAATATATTATGATGATTATTTAATGGTAATAATTTATCTAATTTATTTCCTTTTAATCTATTAGAAAAATGAAAATGTCACTCATGCATACATGCAAACTACCGCCTCCATGAGTGATGTATCTCATTTTTCATCACCTCATTACATGTATGGTTATAAAAATGTATTAAATGTATAAATATTATATATATTACATGATAAAAATTTACAATTTCATTAAATCATGACCAAGGTATAAGGACCAGAATCACCAAATCAAAACATGCATGAGAAATGGAATAGTTAACACCTAAATATTTGATTTTAAGAAATAATTATGAGTAAATGGGTAGAATGGAGTTTTTAATAAATGATATAAAGAAACATTAATATATATATTTGGTTTATATAAATGTATAATACATATATATTTATCATACAGGGTGTTGAAATTCATTTCAAAAATAGAGATCCAAGGAAAGGGTTTCTCATCTCAAACTTACTTCTTTGATAAATGTTTTGAATTATACACATATTTCCATTATATGGAAAAAATAATTACTTTTTTAAATATTATATCATGATAAAATATTTAATAATGGTAATTAAATTTCTATTTCATGTTCACTCTTACAGTTTTTTTTATTCAAGGGTTATAAAATCTGTAGGGGTTTATTATACAATCTCACTCTTTATTGGGATTGATTATGTTTCAATTTACATTGGGGAAATTTTATGTTATTACTTTTATAAACCTGATCTATTTTTTCTCCTTTGCTTTTTTAAGTAGTTTTTCAATTTATCCTTTCTTTGTAACTCAAATCCACCAAAATGTTGTTTATAAGAAAAGTCGACCTTATTATTTATTTATGGTCAGGAATATTTTTATTGCATGTACCTATTACTTATTTGATACAATAATGTACTTTATATAAATTTAATATTGATTAAGTTTAATTTTTTTAATATTTACATTATATTCAAAAGTTTTAAAAGGAATATATTCATCCTTTTCTATATGGGTCACATTTTACTCTCTTTACAAAAGTGTGAAAATAATGTTTTCTTAACGTTTACCACTTAACCAAAACTTAACAAAGTCATATTATTCATTAATAATCAAGATTAATTTACAAGTTTATATGGTTTTTGATGTAAAATAATAATCCCATTTTTTTTGAATTTTTCATTTTTAAAAGTTACCAAAAAAGAAAATGATCTTATTTTCTCAAAACCTTTGAAAAATGGGATTCGTTTTATTTATATATATATATATTCAAATATATATTTTATTACTTAATCATATTTTATTTTCAAGTTTCAATTTTTGTAAACTATTTAATAAAAAATGTTTTAGAAATATATTTAACTCCTTTTGAAAAAAAAATTGAAGTGGTTTATAACTTCATTTTTATGAAAAAGTTAAAAAAAATAAGAATATAATTTTTAAAGATTTTATTCCATTTCCCTCTAAAATTATCACAAGAATTTCCCTAATTAAAAACCATAATATATAATGAATTTATGGTATTATTTAATTTATTAAGGATTTATAGTTATACCTTATTTTTTCACAAGGGTTATTCTCAATTCCTTATGATTATGTTCTCTATCACTCTTCTTCTACCATTTGAATTTATTTTTATCCTTCATGTCCATGCTCTTTATTTTCATGGATGTATTGACTTGGTTATATAATAATTAATATATATTTTGTGAATATCCTATTTTTCATAAATTGGATAGGGGGTGTTTTCCAATAAAGGTAGATTATTTATTGAGTGAGGAAAATATTGACAATTTTTATACTTCTTGGTTTTATATAGATGATTAATGACTAATAAGGTAGGTTTATTATGTTTTGGGGAAATATTATGATTTTAAATTAATTGATTCAATATGGATATTTATTGATTTGTAATAAAAATTTATTATTTATTGTATTTTTTATCACTCCTTCTATAAGATGAATTCATTAGACTTATTAAGTGATGTGTAAGGCCCACAATTTTCCATAGATGCATTTCTAGGTGTCATGAGACAAACTAGCTTGGTTATTTTATGTATTTTTATCCAATTATTTAATATTTATTGATAATAGATATTGACAGTATATTTATAATTTCGTGGTACGATGCCTTTATGGTATGTTTATAATTTATTGGCCTGAGGCCTCAACGGTGTGTTTATGATGTCTTGGTATAAGGACTTAACAATAAGATTGTCATATCATGCACTATTCATTCCATAATTATGAAATTATTTATTGTTTATTCATGTTATTATTCACATTTTCATCCTTGGATATATTTCATGATTAATTTATTGATTATATGTCATATTTATTTGTTATTCACCCTTCCATGTTGTTTATTCCTTATATATTCGTGATATATTTCATTATATGATTTCCCTTTCTATGCATTTGAGCTCACCCTTTCTTATTTTTCCCTTTACCTAGGTAATTAAGAAGAGTTATGCATATGATATATCTAGAAGTGTATCATGTGTGGAAAATTTTATGGTAAACGTTTAAGTATTATTATTAAATAAGAAAATATGGGTGTAGTAGGAAAATAATCCTTGGGTGGAAAATATATGGGTTTTGTTAAGTAATGATTTTCTTAATTATCTAAATCGTTAAACCTAAAATTGTATTAGGTATATAAGTGACTTAGTAATTTATTTTTATGTAATTATATAAGGTCAGAGTTGGGTCACTTGATTTAGTATCAAATCAAGCATGTAAAGATTATGTTTTTAGGCATCGAATCAAGTCATCCGGGTATGGGATAATATAGACTATACCATGGTGCCCCAGTCCCTTTCCAATGTAACCTCTCACCATAGAGGGACAAATTAAATTCTAATTAGAACCCTAGGAAACCATTAACATAAGAATTTCATCAGTTCTATCAATCCTTAACTCCCATAGATCCACTCATCGACCCATAATCAATCGAAACTATTTGTAACTGGTGTGTTCTACCTCAACCTTATCCAAACTAATGAGTGTATTCTCTAGAGACACCTGATCACACAAACCAACACATGTTACCATGGGTCACACAATATAAAACTAGGCTCAAATTTTTAAATAACTGATCATTATCCATAATATGTTAATGTTATCTAATCAGAATCACCTCAAATCTTACTTCTAGACAAGATTGAGGCATCTCACTCACACCAAGACCAATTGAATGACCATTCACCATCTAGGAATTGTTTCAACCATCATAATAATCTACCCATGATCCACCCATCCTAGACCAACAATATAGGATATTAGTCCACCAGCACACTAATAATATCACCCAAAATCAATAGGGTCAATCATCCCACTAATCCATCCCTCAAAGCCCCAACTTTGATACCAGAAGCACCCTAAGTTCTTTATATCACAAAAACATAAGTCATCTCAAAATCCTATACCAAACATCTAATTTACCTTCACGTGAATCAATATAAATTAAAAGAATTTATCCATGTTTCCCATCTTAAATATCACAAGGAAACTTACATACCAAAACACCAACTATAGAGTTCTCATATAACTCATCATTAGTGATATTAATCACATGAAAGAACCTAAATGTCAATTAAGTCCTATGTTCCAAGATTAATGCATGTACACATTCCTCTATCCAACAGGCCAAGATCCAAAACCATACTAACATCTCAAATATAAAAATTACATTAAATAAATATCTCAACTATAATAATAGAAATTAAGAACATAAATCTTATGTCCCTGGTAACTTGAAAATCCCACAAAAAAGTTTTTCTTAATGAAACACTCCAAGTACCATCAAAATCTTTGACACGTTATGATATTACCTATCTACCATCTCTTCAAACCAGTAAGACAAAATAAAAATTCTTTGAAACCAATTTTTAACACCCATCCATCCCATACCACTTGATAGTGCCTGAACCAGTGGTTGTTACTTGACTACGGGCACATCTCCTTATATATCAAAGGCTATTGAAAAGAATTGAGGGTCTAGGGTGTTACCATGGGAATAATATACTGATATATCATAGTAAACAACAGTGAAAAATATCTAAGAAATATCCATACCAAATAATCAAATTATTCATAATAATAAAACATATCCATCAATAATAAATGAATAAAGAATCAAGTAGTACACATACCAACTAATCACCCACTGTTCCAACCACATATACAAATGAATAACAAAATAAAAAAAATTACCTAAGGATCTACTACCATCATCAAAACTCAACTCATCCCAATCTCTAAATACCCATCCAATTTTTCTATATAAATGATCCAATACTAGGACTATAACTTATATAAACCTATGAATGGTGAAGTCTTCTCAGGTACCCAAGTGTCATAGAAACCCGAGAAGGGTGTGAGTACAAATCAGTGGGGAACCACCAACAAGATCCCTAACAAAAATAGTAATACAGTGTATTCCCATGTGATATAATCAGAATAAATAAATAAATATGGAAGAAATAATAAATAATAATTGTTGATGCTTGAGTTATAAGGTGACCCCTAGGGTTAACCATACCTATTTCATCTAGTTCTATAGTGTCTCTAAGCACATGGTATAATCATTTAAATGGTCAAGAAAGTTCCCACCTATCATCATAGTATTAGGTGAAAGCATTGGATCCTCAGAGAATCATGGGAATCCATATGTCATCAGGCTCAATATTTAGATCCTAGGATGTATCTTAGGAATCCATATAGTAGTATTATCAAAATTTGGATCCTAGGGAGTACCCTAGGCATCCATATAGTATCATTCTCAAAAATACATATCATAGGGAGTATCATAGAATCTATATAGTATTTGTCTCAACATCCAAATTCTAGGGAGCACTCTAGGCATACATATAGTATTGGGCTCAAAATTTGGATCCTAGGGAATATCCTAATAATTCATAGGTCTTAATGCAAGAAAGATATATCTTAGGCATACTAGGAATCCCCTATAGTAAACTCAAGATTATAAAATCACTCACAGTAATATATCATATAATTAATAAATAAACATGGGTTGGAAAATACCTAAACCCATACTACCATTAAAAAAATATCTAAGTTACACAAACAATCAACATCATTATAGCCTTCATTTATCATACCATAAACCTTTAGGTCCTTAGGTAACACCTGCAGTCGAAAATACCCCCTCACCACAGATTCCTTCTCTAGGATCAATATAGAATGGGGGAACCTACCATGGTCCCCTAAGTCATGTCATTGTATGGAAAACCTACCTGGGTTCCCACAACTCATTGTCACCTCTTAGTCCAATCCCAATACCTAGAGGGAATAGTGCCCCTAGTCATCACCATATCTATGTTATGGCCTCACTGACCTCATAAGGATGTCCCTATAATAATACATCTAGAAAGAGTCTATCATTCCTTCCTCACTTCCAAACTCATCCATGGTCGGTCCTCACGCACCCAACATAACACAAACTTCCAAGGGTATACCCACTTGGGAACTCAAATACTAGACGGGGAGAACACTCACCCCACCTATGAATAAACTAGAACAAATGATATAAGGCATATCACAGTTCTATTATAGTCTACTCAAGCTAATCATCTTAGTTCAAAACTCTCATCTATAAGGATGTATCTAAGGCACCTATATCAAGGCCACTAAATTCATCTATTTTACTTAAATTATACCTCTTATGGTCTATACATATCTAGGAATTAATTATATATGATTGATATCTCATCCATCAGTGGCTAAGGAATTAATTTGGTTCACATGAGTCTATCATGTCCCATAGAACTTTGTTTGGCCCATCATAATTAAATAAAAAAATCATTTTATATTTCATCAAACAACTTAATTAAATGGAAGGTAGATTTCACTCAGTGGTGAGATCCCATACTACATGCCACATATCATAATGAATTTATTGAAGGGGTTTATTTGAGGTACCACCTAACTCATACAAAGTTAAACTCCTTTAAATAATATCATTTAATGTGTCTCAAACTCTCCCAATCCTCACATCATCTTTAGATCACCAAGATCCATTCATGGATCAAATATTTAATCTAAGGGGGTGTGATCCACCTATAACATTCATCTAAACCTTTAAGAAATAAAATCTTTAATTTATCTATAATATCCTGATTTTTACAATGATAATAGCATCCCTCTTATTTCATAAATTATAAATGTCATATGTGAAAAAAAATGATTTATCAGTGAAATAACATAATAAATGTGTTAAAGACTATTCATAAGAGAAAATTTACAGTTAACACTTTGTAATATTCATTGAAATATTTTTGGAGTTAGAAAATGAGTTAGTGTGAGATTCTAGGGCATGTAAAGCCTCAAAAAATAAATAATAAAACTATTAAATATATTATATTAAGTGAATAAAATTTATTCAAATAATTGAATAACTCCAAAATGATACATCATATAGAAAATCTGAGACCACTGATAGGTTCGAGACAAAGTGTTTACCCTATGAGGGTTATAACATTTGTAAGCATTGGACGTTTGAACACCTCACTCCTGAAAATAATTTATTTAATAATTTTTATTTTATATGTTTTTTGAAAATATTTTAATTTCTCCCAAATGGTGCATTGTATGAAAAATCTAAGACCAACATTAGGTTTGGAATGAGTTTTTTACACTACATTGAGTATAAATTTTTAACCATCAGATGTTTGGATGGATTTCTTAGAAAAATAATTTATTAATATTAATTTATATAATAAATATGAATTTTTTAATGTCCTGGAATTTTTGTATAATTTTCTTTTATGTTCTATGGAATTATTTTGAGATAAAATGGCACATGATTTTGAGGCCCAGTGATCCCAGAATGGAATTTTGAACTTTTTTTAAGTTGGTTTAATTAAACGTGTGAGAGGGTTTATTTAACTTTTAAATCGGTGCTAAAATCAAAAATATGAGGGAATGGTTGAACTCAAAACGTCAGTATTCTCCTATAAAGAACTTAACTCTGACCGGTGAGGGTCGACTAGAAAAGATAGTTTTCAAACTTTTCAAAAAATAATAAAATAACTTAAAAGTTATTTTATTTTTTTTTCCTCACCGTTGAATGGTGGAACGCCAGCACTGTGGTGCGGTGACGAGGCGGCGATGATCCCCTTTAATGGGACTCCTTAACAGGAGTTAAATAGACACGTTGTTTCATTAATAAAACAACGTAAATAGAAACGATGTGACGCGTTTCTCTATCAATGGGATAACACATTTGGGAATCAAATGTGGAATTCCTCTGGCGAACCTACAGAAAAATTCCTCTCCTATAATGAATGAATAACTTCGTCGAATCGCTAGCGACATCAATGCACCTCAATGAATGGGACTGGAGGATGACGGACGCCGACGGCTTCAAACGAAACTTGAATCCTCGCAGGCAGATCAATTTTGTGATGAACACCTTCGAGGTAGGGGTTTTTTTTGTTTTATCTTTTTCCATTCTTCATTCTAAAATGATGAATGTTGATCAAACCACAAACAAGTTGATCAGTGGATCTCTCGTTCTTACGAGAGGGTACTTCTCTTGGGGTTTGTGTTAGGATTACTTGATAAAATTGTGAAAGGACATAAAATCACTATCCCTTGTTTTTTAAACCTCTAACGTTGAGGGTGTGGGCCGACATGAACAAGGTTTATCCCCTCCTCCTTGTGTGTTTTGTTAATTCTTCATGATTGTGTCTTCGAAGTGGCGTAAAGGGGGGTTCGAGGCCATCGTAGGGAAGATGACATCCCTAGGAGGCTATAGGCACAATAGGTTCAAAGAACGGACTACCATAGTGGACTTGGGGGCCCGTAGAAGAACCTTCTGGATTCCAGCACTACTGCCCACAGCGGTGGTCACAGGAAGTTGGCGGTGCACCAAGATGTTGCACTTGAAGGAACTGTCGCAGACGTGGCACCACACATCATCGCACATGCCAAAGCTACAGTCAATCGACCGCGGCTGGGGAGATAGCCCCACAGATGACCCGCATGGTAGGGGTGTTGGACGTGGCTTACAGCCGCCTCCTGGCCAACTGAAGGTCGGTCCACCTCTGGAGGACTAGGAAAGGTGCGGGACGGACCCACACCAGTTGGCCATACCCATGCTAGTGGGCTGGTCTGGACGAGACCGGGTCTCCAGGTGACTCAGTAGGCTGGACCCTTGTCCAAACCAGGGAAAGTCTAGACAAGCTGGACCGGACCGACCCAGACCTGAACTGGGTCAGTTCAGGTCTGTCGAATCAAACTGGGGCTTGTGGGGCCCCCAATCTGGGTTGTTCAGGTCAGTCTGATCAGGTCGGACCGAGCCTAGATGCAATCAACTCTTGTTTACTAAAACACCAATATCTTAAAAACTGGGCATCCAATTGACAATCCATTTGCAGTGTTGGAACCCTTGAGACGAGGTGGATCTTTTGGAATACTCTATGGAGACTTTAATGGAATTTTAAATTCTATAAATGGATTGAGGAGATATTCTCCTGAAATCAATCACACTATATGTGCAAACCCTACAGTTGGCTAATACCTAAAGACTTCTGACAAGAAACCTTATGTGGATTGGATACTATGGCCTAGTGGGAAGAGGATTTTGTGTGACCCGATAGGCTCATGGCGGGGAGCGACTCGGTGTGACCTGACAGACCCATGGTACTCAATAGTAGGAGTACCTCAGTATGGACAAGGAGGTAAACAGCTTTTGTGTGATTCGGCATGCCCACAGTGGGGAGCGGCTTCTATGTGACCCATTATACCCATGGTACTCATTAGGGATGAGTACCATAGCAGTCCTAGGTTAGTGGGAAGCAGCTTCTGTGTGACCCGGCAGGCCCACTTTACTCATTGAAGAGGATTTCTCCAGTAGTCCATGGTGTTTGATGATGTGACTAATGGTCCTAATTTCCTACTCTAAATTATATCGAGTGTAATTTGTCTTGTGTCATGATCATGCTTCATGATCATATTTTTTGGTTTTCTCTTTGGATTGTTTTTTGGTATTTATTTTGTGTTTTGGGGTCCCTACTAAGTATATTGTTTCTCACCCCTACACGGGCTTCGCCCACACGTGTTTTTTCTGGTGTAGATGACTGCCGCCTTGATGGAGGACTTAGTGATGGAGGACCCAGTGGTACTCAGTGAGACCAGGAAGGTGGGGCGTACATCTACAACTTCTAGTAGTTAGTCTATACTTACCCATCAATTAGGTTTTCCAGAGTATGGCTTCAAAGTTTTACTTATACTCTCTTGTTTTCAATTTATATTTTTTTGAGTTTGTATTCTGTACCATTTTACCTATAGTTTGTAATTTTACTCAATAGTTTTTTAGTGGAAATCATGTTTGATTTTCCAAATTTGGGATGTGGTTGTGTGTGTGTGTGTGTAGGTACTTAGGAAAATTTCTCCCACTTGCATATTGACGCCTTCGGAACTAATCGCCAACACCTAGCCTTCGGGAGGTGGGTATGGGGTATGTCACAGCATGGGCCCTAGGGGATGGGTCATGACAAAGTGGTATTAGAGGTGGTTGGTTCTATCTCCATGATCGGGAGTTTGTTGTTTTGTTTTAGGGAAATAGTGTTAAATGTTTCAATATTGTCTTTTAGATTAGGGGATTTCAGTGTTGCTACACCGGTCGACGTATCTGTACACCAGGACCTTGAATTCTGCTTTTCATCTATACACATAAAAACACTTGTTTCATGAATCATATAGGAATTGATTGTTTCCTCGTGTATTTATTGAGTTAGAGTCATCTCACCAGGTATAATCTTTTAACTGTGGTACATATTGATCTGTATCTAGATGCCTCCACGCTGACGGCCAGCTCAGATTTGGATGTGTGACCATGAGGATATCATACCTAGTGATAAGGTGTTAGTTCAGAGACCAGTTCTAGAGATGTCCCTACCGAGTGGTGCACCAGTGTTACCACCACCCTTTGATTAGCAGTTACTACTGACGTTACTGTTAGTGGATGTGCGCAATATCAGCACCTTGTACGAGTTCTAGAAATAGATACCTTCTAGGTTAAAGGGAGAGACAGACCCTCAGGTCGTTGAGGACTGGATGGAGGTAGTGACATGGGTCTTCTACTTAGTGAGGATGCCACTTGACCAAATGGAAATCTAAGTTGTGAGCCTTCTTCAGGGCCTGGTAGGAATATGGTGGAGCCTGATGATTCAAACTCATAATGTGGCAACCCTCTCCTAGGTTGACTTTGAGTGGATTTTCTAGGAGTTCTTTTCTGCGATCTTGTGGTTAGTGTGCATATGAGTGCTATTTCACCTACAGCAGGGTAGCATGTTAGTGGATGAGTACTCCGTGAGGTTTATATACCTCTCTCACTACTCCACAAACATGGTGTGGGACCCTTTCTTTAGGGCCCGGACCATTGAGTAGGGACTTAGGTTGGATATTAGGGAATCCATGGTGTCTCTCAGCATCCCCACTTAGGCTGGAGTGTTGAAGAGATCCCTTCTTATTAACAGCTTCCTAGAAAAGTAGCCACTGATAGTTGGAGCCACCAGTAGACATCAGGCGGCAGAGTATTTAGTGGTGAGCAAATGGCAGCAGACAAGGGGACCCAAGCAGGTCATATTTTTAGGGGATGACCCCATGACTCAAGGTTGGTAGTGCAGGGCTCCCAGAGTAGAGGGATTTAGCATGGAACCAGGTTTTTCTTTACATGCAGCAGGCAGAGACACATTGCTTGTGACTGCTCGACCCACCTCACAGACGATCAGTAGATGGTTGAGGGACCACCAAGTAATATTCAGAGGTTCGAGCGAGGAGGTCTTCATGGTTGAAGATGTATAATGGTAGTAGGCTGAGTGTAAGGTGGTGGACGACAGTTCGAGGTGCTACCACCACCACCACCAGGTGGTCCACCATAGGCTTAGGGAGCTGGCAGACAAGGGAGAGGCCAGCTTCAAGCGATGGAGGCCTATGACCACGGTGCTCTGGAGATGATTAGAGTAAGGATCTGTGTCTTCTCTACCTTAGTTTTAGTTTTTATGGACACAGTTTTCAATCACTATTTCCTTTCCACAGGCCTCATTTGAAGCTCAGAGATTCCAGTAGAGCCTTTGGCTTTATCCTTACGATTATATTCTCCTACGAGAGAGGATTCGATAATTACTCACTGGTGCTGGTATTGTGAGCTTATTCTAGGAGGCGAGAGCTTCTATTGGGATCTCCTAGTAGCAGAGTTGAGGCCTTACAACAACATCTGTGGTATGGACTGGTTATCTACCATCCATGCTCAGATCGACTGTATTAGGCCCAATGTGTGGTGTGTCCATGAGGATGGGACCAGATTTTTCTTCACTGACGAGAAGGGAACTTTTGCAGCACAAGACTGACTTTCTTAAAAGAGGGTTCGGCCGATCACTCACTAATTGGATAGCCTCACCCTCAGTGTAGTAGAAGAGAGGAGTCTAAGCTTTCCTTTAGTGGTGGATGAGTATAATAATGTCTTTCCTGAGGATGTCTTGGGACTACCAGCACGTACGGAGGTAGACTTCAGCATCGACATGTACCTAGAGATGACACCGATATCCCCACTGGTATATTGGATGGATCTCATGGTGCTTTGTGAATTGAGGGTACATTTGGAGAATTTCAGGAGAAGGGATTCATGAGGCCCAACATTTCACCATGAGCAGCCCCAGTGTTATTTTATAAGAAGTCAGATAAGATATTGAGGTTATGTGTGGACTTCCGGCACCTGAACTAGGTGACCACGAAGAACATGTATCTAATTCCGAGGATTGATGACCTCTTAAATCAACTGAATGGAGTGAGGTGGTTTTCTAAGATAGACCTCAGATCAGCCTATCACCAGATTCAGGTAAGGAATGAAGATGTACTGAAGATAGCCTTCAGATTCTGATATGGACACTACGAGTTCTTAGTGATTCCCTTCGGCATGACCAATTCCCTAACAGTGTTCATAGGACTCTTGAACAGGATCTTATAGCCTTACCTTGATCGCTTCATGGTTTTATTCATCAATGACATCTTGGTGTACTCGGAATTGGAGGAGGATCACACTACACATAGTTGGATAGTCCTGGATACACTCTGAGAGCACCAGCTTTACAGTAATCTCTTGAAGTTCCAGTTCTGGATTAAGGAGGTTCACTTTATGGTAAAAGTCATCTTAGAGGCTGGAGTTATAGTGGATCGAGGTAAGATAGAGGTAGTTCTTTCTTTAGAGCCACCCAGGAGCATGCTTGAGTAGGGGAGTTTCTTGGGGTTGGATAGATACTACCAGAAGTTTGTACCTGACTTTTACAGGGTAGAAGCACCCTTATCGGCTTTTACATAGAAGGGATGACCCTTCTTATGGATGGAGAAGTGCCAATAGAGTTTCCAGGAGCTGTGGTGGAGGCTGAAGAGTGCCCCCATCTTTAGAATACCCGAGGATGGAGTTGGGTATATAGTTTTCTATGATGCATCAGGGACCGAACTGGGTTGTGTCCTGATGTGGGAGCAAGCAGTGATCACCTACGGCTCAAGGATGTTGAGGAAGCATGAGTATAACTATACAACCCATGACCTAGAGTTAGAAATAGTGGTCTTTTCCTTGAAGATGTGGTAGCACTACTTGATGGGTGAGCGGTTTACACTCTACTACGACCATAAGAGTCTCAGGTATATCTTCTCACATAAGGACCTTAACTTGAGATAGAAAAAATGGACGGAGTTCCTCTAGGACTATGACTTTGAGATAGTATATACTCTTGGGAAGGGGAACATGATTTCAGACGCACTCAGCAGGATGTCTGGTCTATACCTACTGAGTGAGGTGACGGAGTAGCTAGTCGTGATGCAGATATCCTTCATGGATGATGAGGGAGAAGCTTACCTTCAGTCAATGACTATCACTCCTCCAATCTTATAGTGATTTATGGAGTCACATCTTGTGGATGTTGACTGTGAGGCCTAACATGCTCAGTTATCCTCAGGACAGGCTCCTGGTGGATTTCCGATAGGTAGGGAGCATGTTATCCTTTTCAGATGACACATCGTAGTACCAGTGACTTTACGGGGGGAGGTTTTGAGGGAGTTCCATATGCCCCACTTGGCAGTACATACTAGTGTGGTGAAGATGTACCAAGACCTCTGACGTCAATACTAGTGGCTAGGTATAAAGAAAGTAGTGGCAGAGTTCATTTCACGATGCCTCACTTGTCAGCAACTGAAAGCTTAGCATCAGGTTCTAGTAGGCATGGCCCAGACACTTGAGGTACCAGAGTGTAAGTGGGATGGTATCTCGATGAACATTGTGATAGGGTTACCATAGACATCTAGGGGCCACGATTCTATCTGGGTGATTTTTGACCAACTCACCAAGTCGGATCACTTTCTACCCATTCAGGACTAGGGATCGGTAGAGGTCTTAGGATGCCTCTATGTTAAGGAGATTGTACGGGTTCATGGGATGACTTCAATGATCATTGCAGAACAAGACACTCTCTTTACATCCCAGTTGTGGAAGGGATTGCCGGAGTTGTTTGGGACTTGGCTGCGCTTGAGCATAGCCTTTCACCCTCAGACAGATGGTCATACGGAGTAGACCATACAGACCTTGGAGGACATTCGTCATTCTTTCATCCATGATTTTGGTTATATTTGGAATGACCACCTGCCATTGGTGGAGTTTTCATACAACAACAGCTATCACTCTACCATTGGCATGGCACCATTTTATGCCTTATATAGGCGTCCATGAAAATGCATCGGGTGCACGATGCTTTCCACATATCGCAACTGAGGAGGTATGTTCATAATTCATCGCACATCATCAACTGGGGAGAACTGGACATTGACTATGGGCAGACATTTGTGGAGTTCCCAGTGGAGATAGAGGACCAATAAGAGTGGTTCTTTCATGGATGGTCGATTCCTCTAGTGCACATTCAGTGGCAGTATGGTAATCTGTAGGAGATCACATGGGAGAAGGAGGCTCAGATTCATGCTCAGTTCCCCCATTTGTTTGATTATCCATTTTTTAGGATTTTGGGGATGTAAAGACTTAAGGTGGGGAGAATGTAATATCCCATAATTTATATATAATTTTTTTAAAATTGTATGGAATTATTTAGAGAAAAGACACTTTGACGGCACATGATTCTAAGGCCCAGTGACCCTAGAATGAAATTTTAAACATTTTTTAAGTTTGTTTAAGTAAAAGTGTGAGCGGGTTTTTTATAAAATTTAAACCGGTGCTCGGATAAAAAATCTAAGGGAACTTTTGAACTCAGAACATCATAATTCTCCTAGAAAGTACTTAACTTTGATTGGACAGGGTCGAACAAAAAATATTGTTTTCAGAATTTTCAGAAAAATAATAAAATAACTTAAAAAGTTATTTTACTTTCCTTTCTCACCATTGAGCAGTTTTACATCGACACCATGATGTGGTGATGAGGCGGTGAAGAGCCCCTTTAATGGGACTCTTTAATAGGAGCGAAAAAAACATGTTGTCTCATTAATGAAATAGCATAACAGAAACTTTGTGACGTGTTTCTCTATTAATGATATAACACATTGGGGAATCAAACGTGGAATTAATCTAGTGAACCTACGGTGAAATTACTCTCCTAATATGAATTATGAATGTTGGTGAATTGCTAGCGACATCAACGCACCTCGAAGAATGGGACCGAAGGATGATGAACGCCGATGGCTTTGAACAGAACTTGAATCCTTGTGGGTGGATCGCTTCAGCGATGAACACCTTCGAGGTAGGGGTTTGTTTTGTTTTGTGTTCTCTTGTTCTTCATTATAAAATGTCGAACATGGATCAACCCATGAATAGGTTGATCTGAGGATCACTCATTATTGAGGGAGGGTACTTCTCTTAGGGTTTGTATCAGAATTACTTGATTAAATTGTGATAGAACATAAAATCATTATCCCTTGTTTTCTAAACCTCTAACACAGAGGGCACGGGCTAACAAAAACAAGGTCGAGCCACGCCACCTTGTGTGTTTTGTGTGTTCTTTTTGACTATGTCTTCAAAGTGGTGGTGAGGGGGATTTGAGGAAATCACATGGAAGATGGAATCCCTAAGAAGTCCTAGGTGCAAGTAGCGTGAAGAATGGACCACCAGAGCGGACTCAATGGTCTGTGGAAGAACCTGCCAGCACGTCAGTGTCAGTGGTGGCACCAGTGATCGTTGGTAGTGGTCAGTGGTGGTGTCCTCAGGTGGGTTGTAGCGCACCACAATAGCACGCTGGAAGGAACCGCTGCAGTCACAGTACCACACTACGTCGCACACAGAAAAGCTATGGTCAATCAACCGCGGCTGGGGAGTTGGCCCTGTGGATGACCTAAGGGGCAAGAGGGTGTCGAATGTAGCTTCTAGCCACATCCTAGTGATCCAAAGTCTGGTTTGCTTATTGTATACTGGGCAGGGCATGGGTTGAACCCATGCCAGCGAGCCGAGCTAGATGAGACTGGGTCGTCGGGCAACCAGGAAGACTGGATCCTTAGCCAAATCGGGTCAGGTCCGGTGAGGCCCAATGGGCCTAGCCCACTGGATAAGCCATACCATACCAACACAGGCCCGAACATGGTCAAGTCGGGTCAGTTAATTTAAACTGGGGCATGTGGGGCCCCCGGTCCGGTTTGGTCGAGTCGGATCAGGCTCAGACGCAACCGGCCCTTGTTTACTAAAACACCAATATCTTTCAAACAAGACATATAATTGATGAGTTTTTTATATCATTGGAACCCTTGAAATGAGTCTGATCTTTTGGTATAATCTATGGAGACTTTAATGGAATTTGAAATTCAAAGAATGTCTTGAGGAGTGGTTCTCCCGAAATCAAGCACACTACGTGTGGAAACCCTTCGATTGTCTGAGACCTAAAGACTACTGACAAAAGACCCTATGTGGATTGGCTAATATGGACCAATGAAAAGTGGATTATGTTTGACCTGACAGTCCCACGGTGGGGACTGGCTCTATGTGACCTAGTAGACCCACGGTATGCGATAGGAGGAGTACCTCAGTATGGCTAAGGTGGGAAGCGGCTTCTGTGTGACCTGGTATGCCCACGGTGGGGAGAGGCTTCTATGTGACCCAACATACCCATGTTACTCATTAGGGATGAGTACCACAGCAGTCCTAGGATAGTGGGAAGAGGCTTCTATGTGACCCAATTGGACCACTATACTCATTGAGGGGGATTTCTCCAACAGCCCATGGTGTTCGATGATATGACTAATGGTATTACTTTCCTACTCTAAATTATAACTAGTGTGAGTTGTCTTATGTTGTGATCATGCTTCATGATAGTGTTTAGTGGTTTTCTCTATGGATTTCTTTATGTTCATTCCTTTGGGTTTTGGGGTCACTAGTGAGTATATTGTTACTCACCCCTTCACGGGCTTTGACCGCACGTGTTGTGTCTGGTGCAGATGATTTCTTCCTTGATGGAGGAATTTTTTGCCTAGGACCGGGTGGTGCCCAGTGAGACCAGGTAGGTGGGGTGTACTTCTACGGCTTCCAGTAGCTACATTGTACATACCCATCAGGTGGGGTTTTTATCAGAGGGCTTCATAGTTTTTTTTGTACTCTCCTGTTTTTAGTTTATCTTCTGTTAGGTTTGTATTCTATCCCATTTGAACTATATTTTGGACTTTTACTCAGTGGTTTTTTAGTGGCATGCATGTTTACTTTTCTAACTTTTAGATGTGGTTGTGTGCGTGTGCGTACAGGTACTCAGGAAAATGCCTCCCACTTGTAGGTTAATGCCTTTGGCACTAGTCGCCAACCCCTAGACTTCAGGAGGCGGGCTTGGGGTATGTCACGGCACTGGCCCTGGGGGACGGGACGTGACAAAGTGGTATCATAGGTGGTCGGTTCTACCTCAAAGACTAGGAGTTTGTTGTTTTGTTTTTGGGAAATAGTGTTAAATGTTTTAATTTTGACATTCAGATTTGGGTTGTCCAGTATTGGGGCAGCAGTCGACGTATCCATACACCAGGACCTTGAATTCTAATTTTCATCTCTACACATAAAAACACCAGTTTCATTCATCATATAAGAATTGAGTTTTTCCTCATGTATTTCTTGAATTTGAGTCAGCTCTCCAGGTATAATCTTTTAACCATGGTGCATATTGATCTGTATCAGGATTCCTCGATGCATACAGCTAGATCGTATTCCGATGTATGACTATGAGGATATCATGCTTAGCGATGAGGCGTCAGTTTAGGGACCAATGCTAGAGATAGCCCCACTGGGTGGTGCATCAGTGTGGCCACCACCCGTTGATCAGTAGTTACTAACGGTAAAAGATGCATGTAACCTCAGCACCTTATATGAGTTCTAGAGATAGAGACCTCCCAAGTTCAAGGGAGAGACAGATCCTCAGGTCCTTGAGGACTGGCTAGAGTCAGTGACATGGTTCTTCTACTTAGTGAGGATGACACTCGACCAGATAGTGATCTTAGCTACGAGCCTTCTTTAGGGCCCGGCAGGGAGATGGTGGAGCCTGATGATTCAGACTCATGATGAGGCAACCCTCTCCTAGGTTTACTTCAAGCAAATTTTCAAGGAGGATTTCTTCTCTATGACCTTGCGCTCAGTGCGCATACAGGAGCTGCTTCACCTACAACAGGGCAGCATGTTAGTGGTTGAGTACTATGCAAGGTTTATAGACCTCTATCTCTAATTAATAGACATGGTGTGGGAATCTTTCTTCAGGGCCCGAACCTTTGATTAGGGACTCATACGGAAGATCAGGGCATCCATGGTGTCTCTTAGTATCCCCACTCAGGCTGGAGTTCTAGAGAGAGACCTTCTTGTAGAGAGATTCATAGGAGAGTAGGCACGGACAGCTGGATCCACTAATATAAATCAAGCACTAGAGTCCTTAGTGGTGAGTAAAAAGTCAATAGATGAGGGGACCCAAGTAGGTAAGATCTTTCAGGAGATGACTCCAGGACTCAGGGTCAGTAGTGAAGGGATCCCAAAGCATAGGTAGTTAGCATGGAACTAGGTTGTGCTTCATGCACGGTGGGCAAGGACACATTGCTCATGGCTGCCCAACCCACCACACAGACAATCAGTAGATAGTTGAGGGACCGCCAAGGTATAGGAAGAGGTTCGAGCGAGGATGTCTTCAGGGTGTAGGATGTGGCAAGGGATCAGGTCGTGCGTCATGTGGTGGACGACGGTTCGAGGTGCTACAACCACCACCCCCATGTGGTCCACCATGGGCTCAAAGAGTAGGAGGACAGGGGTGAGGCTAGCTTCAGGTGATGGAGGCCTATGACCATGGTGCACTAGAGATGATTAGAGGTATGATCTGTGTCTTCTACACCTTAGATTTAGTTCTTATAGGCATAGGTTTCAGTCACTCTTTCCTTTCCACGAACCTCATTTGAGACTCAAAGATTCCGGTGGAGCCGTTGGCTCGGTCCTTACGATTAGATAATCCTATGAGAGGGGATTCAATGATTACACACAGGTGTCGATAGTGTTAACTTACTCTAGGAGGTGATATCTTCAGGTGGGATCTCCTAATAGCAGCATCAAGGCCTTACAATGTCATCAAGGGTATAGACTGGTTATCTACAGTCCATACTTAGATCGATTGTATTTGGCACAAAAGTGTGGTGTTTCTATGAGTATGGGACCTGGTTTTTCTTCACCGGTGAGAAGATAAATTTTATAGCACAGGATAGACTTTATTGGAGGAGGGTGCATCTAATCAATAAACAATTGGGTAGCCTCACCCTCGGTACAGTAGATAAGAGGAGTCTGAGCTTTCCTGTAGTGGTGGATAAGTATGAGGATGTCTTTCCTGATAATGTTTCAGGACTACCTCCTCATAGGGAAGTATAATTCAGCATTGACATATACCCTGGGACGGCACTGATATCCACACTAGCGTATCGGATGGCTCTCATGGAGCTTCATGAATTGATGGTGCAGTTGGAGGACTTGTAGGAGAAGGGATTCGTGAGGCCCAACATTTCACCATGGGTAGCCCCAGTGCTGTTTTCCAAGAAGGTAGATGGGAGCTTGAGGTTATGCGTGGACTTTAAATTCCAAAACCAAGTGACTGTGAATAATAAGTATCAATTTTCAAGGATTTATGACCTATTCGATTAGCTAAAGGGAGAAAGGTGGTTCTTTAATATAGACCTCAGATTAGGCTATCACTAGCTTTGGGTACGGGATGAGGATGTACCAAAGACATCCTTAAGATGCCAGTATGGCCACTAAGAGTTATTAGTGATTCCCTTCATCATGACCAATTCCCCAATAGTGTTCATGGGACTCATGAATAGGATATTCCAACCTTACCTTGATATTTTCATGGTGGTATTCATTGATGAAATCTTGTTGTACTCAATGTCAAAGGAGGACCATGCTACACAACTACGGATAGTCCTGGATACACTCTGAGAGCACTAGCTTTATGGTAATCTCTCAAAGTTCCAATTATGGATTTGGGAGGTCTAATTTCTATGACATGTAATCTCATAGGGTGGAGTTGTAGTAGATTTAGTAAAGATAGAGTTATTTCTTGCTTGGTATCCACTGAGGAGTGTGTCTGAGGTGGAGAGTTTCCTAGTGTTGGCTGGATATTACCAGAGGTTTGGGCCCAACTTTTCCAAGGTAGAAGCACCCTTATCGACTTTTAAATGGAAGGTAAAACCCTTCATGTGGATGGAGAAGTTCCATTAGATTTTCTATGAGATGAGACGAAGATTAAAGACTTCCCCTATCTTGAGACTACCAGAGGAGGGAGTTGGTTATGTATTTTTCTGCAATGCATCAGGGACCGTACTGGGTTGTGTCCTAATTCAGAAGTGAGAAGTGATCATCTACGACTAATAATGGTTGAGGTAGAATTAGTATAACTATGTTACCCATGACTTGGAGCTATAATTAATGGTCTTTTCCTTAAAGATGTGGCAGCACTACTTGATGGGTGATCATTTTATAGTCTACTCTGACCAAAAGTGTATCAGGTATATCTTCTCACAGAAGGACCTGAACTTGAGATAGCGTTGATGGTTGGAGTTACTCTAGGACTATTAATTTTATATTTTCTATACTCTTGGGAAGGGGAACGTGTTCGCAAACTCACTCGGTAGGAGGTTTGATATACAACTGCTAAGTGAGACGAAGGAGCAGGTTTCCACGATGCAGATAACCTTCATGAATGATGATAGAGTAGTTTAACTTTATTCATTGACTGTCACTCATCCAATATTACAGCGAGTCAGGGAGGTACAGCTTGTGGATGTTGACTGCATGGCCCAACATCCTCAATTATCCTCGGGGAAGGCTTCTAATGGATTTTTGATAGGTGGGTTGCACTTATCCTTTTTAGAGGACACACTATAGTACCATTGATGTTGTGGGAGGAGATGTTGAGGGAGTTCTATACATCCCATTTGGCGGTACATCCTAGTGTGGGGAATATGTACTAGGACCTCTGAATTCAATACCGATGTCCAGGGATGAATAAAGTAATGGCAGAGTTCTTTTCGTGATGCCTCACTTGTTAGAAAGTGAAGGCTGAGCATCAGGTTCCAACAAGCTTGGCCTAGCCACTTGAGGTACCAAAGTGGGAGTGGGATGGTATCTCAATGGACTTTGTGATGGGGTTACCACGCATGTCTAGGGACCATGATTCTATTTTGATGATTATTGAATGACTCACCAAGTTGTCTCACTTCTTACCCATCCAAGTGTAGGGATCGGTATAGGGCTTGGGAGGCCTCTATGTCTAAGAGATAGTGTGGCTTCATGGAGTGAATTCGACGATCATATTAGATGGAGATTCTATTTTTACATCCCGGTTGTGGAAGGGATTGAAGGTGGAGTTTGGGACTCAACTGTGATTGATCACAGCCTTTCACCCTCAGACAAATGGTTAGACAGAGCGGACAACACAGACCTTGGAGGACATGCTTCGTGCTTGCATCCTCGATTTTGGTCATAGTTGGGAGGACCACCTGCCATTCACAAAGTTTTCATACAAAAACAGTTATCACTCCACCATTGTAATGGCACCATTTGAGGCCTTGTATAGGCATCTCGGTAGATTCACTAGGTGTACAATGTTTTCCACATATCGCAGCTGAGGAGGTAGGTGCATCATCGCACTTCATTGACTAGGGTGAGATGTACATTGATGATGAGGTGACATTTGTGGAGTTCCCAGTGGAGATAGAGAACCGATAGGAGAGAGTCCTTCATGGATAGTCGATTCTTCTGGTACGCGTTCAGTGGAAGCACAGGAATCCACAAGAGAGCACATTGGGGAGAGGGGCTCATATTCATGCTCAGTAGCCCCATTTGTTTAATTATCCCTTGTTTTGGATTTTGGGGATGTAAATCCCTAAGGTGGGGAGAATTTAATGTCCCAGAATTTTTGAATAATTTTTTTAAAAAAAATTATGTAATTATTTCAAGACAAGACACTTTGATGGCACGTGATTTTGAGGTCTGGTGAGCCCAGAATGGAATTTTGAACTTTTTTTGAGTTCGTTTAAGTGAACATTAAAGAGGGTTCTTCTAACTTTTAAACCAGTGCTTGGATAAAAAATATAAGGGCACCATTGAAATAAAATATTGGGATTCTCCTTGAAAATACTTAACTTCTACCGAAGAGGATTGATCAGAAAATATATTTTTCATACTATATAAAAAATAACAAAATAACTTAAAAAGTTATTTTCTTTTCTTTTCTCACCATTTAGCAGTGGTACTCTATCATTGTGGTATAGAGATAAGGTGACGATGAGCTCCTATAATGGTACTCCTTAACAGAAGTGAAATAGACATGATGTTTCATTAATGAAATAGTGTAATAGAAGCATTGTGATGAGTTTCTCTATTAATGAGATAACACATTGGGGAATCAAATGTGGAATTCCTCTGGAAAATATATGGCAAAATTCCTCTCCTATGAAGAATGGTGAACACCAGAAAATAACTAGCGACATCAACGCACCTCAAAGAATGGGACCGGAGGACGAAGAACACCAATAGCTTCGAATGAAACTTGAATCCTCATGGGCAGATCGCTTTAGCGATGAACACCTTCTTGGTAGGGGTTTTTTTTGTTTTATTTTTTCTCGTTCTTCGTTCTAAAACAAAAAACTCTGATCATCCCATGAATAGGTTGATCCCTATATTGCTTGTTCTTGCGGGGGGTACTTATCTTGGGGTTTGGGTTGGGAATACTTGATTAAATTGGGATAGAAAATCAAATAATTATCCATTGTTTTCTAAACCTCTAACGTGGAGGGTGTGGGTTGACATGAACATGGTCGAGCCCCTATTCTTTGTGTGTTTTCTGTGTTCTCCGTGACTCCATCTTCGAAGTGGAGGTAAGGGGATTTGAGGTTATAATAGGGAAGATGGCATTCCCAGGAGGTCGTAGGTGCAAGTGGCATGAAGATTTGACCACCAGAGCAAACCCGTTGGTCTGCAGAAGAACCTTCTGAGGGTAGCCATGGTCGGGTGGCAGCGCTTCGGAAGGACCTACCACAGACGTGGCACCACGTTGCGTCGCACGCGACAAAGCCATGGTCAATCGACCGTGGCTGGGAAGCTGGCCCCGCGGAAAACCTACAGGGAAGGGGGTGTCGGACGTGGCTTTCAGCCACATCCTAGCTATCTGAAGACTGGTCCACCTATGGTAGACCCCCACCATTAATTTGGGCTTGTGTAAGTGGGCCGAACCCGCGCCATCAAGCTAGACCACCCCAGTAGGCCGGACCGGCCCCAGCGGGTCAGACCCACGCCTTCGGGACAGACCTACACCAATGGGTCAGACCCACACCAATGGGCCAGACCTGCCACAATGGGCCAGATCCGTGCCAGCAGGCCAGACCCACCCCAGCGGGTCGGATCCACGCCATCGAGTCGAACACACACCAGTGGGCCCAACGGGCCTGGCCCACTCTCCAGGATGGAATGGACTGATCCAAACCTGAACTAGTTCAGGCTAGGTTATTTGAATCAAATTGAGGCATGTGGGTCCCCCGTGTCAAGTTGGTCAGGTCGGTCCGATCGGGTCGGACCAATCCTAGATGCAATTGTCTCCTGTTTATTAAAATGCCAATATCTTTCAAATTGGGCGTCCGATTGATGATCCGTTTGTGGAGTTGGAACCCTCAAGATGAGGCAGATCTTTTAGAATACTATAAAGATACTTTCATGGAAGTTAAAATTTTATTGATGTCTTGAGGAGCGGTTCTCCTGAAATCCATCACACTACATGCAGAAACCCTACGGTTGGATGAGACCTAAAAAGTGCTGATAAGAGACCCTATGTGGATTGGATACTATGGACTAGTGGAAAGAAACTTCTGTGTGACTCAGTAAGACCATAGTGGGGAGTGGCTCTGTGTGACCTGGCAGACCCATGGTACTCTACAGGAGGAGTAGCATAGTATAGCTAAGGTGGGAAGCAGCTTCTATGTGACCCAGCATGCCCATAGTGGGGAGTGGCTTCTGTGTGACCCAGCATACCCACAGTACTCATTAGGGATGAGTACCATAATAGTACTAGGTTAGTGGGAATTAGCTTTTTTATGACCCAGCAGGCCCACTGTACTCATTGAGGTGGAGATCTCCAACAGCCCATGGTGTTCGATGATGTGACTAATGGTCCTACTTTCTTACTCTAAATTATACCTGGTGTGAGCTATCTTGTGTCGTTATCATGCTTCATGATCATGTTTCTTGGTTTTATCTAGGGATTTCATTGTGTTATCTCCTTTGTGATTTCTATTCCCTAATGAGTATATTGTTACTCACCACTACACGGGATTTTCTCGCACGTGATCTGTCTGGTGTAGATGACCATCGCCTTGACAGAGGACTTGGTGGTCCAGGATCCAGTGGTTCCCAGTGAGACTAGGTAGGCAGGGCGTACTTCTATGACTTCCAAAAACTACTATGTACTTACCAATCAGGTGGTGTTTCTAGCGTACGGCTTTATAGTTTTCTTTCTACTCTACTGTTTTTAGTTTATCTTTTGTTGGTTTTGTATTCTGGCCCATTTGACCTACAATTTGTACTTTTACTCAGTAGTTGTTTAGTGGAATGTATGTTTATTTTTCCAGATTTGGTATGTGGTTGTATGTGTGTGTGTACAGGTACTCAAGAAAATGACTCCCACTTGTAGATTGATGCCTTCGGCACTAATCGCCAACCCCTGGCCTTCGGGAGGAAAGCTTGGGGTATGTCACAGCATGTACCATGGGGGATGGGTTGTGAAAATTTTAATTAGGATAATTGTAAATAATTATCAAGTGATATTTAAAACTAATTATCATAAAATTATATCAAAATTGTGATTTGTATAGAGTAATTATTAGAATATAATTATACAAATTATTAAAAGATAATTGGACCAAATTATCAAAGTATGATTTGGGGAAAATAAATTATCATAATAAAATTGTGAAATGATAATTTTTAAGGAATAATTATTAGAATATGATTATTTAATTTATTAAATGATAATTATAAAGTAATAATGTAAAATTATAATATAATAATTTATAAGATATTATTATAAGATAATTACTAGAAGATAATAAATTATCAGAGATAATTATCAAATTTATTTATAAAATGATAATTTGGTAATTATCTAGGAGATAGAATGTATTTTATGTGTGATATTTTATTTATTTCTGAAATAAAATAACTTTTTTTGGTTCTAGGAACCCTTAACAAATGTTGAGCATTGATGTGTCGATGAATGTGATGATTAGGTCGCGGGGAGGCGTACTGAACCACATAGGGTGGTTTATCTTTATTACTGATGATGATGACTTTGAGGTAGGAGGTTCCTTCCCATTTTGGGACATATATATATATATATATATATATATATGAATTTATCATGATGTAATTTTTATATTGTACTAACCCATTCTTGTGATGAATTGCATGTGGGTTTGTGAGTATCCATGGGCATACTTGTTTGTGTGTGATTATCTTGACTTTGATCTTGGTGTGACTTATCATTACTTGCTATGACACATGTTGTTATGTGTGTATATCCTATTTAATTATGTTATAGGTATCAAGATACTCAGGTAGAGCACTAAGGTTGGTAATTATGTGGTTCAGTGTCTAGCTACCCAACCAAACATAGTCATAATATCTATAAAGGCAGATGTGGCTACCCTAGCAGAGGGGAATTTATAGTAGCAAGCTAAAAGATATCTGTATTTTCTTCCTACAAAATTGGTCCATGGGTTTTTTAAAAGTTTAAGCTGGCTATGGATGTATAGCTAACATATACCATTCATTGCTTCCAATAAACTTGGGTCATGGTTGTTTTAAAATGTTAAGCGGGTCAGGGATGCATAGATGATAGATACCGGTCATTGCATCCAATGGACTTGGGTCGTGGGTGTTTTAAAAGGATAAGTGGGAAATAGATCTACTTGATGTAATGTGATACGTTCTTGTAACAACCACTAATGGGGTAGGGTGAGCCTTGTTTCCTCAGTGGAGGAACATAACTTCTTGACTTTCTTACTGGAAATGAGACGAAGTGGGTGGGGTGAGGTTTGTAGTGGCTTGGTCAGCGCACGATGACTCTACACATGTATTTTTACTGAGAATTTACTTATTTCATGATATAAAATTTTATATATATTTGTGAACTTATGGTAAGGACGTATTGGTGGTGTTCTACTGAGTCTTGTACTCATACCCTACTCAATAATTTTGGTGCACTTGTAGATTTCGTGACTAGAGATCTCACAAAGGGAAAGGGCCTTATGGATAATGGTTGAGTGGTGGATCTTGGAGCTGTAGTGGATCGGTACAGACACCAGAGTACCCTATATAAGGTTTTTAATTTACTTTTATCTTGTATTTTTCTACTACTTTATACTCTAGATAGGATTACCACTTTGGGAGCTCTTATATGTATTTCATTATTCTGTTCCCGCATTTACATTGTGTATTATTTGTTTCATTCATTATTATCGATCATATGACATGATACAGAGGGTATAGTCTCCCTAAGGTTGCACTCGAGACACTCTCTACTAGTCAACAACCTCTTGCATATGGGGAGGCGCACATGAGTTCATGTAACATTCCATATTGGATTTGATGGTTTGGTTTAGGATGTTACAAAAATGGTATAAAAAGATCAGGATTCATTTACATTTTCTTCTCTTTATCTTGTGGTGGTACAAGATAGATAAAATATAGGATGGTTTGGACTAGAGTAGGGGAACTATGTTAGTTCCTAGCCAGCACTTCATAGTGGACCTCCAAGTTTCCATTAATGGGAAATTATGTTTTGGTATTACTATTGATTAATCTCACATTTGGTGATTCACATGATTTTTATATATGATTTATGAGATTTTGGATGTGTTAATGCATCATGACTAGGAATGTATGTTCACATGCCATATATATACCTGTTGTTGTGCTGCATAATAGTTCATTAATTAAATGTCTATATTTGTGCTATATGTTTGGGATATTTTGTTCTATGTGATATATCTTTGTTTCCATGTTGTGTGATATATATTCATTGTAATTAATTATTTTAACTAAAAATGTTTTTGTGTTTATATATATATATATGTGTGTGTGTGTGTGTGTGTGTGTGAAAAATGTTACTAATGTGTAGGGACGGAGACAAGGGTTAGGGAAAGAAGGGTTATACCTTGGGTTGTGGGTAAACTTATAGGGAAGCCTTTGTGTGATCCCATAGACTGCTTGTACTTGTTATGTTCTTATTTTTTCTCCTATTATGGATATGTGAATGTAAGAGTATGATGTTTGAGATCAGTGGCTTGAGTTGTCTGAGAAAGACCGCTAGAGATACTTCTTAGGGATGAGAAGTTGATAGAGGGGTAGAATTGTAATATCCAAATTTTTACAATGAGAATAAAATCTATCTTGTTTTATAAATTATAAATATCATATGTAAAAAAAATATTTATCAGTGAAATAAATTACTAAATATGTTAAAGGATGGGCATAAGAGAAAAATTCCAGGTAACACTTTGGAATATTCAATAAAATATTTTAAATTCAAAAACCGAGTTAGTGTGATATTCTAGGGCTCGTAAAGCCTTAGTGAATACAAAATAAATCTATTAAATATATTATCTTAAGCATGTAAAATGTTATCTAAATAATTGAATAAATCCAAAATGGTGTGTTGTATGGGAAATATGAGATCACTGATAGGTCTATGACATGGTGTTTACTCTAGGCAGGGTATAACATTTTTAAGCATCGAACGTTTGAACGCCTCGCTCAAGATAATAATTTATTTAATAATTTTTATTATATATTTTTTAAAAAATATTTTAATATCAAGGATAAATGTTTTTTAAAAGAATCATGAGAAGACCGCCTCTATAATATAATGAAAAATTATTAATTCTTGAAGATAAGGATCCAATGGATATTTTACTAGATATCTTACATAGAGCCCTTGTTTCTTATGAAATGAGGAATTAATATTATGAAAATATGATAAAGGAAAGTTCCTGTTAAGTATTTTTCAAAGCTACAAAGAAAATCATAATAAAGGAGGTCGCTAAAGATGTATAGGTTGATAAGGTGATGTAATTTATTTTCTCTAACTTTAAAATGGATAAAGGAAGATTTAGAGGAAATCATCCACTCACTATATTTAGTAAATTTAGAAATAGTACGGAAATATTTCCTTATAAATATCAAGGGGATGATGAAAACAAAGCTCCACTTATTATGATAACTTCCAAGAAATTGAAAGGTAAGGGTAAATCTCAATGAAAGTTTAATAAAAGAATAAAAATACTTCCACAAGAAGATAAAATTTCAAAGGGTACTGGAGTAGAAAAGGTTGGATATTTTAGAGATCCTGGAGAATAAGTTCTAGTGTTTTTTGTGTATAGATCAAAAGTTTATGACAATGATGTTGGAAATGATGTGTTCAAGTGTCGAGTTAATCTTCAAGATGAATTGTAAGCATCCCTTAAATAAATCAATATTTTCAGTAAAAAAATAAATAAATATAATGGAGTGGTGTGTGACACAAATATTTATATTCAATAACAAGAGGAAGAAAATTTAAAACTAATAGAAGAAATTGTAAAACTAAAATATGGAAATTATGGAACCTTAGAGAATGTGGTTGAGTTAAATCTAAAAACAGAGAATTAGGATGGGATAATGAATAAATAAACTAATTATATGAAGGATAGGGTCAAGATAATATAAAAAATTCAAGGGGAAGTCATGTCATGGTGGAAAACATGTAAATATCAAGAGATAGTCCTCACTCCATGGATAACATCCAGAAGTACAGGCACTTCAGCCTCTAAAGAGGATAGGAAATCTCAGAAAGGATTTACTAAAGGTTTTATGAATTTATAGCAAGTATATCGGTTCAATAATAAAGGAAAAATTAGTTACAAAGCATGATGATAAGAATAATATGGTCATGGTTGATTATAAACCTCAAGAATTAACACCCTAAAAGAAGGTGTATTTTCATAGCACTGTAAATTCCACCAATAATGTAAATAAATTTTTAAATATGACACAAAAAATATGGTGTTATTTATATGGGGATTTGGTAAATACTTGATACATGTGTTCCACTGAAAATAGATACTTTTAAGATCATGAATATAAAAAATATACAAGTATATTTTATAAATGTTCTTATTCTTTTAATGGACACTACTTTTTTTATAAAGGTTTTTGGAAAAAATAAATTCATTATGCATCAAGGGTGTAATAGAAGGTGCCTAAGAATATTTAGAGGTGTGGAATAAAGTATCTATAAGCTTCATAAAACAATTTTAAAACTCAAAATATATTTTTAGTCTTACAATATAAAAAAAATTCTATAGATATGGAGAATAAGAATATTCACCCATTATCAACAAATGTGGATCAGTGGTCATGGGTGAAAAAAAAAAGAAGAACCAAAAAGGAAAATGTTTTAGATATTTATTTTATGGAAAAAATGAGAGGATTTTAGATCCTAGATAGTGGGTACACTTCTCATATATCTAGAAATTAAGACCTCATTATAGGTATCAAATATAATAAAGATAAAGTATTTTTGTTTGGAAATGATGAGGGACTAAAAATTATTGTCCCTGAGAAGTAAAAATTTAGTAGAAAATATCTCAAAATAATTGATGTGATTTTGGTTAAATGCCTCAGTCATAACCTGTTAAGTGTAATCCATTTGTGTGACTCAAGGAATGTAGTATAATTTAGAAAAAATGTGTTCATTATTAAGGATAGATATGGTTCAATCATTTTAAAAGGACGATAGAAAAAGGGAAACTTGTACCTTATTGGTAAATAAAATTGGTGTATGTTTTTTAAAGAATATTAAAAAGGGTTATGAAATAATAAAATTAGTTATTTAATATGAAAAAATTTGGAAAATTTTGTGAACAATGGTGGATCATGAGGTATTCCCAAGCTACCATGTGATCACAATCACATAAGTGATTCATCTTAGAAAGAGAAAATTGTTCATGAGACTTATAAACCAAAGAAAGGGAGATTATCAAGGGTAATAAATTTTATTCATTTATATGTATGTGGGATAATGAAACATAAGTCCTCAGATGGAAAAAGTTATTCTGTTTTTTTTGGATGATTTTAGCAGAATGGCATGGTTGGTGGTGATTATCCATAAAACTGAGGTATTCAACTTTATCACTCAATACTAGAGAGAAGCTAAGAAGATTCTTATTGAAATTATCTAAAATATCTAAACCAAAAATTGTATATAATTCAAAAAACATTGAGATGTAACAGTGCTTAGAAAATAATAAAATATAAAATTAGGTATCATCAATGAGTAATCCATAACAAAATGGAGTTATTAAGATAAGAAACCATATTTTTAATAACATAGATTAGACTATTTTAACTGAAAAATAACTAATAGAGAAGTATTGGAAAAATTTATCCCTTGTAGTGGTCAATATCTCTAATAGGGCCTTACAATGTCCAGATTAATAAAAAACCCTCCATTTATATTTGGTATAGAAATAATCCTACACCTAAATACTTTTGTGTATTCAGAATTAAGTGCTTCATTATCAACAAGGATAAAAATAGAAAGTTTGAATATCATGGTGATGATGGTATCTTTCTAAGTTATTTATCCAAAATTAAGGTTTACAAGTGTTAAAATAAACAACTATAAAAAATGGTTGAAATTCAATATGTTTGCATTATTGAAAATGAGAAAATTCAAATTTATATGAGAATATTTAATATTCAAGTAAGAAAATTTTACATAGAAACAATTTGATTTTTGATTTGGAAAGTAATGAAAATGTGTGTGGATCAGGGGGATCTCAAGGGTATGTAAAAAACTCAGATGATAGATATTATGATAACGAAAATATAGAAATAACAACATATACAAATTGAAGGTATAATAGGGAATAAATCAATAAGAGTAATATTATTGGTGACTAAATAGCCTCAGTTCAAATAAAGAGAATTAAGGAACAAATATTGGGACCAAGTTTTCTGGAGGATTTTTTTGAAATAAGCTTTTGAAAGTTTTTTGTTTTTTTTTCTTTGTGAAAAAACACCTCACTTGGTGTTTGGAAGAAGGGTTTCAAACTCAGGTGATCAGAATCATATTTCTTGAGAAAGTACATTAATTGAAGTTTTTTATTCTAAATGTTGTTTATAGAGTGGAATTTTTTTATAATTAACTTTATAGAATAGGGATTTTTGTAATAGACCAGGAAGATTTATCAGATATAGAATGTCATTAGATATGTTCGACACAAAAAATATGATGATGATTTTCTGTGATAAAAGTTCTCAACATCATAAGTTCTCTAAAAACTCGTGATCCAAGCATTTTGTAAGAATATGAGAAAACTTTTTTGGGATTAAAAATTTATCTTGGATAAGTTGTGTGAAAGAACTCCAAACATAATATCGTACAAATTTTTGGTTAAGTAATATTGTTTACAAAGTTTTATAGGTCTGAGAATTTTTGAAGTTGAAAAATAATTTCTTGGTAAATCTGGTTAAAAGAAGTGTTTTGAAATTTTATTTGAAATTTGTTAAGACTTGAAAAGATGGTAAGTATTAGAACTTTCCAAAATAATTTATACAATTATATGTCAATCTCAATGTTATAAACATCATCAAGAAGTTTTGATACAAGTAGTAGTTTAAAGAGGTAGTGAGAAATGCGACTCTAGTTTATTTTTCTTCATATCGATATGTTGGATTGTTATTTTCCCCTAGATCCTTGTTTTTTTATTATTTTCCTTTCTATTTGAGTTATTTTCCTTATTTTTTTCCTTCCCCTTTTCTATTTTGGCTTTATCCCCATGTGTTATTGTTTCATTTGTTCCCTCTCGACTGTATCATTGGCTTTCCTACATCAACTGGCTTCATCCTTCCTATCTCGTTCCAAATCCTTAGGAACTATCTTGGTGGTGGACTCATTTCTAGGTCTTTTAATTGATGTTTCCATTGGTCCTCTGATGTATGGGTGTTATTCCTTCTATCCCATAGTGGCGTTGAATGGGTCCCATTTTCTGGGCATTGATCAGATGCTTCGTTGGGATCATGTATTCCAGGCAGAAAGAGGGTGAGAGTACTTACAGGTTTCATTCATTCAGATGTGGGTGGTTTTCTTCTGGTTATTCTATCATGTTTTCAGTGGTTTTTAGGTGGTAGATTATGGTGGTTCAACTCTCACAGTTTTGGATTTTGGAGTCTTTAATGGTTTTCATAGTCTCAAGATGTTTGGATCTTTACTTGATTATGGTTTCCTCCTCCTTTGCATCAATGTTGGGGAGTCACTTATGAGTAGTGATTGAAGAGAATGGTTCAGTTGTTTTTCATTTCGATTATCCTTGGTGAATCGGTTATGTGTAGAGATGAAGTCACTAAAATGATGATTGTGGATATATGTTGATTCTTTTACTCTGCTCTAGCACCAGGAAACCATAAATAATCCACAATTTGGACATGATAGGTGGTTTCATGGTGTTTTTGGTTGTTTATTTTGAATGATCGATAGTTTTCTAGGAGGTGTCACTCATGGTGGATTCATTACTGACTTTGGGTCCCTTCTGGGCTTGATCTTTGTGGAAAACTCGTGGTGGTGATGATTTCTTTTTGTTAGGGTGTGCGATACGAGGAGGTTCATGGCTTGAGTTTGTGATGATGGATCTGTTTGATCTTTGAATTTTGAATGTTGAAATTTTAAATTTTAAATGTATAATTTGTTGTTATATGGGGTATGTGTTTCTATGGTGTTTTTTTAAGGTTCCCAATAAACCAAAAGTGGATTTTAAAAATACAAAAAAAATGGATTGAGGAGAATCACTAGATGTAGAATTTATTTGAATACTAGGAGTTTGAATTTATTGGTGTCAAAAGATTTATGAAAGTGTTAATATATTGATCCATCATATGGTAAAATTAATCATATAAACTAATCCATAAAATGGACCATTTGTTTCTAATTTATAGAAAGAAAGAATTCATTTTTGACACCGATCAATCAGTTGAGTTGTTGACATCAATCAATCGGAAGATTTGTTGACACTGATCAATCAAAAGATATTTTAGTGACTGATCCATAAGTAGAGGTTCAGAGACTAATCCATTATACAATATTATTGATATTGACTTACTATATGATCTTTTTTACACCAATAATTCATCGGATGCAATTTCATTACACACAGTTTCAACAGACTGAGGAGAAGTTGAATAGAGGGAGAATGTGGTTGCAAAAAACTAAAGCATTTGGAAGTTTCAATGATATTTTCAAAGGATTTTAGTTGGACTGGAGCATCATAGTGAGAATTATTTTTATTTACTTATTTGTGATTTGGTCATAAGAATCAGAATGATGAAAAAATGTTTCATACTTTCATTTTATGAACAAAGAAATTATAAATTTCTTATTCTATTGAATTTGAGTTTTAAGAGGTTCTGGAGAATTCATAAAGATTTGAGAAGATTCCATAAGTGTTGAGAATAATTGATAAGTGGTTAAATAGAGTTCAAATGAACGTTAATTTTATAGATATGAAATTTCATTAATCAGGAAAATTATTTCAGGTTCTTGCCCTTATTGTTTTTGGAATACCTATATAAAGGTGTGAAAGTACAATATATTATGGTACTTTTCACATGCAATAAGGAATAGATATGGAGTTTTTTATTTCAAACTATTTATCAGAAAGAACTTCTAGAGCAAGGTTTCTAAATAGAAAAATTGATAAGAGAAGTGTTGGTCAGGATTTGTCATATCAAACTGAGAAATTAGATTGATTGTTTTTTAAATAGGAGGAAGAAGGAAAGAGTTGAGTTCTATTTTTCTTTAGGAAAACAAGTCTGGAATGTTTTTGGATTGAAGAATCAAATAGAGGAATCATAGTGAGTGATCAAACTGAGATCTTTATGAAGTTCAAAGAATTTGTTCCTATTTACTACTTGGTAATAAAGTGAAGAATTGTTTTTGAAGAATTAAAAAAGTAAAATTTATTGAATCATAATAATGAAAATGTTCTAAACCTATTGGTGAAGTTTTCTAAACTTGTTACAAAAACTTATTTATATCTTTCGTTCTAGAAGAATAACATGAACTATTGTATTGATCATAGTGTTATACAAGTGTAAGGTTATTTCATACTTTTTGTATCTATACAAAAGGATTGTTTTCTAGTGGATTATGTGGTATTATATTATTTAAAAACCATTCCAAGGACTAGCTACTCTTATTTAGTAATGAACCTTATAAATTCTTGTGTTCCTATGGATTTATGAATGTTTTTTTCATCAAAGTGATAAATATTTAACATGAGGTAAAGGTTTTTTTAAAAGAAAGATAACATAAAAGAAAAATATATCACTGATTCACCCCCTCCCTATAACACCTCTGGTTCCAATTAAGTATCCCTTTATTTATTATTTTTTAATATATAAAGTGTTTAGGTAAAATTTGGGAGGTTTTGGACGACATTTGGAATGTTTTGGGGGATTTTATATAGGTGCATAGTTTGAGCACGGTTTGTGGAAACCGTGTAACTCCTATAGAAAATCATGCACAATGAGACGGGGGGGATAAGGGGAAGGTGCATAGGTAGGTGCATAGTTTTTTCAAACTATGTATCTACCTATGAGAAACTGTGAAAAGTGGGACAGTTATATTTTTCACAGTTGGAGCATGATTTTTGTAATTGTGTGAGCTAACCATGTGAGGTTCTCCTTAAGGAAGAATTTGTCACGCGGTTAGTGCATGGTTTTTTGTAACTGTGCAACTAACCGTGCAAGGTTTAAAAACAAGATCCTAAAAAAGAGTATTTGGGAAGGGATTAACTTGATACCTTTAATGAAATAACCCTAGTTACCTAGAGTTGGTGCATTATTTTCATACATTGGCATGATTATAAGGAATCAAGTCCTGAAAGACCAATCAGTTTAGCAGTCTCAGAAAATAGATTACATACATGAATGTTACATTACACATTAGAAAATAAAACACAACATCGATGATCCTTTTATAACTCCATTAATCCCCTAACTTAACCCTTCTTATCAATCATAATACACTTCTTGGAATCCTGGGAAAATAAAACATAGAAAGGGGTGAGCTCAGATGCTCAGTAAGGATAACAATATAGCGGAAACTTTCATAAATAAGCGTAAACATTTAAGGCAATGTATAAGACTAAAACAAAATATTTTTAAACCTAACTTCAACATAATATGGAAAATCTAAAATCAAATAATACCATTTACTTATTCATATGGATATTCTACTAGTCAAATAATCACATGAAATATCAATATCCACTTTCATAATGATGGAATGCATAATGCTAGACTTCATAACCACATAGTCATGGCCTTGTGCCAAGACTACCAATAAGATTTTTTCAAGGCCTTGTTCCAAGACACTAGTTTGTCTCATGAGACCTACCAATGCATCGAGGAGCTATAGCAGGCTCCACCCATCACTTACTAAGTTTAATTCACTCCTCATATGAAAAGGTTTAAACATAACATAAACATTCATATTAAAACTAGCATACGAAATGTCAATAATTTATCCATAAATCATAAATGGTATAAAAATAACACATCCACAGTCAAACATATCACAAAACCTTCAATAAAATATGGAAGATTTTTATCATAATAAATCAACATCAAACAAGTTTAAAATTCCATCAAAGGATGTTGACATAGATGAAAATGATTTGTAAAACTCTTTGGGAGAAATATCCCTTTTTCATGAAAACATTTAAAAGTCACAAAATTTAGAAAGAAATACATTTAAATACATTTTTTAATCAAAGTGTCCCATACCACTTTGAAACTTTTTAAAGGAATTAATATTTTAAAAACATTCATGTCCATATAAATAAATCTTTAAAAACCATTTTGAAAACATGGACATTAATGAGAATGATTTAGAAGAATAAATATTTAAAACATTTAAAATTATGTTTTAGTAAAAAAGTATCTTAAAATAATCCCTTTAAAAACTCTTTTATGAAACATGGATATGGATAATAAATATGTCACAGTAGATACTTACATAAAAACAACCTTGTATAACAAAAAGATTGTGAAATTAACCCTTACCTTGTACTTTCGTTTAGTAGAGGGTACATTTAACCTCCTATATAAAGACCATAGTATGTTATTAAATTATACCAGAACCATATTAATATTTATGATATCATAAATTATTCATTTATTACTTTATACGACCCATTTAATAATAATTTTCATGTTAAATTAACATTTCGGGTAATAATCGCTTTCTTTATCATACGTGTTTTAACTTATTACTCTTGATTGTATCACTTAGATCATGATTTAAATACATCCAAAATATAAAACATTATTTATATAAAATATATATATAGAATATAAATATGTATAATAGACATATATATGAAATGGAAAACACCGTTTATGGGGACGGTAGGTCGTACGTACGCAAAAACGTTGTTTCTGTTTTCGTATCGTATTGAACGGAACTAAGTGAATAAGATATTTGTAAGTGCACAAATATATATATATATATATCCAGTAGAATTATTATTTCATATATTAAATACTTATTAATGATATATATTTTTATAATCATCTTTGAATGGTGAACGTGGAAATGAATCTCAACACGTCGTGGCGACGGTAATTCGTACGTATGCATGAGCGACAATATCATTATATTGATGGTGAAATTGTATGTAATTGAATGGTATATCATATATAAATAATAATTAAAATGTTATATTTATTATTTACAGCAGTTATACTCATTATTATACCCATCCAAATAATGAAGTGTTTGAATAACAAACTACACCATGACGTGGAGACGGTAATCTGTACGTACGCACGTATGGTGACTTTTTCATTTATAGGATGGATAGAGTAATGAAAATGGTAGTACCATTTTTATAATAACATCACATTATATAGAAGATACTGGAGTTATTTTCTTATAATGGAAACAACAAATAAAGAGGAAGTGGAAGAAGAAAAGAACATGAAAGAGGTGATGAAATATTTACCTCTTCTTCAGGTTCTTCCTTTTGATTTGATCAAAAGGGCTCTTTAGGTTGGCTTTATGACTAAATTAAGGCCTCTAAGATTAATGGAGGAAATTTGGGAGGATATTTGGTCAGGTTTTGGCTGAGCCAAAAGGCTTTGGAGGTGTGAAATTAAGAGAAGGGGAAGTGCCATTTTATAATAGAGGTGAGGGTCACTTTAGGAAAATCTTGAAATATTATTTTATAATAAAATCATTTTCGGTTTCTAATATCTCCAAAATGAAATATTTATATGATAATGTGGGTATGGGTCAAAAACCTCTCAACCAATAGGTTTTAGACATGTTTAGGTCATCATATTAAACTTATATTTTAAATTTAACTCTTAGTTAAATAGTTTGACATTTACCATGTCTCTTTGTATTTTTATATTATATGGTTAATAATCTTACTATAACAAGACAATAGAACCCCATGTGGATAATTATTAATATACATAATCTTATCTAAGTCCTTTGGCTGAACCTTATTTTTTTAGGAATATTATATCAATTAATAATATAGTATTTGTTTTAAAAACTCAATTATGTCAATTTTGACACTATTTAGTATTTGATTTTTTTGAAAGTCATTAAAACTTTATCACTTAGAATAAAATTTATTTAACCAACCCTAACATGTAATATTAACCTATAAAATTATTGGAATTCATCATAAGTCTCAAATTACATTTATTTGGATATTTATAATATCAATTATTTAAATATTTCATTAATAAGGTAATTACTGCATCATCATTGTTTCATAAATAAATTAAATTATTTAAGGTCTAAAAATTATAAATAAAATACCATTATGTAGGAAATTTTTTTATATTTCTAATTAATATTTATAGTCGAATTTATATTATGTATAACCCTATATTAAAAATTGTTTAGTTATTAAACTTTGAATTTAACTCTTTTAACTCTTCTTTAAATAAAATAATAATAAATGTCTTAATCTTATCCAAGTGGACCAAAGGGGGTAATATTTTATTCCTAATGTTGTTTTTGGTCTAATTATACTTATCCAGTAGAATTAGGACATGTGTTAGGGTAATTATAATATCATTTTTACCCTTAATTACCCTATTTACTTTTAATCGTGGTAAATAAGTCAAAAGTTACTATTCACCAACAATTATTTTCATCTTATTGAACCACATTTTACTTACTGATGTCAATCGTATCTCTCAGATTTTTGAAATTCAACTCACATAAATAGTAAAATTAAGTTTTATGCAAATTTGCTAACGTGCCTAGAAGGTGGGTAAAAGAGGTTAAAAAATCCAATAGAATTTTATACATCTAATTTTATTATAAAATGACTTTAATGAATTAAATTGAACTTATATTGGTATTATATATCTATTTTGACTTAAAATAAATTTAAATAAAATAAATAAATTTTTAAATAAAAAGTCGGTTTTAAATAATAAGGCGGTGTTTTTCACTATTCATCAAAAATTTAAAGCTTTCAAAAAAAATACTAAAAATTCACCCGAAGCTAATTTTGATATTCTGAATTCAAAAATGAATTCTATTTCACCAAATTAAAAACATAGAAGTTTCATTTATTAAATTAAAATTAATTTCCATTGTCAAAACCAAAAAACAGGTTTTTAAAAAGTAAAAACTATCAAAAGATTGACATGTGTTTACGTTAAATTTAAATGTGAAATTACTTATAATGACCTAAATTATATTAAATGATAAAAATATAATCTAATTATACTTCTAAACCATTCAAATTCATAATTTATCACTATAAATTATTTCAATTAAAAAAGATGGTTTCAACTAAAACATAGTATTTTTTTACTATTCATCAAAATTTGAAAGTTATCAGAAAAGTACCAAAAATTTATCCACACTAAATTTTTATGTCCCGCTTCTAAATAAGAATTTAATTTCATTAAATTGAATATATAAAAGTGTCAAATGTTGGTTACAAAAAGGGGTCTCCATTAAAAAGCGGTAAAATTTCATTTTTTGAAAAATACTTATTTTATCTAAAAAAATGAATTTGTTATTATATTATGTCTAAGAAATACATAATATGGATGTTAAAATTATATAGAGTATAAAAGATTCAAAATGTAGTTAATACTATTCATAACTGCTTTTTGAACGGTTAGTTTAGTAAGTTGTGGTGCGCTCGAACTCGGTGTTTCATGTAGCGCAAGCTATTCAATTACATTAATGAGATAACGTTCTATGAAATCTTGGGGTGTTACATTATCCCATCCTTCAATAAATTGCATCCTCACAATTTGAAATTTTTCTTCTAAAATAAATGGATAAAAATAGAAAAATACCTTTTTGGAAAACCCACAGAAAAAGTTGGTTTAATAAAATTTACTCTTAATAAGAGGGAAAGGGAAATGAAAAAGTCACCACCAAATTATGATCTCAATTAGGAGAACATTGGTGGAAATTAGAGACACATAATTTCTAGAAAACCATAAATATTTATAGGGAGCGATTGAGGTCATCAATCACAAACAAGTGTAAAATTTAGGGCCTCAAAGCCATCAATCTAAGATGATGTAAAATATCATTAGTTTAACAAAGCATAAGGTGTTAGGATAATACATTTTGGTTTTAAGATTCATTTCCTAAAGTTTAAGAATTAATTTATTCATAGAATAAGAGGAAAAAATATACTTTACAAGTATAGTTTCATCCTTCAACTAATTCCTACCACAAACTCATCTTTCACCCCAAAAGATAATATAATTCAAAAGTATTATATTTATCCTAATCATATAGGGTTCCAAAAATAATTAATTTATAATTCATTTTTCAGACTATTTAAAAAAACTACATTATACAAGATAGGACATCATGTTGGATAGTGGTAGGTGATGCACCCTTGTCACCCTTCGGTTGCAGGTTCAAGTCTCACGGCCTTGCCGGACGTGACGGGTTATCACCCAACCTCCAGGATGTCCTTTTTATGACAATCCAAAAATAATATCAAGAAATGATTTAACCTTAACAATAGTATTCAATGTCAAAATTAATCGATTCCAACCTTTATAATTATCCAAAATACTTCTGTCCAAACTCATAGTCCAAAATTTATAAGGAATGTAAACACAATGAAGATCCTTTTCCCACATAATAACATGTGAACACCTTCATCATGTATTATTTTAAACTACAATAACACCCTGAATTATCATATAACCATATTGATTACATTCATTCTCTCTTATTCCTTAGAGAATATTGGATATACTCCTTATATCCAAAAATGTTTTAAACTCCAACAATAATGGAATATATAAATCATTAATCAGTTTCAAGGTAGTCAAGAATATCCAATAAAATTTATCCAAATCAATCATATCTTATTCCAAAATCACTACCTCTGTATCAGAATCATATTAAGGTTTATCTTTCTCTCAACCATATATTTTACAAAAATTTAACCTGCCATTGAGTCACTTTTCTTGGTTTCGCACAATCTTAAGTCCTTAATTAAATAGTACTGCAGTATAATTCTTTTATACTCTATAATTATTATAACATGTACATCATTAATACAATACTCAAATGGCACAATACTTTAATAACAACATAAGAACTCTTCATCATTCCTCTTCATCTTCGGTATTATCATAACTTGATTATTATCCACTAGCAGCATTTGGGGTATACTCGGATGATTTGGACATTGATTCGCGTAGTGTCCCAACTCCTTACAGATGAAGCATTGTACATTTGAAACTTTTTTCTTACCCTTTAAATCGCGTACTTGGTGTACTTTTTATCTACACTTATAACAAACTCTCATTCCCTTTAAGCATTTACTATGGTGATTCTTTCCACAGTTATCACATATGGGAAAATCTTTCTTACCCCTCTTCCCTTTATCCACCATTCTCTCTTCTATCCTTTTCTTATCTTACTTCTCTTCAAATCCATAGGATCATATAATTCTTTACTTATCTTATTAACACATAATAATGTTTCTTCATATGATGAGAATACATGGGAGACTATTTCCATTTTAAATGTTGGCTTAATACCATGAAAGATATGATCCTTCTTAATCTTTGATCATGTGTATTACTGTAATTCTCATTCATTCTACTAGGAACCATTTCTAAACAATGGCATACACTAGGTTAGTTTATGAATTTAAATGCATAATTGCAAACTTGTAAAATACCTAACGTAAATTGAAAATATTATTCATATAATCTATAATCATAAAATGTTTTCTTTGATGAAGTATTTACTCCTAAATCCTTCATAATATCTTGTAATGAAAATGTGAATTATCTTAAGCATATCCCTCAGGAGTGTCGTAACCAAGAGTGAAGCAAGGCCCATTGTCATGCACCAGTTCCCGTTCGATTCTAGCTCAAAGTGATGTTTTCAGGTTTTACCCGTAGGTACATCTGTGCCAGAGCTGCCTCTACCTGCTCGTATCCAGACAAGGATATATTGCTCGGAAAATTCACAAAATCTCTATGTTACCAAAATTCTAGTAAGTTCTTCTATACTAATCCTCAAAGTCTATCTTAGGGTAATGTTATCTCATTGTAGTTTTTCTAAATCTAGTTTCCAAGGTTACTTCTAAACTTCCTTTGATAAAAACTGTAATGCCCCGACCCCAGTTACCTAGAGTCGGTGCATTATTTTAATACATTGGCATGATTACAATGAATAAAGTCGCGAAAGAACGATCAATTTAGCAGGCTTGGAAAATAGATTACATACATGAATGTTACATTACACATTAGAAAATAAAACACAACATAAATAATCCTTTGAGAATGCCATTAATCCCCTAACATAACCCTTCTTAGAAATCATAATAAACTTCTTTGAATCCTAGGAAAATAAAATATAGAAAGGGGTGATCTCATATGCTCATTAAGGATAACAATATATTGGAAACTTTCATAAATAAGCATAAACATTTAAAGAAATGTATAAGACTAAAACAAAAGCCTTTTAAACTTAAACTTTAGCATAATATGGAAATGATAAAATCAAATAATTCCATTTACTTATTTTCATGGATATTATACTAGTAAAATAATAAAATTCAATATCAATAGCCACTTTCATAATGATGGAATGCATAATACGAGACTTCATAACCACATTGTCAAGGCCTTGTGTCAAGACTACAAATAAGATTTTGTCAAGGCCTTGTTCCAAGACACTAGTTTATCTCATGAGACCTACTGATTCATCTAGGAGCTATAGAGAGCTCCACCCATTACTTACTAAGTCCAATGCATTCCTCATATGAAAAGGTTTAAACATAATATAAACATTCGTATTAAAACTAGCATATGAAATGTCAATAAATTTTCCATAAACCATGAATGGTATAAAAATAAAACATCCACAGTCAAACATATGACAAAACCTTCAATACAATATGGAAGATTTTTATCATAATAAATCAACTTTAAACAAGTTTAAAATTCCATCAAAGGATGTTGACATAGATGAAAATGATTTGTAAAACTCTTTGAGAGAAAATCCATTTTTCATGAAAACATTTAAAAGACACATAATTTAGAAAGGAATGCATTTAAAGACATTTTTGAATCAAAGTTTCCCATACCACTTTGAAACTTTTGAAAGTAATTAACATTTTAAAAACATTCATCTCCATATAAATAAATCCTTAAAACCCATTTTGAAAACATTGACATTAATGAGAATGATTTAGAAGAATAAATATTTAAAACATTTAAAATGATGTTTTAGTAAAAATTTCACTTAAAATAATCCCTTTTAAAACTCTTTTATGAAACATGTACATGGATAATAAATACGTACCAGTATATACTTATGTAAAAATAACCTCGGATAATAAATAGATTGTGAAATTAACCCTTACCTTGTACTTTCCTTTAGTCAAGGGTACTTTTAACCTCCTGTATAAAAAATTTAGTATGTTGTTAAATTATACCATAACCATATTAATATTTATTATATCATACATTATTCATTTATGACTTTATACTACCCATTTAATAATAATATCTATGTTAAATTAACATTTCGGGTAATAATCGCTTTCTTTATCGTACGTGTTTTAACTTGTTACTCTTGATTGTATCACTTAGATCATAATTTAAATAATTACAGAATATAAAACATGATTTATATATAATATATATTTAGAATATAAATGTGTATAATAGACATATATATGAAATGGAAAACACCATTTATGGAGACGGTAGGTCGTACGTACGCATAAATGTTGTTTCTGTTTTCATATCATATTGAACGGAACTAAATGAATAAGATATATGTAAGTAAATATATATATATATATATATATATATATATATATATATCCAGTATAATTATTATTTTATATATTACATACTTATTAAAGATATATTTTTTTATAATCATCGTTGAATGGTGAACGTGGAAATGAATCTCACCGTGTTGTGGAGACGGTAATCCGTACGTATGCATAAGTGACAATATCATTATATTGATGGTAAAATTGTATGTAATTGTATGGTGTATCATATATATAGAATCATTAATATGTTATATTTATTATTTACATCAGTTATACTCATTATTATACTCATACAAATAATGAAGTGTTTGAATAACAAACTACACCACAACGTGGAGACGATAATCTGTACGTACGCACATATGGTGACTTTGTCATTTATAGGATGGATAGAGTAATGAAAATGGTTGTAAAATTTTTCTAATAACATCATAGTATATAAAAGATACTGGATTTATTATCTTATAATGGAAACAACAAATAAAGAGGATGTGTAAGAATAAAATAACTTGGAAGAGGTGATGAAATATTTACCTCTTCTTCGGGTTCTTCCTTTTGATTTGATCAAAAGGGATCCTTAGTTTAGATTTCTGATCAAAGGAAGGCCTCTAGGATTAAGTGAGTAAAGTTGTGAGGATATTTGGGTAGGTTTTGGCTGACCCAAAAGGCTTTGGAGGTGTGAAATTAAGAGAAGGGGAAGTGCCCTTTTATAAGAGAGGTGATGGTCACTTTAGGAAAAGCTTGAAATATTATTTTATAATAAAATAATTTTCGGTTTTTAATGGCTCCAAAATGAATTATTTAGAGGATAATGTGGGGATGGGTAGAAAACCTCTAAAAAAATAGGTTTTATACAGGTTTAGGTCATCATATTATCCTTATCTTTTAGATTTAACTCTTAGTTAAATAGTTTGACATTTACCATGTCTCTTTGTATTTTTATATTATATGGTTAATAATCTTACTATAACAAGACAAGAGAACCCCATGTGGTTCATTATTAATATATATAACCTTATCTAAGTCCTTTTTTTGAACCTTATATTTTTAAGAATATTATATCAATTAATAATATAGTATTTATTTTAAAAACTCAATTATGTCAATTTTGACACTATTTATTATTTGATTTTTTTGAAAGTCATAAAAACTTTATCACTGCAAATAAAATTTATTTAACCAACCATAACATGTCATATTAACCTATAAAATTATTTCAATTCTTCATAAATCTCAAATTAAATTTATTTGGATATTTATAATATCAATTATTTTAATCTTTCATTAATAAGATAATTACTGCATCATCATTGTGTCATAAATAAATTAAAATATTTAATGTCTAAAAATTACTAATAAAATATCATTATGTATGAAATTTTTTTATCTTTATAATAAATATTTATAGTCGAATTTATCTTATGTATTACTCTATATTAAAGGTGGTTTAGTTATTAAACTTTGAATTTAACTCTTTTTTAATAAAATAATAATAAATGTCCTAATCTTATCCATGTGAACCAAAGGGGGTCATATTTTATTCCTAAGGTTGTTTTTGGTCGAATTATAATTATCCAATAGAATTAGGACATGTGTTAAGGTAATTATAATATCATTTTTACCCTTAATTGCCCTATTTACTTTTAATTGTGGTAAATAAAAGTCAAAAGTTACTATTCACAAAAAATTATTTTCATCTTATTGAACCACATATTACTTATTGATTTCAACCATGTCTCTTGGATTTTTTAAATTCAACTCACAAAACCGGTAAAATTAAGTTTTATGCAAATTTGTTAACTTGCCTAGAAGGTGGGTAAAAGAGGTTAAAATGTTCAATAGAATTTTATACATCTAATTTTATTATAAAATGACTCCAATGAATTTCATTGAACTTATATAGGTATTATATATCTATTTTTACTTAAAATAAATTTAAATAAAATAAATAAATTTTTAAATAAAAAGTTGGTTTTAAATAATAATGCAGTGTTTTTCACTATTCATCAAAAATTGAAAGTTTTCAGAAAAATACCAAAAATTCACCCTGAGATAATTTTGATATTCCAAATTAAAAAATGAAGTCTATTTTACAAAATTCAAAACATAGAAGTTCATTTATTAATTTAAAATTAATTCCCAGTGTCAAAACCAAAAAGAGGGTTTTTAAAAAGTAAAAACTATCAAAAGATTAACAAGTGTTTATGTCAAATTTAAATGTGAAATTACTTATAATGAACTAAATTGTATTAAATGATAAAAATATAATCTAAGTATACTTAAAAACCATTCAAATTCATAATTTATCACTATAAATTATTTCTATTAAAAAAGTTATTTTCAATTAAAACATAGTATTTTTCACTATTCATCAAAATTTGAAAGTTATCAGAAAAGTACCAAAAATTTATCCAAACTAAATTTTTATGTCCCACTTCTAAAGAAGAATTTAATTTCATTAAATTTAATATATAAAAGTGTCAAATATTAGTTTTAAAAAGGGTTCTCCCTTAAAAAGTGGTAAAAATTGCATTTTTTGAAAAATACTTATTTTATCTGAAAAAATGAATTTGTTCTTATATTATGTATAAGAAACACGTAATATGTATGTTAAAATTATATAGAGTATAAAATATTCAAAATTCAGTTAATAATATTCATAACTTCTTTTTGAACGGTTAGTTTAGTTAGTTGTGGTGCAATCGAACTCGGTGTTGCGTATAGTGCATGCTATTGAATTACTTTAATGAGATAATGTTCTATAAAATCTTGGGGGTATTACAAAACCCATATTGTTTTCTCTAATTCATTCCTAACTTGAATTTTATTCCTCTCAAAGTAAGTGGAACCTTTCCCCATCAAATTGGAAGTTATCTGAAGGCATTTCTTAGTGCGTTGAAGCTCGATTCCCGCGATAAGTCATTATTTGTGGTAGTTATTCATGGTTTTTCTTTGATATACTTTATTACCTCTCTTGTTTTCTTATATCTTATACAATTTGGATATATCTCAGGTTTTTTATGCCAACAATGGTTAGATGTGTCCTTGTTGATGGTAGAGTAATAGATCTAAGGTGGGTTTTTTGAGATTCAACTCTATTTTGTGGGTGTTTTCATGTAGTTATTCATTTTCTCCATAATTCCTGAGGTAAGTGGGTTTACTATTGATTACACTTGCTAGAACTTTAAGTTTTAATTTTAAATTTATTATTTTTCTGGAAATTTATTGAGAAATTTTTGTGCATTTCTTGATGGAATCCCTCTTGGTAACGGTTTATGGAAATGGTGAAAAATGGGTAATTTGGGGGGAAAGTGAAAGGGGTAACATGATTTTAAAATGATGATTTTAATTTGGCTATTTGGTTTTGATGCATTGAAAAAAAAAATCAATAAAATTATGGTTTTATTGAAATGTTTTGGTAAATATGATTGGGTATGTGGTTGGCTTAATTGATTAAGCGTGAGTTGAATGGGATGGATAATGGTCATAAAGTACCACCCTCAAAGGGATGGGTTATGGATGTGAAGTTACACCATCAATGGTAACACTAATATTGTGTGTGTGTGTGTGTAGTTCCATGTGTGTGTGGAGATATGTGGAATAAAAAGCGGTTATGCCAAAAGGAATCTGAAATGGGTTTTTAAATTTTATTTGGTTACTTTCTTTAGAAATTGATTTGTTGAGAAAACTGATTTGGTATGGAATTGTTTGGATTTTATATAAATTTTTGAAGTGTTTAAAATGGATTTTATATTAATTTTTTTATATAAATGTTCTAACATGTTCTATCCAAATGGTGTGAGTAGGGAAGCCATTTGGGGAAATCCTATTGAGATTTATTACTCACCCCTGCTTTGGCATGTTCATGCTTTTGTAGACAGTTTCTATCTAGATATAGTTAAAGGTAAGGCATTTCACTTCTTTAGTGGTGCATCATGTTACTTGGGATGTATTTTTTAGTTGGAGCATGGAGAATTTTTGGAGCTATGGAGTTATGTCGTTGGAGTCCTTATATTTTGTTAGTTTTGTCTTCCACGTTGTACTTTGATAGTAGTTGTCTTCCACTATGGCACTCAGTTGTAGTTTGGTTTTGATATTAATGGTATTTCTTTGAGTTTTTTTACATTTTTATCATGAATCATGTAGTGGTATTTTGTTATGGCATGTTTGGTTGGGTTGTTTTATTTAAAAAGGTAAAATCATACCCCAATTGTATTGAAGCCCTTGGCATTTATTACTAGCCTTTGGCATCTTGGGGATTTTGCTTAAGTCTATATAATGCCCTTCCACCTTGTCAATCTAATGAGGAGAGGTGTGATGTTACAAGTGGTATCATCTTGTTCGGTCCTTGAGTTGAAAGTGGTATTATTCTTGGTCAGTCTTTGACTTGATTATCTTTTCTCGATCTTGGAGTTGAAATTCATTCTGGTCTATTCCTTGTGTCGGGTTAGTAGAAAGGAGTAGGATTGTCTAGAATTGAAATTTAGAGCATAAAAATATGAAGATAACCTTTTTATGATAAACTTCAAGTTACTAGAGAGTGGGTACATAAGTGTTTTGAATACATTTATAGGAATTGAAATCTCATTGTCATGGGTTTAGCTAATGATATGAGCATGGCATGCGTCGTAGAAATTACTTACCTCTAGGAGTGAATATTTCATTTTGAGTAATGATATATGATTTGGTGCAAAAAAAATTATTTTTTAAAATTGTTTAAATTTTTTTCAAATGTGAAATTGTGAAAAAGGCATAATATGGATATTTTCAAAAGTATGGTGGAATCTTCATAATGGTTTGAAAAAGAAAAGAGTTGATTTTTGGAAAGAAGTGTTGTGATATATGATGTGTTAGAATTTGAAATTTTTAATCATTTTATTGAAAAAGAGTAAGAATTATGTAGTTTGTTGTTTGTATAGAAAATAGAACCTGGTAGGCCTTGTAGAAACCAATCAGAGGAAGCTATTGAGAATGTTGTTTCACCTGAGCTACAGGTGAACCAATAGATGGTTTGGTGTATTGTCCAAGATTTTCAAGCTTTGTACATAGGTAACCCAAGGGATGAACCAAGACAAGTGGATCATTTAGTCCAGTTCTAGAATAAGAGTTCACCCTTCTTTCAGGGTGATTCAGAACCAGGTAAGGAAGAGGTGTGGATAAATAGGATGAATCGAATATTCAATTTCCTTGTCACACCAACAGAACTAAAATTCAAGTTGGCGACATCTATGCTGGAGTATATTTCATGCCAGTGGTGGGATTTAACAGTTCAGGATAAATTGGACCAAGGTATGGAATGGGAGGATTTTGAGGAATTTTTTAACAAACAATTCTATCCACACATGTTCAGAATTGCAAGAATGAAATATTTATTCAGCTTGAAGTAGGAGATCCTCATAGTGACAGAGTACATGTCTAAATTCATGAATTTAGTTTGTTTTTCACCCAAAGTTATTATTAGTGCATACTTAAAGGCATACATTCTTGAACCGAGGATGATGCAAAAGATTTTCTCTATATAACAGATTATACAGAGATGGTCAATAGAGTGATGGTGGCTAAAAAGGACATCTCATGAGCTGCTAGTGGAGGAGGTATCTTAATGCCTATGGAAAATGGTGGGAGATCTAATATTGGGAACCAGTGGAAGAGGGAAATGTATTTCCAAGGTGGTAGTATAACAAAAAATTAGATTACAGGAATAGAAAATATCCCCCTAAAACCAAGAGAGAGTCAGGATGTTTCTGATGTGGTTATTTGGATCACATAAAGCAGGATTGTATGGAACCACCTAGAGTATGACACAATTTCAACTGGATGGGACATCTTCAACACTATTTTTGTAGTGCTCTGAGGACAGGTGTTCAGGACACTTCTCAGGTGTCACATATGTTTTATGCTTCGATGGGACAAGGCTAGAATAATCACTCTCATCATCAAAGAAGATCTATCCATGTTGATTGCAAGAATACCACAACTCCTCGACAAGGGAAATCTCAATAGGGAAATAAGGAACAAAGTGCAGTGAATAAGAAATTATATGGTGATGATAAAGTTATTGTGGATGATCAATTTGAACCATCAATGGTGCGAGGTAAAATTATTTTTAATTCTACACTTATGAAAGCTTTGTTTGATATGGGTGCATCCCATTCCTTTAATACTACTCATGATATTGATTTTCTAAGTTTAAATGTTGAGATGATTCTTTCTGTGTTGAAACTACAAACACCTCTTGGTTAAAGATAATGTCGAGCCTTTATGTGTAGATCATGTTCTATAATTCTGATGGAGCCAATCTGATATGGAATTTCTTTATGCTTGAGATGGATGTCTATGAAATAATCCTGGGTATGAATTGGATGAAAATGTTCGAGGCTCGCATCAACTGTTATACCCAAAGGGTCAATTTTATGAATGATGATGGTGTCAATCATATCTTTATATAAGATTAGAATGTAAAGGAATGTTCAATGGTCTTGTTAGCACTAGTAGTTTGAACGATCTCATACCAGTTGGTAGTGTTGACTTTAGAACCGATGGAAGAGATCTAGAATAGTATTTTTCTAGTGGTTGTTCATCATTTTCTGAATGTTTTTCCTAATAATTTCTTAGGTATTCCACCCATAAGAGAAGTGCAGTTTATGATTTATCTCTTTCTAGGGACAAGTTTTATTTCCCTTCTATCTTACCAGATGGAACTAACATAATTAATGGAAATAAAAGTGTAGTTGGAAGAGCTGGAATGCAAAGGGTTCAATCGGTCGAGCACATCTTAGTGGGAAGCACCATTCTTTTTTTTCAAAAATGTAGATGAAACTCTTCAGTTGTGTGTGTATTATTGTAAGCTTAACCAAGTTGTGATAAAGAATATTTATCCAATTCCATGTATTGATGATTTGTTCAATCAATTTAGGGGAGCTCAATGGTTCTCCAAGATTGACTTGAGATCAGGATATCACCAATTGTAGGTTTGGAAGGAGGATATTCTAAAGATATATTTCAGGAGTAGATATGGACATTATTAATATGTGGTAACTCATTTTGGTCTTACGAATTCACTATAGGTATTTATTTCATTTATGAATTGGATATTTCAAAGATATCTAGATTCTTTTAGGGTGGTGTTTTAGGATGACATATTGGTGTATTCAAGGACAAGGGATGATCATGAGAAACACATGGAGACAGTTTTTGGAATCTTAAAAGAACATCAACTGTATGAAAAACTATAAAAGTGTGATATTTGGATACAAGAGGTATGTTTCCTTGTCCGTGTAATCTTTAAAAAATGTGTTTTTTTGGATCCATAAAATATAGAGGTTGTTATATCTTAGCAACCACCAATGAATTTATTTGATATATGTAGTTTCCTTAGTCTAGCTAGTTATTACCAATATTTTGTTCATGATTTCTCACAACTAGCTTCACCAATGATAGATTTGGCAAGGAAAAATGTTCCATTACAATGGGATAAGGAATTTTAAAAGTCTTTTCAAGTGGTTAAAGTTATTCTTACATCAGCACTAATCTTGATCTTGCTTGAATCAGGACAAAGGTACGTGGTGTATTGTTATGCTTCGGGATCAGGGTTGAGAGTGTTATCATGTAGGGAGGCCATGTTATTTCTTATGGATCAAAATAGTTACGGATTCATGAGAAAAACAACCCAAAACACGATTTAGAGTTAGCTATTGTAGTCCATGCTTTAAAAACTTGGAATCAGTACCTCTTTGGTTAGAAATTTACTATTTTGATGGATTATAAGAGCTTGAAACACATTTTCTCACAAAGGTATTTGAATCTGAGAAAAATAATATGGATGGAGTATCTACAAATGTTTGACTTCAACTTGATGTATACACCAGGAAAAGGAAACACGGTGGCAGATTCATTAAGCAGAAAGTTGTATGCTTAGTTGGAAAAATAATCTTCATATGAGTGGTAGTTGATGTCGGTCCTAGATAACATGCACTTGGAATGTGAATACTGAGGTGTAGTTGTGGTTTTCATTCTAGTTTCATTCATTCCTAATTTGGTAAATATGGTTAAAGATGAATAGATGTCTAATTATGAATTTATTTTGATGAGGTCAAAACTCAATGTTGGGGAGACCATTGAGGGATGAAAGCTGGATAGAAGTTCAGTTTTATAGTTTTGAGATTGAATGGTCGTACCTATGTATTTTTAGGAATAACTTCTTCATGATTACCACTATTCGAGATGGGTTATTCATCATGGAATACATAATATGTATAAGTAATTGAAAACATAGTTTTAGTGGGTCGATATGAAAATAAAGGTGGATGAGTTTGTTTCGAGATGCTTAACTTGTCAGTAGGTTAAGGCATAGAATCAATGATTAGCAGGTATGTTGTGTTATTTACCTATTTCTGTTCAAAAGTGGGAGAATATAGCCATATATTTTATAATAGGTCTCCCAAGAAGGGTTCAAAAACAAGATTCCATATGGGTGATAGTGGATTATCTCACAAATTCATCCCATTTCATCCATATTTGTGAATATTATACGATGGAGGACTTGGAAAAAATATATATCTAAGAAGTGGTAAAGAGGTATGGTGTACCAATTTCGATAGTATCATATAGAGATCCTAGGTTTTAATTTTATTTCTCGAAATACTTACAGCAATATCTATGGACTAAATTGAACATGAGTACAGCCTATCATCCTCAGAAGGATGGGAAATCTAAAAGGACAATACAAACTTTGGAGGGCATGTTGCGGGCTTGTGTAATGTATTTTGGTGGATCATGGGAAGAGCACCTACTGTTGGTGTAGTTCTCATATAAAAATAGTTATCATGCCTCGATATATATAGATCCCTTTAAATAATTGTATGGTCATCCTTGTTGTTCCCCACTTTTTTGGGTGGAAACAGGTGAGACTTCACTAGTTGGGTTGAGGTTTGTCCAATAAACAACAGAGAAGATTCAGTTAATTAAAAGGAGAATAGAGATGGCTCAGAGTCATCAGAAATCATATTCGGATCATCATCGAAGCCCTTTTTCATTTGAGGTGAGTGATCATGTGTTATTAATGATCTCTCTAAGGATTTGGCATCATAATTTTGGGAATCAGGGCAAGTTATCTTCTAGATACATGGGCCCTTTTGAGATACTTGAATGGGTTGGTGAGGTTACATATCTGTTGCCATTACCACCACAGTTCAGTGAAGTGCATAATCTATTTTATGTATCTTAATTTAAAAAGTATCATCTTGATACTAACCATGTGATTCCATGGGATCATGTTGACCTAGATCCAAATGCTTCATTGGTTCATGTGCCAGTGTGGATTGAGGATAGTCAAGAGAAAGTATTACATGGAAAAATCATCCATCTAGTGCGGGTTTTGTGGAAACATGGCCAGATTCAAGAAGAGACTTGGGAATGGGAGAAAAAAAATATTGAGAAATGGCCTGAGCTATTTTAGGTAAATGCTAGTTTTTTTATTTTCGGGGATGGAAAGGATAATGTTGGGAAGAATGTTTCACCCCCAGTTTCAAATAAGTAACCCTTTATTTATGATTTTTAAGTATTTGAAGTATTTGGGTGAAGTTTGGTAGGGTTTGTAAGACTTTTGGAATGTTTTGGGGGATTTTCTATAAGTTCATGATTTTTGTAAACCATGAAACTCCTATAGGAAATCATGCACAGTGAGATAGGGGCTAAGGGGAAGGTGCATGGGTAGGCGCATGGTTTGTCCAAACCATGCATCCAACTAGGAGAAACCATGAAAAGTGGGATAGTAATATTTTCTATGTTTGGTGAATGTTTTTTCTAACTTTGTGAGATAACCATGCTAAGTGAACCTTGAGGTAGAGGTTTCCATATGGTTAGCACATGGTTTTTCCTAACTGTGTGACTAACCATGCACAATTTAAAAAAATCCTAAAAAAGTGAATTTGGGTTGTGATTAACATTAATCCCATCATGTTTGCTATAATTAAGCCCTAAATCAAAAATTATTCCTCCCAAAGGTTGTGGAACCTTTCCCCATTGAATTAGAAGTGATCCGTAGGCATTTTTTGGTGCATTGAAGCCCAATTCTCATGGTAAGTCATTGTTCATTATAGTTTTTCATGGTTTTTCTTAGATATACTTTCTTCCATATCTCATTTTCTTAGATCTAGTCTATTTTGAATATATATATATAAGGTTTTTTATGCCAATTATGGTTATATTTGTCCTTGTTTATGGTAGTTTAATAAACCTAAGGTTGGTTTTTTGGAGATTCAACTCGGTTTTGTGGGTATTTTCATGTCTTTCTTCGTTTTCACCATAATTCCTGAGGTAGGTGGCTACACTCTCAAATCCTATTGCTAGAACTTGAAGGCTTAATTTCAAATTTATTGTTTTCTATAAATTTATTGAGAAATTGTTTTTATTTTATTGATGTAATCCCTCTTGGTGATGGTTTATGGAAATTGTGAAAATTGGATGTTTTGGGGGGAAAGTGAAAGTGGTAACATGATTTTAAAATGATGATTTTAAAATGGTTGTTTGGTTTTGATGCATTGAAAAGTGTTTTCAATAAAAATATAGTTTTATTGAAATGGTTTGTAAAATATGACTTGGGCATGTGGTTGGCTTAATTGATTAAGTGTGAGTTGAATGGGATGGATAATGATTATGAAGTACCGCCATCAAAGGGATGAGTTTTGGGTGTGAAGTTCCACCATCAATGGTAACACCAATCTTGTGTGTGTGTGTGTGTGTGTGTATGTGGTTTAATTTGTTTGTGGATATATATTTAATGAAAATTAGTTATTACAAAAGGAATTTGAAATGATTTTTTAAATGTTTTTTGGTACTTTCCTTGGAAATTGGTTTCTTGAGAAAAATGCTTTGGTATAGAATTGTTTGTCATTGCTATAAATTGATGAACTATTTAAAATGGTGTTTATATAAATTGTTTTGTATAAATGTGATAACTTTTTCTATCCTAGTGGAATGAGTAGGGAAGTCATTTGGGGAAATCCTACCGAGTTTCATTACTCACCCCTACTTTGGAACATTGGTGATTTTGGAGATATTTTCTATCGAGATATAGGTAAAGGTAAGACATAACACTTATTTAATGGTGCATCATGATACTTGGGTTGTATTGTGGAGTTGGAGTGTGGATCATTTTTGGATTTTTGGGGTTATTTCATTAGAGACCTTGGGTTTTGTTGATTTTTTCTTCCGCTTTGTACTTTTATAGTAGTTGTCTTCCATTGTGGTACTCTGTTGTAGTTTGGTTTTGATATCAGTGGTATTAATTTGAGTTGTTTTACATTTTTATCATGAATCATGTAGCGGTATTTTTCTATTGCATGTTTTCTTGGGTTTTTTTATTTAAAAAGGATAAATCTTTCCCCAATTGTAGTGAAGCCCTTGGCATTTATTACGATCCTTTGGTACATTGGGGATGTCTCATAAGGACAAGTAATGCCCTTCCACCTTCTCAAGATAATGAGGAGGGGTAGGATGTTACACTTCCCCTCTTAGTTATTACATTGATAATGTGTGGTACTTTTCAATTAGTATCATGTGGAAGATCCCTTCATTTACTTTTTTTTGAAGTTGAAGAGAAGTTTCCATGGATAATTTGAAATGTGAGAATATTAATGGGATTATGGTTTTTGGTAGAAATAACTATCATGTTTAGAAAGATGGAATATTTCCATATCTTATTTCCCTTGGGTATGAAGTTCTAGAGGCTTCTACATATGGATTTATACCTCATGCTGATAATGTTCCTCTTACAACTACTGATAAGAAAAATCTGGAGAATGATGTAAGGGCTAAAAATAATTTAATTTCTTCACTCTATGAAAGTGAATTTATTAGATCAAAAGGAGTTGGTACAACCAAAGGTGTTTGGGAAAAGTTGAAAAATATCTATTAAGGAAATAAAAAGGTGAAAAAATAAAAGTCACAAATCTAGAGGCTAAAGTATAAAGATCTCAAAATGGGTGAGTATGAATATTTTGGTGACTTCTTTATAAGTGTGAATGATATTTTAAGCACCATAATATTTCTTAGTGAAAAGTTGGAAGACTCAACTATTGTTGAAAAGAACTTACAAATTATTCCTGAAAAGTTTGATGGAAAAGTTTCATCTTTGGAAGATAGAGACCCTAAAACTCTATCTTGTATGGCTTACATAGCACTCTCATTATATATGAAATGAGAATAGATAAAGTTATGAAAATAAAATAAAAAGTTGATCAAGAAATATCATTCAAATATTCCAAGCAAGTAAAATCTAATAATATTGTAAAATATGAATAAGTTTTTGAATTCAACACTAAAAAAGAGTTTAGTAACAATTTTTATGAATTCTTATCCTTATTTTCTAAAAATATGGAAAGAGGCACAGGAAAGTATAGAGGGAATATACCTCTTAAATTCTTTTGTTGTGGATTAATTGGGTATTTTGCTACAAATTTCCTTCTAATAAAGGATTAAGAATAAAGTGATAAAGAAGAAAGAAATACAAAAATATATTTTAAGAGACATGTTGAAAAATATAAATCTTACTCCAAAGGAAAAGATAAAAAAATTCTATAAATACAAAAGGAGAAGTTTTTTATCTAAGGATGATGAAGATGATGATAGTGAAGTTGAAACTAAAAAATTCACTGAAGTTGTCGGAGAAAACTAATATATAGAAAAAATAAATGATGAAAAAAAATTTGGTTATAAAAGTAGTAGTTATAAATAATATAGAAAGTTTGAATATTCTCTAAAAAGATATTTGAAAGAATTTCTTAGAAATATTGTAAGACTTGAAAGAGAAATAAAAAAAGGCTGAAAAGGGAAATTTTTACAAAAAATACTCAAGAATATTTTATTTAATATAAATATATGTTTTTTTAAGGGATTGATCATTTGAAGAAATACTTGAAATAGAAAATAATTATAATGAACATCTTGAGGTAAAGATAAAATTTAAGGAGGAAGAGTTAGAAAATTTTCAACAAAAGTTCCCTAAAACTGAGCAAGGATTTACAAGTTTCAAAAATTCTATTTCTAAAATTGGTGAACGTTATGAGAAGTGTGATCCTGATAAAGATCAAAAAAAAAGTTATCTTCATAGGTTGAAAAGAAATTAAGATGTTCCTAGGATCAATAAGGCTGATAAAATCATGTATATACCAAAAACCAACAAAGTTTAAAATTTAAAACTTTTGAAAATCTCAAACTTTGAATCAAATATTACTACTACTGATGATTCTATTAAAGATTAGAAAAAATCCAAGTTAAATAATAATATTTTTAAGGAAATTAGAACTTCTATGGATCAACAATTTCCTAATGTGTAAAGAAATAAAGTTATAGAAAACCAAGTTTTAAATTCTAGGTAGTATGGAAGTTACAAAGAAAAATATTCTTTCTATAGATACTTTTGGTATTGTGGAATATTTTTTCATATATAAAACATGTGTTGGTTCAATCAATAATACTAAAATTATCTTATGAGTAACTAGAATAAAATTTTGAGGGGGGTCAATCCTCCCAAAGAATAAACCCTGATAATATTTTTATGATAGTTAAAAATAGATTCCAACCTTTAGAAACTATTTTTTAAAATTTAAACAACCTATACATCTTGAAAAAGGATGTATTGTTTTATTTTCATCATAACAATTTTTTTACAACAATTCTCAAAATATGGATGTGAATAAAGATAAAGTCAAGGAAAAATATTTTTCTATGGAAACTGCTCTCAAAGATACAAAAGGAGAACGAATCTAGATTTTAGATAGTGGTTGTTCTTTATATATTATAGGAGACTTGAAGTTTTTGAATAATATGAAAGATTTTAAAGAAGGAACAGTGATTTTTGGCAAAGATGAATCACACAAAATCAAAGGTTATGGATATACTATTATTGGGGAAGAAAAACTAAAATCCAGAAATACCTTGTTTGTTGATAGGATGAAATGAAACTTTTTAAGTGTTTCACAACTTTGTGATAAAGGTAATAATTTTTTTTTCAAAAAGATGGTTTTTTTAAAAGAGTTAAAGATGGAAAAGTATTTACGAGAGGCCAACGTATAAAGAGTAACTTATTTCAAGTTGGTGGCATACAAAATTCATGTTATATGAACATTATGGAAGAAAATAAATTATGGAATAAAATTTTGGGACATATGTGTTAGAATAATATGATCAATTTAACAAATAAAAATAGTATACATGATATTATTGATTTGATAAGAAGAAGATATTGGTTTTGTTCCATTTATCAGAAAGGGAAAATTACAAACTCAATGTATAAGAAAATTGAAATTTATTCAACTCATCCCCTGGAACTGATTCATTCTGATATTTTTGGCCTAATGATAAAAAAAATAAACTTTTAGAGATTATTAATTTATTTATTTCATTGATTATTTCACTCACATTACTGGTGTTATTTATTTGAAACATAAATCAGAATGTCTAAAATGTTTTAGAGTTTCATGAGAAGAGAATAAAAGAAATATGGATACTTTGTGATGAAGTTATGAACTCATAATGGTGATGAATATAAAAATGAATAATACAAAATCTATCTTAAAAAACCTGGTATTCATCATGAGTTCAGTTCAACTTACACACCACAAAAAAAATGGTGTTGTTGAAAGAAAGAATATAATTTTTGTGGAGATGGGGCGTAAAATATTGATTAAACATTATATTTCTCACTACTTATGGAGGCAGACACTGAGTATAGTAGTTTATATTCAAAATTTGTGTTTCTAAAAACCAAGTTATGATATGACTCCTTATGAAAAGTTATGCAATGAAATTTTAAGTTGTAAACGCTTAAGGGTTTTTGGGAGTCCCTGCATCATAAAAAATAGAAGTGTAAATCACAAAAATAATGATCAAAGAGGTTAATGTGGATTTTTTCTAGGATATGATTTTAATGGTAGAGGATATGAATGTTTCAACAAATAAACAGGGAAGTAAGTTTATTCTACTGATGTAAAAGTTCTTAAAAATACAATGAATAAGTTTCACAAATACATGCATATAAGGAAGATGGGGTATATGAGACACTTTAGAAACATGAAAATAATTCCAATCATGGTGATTCCATAAAAATAGAAGAATTTGACTCATCTATTTCTAGTGATGAGGAATAAATTCATACATCTCATCCTAGGATGAGGAAATATGTGGAAGTACAAAACCTTATTGATGATCAACAGAAAAAAAATCAAACAATAATAACATCAAAGTTTGTTGCACATACTTATTTTTGCACATAATTATTTTGCCTGAGGGCAACCTTTCATGCCTGAGGTCTTGACTTCTGTGCCTGAGGGAGACACTTCCTACGCCTGAGGGAAATTTCTGTTATACCTGAGGGCTATACCTACGGGTTGGATTCTGCTTACCCGAGGGTAAGGTTTTTCTTATCTGAGGACGTGGACTTCTTGTTTAGAAATTCACTGTGGTGATTTCTAGTATATAATGAATTAAATGAATAATAAAGTGGAAATTTAATTGTTAAGTTAGTTACTTGTCAGTACTGCTTACTTTATTTCATTTTACTATTGCACACTATTGTTGCATGCTTACACGCAGTTGGGCACGGGCCTTTAGTGGGTGCCTACTGAGATATATTTCTCACACCCTGTTTGGGTCATGCTTTTTGGCCCAAACATATTACGTTACTGCAGGTGTAGATAGGGGCAAGAGTCCCTATACAGGTACTTGACTGTTGTTGTGGAGTAGGAGGGCATGGGACCGAGCCTGGGCTCGCGATGCCGCTGCCAGCTGTTTTGCTTGTTTTGTTGTACTATGTGTCTTTTTGTACTGTATTGATGTATAACATGTTCTGGATGTTTTCATAGAACTTGAAACATGTAGAATCATCCCTTCTATATTTTTGGTTATATCCACTACTGTAGTTTATTTCAGTTGTGTATGTTTACTGCTTCTGCTGTCGTTGTATGTTTTATTTTGTATTCTGCTGCGCTACACTTTGAAAAATGAGGGCATAGTTTCCCCACTATCAGACTTGGGCCCTCGCTGCTAGTCGGAAGTCTCTGGCGTTTGGGGAAATGCGCTTGAGGTCACGTGGTGAACCGGGCTCGGGAATACAAAATAAAACATACAACAATAGAAAAATCAGTAAACATACACAACTGAAATAAACTACAGCAGTGGATATAACCAACAGTATAGAAGTGATGATGCTACATGTTTCAAGTTCTATGAAAACATACATAACATGTTATACATCAATATAGTACAACAAGACACAGAGTACAGCAAAACAAGCAAAACAGCTGGCAGCGGAATCGTGAGCCCAGGCTCGGTCCCATGCCCTCCTACTCCACAGCAACATTCAAGTACCTGTATAGGGACTCTTGCCCCTATCTACACCTACAGTAACGTAATCTGTTTGGGCTGAAAAGCATGACCCAAATAGGGTGTGAGAAATATATCTCAGTAAGCACCCACCAAAGGCTCGTTCCCAACTGCGTGTAAGCATGCAACAACAGTGTGCAATAGTAAAATGCAATAAAGTAAGCAGTACTGACAAGTAACTAACTTAACAATTAAATTTCCATTTTATTATTCATTTAATTCATTATATACTAGAAATCACCATAGTGCATTTCTAAACAAGCAGTCCACGTCCTCGGACAAGAAAAACCTTACCCTCAGGTAAGCAGAATCCAACTTGCAGGTATAGCCCTCAGCCATAACAGAAATTGCCCTCAGGCGTAGGATGTTTCGCCCTCAGGCACAGAAGTCAAGCCCTCAGGCATGAAAGGTTTCCCTCAAATGAAATAACTACAGCCCTCAGGCCAAATAGTGCAGTGCCCTCAGGCTAATCACAACAACGCCCTCAGGCTAAATACAAAAATGCCCTCAGGCTAAATATGTAATCGGTCCATGCCCAACAGTAACAAGCAGTAACAAGCAATTCCTCTCAAGACAATTCTATAATTACTAATTTGAAGGCATACCCTCGGGTATCCTGGCCAAATGGCTAAACAGAGGAACACACCCCTGGGGTGGTTCCGGATCCAAGCAACGATCCCAACCAGCATTTTATTATCACAATTTAATCACCTATGCAATTCTAGGCATTAAATATAGCAACGACCTTAGCCACACGACACCCCAACATGGGTTTGTGGCACAAAAACACACAAAAACGCACGGTAGTTGGAAAATAAACACAAATCCACCTACCTTATTCGCCAATTAACGTTATACCCAAACGCTGACTCCAGAAATGCCCAAAAATGGCGTAGATCTGATGAAGAACAAAACCCATTAAAATGTAAATAACTTACGTTAGGAGAAGAATTGGTAAGAACGGTACCAAGATAGGAGAGGGATTACCCGTGCGGTTCCAACGAAATCGTCTGAAGCCAAAACAGATTCCAGACGAACGCCCGGTGGATCTTCAAAGATCTGGCCTCCTCTTTTGGCTCCAAAATGGCTTAAACGCCTCCTCTTACAAATGAGGAGGCTACTGCCTGTTTTAAGCCGAGAAAACAAAGTACACGGCATGTACTTCTGAGTACACGGCGTGTACTTATTTCATTTAACTGTTCATTTGGCAGCACCGCCACACTGTTCATTCGTCGACATGAGTACACGGCATGTACTCCCAAGTACACGGTATGTACTGTCGCCCAGCTGGCGGCGACTCCACTGCCTTACTATTCAAGCCTGCCGACTGACTACATGGCGTGTAAGGTACCACTACATGGCATGTAGTTGGTTCCTACACCCCTCGTCGTCGACAAGGCTACACGCCTCGTGTACTCATCCCAACACGGCCAAAAGTACACGGCGTGTGGACAAAGTACACGACGTGTAGTTTCGAAAATTCAGGATTTTTCCCCATTTTCCATATTTTCTCAAAACACTTAAGGAAAAGGAAAAGAAGAAGCCCGTACCTCTAAAATAAGAACTGGGTTCTTACAAACTTCCCCTCTTATAGAAATTCATCCCCGAATTTCCCTTCCAAGTGTGGCGAAGATAAAGCTCAGAACAGCTCTGGCCACTGAGCACGTACATCAGCCTCCCACTCCCAGGTCTCGTCCTGCACTCGGCCATGCTGCCATAGCACATGTACGAGAGGAACTAACTGGCCTCGAAGAACCTTTGTGCTCCTGTCAATGATACGGATTAGATGCTCCTCAAAGGACGCATCATGTTGAAGCTCAACCTCCTCGGGCTGAAAGGTGTGAGACTGGTCTGAATGGTAGCGATGCAACTGAGACACATGGAAGATGTCGTGCATGGCTCGGTACTGCTACGGTAACTGCAACTGATAAGCAACCAGCCCGACTCTCTCTAGAATCTCAAATGGTCCCACATACCTCGGTAAAATCTTACCCTGTCTCCTGATCCGTTTGTGTCCCAGCCTCGGCGAAACACGTAAGAAAACCTGATCCCCAACCACAAACTCCAAAGGTCATCTGCGGAGATCAGCATAAGACTTCTGATAAGACTGTGCGGTAGCCATCTGCTTCTGAATCAATTGGACCTACTCAGATGTCTCCTGCACGAGCTGTGGCCCCAGTAAAGCTGCCTCACCTGCCTCTAACCAGCACAAAGGTGATCGGCATGTCCTACTATATAAATCCTTCTATGGTGTCATCTCAATAGTTTCCTGAAAACTATTATTATAGGAAAACTAGAATAAGGGTATATTCTTCTCCCATGAGCCCCAAAAGTCTAGGACACATGCACGCAGCATGTCCTCTAGCACCTATATCGTCCGCTCTGACTGGCCATCTGTCTGAGGGTGGTACGATGTGCTCAGAAGCACCTGTGTACCCATCTCCCTCTGAAAACTCTGCCAGAAACAAGATATAAAGCAGGCGTCCCAATCTGAAATGATATAATGAGGGACCCCATGAAGACGTATGATCTCTCGGATATACAGCCTTCCAAGATCGTCCACACCAAAGGTCTCCTTGATCGGCAAGAAGTGATCTACCTTCGTGAGTCTGTCCACGACAACCCACACGGCATCATTGCCTCAAGGTGACCTCGGCAATCCCATCACGAAATCCATCGTGAAATCATCCCATTTTCCACTCTGGAATGGGCAACTACTGTAACATTCCATCTGGTCTTTGATGCTCTGCCTTCACCTGCTGACAGGTGGAACATCTCGTAACAAAACCAGCTATCTCTCTCTTCATACCCAGCCACCAGTACTGACGTCTCAAGTCTTGGTACATATTGGTAACCCCTGGATGAACTGCCCAAGCTAAAGCATGAAACTCCCGCATCATCTCCTCACGTATATCCCCTGGAACCCATACACGTCCATGGAAACACAAAACCTCGTCATCGCCTATCGTCCAACCGAGAGGAGGGTCCTCACCTGCCACCGACTCCTGTAGGACTAGGCCTTTTGAATCAGATAGTTGTCTCACCCTCACTCTATCCAGGAGGGTATAAGTCACAGCTAATGAGGAGAGATAAGTCTACCCCTGACTCTCATGCACCTCCAGATGCATCTCAGAGAACAAATCCATAAGCTGCCACTCGCCACTGGCCTTCTGCACTGCCTGTATCTGAGTCTTCCTGCTCAGTGCATCAGCTACTGCATTATCTTTTCCAGGTGTATAGGCAAGCTCAAAATCGAAGGACTATAGGTACTCGACCCACCTTCCCTGCCTCAGATTCAGGTCATGTTGAGTAATGATATACTTGAGACTTTTGTGTTCGGTGAAAACCACAAAATGCTCTCCCAACAGATAATGTCTCCAACAGCGCAACGCATGAACAACTGCAGCCAACTCGAGATCATGCGTTGGGTAATTCCTCTCATGTGGCCTCAACTGTAGAGACCCGTATGCAACAACTTAGTCGCCCTACATCAAAACGTCTCCTAGCCCAATCCTTTATGCATCATAGTAAACTGTATAGCTCTTCCCCTGCTCTGGGAGTATCAGGATCGGTGCTAATGTCAACCTTCCCTTCAGGTCCTGAAAAGATGTCTCGCAAGCTTCTGACCAAATGAACTTCACACCCTTCTTAGTCAGACTTGTCAAAGGTGCTACTAAGTGGGAGAATTCATGTATGAAGCGTCTGTAGTAACCAGCCAGCCCTAAGATACTCTGTATCTCAAACACGTTCTTAGGCTGCTCCCAAGAAACTACCGCTCTCACTTTCTCTGGGTCTACTGCAACTCCTTCCTCTGAGATAATCTGACCCAGGAAGTGAATCTGGTCCATCCAAAAGTGGCACTTTGAGAGCTTAGCATATAGTTGATGCTCTCTTAGTGTACTCAATACGATCTCAAGATGGGTGGCATGGTCGTGTTGAGTGTGAGAGTACACCAAGATGTCATCCATGAATACTACCACAAATGAATCAAGATATGGATGAAACACACGATTCATCAGAGCCATGAAAACTGCTGGTTCATTCGTGAGTCCGAACGGCATAACCGTATACTCATATAGACCATACCTACTCCTGAAAGCTGTGAGAGGTATATCAGATGGTCTAACGCACAGCTGATGATATCCGGATCTCAAGTCAATATTTGAGAACACTCGTGCTCCACGAAGCTGATCAAACAGATCATCTATCATCAGCAAGGGATATCGGTTCTTAACCGTCAACTGGTTCATCTTCCGATAATCCACGCAAAGTCTGAGGGTACCATCCGCCTTCTTTACAAAAAGACTAGAGAACCCCAAGGAGAAGTACTGGGTCGGATAAAACACTTCTCCTGTAGCTCCTCTAACTACCTCTTGAGCTCCTGCAACTCAGGCATGGCCATCCTATAAGGAGGAATGGACACCGGTGCTGCTCCTAGAACTATCTCAATAGAGAAATCCACCTCACACTCTAGAGGTAGACCTGAAAAGTCATCTGGGAAGACATCCCTGAAATGATCAACAACTGGAGGGAAATTCGTCTGACAAGTCCCCTAATCATCCAGATATAAGATCGCAATCTGGGTTGTGACTCCACCTCTCCCATGATGCTCTGGTCCAGCTCGACTCGCCTGAACATTCCATTCTCCCTTGTATAGAAACTCTCTGCCCTCTGGTGACATGAAACGCACCCTGTGACGATAGCAGTATACAAAGGCTCAGAAGGGAACCAACCAGTCCATATTGAGTATGACGTCATAGCTCGTCATCTCCAAGACATAAAGGTCCCAAAGGAAGTGACACCCTCCAACCTCAAGGGGGCACTCCTTATACTGACGCACACCAGCCGTCCTAGTCCCCAACGAAGTTTCTAGCATCATTATATCAGAAGAAGAAGAAACACCAAGCCCAAGTCTCTCCACAACGGGTACAGATATGAAACTATGTGTAGCACTCGTATCAAAAAGTACTGAAGATAAGATAGAAGCTACTAGAATAGTACCTTTGACTGTCAAAGGTCCGGGATCCTACTCTTGATGGGTCTGTTGCACTGCATATGCTTGCCCAGTGCCGCGGCCCTGTGACACAGCCTGGCTACCCTGAGTTGTCCCGCCCTGCTACCTTTGCGATCCTGGTGTCTGGCTACCACAGCCATGACCACTATCTCTGCCTGCACGCCCTGACGTATTCCAGTTCCCTGACTGGTAAGAAGCTACTGGTCCTGCTCCCACATGCGGAGTCTTCACAGAACCCCTCTCACTAGCCACTGGAAAAAACGCCCTAAAAAAGCACTGCAGATGACCCATCTTGCCACAAGCTCGGCACTCCACTAGGTCTTGTGGACACTGAGGTCTCTTGTGCCCCTCTCTATCACACTGGTAGCACCTGACTGGTCCACCTGAAGAAGCTGCCTGGCTGGTACTGCCTCCCTGAGAGAAGTCCATCTGTCTCTTCCTCTTTCCAGCAGAAATAATACTAGTAACTGGTGCTGAACCGCCCTGGCCCACACCACTAGATTCCCGCAGGTTCCTCTCTGTAATCAGCGCCTGGTTCACAATCGTGTGTACAGTAGGAAACTTGAAAACATTCACCAGCGCTCGTATGTCATACCGAAGACCATCCTCAAAACGTCTGGCTCTCAACGTCTCATCACCCACCAGCACGGGTGAAAAACGCTGAAGCTCTGTAAAACGAGCAGAGCAGTCCATCACCGACATAGCGCCCTGCGGCAGATTCATGAACTATCGAGCTCTATCTTCCCTCAGCATCTCGGGAAAGAAGAAGTCATAGAAGACTGCCTGAAAATCTTCCCACTCCATGTCCCTGTGATGCTCTGTCTGGGTGGTAACATCCCACCACCTCTTGGCAGAATCACCCAGCATGTAAGTCGCGAGCTTGACCCTCCGCCCTGGAGGCATCTCAAGGTGCTCAAAAATAGTCTGCATCGATCCTAGCCAAGACTCTGTAGCCTGTGGTCCTCCATCCCTTGAAAACCTAGGTGGATGCTACTGCTGAAAAATACGCGTCAGCTCGGCCATAGATGTGGCAGCCTGCGGTGCTCCCTGAAAGGTCTGCATGAACCGCAATAAGCCTTCACGGAACTGCGCCTCCACGCCTATGTCCGATATAACAGCTGATGCCGCATCTGGCTCTGTTGGTGGATAAACTGGTAGCCCATGGCCCACCATCTCCGGAGTATAATCGTCGCCGCTCTCCTGGAGAACAACTCACGGTCGTCTAGGCGGCATGACACTACAAGATCAAAATCACACCTCATATTCAAAATTATTATGACCGAAAAGTGAAGAAACCACAAGGAAACAAGAGGAAGAAAGCATTAAAAAATTTCAAAACAAGACTACACGGTGTGTACACTGACTACACGGCGTGTACTTGACTTCTCTTCCCCTTCCCGGGTCATTCTACACGACTAAGCCACATGGATTCCGTCTAAAAAAACTACATGGCGTGTACAATATCTACACGGCATGTACGGTGTTATTTTCCAACTGCCCGTGTCGTCTATGACACGGCCGACTACTCGGCTTTACACCACACGGTGTGTTACACCCGCACACGGCGTGTACACCATCCCGTTTCCCAGCCACACGGCTAACACCACACGGTCTGTCCTCGGACAAGACTACACAACGTGTCTTATAGGTACACGGCGTGTTCAGAGAGAGGTGACACCGGCCCGTGTTGTTAGCTACATGGCCGAGTCCCTAGGTCACACTACACGGCGTGTCTATTATTGACACGGCATGTTCTGTCAAGGAGTTCACCGACCCATGTTGTTAGTTACACAGCTGGACTCTGGGTCACACTGCACGGCGTGCACAGAAACTACACGGTGTGTTTTTCCCAAGCTCTTCCCTACCCCGTGTCGCCACCCACACGGTTTGTGACACGGGAAGAGACTACACGGCATGTACTTGGGGTACACGGCGTGTACTCAAAAAGTTCATTTTTCTTCCCGAACAGAAGAACACACACGGCGTGTATGAGGTCTTACACGGCGTGTATTCTAGGTTTTCCGGATAGTATACCTCAGAAACTTCCCCAGAACCCAGAAAATACTAAAAACCAACACCTAATTGTCAAATTTCGATCTGTGAGGGCCCATAATCCCCATGAATCAAAGTTTGACAGCTTATCTGTGTTATAACCAAAAAAACAGTCAATGATCCACCAAATTCCGGTCAATGGGGGCCCATACTCCCCAAAAACCAAATTTTGGCATCCATTATATAAACAGGCTCAAACATAAACACAATATCACAAGGCAGGTATTTATCAAGAAGCTATCACAATATCATGCTTTATTAGCACATCAACTATCACAACAACATGCAAATCCTAATGCACCTACATGGCATGGAAACTATGCATGGAATGTGATTTCCAGAATGTGCATATATGATGCATGAGACGGCATACCCTCATCTCATCGAGTTGCAACTAAATAGAACCCATGGATAAAATATAAACAACACAATCCAAGTGCGTCACCCAACGGTGAAAACATATCAATCGTAAAATTGCAAAATCAACAAAATTAAAAAATATGAGGTAGACTGGCTTTTCCCTGTACATGGGTTAGCTACGCCAGGGCACAACTTATTAACAACTACCGTTCCGTCCTATCCCTGACTACGGCTCCAAATATTAAGTCAAAGAAAAGAAACACCTTTGATACCACTTTGTAACATCCCGGACCCGGGTGCCACGCAACGGGTGCCCCGAGCCCGGTTCGCCACGTGACCTCAAGCGCATTTACCCAAACGCCAGAGGCTGCCGACTAGCAGCGAGGGCCCAGGTCTGATAGTGGGGAAACTATGCCCTCATTTTTCAAAGTGTAGTGTAGCGGAATACAAAATAAAATATACAATGACAGCGGAAGTAGTAAACATACACAACTGAAATAAACTACAGTAGTGGATATAACAGAAAGTATAGAAGTGATGATGTTACATGTTTCAAGTTCTATGAAAACAGCCAGAACATGTTATACATCAATTCAGTACAACAAGACACAAAGTACAGCAAAACAAGCAAAACAGCTGGCAGCAGCATCGCGAGCCCAGGCTCGATCCCATGCCCTCCTACTCCACAGCAACAGTCAAGTACCTGTATAGGGACTCTTTCCCCTATCTACACCTGCAGTAACGTAATCTGTTTGGGCTGAAAAGCATGACCCAAATAGGGTGTGAGAAATATATCTCAGTAGGCACCCACCAAAGGCTCGTTCCCAACTGCGTGTAAGCATGCAACAATAGTGTGCAATAGTAAAATGAAATAAAGTAAGAAGTACTGACAAGTAACTAACTTAAAAATTAAATTTCCATTTTATTATTCATTTAATTCATTATATACTAGAAATCACCACAGTGCATTTCTAAACAAGCAGTCCATGTCCTCAGACAAGAAAAACCTTACCCTCAGGTAAGCATGAATCCAACCCATAGGTATAGCCCTCGGGCGTAGGAAGTGTCACCCTCAGGCACAAAATTCAATCCCTCAGGCACGAAAGGTTTCCCTCAGGTGAAATAACTACAGCCCTCAGGCCAAATAGTGCAGTGCCCTCAGGCTAATCACAACAACGCCCATAGGCTAAATATAAAAACGCCCTCAGGCTAAATAGGTAACCGGGTCATTCCCAATAGTAACAAGCAGTAACAAGAAATTCCTCTCAAGTCAATTCTACAATTATTACTTTGAAGGCATACCCTCAGGTATCCTGGCCAAATGGATAAACAGAGGAACACACCCCTGGGGTGGTTCCAGATCCAAGCAACGATCCCAACCAGCATTTTATTATCACAATTTAATCACCTATGCAATTCTAGGCATTAAATATAGCAATGGCCTCAGCCACACGACACCCCAACATGGGTTCGTGGCACAAAAACACAAAAAAACGCACGGCAGTTGGAAAATAAACACAAATCCACCTACCTTATTCGCCAACGAACGTTATACCCGAACGCCGACTCCAGAAATGCCCAAAAATGGCGTAGATCTGAAGAAGAAAAAAACCCATTCAAACATAAATAACTTACGTTAGGAGAATAATTGGTAATAACGGTACCAGGAGAGGAGAGGGCTTACCCGTTTGGTTCCAACAAAATCGTCCGAAGCCGAAACAGATTCCAGACAAATGCCCGGTGGATCTTCAAAGATCTGACCTCCTCCTTTGGCTCCAAAATGGCTCAAACGCCTCCTCTGCCAAATGAGGAGGGTACTGCCTGTTTTAATCTGAGAAAACAAAGTACATGGCGTGTACTTCTTTCATTTAACTGTTCATTTGGCAGCACCTCCATACTGTTCATCCGTCGACTTGAGTACACGGCATGTAATCCCAAGTACACGATGTGTACTATCACCAAGCTGGCGGCGACTCCACCGCCTTACTATTCAATCCTTCTGACTGACTACATGGCGTGTAAGGTACCACTACATGGCGTGTAGTCAGTTCCTACACCCCTCATCACCGACAAAGCTACATGCCCCGTGTACTCATCCCAACACGGCCAAAAGTACACGGCGTGTGGACAAAGTACATGGCGTGTAGTTTCTAAAATTCAGGATTTTTCCCCATTTTCCATATTTTCTCAAAACACTTAAGGAAAAGGAAAAGAAGAAGCTCGTACCTCTAAAATAAGAACCGGGTTCTTACAACTGAGTATAGTAGTTTATATTCAAAATTTGTGTTTCTAAAAACCAAGTTATGATATGACTCCTTATGAAAAGTTCTGCAATTAAATTTTAAGTTGTAAATGCTTAAGGGTTTTTGGGAGTCCATGTATCATAAAAAATAGAAGTGTAAATCACTAAAATATTGATCAAAGAGGTTAATGTGGATTTTTTCTAGGATATGATTTTAATGGTAGATGATATGAATGTTTCAACAAATAAACAGGGAAGTAAGTTTATTCTATTAATGTAAAAGTTCTTAAAAATACAATGAATAAGTTTCACAAATACATGCATATAAGGAAGATGGGGGAGATGAGATACTTTAGAAACATGAAAATAATTCCAATAATGGAGATTCCATAAAAATAGAAGAATTTGACTCATCTATTTCTAGTGATGAGGAAGAAATTCATACATCTCATCCTAGGATGAGGAAATATGTGGAAGTACAAAACCTTATTGGTGATCAACAAAAAAAATCAAACAATAAGAACATAAAAGTTTGTTGCACATACTTATTTTTATTAAAAATTTGATCCAAAAAGATGTTAATGAATCTTTCAAGAATCATGATTGGATTCATGATATGAGTGAAGAATTAGACCAAAATGAGAATAATGATACTTGGGAACTTGTACCCAAACTTAATAAGAAAAATGTTATTCGTACAAATTGGGTGATCCAAAACAAGTTTAATGAATATTATGAAGTGATAAGAAAAAAAATCATGATTAGTTTTCAAAGGTTACTCACAAATTTAAGGTATTGATTTTGATGATACTTTATCTCCTATAAAAAGGTTAAAAATAATCAGAATCTTACTTACAATTAATGCAAAACGAGATTATAAAATCATAAAGATGAATTTGAAATCATCTTTTCTCAATGGATAACATGATGAAAAGGTTTATATTGAAAAATTTTGTGGCATTGTAATTGGAAAATATGAAAGTTATGTGTGAAAGTTTAATAGAGCTTTGTATGGGTTAATTCAATCTTTGAGATCTTGGTATTCCAAATCAGATTCCTGCTTAATGAAGTTGAAATTTAAGAAATGAATAGTTGACAGTAATCTTTACATCAAATAAAATTAGGATATCTCTCTCATTGTAATTGTTTGTGTTGATGATATTATATTTCATGGTAATGATGAGATAACTTTTGAAAATTCTTCTAAATATATGAAGAAGTTGTTTGAAATTTTCATGATTAGTGAAATAAAATATTTTCTTGGATTAAAAATATCACAAAATAAGAAATAAATTTTTCTATATCAAGAGAAGTATACTAAGAAAATTATTAACAAGTTTGGCATAGAAGATTTAAAATCTGTTTCTACACCAATTTCATTGGGAACCAATTTTTCTAAAGATGGATAAGGAAAGGAAGTGGATTCTAAAAATTTAGAAAGTTCATTTGGATTTTTATTATATCTGACTGCTTCAAGACTGGATATTGTATATGTTGTTAATTTATGTGCAAGATTCCAAAGTGATCCAAGATAATGTCATATATTAGTAGGAAAAAAATTATCAAATATATCATAGGTAAAATATATTTCAGTAGCAAATATGAAAGCTTAATAAGAATTGATTTATTTTGTTATATAGATACTAATTGGGTAGGAAGTTTGGATGATAAAAAATATACATCAGGTTGAGTTTTCTTTTGGGGGGAAAGTTTTGTGAGTTGGCATACTAAAAAGCATAATGTTGTAGCTCTTATCATGGATAAAGATGAATATGTTACCTCCACTCAAGCCACAGCACAACTTATATATATGAATAATCAATTGGAAGATTTGATGGTTGAAGTAAAGTTACCCCTTCTCTTGGGTTATAATAATCAAAGTGTTATAAATATCACTAGAAATCCAATGCAACATTCTCATTCAAATCGTATTGATATCAAATATCACTTTATCAAAGTTAATGTCTAGAAAAATGAACTCAAGTTGGAATATGATCATATAATGGAACAAGTTACTAACATATTCATAAAACCTTAACTAAAAGAATATATTAAAAAACTAAGTTTGAATGTGTGAATCCAACCTATTTATCTACAAGGTTGAGGTATTTGGGTCATTTCCCCTCTCTCATCTTGCCTTTGTATAGTTTTTTCAAGAGGTGAAAAATGATTTTTCACAAATCTATCCATTGGTATGTGTTAAAACTTTTAAAGAAGCGTGTATTTAGGGGGAGTTGTTAAATAGGGGTAATCTTTGATCTCATTATGTAAATATGTGAACTATTCTAATTTTTTTTTGAAGTGATTTTAAGAAACTTTGGTTTTATAAGAAAATGGAAGGAGTTGTGAAGAGGTGAAATGTTTAAAGTTTAAAATGAAGTGTATTAAGTCACTACTTATAGACAGCATGGTTTTTTTGTTCAATGAATCTTGTTTCCTACATTGAGTTTTCTCACATAAGATTAGAATTTTTGATAAGTAATTTGTATCTTGAGTTTACAATGTTTCAGTGATTTATGAATCTTGGTTGACAATAAAATCCAAAGGGGGATTGTTGGGACCAAGTTGGCTAGAGGAGTTGTTTGAAAAAAGTTTTTTGGCAGTTTTTTCTTTTCTTATATTTTTGAAAATTTGCCTTACTTTGTGTTCAGACAAAGGTTTTTGGACTTAGGTGATCAAACTCAGATTTCTTGAGAAAGTCGATCAATTAAATTTTTTTATTCTGGATGTTGTTTACTGAGTACACTTGTTTTAAAACTTATATTTCAGGAATGGATATTTTTAGAACAGACCAAGAATATGTATTAGATATAGAATTTAATTAGGGATGTTCTACATAAAAATCTGATGATGCTTTGTTGTGATAAAATTTCTCAACATAATGAGTTCTCTAAAATTCATGATCCAAGAATTTTTTAAGAAGAAGAGAAAAAAAATCGTGAGTATAATGTTCTCTTTGAGAAGTTGTGTGAAATAACTCCAAACATGAGACCATATAGACTATTGGCTAAGGAATGTTGTTTAAAATTTTTAAAAATTCTGAGAAGTTGTGAAGTTGAAAAATAATTTCTTGGTAAATCCAGTTAAAATAAGTGTTTTTTAATGTTATTTGAAAGTTATTAAGAATTTAAAATATGGGAATTCGTAGAACTTTTCAAAATAATTAATATGATGCTATGCTAATTTCAATGTTTTAAACATTATGAATAAGTCATGATATAAGTTGTATTTTAAATAAGAAAATAGAAATTATATTTTTTGGTATTTTTATGAAGTTGAAGTTTTCCAGATGCAGAACATCGGATCGAGAATCACCAGACACATAAGTTGTTTGAAGATTGAGAGTTTGAATTTTCTATTGTAATAAGATTTTAAAAAAAATGATATGTTGATCCATCATATGAAAAAATCCATCGAATCAACCAATCCATCGAATGGACCATCGGTTGTTGAGTTATAGAAAGAAATAATTTTTTGTTGAAACTGATCAATCAATTGAGTTGTTGACACAAATAAATTAGAAGTGTTGTTAACACTAATCAATCAGAAGAGATTTCATATATTGATCCATCTGGTGAGATTCAGAGACTGTTCTATTGGAAAATCTGATTGATACTAATTTATCGAATGATCTATTTGACACCAATAAGTCATTGGAAATAGTTTCATCAGACGCAGTTTTATAAAACTGAGGAGAAGTTGAACGAATGAAGCAAGTAGTTTCAGAAAACTAAAGTCTTTAAAAGTTTCAATGATGTTTTCAAAGGTTTTTAGTTGGTCTGGAGCATCTTAGAGAAAAATATTTTTCATTACTTGTTTTTAATTAGGTCATAATAACTGGAATGATAAAAAGATGTTCCGGACTTTCATTTTCTGTACAGGTCACTTGTGAAATTCTTATCTAATTGAATTTGAGTTTCAAGAAGTTCTGTAGAATTCATAAAGATTTGAGAAGACTCCAAAAGTGTTGAAAATAATTGAGAAGTGTTTAAATGCGGTTTAAATGAATGTGAAATTTAGAGATCTAAAATTTCGTTGACCAAGAAAATTATTTCAGGTTTCCACCTTTTTTGTTTTGGTCACACCTATATAAAGGGGTGCAAGTACAACATACTCTGGTACTATTCATGTTTAAGAAGGTAGAGCACTATAGTTTTGATTTCGAACTTGTAAAGTCCCCTATTTTTTTAATCGGGTTAAAACGTGAACTTTTTTGAACTTTTTCATTATAACAACGTGTCAGTTTTAAAACCAAACTTTAGGATGATGTTTTTCCATTTGGGATCTTTTAAACATGTTTATATCAGGTTTGGGTAAAGGCTCGAGGAATTTCTTAAATAGATGGATTGGTTTCAGGAGCATCGGGCCCGATAGAGGTGTATGTATAGGCTACGCACGGTTAGTCAAACTGTGTGGGTCATCCATGCGTGTTAAAATGGGTGTCCATTAGCGGATGCAGGGTCTGCACACAATCAATCAGACCATGCAATTCAAATAGTTCATCCCACCCAATTTTATGTTTCAGGTTAATTTATTTAATTAAATTCAGGATTAAAATGAATTTAATTAAATGAAGTGAATTGAGGGTTTTAATTAATTAAATTCAAAGTTAAAAGGAATTTAATTAATTTATGTGAAATGGGGGATTTATTTAATTAAATTTATGTTGATGGAATTTAATTAAATGGTGAAGAATTGGATAATTTATTTAATTTAATTCAGTTTAAAATAATTTAATTAAATAAAGTAAAATGGGGGTTTTATTTAATTAAATTAAAGATGAGAGAATTTAATTAAATAATGATGAATTAGAAAATTTATTTAATTAAATTCATTTCAAAATAATTTAATTAAATAAAGTGAAATGGGGGTTTTATTTAATTAAATTAAAGTTGAGAGAATTTAATTAAATGAAGTTAATATGGAGAATGGAGAATTCATTTAATTAAATTGTGTTCAAGAGAATTTAATTAGAAGGTGTTGAATGGTGGAATTAATTTAATTAAATTATGTTGAGAGTTTTTAATTAAATGACGTTGATATGGAGAAGTTATTTACTTAAATTATTATGAAAAGAATTAAAATAATTTTTTTAAAATGTTTATGAGCTGGAGTCTTTATTTAATTAAATTAATATGAGAGTAATTTAATTAAATGACTTGTAAATAAGGATTTGGGGGGTTATCAAAGAAGGGGAATATTAAATGGTAAAATTTAAATGATGTGTAAATAATGAGTTGGGGTTTCTTTTAAGTAAATTCAAGGTAGAGAGAAATTTAATTAATTAAGGAAAAATAGAGGTTTTATTTAATTAAATTAAAAGTTAAGAATAATTTAATTTGTCATTGCGAAATGGGGGGTTATTATTTAATTAAACTAAGGTTGAGAGAATTTAATTAAAAAATATATTGATGATTTTGAGTTTTTAATTTAATTAAATTGTGTTCGTATAATTTAATTAAATAACATGAATAAGAGAAAATATTTAATTAAATTTTTTTGTAAAAAATTTAATTAAATTATGATTAATGAGGTTTCGGGGTTTTATTTAATTAAATTGTATTGAGATAATTTAACTAAATAATAATGAGTTGGAAAATTTGTTTAATTAAATTCAGTTAGAACCTAATTTAATTAAATGATGTGTTAAATGTAGAGTTGGGGTTTTAACTTAATTAAATTCAAGGTTATGATGAATTTAATTATTTGATGAAAATGGGAGTTTTATTATATTAAATTTTATTGAGGAAATTTAATTGAATAATAAAGTATTGTAGAATTTAATTAATTAAATTTATTGAAAAATAATTTAATTAAATGATGTTTAATTATAGAGTTTTGGGTTTTATCAAAGAAGTGTTTTATTAAATGATAATAATAATAACGGTTATTATTATGATGGATTTATTTAATTAAATTAAGGTTGAGGAATTTAATTAAATGATGTGAGATAAGGAATTTTATTTAATTAAATTATGTTAAATGGAATTTAATTAAATGATGTGAAGTGGGGGTTTTATTTAATTAAAATTGTTGAGAGGAATTTAATTAAATTATGTTTAAATGTGGAGTTTTGGGTTTTTTCAAAGAAACATTTTATTAAATGATAATAATATTAATGGTTATTATTATGGTAGTGTTATTTAATTAAATTGATATTGATGAATTTAATTAAATGAGGTGAGATAAAGAGTTTTGTTTAATTAAATTGAGTTAAATGGGATTTAATTAAATATTGTAAAATGGGGGTTTTTTAATTAAATTCAAGGTTAAGTTGAATTTAATGATTTGATGCGAAACATGGGTTTTATTTTAATTAAAGTGAAGGTTGAGAGAATTTAATAAATTGCTGTGAAACAGGGGTTTTATTTAATTAAATTTGGTTAAGATAACTTAATTAAATAACGATGATTTGGAGTTGTATTAATTAAATTAATTTAATGGAATTTAATTAAATTAGGTAAGGAGTTTTTATTTAATAAAATCTGTGGGAGAGAATTTAATTAAATAGTGTTAAATGAGGTGTAAATGAGGTATTGGGGTTTATCTAAGAGGATAGTTAATTAATGGATAATAATAATAATATCATGGAGTTAATTATTATTATTATTATTATATTAGTACTTATAATTAAAATAAGGGTTTTAATTGATTTGAGAGAGAGAAAATGAGGGAGAGGCGCACAGCAAGTGAGGCATGATCCCCTCCCCTCGGCTCTCCCTAGGTGAGGCGCACCATCCCCCCCCCTCCTCCATCACCTCTTTGTTTGGTCGTCTCCTTTAGATGTCTTCATTAATCATGTTCGTCTCGGCGATGTGAGTCTCTCGACGTGAGTTTTGTTATTCGCATCGGCCATTTTGTCTCTCTGTCACCTGATCTCTATTCGGTTGAAAACCTAACCAAGGGTTTGATTCAGTTTCTTCTTCTCTTCTGATTCTAGGTGGTGTGGAAGATTTCTTGGGACCCATTGGTCCATATTTCAACAACTTCTACATAAGGCATTGTGGTTCATCTTGATTTGGTTCATCACCATCAAATTCGAATATAGAACGATACCTGTTAATGGGTTGTACACACCTTAAATAAGGTTCTTATGGTTTAAATGTGTTGCAGTTAATTATTTGGGTATGTGTTGGTCTCTAACGCATTATTTATGAGTTCCAGTTAATTGTTGTTAGGAGTGGAGATGATTTCCGAGTGCATGCACGCTTTTGTGGAGCTTCGTGTGCATGAGAAGATTGCAGTTTAAGTTAGAAAATGTTGGCTCATCCAATTCCTTGAGGTATGGTTCTCATATTTGCTTAGTTAATAAAACACTATATTTGTTTAATTATTGTTATTGATAAGTTTGACAGTAAATGCTGAATAAATGGTATATTGGTAAAAAATGATTTAACAGATTACAAAATCACATTTTTAAAATAAAACCCCTCCAACGGAGGTGCACTGCCTTCGAGCTAAAAACATAATGTTTAGATGGATATGTTCATTTAGCTTGTTGTTATGTGATTTACTATTTCTGCCCTTTTTATGTTGACGCACTTGAGTTAAGTGGAATCTATGAGTATTGGGCGGGATAAGTTGAGATAATTAATCAGAGAATTAATTATGAGATTTTAATTGGATAAGTTAATATAATTAATGGTTGATTTATTATATTCCTTGAGATTGAAATCTAGATAATTAATCCGGGGATTAATTGTGAATTTGGAGGAGGATAAGTTGAGATAATTAATTTGTAAATTAATTATGTGCTTTGAGATTGGAATATAGATAATTAATTAGGGGATTAATTATAATATATTGAATTGGCTAATTGAGATAATGAATCATGAATTAATTGTATGCTTTGGGATTTTAAAATAGGTAATGAATCAGGGGATTAATTACAAGATATTGATTTTCCTAGTTGAGATAATTAATTGGGAGACTAATTGTGATATGTTTTTTGGGTTTAATTGAGAAAATTATTGGTGAATTAATTATGTGCCTTGATATTGTTCATGATAATTAATTGTGAGATTAATTATGAAGAGTTGAGATTTATATTGGATATCTGTTTTCTAGAAAAATTAATTATAGAATGTGATTTGTATAGTAGATTAATTAATTTGTGGATTAATTAATGGATTTATGTACTTAGTTAATTTTTGGGTTAACTAATAGATTTGGTATATTTAATTAATCTATTGGATTAGTAATGGAATAAGGAGAATTAATTTTGTAAATTAATTATCATGTTTTCAGTCAAGGAATTAGGATAATTAGTTGAGTTAATTATCTAGCTAACTTGAGTGGGGTTAAGAATAATTAATTATTTCCTTTTTAGATGTTGAGTGTTTAATTGATTGTATAATTAATTTAAGGGAAATTAATGTTGTTAATTAGTTGTTGAACAAATTGATTGACTTTATTAATTAATTTATGAATTAGTTGATGGATAAGATTTGAGGTGTTATTGATCGGCCACCCATGAGAGTCGTTAATTCCTCAGGGAGTGAGTCAAATTAGAAATTTATATGTGTCCCAAACTTTACATAACTACTAGGTCGTAGTATGGTATAAGTATGGGGTTGATCCCACAAGGATAATTTTGTTTTAAGGGTGAAAGGGATCTAGTCTTAAATCCTTTGCAGGAGTCCTTACTAGTTGACTAAATTTTGGGAATTCTTTAACTAATTTTGGGTTTGACTTCAAGTGCTTAAATAGGGGTTGGGATCAAGTCCGAGTATCTAGATAAGGATGATCTTAGTTCTAATCTTGGTAAGTTCCTAGGTACTTAATCTACGAATCAAGTGGTAGTCGCTAGTCAACCTTGGTCTAGTCTTCTAGTTCTACCTAGTATGTATCTATTCCATGGTCAGGAGGCTAGCTACAATCCTAGATGCATTACATTTATCTTCTATTTTAGAAAGTTCCCTGAGCTAATGGTCATAGTCATAGTTTACTTCAATTAGGATAGGGTCGTTTGATTGACTGTCTGATGGTCATGGTACAGTTGCACAAATGGGGTTTGACAGTTGGTTTATATCCTGATTACTAATTCATTTAGGTCTTCCAAGTTTAGAACTAGAGATTTAATTAAGCGTCTAGATACATCAAATCTTAATCCATACCCTGATACGTTTAACTACTCATGTTGGTAATTAAAGCAATAAAAGGGATAGAAGAAATCATGATAACGATGCTAATGGAATTGAACATTTACTGATATTAAATGAACAAGCAAGAATATTTTAAATAAAATCTTACTTGAAAGGAATGAAATGGAATTGAAACAACATGGGAATTGAAGGCATTGAAGAAAAGTGAATCCACATCCCTTTGATTGAAAAAGTAAATAAATTAAAAAAACTAAAGTGTTTAGAGAGGGAAAAGAGATGAGAATTCTAAAGGGAGTCTAAAGAGAGAGAGAGAGTTGATCCCAATGTGTTTCTAAAGTGTTGTCGAGCTGCTCCTTATATAGTCGGAAATGGTCATGATGTGTACTTTATAGTCACGTCGTGAACCCTTAATCCACATTATTTCGATGAGGATCTCCATCATGGCATGTGGATATTCCATAGATTAATGATGTTCGACCATGGTCACAACATGTATAGGTGGTCCATGACATGTACCTCATGGATAGCTGGCTTTTCACATTGAATCCTCACGGCTTTCTCAGGGTTTTGTTTGACTGGTGTTGCGATGTGTATTAGAGAGTCACAACGTGAACTGAAAATTACTCTAGTCATCATGGTTGTTCATGACTTAAGCTTCACGGGTTGATGTAGGTTGTGATCATCAATTACATGATGTGTATTTGGACATCACGACGTGTACTTGTCCATTTTTTGAAGCTTTTCTACCTTTATTCCTTGGAATCTTGTGAAGCTATGTTTCTTACAAAATTGGAAATCTACCATGTTCATTATCCAGCGTATGAATGAAAAATAATAGAAAAGTGACAGCAAAATATATATATCATTTAGGCTTAACAAATCCCCCCACACTTGAATCATTTCTTGTCCTCAAGAAAAATATCTCAAAAAAGATTTCAAAAGGATAAGTAATTTATAAAGCAAGAATTATACTTTATGTCTATGAAATTAAATTAAGTGTAAGAATAAAAGTAGTCAAGTTTCAGTTTTAATCATGCCTAGTAAATTAGTAATGCCTCATAGTTTAGATTTTCAAAACAAATTCTATTCTTTTAATTATAATCTTTTAACCATTCCTTAAGCTATATGCCTAGCTGAAATTTACCTCACCATGATTTTCTCTCATCACTTAGGGTAAAATGTAAGTAAGGTATGCTCATACTATGAGTTCATGTTCCTAAGCATAGGCTTTCACTGGTTCTATCATCTCCATTATGTAAAGACAAGTATAAAAATAATCTTGAGTACTTTTATCAACAAGGTTCTGATGACTCTGAGGTTCTAGGTAGGCTGGTAGGATGTGAAAATCAGGCTAAAATGAGTGTAAGCTCTAAAGTACAATGTAGATGCAATAAGACAATTGTGAGAAAACTCTTACATCTGGCGGGTCAGGTCCATACCCCATCATCTCAGGTTGGATCCATATGTACCGCAAGTAAGTGCCTAAAGAATTTATTCTATTCCTTTCCATTTTCTTTTTCATTTTTATTTTTTAACAGTTATGTCTAGGATAGATCTCAAATCCATTACCTAACCACATATGGTCCTTCGAGGGGTTCATCAGTAGAGAAAATGGGGATTTTTGACCCTCCTAGTACACAACCCATATCAATTTTTTCATTTCTTTTAAATTTTTTAAAGGAATGTAATATGAATGAGACACAACAAAAAGGCATATGGATTACAACCTAGTAGTTAGGTGAGTGCATCGTATATCTCTAGAAGTGAAAGAATCCCATGCTGTTTGAATGCCTCCCCCACACTATTTCAAAAAAAATCTTCAAGCATTGTACAAAGAGCAGGGTAGGAAGGGAAATCGGCTTGAAATAGCTTTTCTTCTAATAGGTCATTCATGGAAACTATGGGCTAAATAAAGGATAGAGGTTAGGTGGGTCTAAGGTAAAATGGCTATCAAAGGCTACCTCAATCATTTTAAAATTACACTTGTTCATTCGTTGTTTTGATAAGATCTCAGTGCATGTTCTAGTAGGTTTCCATTTTCCATGTATCTCTCAAGAAATATGATCAGAAAAGAAAATGATATTTAAGGCTTAGAATCCTCTCGGGTACTAAGAATAAAATGAAAATTGGCAATTACAGAGGGCATAAATCCTAAGTAGTGAGTCAATTAATCATGATTTCAAATATTTCAAATTTTAATTAAACTTCTAAGCTCAGTAATCATTCTGAAATTCTAAGTAGGGGTGAAACATGGTTTTTAACATTTTTCTTTTTAAATTTATTTTTAATTTACATGTGCATAATGGTTTATTCAAATTTGAAGCATGCTCTTCAATTTTAAAAATATCTCTCAGAATAGTGAGAAAAAACAAAAATCAAGTGTATCTCTATGAAAATATGAGAAATAACCCCCCCCCCACACACACACACACAAATTTAAAATGAGAAAATGTCCTCAATATCTATGAAATAATGGGTGGGAGTGGTGTGGCAGTGATTTTTGAAAATTGAATTGACATGGTTGTAATGACAGAATTTAAAAAAAGGGAATCAAGAGCTCCCTGAGATGAATTGGTATGCCATGAATGTGTCTGAGCTATCTTAACATTTAAGTGTTGATGCACCTGAAAAATATGTTAGAAGAAAAATCCTACACTAGAGAACAAATGTTAATCCATAGGTTTAAACATTTGAATATCTAAGAAATATGAAGGTGTAAAAATAAGGAATAATGATAACCGTTTTATTTATTGAATGTAAGTTTGTAAAAATTACGTCCAAAATACTAAAAAATCATAGACTCAAACAACACTCAAAAATAATTATGGGTTGCCTCCCATAAATCACTAACTTTAAAGTCGTCATCCATATGGGTGGAAAAAAAATTCAAAGAGTGGGTCCATTGGGTCGGTTTCTCCTCTTTCACTTACAGCTATTGGTTGTCGTGTCCTTGAGTCTGTGTGGTCGCTTAACTAGATTCACAACTTCATGTGCATCTCGACCAAAAATTAAATGTGGTATAAATGGAATCATTGGTGGAGGTGGTTGTTTCTACTGGTGCATTTCCAATGATAAAACCTAGAGTTGATTGGAGATCTATACAACATGTCAGGTTACTCTTTGCAGAAGATCAGGTGGAGGAATGGGTCCGTCGATGACATCCAACAACTCAGAAGAGATAGACATTACTAAGGAAAAAGAAAATGAAATAAGAAAAAGTAAACATACATGAAAAAGGGAAACAGAAGCCAAAAATGTATATATAATATCCCAATGTAGTGAAAAAGAATGATAAATAAAATAGTCTTCCCATACAAAAAGTGTCCCAAATCCCAAAAATTATGAAATGAAAATCACTGCTCTGGGCCAAAAATCTCCTCCATGGTCAGACCAGCATTCGAAGGTGGAATGAACTGGGTAGTTAAATCACCATTAGTAGCAGTAGTGGTGGTAGGTGGGGTTGAGGCTGATGGTGGTGTGGTGGAGGTGGGTAGCTTTGATGGGGTGGGTGGTGGGAAGTCCCTGATCTGTACAGAGGTCATGTGTCTAGAAGTTGGATCAATAAAAGGAATGTCGGGAGTGGGACTGGTGGATGGTCCCTTTCCCTTCCAAGCCTGCTCTACCAGAAAATCCTACTAAGTAGCAAGGTCGGTGATGTCAGGAGGCAGGTCGGAGGACTAAGAGGGTGATGGAGGAAGGGTGGATGAGGAAGGACCAGTGGTAGTTGGTTATGGAGGGGTGAATGAGGAAGGTTCAATGAATGGAAAGTGGAGGTGCGCAGTGATATGGCATTGATTATCCATGACACTCTAGAGTAGTACCCATATGTCAGAAGGAGTGGGATGGGTAGGTGCAGGATTAGTGGAGGGGGTGGTGGTCGGGACTGACGGTGGATGGGTAGAGGGGTCTATTGTTGCTACTGGTGGCTACACCTGCAGATCAGCCGCCTATGGTGCATCCGGTCGAGGAACTGGCTCTTGAACTCTAGGTACCTAGAAATAGATGTCTTCCTCCTTCACTAGCATCCTCATCTTGTGTATAATCACAAGATCAATCAGGTCTACTGGCCCTACTGAGATGAGAGGCTGTGAGGAATCAAAAATATGGAGGTATCTAGACAACCTAGTGATGAATGATCTTCCCATAAAAGTACCCCACCTCCTCTGTGCTAGCACTCTATAATAAGAGGCTAACTGAGTATCCATGTTGATGGAAATCCACCTATGGAAGCAGCGAGGATAGTAACATCAAATTGGTTGATGCTACCATAGGTCTCACCTTGCGTGAACCATCTATGTGCCATAGACCGGTGCAGTATATGCAGGGTTGGGTTCCTCAATTGGGTGGAATTTTCCAGCCTAGGGTCATAATATGATCGACGGTCATGGGAAATAAGATTCCAAAGGCCTGATGCATACTCTCGAGAAAGATTCATCAACAGGGTAGGATGGATGTTTGAGATCACGAACTCCTCAGTGTAGATTCTGAGTCCTACACCAAACTGGGCCATAGTGAGCTAGTGTGGCCTTCTGACTATCCTGAAGTGGAGGGAATCCACTGAGATGTCAAAGGTTTCTAGGAAATCCAAAAATAATTCTCTGTACATCTTCTCCCTAACTTCAATAATGTTGTCGATGTGCAGTGTCTCTAATAGGCTGAGGATGGCATCTGCGATGTCCAGCTTCGCAATCACAACCATATCTAGAGTCTTGTTGGTTCTCATGGGTTTGTCCTGGATCTGAATGAAATTAACCTGGTGTTGTGGGTTTGCAAATAATAGCACCAAGGTTAAATGAAGATTATTTTCCATAGAAGGGGAGGAGCTCGTGTCTTGAGAGCTGGATGGAGCGCGCGGGTTCTTAGAAGTAGGTTGTTGTCTTGCAGAGGCAGAGGAAGAACTTGATGATGATAGAGAAGATATGGACTGTAGTCTTTTAGTGCGTATCATGGAAAGGTTACATGCTAGTATAAGGGTAGGAGGTTGGTTGAGGTCGATGCAAGTAAGGGAAGAAGGATCGCGTCGTGAGGAGAAGAGGGGAAGGGAGGAGGTGTCGCGCGCGGGAGGTGAGGAGAGGATGGGTCGTGCGGGTTTTGAGGGGTCGCGGGTTGTGACCCTTCGGTTTATTTTTTCAAAACTGACCTAAGCCGGGTCATGACGTGTACCTTATGGTCACATTGTGAACCTTGATAAAAATCATGTTTTGGGGAAACAAAGGGTCACGTTGTGGCCTTTGGGTTCAGGACATGTAATTCGATGGTTTCCCATGTTTTTTTATCCTTTATTTCCCTACCTCATTATTCAAATGAAAAGAAGAATCTAAAGAATACTTTTCCTATTCTAACTTAACTAACTCCTAACCTGAGTTTCCTCCCATTCATCTCTTCATTTATATTCGAGATCTTGACTCAATTAAGGATCATATAGTTCTCGCGGAATGGTTCATGAAACATCTTCAATCCATGATCATGTATTTTTTATGGTGATCTATCCTTGAATAACTCAGAGTAAACAATAATGGGTAAGGAGGAGTATTCCCCTATAAATGATTACTTTGAGGTACTGGGATAAATGATGGATGGAATCAATGAAGGCACCATTTCTCTGGTGGGTGGTTTAATAAAGTTGACTTTTTTGAAGTTGTCATCTCCTTCTGCTTTTGTAAGAGAGTCATCACATTCCTCCTTCTTAATCATGGAGTCTTCCTTATTATGGGTGAGAGATATGACGTTACAGTCCTTGTTGTCATCTAAGGGTTACATGGATCGAGTTAGGTTGAACACAACTTGTTCTTCTCCTACTCAAAATATAATAATTCCTTGGTTCACATCAATCAGTGCCTTCCCTATAGCTAGGAATGTTCTTCCAAGTATAATAGGGACATCGCCATCTTCTTCCATGTCCAATAATAGGAAATTAGCTGGGAATGTGAACTTGTTGACCTTTACTAGTACATCTTCTAGAATACCTCGAGAGTATTTGACCGAGCAATCAGCTAATTGCAAAGCCACCTTTGTTTCTTTGAGCTCTTTGAGTACAAGATTTTGAAAAGTACTCATTGATATGAGGTTAATTCTTACTCCAAGATCATGGAGTGCTCTACCAAATTCGCATGTGCCTATCTCACAAGGTATTGAGAAGCTGCTAGGTTCTCTTATCTTTGGTGTAATTTTATGCTGTAAAACAGAAGAGCATTCTTTATTTAAAGATATGACTCCTAGGTCTTCTATTTTTCTTTTGTTTGATAAAAGTTATTTTAGGAACATGGCATAAATGGGCATCTGGGAAATATCTTCGGTAAAAGGGATGTTGATATGTAATTGTTTGAACATATCCAGAAACTTCTTGTATTATGTCTCCTACCTAAGTTTTCTTTCTCTCTCCGGATAGGGAAGAGGTGGCTGGTATGGAGGTGGGGCAACATACATAGGTTCTTTCTGTTTCTCATACATACATTCCTTCTCAACTAGTACTTCTTCATGAGATAAGGTGATATTTACTTCATTATATTTTTCATCAGGTACTGGTTGTTTTTTCGACTCTTCATCTTGCATCCTTGGTTCTTTGGGTTGTTGGAAGTCCAGAATCTTTCCACTTCTTAGCAATAATGCATTAGATTTCTCTTGTGGGTATGTCTCAGTATTACTAGGTAGGGTACCTGGAAATCTCTCAGATAAGGTCTTTGAGATTTGACCCATTTTCATTTCTAGGTTCCTTAGCACAGCTCTCTAGTTGTTCATATCTATCTCATGGGTTGCCATTATATGATCAGACTTTTTCACAAATTACTCCAAGAGGTTTTCTAGATTTCTTTTCATAGGTGCTTGTTGAGGTCTTGGATGACGTGGCTGAAATTGTTGTTCTTTCTGAGGTAATGGTTGATTTTGATCTTTTGTTCTTGGTACAGGGTTCATAGTAGGGTATCCTGGTGGTCCTTGATCTTTGAATTGGTTTTGTCCTCATCTTGTTTGAAAATAACCCTGATTGTTCTGAGGTTGCTGCTGATCAGGAATCTACTAATAATATTGTTGATGTGGGAATGGGTGGTTCAGTTGATTTTAATTGATGTAATTACAATCTTGTTGTGGTTCATCATATCTAGATTTTCAATCTTGATAAAAATGTGGGCCATTGCACATCTTTCAAGATTTTAATTCCATTACAGGGGTAGGAGGGGGTTGAGTGGTTGGTATCTGAAATGATTCTAGTTTTTTTGTGAGCACTTCCACTTGCTCTATTAGCTTTGTGGTCTCATCAATTTGGTGGATTCCATGCCATGGTGGTTGTAATGGCTCAGGGTTTTGGGGTCCATTACTTGGTGAAAATCTGATGTTTGAGGTGTTCTGGGTGGTTTGGAAGGCCATCCCAGCTTCTCAGTGAAGCTTAAGACTCCCAACGGTAGCCTTGTCCTACCGATGGCCTCGGCCTACTGGTGGCCTCGGTCTACCGGTTAATTATAGCTTGGCCTACAGGTGGCCTCTGCCTACCGGTTACCGGTAGCTCGGCCTATCAGTTACCGGTAGCTCGGCCTACCAGTAGCCTCGGCCTACCGGTTACCGGTAGCTCAGCTTACCGGTAGCTCAGCCTACCGGTGGCCTCGGCCTACCGGTAGCCTCGGCCTACTGGTAGACCTCACCTACCAGTGACCTCTCCATGGTTTTCTAGTGGCACCTTGCAAATTGGTTTTTAAACCATGTTTTGACCCCTTTAAGCCTGTTTTAAAGCCCATTAATGGTGTTTAATTAAATGATTGGTGAGGTACCCTCCTTAAATTGAAAACCATGCATTTTGGTCATGCCTTTAACTGTGTTTTCAAAAACACCTCTACCGTATCTTGTGAGGAGTCCTTACTTGGTTAAGGAGGTTTGTGTCGGTTTTAACCGCCCCGAAGGGTGGGGACATTTTAAGCTGGACGTGTGGGGTGGCCTAGCCGCGTGGTCAACCCATGATCCCTCTTCTTCCGCGGTTTCGAGTTTTTCTCCATATCTTAACTGTCTCGGGGATGCTGTATCTTAGCCTTTATAACCTATAGGCTTCTCTTCTCCCTAGTTTTTTTTCTCTATCACCCTGCGCTTGGAATACCCTTCCTCCGGATGAGTTGTACCCCCACGATGTTTTCCTTGATCGCGTTCCGTGGAGTTCCTTCTACTCCTGATTCCCAGTTTCCATGCGAGGACTTAACATTGATCCTTGATCAATCAGGTAGGGATCTTACCTTTGTCTCTCCTCCTGGTGTATCATGCGGGATGGGTGTTCTATGTTTCCAGCGAGGCAGTTAATCAATTCTGTAATGAAGATAATAACCGGTTAAAGAACGGGGATGAGTAAGTTTGTTAATGTTGTTACATGTTTTTATCCATGCTTTCCCTATGATGTTGTTATAAATTGAATGGGCTTAGGCCTACTAAAAATCATGGTCATTGGTGGTCTTTCTCTATGCACTAATGAACCTAGGTGCTTCTGGATGTTTAAATAAACGTAACATGGAATTGGTTAATTACGTATACTCGGTTAAATAAATTGAAAGCACCAGGATCAAACCTTTTCTGTGATAACTCCGGTTAAAGCCCAGTGGAATTGAAACCATGGAGTGTGTTAAATCTTTTAAATCTGAAAATATATGCAAGGGGTTTCTTTGTTTTTGTGGTAGTGGTTTGGTTGTTTTCTTTCATGGGCTTAGATTTATGGAGTGATATAAGTGGGGATGGGATCCCCTATTGTTATACTTTCGCTGGTTGTAAACCTGAGGCTGTGTGGTTGCTCTGTTGTGACATGAATTCTGGTGGGATCCTCTATTGTTGGGAAACCATTGGCTCTTGGATTTTGGGGACATGGGGCTATGTCTTGGGGTTTTTTCGTTTCCAGTACTTCTAGGGATCTCACTTGATCCCTAGTTGTTGTGAATTTACAAGAGAACCGGGTGTGAATGATTAAATTACCAAATGGTTTTCCTTACTTCTTTATTGTTGTTTCATCTGTGATTGTGCCTGATAGTTGCCCAGTAGTGAAGGGATTAACTCATACTGAACTATTATGAATGATAACTTAAACAGGGAAACTGGGAACTGTTTGTTGTGTGCCTGTTTTCTAAGGCAGCAGTGCTTGTGCACCTGCTTGTATCTGTTGAGGATCCATAGGTTGGGCTGTGTGTTGGTATATATATGTGTAACTGTACATTTTGTGTTTAGTCGCACCCCACCCACATTGGTCACTTAGTGTCGGACACCCCATTTCATGGGGGAGGGTGTTTCCCCCTAGTTACTCTCCTTCCTACTCCCTCTTCCCTCTGCTGTGATGGATGGAGGTGACCTTGCACCCAAGATTCTTCGGGTAGGTTTTGATTGGTGTGTTGTTAGCCTAGGATTCTTCGGGCAGGGGTTTTGGTTATGGTTTGTTTTCTTAGGTGTCTTTGGGATGAGGCCCGGGTGTGTGCAGGCAGGGATGGATGGTTGTGAGGCCCAGGTGTGTGTGGGCAGGGATGTGGATGGTTGTGAGGCCCAGGTGTGTGCGGGCAGAAAGATCGTGGTAGCATCAGGACATTTTCCGTTAGGGATGAGCAGCTAGCTAGTAGGGAAAATGGTGGTGCGGGGTACCCAGATGTTTTGTTCTTTACTATTATCTTACTGCTTGTGTTATTTAGTGAGTGTGGCCGGTGAGGTGAGATGGATAGATTCCTTGATAGATGTTGGTTCTTCTACTTCTCATGGGACTTTAGGACGTCTCCCCACTTGTGCACGAGAGCTATAGGTTTTTACTACTGAGTATACTTTGTATGCTCACCCTACATTTACTTTCAGGTTTCCAGGAGGACTTTGGAGGTTGTGCGGGACCTTACTAGTCTAGACGTTGGAGTTTTTGTTGGTCGTTGTTGGATTCTAATTAGCCTTTTTCTTTTCTTGTTGGGTATTGTACTTTGGAGTCCTTGTATTTGTTCGGTTTTATTATTAAAACATGCATGTAGTCTGGTTTTCTTTTGAGTTTTCTATACATGGTGGTGTTTGGTGTTGACTCATTCTTTCTCCCAATCCTGGTTAACTAAAAAAATTTAATGCTTCCCATATTGTGAAAATGTTACACCCTTGGTGCTAGTCTCCACTCTGGGGCCTACTGGAGGCGGGACTCTGGGGTCATTATCTCATCTTCTACTTGAGGAAGGATGGGTCGGGACCTTTTGCGCCCCTTACGTCGTCTTTCTGAAGGCGGGTCGTGACAGAATGGTATCAGAGGCGAGGTTGAGGGATAGGATGGACTCTGAAGTTAGGCACATTGAGGATTGCATGGGATGGTAGGGAAACAATGTTAGGTGATCTTGGTTCGTGAAATATACTAGGGAGGACCGGCTAGGACATGGGATTTTAGGGCCCCCGTGATCCGATTCAAGGACTTTGAGCCTATCAAACGACCAAGTGAGACTACATTTATTGCAGGGTAGAGACCCTAGGAAAGGTACATGCATCATACTGATTGTGTTTTAATTGATTTGGGGCACCTTGGGGAGAAAATTTTAATAATAATAATAATTCTCTTGCTACTCGGGCTTATGAATTATTTGTTTACCTTGCAGATATGGCACCCGGACGTTATCCATGAGCGAATCGGGCAGTTGAGGCCCAACAGATTGAGGCAGTTGACCAGCAGAGGGTTGACCGAGATGAGGAGGACGACTTGTGGCAGAGGACTCTGTGCTCCTTCCAGCGACAAACCCTCGAGAAGTACGAGGGAAGTGTTTCTGAATCAATAATAGAGGGATGGCTCGAGGAGCTAGCCATCACATTCTCTTTGATCTGTGCTCCGAGGGAGTACTGGGTTCCATTGGCTGTCATTCAGCTGAGAGGAGCAGCACGTCAGTGGTGGACGCTTTTCCTGGGAGAGAAGACAGAGGCAGAGGTTTCATGGGCCAGTTTTGAGAAGTAATTTCATGAGGAGTTCCTCTCCTCTACGGCGAAGGCTGAGAAGAGACAAGATTTTCTCTCCCTTCAGTAGGGATTAGGCCTCATCAGTTCCAATTCCGAGCTTCTGGCCCTCGCCCCTTTTCCACAGGGCTAGGACTGAATTGTTTCTCATGCAGATTTTTCGGGCACATCTAGAGCAGGTTTCCGACTCGAGCTCCACATGGTGGAGGTGGGAAGTTTCAACACCCACCTTAGTAGCATCCGTTGCCGGTGAGGCCTTTCCAGCAGCAGTAGTAGGCCCCTGGCCCTCCGAGGGACGACCGTGAGGAAGGAGACCGACACCAGGGTGCTCCTCAGGGACCTCGACCAGGGCATGGTCGGGGAGGTGTTCGACAGCAGCGAGGCAGAGGAGCTGGGCGTGGACAGTTGCATGCCACAAAGTTGGTAGCTCTAGTGGGACTAGAGGTCATTCTAGGTACAATCAGTTTATTTAGCACCTTGTTTCTGCCTTGTTTGATTCGGGAGCTTCGCACTCCTTTGTTACGCCCGAATTAGCCCATGCTCTGGGTCTGGATGCCAAGAGACTTTTTGTGCCCCTAGTGTTGAGAACACCATTTGGGGGTCAGAACAGCGTATCTTACTTTTTTCAGGGATGTAGAGTGATGTTAAGACTGCATCAGTCTAGTGTAGACCTTCTTTCTTTGCAGATGCAGCAATATTATGTCATTCTAGGCATCGACTGGTTATTCTCCATGCATGCCATCATCGACTGCTATTGGAGAAGGATCGAATTTTCCAATGAGGATGGATGGCGTGTGAATTTTTTTGGGGAGTGGAGTTATCAAGTGGGGATTCGACACATGGAGGCACTCTTTTTTATACTGGATAGGGTGTCAATGGAGTCGGTGGACACAGGAATTATGGACGTTCCAGAGGTCGTAAGAGAATTCCCTGATGTCTTTCCCGATGAGGTTGTAACTCTACCCCCTCAACGTGACGTTGAGTTTGGGATAGACCTACATCTTGGTGCTTGCCCGATCTCGATGTCTCCTTATCGGATGGCACCTTCTGAGTTGTGGGAGTTACGGATTCAAATTGACGATCTGATGGAGAAGTGCTTTATTCAACCCAGCGTGTCGTCGTGGGGTGCTCCAGTTTTGTTCGTAAAGAAGGAAGATGGTAGTCAACGATTGTGCATAGACTACCAAAGGTTGAATCAGGTGACGGTCAAGAATCGTTACCCCCTCCCTAGGATAGACGATCTTTTCGACCAGCTGAGGGGAGTAGGTTGGTTCTCTAAGATTGATATGTGGTATGGATACCACCAGTTGAGAGTGAAGGAAGGTGATATCTCGAAGATGTCTTTTACGTGCAGATATGGCCACTTTGAGTTCGTGGTCATGATGTTTGGCGTTACGAATGCACCAGCTATGTTCATGTACCTCATGAACTCTGTCTTCCGAGAGTTTCTGGACCAGTTCATTATGGTGTTCATCGACAACATCATTATCTACTCAAGATCAGAAGAAGATCACATTGAGCATCTTAGGGCAGTTTTGGGAGTCCTTCGACACAACCATCTTTATGGGAAATTGTCTAAGTGCAAGTTCTTAATGCGAGAAGTACATTTCCTTGGACACGTAGTGTCTCAGAAGGGAATAGAAGTAGACCTGTCGAAGGTCGAAGCAGTTGTTTCATGGGAAGGACCCAAGAATGTGGCAGAAGATCGTAGTTTCCTGGGTTTGGCAGGCTATTACCAGAGGTTTGTGTCCAACTTCTCTCAAGTTGCAGCTCCGTTGACAGCTTTGACTAGGAAGGACCAGGCCTTTGTGTGGAGCGACTAGTGCCAGGAAGCTTTTGGCTACCTAAATGAGAAGCCGGTTAGTGCTCCAGTACTCAGATTACCAGAGGAAGGGGTGTTGTTTGAAGTGTTCTGTGATGCTTCTGACCTTGGGTTGGGATGTGTGCTGATGTAGCAGTATGGAGTGATCTCTTATGGGTCTAGGAAGTTACATCCTCATGAACGTAACTATGCCACCCATGATCTGGAGCTTGCGGCTGTGGTGTTCGCATTGAATTTTTGGTGGCATTATCTCATCGGAGAGTGCTTTGTGCTCTTCTCAGATCATAAGTTCTTTCATTATGCCTTTTCCCAGTAGATCTAAACTTGCAGCAGTGGAGATGGTTTGAGTTCCTCCAAGACTACGACTTCGAGATCTCTTATACTGAGGGAAAGGGTAATGTTGTGGCTGATTCCCTGAGCAGGAAATCGCAGAAGGAAGTAGTTAGGAAATCTGCAGATGCTTGGAGAGCGATGGAAGAGTTAGCAGCCTTGCATTTGGATGCAAGGGTAGAAGGTGGAAGAGGCTATCTGTTTTAGATGACTATAGATTCCTCTTTAGTGGTGAAGGTGGAAGAGTCTCAGTGGGGGGACTCAGAGGTGGAAGTGATGCGAGATCGTGTTTATCAGGGAAATGCTCTTGAGGGATGGTCGGAGGATGGTCAGCATCGGATGTTTTTCCGTGGAAGGCTTTTTGTTCCAGAGATGATGCGTAAATGTGTTCTCTATGAGTTCCATGGCTCGGCTTTAGAGGTACATCCTGGGGTCTCAAGGATGTACCAAGGCCTGAGGGGACAGTTTTGGTGGCCCGGGGTAAAGCAGGTGGTGGCAGAGTTTGTGGCTAAGTGCCTAGTGTGTCAACAAGTGAAGGTTGAACACCATTTTCCTGGAGGGTTGTTACAGTCTTTAGATGTTCCCAAGTGGAAGCGGGATGACATCTCGATGGACTTCATCACAGGGCTACCCAGGGCTTAGGGAGGCTATGATGCCATCTGGGTAGTAGTGGATCAGTTTACAAAATCATCACACTTCTTGGAGATTAAGGAGTCGAGCCCAGTGAGCACCTTAGCCCAGAGGTACGTCGATGAGGTGGTGCGGTTGCACGGGATTCCGAGATCTATTGTCTCTGATCGAGACATGCAGTTTACCTCATGAGTCTGGAGGGGATTATAGCATGCCTTTGGCACCCAGCTACACCTTAGCACTGTTTTCCACCCTTAGACAGATGGGCAAATAGAACGAATGATCCAGACGTTGGAAGACATGTTGCAGGCATGTGTTTTGGATTTTGGGGGATCATGGGTATGACACTTGCCTCTGGTGGAGTTTTCTTATAACAATAGCTTCCACTCCACTATTGGCATGACACCATTTGAGGCTTTGTATGGAAGGTCGTGTCGTTCACCCGTTTACTAGACAGAGATTGGGGAAGTAGCTATTCTTGGGCCAGAAGTGGTGCAGGGCACCACTGAGAAGGTTTGGCTTGTGCGTGAGAGGATGAAGGCAGCCCAGGACCCGCAAAAGCCTTATGTCGATCGTAGGAGGAGGCCCTTGGAGTTCGAGGTTGGAAATCATGTGTTCTTGAAGTTTTCTCCTCGGCGTTGGCAGCGAAGGTTTGGGAAGGAGATTAAGCTCTCCCCTAGGTTCATCAGACCTTTCGAGGTGTTGGGACGAGTTGGTGAGGTGGCGTATCAGCTGGAGTTGCCACCTCAGTTGGAGAAGGTTCACAACATCTTTCACATCACCCAGCTTCGTCAATATCTACATGAAAACTCCCACATCATCGATTGGGGAGAGTTAGATGTCAAAAACGATGCGACCTTCATAGAACGACCGATCAAGATTGAGGATCGTAAAGAGAAAGTGATTCATGGATAAACCATCCCCTTGGTTCGTGTGTTGTGGAGGCATGGTGGCCTTGAGGAGAGCACTTGGGAGCAAGAGGCCCAGTTACGCGTTCAGTACCCATAGTTGTTTTGACTTCCTTATTTTTGTTTTTGTTCTGAGTATTGTTGAGATGTTTCACCTTTTGATTTAATATATTAAATGCTTGTTCTGCTTGTTTTGACACCGAATGTGTGATGATGGGAAAACCTGATTTCTAATCAAGGCGCATTAATGTGGATGCGATTAAACCCATGCGGGCGAATCAGTGCCACCCAAAGCGAATAATATCCTGACATGTAGGAAGGGACTCCCTGACTCAGTTGTTGTACAGTGTGATCCTTGTGCTTGTTGTGAATGTTTGTGGTTGATAACTCTTGGGGGAGTATTCCTGGATGTAGGGGGGTTCTGTTCCAGCTTTCAAACAACTCAGGGGTTTTCCCCTAAGAATTATCTTTAGAGGGTGGTTGTTTGAACCCTACTTTTCTCCTTTCTGGTTTGTTCTTATATTCTCAGGGATGAGAATAGTTTGAGAAGTATCTGATGTAATGGGTCGGGGTTTTGGGGTCCATTACTTGGTGAAAATCTAATGTTTGAGGTGTTCTGGTGGTTTGGAAGGCCATCCCAGCATCTCGGTGAAGCTTAAGACTCCTAATGGTAGCCTTGGCCTACCGGTGGCCTCGGCCTACCGGTTACTGGTAGCTCGGCCTACCGGCAGCCTCGGCCTACCGGTTACCGGTAGCTCGGCCTACCGGCAGCCCCGGCCTACCGGTTACCGGTAGCTCGGCCTAACGGTGGCCCCGGCCTACCGGTTACCAGTAGCTCAGCCTACCGGTGGCCTCGGACTACCGATTACCGGTAGCTCGGCTTACCGGTCGCTCGGCCTACCGATGGCCTCGGCCTACTGGTAGCCTCGGCCTACCGGTGACCTCTCCACGGTTTTCCAGTGGTGCCTCGCAAATTAGTTTTTAAACCATGTTTTGACCCCTCTAAGCCTGTTTTAAAGCCCATTAATTGTGTTTAATTAAATTATTGGTGAGGTACCCTCCTTAAATGGAAAACCATGCGTTTTGGTCATGCCTTTAACCGCGTTTTCAGAAACGCATCTACCGCATCTTGTGAGGAGTCCTTCCTTGGTTAAGGAGGTGTGTGTCGGTTTTAACTACCCCGAAGGGTGGGGACCTTTTAAGTTGGATGTGTGGGGTGGCCTAGCCACGTGGTCAACCCACAATCCCTCTTCTTTCGCAGTTTTGAGTTTTTCTCCATATCTTAATCGTCCCGGGGATGCTGTATCTCAACCTTTATAACCTATAGGATTCTATTCTCCCTTGGTTTTATTTTTCTCTATCACTATGCACTCGGAATACCCTTCCTCCGGATGAGTTGTACCCCCGCGAAGTTTTCCTTGGTCGCGTTCCGTGGAGTTACAGCTACTCCTGATTCCCAGTTTGCACATGAGGACTTAACGTTAGTCCTTGATCAATCAGGTAGGGATCTTACCTTTGTCTCTCCTCCTGGTGTATCATGTGGGGTGGGTGTTCTATGGTTCCCACGAGGTAGTTAATCAATTATGTAATTAATATAATAATCGGTTAAAGAACAGGGACGAGGAAGTTTGTTAATGTTGTTACATGTTTTTATCCATGATTTCCCTATGATGTTGTTATGAATTGAATGGGATTAGGCCTAATGAAAATGATGGTCATTGGTGGCCTTTCTCTGTGCACTAATGAACCTAGGTGCTCCTGTATGTTTAAATAAATGTAACATGGAATTGGTTAATTACGTATACTCGATTAAATAAATTGAAAGCACCAGGATCAACCCTTTTCTGTGATAACTCCGGTTAAAGCCCAGTGGAATTGAAACCATGGAGTGTGTTAAATATTTTAAATCTGAAAATACCTGCAAGGGCCTGCTTTGTGTTGGTGGTAGTGGTTTGGTTGTTTTCTTTCACAGGCTTATATTACTGGAGTGATATAAGTGGGGATGGGATCCCCTGTTGTTATAATTTCACTGGTTGTAAATCTGAGGTTGTGTGGTTGCTCTGTTGTGACACGAATTTGGGTGGGATCCTCTGTTGTTGGGAAACCGTTGGCTTCTGGATTTTGGGGACATGGGGTTGTGTCTCGGGGTTTTTTTTGTTTCCAGTACTTCGAGGGATCTCACTTGATCCCTAGTTGTTGTGACTTTACAAGAGAATCGGGTGTGAATGATTAAATTACCAAATGGTTTTCCTTCCTGCTTTATTGTTTTTTCGTCTGTGACTATTCCTGCTAGTTGCCCAATAGTGAAGGGATTAACTCATACTGAACTGTTATGAATGATAACTTGAATAGGGAAACTGGGAACTGTTTGTTGTGTGCCTGTTTTCTGAGGTAGTAGTGCTTGTGTACCTGCTTGTATCTGTTGAGGAGCGATAGTTTGGGCTGTGTGTTGGTATATATATGTGTAATTGTACATTTTGTGTTTAGTCTCACCCCACCCACATTGGGCACTTAGTGTCAGACACCCCATTTCATGGGGGAGGGTGTTTCCCCCTAGTTACTCTCCTTCCTGCTCCCTCTTCCCTCGGCTGTGATGGCTGGAGGCAACCTTACACCAAATATTCTTTGGGTAGGTTTCAATTGGTGCGTTGTTAGCCCAGGATTCTTTGGGAAAGGTTTCTGGTTATGGTTTGTTTTCCCATGTGTCTTTGGGATGAGGCCCAGGTGTGTGCGGGTAGGGATGTATGGTTGTGAGGCCCAGGTGTGTGCGGGCAGGGATGTGGATGGTTGTGAGGCCCAGGTGTGTGCGGGCAGGAAGAGCGTGGTAGCGTCAGGACGTTTGTCGTTAGGGATGAGCAGCTAGCTAGTGGGGGAAATGGTAGTTCGGGGTACCCAAATGTTTTGTTCTTTACTATTATCTTAATTCTTGTGTTATTTGGTGAGCGTGGCCGGTGAGGTGGTATGGATAGATTCCTTGATAGATGTTGGTTCTTCTGCTTCTCACGGGACTTTAGGACGTCTCCCCACTTGTGCATGAGAGCTATAGTATTTTATTACTGAGTATACTTTGTATGATCACCCTACGTTTACTTTCAGGTTTCCAGGAGGACTTTGGAGGCCGTGCGGGACCTTACTATTCTAGACGTTGGAGTTATTTTTTGTTGTTGTTGGATTCTGCTTAGCCTTTTTCTTTTATTATTGGGTATTGTACTTTGGAGTCCTTGTATTTGTTCAGTTTTATTATTAAAACATGCACATTGCATGTAGTTTGGTTTTCTTTTGAGTTTTCTATACATGGTGGTGTTTGGTGTTTCTTCCAATCCTGGTTAACTAAAAAAAGGGTAATGCCTCCCATATTGTGAAAATGTTTCACCCTTGGTGCTAGTCGCCACTCCGGGGCCTACTGGAGACAGGACTCGGGGGTCATTATCTCATCTTCGACTTGAGGAGGGAAGGGCGGGGACCTTTGTCACCCCTTCCATTGTCTTTCTGAAGGCGTTTCGTGACAGTGGTTCATGATCGCTCTACCACAGACTGGTGTTGTGAGAGACTTCGTCTCGAATTGATCTTCCGGCTTTGGGAGACTTGAACATGAGACCTCCATCAGCGGCTGCATCAACAACATTCTGTACCACTGGCTAGAGTCCTTGATATAAAGTTTGGATTTGTATCCACATATCCAAACTATGATGTGGAAACTTCTTCATTAGTTCTTTAAAGTGGTCACATGCTTCCCACGCAGATTCTCTATCAATTTGGTTGAAATTTTGAATGTCCATCTAAAGCTTCCAGGTTTGGATGGGTGGAAAGTACCTGTCTATAAATTTCTTGGTCAGTTCATCCCAAGTTGTAATTGACTCAGGAGATTGAATTTTTAGCCAATCCTTGGATCGGTCTTGTAAGGAGAATGGGAAGACACAGAGTCTTATTGCATCAGATGAGACTCCCTGGTTGTGAAAGGTATCGCAGACCTCTAGGAAGTTGGCAATATGTTCATGCAGATCTTCGCTTTGAAGACTGCTAAACTACCCCATGTTCTTGATCATATGAATGAGTCTAGGTTTTATTTTGAAGGTATGGTCTTGGATTAGGGGTCAAACAATGATAAGGATCATAACATGGATTGATGGAAAGCCATAATCCATGATCGTTTTCTCTTGGTTAATTATCAGTTGTTCCTCCAGGATGAATTGATGGTTGGGGTTTGGTGGGTTAGGTCCTACAGTGTGGAATTACTCAGCCATTACTGACCAGCGAAGAAAAGAGAGATACCTTTCGATCTCAAGATTGAAGGCCAAAAGATATTGTGCTTCAAGATTCCTTGAATGAGTCAAAGGACCTTGGTACAGGCACGGGATGAATGAAAAAAAAAGAAAATACATAAGGGCATCTAGAAACAAAGTAAAGGTGTGAGGGAAAGGTAATCCTAGACCTAGACCAGAATCCTAATCACTTAAAAACAGTGTTGCTCCCCATCAACGATGCCAAAATTCTATCGGCCACCCATGGTCATCCTTAATTCCTTAAGGCGTGCGTTAAATTAGAAATTTATATGTGTCCCAAACTTTATGTAACTAATAGGGCGTAGTATGGTATAAGTATGGGGTTGATCCCATGAATAGAATGATGTTCTAAGGGTGAAAGGGATCTGGTCTTAAATCCTTTGTAGGAGTCCTTACTAGTTGACTAAAGTTTGGGAGTTCTTTAACTACTTTCGGATTTGACTTCAAGTGATTAAAGAGGGGTTGGGATAAAGTCCAAGTATCTAGATAAGGATGATCCTAGTTATAATCTTGGCAAGTTCCTAAATTCTTAGCCTGCTAAGAAAGCGGTAGTCGCTAGTCAACTTGGTCCAGTCTTATAGTTCTAACTAGGATATAGCTATCACATGGTTATGAGGCTATCTATAGTCCTAGATTCATTAAGTTTAGCTTCTATTGTATAAATTTACCTAATCTAATGGTCATAGTCATAGTTTACTTCAATTAGGATAGGGTCACTTGCTTGATTGTCTGATGGTCATGGTACAGTCGCACAAATGGGTTTTGACCATTGGTTTACATCCTAATTAATAATTCATTTAGGGTTTCCAAGTTTAAAATTAGATATTTAATTAATCGTCTAGATACATAGAATCATGATCCCTACCCCGATGTGTTTAGCTACTCATGTTGGTAATTAAAGCAATAAAAGGGATATAAGAAATCATAATAACAATGCTAATGTAATTAAACATGTAATGATATGAAATGAACATGCAAGAATACTTTAAATAAAATATTACTTGAAGGTAATGGAATGTAATTGAAACAACACGAGAATTGAAGTCATTGAAGAAAAATGATTCCACGGCTCTTTGATTGAAAAAGTAAATAAATTACAAAAACTAATGTGTTTAGAGAGGGAAAAGAGGTGAGAATTCTGAATGGATTCTAAAAAGATAGAGATAGTTGATCATAATGTGTTTCTAAAGTGTTGTCGAGTTGCTTCTTATATAGGTGGAAATGGTCATGACATGTACTTTATAGTCACATCATGAACCCTTAATCCACGTTATTTCGACAAGGATCTCCAGTGTGGAAAGTGGATCTTCTGAAAATTAATGATGTTTGACCATGGTCATGTCATGTATAGGTGGTCCATGACGTGTACCCCATGGCCAGATAGCTTTTCTCATTGAATCCTCATGGCTTTCACGACATTCGGTTTGACTGGTGTCACGATGTGTAGTAGAGAGTCACGACATGAACTAGAAATTCCTCCAGTTGTCGTGGTTGGTCACGACTTAAGCATCATGGATTGATGAGGTTGTGATCATCAATTACATGATGTGTACTTGGCCATCATGATGTGCACTTGGCCATTTTTTTAGCTTTTCTTCCTTTCTTCCTTGGAATCTTGTGAAGCTATATTTTCTCCAAAATTAGACATCTACCACGTGCATTATCCCACATATGAATGAAAAATATTGGAAAAGTGATAGAAAAAAAAAATATATATATATATATATATATAACATTTAGGCTTATCAGTTATACATGGAATTCTACACCAATGATATAAATTAATGAATGGGATTTTGGTTGTTATAAATGGAGTTCTTCACCAATAGGATTTTGGGTGTTAGACATGGCGATCTACACCGCTGATAGATTTATTTGTATTGTAGAGTTTTTGGGGTGTTATACATAGCATTCTATACCAATGATAAATAATGGTAAATGAGATTTTAGGTGTTAGACAAGGTGTTCTGCATCAATGGGATTTTGGGGTGTTAGACATGATGTTTTACACCAATGATAAATAATGATAAATGGGATTTTGGGTGTTAGACATCGGGTTCTGCATCGATTGGATTTTAGGGTGTTGGAAATGGCATTTCACACCAATGATAAATAAATGAATTGGATTTGGGGTGGTAGATATGATGTTCTGCACCGATGGTATTTTGAGTGTTAGAGATGGTGTCATATACTAAGGATAAATCTATATAGAGAATTGTGAATTGAATATATGGCATGATTCAAACCTAGAGTTAAGAAACGATTAAATAGATAATAATTGGTAAAGTGTTGAAATGTATTTATTCTTTATAAATATGCTTGTATGATTCTTGTGCAGAGTCTTATTCCATCTACAGTCTGAAGTAGGTATCATCGTTAGGTGTCCCTTTGGAACATGGACGGTTCGTTGGTTATTTATTCAGTTCTATTGTTTCCTTGTTATATCTGCACATCATTTGTTATATTGCATTGTCTAGATTGAGCTAGGAAACTTGTGGTCCCAGCCTACTAAGATGTATATCTCACACCCTATTTGGGCCGCCATTACACTGGGGTACCCGAGTAGACTTTCTTGTTTTCAAGAATGTGGACCTTTACTTGTGGCGGTTACGTAAACTTGGCAGTTAGGAGAAAAGGACTGAGCATGATCTTAGGATGCTCATGGAAATATCACTTGGGGATTTGAGAATTTTCTTTATTTCCATATTAGAATTTAAAGCATTCTGCTTTGTTTACTGCTTTCTGATATATATCACCATGACATGCATGCATTGTATAAACTGGCATTGGCCATTTTCATTATTCAGTTGATTATTATTTTACACCTACTTCCGTTGTTGTATGATTTTATTATCTATTTACATTGTACACTCTGAATATTAGGGTATAGTCTCCCCACTAACTATCCATAAACCCTCGCTGCTAGTTGGCTGCCTCTAGTGTACGAGTAGATGCGCTTGAGGTCATGCGGTGACCTATCCGGCTACTGGTTTGAGTGTAATCTGGGTCGGGATGTTACAAAGTGGTATCAGTGGGGTTGGTTTTCTTTCTTTTTTCCTTTTTCTTTCTATTTTGGGTTGGTAGACAGGAGACTAGGAAAGTGTCGGTGCTCGGATAATAGTCGTGCTTGGGATTGATCACCCTATATACGAGAAATGACCAAGTATCTAGGGATGGGAATTGATGTTTATACTACTTGAGATTACAGTTGATATGATTTAACCTTGAGTGATTGGTGTATTTTCCACTGCTTATTGATTTTGAGAATTTTGAAAATTTTCCTTGGCCTGATATGGCATGGAAATTTAATTACATGCATCATTTTAGGCACTTAAATATTCACATTCCATGAATATCACATGTTATGTAGTTCATTAGTAGGATGCCTGCTAATTTTGATTCTATTCCTTGGGTTTCATGTCATGTTTTGATCAGCTTTAGCATGCCTACATGTATAACATGTCTAGTTGATTATATGTCGTTTTGCCTCTATTATTAGTATGTTGTGTTGTTGTGCCATGATTCTGTGTTATATAATTCTGTTATGTTACTGCTTATGATAACATGCTAGAAATTTTTTGATATGTAAATGGATGCTTGAGTGTGAAATGATTCGGTGTGTTTATGACGGGTATGGGTTTCATGGGTCAGTGATGTCTTTCAATGAAAGAGTTGTGGCTTGGGTTTATAAAATGTTTAAGGGTGCTTTGGGAGTTTAAGAACGTAACACGGTCGTTCAAATGAGACTTCATGACCTTGGTGGGTTGGTTGATGTTGTAGTAGTTCCTGATGGTTTCTTGAGGACAATTATTTTTTTAAGATGGGTATATTGTAAAGTCCCATGTTTTTTTAATCAGGTTAAAATGTGAAAGTTTTTGAAATTTTTCGTTCTAATGATGGGCCGATTTTAAAACCAAGCTTCAGGATGAATTTTTTAGAGTTGGGATCTTTTAAACATGTTTATATTAGGTTTGGGTAAAGGTTTGAGGAGTTTTTTGATCGGCTGGATGGGTTTTGGGAGCACCGGGCCCAGCAGAGGTGTACGTAAAGGTTGTGCACAGTTAGTCAAAATGTGCGGGCCATCCTTTCATGTTAAAATGGGTGTCCAGTAGCGAATGTACGGTCTACACATGATCTATCAAACTGTGCATGTCAAATAGTGTGTCCCACCCAGTTTTATGTTTCGGGTTAATTTATTTAATTAAATTCAAGATTAAAAGGATTTTAATTAAATGATGTGAATTGAGGGTTTTATTTAATTAAATTAAAATTTAAGAGAAATTTAATTAATTAATGTGAAATGGGGGATTTATTAAATTAAATTGAGGTTGATAGAATTTAATTAAATGATAAATAATTGGAGAATTTATTTAATTAAATTTAGTTGAAAATAATTTAATTAAATGTAGTAAAACGGGGGGTTTTATTTAATTAAATTAAAGCTAAGGGAATTTAATTAAATAATGATGAATTGAAGAATTTATTTAATTAAATTCAGTTGAAAATAATTTGATTAAATAAAGTAAAACATAGGTTTTAATTATTTAAATTAAAACTGAGAGAATTTAATTAAATGAGATCGAGATGGAGAATGGAGAACTCATTTAATTAAATTGTGTTGGAGAGAATTTAATTAGATGGAGTTGAATGGGGGGGTTAATTTAATTAAATAATGTTGAGAGTTTTTAATTAAATGACGTTGAGATGGAGAGTTATTTAATTAAATTAAGATTAAAAGAATTAAAATTATTTTTTTTAAATGATGATGAGCTGTAGTCTTTATTTAATTAAATTGTGATGAGAGGAATTTAATTAAATGACTTGTAAATGAGAATTCGGGGGTTATCAAATAAGGAGAATATTAAATGGTAAAATGTAAATGATGTATAAATGAGGAGTTGCAGTTTCTGCCCAATACTCATAAATTTCACTTATCCTGCCCAATACTTAATACCCGTTAATGGGTTTTACACCCCTTAAAAAGGGTGTTTATGGTTTAAATGTGTTGCAGTTAATTATTTGGGAGTGTGTTGGTCTCTATCGCACTATTTATGAGTGTCGGTTAATTTTTGTTCGAAGCAGTGATGATTTCCAAGTGTGTGCACTCTTTTGTGGAGGTGCATGTGCGTGAGAATATTGCGGTTTAAGTTAGAAAGTGTTGGGTCAGCCAATTCTTTGAGGTAGGGTGCTCAGATTTTCTTAGTTAATAAAACGCAGTATTTGTTTAATTATTGTTATTGATAATTTTGACTGTAAATGCTGAATGAATGGTTTATTGGTATAAAATTATTTGACATATTACATAATCACATTTTTATAATAAAACCCCTCCAAAGGAGGTGTGCTGTCTTCAAGATAAAAACATAATTTTTATCTAGATATGTCTGTTTAGCTTGATGTTATGTGATTTTTTATTTCTGGCCTTTTTATGTTGGCGCACTTGGGTTAAGTGGAATTTATGAGTATTGGGCAGGATAAGTTGAGATAATTAATTGGGGAATTAATGATGAGATTTTAATTGGATAATTTAATATAATTAATGGTGGATTAATTAAATGTCATGAGATTGAAATCTAGATAATTAATTAGGGTATTAATTATTAATTTTAAGCAGGATAAATTGTGATAATTAATTTGTGAATTAATTGTGTGCTTTGATATTAGAATATAGATAATTAATCAGAGGATTAATTGTAAGATATTGAATTGGATAATTGAGATAATGAATCATGAATTAACTATACGCTTTGAGATTTTAAAATAGGTAATTAATCAGGGGATTAATTACAAGATAATGATTTTCCTAGTTGAGATAATTAATTGGGAGATTGATTATGATATGTTGTTTGGGTTGAATTGAGATAATTAATGGTGAATTAATTATGTGCCTTGATGTTGTTAAAGATAATTAATTGTGAGATTAATTATGATGAGTTGAGATTTATATTGGATATCTGCTTCTGGAAAAATTAATTATGGAATGTGATTTGTATATTAGATTAATTAATTTATGGATTAATTAATGGATTCATGTACTTAGTTAATTTTTGGGTTAACTAATATATTTTGTATATTTAATTAATTGATTGGATTAGTAACAGAATAAGGGTAATTTATTTGGAGAATTAATTATCATTATTTCATTCAAGGAATTGGGATAATTAGTTGAATTAATTATCTAGTTATCTTGAGTGGGGTTAAGAATAATTAATTATTGCCTTTTTAGTTGTTGAATTTTTAATTGATTGTATAATTAATTGACGGGAAATTAATGTTGTTAATTAGTTGTTGAAATAATTAACAAAATTTAATAATTAATTTATGAATTAATTAATGGATAGGATTTGTGGTGTTATACATAGTGTTCTACACCAATGATATAAATTAATGGATGGGATTTTGGGTGTTAGACATGACATTCTTCACCAATGGGATTTTGGGTGTTAGACATGGAAATCTACACCACTGATAGATCTATTTGTATTGTTGAGTTTTGTGGGTGTTATACATGGAATTCTACGCCAATGATAAATAATGATAAATAAGATTTTGGTTGTTAGACATAGCATTCTGCATCGATGGGATTTTGGGGTGTTAGACATAATGTTCTACACCAATGATAAATAATGATAAATGGGATTTTGGGTGTTATACATGGCGTTCTGCATTGATGGGATTTTGGGGTGTTGGACATGACGTTCCACACCAATGATAAATAAATGAATGGGATTTGGGGTGGTAGAAATGATGTTCTGCATTGATGGTATTTTGAGTGTTAGACATGGCATCCTATGCTGAGGATAAATCTGTATAGAGAATTGTGAATTGAATATATGGCATGATTCAAACCTAGAGTTAAGAAATGTTTAAATAGAGAATAATTGGAAAAGTTTTTGAAAGGTATTTATGCTTGATAAATATGATTTTATGATTCTTGTGTAGACTCTTATTTCAGCTACGGGTCAAAGCAGGTATCATTGTCAGGTGTCCCTTTGAAACCTGGACGGGTTGTTGGTTATTTATTTAGTTCTGTTATTTCCTTGTTATATCTGCACATCGTTTGTTATATTGCATTATATAGATTGAGCTGGAAAACCAGTGGTCCCAAACTATTGAGATGTATATCTCAGACCTTATTCGGGTTGCTACTGCACTAGGTACCTGATTAGACTTTCTTGTTTGCAGAACTGTGGACCTTTACTTATGGTGGTTACTTATACTTGGGAATTAGGACCAAAGGACCGAGTGGGAGCTCAGGATGCTCTTGGAGATCACACTTGGGCATTTGAGTATTTTATTTATTTCTGTATTTGAATGTAAAGCATTTTGTTTTTTACTAATTTCTGATATATATCATCATGACATGCATGCATTGTATAAACTGGCGTTGGCTATTTTCATTATTCAGTTGATTATTGTTTTACATCTGCTTCCGTTGTTGTCTAAGTTTATTATCTATTTCTACTATGCACTCTGAATATGAGGTTATAGTCTCCCCACTGACTATCCATAGACCCTCGCTGCTATTCAGTAGAATCTAGTGTATGGGGAGACACGCTTGAGGTCATGTGGTGACCGATCTATCTACCGGTTCGTGGGTAAGTCGGGTCGGGATGTTACAAAGTGGTATCAGAGGGGTTAGTTTTCTTTCTTTTTCCTTTGTCTTTCTATTTTGGGTTGGTATACATAAGACTAGAAAAGTGTCATCGCTCGGTTAATAGTCATGCTTGGGACTGATCGCCCTATGTATGGGAAATGATAAAGTGGCCAGGGATAGGAATTGATGTTTATACTTTTTAAGATTATAGTTGATATGATTTCACCTTGAGTGAGTGGTGTATTTTCCACTGCTTATTGATTTTGAGAATTTTGAAAATTTTCCTTGGCCTAATATGGCATGGAAATTTAATTACATTCATCATCTTAGGCACTTAAATATTCACATGCCATTCATATCACATGTCATGTAGTTTATTAGTAGGATGCCTGCTAATTTTGATTTTATGCCTTGGGTGCAATGTTATGTTGTGATCGGCTTTAGCATGCCTACTTTTATAACATGTTTAGAGGATTATATGTCATGTTTCCTCTATTATTAGTATGTTGTGTTGTTGTTCCATGCTTCTATGTTATACCATGTTGTTGTGTTACTGCTTATGATAACATGCTAGAAATTTTTTAATATGTAAATGGATGCTTGAGTGGGAATTGATTCGGTGCATTTACGATGGGTATGGGTTTTATGGGTCAATGATGTCTTTCAAGAAAAGGGTTGTGGCTTGGGGTTTTAAAATTCTTAAGGGTGCGGTGAACATTTAAGAATGCAACGCGATCATTCAAACAAGACTGTGTGACCTTGGTGGGTTGGATGATGTTGTAGTAGTTCCCAATGGCTTCCCAGGAATGAGAATTTTTTAAGGTGGGTATATTGTAAAGTCCTGAGTTTTTTTTAACCGGTTTAAAACACAAAAGTTTTTGAAATTTTTGTTGTAACGACGAGTCGGTTTTAAAATCAATCTTTAGGATGAAGTTTTAAGAGTTGGGATCTTTTAAACATGTTTATATCAGATTTGGGTAAAGTCTTGAGGAGTTTCTTGAATGGATGGATGGGTTTCGGGAGCACTGGACCCGGTAGAGGTGTATGCACAGGTTGCGTACGATTAGTCAAACCGTGCGGGTCAACCATGCATGTTAAAATGCGTGTACAGTAGCGGACGCATGGTCTGCACACAATCTGTCAGACTGTGTGAGTCAAATAGTGCATCCCACCCAGTTTTATGTTTTGGGTTAATTTATTTAAATAAATTCGGGATTAAAATGAATTTAATTAAATGATGTGAATTGAGGGTTTTATTTAATTAAATTCAAAGTTAAGAAGAATTTAATTAATTAATGTAAAATGGGGGATTTATTTAATTAAATTGAGGTCGATAGAATTTAATTAATTGATGAAGAATTAGAGAATTTATTTAATTAAATCCATTTGAAAAGAATTTAATTAAATAAATTAAAATGGAGGGGTTATTTAATTAAATTAAAGCTGAGATAATTTAATTAAATAATGATGAATTGGAGAATTTATTTAATTAAATTCAGTTGAAAATAATTTAATTATATAAATTGAAATGGGGGTTTTATTTAATTAAATTAAAGATAAGAGAATTTTATTAAGTGAGGTTGAGATGAATAATGGAGAATTCATTTAATTAAATTGCATTGGAGAGAATTTAATTAGATGGAATTGAATGGTGGAATTAATTTAATTAAATTATGTTGAGAGTTTTTAATTAAATGACATTGAGATGGAGAAGTTATTTAATTAAATTAAGATGAAAAGAATTAAAATTATTATTATTTTAAATGATGATGAGTTATAGTCTTTATTTAATTAAATTGAGATAAGAGGAATTTAATTAAGTGACTTGTAAATGAGGAGTTGGGGGTTATCAAGGAATGGGAATATTAAATGGTAAAATTTAAATGATGTGTAAATGAAGAGTTGGAGTTTCTTTTAATTAAATTCAATTTAAAGATGAATTTAATTAATTAAGGCAAAATAGGGGTTTTATTTAATTAAATTCAAAGTTGAGAAGAATTTAATTAGTCATTGCAAAATTTGGGTTATTATTTAATTAAATTGGGGTTGAGAGAATTTAATTAAAAAAAATGATGAGTTAGAGTTTTTAATTTAATTAAATTGTGTTCATAGAATTTAATTAAATAACACAAATTGGAAAAATTATTTAATTATATTCAGTTGGAATGAATTTAATTAAATCATGATTAATGAGATGCTGAGATTTTATTTAATTAAATTGTATTGAGAGAATTTAATTAAATAATAATGAGTTAGAAAATTAATTTAATTAAATTCAGTTGGAATGGAATTTAATTAAATGATGTGTTAAATGTGGAGTTGAGGTTTATCTAATTAAATTCAAGGTTAAGATGGATTTAATTATTTGATGAAAATGGGGGTTTTATTTAATTAAATTGTATTGAGATAATTTAATTAAATAATGATGTGTTGTAGAATTTATTTAATTAAATTCATTGGAGAAGAATTTAATTAAATGATGTGTAACTGGGAGTTTTGGGTTTTATCAAAGAAGCATTTTATTAAATGATAATAAAAATAATAATGGTTATTATTATGAGGGGTTTATTTATTTAAATTGAGGTTGATGAATTTAATTAAATGAGGTGAGATGGAGAATTTTGTTTAATTAAATTATGTTAAATGGAATTTAATTAAATGATGTGAAGTGGGGTGTTTTATTTAATTAAAATTTTTTAGAAGAATTTAATTAAATGATGTTTAAATGGGGAGTTTTGGGTTTTATCAAAGAAGAATTTTATTAAATGATAATAATTTTAATGGTTATTATTATGGTGGTATTATTTAATTAAATTGAGGTTGATGAATTTAATTAAATTAGGTGAGATGGAGAGGTTTATTTAATTAAATTGAGTTAAATGGAATTTAATTAAATGTTGTGAAATGGGATTTTTCTTAATTAAATTAGAGGTTAAGTTGAATTTAATGATTTGATTCAAAACAAGGGTTTTATTTTAATTAAAGTGAAGGTTGAAAGAATTTAATAAATTATTGTGAAATGGGGGTTTTATTTAATTAAATTCAGTTAAGATAATTTAATTAAATAACGACGAGTTGGAGTTGTATTAATTAAATTCGTTGAATGGAATTTAATTAAATGAGGTAAGAACGAGTTATTATTTAATTAAATATGTGGGAGATAATTTAATTAAATGGTGTTAAATGAGGTGTAATCAGGGGTTTATTATTATTATTATTATTATTATTATTATTATTATATTAATTCTTATAATTAAAATAAGGGTTTTAATTGATTTGAGAGAGAGCAAAGGAGGGAGAGGCGCACAGCAGGTGAGGCACGATCCCCTCCCCTCGGCTCTCCTATATGAGGCGCACCACCCCCCCCCCCCCCCCATCACCTCTTCATGCAGTCGTCTCCTTTCAATATCTTCATGAATCATGTCTATCTCAATGAGGTGAGTCCATCTGCGTGAGTTTCATTATTCACATCAGCCATTTCGGCTCTCTGTCGCCCAATATTTGTTTGGGTGAAACCCAAACCGAGGGTTTGATTATGTCTCTTCTTCTCTTCTGATTCTAGGCGGCGCAGAAGATGTATTGGGACCCGTTGGTCTATATTTCGACAACCGTCGCTGAAGGCATGGCGGTTCGTCTTGATTTGGTTCACTGTCGTCAAAGTTGGGTAAGGCTCAATACCCATTAATGGGTTTTACACCCCTTAAATAAGGTTCTTATGTTTTAAATGTGTTGCGGTTAATTATTTGGGTGTGCGTTGTTCTCTATCTCACTATTTATGTGTACCGGTTAATTTTTGTTAGGAGCGACAATGATTTTCGAGTGCGCGCATGCTTTTATGGAGGTGCGTGTGTATGAGCAGATTGCGGTTTAAGTTAAAAAGTGTTGGATCGGCCAATTCTTTGAGTTAGGGTCCTCAACTTTTCTTAGTTAACAAAACGTGGTATTTGTTTAATTATTCTTATTGATAAGTTTGACTATAAATGTTGAATGAATGGTTTATTGGTATAAAATGATTGGTCAGATTACAGAATCACATTTTTATAATAAAACCCCTCCAACAGAGGTGCACTACCTTCAAGATAAAAACATAATGTTTAGATGGATATGTTCATTTAGCTTGTTATTATGTGATTTTCTATTTCTGCCTTTTTTACGTTGATGCACTTGGATTAAGTGGAATTTATGAGAATTGGGTGGGATAAGTTGAGATAATTAATCAGGGAATTAATTATTAGATTTTAATTAGATAAGTTAATATAATTAATGGTGGATTAATTACATGTATTGAGATTGAAATATATATATATAATTAATCAGGGGATTAATTAGAAATTTTGAGCAGGATAAGTTGAGATATTTAATTTGTGAATTAATTATGTGCTTTAAGATTGAAATGTAGATAATTAATTGGGAGATTAATTATAAGATATTTAATTAGCTAATTGAGATAATGAATCACGAATTAATTGTGCACGTTGAGATTTTAAAATAGGTAACTAATCAGGTGATTAATTACAAGATATTGATTTTCCTAGTTGAGATAATTAATTAGGATATTAATTGTGATATGTAGTTTGGGTTGAATTGAGATAATTAATGGAAAATTAATTATGTGCCTTGATGTTGTTCAAGATAATTAATTGTGAGATTAATTATGATGAATTGAGATTTAGATTAGATATCTGATTTTGGAAAAATTAATTATGGAATGTGGTTTGTATAGTAGATTAATTAATTTATGTATTAATTAATGAATTCATGTACTTAGTTAATTTTTGGGTTAACTAATAGATTTGGTATATTTAATTAATCGATTTGATTAGTAATGGAATAAGGATAATTTATTTGGTTAATTAATTATCATATTTTTAGTCAAGGAATTGGGATAATTAGATGAGTTAATTATTTAGTTGACTTGAGTGGGGTTAAGAATAATTAATTATTGCCTAGATGTTGAATGTTTAATTGATTGTAGAATTAATTGATAGGAAATTAATTTTGTTAATTTGTTGTTGAACTAATTAATGGACTTTATTAATTAATTTATGAATTAATTAATGTATAGATTTGGGGTGTTAGACATGGCGTTCTACACCAATGATATAAATTAACGAATGAGATTTTGGGTGTTAGACATAGCATTCTTCACCAATGGTATTTTGGGTGTTAGACCTGGCGATCTACACCACTGATAGATCTATCTGTATTGTTGAGTTTTGTGGGTGTTAGACATGGAATTCTACACCAATGATAAATAATGATAAACAGGATTTTGGGTGTTAGACATAGAGTTCTGCATCGATGGGATTTTGGGGTGTTAGACATGACTTTCTACACCAATGATAAATAATGATAAATGAGATTTTGGGTGTTAGACATGGTGTTCTGCATCGATGGGATTTTGGGGTGTTGGACATGGTGTTCCACACCAATGATAAATAAATGAATGGGATTTGGGGTGGTAGACATGATGTTCTGCACCGATGAGATTTTGAGTGTTAGACATGACGTCCTACACTAAGGATAAATCTGTATAGAGAATTTTGAATTGAATATATGGCATGATTCGAACCTGGAGTTAAGAAATGATTAAATAAAGAATAATTGGTAAAGTGTTGAAAGGTATTTATGCTTGATAAATATGCTTGTATGATTCTTGTACAGACTCTTATTCTGGCTACGGGTCGAAGCAGGTATCGTCATCAGGTGTCCCTTTGGAACCTGGATGGGTTGTTGGTTATTTATTCAGTTTTGTTATTGCCTTGTTATATCTACACATTGTTTGTTACATTGTGTTTTCTAGATTGAGCTAAACAACCGGTGGTCTTGGCATACTGAGATGTATATCTCACACCCTATTCGGGCTGTCATTGCACTGGGGTACCCAAATAGACTTTCTTGTTTGCAGGACTGTGTACCTTTACTTGTGGCAGTTACTTATACTTGGGAGTTATGAGAAAAGGACTGAGCGGGATCTCAGGATGCTCATGGAGATCTCACTTAGGGCTTTGAGTATTTTCTTTATTTTTGTATTGGAATGTAAAGCATGTCGTTTTGTTTACTGATTTCTGATATATATCACCATGACATGCATGTATTGTATAAAATGGCATTGACTATTTTCATTAGTCAATTGATTATTGTTTTACATCTGCTTCCACTATTTTTTGAGTTTATTATCTATTTCTATTATGTACTCTGAATATGAGGATATAGTCTCCCCACTAACTATCTATAGACCCTCACTGCTAGTCAGAAGCCTCTGGTGTATGGGGAGACGCGCTTGAGGTCATGTGGAGACTGGTCCGACTACCGGTTTGAGGGTAAGTGGGGTCGGGACCTTACAGAACTGTTTATCGGACAAAAATTCTAGAGTAAGGTCTCCAGATAGGAGAAGTGATCATAGAGGTGATGGTCAGGATTTATCAGATCAGACTGAGAAAACGGATTGATAGTTTATGAAGAGAAGGAAGAAGGAAAGAGTTGAGTTTTATTTTTCTTCAGGAAAATAAATCAGGCATGTTTTCGAACTAAAGAATTGGATAGAGGAATTAGAGTGAGTGATTAGACTGATTTCTGTACGAAGTCCAGAGAAGATGTTCATACCTTCTACTGGGTGAGAAAGTGAAGAATTGTTTTTGAAGAATTAAAAAAAAGTGAAAGTTGTTGAATCATTATAATGTCAATGTTCTGAACCTATGGGTGAATGTTTCTAAACTCTTTTCAAAATCTTATTGACATCTTTCATTCTATAAGAAGCACATGCTCTATTATGTTGATCATATTTCTATACAAGTGTAAGGGTATTTCATACTTGTTGTATCCAAACAAAATTATTATTTTTCCAGTGGATTGTGTGATATTGAATTATTTACAAATCATGGGAAGGACTAGCTACTCTTATTGAGTAGTGAACCTTGTAAATTCTTGTGTTCCTATGGACGTGTGAATGTTTTGTTTTTATCAAAGTGATAAATCTTTAATAGGGGGTGAAGGTTGTTTTAAAATAAAGATAACATAAAAGAAAAAGATATCACTGATTCATCCCCCCACCCTTAGTGATTACATTGATCCTGAATGGGCCTTTTCAACAACAAAACAGTTCCTTCATATCTCAAGTAGAGTCAAAAAAATTTAAATAGACTGCTAAGGATGAGAATTTGTTCAAGGCTATGCATGAGGAGCTTAACCAAATTGAGAAGAACAGAACATGGGAAGGTTTCCTAAGGATGGTGAATAAGAATGTAATCAGAACCAAATGGGTTTTTCAAAACAAACTTAATTAGGATGGCAAAGTGATAAGGAATAATTCACAACCTGTGTACAAAGGTTATTCCCAAATCGAAGGTATGTATGTGGACGATACATTTGCACTAATAGTGTTAATTGAAACCATAAGTTTATTTTTGGCTATGGTTGTGCAAAAGGGCTTCAAGGTATATCAAATAGATATCAAATAATCATTCCTGAATGGATTCCTTGAAGAAGAAGTCTACATTGAGAAACTAGATGGATTTCTCATTGATGAAGATGAAAGAAAGGTGTATCGGTTGAAGAAGGTCTTGTACGACCTAAAACAAGAACCAAGGGCATAACACTCAAGGGTGTATTAGTACCTAAAGAAGCATGGTTTTCAAAGAGGAGTGGTTGATCACAATCTCTACATCAAGAAATAGCGGGAACATTAGATGTTATTGTTTATCTATATGGACAATATTTTTTTTAAAGAATTAGTTAACACCCAATGTAAGCAGTTTTCAAAACTAATGAGATGCAAATTCAAGATGTCTATAATTGATGAATTTTCTTTTTTCCCTTGGTTTACAGGTTAATAAAAGAAATGATGGGACATTTATCTCCCATACTAAATATGCTGAGGAAGTGTTGAAAAGGTTTCAAATTAATGATTCTAAACCAATATCTACTCCTAAAGTGACTCGGATGAAATTGTCAAAGGATAATGAAGGAAAAGAGGTTGATGTGGCTATCTACAAGAAGATCATTGACAGTTTGGTATATTTGACAGCCACTCAACCTAACATTGTATTTTTCATGTTCCAAGAAGCATGTTGTCAAAATTGTCCCACATAAGGTCAGATGGAATATGTGAGAAAAAGATTTAAATATATCTACAATACAATAGATTTTGGGCTTTTTTATTACAACAAATCACAGTAGCAGTTGTTGGGTTTTACTGAGGCAGATTGGGGTTTGTTTGATGAACAAAAGTCTACATTGGGGGGCAATTTTCTTAGGGAGTTCTTGCATTTTGTGACTGGGTAAAAAAAGTAAGATTGTATCTCTTTGAGAATGATAGAGGTTGAGTACATAGCATCAATTCAAGCATGTATCAAACTAATTTGGATGATACGATATCTTGAGGACATTGGAATAGAGGAGAAAGTTGGCAACAAGCTATGAGGTTGGAGTATGTGTCTACAAAGGATCAAGTTGCAGATATAATGACTAAGACACTACCCAAGGTGGATTTTGAAAGGCTTCAGTTGGATATTATATTCCAACTGAATTTATCTACTTAAATGGATTGAAGCAACCACCCCCACTCCCCATGGACATTGCTCATTGCGGCAAGGTATGGTTCCTCTTTTGTGTTTAATGTATGAACTACTAACTCTCTTTTGTGAACTTTCAAAGTAGTCCTCTTTGGGTTCATTGAAAAAGGGGGATAAGAGTTCATAATCTTAAGGATGATGTGTTATGAGAACTATCTTCAACGGGGTATAATATCTCAATGTTGAATTAGGTGGAGAAGTGATTGAGATAGTTTAAGTATGAATTTCAAGATAATGTGTTTCATGAGGACATTTTCATTTGATTCTTGTTTCTCGCAATGAGCATGGCTCACATGGGCTTAGAATTAATGATTGGTGATTCATTGATACACACCTTGAAAACTGCTTCTTCATACTTGTTTTTTCTGGTCGAATCTGAGTTTATAATAACTTGTTGTTTGGAGAGTTTTGGAGTTGTCAACAAACCCAAAGATGGAGATTGTTAGCAAAAATCTCCCCTAAGAATTTTTTAGTTGTGTTTGTTCACAAATGTCTGTGGATTGTTTAAAAATTGTTATATGGAAGTTTGTGAATAAGCTAGAGGATGGTCTACGCACAAGACACATACCACGCTGCAACAACCCAGGTTGCACCGTAGAGGATGAAGAAGCGGGAGGGAATTCTATCTGTAAGATCAAAACCACTTCGCGAAGCCCAGGTTGTTTCATGGAAGATGTTAAGTCCAAATTTGGTTCCTCTGCCAATTTCAATGTATCCACAACGTAATATAGGGCCACACTGCAGCATTGGATTGGTGGTTGTTTGTTGCCCTGCCTCATTGAATAGGTCCACATCGCAGCCTAAGGACCATGCCGCAAAGGTGAGTAGGTGATTTATAGTGGTTCTGGAGTTTTGGGGAACTTTATGTCATGGAGGTTGTGTTGCGCCGCAGTCTAGTGGCATTTGAAGTAAACAAAAAACAAATCGGTCCTTCACACCGAAAAAGAGAAGGCCACGCCATTGCTTTTCGATTTTCTGCAGCATTCAAGCAAGAGTGATGATGTGTCTTTGACTTGGATGTTTGGTGGTTATTTGGGCATCCAAAAACTACCAAAATCGAATTCACTGATGAAGATTGAATGAAGGAAGATCTGAAGGCTAAATTTGATGTCGGGGAAGTTTGGATGTTGCCATGAGATTTGAATTTCAAATATAAAGAAGAAAGACAGTGAGTTTCTCTCTACTTGTGTGGACAGTGAGTCTAGAGGGTTAATGAGGTCGCTCCTTTGTGTGAGAACATAGAAGCAATGTGCTTTAGTGCTTCAAGTGCATCAGCACATTGTTAGTTGCATACTCCTTGAATTAGCCCAGTTTGGGTGAACATAGTAAAATCACTTGTGTTCTTTACTACTTTTATCACTCAAGAGAGTTTGCAAAAGAGAGAATGAAGTGTTCCTCGTATTGAGAGAACAATATCGAGATCAAAGAGAAAAATGTTTCTTAATCTTCAAAACCCAGATTCACCCCCCCCCCCCAATAGGGACTAACAAAACTCCTTTTTCATCACTTTTCTTATCATAACTCTCATCGATATAACCATTTTTTGTCAGAATTGTAGTGATACTTTTCTATTTACTCGAGGTTTGGATCTTCTATTATTCTAATTATTACAATAACCATGTTCCATTAAAAAATTCCTTGTCATTGACAGGGCTTCCAACTGATTGAAAAATGTTAATTTGACTTTCTTATCTTTGCATCAATTTTCATGTTAAAAGAATAACTATATCATTGAGTATTCATAAGGAAATTGTAAGAAAATTGTTGATGAGCGATTATGAGATGATGTATCTAGAAGTCTCTGGGTGTTGACACTTCAGAAGATTTAGAATTGATTGATCAGCCAGCCATGAGAGATTTGAAATACTCTCATACCTCTTATTGTGATGCAAAATGAAAATAAAGAATAAAATAAATAACGCATTTTTACATGAAAAACTTCAAATAATGGAGAAAAATCATGTGGAAAGATGTAAAAATATGAGTACAAACTCTCTGTACAACATTTTTCAAAAAAACCTTCAAAATAAGAGGCACAATTCATTTCATTGAATCCATAAATGTGCTTCTTTTGTACATAAAAAATTGAGTCAAGAAAATTTTGGACATCTCATCAACACAGCTGCAGCATTCCTGTCTAAAATGTAAGATTCTTTAGCATTCATGCAACTGTTGTGCTTCCCCAAAGCTCCAGTTCAGCAGCAAGAACACGGTAACTCCGCATCAAAAGCGGTGGATGGGGGATCACAGGGCCACCCGCTGGACAAACTGGCCTTTAGCTCGGGGGCGCTGCTCTGCGAGCTTCGTTCTGCTCTCATAGCGAACCTGCAGACCAGCATGGCACACCAGCCAAAAAAGGTAAGACAGGTGACCCCCAGATGAAGAATGGATATAAAAGAACTTGTCTTCTGTGACAAGAGAAACGCCTGACCTTTTTCTCAAAACATCTGTCTTTCCTTTTCAATCGGAACTTGTCCACCGCAGCTGATCTCTGGCGAGCAAGATGAGACCTTTCTTGTGGAACAGATGGGCCTACCCCATTGGCAGTACCTACTCCCACCACAGCAGCTTGAGTGGCAGGGAAACACACTTGATCGCCATTACAGTTGGCTGGAGGACTCTGAATTGGAGATGGATCCGATCGCGCACAATGCATTTGAGGCTGAAGAGCCTCGTGCCTTGTGCCACTGTCTGTGTGTAAACCATCCAAACTCGTCCCTCTAGCTGGAACTGATAATGTCATTAATCGCCCTTCAGGGCTCAGGCTGGGGATGAGGAGAATTGCTTCGGGTTGCCCAAAATGACCATTAGCCAAAGAGATCACACTCGTCCGTGCATTTGATGTAGAAACAGAGGCATCTGAATTATACCCACGTGCAGTCATCCCGTACTGTTTGTCATTGCAACGAACATCACCTGCCACAGGTTGCAAGGGCTGCGGTGCTTCATTAACAGACCTGCATGAAGTTACACTCGCAACAATCATACTTCACGCAGAACGAATATTTTTTAATTGTGTTGAACAAAGTAGAGAATCTTACAGTGAGAAGGCTGAGGTTTTGGAATGGCTTAAGGTTTGTTTCTCATTCGCATTTGCAGAGCCACAAGGATGAGACCTTTTCAAGGAAAGATCCAACCGTGGAGACGAATCAAACATATTCTGAGCAATATTTGAATCTGACACTTCGAAATGAAGCTGTGGGTTATTTTCAAATGCTCCAATGAGATCAATGGCTTCTCTACAATGGTTTGGGATCAAATTATCACAGCCACAAGCCTTGCTGGCGCAATTAGCATCCTCCTTGGTCGATGCAGCAGCTGATTCTGTTCAATCAATGTTCATGCAGAGAGTTAAATGCCTCTGCAATGAGGTTGATATAACAAAGCCAAGCACAGAGAATACTGAATATAAAGAAGCACTTGAATCTAACCTCCATATTCATTTTCCTGTAAAATAGATTTCTGAGATGATTTCACAGCTTCATCAGGTTGCAGCTGAGTTCTGCTCTGTTCCAGCTGTGGGAGGTCCGGTGAATTTCCCACACAGGTGCTCACAGCTTCCGCATCTAACTTTGTACAGCTGCTCTGAAAAAAAGAAAGCAAATGAAACGTAAATATATATGTTGTGTATTTATTTGATTGGTCTGTTTCCTTTTAACTCGACTAAATATAAATGTTGCATATTTATTATCATTAGTACCAGGCTAATTTCAGGTGCCCTGTTTCTATCATATAATAACATTGTTATCACACTATCCGCTTATCTCTTGTTTTATACACATATTATGAGGTTAGTTTGATGGGGTTATTCTTATTTTGGTTAGTTTTAACACTCTCCTCATGGGGGCCATTTGCAAAACACTGTATGGGTGTCGATTTAACTCCGAATTTAGATATACAATAACGCTAAGAATTTGAAATTGAAACTTACATATTGCCTTCTCCATACATGCTGCCACAGAGTCGTCAGTTCATTCCTCCGAATGGGCTTCACAAGAAAGTCAGCAGCACCTCTCAGCATGCATCTATGCACAGTGCAGATCAAATCGTTCGACGACATCACTGCATGATCACATATGAAGCACCCACATGAAAATTAGATCAAGCTGGCAGCGGGAACCCTTAAACGAAGGAATCGGTGTCCCCCAGTTTCAAAATCACATACTTATGACAGGGAGGTTCCAGCATATCTCATGCTCCACGATCAAAGTAAGGAGAGCGAAGCCAGATATGGATGGCAGATCCACTTCCGTCAATATGAGGTCGAAGTCACGAGGCCTTCTGTTCAGGACCTCCCACGCTTCCAAGCCATCAGAAACAGCAGCAACTGCTCCAAATAGGAAAAACAGTATTACATCCTGGACTCAAATACAATGAAAACAGTTCGCACTGAAGAATCGAAATCCATATCCGATTCGACCGACCTACGGATTGCTCGATTATGTACTACGAAGCCAAAATCAAGGAGGAGGAACCAGAAAGCTAAGCAAACCCTAGCACTTCACCGATCCACAATCACGACTTGAACAAGAAAGAACCCAAAGCTTAAGAAAATGTAGAACAAACTCAAAACGCCAAATGGAGTAGGAACTAACCTTTGTAACCGCATTTCTTCAGGAGAACAGCGATGATTTGTCTAGTAGAGTCGTCCGCCTCAACCAGTAATACCCTCAGTGCCATACGAGGAAGAAACCGCTCCCACCTAACAACAGCTTCAGAATTGCCGCGGCCGCCAAACACTCTCATATCGAAATCAACCTCCGGCAACATATCCAAATCGAGAGCCTCTTACGGCTCGCAGCCACTTCGCTTTTCCCTCTCTTCTCCTTCACCAAAACATCACACACGGTGAGAGCGATCGAGCGAGGCAAGAGAGATTTCGAGACGTCTCAGAGACGGTGACTGGATAGTTTTAGTGGGGCGGCCCGACACGAAAATATCGAAGGCTAAAAGCCGGCCACCGAACAGCGGGGAAGAAACGAATGGACGAACGGGGAGCCCCCCGGGTCTTCCGAATCCGACGGCGGGTGCACCCTCTACCTTTCCATCGGACGGACTCGACGGCTTATCCTCGACGATACGCACCCCGGCAAAAAAGATATCCAGGCGAGGGGAATGCAGTCAGGTCATGTTGGCGGGGATGGGGATGTGGGCCCCACGAAAATTCCACGTCACCAAATATCTATAGGCTCCGAACGTTGGCCCATCCGCCTGGGGGATAGAAATGTGGGCCCCATTCCACATCACCAAAATTTTGAATGATGCTAGTTCTATATTTTTTTAAAAAAATTGGATACATGAAAACGGCACACTACGTAAGAAGAAAATTACATTAAATTGCATGCCCGAATACTAGTTCTATATTTTTTATTGTTGTAAAAAGTTGGTTGTGATTCAAGGTTGAATGATAGATCTATGGAACCATATTCAAATGACATAATTAATTTAATTTATTATGAATAATATATAGAGAAATTGATAATTATAATTGTTTACAAATTGATATAATTGTTTGTGCTATGATTTTGTGTCGACACCCTTCCCCATGAGGGAATTACTATGATACTAATTCCCTACGTTTCGTATAGTTAACTCTTCATTTGCACGTGAAGGCATGTCCCAATGATAAGTGTGTGTCCTTGCACTAACTGAGATTCCTAATTCGAGGCTTCTTATCAGTAGATATACACATTAGTAGTTATAATCAGAGACATCTCCTCCATGTACCTTAGAGTGTGTGTGTAACTGGTGAGTGTTGTTCACACCCATTTTTTATGTTCCTGCAAGGGCAGTCCAATGGTTAGGGTCATTCCCTTAGTTCTTTGGAGTCGGGGGTTTGATATCTGATGACTATGCTTCGGGATCATAATTTCACACCTGTCAGAATGGTGCTCACTTTGGGCGGAGGGGGGGGCTATGTTGGGAAGAGCATCTCTTATATAGGTGGGGTAGGGTTTCTCTTCCAAAATAGATGCATTATACCCTCGATTTCCATGGTCAATGAATTGTAAATATTCATCATTGGATTTGACATGTGAATGTTACTTAATATAAACCATTAATGAGTAAATTTCACTTTTCATGGTAAACATCGCTAAAAGCAGTTTACCCTCTAAATTCATTGAAAAATGTTTTATTTTTCCTTTTTATTACATGACAAAATATGTATCCACTATCAACCCTTGAAGAGTAATCATGAAACTCAATAAAATTAATCGACTTTATTTCTTGAAGCAAATGTGATTCTAGTTTAAATCACGGTAAAAATCGACATAGTCACGATCAATGCAAATATTTAAATCAATGTGGTCATACATGGTTATATGCCAAATGAAAAGAGGAAAGGATGCCATAAGAAGTGGTTAAATGATGAACAACGACCTCCAATAAAAGCAAAACATATTGAAAGTGAATTATTTTGATGTGGCATGAAAGGAAATTGGTCGTATAGTCATCGTATGCTGAAACACTTTATTATCCTTCATCAACACTCAATTTAAGGGAAGGATATAAGTGTTGAAGCAAACTTTGATGACCAAAGCATAAAGTATGATGATGATATAATGAATTTTAACATATTTGTTTTTTTTGTAAATCCTGAAGGTGTTGAGCATAATGATAATGTATAAATTCTCATGATAATGATGTTCAATGCTTTTTTGTAATGCTATTTCAATAAATATTACTTGTTTTATTTGCTTTTTATTTTATTTTACTTCTTATATATATATATATACATATGTACAGAACCTTATTTTATTAGACATGGATGAAAATGTTGAATTACATATTCATGTTACTCTTCTCGAAACACCACAAATTATGATCAAACAATTTCATTTCATTTCATTTCATGTAGTGAATATAATTATTTTTAAAATCAAGATCGAGATGAATATAAAATATGGTGCTCTTGAAGGATGATATGAAAATAATACCTTTTTACATTATGTTAATGGATATTTATATTGATTAAAATTTTCTCTTGCAGTAACAATATCTAAAAAAAAAAAATTATGTCCTTATATTACAACAATTCAGGGGAGGGGGATTACAAAGAAACAAAGAAACTATTGCACATTCAAGTACCCAGTTTGAATTCTTGAATGGATTGTCCATCCATTGTGCTTGAATGTTGTTTGTTGTGAAGCCTTGTATTGTTTTTAGCGACAAAGTAGGGAAGTGGGGAAGTGTTGAAGTGGTGAAATGGTGAAGTCATGTATGGTTTCTCACTTTTTCCTCAAAAGTGTTTGCATAATAATAATAATAAAAAATAATTTTTAGTCAGACTATGCATGTTCATTGGTGGAACAATGAAGATTGAGGACGCATTATTCTTCCTCTATCTCATTATTCTTTATCTCGACTCCCAATCCTCTCTCTCTTTTACCTTCACACGTAGATGGTGTCTATGAGGCAGAGAGGATAGTGGTATAGGTGTGGTGGCTTGGAAGGGAGGCACCATGACATGGCTATGATGATACCATGATATAGAGATAAAGGATCAGTGAAGTGTCCATGTCGATTGGACAAGGTGTGAAGGTGCAATATTGGGAGTGGCATGAGGAGGATAGTGGCGACGAAGAAAACGAGTTGGTTTGAGACAGCTAAGCATGACGTGGCACTAATGATTTTGGCATGAGTTGGATGTCGACCACTGATAACCATATTTCATACATATAATTTATTTTTACTATGCATTAATTTTTGAAAGAAAACATGTGTTTGGAGTTGGATTTATTGTCAATCACTTGAGTTGGTGTTGGATATGAAGTCTTCAAGCACTAATGAATCGCATTAAAAAATTGGAGGACTTGGAGGAGAGGTACGCATAGTCACACCAGTGGAGAAATACTTTGAAGACATGGTGTAGAAAAGAAGAAGAGTACATAGAAGCTCTAAAAGTATAAAGAGACACCTTGATATATCTATATATCAAGTTCATGGATTTATAGGTAATGTGTAATGTTTTGAAGAAGGTTGGATTTGAAATGAGAAGGCTAAGTTGTTTTCTAGAAGTTTCAAATAAAAATTTCACTATGACTATCATGCATCATGCCCCAAATGAAGTTGGAATTTGGAAAGTAGAAAAGTACTAGTCCATAAGGATAATAAAGGAACTTAAAAAGGGTATAAAGGTGACTTTGTAAGTATCATACATGTCGTGATCTCTTGTGTCATGCTATGATTGGTCGAGTTGAAGTAAAAAAATTTACGAAGTCCAACTTCATAAGATTTGTATGCACTGTGAGCCCATGAGTCACGCCATGAATAGAATTGTGTAAGATGTGTGTATTTGAATATGATTTTTTCTTTTCCATATTTTGAGATTTTTTGTTAGATCCATGACACAATGGGTTATTCCATAAAGAAGAATTAAACAGGTTTCATAGATTCTAGAAAGGATGTGGCCACTCTATGTCATAGAATATCATGTTGTGAAGTAGTCTCCATTATATTTAATGGAACTATAGTTACATGTTATGCACTGTGATATAATAGGTCATGCTGTGAAGGATGTTTAGGTAGATTCAAGTATTCCTAGAATAAATATTCTCACTATATAGAGGTAATTTTTCTTTTTAAGGGAACTAAATCTATTTTTTCAATGGTTATTTTCTAGGTGAGTCCCATAATGTGAATCAAAGTGCCATGCTATGATAGATTGGTTGGATCGAGAAAATTTGGAAGGATGAAACCCCAATACTCAAAGAATTAAAAGAAGACATTTAGAGATTTAAGAAAATTTTATGGATCTGAGTGTTGACTGGTCATTGTGTTGTGGAGAAGGATGTCATGCTATAAACTAATACAAGATTAAAAAAATCACACCGTGAAGAGAAAAATCACATCATGATGAAGAATTTTATTGGAAATCTGGTAGATCCAATTAGAATTTAAAATATAGAAGGATGGATCATAATTCCAAGAGTTGACTTGGTTTTGAATGCATGTTTATATCCATGTTAACTTATGTGGTACACTTGGTAGGATTCAAATGGAGTGGAGAAGGGAGAATTAATCTTAACCCTTGAATTAAGGGTTGATTTCAGGGAATTCTATATAACTAATATAAGTGGTTCTAGATATGGGATATGACCAAGATCATACTTTATATATGATTTTCAAAGAAGAATAAAAAGAGATCCCAAAGGATTCCATTACTATATCTGGTTTAATTTGAGAGTGAAAGCTTGAGGTAGAAGAAAGAAGAGTCACACTGATATATCTAGATTGAAGAAGGAATACAATAAGATAATTTTAATTTGGAATTATATTCATCTAGAAGAGAAGTGATGTTGTTGTTACATTACAGAAGACATCGACATAGCCATCACATAGAGGAGTTGGTCTCATCTAGAATTTAATAAGAATTATGTAAAAAAGTAGAGTACAACAGATCATATATCTAGAGATGAAGATGCAAGAGGATTTCCCAACATATACTGAACTAGAAGAGACCATTATATCCCTAAAATGTTAAATAATACTCACAAGTTTATAAGATATATAATTCTTCTCTTAAAGAAGTGAATAACTAGATCGGAAGAGGGAGTTCCCCTAGATTGGTGGTGCACCTTTTTAAATACTTGTATCAACAAAAACAATGAATTATAGTGGATTTTTAGTACAATGACACACTGTTGTGTGTATCATACTTTTATTAGCCCTTATGGATGAACCTTGTAATATACATGTGTTGTGAATGGTCTATTTTCTATATCTATTTTATTATTCATGTTGAGAGACATAAGATATTGGGAGATTTAATTTGTTCTAACTAACATGGGAACAATATCCATAAGACTAAAAGCACTAAAAAAGTTTTATTTAGTGTTCACCCTAATTTAACCCCCCTCTCATGGCAATTTAGGTGAATCTAGTCCCTACAAGTGGTATCAAATCATAAAGGTTCTATTTCTCAGTTCAATATCTATATATATTTGGATTTTTTGTGAACATGGAATCAATGATAAAGCCTCTATTTTTCATATGAACAAATTATTATTTATGATAAATAGAAATGGTTATGTTCTTACAAGATTGTAGAAATGTGGTTATGGAATATTTTTTTTTGAGATGCTGAACTGGCCAGTCATAGTAAGAGAGTTAGTGATGCAAGGACATGGAAGATCCCAATATGACCTATGTATATTGAGGTTTATAAGAAAATAACTCATTGTGATACTATATTTGAGGCATGGAAGACTCCCAAGATCATTTGTGGGAAAAAATGAAAGAAAAAGAGATGGAGGAGTAATCCTCAAGAACTGGTGAAGACTAACTTATGTCTAAAGGTAGGAAGAAAAAGAAAAATAAGAAGGATCATGAGAATACAAATACAAAAAAATACAGCAATATATTCCAATTCTATCATTGAATATAATTCTAACTACTGTTTATAGGATGTTTTCAAATCTGTAAATTTAGATTTTCTCTTGGAGAATGATAAAAGTATGGATTTTGATGATGATATGAAAATGAAATCTAGTCATGAGTATGGATAATGTTCATGCAGTGACCAAAAGGATATCTAAGACTTACATGAAAAGGTGGATCATTAGGATATCATTTAGGAAGTAAATAGTACTTTCATTGAAGATTTGGTCATGGAAAATAAAAGGCTAAATAGAGTTGAAGTGGTCTTGAAATTTGACATGAAGAAAATGGGTTCAAAGATGAAAGGAAAAAGTGATCTACTTGAAGAGATCTTATAGAAGATAGGAAAACGAATGATCATAGAAAATAAGTTAAAAGTGAGTGGCATCCCTCCCAATACATAACTCGAAGAGAGGATAAGATGTGGAGTTGAAGATAGCTCAAAGAAAAAAGTTATGGTTTTCCTATTTAAAGTAAAAGGATATGAAGATCATGAAGATTGAATCAAAACTCATATCCTTAATGGTATAATTGAAACCAAAGGTCACTCTTATAATAGCCTCAATAAGTTATATAAATAAATCCCAAAATCTGGAACTTTTAAGTAAACATAAGTTTCCTACTAAACCTAAAAATAAAGGCTCCAAGAAGAATGTATCAATAAGTAATAATTTTTTGGAATATTGGGACACACTTTGAGTGTGTGTCAAGATGCATAATAACTCAATAATAGAAGAAAAAATACTACATAAACATATAAACTAAGGAAAACCTACGCAAGGTATGATTTTTATGGGATATGTTTTATTTGTGCTAACACCGGTCATATGAAAAGGGATTATAGAAGCAAGAGAACCAACTAATTAAAAATGAATTCCTCTATTCCTTTGATATATAAGGAAATGGTTTATATTACAAGAATACTTGTTAGGTTGGAAAAAAATTAATGATTTAGATGAAAAACATGGAACACAATGAAAGGCGCATTAAGAACATATTATGGAACTCTCATAATAACTCTTATGGAAATAAAGGAATCAAGTATGGAAGATGAAGAAAATATAGGAAGTAACTCTAGCTATGAGGAATAAGGAAGCATTCATAAAGAAATATTTATGAAAGACAAGTAATTATGAGACGATTCTTATGGAGATATAAGAATAGAAGCATGTGGCATGCTTTAGTGGTTTCAATAATCATACCACTAAGAAAGAGATTATTATTGGTGGAATATACCTCATATGGAGGAGGAATCATGAAGAAAGATGTGTCGATGTTTCATTAAAAGAAGAAACTTTTACTAGTGGGATTAATATCACTAAAATGGATCCCAAGTCAAGGAAGATAAAAAAAACATATAGAGAGAATCTATAATGAAATCTATACAAGTGTTATTGTAAAAATAACCCCATCTAGAAATGAAAGAAAATGGGAAACACTAGGTTAGTTCATCAAAACCAACCACAATCCTCGATGTGAGGATGTTAGAGGTTCCCCTCTCCCCATATACTTAAATGTTTCTAATATTTATTGGATGTGGTACAAGCTTAAGGGGGTGATATGATCCATGGTGCATATGTATTCAAAGTAGATGAATGCATTAAAAAGAGTATGTAAATTCACTAAAAGAAGATGTCATTGTTCTGAAAGATGATATATGCAAAAATATGAGTTAAAATTATTAGCTCAAACATTTTATCAAGTCTCTGAACAGACTCAACAAGTGGTTAATACCAACCAATTTGTATTTCAAAAGTTAAATATAGAAATTTTATGATGTAATAAATAAGAAAAAATTATGTAGATCCATATATAAATTTGAATAGGTTTCAAATTTATATTTGATAGTTCCAGTGGTATCAAAATGCCATTAAAGATCAATAAATGACAATAATCCATTTTTGAGGTGGTATCTGACCACTACAAAAAATAGAATACAACTTTAGAAGTAGAAACAATAATAATGATCATGTTTATTTGTTATTATACTTAAAACTATGGTATCAGTTGACTGTTTCTAGGATACCAAGAATCTACTAGAATAAAATGATAATTACCAATAGGGTGGTTTCCCATTATAAATATTATCTCAAGATATGGTTTCAAAAGCTAAAGGCATTCAGGGAGAGTTGGTGATGAAATCTTAAAGGCTTCTTAGTCTCATATGAAAAATATTTTCCTTATTAAGAATATGCATGGGAATCAAGTGGTATCATGAGTTTATCAAAAATAAATGATATAAATTGATTTAATATGTCATATGTCTCATATAATTTTTCTTTAATTATTATTTATTGATGATTTTGTGTTAGTGTGATTGAGATCACATGATGATTTATTGAAAGGAGTAAAATATTTAGATGCTAGTACTTATTAAAAGTAGGTGAGTGGCATGGAAATTTTTTATGTTTTCTTAATTAAACTCTTTTTTCCTTCACTGAGATCCAACTTAGTAGTCTTAGAATATTTTTCAATGACTCAATGACAAGTGTTAAATCCACTCACTGAAAATCTATGAGTGAAATGAAACTATAGAGGAGAAAGTGTCTTAGATATTTCCAAGTAGTGAGAAATGGTACAATGATCCTAAAGCTAAAGGAAGTTTGGTGTTGGATTGTATAAACTGATTTATTTGAATATAAGCTTCTTGAAATGGTTAATAAAGACATGATTTTTGGATGTTAACTAGTGGTGATAAATGATATGTAAAGGATCATATGAAAAAGGGGGAGAATGATATCTCCTTATTTGGATTTTAGAAGTTGATAAGGATAAAATAACCCCAAAAATAAATTTATACATATTATTTAAATATGGTATAAGGAAAATATTAGAAAAGGAGGAACAAAGCTGATAAAGGAACCCCTATATATTTTGGAGAAATATGGGGAGGAGACTCAGAGGTGAATCTATAAATACTCAAAGGGGAGAGTCTGAAATGAAAAATATAGATTTAAATAACCTTTGTATCCTTATTTTCATGGGGGGGGGGGTGAAGATGTGGTGATTGGAAGGTACTTTGCATTTTTATTTTAAAGGGGGAGGAAATCAAGGGATCATGAATCCACAACATTATAGGAAATCAAGAAACCATATCTTAAATGTTTGATTCATGATAATATTGAAAATAAAAGCCAAAGGGGGATAATGTTATAACCAAACATATTTTTGGTGTTGTATTTTTGATTAATCACTAGATTTGGTGTTGGATATGAAGTTGTCACCAACTGATGAATTGCGTTAAAGACTTAGAGAAATTGGAGGCAAAGTGCACATAAATTCACTAGTGGAGAAATACTTTGAAGTAATAGAACAAAAGAGTGGAAGTGGATATAAGAGGTCTAAAATTATAATGAGACACCTTGATATCTATATATATCAAGATAATTTCTTTATAATTAATGTAAATTATTTTGAAGAAGTTTGGAGTTGAAATGAGTAGGTTGAGTTTTTTTCTAGAAGTTTAAAATAGAAGGTGGTTCGTGACTATAGTGTGTCACACTAAAAATGAGGAAGGAGTTTAGAAAATGGAAAAGTGCTAGTTTTTAAGGTTAATAAAGTCACTTCAAAAGGGTATATAGGTGAATTCATAAGTATCATACATGTTATGAACTCTTATGTTGAACTGTGACTATTTGAGTTAAATTTAGAAATTTGATAAAGTGTAACTTCATAAGATTTATACACACCATGAAACCATGATCCACACTATGAATGGAAATGAGTAATATTTGTGTATTTTCATATGATGTTTTCATTTTCCATATTTAGAGATTTGTGGGTTTCATCGTGACACAATAGGTCATGTAGTGATGAATAATTAAATAAGTGTAAGAGATTAAGGAAAGGATATGAATGAATTGTGACATAGAATATCATGTTGTGAAGTAGTCTCAAGCATCTTCAATGAATCTATAGTTATATGTTAGGAATCATGACACATCAAGACATGTCGTGAATGATGTTTAGGAAAATTCATGTTTTTTTGGAGTAGAGATGCTCATGTTGTGGACGTAATGTTGCTCTATGAAGGAACCAAATCCATTTTTTAGTGGTTCTATATAGGCATACCTTGTGCCATGAAGAAATGTATTTTGTTGTGAAAAAATGGTTGGATGGAGAAAATTTGGAAAGATTGCACTATGATACGTGGAGAATTAGAAAGAAAATATTTGAATATTTGATAAAATTTTGGGGATCTGAGCATTGATTGATCGTTACACCATAAAGATGGATGTTTCACCATAAAATGGTTCAAGAATGAGGAAATAACACTATGAATAGAGTAGTTATGATATGACAAAGTAATTTGAAGGAAATTTGGTAGATTTGATTGGAATTTAATATAAGGAAGACTGGATCAAAGTATCAAGAGTTGAATCAATTTTAAATGAACATTTTTTATCACATTAACTTGTGTGGTACACCTAGTATAATATTAATGGAGTAGATAAGGGTGAATTAATCCCAACCATTGAATTAAGGGTTGGTTATAGGGGATTGTATATAACTACTCTAATTGGTTCTTGAGATAGGATCTGATCAAGTGTATATTGCATATATGATTTTCATAGAATAAGAAGAAATACTATAGGATTCCATGGAAATATATGGTTTAATTCGAGAGTGAATTCTCAAGGTAGAAGAAGGAAGATTACATTACTACATATGGATTAAAGAAGGAAGGAAACAAGATAATTCCTATTTGGAATTATCTTTATTTGAAAGAGAAGTGATGTTGCTGTTACACCATAGAAGACATAAACACAACCCTAACATCAAGGAATTGGGATCATATAGAATTAATGTAGAAGAGCATAATGAAAAAGAGTACAAAGGAGCATCTATCTGGATATAAATATGCAAGGTGCATTAGGGACCTATACTGAACTAGAATAAACCAATATGTCTATAAATTGCTATAGAAGACCCATAAGTCTATAAACTATCTTGGCCTTATATTGAATTAGTGTGAAATTATAAAAGAATAAGTATTTCCCCTAGAATAACAATGAACCTCTATAGAACCTTATGTCTATAGAAACACTGAATTATTGTGGATTTATAGTATATCGACAAAACTTTGTGTGTATTCTCCTTGAATTAGCTCTTAGTGCTGAGCCAAGTAAAATCCTTGTGTAGTGCATGCTTTACTATTTTACATTTTTTTTATTATTTGGGGTGATAGGAATAAGTGATTAAGAGATTGAAAGTGTTCTTTCTAACATGTTATGAAGATCCATAAGATTAAACGAACCAATAATAAAGAAAAGTTTTATTCAATATGCACCTTGATTCACCCCCTTCAAGGCGCTTCAGATCAATTTGGCCCCAAAATTGATTTTTATTATTTAATTAACTATTTATACCTAAAATATATTCATATTAAATTATTAAGGTTAGGAAAGGAATATATGAGAGTTTGAAGAAAAATGGAGAAAAATAGAGTTAAATTATTGAGGTTGAAATTGTGGTGAAGGAAAAAAATATTTAAAGTAAAGAAAATATATCCAACCCAATCTAGAACTATAGGAGTGGAAAACCAACATGAAGTAGTTTGTTGAGCTCAACCATAGGCAGGGGTTGGGAGATAGTAAAGGGAGAAACATACCTAGAATAGGGAAAAGCTTGGCAAAGGAGAGACATAACTAGCATGGGGAGATACTAATAAGAATAGTGTTCGTAGTGTGGGGCAATACCATAGAAAGGAAATAAGATGATGAGGAGAAGCTTGTATGATATACATGTAGAATTAAAAGTGAAAATATTATATGATACTCTTATGATGTAGGAACTGTACAAGTGAAATAATATATGTGTGAAACTAAGTGAAATGATGTCATTTCACTCGTTATCTCCGTACTCCTAGGGTTTTACTATATGGAATGACCGTAGTAGTTCCTTGAAACACCTAATGACATGAAAAATTCCACTCCATGGATAAGCATAATGATCAAGAATATGAGAAGTTGAAACACTTAAGGAAATTTTAGGGTTATTAAAATAGTGAGCACCATGGTTTCATACAGGGGAAATGATAACTAAAACGCTGAGGGAAATGCCTTACATGGCATGAAATTTTTCAAAGCAGTTAGATAACATCATAAACAATGAGTGCCACATAATGGAAGAGGTAAAAATTGGTGAAAAATTAGTGTTAAGAACTAAAATGACTAATATGTTGATGTGGTATTCGATGTGGTGGTGGTGCATGAATGCTTGGATATGGTGAACCGTATGGAACAAAGTTTTCAAGAACAATGGATTTGAAAGTCAAAGTAACCTAATGAAGAAAATAACATAAGGTTTATTCACAATTTGTCTAAGGAGATCATTACATAATAGTTGTAGGAGAATACATAATATGTTTCAAGTAATGCATTTAAAAAATTTCCTTTTTTGAATTTTGAAGAAGAATGTATCATGCCGAAAACATGAGAATCTTGAGAGGATCTTAAATAAGTGATGTTGCGTCGTGTATAGTGATATCATTTTGTGATTTTTATAAGGATTTTTTTCATAATACATTGGAAGTAGAGTTTGTCAGATGATTCCACACCATGCCTACTGGGGTTGCAGCGTAACTGTCCATAGAAGCTAACCCTACCACTACAAAAAATCAGGCATTAATAGTGGTTTTTTCTTCCAATGGTGGTGATTTAAACCACCACCTAATTGATTAGAGGTATTTACTAAAACCACCACATACCGCATGATCAAAAGTCATTTATTGGTGGGTTTTTTTTCATTTAGAGGTGGTTTCTGTATGTGTCATTTTTTTATCATTTAGTGGAAGTGTCAATTTTATTTAGCTATAATTTTTTTAAAAAACTAACCAAAAAATAAAATAGATAAGATGAACTTAACCACTGATAATATATGTAATGGTGGTTAATAGTAACTTCTGATAATTAATATTTTCATTAATTTATTTAGTGGAAATTTTTAAAAAATGCCACTAAATATTTCTCTTAAGATTTATTTTTTAAAAAACATTTAACAAAAAAATATAAATATAAAAACTCTGAATTATAATGAACTAAAACATAAATGCATAGTAAACCAATAATATATACATCATACATCAGACATCCACAATCATATATATATATAAATTCACAATCATCATAACCTTAGTCAACATAAGCCCAGTCACCATAACCTCAATCAACCCATACCTCAATAATCAATATATACATATAAAATATGTCCAATAACAACCCATTACCAATATATGTCCACCCCACAACCTTTTCTACATTATTCTTCCTCCACATCATCTCATCAAATAGAAACCAACCACATTATCTCATCAACTATAACAAAAAAGAAGATAGAAATTAAAACTAAATAATAAATCCAAAATACAGTAGAATCATTGAAAAAATTTAAACATATCACGAAAACTAAGAATCATCACGAATACCTTTTGAAGAATTTCATGGATCATAATGACCAACATCCTTTATAACATTGACATATATCACCTATAATAAAAACCATAACATTTAAGAAAATAATTGTGGAAGAGAAAAGATACATAATATATTCAGAATGTTGAATATAAAATTTTTTATTTTGTTAATCAAACAGAATAAATTTTAACATAAAACAGATAATATATCGTGAAAAAACTTTGAAAAAATGAAATTAAATATTTAATATATGATTCAACATTTGAAACTGAAAAGTGATAAGTATATAACATTCTAATTAATTTTTAAATTGACATGTTGTGTGCTTGAAATTTACTTAAGAAATAAACATTAAAGTCTTTAATATGATAGCATGTACTATATTTTAAAAATAACTTAATGGTGGTTTTAACATGATTTAATGTCAATATAAGGTCGTTTTCTATGGTTTTGACCATTACACACACATTTTAGTGTTTTAAAACACTAAAATGAGTTTAGAGGTATCCTGGGAAAATCATAACATAGAATCATGTACCATTGGTTCCTACATTTAAAAAATAAATCTAAGGTCATTTTCAACTGATTTCATGGAAATCTGACATTGTTTTCCTAGATTTGACCCCCAACACATGTTTTAAAGGCTTCGATACCTTTAAAAATTGTTTACTGAGTTATTTTGACCACATAACACATTCAATTGACATGTTGTATATGTGTACAAATCACAAATAACTTAATGGTGGTTTTCATATTATTTATTTTCAATATGAGGTTGTTTTATAGTATTTTTACTATTACATGCATGCTTATGTGTTTTAAAATACTAAAAACATGTTTATAGTCATCATGGAAAAACTATAACTCAGAATGACATGTCATCAATTGTTAAATTTCAAAAATAAATCTATGGAAATTTTCCTATGATTTCATTTCAATCTAACATCATTTTCCTTATTTTGACACCCCAACACATGTTTTTAAAGGCTTTGGTACCTTTAAAAACCATTTACTGAGTAATTTTGACCACACCGCACGTTAGATTAATGTTTTGTCTATACATACACGTAAAAAAAACTCAACAATGGGTTTCCCATATTTTCATGTCAATATGATGCTGTTTACTATTATTTTTATGGTTACACACATGTTTTAGTGTTTTAGAACATTAAAAACATGTTTATAGGAATCTCAAGAAAACCATAAATCGCAATGACATGCTATTGGTTCCTATATTTCAAAAAATAATCTATGGTCATTTTACTATGATTTAATCGAAATAAAACATCATTTTCATGGCTTTGAACTCCCAACATGTGTTTTTAAAGGCTTTAATACCTTTATAAACTTTTTACTGAGTGATTCCGATGACACCGCACACCATATTGATGTTTTTTCTACACATACATGTAAAAAATAACTCAAAGGTTGTTTTCCCATGATTCCATGTCAATTTGATGTTGTTTTCTATGGGTTTAACCGTTATATGCATGTTTATGTGTTTTAAAACACTAAAAATGCATTTACAGGTATCCAGGGAAAACAATAACTTAGAATGATGTTCCATCAGTTTCTATATTTCAAAAATCAATCTATCGTTGTTTCCCTCTAATTTCATGGAAATACAATGAAGTTTTCCTAGTTTTGATCCCCCGATACATGTTTTTAAAGGCTTAAATGCCTTTAAAAACTATTTAATGAGTCCTTATAACCACATCACACATTATATTGATGTTTTGTTTATGCTTACAAGTCAAAAATAATCCAATAGTTATTTTACCACGATTTTATGTCAATCTAAGATTTTTTTTCTATGGTTTGTACTGTTACACAAATGTTTTAGTATTTTTAAACACTAAAAATAGGTTTATGGGAATCCCAAGAAAACCATAACTTAGAATGACATGTTATTAGTTTCTACATTTCAAAAATAAATCTTCAGTCATTATCCTCTGATTTCATAGTAATTCGACACAGTTTTCCTAATTTTGACCCCACTAATACATGTTTTTAAAGGCTTTGATACCTTTAATTTTTTTATTTATCCATTCCAACCACACCACACATCATATTGGCGTGTTGTCTATGAATACATGTCCCAAATAACTCAAAAGTTTATTTCCCATGATTTAACATCAACATTAGGTCGTTTTCTATGGTTTTTACCATTATAACCACGTTTATGTGTTTTAAAAAACTAAAAATCTGTTTATGGGCATCCCAAGAAAAATGTTACTCAGAATGATGTTTAATTTGTTCCTACATTTCAAAAATAAATCTATGGTCATTTTCCATTAATTTTATGTTAATCAGACATCATTTGTTTGGTTTTTACCCCCTGATATACATTTTTAAAAGCTTTGGTACCTTTAAAAAATGTTTACAGAGTCATTCCGACCACACCGCACATCAGATTGAAGTGTTGTCTATGCATTCACATCAAAAATAACTCAACAATGTTTTTCCCATGATTTAAGGTCATATGCATCTTCTATGTTCATATTTTATCCCTTCTATTGTTATCTTTATCTATTTGAAAAATGAATTAAACAATTAATAAAATATATAGTTTTTTATACAATGACATACATACCAGTAATGGTAACTTGCCAATATCCCATGGATGAAGGGGTGACTAACTGTTCCATCACCACAGATGCATCAGATGGTGGGATACCAACAACATCTGGGTAAATGGTTAATTTGCTAGTAGTATCAGGTATAATAGAATCACTCAGATCTACTAAAGCCGATGGTAGTGGTGGCGTGCTCTGATATGCTGATCAGCTAGGATCTTGAAATTTTTTTGTTCTACGCATACCTGAAATTCAATTGATTCAGATATATTAAATTTATAAAAAATACAAAAACTAATTTTTTTATGAAAAAAAGAAAAACTATAATGATGTATATATATATATGAAATACTTATCAATGATAAATTATAATATATTTTCATTACAAATTTATACATTCAATTAACTTTATATTTATTTTCTTTATTTTTATCAACCTCTATTATGATAAGTGATTCATTTTCATCCTCTCATACAAGTTATATTATTTTTATATTGTCAGGAAATTTTTTTTCCAATGTTTTTTGGTTGATGAGGTTCACTGTCACAAAGTAAGAATTGATCTTCATCAACCATATCATATAAGCCTCTCTGATTTAATTATATAACAACACTCCAACCTTCATGTACTTCATAATCCACATAATAAACCATCTTTTCTTGTAAATCGAAGATAAATGGGTCTTTATCTGCACACTCATCGGTATGAATCAAGTAAGAGAAGTTGAAAAAATTAAAATGTAATGAATCTTTCATTATAACCCTATCAATGTTAAACCACTTTCATTTGAATAAGACAATTGAAAACTGAACATGATAGTTTAATTCAATTATATCAATCATATTTACATTTTATCCCACCTCTGGAAGTGTATATAAACCACTATTTTGAGTTTTTAAGTGTTATTCACAATAAATTGTACAAAACCTCAAGCCATAAATATTTTAGCCATAAATATTTTAGTTCAATTTTCAACATTCATTATCTAGAAAAAATGATATAATGTTTTAATTTTAACATAGGAAAAATAACTACACATCAATAATATGAATATGAGTATATACTTACATGATGGGTGAACCATTCAACAATATCCTTACTAACATATTTGGTTAATACCAACTCATTTCGATCTCGACCCCTTAATTGACTATTTGTTTGAAATCTAAATTCCTTAATAAATGGATCTATAAAAAGACTATTGAGTATCACATATCTATATACTTATATAAAATCTAATTCAGCCAGTGTAAAATTTTACCCCTTTATAATTGGTCATCCAATAGTTTGAAATATTGATGAACGATTTTTAGAATGAGAATTAGTGGAGATGTCATCAACATGTCCAACACGACTGAATCTAGTATCAATACCATCCAAATACCTAGAACAGAAGATCAAGAAATCTTCATCTATGTAACCTTCAACAATAGATCCTTTTGGTTGATATTTATTTCTCACATATGATTTAAAATTACCTAATTACCTAATAAAAAAAGAAACATATATATTAAAAAAATTTGCGCAATTATTTGATAAAATTGAATTCACCAATGAAATTAAAAATAATATCAACGTACCTATCAATTGGATACATCCATAGATAGTTTATTGGTCCACCAAGTTTAGTTTCTTCAACCAAATTAATAGTTAAATTGTTGGGAAAAAATCCCTCAAGGCATCATTGAAGAATTTTTGAGGTGATTGTGTTTGTTGACAAAGTGGACATTTGAGTGGTGATTGTTGACAAAGCAAAACAATGACATACAAATTTGTTGACAAAGAGGATTTCATGGTGGAATTTCGAGTTCAAGAGCTATGGTCAATGATCCATGATTGATTCAAGAACGTCGATAATGGAATGGATGATCTGGAGGCGGTACAAAAGAACATATACAAGGTGGCACCATTTTCCAGTGTTTGCCAAATTTTTGGGCCTGAAAATCGACAAATGAAGAAAAGTGTTTTTAGCAAAGGGACTTGCACGCTGAGGACTTGGAGTATAGGAAACTTGAGCTCCATATGTTTTTCGAGATTAGAAGATCAAAATATGGCTAAGGAAACAGGTTCGCGCAAGTTTGAGTGTTGGTCGCGCAAGTGTCTAAGAGGGCAGAAGACTTGCGTGCCGAGACTGGGTCGCGCAGGTGACTTGCGCGGCGTCGTGCATGGTGGTCAATTTTCCTATAAATATTAGACCACCCTTCTTTATTCTTAATCGGAGTTCAACACTTTGAGAAATCATAGCTCCAGTCGCACTGGTGTGGTGGTCACGCAGGTGGTGTGTGGGTCGCGCAAGTGAAGTTGCGCGCCGGTGTGATAAGTTGCGCTCCGGTTGGCAGTTGCGCGCCGGTGTGATAAGTTGCGCGCCGGTTGGCAGTTGCGCGCCAACATTGGTTTGGGCGTAAAAGGAAGTGAGTCGCGCAGGTTTTGGGTTGAAGAAGGTTGTGTCGCGCAAGTGTCTGAGGAAGACTTGCGCGCCAGTTGTGACTTGCACGCCGATACTTGCGCGCCAAGTAAGGTTTATTTCTAGCAGTGATTTTTGGGCTGCGTGGAAGCTGGAAGTTTTCCCAATAACTTCAGTGCAAAGAGATATTCATCTATGGGTGAAAGTTGTACTTCAACAGAGAATCTACATACAGAGAAAGATGCATTCCATCATGCAAATGAAGAGACCTACAGGTCTATAAACTGTGAGTGGATCCTTTCCAAGAGCAGTGAGAAAAGGAAGAGGAAGAAGGTGATCCTCTCCACCGGTAGTGAGCCAGAGAGAGAGAAACAGGGAATGACCATTGGGAAAGCAGTGAGATGACCCTAAACATTGTAAAGGCAGTGAGCCTGGGCATAGAAGTGATCTAGCCCGAACTTTGTATCCACATCTAGTGAAGAATAGTGGAATTTGGTATGACCGGCAACTTGTCGGCGTATGCTCCTTGGACGTAGCCCACTGAGGGTGAACCAAGTAAAAATCTCTATGTAATCCTGTTTGCTTCCCTGCATTGCATTCAAAGCGTCATCATTAGATAAAGAAGTAAAGAAGTGATCATAGTTTACACACAAGAGCAAACAAAGTGACCCTTGTAATAAAGAGGTCAAGATCCAGTGGGGTAGGAAGAACTTTGAAAAAGAATATCCATACCCTGATTCACCCCCCCTCTCAGGTTATATAGGACCCTATTGGTCCTAACAATTGGTATCAGAGGGAAGGTTGTTGTTATCAGATTTTTTTGCTCCGACTTGGTATAGTCGATCTGTGTGGTCAAAGAATCAGTCTGCTCTTATCTCGGTGTGTCATGGCAAAGGGAAAAACATCAAAGAAGAAGCAGAAGTCAGGTGGTATTCCTCAGTGTGGAAGTGTGTATGGAAAAAGTGTGATTCAATTAAAAGAATCAAACAGCTTACTGAAGGAAGGTATGGATGAATCTGATAGGGAAAAGATTGATTCACTCAAGCATAATGCAGGAATGAGTGAGGTACATGAACTTCAAAGAGATATTGAAACAAGTGATGAAGAAGAAGAAAGAATTGAAGGAAGAATAGATATGAAAGCTGAGTTAGAGGCTGCTCTTAAAGAGATAGATGTTTGGAGAGCCAAAACCAAGAAAGATAACAAAGTTGTTCGCGATGCCAAACTCTATATACAGCAGTAGGAAGAAGAGAAGTCTGAGTTGATGGATAAAATTGAGAAACTCATGTTATCATCACCAGAGAACTCAGAATCAGTTGGTGAGTATAAGATTAAGATTGAAGAACAGGAAAGGGAGATCGATGACTTGAATAGAAAAGTGAAAGATCAAGTCAAGTGCATCGAAGAACCTGATATTCCATGTGATGTTGGAAACACTGATGAAATTAAGTCTAAAGACATTCGGATCCAAGCACTGGAAACTAAGATCAACAAGATAGGAAGTTTGAATCAAAGAATTATTAATGTAGCTACTGAGCTAAAGGAAAAGAATGATTCTCAAGGTGAAGAACTTCAAAAGGTGGCTAAAATGAAGGGGAAACAAAAGTCTGTTGATTATGAAGAGAATCAACAGTCAGATGAAGTTCAGAATCTTAAAGCTAGAAATGATGATCTAGCTACACAGTTGTCTTCAGAAGTTCAGAAGAATCAAAGGCTACAACAAGATAATGCATGTTGTTCTGATTCTATTTCTCAAGAAAAATTGAAGGTAAAGGAGCAAAATTACATGGTTGATAAGCTGAAGCGTGAACTAGAAGATGAGATGAGTTGTGGAAAGAATCTCAGAAAATAACTCAATTCCCAACTTGAATAAAGGGATATGAAAATTCAAAAGTTGGAAGAATAACTAGAATTAGTGAAGAAGGAAGTGGAGAAATCCAATGCTAGAGGAAAGCCTAAAATTAAGGATGCCCTGCACTTGCTATTTGATTATCCCTCGGTAGGTGATGGTGAAATGAAAAGAAAATTTTCTATTTATGAAAAGTGGCAGGGACAAATTTTCTCATCTCAAAGACCATACAGTTTGGGAAAAACTTGTATTGGGTTTGATGAATCCCATTCCGTGCATGACAGAAAGATGGTTGTGAATAGTTCCAGAAGTGGAGAAAAACATCTAGGTGATGGAGATAGGCCTAAGAGAACTATATCAAAAGGAAATGATGACATGTGCTACTTTTTCAGGATTCATGGCCACACATCAAGATTCTGTTTAGAGGCTTTGAAATACATCTCAGGCCGTGAAAATAGAAACTTTGATAAATATGAGAATAAGAAGAAGCGTCATAAGAAATCAGAGCAAAGAGTCTCTCAGGGGAAAGCATTTATCAGATGCTATTACTGTGGAATAAAAGGACACACAATGAGTATGTGTCCGAAAGCTCAGAAGCTCAATGTCAGAGAAAGAACTCAAAATGCATCAACATCTCGACAGGGAAATGATGAAATGAGGTATGCCTTTGATGGAAAATGTTTTATATGTTCTAATTATGGGCATTTGGAAAGACATTGTAGTAAGAAGAAAGCAAGAAAGGAAAATGGACTCGAAAGGAGATTCTCAACCCCAGTGATGCATAATGAGAAATTCTACACTGAGAGACAAAGTGGTAAGTTTGAGAATAGGCTTAGAGCCTCAGGAGAATCACATGGAGCTGAACGAAAGGTGTATCAGTCACCTCCTATGTCATACTCACAACAGCTCTCAAGGAGAGAATGTGAACAAACCTAGAAGATTAAGGGGAGAACTACTCCAGCTATGATAAAGAAGAATGAACGTTCAATGGAGGACCCACCACCAATGCAAAATAGGGTGATGACTCATAAATCTGATAAACGGAAAATAAACAAAGAATGCGTTGAAAAATTCACGAGTCATGTGCCACAGAGAGGACTGGAAGAAAAAGAAAAATCCCTGCAATGGTGGAAGAAGGAAGGGAAGATGGAAATAAAAGAGATTCCTGTTCAGAGAAATAATCAAGGAAAATGGAATTTTGGTAGAACATCAAAGACAGAAATGTGTACTAGTGGGTTTAAAACCCAAATTGCAGGAAAGGCCAAGCCTGCAGAATCTTCATATCAGAAAAAGACTCAGAATGCAGGTAATGAATGCTTAGTCATATGGCCAGAGTAGTTGAAGTTGGCTAGGCATCTGAAGGAAGCAATAAAGGAGTGTGATGCGCTCCAAGAAAGAATCAAAGGGTTGACCCATCAGGATCAACCGCAATCCTCATCTTGAGGAGTCTGGAAGAAACCCCCTCTCCCTATGTATATAAATGCTATTAATTGATGATTCATGTGTTTCAGGTTCTAGGGAGATACGATCCAAGGGGAAGTGGAATCTAAGGATGTGAAGTGTCGATGTGATATGCTCTACAATTTCAATTGATTCAAATCTGGTACTAGATTTGAAGAAGAAAGGGAGCAACAGAGGACAATAAAATGTGATTGTGTTGTTAACTTTGTCTCTTGTTTCCTACACCGAGTTCCAACTCAGTAGGATTAGAGATTTCGTTAATGGCTCAATTCCAAGTGAAATATGAGAATAGAAGATGCCGGAGGAGAATAATTGTTATGAGTCTAAACAGTGGGACTAACCCCAGGAAGTGTTTCACAACATAGGGGGATCATTCAATAACAAAATAAGATGCAAGAGCCATCAATGCAATAATTGGATGACTCGACTCAGGTGTTGCCTATTGGGGGACGAAAGAAGCACAGGGAGAAGCAGCAATAACCTTGAATTTCATGATTATTTACATTGCTCTAACAATGTGGTATCAGCTGACTGCTTTCAGGATACCAAGAAGCTGCGGAAAAAAAAATCAAAGGTGTTTCAACAAAAATCTGAGAGAAGATATTCAAAGAAATGAAGTCATTGAACAGTGAAACAGAGAAAAGTAGCTGAAAGAAATGAAGCCACTGAAAAATGAGTCAGCGAACAACTTCTTGATGAAAGTGTTGAGGAAGAAAGCAAGACAGGGAGAGCAGAAGTGGCTGATACTGATTCAGAATAAGACACTGATGATGAACAAGAAAGTGTCAAGTCTATGTCTACAAGGAATCAAAAGAGATGATCTGAAATTGATAGACATAATATCATTGGTGATCGGTCAGATTCAGTTTAGACAAGGAAAATGAAATCACTACAGCAGACATCTTTTCTATCTCAGGTTGAGTTGAAATGATTTGCTGATGCAGCTGAAGATGAAAACTACGTTCAGGCCATGAATGAAGAGCTAGATCAGAATTGAGAAGAATTATACGTGGGAGATTGTTTCGAGGCTAGAAGATAAAAACGTCATTATGACTAAATGGGTCTATTAAGACAAGATGAATGAATATGGCACAGTGAATCGGAACAAAGCTCGACTGATGTGTAAAGGAGACTCCCAGATAGAGGGAATAGATGGCGATGAGACATTTGCACCGATTGCAAGGCAGGGGACAATCAGATTATTCCTATCCATTGCAGTGCAAAGAAAGTTCAAAGTGTTCCAGATGGATGTCAAGACTGCATTTCTAAATGGGTTTCTGGAGAAAGAGGTGTACATTGAGCAGCCAGATGGTTTTCTCATTCATGAGGATGAGAAAAAAGTTTATAGGCTGAAGAAGGCATTATATGGCCTGAAACAAGCACCAAGAGCATGGTACTGAAGGCTATATCAGTATTTGAAGAAGATTGGTTTTCAGCTTATGGGATTTGATTACAATCTTTATTTCAACAACAACAGTAATAAAAGATGAGGCTGGTCTAGGAAAATTCCAAGGAGATGAAGACTCCGGTTGCTACCTGGATAAAATTATCAAATGATGATAATGGAAAGGTAGTTAATATCACAGAATATAGGCAGATTATTGGGAGTATACTGTACCTGACAGCGACGAGAACTGATATCATTTTTTCCACCTGCCAAGCAGCGAGATATCAAAGCAATCCCAAAGAATGCCACATGCTTGCAGTGAAAAGAATATTTTGGTATATCAAAGGTGTTGGTCGGAGTGGTTTACTCAAGAGGGGGGTGAATTGAGTACCAATTAAAATTTCTGTATTTAAAAACAGTGTCTTAAAGACCCCCCAAATAAAATAATAAATTAAACTGTAGTGAATTTATATTAAAGTAGAGGTTCTGTCAGATTCTCAAGGGATTGATTAATTCCCAGTTAATCAACACAGGAGTGTGTGATTATCTTTTGAAACTAACTTACTAATCTACACTTAACATAAACACTTGCTAATTTAATTATCAAAGTAACTTTAAAAACAGTATTGGTTTTAAAGTGATTAGCAGCGGAATAAAACTTTGAAAGAGATGGCACAACAATGTAACCAAGAGGTTCAGTCTCAAGCCGAGACTTAGTCCTCTCAAAAGTTTGTATAAAAATGATCCACACCCTGGATCGGGGTTCAACAGTTTACAACTGTCCAGGTCCAATACCTCTACCACTGTTCTTCGTGGGAAACAGTACAACAGCAACCAACTGTCCAGGTCACACACGACCTCTACCACTGTTATTCGTGGGAAAGAAAGAATGAAAGAGTTTGGTAAGGATTTACAAATCCTTCAGTTTGAGTACAGGAGACAGTGTATGTGTTAGATACAGCAGATAACACACACTGCTCGAAATGAATGATAATAAATCACAGAACAAGAGATGTAGAGTTTATAAGTGGTTCTGGTGATTTCAGTGTAGCTCTGGACTCCTTTGGATTCGACTAGAAGTGAGTCTGAGTCCTCTTCTCGGTTCTGTTTGAGAAACAGAGTGTCGTATGCTCCAGGTTCACAGACAGTGACAATGTAGTGGTTGAAGTTATTCAGTGCTCTTCTTGTATGCACAGAACACTTCTCGAGTATGCTTGATTGTCTATGAGCTTCTCTGTTTTCTTCTCGTTCTTGTGTTTTTGGTATATTCCATCCACCGCACTTTTCTAGTTCGCTTCTTGTTGTTGTTCGTTGATGTCTTGGGCAGCGTAGTCTTCTCGTATTTATCTCCCAACAGGGGACAAAAAAGATTTCTTTTCAGCAGGTACGAGGTACGGGTTCCTGACATCCGACAACCTTTATCAGATATTTGACAAATCATTAAAATGTACATGATATGACCGTTAGATAGATTAAATATAGGAAATAAAGAAATTCAAACAGTGAGTCGAGTGATCGGTAGGTAATCAGCATCGGTAGCTTGAACATCGGTAGCTCAATGTCATTAGTTGCTTTGACTCTATCGGTGGCTCTATGCGTCGGTTGGTACATGCTTGTATCGGTGACTTTGTTTATCGGTAGCTCCATGCGTCGGTAGCTCCATGCATCGGAAGTTCCATGCGTCGGTAGCTTTATGCGTCGGTAGCTTCATGTGTCGGTAGCTCCATGCGTCGGTAGCTCCATGCGTCGGTAGCTCCATGCGTCGGTAGCTCCATGCGTCGGTAGCTCCATGCATCGGTAGCTCCATGCATCGGTATCGGTAGCTGTCTGTAAGTCAGTAGCTTACATTTATAAGCACATCGGTAGCTCTGTGTTAAGTATATCAGTAGCTCTGTGTTAAGTCTATCGGTGACTCTGTCTGTCGGTAGACTAAGTCTATCGGTAGACTGGGTACCGGTAGCTCTTTATCAGTAGCTATAGGCAGATTACTTATCTGTTTTATGCAGAACACATCCGATTGGGTTAGAATCAATTTATAACTTGTATGAACATGGATAAAAGAGGATTAACATATTCCAAAGACTATTTTAAAAATTATTATTGGTTTGATCACAGATTGGAAAGAATTAAAGTATAGATCAATGATACTTAACAATATCATAGAGAATGAAAGCATAATTGGGATTTTCAACACATATGAATACATGATTGAGATTATCAAAACAGGTGAGGTCAACAATCTCCCCCTTTTTGATAATCACAATTAATGATATGGGCATTTAACATAGTGAAAATATAATAGTAAAGAGTATAATATTGAATTCAATTTTCTCAGAGAAAACAGCATCAGAGATAATAGAAATAGTATGATATAGACATAAGTTATCAGAGGTAACAATCATAAGGTACTATATAGACATAAGGTATCAGAGGTAAAAATGAAAAAAGGGTAATGTGTCTCTCCTTATTCCTTATTTTTCTCTATTGAAAATATTTCTCATTCTCTCATTTTGTTCTCCCCCTTATTCTCCCAGTTTGTTCTCCCCCTTATTCTCTCATAAAATGTTTCTCCCCCTTTGTGATAATCAAAAAGTGGGAAAGCATATATAGGAGACAAATAAAACATGAGAAGTAAAAGGAGTTCTGTATTAGAGTAGTCAAAAAGTACAAAAACAGAATACAAATGAATTCCTATAAAAAATCCTGGCCACTGGATCAATCCACATCTTCCACGTGAGATTTCCCTTTGGGATCAGAAGAAGGCTCGGGTGGTGAGGATGCAGGTGAAGGTTTTGGAATGCCAGAAAAGATCAAAGGAGGCTGGGCCACTGACACAGAGTCAGGTATGTAGGTTGAAGATCTTTGGGTGATCATTGGTGTGAGGCTTCGAATAGCTTGAGCAGGAGTCAGCTGGACTGTGGAAGCAGCTGAGGCAGAAGCATGCAAAGCAGGAGGTACGATGACTGGTCTGGCATCAACATGCAAGAAGGGCAGCAACAGATTTCTAAAATCCATAATAATTCCTCCTCCTCTTTCCATAGCAGAGATGAAATCATCTTTGTTCTCCATGAATTTCTCTAAGGCAGGAGTCAGTTCTCGTAGCTTGCTCACTTGTTCTCTGAAAGCTTGAGTGACTGGAGGTAGCTTCATGTTTTCCAACATCAGCTTGAAGTGGTGTTCGAGTTGATGCTTGGTGAAAATTTTGGTTAAGTAGTAGTCCACTTTGCTTTTTATGGCTTCCTGAGAGGTATAGGCTTCTCTCATATAATCTTGAACTATCTTCATTATTTCTCTGGCAGAATCTCTTGTAGAAAGCACCACTCGTCTCAACTCTGATGAGTCCACAGAGCCACTGGTTGAAATAGAACCAATCTCCTCCTTCAACATTGCTCGAACTTGATTCAGGTCAACTGATAGTTTGGATGTGAGAGGGCCAAGAGAGAAGGAAACAGTTTCTTTGAAACTCGTAGACAAACCACTGATTAGGCTTTGAACTTGAGAGTCTTGCAATTGAACATGATCCTTCACTGAGGTTTTGAAACTTTCAAACACCGAGACAAACTGGCTTACTACACTCTTCACATAAGCTAGGTCCTTGTCAGCTTGAGACTTGGAGCTCATTTAAGAATCCAAAGCAGCAACTGATGTCTTGAGAGCTTCAAGATCTGCTTCGATCCTAGAAGACTGAGTCTGGCACTCTTTCACTTCTTCCATAAGCTCAGACATAAAAGAAGATAAATTACAAGCCAGAGATAGATCGAAGGATCTCTCTAACATTTTCATTTCTTCATAAAATCTTTGCTTCATCTCAGCAACTGATGCACTGAATGATTCTTTCAGCTCTTTCTTCATGGATTCAAGATCAGATTTAGAGACAAAAACATTTGAGAAAACTGCAGCAGATCCTCTTGCTGAGGCCAAACTAACTACAGAATCAGTCATTATTGAATTAATTGAGGATGCAAGAGAGGTTTCCATTAAATTCAATTCTTCAAAAAAACTGGATTTGAGGTCCTCTTTCAGCTTATTCAGATCATGAAATCTGACCACATCATCTGGCAACAACTCAGAGGCAAGATCATAATTGGTCTTCGGTCTATTCACAGACACCTCATTATCTGAATCCGGATAATCCAATCCACAGACTATAAACCCTGGGTCTTCTACCCAGTCTCCAAGCTCAACAGCTACTGTAACATTTCCAAGAACAGATTGATGCTCCCCCTCAATGGGTGCATTCTCATGTATCACAACAACATTCAGTTCTGGATTCTCTTCATCAGAATCTTCTACTACAAGTTCCACAGGTGCAGTATCTAGAAGATCTTCTGATACAGGTACAGCTTTTTCTGTATCTCTTTCTACTTCAGCAGCAGGAATAGCTGAGTTTCCAATCAAAGGACTCATACTTAAACTACTAGAAGCAGGCGATTCAGATACATTCTCCTTTTCCTCTTCTTCTTGGTGAGGTACAGACTGGTCTTCCTCATAAGTAGACAAAATTTCCTCTACCTTTCCTTTCCTAGAATAAACCAATTCTGCAACAGGACTTGGGGGCAAGTCTGGATCTCCTCCAACATCCATGGGAGTTTCTTCTTCTTCTTCTTCTGTTTCATCACTATAAACAGGTTCCTCTTCATCAGGTCCCAGACTCGGATCTCTCTCATCCTTTGGTCTTGAGGGATGATCCACAGGATTAAACCTATCATATATCTTCTGATCATCACTGACCCATTCTCCCTTCCATGGGTTCCAGTTAATTTTCATGTACTTACAAATAGTCGAGGTGATGCAGAAATTGTTCCTGACTACAACTATCTCATCCTGAGACTCAGCTATTCCTTTCACTTTTATCATTACTGAAATCAGCTTGGCAAAGAACAAAGCATTAGTCTTTGACTTTGGTCTAATCATGTCTTCCATTTGAAGCATTAACAATCTGCACAGATTGATTTTTACACCATGTCTTAGAAAATGAAGAAGATAGATATCTTGATATCTCAGATTTGCAAAATCTCCTCGCCTCGGTATCAACACATGCTGAACAAACTTGAAAAGCAGTCGATTCTCTCCATCCATTTCAGCAGCAACCACTTGCCTTTGATTCCCATTACCAGTCAGTTCTTTTAAGGCGGTTTCATAATCAAAGATGTCACTGCTAGGTGGAATTGCTCTTGATACATACCCAGAGACACCTTCATGTGGTACTTTCAAACTCTCAGCCCACTCTACTGAAGAAAAAGACATCTCTTTTCCATTTACAAAAGAGCTTACCCGATTCTCATTTTCAGACTTCTCGAAGGTTACAAACTCGTAGAACTGTTTTACCAACTTCGGGTAGTATGGGCCATTGTTATTCGAGAAACAATCCACCCATTTTTGGTCCTCCAGAATCTCGAGTACTAACGATTTGCTAGGCAGTAGCCATTCCACGCACAGTTCCTTCTCGATTACTATGTCTCTATTCTGCAAGTGAGGATTCACTAGTCGCCTTCCCGATCTAGTTCTGACTTCACTAACACTGGCTTTATGCTGTGTCTTCTGCTTCTTAGCGTTTGGTTCTACACTTTCATCTCTGACGATAGGAAGCTTAGTTTTTGCCATCGCGGGTTTAGGGTTCTTGGCCGATTTGGGAGATAAGGTTCGAAGGTGAGAGATTTTTAGCTCGGTGAGGTAAGAAGTGGCTTAGACTTAGTTTTATCATTTAGGAATTCCAAATAAATGACTAAAATAGAGTAATAAAATAAAATAAAACGATTCGTATTCTTGGCGGCAGACAGAAGTTTTAAAACCTTGCATCGGTGTGAGTTAATCATCGGTGAGAAAAACAAATCGGTGAGAATTGTACATCGGTGAGAATTTTCACATCAGTGAGGATTTTCACATCGGTGAGAATTTCACATCGATGAGGATTTTCACATCGGTCAGAATTTCACATCGGTGAGAATTTCACATCGGTGAGAATTTCACATCGGTGAGAATTTTCACATCAGTGAGGATTTTCACATCAGTGAGGATTTTCACATCAGTGAGGATTTTCACACCGGTTGTGATTAAACATTCCCAATTCGTGTCTTATGTAACTTAGCCTATCCGAACTTAAATGTTTAGTGAAAATATCAGCCAATTGATGTTCAGTGCCAATAAATTCAAGAGAAATATCACCTTTTTGATAGTGATCTCTTAGGAAATGGTGTCTTACATCTATGTGTTTGGTTCTAGAGTGAGATATAGGATTCTTAGAGATGTTTATTGCACTGGTGTTATCACATTTGATTGAAACATGTTTAAAAACATATCCATAGTCCAAAAGAGTGTGTTTCATCCACAGAATTTGTGCACAGCAACTACCAGCAGCTATATATTCTGCTTCGGCAGTAGATAATGCAACTGAGTTCTGTTTCTTACTACACCAAGAAACTAAGGATTTTCCAAGCAAATGACATGTTCCTGATGTGCTTTTTCTATCTAACTTACAACCAGCAAAGTCAGTATCTGAATAACTCATTAACTCAAAGGATTGTCCTTTTGGGTAAAACAAACCTAAGTTAACCGTGTGTTTGAGATATTTAAAAATTATTTTAACAGCAAGCAAATGAGATTCTTTTGGATTAGCTTGAAATCTAGCACACATACACACACTAAACATAATATCAGGTCGACTAGCAGTAAGATAAAGTAAACTACCAATCATACCTCTGTAATTTGTTTGATCAACTGGTTTCCCAGTTTCATCTGCGTCCAATTTACAGGTAGTACTCATAGGAGTTTCACTTTCCTTGATACTATCCAGACCAAAACGTTTTAAAAGATCCTTTGTATATTTACTTTGATTCAAAATAATACCATCTTCATTTTGAAATACTTGAAATCCAAGAAAGTACTTAAGCTCTCCCATTAAGCTCATTTCAAATTCATTTTGCATACTTTTTGAAAAATCAGTACATAAAGAGTGTTTAGAAGATCCAAAAATAATATCATCAACATATATTTGTACAACTAAAACATCTTTATAAATTCTTTTAATGAAAAGAGTTGGATCAGAAATCCCTTTAGTAAAACCTTTTGAAATAAGGAAATTGCTAAGTCTATCATACCAAGCTCTTGGAGCTTGTTTTAAACCATACAAAGCTTTAGAAAGTTTAAAAACTTGATTTGGAAAATGGGGGTTAGTAAATCCAGGTGGTTGTTCTACAAAAACATCTTCAATTATAAAACCATTTAGAAATGCACTTTTCACATCCATTTGATATAACTTGAAATCCAGATGTGCAGCATATGAAAGTAAGATCCTAATGGCTTCTAGTCTAGCTACAGGTGCAAAAGTTTCCTCATAGTCTATACCTTCTTCTTGACTATATCCTTGTGCAACTAGTCTAGCTTTGTTTCTAACTATATTTCCAGATTCATCTACTTTATTTCTAAAAACCCATTTTGTGCCTATAGTCAAAGTGTCCTTAGGTCTGTCAACTAATTCCCGGACTTTGTTTCTTTCAAACTGATTTAATTCTTCCTGCATAGCTATTACCCAGAATTCATCATTGATAGCATCATTGATATTTTTGGGTTCTAGCTGTGAAAGAAAAGCTTGATGTTCAACCTGGTTTCTTAGAGAAGCTCTAGTTTGTGTTCCTCTATCAAGATTACCAACAACAGCTTCTAAAGGATGATTCTTTAGAATCCTCGTTGATCTGGTAAAGGTTGGACTAGAAATTTCAGGTTCATCTATAGGTTCGGGTTCAACAGAAGCAGATTCTGGAGAAAGTCCAGAATTGGATGCTTTTATAACAGGTTCTTTAGATTTATCATTAAGGTCCAGAATAGACAAATCTTCTTCAAGATTCTCAGGAGAGGTTTTAGGCTCATGTGGATCAGTTTCATCGAATTTGATGTGAACAGATTCTTCCACACATTTGGTTTTCTTATTGAATACTCTATAGGCTTTACTTGAAATAGAGTAACCCAGAAAAATTCCTTCATCACTTTTGGAAGCAAACTTATCCAGATTATCTTTAGTATTCAGAATAAATACTTTTCAACCAAAAACTTTAAAGTAATTAACCTTAGGCTTTCTATTGTTCCACAATTCATAAGGGGTTTTCTTAAGAACAGGTCTAATTAAGACTCTATTAATGACATAACAAGCTGTATTTACAGCTTCAGCCCAAAAATAAATAGGCAGATCATATTCATTGAGCATGGTTCTAGCAATTTCTTGAAGGGTTCGGTTTCTTCTTTCTACTACACCATTCTGTTGGGGTGTTCTAGGGGCAGAAAAGTTATGAGTATAGCCATTGTGTGAGCAATAAGATTCAAAATCTTGATTTTCAAACTCACGACCATGATCACTCCTCAAAGTTTTAATCTTAAGTCCACTAAGGTTCTCTACAGATTTAGAGTATTTAACAAAAGAAGAACAAGCTTCACTTTTGTGAGCTAGAAAATATACCCAAGTATATCTAGAAAATTCATCTACAAGAACATAAACATAGTGCTTCCCATTTAAACTAGAAACTCTTGATGGTCCAAACAAATCCATGTGAACCAATTCAAGTGGTTGAGAAGTCGAAACTTCTTTCTTTGATTTAAAAGAAACTTTGTGTTGTTTTCCCTTTTGACAGGGGTTACACACTCTATCATTTGGGAATTCTAATTTAGGTAGGTCTCTAACTAGGTTTTTTCTAGAGAGTTTTCTAAGTGAGTGAATGTTGCAATGTCCCAATCTTCTGTGCCATAGCCAAGATTCTTTATGAAAAGCATTCAAACAAGTAATATTCTGCTTAGCTAAAGAATTCAGATTAACAGCATAAACATTTTCATTTCTTAAGGCAGAAAATACCAAAACATTCTTAGAATTAAAAACTTTGCAAGAATCATTTTCAAATTTAACATGAAAACCATCATCAAATAACTGAGAAATACTTAATAAATTGTATTTAAGGCCATCAATAAATAAAACTTTAGAGATCAAAATTGAATCAGTGTTACCAATCTGGCCTAGGCCAATGATTTTTCCTCTTGAATTATCACCAAAGGTGACAAAGCCTCCATCAACTTTTATTAAACTCTTAAAACAAGAGAAGTCTCCTGACATATGTCTTGAACATCCACTGTCCAAATACCAGGTCTCTTTACAGGAGCTCTTTAAGCAAGTTCCCTCAGAAGTGTTTGTCATAAAACACATGTTGGCTCGATTCCTTTCAGAGTCTGAAGATTCAGCTTCACTTGTGCTGTCTTCTGAAGCACTCCAAGTAGCCTTCATGGCTTTATTAAACTTATTGTCCTTATATTCATATTTCTTTTTATACTTCAGCTTTGGACAGTCGGATTTAATGTGTCCTTTTCTCTTGTACTCATAGCAGACAACATCATCTGATTTTTCATTCTTCTTCCAATCTTTTTTCCATTTGCCTTGGTGATCATACTTACCCTTATAATTTGTTTTTCTGAAGAACTTCTTTTTCCTATAAAATTTCTTCAATCTTCTAGCAATGTGAGCCATCTCAGCATCACTGTCAGAATCACTTCCACTGTCTTCACAGCTTGAACTTTCAACTACAGCTTGAAGCTTTTCTTTGTCCTTATTCTTTGAAGTTGAAGATTTGAAAGCGACAGACTTTCTTGGAGGTTCATTTTCTTCCTCTTTATTCACTTTAAGCTCTTCTTCATACATCATCAGCTTTCCAATTAGTTCCTTGACAGGTAGAGCAGCAATGTCACATGATTCTCTGATTGAGACAGATGTGCCCCTCCATCTATCAGGTAGACATCTCAAAATTCTCATAATTTGTTCCTTCGATGAGACATCCTTTCCCAACGAGATCATTGTATTGACAATTTCATTGAACCTGAGATACATGTCAGAAATGGGTTCGTCAGGCTTCATTTTAAAATTATCATACTTGATAGTATAAGTGTTCAATCTCATTTCTTTAACATTCGTTGTTCCCTCATGAGAAACAGCTAAGGTATCCCAAATTTCATATGCAGTTTTATAAGAAGAAATTCTATTAAACTCTTCATCTCCTAGAGCACAGTACAAGGCATTCATAGCTTTACAGTTGTTATTGTAAGCAGTCTTTGTAGGTTCATCCCAAGTAGATCTACCAGTAGTGGGAATTTTGTATTCTGATTCAATAGCAGTCCAAATATCAAAACCTATGCTTTCTAGATGAATTTTCATTTTCAGTTTCCACTGAGCATAATTAGTTCCATTGAAGAAAGGTGGCCGGTTAGTAGCAGCACCCTAAAGTCTATTGTCCATGATGAGAAAATTTTAAAGAGATAAAAATTTAGATATAACAGAAATTTTAAGAACTTTAAAATACAACTAAAATCACAGTTCAAAAGCAGAGTACGGTTAGAAAGTATTTTCAATCCTCTGATACCAAGTGTTGGTCGGAGTGGTTTACTCAAGAGGGGGGTGAATTGAGTACCAATTAAAATTTCTGTATTTAAAAACAGTGTCTTAAAGACCCCCCAAATAAAATAATAAATTAAACTATAGTGAATTTATATTAAAGTAGAGGTTCTGTCAGATTCTCAAGGGATTGATTAATTCCCAGTTAATCAACACATAAGTGTGTGATTATATTTTGAAACTAACTTACTAATCTACACTTAACATAAACACTTGTTAATTTAATTATCAAAGTAACTTTAAAAACATTATTGGTTTTAAAGTGATTAGCAGCGAAATAAAACTTTGAAAGAGATGGCACAACAATGTAACCAAGAGGTTCAGTCTCAAGCCGAGACTTAGTCCTCTCAAAAGTTTATATAAAAATGATCCACACCCTGGATCGGGGTTCAACAGTTTACAACTGTCCAGGTCTAAGACCTCTACCACTGTTCTTCGTGGGAAACAGTACAACAGCAACCAGCTGTCCAGGTCACACACGACCTCTACCACTGTTATTCGTGGGAAAGAAAGAATGAAAGAGTTTGGTAAGGATTTAAAAATCCTTCAGTTTGAGTATAGGAGACAGTGTATGTGTTAGATACAGCAGATAACACACACTGCTCAAAATGAATGATAATAAATCACAGAACAAGAGATGTAGAGTTTAGAAGTGGTTCTGGTGATTTCAGTGTAGCTCTGGACTCCTTTGGATTCGACTAGAAGTGAGTCTGAGTCCTCTTCTCGGTTCTGTTTGAGAAACAGAGTGTCGTATGCTCCAGGTTCACAGACAGTGACAATGTAGTGGTTGAAGTTATTCAGTGCTCTTCTTGTATGCACAAAACACTTCTCGAGTATGCTTGATTGTCTATGACCTTCTCTGTGTTCTTCTCGTTCTTGTGTTTTTGGTATATTCCATCCACCGCACTTTTCTAGTTCGCTTCTTGTTGTTGTTCGTTGATGTCTTGGGCAGCGTAGTCTTCTCGTATTTATCTCCCAATAGAGGACAGAAAAGATTTCTTTTCAGTAGGTATGAGGTACGGGTTCCTGACATCCGACAACCTTTATCAGATATTTGACAAATCATTAAAATGTACATGATATGACCGTTAGATAGATTAAATATAGGAAATAAAGAAATTCAAACAGTGAGTCGAGTAATCGGTAGGTAATCAGCATCGGTAGCTTGAACATCAGTAGCTTGAACATCGGTAGCTCAATGTCATTAGTTGCTTTGACTCTATCGGTGGCTCTATGCGTCGGTTGGTACATGCTTGTATCGGTGACTTTGTTTATCGGTAGCTCCATGCGTCGGTAGTTCCATGCGTCGGTAGCTTCATGCGTCGGTAGCTTCATGCGTCGGTAGCTCCATGCGTCGGTAGCTCCATGCGTCGGTAGCTCCATGCGTCGGTAGCTCCATGCGTCGGTAGCTTCATGCGTCGGTAGCTCCATGCGTCGGTATTGGTAGCTGTCTGTAAGTCAGTAGCTTACATTTATAAGCACATCGGTAGCTCTGTGTTAAGTATATCGGTAGCTCTGTGTTAAGTCTATCGGTGACTCTGTCTGTCGGTAGACTAAGTCTATCGGTAGACTGGGTACCGGTAGCTCTTTATCAGTAGCTATAGGCAGATTACTTATCTGTTTTATGCAGAACACATCCGATTGGGTTAGAATCAATTTATAACTTGTATGAACATGGATAAAAGAGGATTAACATATTCCAAAGACTATTTTAAAAATTATTATTGGTTTGATCACAGATTGGAAAGAATTAAAGTATAGATCAATGATACTTAACAATATCATAGAGAATGAAAGCATAATTGGGATTTTCAACACATATGAATACATGATTGAGATTATCAAAACAGGTGAGGTCAACAAAAGGCACTGTGGATTTCGGTCTGATGTATAATGAAAAATCTCAATTAGTGTTATTGGGTTACACAGATGCAGATTGGGCTGGATCAACAGATGAAAGAAAACCAACGTCAGGAGGTGCATTCTGTCTTGGTGGATTGTGTATTTCTTTGCTAAGCAAGAAGCAAGATTGTATTTCGTTGAGCACCGCGGAAGCTGAGTATATTGCGGCCACTCAAGCGTGCACATAGTTATTATGGATGAAGTAGCAGCTTGAAGATATGGGAGTTGAGGTGAAGTCTCAGATCAGAATCCAGTGTGATAACTCAAGTGCTATCAATATTAGAAAAAATCCCGTCCATCATTCAAGGACAAATCACATTGAGATTAAGTATCATTTTATCAAGGAGAAGGTTGAGCAGGGAATCGTGAAGTTGGAGTATGTGCCTACAGAGCTACAGGTTGCAGACATTCTGACAAAGGACTTACCCAAGGAAGCTTTTGAGAGGCATCGACTGGCTCTGGGAGTTCAGTTAATTCCCCGCACTTGAAATAATGTGGATGTGGAACCCCCCCTCTTCCCGAGGTATGGTGTGTTTTTCCCTAATGTGCTGATATGTGTTCTCTACTCTGTTCCAGACTGCAAAGGAGTGACCTTTGGGTTCGTTGACAAAGGGGGAGAAAATGGTGATTGTTCAAGGGGGAGACATTGTGGCACTTTGATACATCATGGTTGATACGGGGAGAAGCTGACAAGTGGAGCAGCCAGATAGGGGGAGTTGAAGCTAGTTGAACGTGCTTAGCTAGAGCTTAGCTTGGACAACACATGCAATAGGGCTAAAGAGGTTTTGAAGCTGACAAGGGATGAAGCTGTGAATAGAAAGGGGGAGCGTATTAAAATCTGATGATGCTAGAAGTGATCGATCAAAGAATAGATATCACGATAGCTGATGATCGTGATAAAAGCAGAGAAGTGGTGTAGAAGGGTAGTGTTGGAATGTGGTAAAAACATTTCCAAACAAAAATTGGTCTTCCAACAAGTCCTTCAACAATTGGTATCAGTTTAGTACAAATTGGTATCAGTTTGGTGTCAACAGTGAATGTTAGAGATGAAGTGATCCATTGATGAACTTTTCATTTAATCTTGTTTCTCACGCTGAGCATTTCTCATGTGGGCTTAGAGTATGTGTTGAGTAAATCCTTGATCGCTATCAGAATCGCAAAAGGCGAATGGTGGCTGAAGAATTAACAATGCATCTTTCCATAAAAGAGTTTTCAACAAACCCAAAGGGGGAGATTGTTGGGAAAAAATCCCTCAAGGCATCATTGAAGCATTTTTGAGGTGATTGTGTTTGTTGACAAAGTGGACATCTGAGTGGTGATTGTTGAAAAAGCAAAACAATGACATACAAATTTGTTGAAAAAGAGGATTTCATGGTGGAATGTCGAGTTCAAGAGCTGTGGTCAATGATCTATGATTGATTCAAAAACGTCGATAATGGAATGGATGATCTGGAGGCGGTAAAAAAGAATAGATACAAGGTGGCGCTGTTTTCCAGTGTTTTCCAAATTTTTGGGCCTGAAAATTGACAAATGAAGAAAAGTGTTTTTAGCAAAGGGACTTGCGCGCCGAGGACTTGGAGTATAGGAAACTTGCGCGCCATATTTTTTTCGAGATCAGAAGATCAAAATATGTCTAAGGAAATAGGTTCGCGCAAGTTTGGGAGTTGGTCGTGCAAGTGTCTAAGAGGGCAGAAGACTTGCGCACCGAGACTGGGTCGCGCAGGTGACTTGCGCGCCGTCACGCAGGGTGGTCAATTTGCCTATAAATACTGGACCACCCCTCTTCATTCTTAACTGGAGTTCAACACTTTGGGAAATCAGAGCTCCCGTCGCGCAGGTGTGGTGGTCACGCAAGTGGTGTGTGGGTCGTGCAAGTGAAGTTGCGCGTCGGTGTGATAAGTTGCGCGCCGGTTGGCAGTTGCGCGCCAACATTGGTTTGGGCGTAAAAGGAAGTGAGTCACGCATGTTTTGGGTTGAAGAAGGTTGTGTCACGCAAGTTTCTGAGGAAGACTTGCGCGCCAGTTGTGACTTGCGTGCCGATACTTGCGCGCCGAGATTGACTTGCGCGCCAAGTAAGGTTTATTTCCAGCAGTGATTTTCAGGATGCGTGGAAGCTGGAAGTTTGCCTGATACCTTCGGTGCAAATAGATATTCATCTACGTGTGAAAGTTGTACTTCAAAAGAGCATCTACATACAGAGAAAGATGCATTCCTTCATGCAAATGAAGAGACCTACAGGTCTATAAACTGTGAGTGGATCCTTTCCAAGAGCAGTGAGCAAAGGAAGAGGAAGAAGGTGATCCTCTCCACCGGCAGTGAGCCAGAGAGAGAGAAACAGGGAGTGACCCTTGGGAAAGTAGTGAGATGACCCTAAACATTGTAAAGGCAGTGAGCCTGGGCATATAAGTGATCTATCCTGAACTTTGTATCCACATCTAGTGAAGAATAGTGGAATTTGGTACGACCGACAACTTGTTGGCGTATGCTCCTTGGACGTAGCCCACTGAGGGTAAACCAAGTAAAAATCTCTGTGTATGTCTGTTTGCTTCCCTGCATTGCATTCAAAGCTTCATCATTATATAAATAAGTAAAGAAGTGATCATAGTTTACACACAAGAGCAAACAAAGTGACCCTTGTAATAAAGAGGTCAAGATCCAGTGGGGTAGGAAGAACTTTGAAAAAGAATATCCATACCCTGATTCACCCCCCCTCTCAGGGTATATAGGACCCTATTGGTCCTAACATAAATGAATCATGGATTTGAATAATTATGGGGGAAATAACATCTCCACATGAAAAAGTTTCAAAATAATTATTTTGATGTTTTAAGTCAACACACCTTGATATGTTACTTCAATTTCCATATGAAACTTTTACATTATTTAATGTTTGAAGTAATATGTCTTTATAATTATTTTTCATTATAAAAATAGTTAAAGGATACTTGAAATTATCTCTTTAAAAAAAGGGAATCTCCAGGAGTGGAATTTCTGAACCCTCCACACCCATAAACCCCCTCCCCACGAAGAGGTCATCCAAAGAAGCCCCAACTGGGAAGGAACCATTGCCAGCTGAGATGGCAGACTATCCCATGGGGTAACAGTCTAATTAGAGATGTTTCAACACAAAAATCTATCAGCTAGGTAGGTTGATCCCTTCTTCCCACCCGATGAGATACTGAGTGACCCGGTAAGGCGAGCAGAGCATGGGGGGTAGAAATTCCCCCAAGAACGGGCTCCCAGTTATCGAACCCCATACCTCACCGAACACCATTGCTATGGACCTAGACCCTACACCACTATGCCATTGCTGAAGGATACTTTACATTCTCATATTCCCAAAAACCATCATTCATATTCATTGAATCAAAATCCTTATGATCATTAAGGCGATCCTTTGATTTACCATACTCATTAAGCAATGTGAAAATTACATTGTCACATACATCCTTTTCAATATGAATTAAGTCAAGATTATGACATATCAAATTAAACTCCCAGTAAGGAATCTTAAAAAATATACTCTTTTTCTTTCACTATTTTGGTCCAAATGCTTCAAATATTGTACCTTGTACCCTTTTCCCACCTTCTTTAAAATGATTACATTTTCTAAATTCTTCACCAACATTAATTAATTATCCCAAGATTTATGAACCATATAACACCTTTATTGGATTTATCAATTCAATATCTCTATTTAATTATGTCTTATCAAACTTGAATTTATGAGAAGCATCAAGAAATCAACGATGATACATAAAATACCATTATCTTCTATGAGGTAATTATTGAGGTTCAAAATCAAAATTAAAAATTGGAAAATCCGAACTAGTATTAGTGTTCCAAATGTATAAATTTAATAGTCCAAGAAAGTCACTAATTTTCCACATTAAAGAAACATGAATTTTGAATAGTTTTCTCATTGAAGCATCATATGTTTCCATGCCATCATCCTATAATTCTCATAATTCATTGATTAGAGGTTGAAGGTATAAATCAATGTCATTTCTAGGAATTTTCTTTCTAGGAATAATCATTTAAATAATGATAGAATTATTATTCATAAAAATCCATGGAGGTATATTACAGGGGATCAAAAAAATCGACCAAATACTATAATTAGTACTTAAAGTACCAAATGGGTTAAAACCATCATAATATAATAAAAAACATACATTCCTAGGATCCAATGAAAAATATAGATATAATGAATCAAACATATTCCATGATGTTGAATCTTTTGGATGCCTCATCAAGCCATCATTACTATCCTAATCAAACACTTCTTGTCATATGCAGTCTTAAATGATATGAATAATCTTTTCAAGCATGGTTTCAGAGGAAAGTAATGCAATAAATTTGATGGAGTTTTCTTCTACTGTTTCTTCTTGGTATTTCATTGATTTATAATCTAATTGGTTTTAATTGACTTCTATATTCTTGTATGAAATATTATTCATTATTTTTTATCGGACACTTCTCCCCAGTATATCATGCAATCATTAAGACATGCATGTATCTTTGTATAATCAAGTCTAAGTTTGTTGATGAATTTATTCAACTCATAGAATGATGCAAAGATATTAGATTCACTAAATTCATCATAAATAAACTTTAAAATCATGTAAATTTCTTTTTCACTAATTCCAAAAAGACACTTGATATGACACAATTTAAGTAGAAAAGACAACTTCAAATACTTGGTACACCCTTCATACAGTTCTTGCTATCTGACATCAACTAATTCATGAAACTCATTTTTATGGTCACTGAAGTTCTGAAAAATATTAACCTTCTCAAGATCAAATGAAAATTCTATTGATCTATTAAAATACTGGACATTGTATCCTTTAAATCCAAATGTATCATTTATCAAATTTTGAACTTAATTATCCTATGGTGGGTTACTTTCTGTTTTGTTGAGAATATTTTCATTTTTTTGACTTTCTATAACATTAAATTTACTATGACAAAGCGAACATACATATCAAACATGAAATTTTTACAATATTAAATGATCATATACTTAATTAATATTCAACCATCACTTGAATTTACAATCAGGACACAAATATTTTATTCTACCATCCACTTATTGGTTTGCAATTTCATAATCTAAAAATTCTTCCAAACCCTTGGCATATCGAGGCGCATTTTGATGTAAATTAATACAAATTTTATCCATAGGTATTGGATTTTCACTCTTCTACCTATACATTTAGATATAAAGATATAAATTTTTAATCAAACAAGTACAATCAAAATTAATCATCACCCAACTCTGTCATTGAACAGGACAGGGTATTGATTCGACATAACAAAAATTCAACATAAAAACTAGGGATGTCCAAACCCAACCTGACCTGACTGACCCAACTTTGAACGAATGGGTTTGGTCAGGTTGGGTTGAGTTATACATGGGGTATGGTCTGGTTGGGTTAGGTTTGGTTGGGTTGAGGTCAGGTCGGGTCGAGTCATGGGTTGGCAAAATTCTGACCCAACCCGACCAACCAAACAAACCACATATATATATATAATAAATAATAAATAAAAATTAATATTTATTTATAAATAATTAATAAAAAATAACTAATAATTGATAATTAATTAGTAATAATTCCTAATAATTGATAATAAATAACAATAATTTATACTAAATAATAAATATTAACCAAAAATAATTAATAATAATCAACAATAAATAATAATATCATATAACATTGTATTTACATTATATTTATGTTATATTTACATTATATTTACATTATATTTACATTATATTTACATTATATAACTTTATATTGATATTATATAATATTATATTCACATTATATAATGTTATATTAACATTATATAACATTTGATTTATGAAAATATAATGTTATATAACATAAATATACAATTAAATTTATGTTATATACTGTTTTATTTACCTTATAAAATGTTATACAACATTATATTTATGTTATATTTATCAAAAAATATTAATTTTTAGTCATTATTTTAGTTTTAATTTAATCAATAGTTTTACATTTTTTTGTTATTATTTACCATATTTTTTTCATGACCAAACTGAACCAAACCAAACCAACCCAACCCACTATGGGTTGGGTTGGGTTGGGTCATAGCAGAAAAATGGTTGTGACCCTACCTAACCTAACCCAACAAATTTTTCTTAGGTCGGGTCCAGAATCCCCCCAGACCCAACCCAACTCGACCCATGGACACCCTTAATAAAAATTCAATCAATTGTACCTTCAATGATTTTGGGGGTCGCAGTCACTGGAAAAATGGGATGAGAGGCCTTTGGGGGTCACCATCGAGGAGCAGGGGGAGTTGGGGTGATGACAATCACCGAAGGGGGGGGGGGGGGTTAGGGTTCATGGTGGTATCTAGGAGGGGCTAGGGTCATGATGGTTTACACTAGGGGGGGGGGGGGGGGTTGGGGTCGTGATAGTAGCTAGCAGGGGGTTGGGGTCATGGAAGTTGCCAGTAGGGGGTCGGGGTCAGGATGATCACTGATAGGGGGGTCGAGGTCATGACAAGATACGATAAGGAGGGTCGGGGTCACAATGGTTTTCAGAAGGGGGTTCTGGGTCATGGAGGTCAATAGTAGGGTGCAGAGGGGTCAGGGTCATGGTGGTCACTGGTATGGGGGGTTAGGGTCACGACGGTCGTAGAAAGGGAGTAGGGGGGTCATGGTTATGGAGGTCGCCATTGGGAGATGGGGGTGTCTGGGTTACAACAGTCATTGCCAGGAGCAGGGGTCAGGGTTGGGGGTCATTGAGAGGAGTGGGGGGGGGGGGGTTTGGGTGAAGGGGAATAAGATAGGGGGAGGGGATTGAAATTAAGGTTTTTTAAAATATTTAGCGGCGATTTAAATAAAACCCCCATTAATTGTTAAAATAAAAAAATATAGTGGTAGTTATATGAAATTAACTCTATATTATAATTTTTTTAATAATATTTATTTCATGATGATTATTATAACCACCACTAATAAACTGATGCTAAGACCTATTTTTTTATTTTGTGTGGGGATGTTGTGTTTTTAAAACTCCTTAGATGAGTTCGTAAGAGTCATTGGAGGTTTTTAAGGATGGAGATTTTTTTAAATCTTGAATAATGCCTCACACCATGTCTGAAGCTATCATTTCATGATGTTCACAACATGTGATTAAGGAGTTTCTAAAGAAATGACAACACCACATGGGGATTTTTTTCATAGCTGTAGGTGTGTATGGTAGTAGTGATGGAAAGTTTTTTGGAATTTATCACATCACAATAGGATCTCATCATGACCACCTAGATAAAGGTAGTAGAGTACATGATTCTTTACATTTCTAGGGGAAGGTTCATGTCACTGATTTCACTTTAATGTTGTGCAATTATCAATCAATAATTTTAAAAAAATAATATTTTGATATTTTTGGGAGAAAATTATGGTGTTTAATTGTGCGATTCATTCAAGACATAGAGGGGATATTTTAAAAGAAAGTTGACCAATTTGGGAGAAATTATTCCTATAAATTAAGGGGTTATTGTGAAAGAAAATAGATTCTCACTAAAGGATTCAAATTCTTCATCTGGAGTATTGACTGGGTATGCTACTGCTATTGCTAAGGGTAGGTTCTTTTTATTTTCACACTCTCTCATTACTAAAATAAGGTGGTGAGTTTATTAGTACCAAGAATATATTTAAGAGGGGTTGTATATAGTGAAATATATATTTTTATTGTTAATTTAATTTGGGGTTTTTCATCTATTTTTATTTATTCATATATCTCTTTTATTTCTTCATGCATGATCATTAAGTGTTGAGTGAGGGAGTTCTATTAATTGCATTAAATAGCTACCTTAACTCATGCATGACCATTTCATGGTATGTGAAAACTATGTTTGTTTTCGGTCACTTATATTCTTAACAAACCGAAGTACCTGACCATGAGAAAATGAGAGTTTTGGAGATAGTGAGTGATTACCCATGTGACTATTAATAGATCGAAAGGCTGCATTGAGAGGAGGAGGGGGGGGGGAGTGAATCTATGTAATTTTTTTTATAATTTATTTTTTTCCAATGAAAATAACCACTGTGATCAGTTGTGATCTAATTCTCTTACTTGAATAATTACACTTATCCTTGGATGATATATATAGAAATTAAATAAGTGCAATGCAATAATAATGTTTACATTGTTCAACCTCAATGTGAGAGCCTACTCTTCTCTACCACCAATTGTTATCTTGGTCCATATATTTTCTACTAGAATAGTTTTATCAATAACATGTGGTTGGGTTAGGTATCATCCTACAACCCAAGATTCCTAGAAATATTACCTCCTAGAGGTTCTATTGTCCACCGAAAGTTAAAATGAAAACAAAAACACCACCTAAGAAAGACCTTAGAAAAATATAGGTTTATCTAGAAATTGATGAGTGATATTCCTCTTTAATCCAATAGATATAATACATAATAACTCTCACTCACTTATTCAAGAAACACAACCTAAAAATTATACATGGAGAGTAAACAAAGAAGGACTCTAGAATGCTCTTTCTCACTTCATGCAATCCATTTGAGGGTATACTTCTCCTCCTCCTCCTAGAATCGACTCTATAATCTTGGGTAAGTAGTTTTTTCAAATCACACTCCACCTTGGATTCAATCACTCACATTACTTATTATCCTTAAAAAAACATAGTTTTAACACTATTATTTGTGTATAATAGTGACATATTATCCTTCTCACTCATTAAATTTTTAATACCCACAATAAATTCCGAATCTCTCCAAGTGAGAGTATCAAATTACTACAATCAATATCATCATACAAAAATGGAATACATAGAAGACTTTTTAAGCCTCCAGTAAAAATCATGATCATAAAATAACCACTTTTGGGTTCCCCATGATTAAGTGTGTGCATCTTAAAAAGATTTACAATGTGGAAAAAATCTCCATGTTGAGTTACAAAAATTCCATCATACTCTTTAACTTCTCAAAATAGTATCTTTGATATTCAAAATAGAACCAAACATAATAAAACTCATTTGATCTTCAATAAAAATCAATAAAAATCATTTTAATTTTTTACATACACAAATTCCCAACAAAACTGTAGTTAGTGTATGATTATTTTCTTCACGGAACAACACTATCCATTCTAAGCTTCAACAAATGAATTTAAATTTCACAGAGCATAGATTAATCTTCCAAAAAAATCAGCTTGAATCACAATTGATTTGTGATAATTAAAAATTTGAGGAACAAACCAAGCATGGACTCAATATTTTTTTTCATTATTCTTGAAAACACATTTAATATTCCTTTAATTAATTAAGAATTACTTATTCTTGATTACCAACCTGAATCAAAATTTAATTGTGATGATTTAATATATGAAAAATGAAACATACCACACTCAAGAAGCCCAAATATAGTAGTTATATTACATTATTGGTAAAAAGTACAAGATTTACAAAAGGATTAAACAATTTAGTTGTCATGGAAGACAATATACATACATAAATTACACTTTAAAACACAAGATTCAACATTAAAACATTGTGAGAACATTATTAGTCCTTCTATTATATCCATGTAAATTACACATAGAACTCATCTAGGTTTCATAGTAAAAGGAAAATAAATAAGGTTGAGCTCATATGATCAGTAAAGATTGTCATAGAATAGAATATTACATAACATAAACATGGAATAAGTGATATGATAAGAATAAATGAACAATAAGAATCCATACTCAACTAAAACTTATCACATACTATATCCATGATAATAAATGAAAACATGGATAAAAATAATCATTAATCGCATACTGATGGAATACATAAAAACCAAATATCAAAAACTTACTATCAAAGCCTTGTACCAAGACACTTTACCTATTATAGAGACTAAAATCAAGAAATTATCCTATTATAGGAAGAGGCATACACAAAAACCCATCCTATTTGACCTCATGATACCTATTGATTCATTAAGGGGATATATAATTGGACCCCACCTATCACTTTTTAAGGGAAATGTCTTTACCATAAGATTTATATAGAACTTTCGTATCATTCCTTGATTAACCTCCTACTGAATAAAACATGGATATACATATATTGATTTATAAATACATCAAATACTTACACATTCAATAGAATGATGTGGATATCTAGGATAAAATCCCTCAATCAACTTGGAAGCTATTAGGTATCATCAAAGTAACATGAAGTAACCTTATTAAAGAAATATAGAGGCGAGGGTACATAAAATGTGATAGGTTATCCATAGAAGATATTAATTGGATTCAATAGATTTAATTGGTAGGAGACCAAGGAAATGGTAGGAAAAATCCTTCATCATGGTTCATTAAGAGCATGTTAATATTCTAAAGCATATCCCCTAGGAGTTTCTTGCCAATATTGCAGTATTAGGCCCACTCACCATGCATTAGGGTGATGATTGAGTCAATGATCAACCAACCCTTTACAGGTTGATTACCCCTAGGTGAATCCATAACACAATCGTATCCACTTACCTATATATAGATATATATTTATTTTCTAGGAAATTACAGACAATTTTACTTTACCAAAACATAGGATGTTTTTTCAACTCTATAAAAGCTAACCCAACTATATCACAAAAACCACATGGGAATGAACCAAGACTCATCATAGCCCAACAAAACCATATCATGGGTTGGTTAAAATCCCATGTTCATCATCAATATCATAGCCACCTCAGCTCATACATCAATTTATCTCCCAAGGGAACACCCATAACCAATATTATTCAAACAAACTCACCCACTTAGGGTCATCCAATCAAACGAGCACCCACTTGGCCCTCTAGGTTAACATGTAAATAATGGAATTCATACTGGGATCATTAGTACTAGTAGAAAGGTAGAGGAATCCCACTTTTTATCCTCTAGTTCAGAATATAAGTGGATACATCCCTCTCCCAATCCTTGGTAACAACCAAATCATGGTCCAATGAATGTATCTTGGGTGTCACACATCCTGTGACCTAGACTCTAGAATCTCACAACCTCACTATCTTAAAAAGGATTAAACCTCATAAGGAAGACATCCTCAAGCCCAAAACCCTTCCAAACCATCCTAGGTTGACCTGTACACCCAAACAATCCATTACCTTGAGTCACAACCCAATCCCACTAACCAGGGAAAGTCCCATTTCAACACCAATAGAGGTGTTAAATGAACTAGTGTGATGTACTCCAATCATTATCATAACTATTTCCTGGGTCTCATCCCATGTATCACTCTCAGGATACATCTAGAATCTCTTTTTGGAGGAAAACATCTCTACTATAACCTACTCACCCAAAACCAGCTCTTATAAGTACTCAAAACACAACAAGGGTTCCACCATCGTGTTCTATGTAGAAAAATACTCAAAATGGACTCCCCTTGTATCCAATTATGACTTCTTGGTGTAAAATAACTCAAAAACCTCAAAAGGGTAATGAAGGGGTAGTACACGGTATGTAACCTTGGTATACAGTGTGCACTTTGAAACATTCCAACTAGCCATGTACTTTTACATGGCCTGGGTACACTCAAGGTCTAATCGTGTATTACTACACGACCACGACATACATGGGGTTTGTCCATGTACTACTACATGGCCATGTTTTACCTAGGTCCTGACTATATACTTTCACATGGCCATCCCCCTTTCATGGGGTGTCTGCCTATGTACCTGGCCACACAACTATGTCTCAGTACATATCGTGTACCTAGACTACATGATGTGTAATACCAAAAATTTCACTATCTTGTGTACTCATCCACGTGGACATGAAACAATACACATTGTGTATCCTCAATACATGGATTATAGTTCCAAAAGTTTATCTTCCCTAAATAGGAAGAACACATGACATGTGTTCCTAAACTACACATTGTGTGATTAGAATTTATGAATGGGAAATCCCTACGAACCTCCTGAAATCCTATTTTTTTCTTGATTGGGAACACATCGACCACCATGGGGTCCTTAGAAGTCATAAAGTGATCTAAAACATGAAAATAACTCATATATTGGGGTCGGGAAATAAAACTTATAACTGTACCTACCTCATGGTGAAAATGTTGAAGCTTCGGTTTCGAATCTGCTCTCGGAAGCTATTGCACCATGATAAAATCTCGATATCCTCCATGGATGAATTTCAATAGCATATCTACCCCTTATCCTCTTGGTCTAGCCATCAAAAAATGGAGTCACTCTCCCTCTCCTATCATGAACATGAAACCCCAAATGGGGGGGGGGGGTATCTAATTAATTAATTAATTATATATCTTTTTAATACTCATCCCAAGTCCCATAACCTGATGTGGGTTTATACCTCACATAGGAAAAACATCCAATTATAGACTAACCAATGAGTTAGAATCTCAATCTAATGATCTGTTCACAAGATAAATCCATCCAAACCCACATGAATAATTTAATATTTAATTAATTAAACATTACATGTTCTTCCAAAACTTTAACTGCTAGGAATTACTATAATTTTTTTTACTAGGGTAAACACACATATTTTGGGACCAATGGAGTGTTCCGAAAAACTATCCAAGTTTATATAATAGGGTAAAATTACCATTTTATCCCTCATGAGAACCAGAAAGAAAAAATTCAAGTTTTTGAACAAATTCAAGATCTAGGGAAACATGGGTCTTTACAACCTCCCCACCATAAAACTTATCATCCTTGAGAAGCAGTAGTGGTCTTCTAACCACATTTCCCAACCCACCTTGGCTTTAAAATCATTCTCAACTTATTGTGTTATAATCTAGAATGGAAACCAAGTTCCTCTGCATAACTCCAAATATAAATCTTACAACCCATAAGAGATTAAGACACTAGTTACCTTTATTAGCAACTACCAAGACAGTGACTAACCACACCTGTCTATCCCAATACATCTCAACGTATTCAAAGACTCATTATTAGGTTCATGGTTCTCCCCACCATATAAATAAAACTAAAATTAATGATTCTGATTTATGAAAATTCACACCATTAGAGTCACCTATGAAAAAACATCCTTAGCAGTCCACCAACATGATCAATGTGGTTCTCACTATATCCTCAACCCCACTCACACAAGGGTCACACCACCAAGACTGGTCTGATACTCCCCACAATAGTAGTATACCTACTATCATCAAAAACCAAGATCCAACCCCATATACCATGTTCTAAACATTACTGAACCATAGAACTGGGTGTGGTCGTCCTTCTTGCACTAGAGAGAAAAAATGAAACTTCAACTATCACCCATTCCTAGCTTCTTAGAATAGACCCCATGGTATCCACCGACATCTGATCCACCATGAATACCTCACATATAGAAAGATGATGGTTCACTCCCACTATACGATTTTATATACACCACTCAATGAGCATAAACCTCCCAAGAGGCCCTTCATCAAACCAGTAGTGACACCTATATATCTTGGAGTATAACTAATTCTCTATCAATGTACTCAGGATGTTGCCAATATATTGAGAATGATCATCTCTAAACTGTGACTACACTAATATGCCATCAAAAAATACCACCAAAACCTTATCCATTCCTTGAACAACATAGTTCTATCCTAAGGGTCTCAGGTCACCATGCCCACAAGACTCTCATCACACCCACATCAGTCTCATCCTATCCCAATCTGTATTCTGAATCCCATCATTATGGGAATATGATTATTTAACACCCAATACGAAAACCAAATGACATGGTGTTTCACTATCACTCGTGTCTCCAAGGTCCCATTAACACTTAACCATTACACTCACTTGTGTAACCAAACCACAAAACCTGATTTTGATTCTAATGAGTCACATATAAAAAAAATCAGTTAAAATACTTAACCAAATAACTTTGAGCACCTCTTGCGCTTTAGATCCAACTCATAACTAGGAGGAACAAACCGTCTGCACAACCATTACCTGGTCTAGGCACCTGAATGAACATGTCCCTCTTGAAACCAACCAATCCCACATTCCTAAACCCCATACTAGGATAAAACCTTCATGAACTATTGTCATAAGTCTCAAAACATCCATTTGTGCCTCAAACACCCAAAGGAACACACAACTTGGTCGACCCCTCTCACGAGTCACCCTCAAAAGTTAAATGATTCCAAATCCCTAAACTAGAGTCACATAAAAGAAGGTCACTAGGATCTAACACCTAGGTATGGGATAGGTCAAAAAATGACACAACTCATGAGGCATACAACATGATCTAATCCCAATGTTACCTAACATTAGTAGGTCAAAAAACCCATTTCCAAGGTCCCATGTATGAAGGATGTCTTATTCCAAATCAAATGCCCACAACTAGGGAACCTGATCTCCTAGAGCATATTCACATCATACCACTCACTGGATGAATATACAACATAACCAACCTTGAAAAAAAACCACCCATAAGGGTCCAATGATTATATACCCATACCATGCTGACCGATTAAGGTCACTGCACCTACTGTGCACAAGGACTGCATTGACCTACTCATCATTGAGTGTCTCATTGTAGATCCACAGAACCTTCCAAATCTATAAAATTGCACACTAAAAGGCCTGTAACATATAGATCCTATGTGCCTAACATGATGCATGATACACCTCTTTACAATCATAAAAGAGATATAAATCCATCAAAAGTTATCAAATTCAAGGCACATGTGCGTCTCCTAAGGAAAAAATCACATACAACCTTAATATTGCAAACCAAGAACATCAATCTCAGCTCAAATAACTTGGAATTCCCACCAGAACAGGTGTTCATGATGCACCAGACGATATACATCATAGGATATGAAAGATTAATATATATTTAGTCTACCAAATACCAAATAGTAAAATTGGAAAGCAACTTCTTTGATATAATTTTGTTACATCTCAGCCTAGATCCCACTAAACTGGTGCCCTAAGACGGTTCCCCATAAAACCTCAATCACACCTCCTAGTACACTAGTGGATGCTAACTAGTAGTTTCAGTCTAAGGTGGAACTATAAGGAGAGTATACCCCCATATTAGAGTGCAAAACCATAAGTAAATAACCAAACATCATACACATCGGAGTATGCATAAAGAATAAGTAAACTGAAAAAAATTATGCTGTAATAAAATGAATTATTGTAAAGGATCAAACATCCATTCCACACATACAACATTGATTTACCATTGGGCTGATCACATATATAGAATAAAATAAAAAATAAATATATCATTCTTTATTTCCAACTCCAAGACATATCACATACCCAGTATCCTATACCATGTTGAGCTACTCTAACCCGATCATCAGACTCCACACAAGCAACCTGATCAATCATAAAAACTGGGGCCATCACCATATCTATCATGCATCCATGATCAACCTAAAATTAGAAATTAGGTTTGCACACACACTGAGGTTCATGTACAAGAGTGAGAAATAAATATCAGTAGGCCACCCCAACAGTGAACCTATAACCTACTATCATAAGGGCATGTTCATACAATATGCTCAGCCTAGCCGAAACATAAGTAAAATAAAGATAAATAAAACCACCATTGATTCCCTAGGTCCATGATGTCAATAGATCATACCTTATTCATCCATTATTGGGTATCTCTAAGAACATACCAAGGACCATGCTGTAAGAACCCAGATCTTCATTTCAGGTATGGATCTATCTTTGAGTTTTTTTTGAGGAAAAATGGAAGAATTAGAAATTTTCTAAGTACATGTCGTGTACTTCTGAGTACAAGCTGTGTACCCTATTACTGCATGCAGCCGTGTCTTGGGCGTGTAATGGATAAGACATGGACATGTGGGGTGATGTGGCAGACTGCTAATGTCGGGGGATAGTTGATTCAAATACACATCATTTTCATTAACAGTACAAGTTTTGTACTTTTTTTCTTTTATTCGACATATCGGACCAGGGTCACATCTAACCCTCATATTTTTCTTCTTCTGGCAATGCCTTGTGAAAGAGCTTAGAGAATCACTGATTCTTCTCTGAGCCACCAAACCACCAATATACTATCCACTCTCTGAATCAAACACTGTTAGTTGCATTGGAAATGCCTAGGGGAGTTATTCCTTCTTCTTGTGCCCTTTTTCCAAATTTTACCTCATTCGAGAGTTATTTGAGGTTGAAAGTTTTTGATATTTTTGTAGATCTACATCATTATAGAATTATTCAAGGGAAGAAACCTGAGTATATCAATCGTACATCATCGAGGTAGGTGGTTTGTTTCCTTTCATAATTTTTCTTTGAGTTTTATATGCCAATGTGCCGATTACCCGTGCTTCGGGTATTTCGGGTTAAGAAAATTGAACCCTGTTTTATCTACCTTAAAATGATTGTTGGATTAAGGGTTTATTGATGTGATATTATGTGAAATTTCATGTTTATGGAACATCCCATGGGTGAGTTTCCTTGTTTTAATGTTTAGGGCCATTTGGTCTAGGTTGCATATGAGGTAGACCTTGTTTCCTTTTCTTACTTGATAGGATAAAACTGTTTTTCTTTTTCTACTTGTTAAATGCTTGTGGTATGCATTGGAATTGCTTATCCATGTATTAGTGAGATTACTTTGGGAAATTTGATATCATATATGCATGATTAAATTACATAGGGCTGTGAGAACCTGGTGTAGTTAGACCACATGGGGAATTGGCATTGAGTGATTCCTCAAAGTGTCTGTTACATTTCACTCTACGATACTAGAGAGGGGATTAACAATGAGTGATCCCTAAGAGTGTCTATAGTTTATGTTACAAGACCACAAGGGGAATTTATGTTGAGTGCTTCCCCATATAGTCTATAGTTATTGTGGAAAGACCACAGGGGAAATTAATGGTGAGTGCTTCCTCAGAGCGTCTTTGGCTTTTTTATTTCACTACTTAGCTAGAAGGGTTAGAATATGTGAGCTACCTAGAGGGTTAATGTAAATATTGAGTGTTTGTGACACATCTTCCAAGCCAAATCACAAGCTTGGATTCGGTCCTGCTAGGTAGTTTTCTGAGATACCTGCTTATGATACTTACTTGATTAAATATTGAACAATAAATGATAATGAATGTAAATGGAAACTATAAGATTGTTTACTTTTGTGTACTCCTAGTTTCTTTGCTGCATTTCTGTTATTACTTGATATATATATTCACTGACAGTTAAGCACAAATTTTATGGTGGTTTCCTAGTGGGATTCAACTCACACCCTGTTTGACTCATGTTTTTGGATCCAAATAGATTATATGGTTGCAGGTATAGATAAGGAAAAATACCCTTCTACTTCAGATACATGATTGTTATGGAGATGGAGATCATGAGTCCAAGCTGAGGCTTGTGATACTATTGGAGTTTACTTGTTTTATTTTGTACTTTGGATTAGTACTATATTTACAGCATTGTAACTTGTTTGGCTATTTTCCTAGACATATGTGACATGAATCATTTATATACGTGCTCCAACTGTTTATTTACTATCAGTCTTCCACTATTTACTTGTTGTATAGTATTATGGATTCTGTTGTTGGTTATTATTTACTATTCTGATGTGTTACTCTGCCAATGAGGGCATAGTTTCCCCACAATCATACCCAAGGCCCTCGCTACTAGTTGACATCCTCTGGAATTCAGAGAAATGCACTTGAGGCCATGTGACCAACCGGGTACGAGGTACCTTTGGGTAGAACCTGGATCCAGGACGTTACAAAGTGGAATCAGAGGAGGTTCTTTTCTTCTTTGTCTTACTATTTGAAGCCTATAGACAAGTATAGGAAGGAATATGTAGTTGGTAATAATCTATGCCTGATAGTAGCTACCCCGTGTACTGGGAAAAGCCAATATACCTTGAATATTGAAATTTTTATGGTTTTGAAATTATTATAGTTGATTTGATTTCACCATTGGGTGATTCACATGTTTTGTTTTGTTATCATTAATATTATTGAGGTTATACTTCTGTTTCAACCTAATGATATGGGGGTATTCCATCTCATGCATCATATATGAACTTAATATAGATCACATGTCATGCATCATTGTCATTCCATTTAGGGTGCATTACTGATTGCATGTTGTTGTTATATATGTTGTGCTAAATATGTATGCTGTTGTGATAGATGCCATGATATAATACCTACTATTTTGATAGGGTATTAGAATATGTAAATTTTAATTTAGATGGATGTAAAACCTTGGTTCTTGAGGTGTTATGGGACCTCTAGGATTTTAATTTGGTGGATCATGTATGAAATTTAGTTGAATTTTTTCAAGTTATGATATGAAGACGAATGCCAAACTTTGATTCGTGGGAGTATGAGCTCTCACAGGTCAGAATTTTTCATTCCTTGGACAAAATTTTAAGTTTTTAAGGGCTCTAGAGAATTTTCAGAGGCCCACTATCTAGAAACCCAAACAACACGGCGTGTGGTGTTATGAACACACACCATGTGTTCTTCTATTCTAGAAGAAACAACTTTTCTCAAGTACACATCATGTACTTTGAGTACATGCCATGTAGTCCTTAACCATTCGATTGAATGTGTGATCAGAGACATGAGGTTGATAAATGTTTGGTGAAACACACCGTGTATGAGGATTACACGCTTTGTTGTAAGGACCGTGTATCCAGCCGTGTGACCAACGAAATGGGTGGATAAAACTTAAGTAGTACACACTGTGTGTATGGTGAACACACTGTGTAGTGTTACCCAGGAGAGAACCATGTGGTTTAGCCATGTAGAGGAACCTGGGTAGGAGGGAAACATTAAAGTACACGCCATGTCACAATAGGAACATAATGTGTGTAGGGGTGTTACACAACTGGTTTTGGAATAGGTACACTCCATGTTAAAATATTAAGGAGACATGTCGTGTAGGGTTCATACATGCCGTGTATCCATTTTTTGAAAAACTTTAATGTTTTATTTCTCTTGTTCCTTTATTGCACTTCTATGTTTTAGTCCTTGATAATATTGAAATAAACTGTGTGCTTGACCTTGCATAGTCATGCCACCGAGACATCCTCTGGTTTTACGCCAGGTGCAAGGCAACGATCAAACACCAGAAATGGTAGATCAGGGACTACCAACAGATCCTCATATCATTCCTGTCTTGGAACCAACTGTTATACTGAACACAGGTGCTGAGGCATAGTTACATGAAGGCTTTATGAGAATTATGTAGAACTTATAGGGAACACCGTATCCTGCCCTATCCATGGTAGAATTGACGTGGGGTTTTTAGCAACATCATCCTCCCACTTTCTTGGGATATGGAGGAACTCAGGCTGCAGAGTCATGGTTAGAAGACACGATGTCTATCTTCAAGCATCTCAAGAAACCTCTTGAGAGGAGGGTGAAGCTCGAAACCTAAATGCTTTGAGATTCCGCCAAGAGATAGTGGTATGTGATATCACAGGCGGGATGCCAATGAGTTATGGCTTGGGATGTGTTATAGAGACCTTATATGACTATTTATACCTAGAGACCTTGAGGGATGACTGAGCCCAAGAGTTCATGGGTCTGGAACAGGGTACTCTTTCAGTCATGGAGTATTCCTCTCGCTTCACAGAGCTGTAATGCTTCACACCCATTCCGGGGGTGATGAGTTATTTCTGGCCAGGAAGTTTGAGGATGGTCTCAGACATGATATCTGATCCCAGGTGGACATCTTCAGGTTGAATTCTATATCTTCTATAGTCAATCAAGCACTAATTACTGAGAATAATCTAAGGGAGTCTAGACCTATGAGTCAGGGCATTTCAGTATCCAGAGTTGGTACTCCTCTGACTAATAGTAGGAAGAGCCGTAAGGAGTCTACACATAGAGATTTGAATAGGAAGGATACTCCTTTAGGTAGCTAGGTGGTATGCTACCAGTGTGGGAATAATGGGAATATGAGACCTCAGTGATTGAGAGACCCAGTCGAGTGATGATCTTTTTGCAAGATATTCCATCTTTATCATTTTTTCCGGTTTTTCTTACCAACAGCTAGCGATAGGAGTTCTACAATGAATCCAAATTCAGGAGTAGGACCACCAGTTTCTCCTTAGTCAGGGAACTAGATTTTTTCAGACCATTTAGGCCGAGGAGGTGGTTGTGGTTGTGGTAGTCAAGCTTCATGGTTTTAGTGACAATAGGGTGGATCAGCTCAGGGTCATAGGGCCATGGTATAGGTCATACTTTTGCAGTGGAGAAAACCCAGTAGAAGTAGGATCCCATACCTTCTACAGTTAGAGGTACTATTATAGTTGAATCAGTTTTAGCTTCTGATCTTTTTGATATAGGGTCTTACCATAATTTTATATCTGTTGTTGTTTTGGAGAGCCTTGGGTTCTTTATATTTACTTATGAGGATGTTATGATGCTAGACACTCCGTTAGGGCTTAGAACGACTAGTGTACATCAGTGAAAGGAGTGTCCTCTTGAGTTTGGTGGGTGTCACTTATTATGGGACCTCTATGTCTTAGAGATTATGGGCTTTGATGTCATTCTTAAGATGGACTGGTTAGTCTTCTTCCAGGACTTTGTTGACTGGTATCACTGTATGGTGAGTTTCAAGTCACCAAAGGGTTAGTCTTTTCTACACAAAAGCAAATGGGATGTCCAGGAGAGTAAAGTAGGACCCAAGAATCATGGTTTAAGAGGAGATATAACCCAAATTTCTAGTTTATTCTGGATGATTAGGGGACTTCATAGATGGAATCTCCACCAGTGGTGGATCATTTTAGGGATGTCTTTCTAGATGAATTTTCAAATTTATCTCCAGAGCGAGAGGTATATTTCTCTATTGATCTTGTTATAGGAGCAACAATGGTCTCCATTACTCCTTATAGGATGAATACACTAGAGTTACAAGAGCTCAATAAGCAATTATAAGAGTTAAAAATAAATGGTTTGATCTGGACCAATACTTCTCCTTGGGGTTTTCCTGTTCTGTTTGCAAAGAAGGCGGATGATACCCTCAAAATTTGTGTGGATTATCAGAAGTTGAACTAGTTGAAGGTCAAGAACCAATATCCCTTACTGAGTATTGATGATCTCTTTTTTCAGCTTCGAGAATCCTACGTGTTCTCAAAGATTGACTTGAGATCTAGTTATCATCAGTTGCGTGTTAGACCATCAAATATACCTCTTACGAACTTTTGGAGTAGGTATGGTCTATATGAGTATGTGGTTATACTGTTCGGTCTCATGAACACGCCAACAGTTTTCATGGAACTGATGAACCAAGTGTTCCATCCTTACTTGGATTCTTTTGTGGAAGTCTTGGTGGATAATATCTTAGTGTACTTTCACACTTGAAACAACCATGCCACCCATCTTGATATCATTTTGAGTACACTAAGAGAGCATTAGTTATATGCCAAGATTTCAAAATGAAACTTTTGGATAGAACAGATTCACTTCTTGGGTCTTGTTATCTCAGAGAAAGGAGTATCAGTAGACCTTGAAAAAGTGAGACTAGTAGTTTCATGGGAGCAGCCGAAGAAAGTCTTTGAGGTAAAAAGTTTTCTGGGGATGGATGGATACTACAAATTCTTTATATAAGAATTTTTATTCTTAGAAGCTCCACTAATGGTCTTGAATAAGAAGGGTGAAAAGTACTTGTAGACAGATTCTTATGAGTCAGCCTTTCACGAGCTGAAAGGGAGGATGAATTTAGCACTGATATTGATTTTTCTGGAATCAGGAAAGAGTTACACCGTTTACTACGATGCATCAGGTATCAGGCTAGGAGCAGTGCTTATGATGGGGGAAGGAGTCACTGTATATGAGTCTCGGCAGTTGAGGCCACATGAGATAAATTACCTAACACAGGATATCAAGTTAGCTATAGTTGTGAATGATTTACACTATTGGAGAAATTATCTTTTGGGAGAGCATTTTGTGGTGTTCACTGACCACAAAATTCTCAAGTATATCTTTACTCAACATGATCTGGATTTGAGACAACGAAGGTGGGTTGAGTACCTTGAGTATTTCGACTTTGATCTTGCCTATACGCCTAGAAAAGGCAACATAGTGGCTGATGTGTTGAGTAGGAGGACTCAGATACAGACAGTTCAGGAGGCTAGCAGTGAGTGGCAGCTTATTGCTCTGTTCTCTGAGATGCATTTGGAGGTGCACAACAGAAAGGGTCATAATTTTATTTCTTCTATAGCTGTTACCTCTAATTTTCTGGATCAAATTTTAATGAGGCAGCAATCATATTCTTAAGGCCTAGTTCTACAGGAGAGTGTATTAAGATAGGACCCTACTCCTGTGTGGACTGTAGGCGAGGATGAGATCTTGTGTTTTTATTAGTGTGTATGGGTATCAGTAAACATACACGAGGGGATGATGCAGTATTTTCATTCCTCACTTTGGGATGTTCATCTTGGTGTCACCAAGATGTATTGATATCTACACTGTTAGTATTGGTGGCCAGGTATGAAGAGTGATGTTGCTGGTTTTGTGATGAGATGGTCAACCTATCATCAGGTGAAAGCAGAGAATCAATGACCAGTAGGGATTTTACACTAGTTACCCATTCCCAAGTGGAAGTGGAATGATGTCGCAATGGACTTTGTGATAGGGTTTTCGAGGTCACCTTAAGGGAATGATGCAGTTTGGGTTATCATTGAAATACTTACAAAGGTTTCACACTTCTTTCCGATCAAGGATACCTTTAGTGTTGATGATCTTGGAAGGTTGTACATCCAAGAGATTATACACTTGCATGGGGTTACAAACTATATCATCTCAGACAGGGATGACCGGTTTACTTCTCGTGTTTGGCAGGGACTATAGAGGGATTTGGGTACACAAGTACCTTTGAGTATGGCTTACCATCCCTAGACAGATGGACAATCAGAGTGCATGATTCAGGTTTTGGAGGAAATGCTTCGAGCATGCGTTCTGGATTTTGGGGGCTCTTGAGAGAATCATATACCCCTAGTGGATTTTTCCTAAAATAAAAGTTTTTAGGTGACGATTCAGATGGCACCTTATAATGATTTGTACGATAGGTCATTCGGATCACCCCTATATTGGATGGAGGTAAGAAAGGCAGCTATGTTGAGACCTCGTCTTGTCTAGGAGACTATTGAGCAGGTGGAGTTGATTCGGAAGAGGATGGCTACTACACAGTCTCACCAAAAATCCTATGCTGATCGACGGAGATTACCTCTAGAGTTCGAGGTTGGAGATCAGGTTTTCTTGCGTGTCATACCAAGGTTTGGACACTAGAGGATTAAGAGATAATGAAAGCTTTCATCGAGATACATCAGGTTGTTTGAGGTTTTGGAGAGAGTCAGGCTGATTGCCTATCGGTTTTAGTTACCTTAGAGGTATTGGGATACACACGATGTCTTATACATTTCTCAACTATGGCGTTACTTTTTAGACTTGTCTCACATTTTTAAACCTGAGGAGGTTGAGTTGGAGGTGGATGCATCCTTTTAGGAGCACCCTATTCAGATTGTGGATCACAACATGAAAGTTCTATATGGATGGTCTTTTCCTCTAGTACGAGTGATATGGAAGCACATGAGAGTACAAGATGAGACTTGGGAGAGGGAGACCGATGTGCGATCGTAGTGCCTGGAGCTATTCGAGGATTCTTCTTTTACACCTTGTTAGGGAAATTTAGGGACAAATTTATTTAAGGGGGGGCTGTTTGTAAGAACCTGGATCTTAATTTCAGGTATGAATCCGTCTTCGGGTTGTTTTTAAGAAAAAATGGAAGAATTGGAAAATTTCTATGTACACGCCGTATACCCTCTTACCGCATGTAGCCATGTCTTGGGCATGTAATGGCCGAGACATGGCCCTGTGGGGTGACATGGCAGACTACTAATGTCATGGGCCGGTTGAGGAAAATACACATCATGTTCATTAATAGTACATGTTGTTTACTTTTTCTTTTATTCAACATATCAAAAAGAGGTCGCCTCTAACCCTCATACTCGTCTTCTTCTAGCCGTGACTAATGAAGGGGAATACGGAATCACTGATTCTTCTCTAATCCACCAATCCTTCATACACTCTCCAAATCAAACATCATCGGTTGCATTAGAATTACCTTGATGAGTTATTCCGTCTTCTTGAGCCCCTTTTCCAGATTCTTCCTCGTTTGAGAGTTATTCAAGGTTGAACATTTTTGTAGATCTATGTCATTCTAGGCCGATCAAAGGGCTGATGCTAGAGTATATCGACTGTACATTGTCGAGGTAGGTGGTTTGTTTCCTTTCATAGCTTGTATTTGAGTTTTATATGCCAATATGCTGATTACCCATGCTTTGGGTATTTCGGGTTAAGGAAATTGAGCCCTATTTTATCTTCCTTAGAATGATTTTCAGATTAAGGGTTTTTTGATGTAATATTATGTGAAATTGCATGTTTAAGGAACACCCCATGGGTGCATTTACTTATTTTAATGTTCAGGGACATTTGGTCTAGGTTTCCAATGAGGAAGACCTTATTTCCTTGCCTCGCTTGATAGGATGGAACCGTTTGTCTTTTGCTGCTTGTTAAATGCTTGTGGTATGTATTGGAATTGTTTAGCCATGTATTAGTGAGATTACTTTGGTCTATTTGATATCGTATATGCATGATTGAATTACACAGGACTATGAGAACCTGGTGTAGTTAGACCATAGGGGGAATTGATGGTGAGTGCTTCCTCAGAGTGCCTTTGTCTTTTTATTTCATTACTTGGCCCGAGGGGTTAGACAGTGTGAGATACCCATAGGGTTAATGTAAATATTGAGTGTTTGTGATGTGTCTTCCATGCCAAAGTACAATCTTGGATTCAGTCCTTCTAGGTAGTCTTCTGAGATACATTCTTGTGATACTTACTTGATTAAATGTTGAATAGTACATGCTAATGAATGTAAATGGAAACTATAGGATTGCTTACTTTTGTGTACTCCTAGTTTCTTTGATGCATTTCTATTATTACCTACTACATATACTCAATGATAGTTAGGCACAAATCTTGTGGTTGTTTCCTACTTGGATTCATCTCACACTCTATTTGGGTCATGTTTTTGGACCCAAAAATATTATATAGTTGCAGGTATAAATAAGGGCAAGCTCCCTTCTACTTCAGGTTCAAGATTGTTATAGAGCTAGAGAGCATGAGACCATGTCGTGTCTTGCGATGCTATTGGAGTTTACTTGTTTTATTTTGTACTTTGGATTAGTACTGTATTTCCAATATTGTGACTTGTTTGGCTGTTTTCCTAGACATATGTGACATGCATCATTTATATACGTGCTCTAGTTGTTTATTTACTACCATTATTCTGCTGTTTACTTATTGTATGGTATTATGGCTTCCATTGTTGGTTATTATTTACTATTATTCTGTATTACTCTTCCAATAAGGGCATAATTTCCCCATTATCATACCCAAGGCCCTCACTGCTAGTCGACAGCCTCTAGCATTCGGGGAAATGCACTTGAGGCCATGTGACCAACCTGGTACGGGGCACATTTTGGTGTCACCTAGATCTAGGATGTTACAATACATCCCAAATTACATGTGGGATCCATATCCAAGGTAGCCCCAATAACTTTACTCATCATCCCTTACTTGGTACCTAGACATGTTAGTTTAGGTACTTATCCCATTTGAATGTGATACCAAAACCTATAGCATCGGTCCTACATCTAAAATATGGATGAGGAATTCCATTTCCATCATCCTAAACTATGGATACAAAACTCCATGTCTAACACCCTAAACTATGGATGAGGAACACCATGTACAACACCCGAAACCATGGATAAGGAACACCATCTCCAACAACCCAAACCACAGATGAGGAATGCCATGTCCAGCACCCTAAACCATGGATGAGGAATTCCATGTCCAACACCCTAAACCATGGATGTGGAATTCCATGTACAACACCCTAAACCACACACACACACACACATATGAAATACCATATCCACCAATGTCAACTATATTTTTTTGAACACCATGTACACCAATATCAATCATCTTTGTGGAATTCCATGTATAAAAATCTCAAATATATCTATGGAATTCCATGTTTTCTAATGTCAACCATATCTATGGAATTCCATATCTGACATCTAGAACCATACATGTGGAATGTCATGTCTAGATCTCCCACAACCATTGAAGCCCATAACATTTGAACCTGGTACCAAAACACAGTAACCCATCCATATCAAAATATCTATGTGGGTATAAACCAAGACTCATTATAAACCAATGATAATGTAACATACCATATTTTGGATTGGATGTAATTTCCAAAGGAATTTAATTTTTTCCCTTTTGGTGGATGGTTCAATTCTTAAACTGGGCTTCAGAATGTAAATATGAGCCTTTTAACACTTAAAGGCATTGCTTTATTTTAGTTTTACATACTAGGAAGTGTCCCATGTGATTATTTGAGTTTTAGAAGCATCAGGCTCCAAAATAACTAGTTTTTGGGAGAAGTATAATTAGGCACACAGTTGGAACACAATTATTTTAATAGTATAGATCAACTATACAACCCCTTTTCTTAATGGGAACAATTTGTTTAATTTTTGGAACCTCATAAGAATAATTGTGTGACATGGTGTGGGTGTTCATGGGTGACCCACATGGGTTGTTCATGGTTTTCCCAAACCATTTGTCTAGCCCACACCCTTAGTGCTACTTAACCAGTAGCACCACACAGTTGGTGCACAGTTGCTGCATAGCTAGATCAAACTGTGTGACCTAACCATGAAGGGTGTGGCTCATAGGTAGAGGAGGCTACACAACTGGCGTATGATTTTCAAAATCGTGCTTCCAAACTTTGCAGCTCTTTAAAGTGGGTAATTTTATGGTTTTACCCTTAATTTATTTTAAGGATTCACCCCTCCTTTCTCCTCCCATCCGCATGTAGCATCCCTCCCGTGGGAGCTTCTCCTATCCTCCTATAGGAATGATGATAAATTCATCATCTAGCCTCCAATTAGAGTGTCGTTAATCATGTTAAAAGCATATCAGTGAGTCTATAACTCCTCCTTATTCTATTCTAAGTTTACTTTTCCATATTTGGAACTATTTGTTGTAAAATTGGGTGCCCTATACCCAACTTTATCATTACTTCTAATTACCATATCATGTATATAGTGAGTTATGCATGATGTACACTTACCATTTTAGTGTAGAAATTTATGAATCCACTATTAAATGGTAATTTATATAGATTAATTATCACATAAAAAGTTTATAGAAGATCACATGTTATAATGAGAACCTCAAGATACTATGACATTTATCTTAAATAAATTTCACATGGTCTAGATACATCATAAAGACTGGTTAATGTTGATGTATGACTATCAGGTGATGGGGACTCATAAGATTTGAGACTTCCTCTCATGAAGTTCACAAATTGTTATCTTTATTAGTTGAGATCATGAGGACAAACCCTACAATATGAACACCATAAGTTTTGGGTGTCATTAGTAGTTCCTACCTACAAACATGTGTATTAGTATCTTGACTTGAGATCATTATTAATGTGTGCCATTTGACTGAATAATTTGATGCAAGGGAAAAATAATGATAATGAAATTGTGGCAAGGTAGATTGATTTGGGTGCATCATTGGTGGTATGGAATTGGTTGAATAATCAGGATACAATTTTTTACTTCTGAGTCGAGGAAGTCATATCTCGGGCTTTGTTGATCAAGATGGATGTAACTTCATAAATCTATCATCATGGTAGTCAAGGGTAAATATATCTAGTTAGATTAATGAATAATAAAATAATAAAGGATGATGAAAAAATTATGAATCGCGCTTTATGATATATCTAAAGACAAAGAGAATATATTACACAATGTGTGTTTATATGTTGATTACAGTTTCTATGACTATTCCTTATCTCTTTAGGGGCCTTGATGGGTTTCTAGACTCCAATCTTGGTATGTGAATGCTATTAACTACTATCGAGATAAGAGACTAGAGGTTCACACATAATATTTCATTCAAGAATCTACCCTATTATGGTGAATAAGAATATAGGACATGATGAGCCCCACCATGGATTCTAAGTGTTGTCTAAGATTCATTGATCACTGATAAATAAATAAATTTAGTATTATTCAAATAAATAATAATTGGGTTGAATTTATTTATTAAAAGTATACATGAGGTATTTAGTTAATAAAGAAAATATTATACGAATGAATATTATTTTAATATTCTAGGTTTGTTTAATATTAGCAAGAATTATGGTTCGATTTAAATGTATTAGTTTTATCATGTAATATATTTAATATATATTATAGGTTTGTGATAAAATATAAATAATATTTTTGATGTAGTTTAGTTCATCATAATTATTTATTTATGTATTATTTAGAGGATATTAATTTCTAGGGACTAGGGAACCCTTTCTAGATATTTTCTTCACCCAATATATAAGCAGGAGGAGATGATCATTCCAGAAACTATTCATTCATTCGGAATCAAAGCCTATCTCTCTTATCCCACTTTCTAGAGATAGAATCTATCGATCCATGTGATCAGATTGAGCTTATCTTATTACATCAAAGGAATGTCGATGTAGTGATCATCAGGACGTCAAAGTCATCATCAGAATTCTGCACTAGCACCTAGAATTCAAAGATCAATGCATCTACATATTTTTGAAGCATGTGTGGATGATCTGGAGGGATTCTAATTTATATCCTTTGAGCAGTGATCACTGATGACAAATAGATGTTGAGTGTGACTTAAAATTGAAAGAGGTATATTTTTGGTTTATTTTATGCACATATAATAATCCAAGCGAGATCCTTAGACCAAACTAGATCTCAGATCACCGGAGATGACATGTTTTGTTGCCCTAGTTATAAATTTTTTAAAATACCCAACGCACCAACTTTTGCTGTGCATCCCAGTACCAATAATTGGTATCAAAGTGATCACATGGAAATTTTGAGGAAAAAAATATTCTCCTTTAAATTTAATTAGAGGGTTATAAATCTATCATAATGGATCTGACCAAACTTTAATCTGATCTCAAATAGAGAAGTTATGGCCATCCAATGAAATTTTTATAGATCAAAATAATATTTTTCGGATATTAGAATTTTAGGTTTTAAAGTTGAGAAAATTATATATATATATATATATATATTAATATATGTTAATTAATAACTGAAGGTAGTCAGTGATGTAAATTTGGTCATCTCACAAATCCATCCAGGTTCTGGTCGGATGATGAATGCTATAACAGTTTTTCTAGGCATGCTACAGTTTCCACCGGTTGTGGATTTTTAATTATAATAATCATAATAATTATTTTATTATTATAATAATTATTATATTTAAAGGACATTATATTATCTATTGGAAAAAACCACATATTTGTGGAACTATTTGGAGAAATCCACACAATAAACAAAGTCAAAAAGGGGGGAGTTGAGGGTCTTCTTCCCCAGTGAAAAGCCCTCTATGTGGGCCATCCCTAGTTAGCCACCATCTCACATCACCACCTTTTATTCGGCTGAGCCTGGTGCCACACACCATCTGTCATGGCCTCATGGAGATGATTACTAAGTTTCCACCCACATCTCCCATGACATTCTCCCATTTCATCCATGCAGTGCCCCCAGGTTGTCTTCCTCCTTGAGCATGGAACCTCCCTATGTGGATCCCTAAATTTACACCCACTAAGAACCCATCTGGACATCACCATCCCTTGGCCACTCCCTCTCTGGTCATGTTGGTAAAATATGTAGTCAAACCCCTATGATTTTTCCCTCGGTCTCGAGTTTAAGGTCGTCTGCGCTGCCGTCGACACTGAAGGACCCTACATCTCCATCCTACTCATAGGCCTAGTTGCCACCACTATAGATCTGGGTTGATTGAGGGCCTCCACCCATTGTGGACCTAGTCATCGCCACCCTAGATTTATGCCATGCTGCCCTTGCTATGGCCTCCCTCAACCACCACTATTGCTGCCGACAGAACCAACCCTACAAGTCTGCCATCCTGCTTATCTAGCACCAGAACTGCCCTCCTCCCAAGTTGCAGTCAAACCCTTCATCAGATCCCACAATAAACCCATGGAAACACCACACCATCAGCCATTGGTAATCCCTTGTTGCAGTGGTTCTCGGTAGTTTCAGACATCTAGTATCCCCTTGTTGCTATCCATTTTCCCACTTTTGGCTTTTTGGATCCCTACGATAGGTTAAAACAGGTTTTTCCCACTCGTTATTGGCCTTCATAGGCTTGGACTGATCTACCTGACTCGAAATGAGTTAGAAAAGTATACCTATCCTTGAACACCCCTACACAGGGTCTGCATGGCCTAATATGAGTCTTTGAGGGTTTAACCCGACCTGCACATGCCCTGTGTGGGGTTTTAAGGCCCAGATTATTTTATATAATCAAAATTAATTTAGTTAATTAATTTAATTAATTTAATTTCAGTATTAAATTAATTTAATTTAAAATTATTTTTTGGTTTGAAAAATTAACATTTTTAATATAAAAAAATTAATTTAATTTAGGTATTAAATTAATTAATTATTTTTGAAATTAAAATTAAATTAATGAATTGACCAAATAAGAATATAATATTTGAATTTAATTGATTCATTTAATTTATTTAAATTTCCCTCATACTTTAAATTTATAGAAATTTAATTTTATCATGCATTTATTTTTATATCGACTGGTCTTGAGATAGTGACTGCACTTGTGTATGTCTGGGTTAATTGCTTTAATTAGTTATTATATGCATATGATTATTGTAATAATTATGTAATTAATGATGATTTGTGCATCATATTTTTTTTGAATATATATAAGGGTATGCATGTCCAATTTATCTGTTGTATAGTGCACTCCCTAGATCCCCTCACATGTGTGTGAGTACATTTATGCAATGACAATGACACTATTAGTCTCATACCATGCCTAGTCGAGGTGAAATCCCAATGAAATATGGACACACTGGATGAGGAATAGCTGCACCATGAGTCAAGCTATGACTCAGGTAAGATTCCCATAGGCCATGGTTGATCCATTAAGTTTAAATGGATCAACCAGTATTAGATGCTCAATCCCAGTCATGTATTTATTTTTTTTATGCATTTGTTTATTATTTTATCCATTTTCATGACATTATAAAACACATAAAATAAAATAAAAAGATAAATTCATAAATAAGTGATGAATATTTTTACTATTAATGTTTAGTTGTGAGTGAAACAACATAGTATGACCAGATTAATATAAATGGATTATATTCATCGAAAAAATATAAAAATTCTAAAAGAAATATTAATTCGTAAACACCTTCGAACATTTGAATTTGAACACAACTAGGTGTTCAGGGTGCTTAGTCAGACATAGTTGAGGGTGCCTCCTACTACTGGGGATTTCTTTTGAGAACTATGGGTTAAATTAATTGAAATTGGCAGAAAAAGAGTAGACATATCTAGATTTTTTAAACATCATAGGAAATCATTGATTAAATAATATTCATTATTTTCAAAGTTGGGACTTCACTCAACAGATCAAGGAGTCGTGAGCTAATGCGGCTGTCTAGTCAAACGCCTACCTTGAACTCTCTAAGTAGTGGCATAACCATACCTTATAGACTATGAGGGCAGGATCAAGGATCATTGACACTAAAATACTTAAGTGACCGATTATTCTGATTCTAGTATATAGGGTTGTTATAATTCAATAAAATAGTGGGATAAATTTAATTATTTAAATAATTAATCAATAATTTATAATTGGTAATCCAGATAAAAGTATTAATCTCCTAGATTTTATTTTTAGAAAATGGAAAGTAATACCAGAAGACATAATACAATATTTATTGGACAAAGTCAATGTACTAATCATCATGAGTTTCCAAAAGAGTAGTATTGGCACTTTTTCATAATACTATGATATAATAAATTCAAGGTGCTGGAATCCCCAATACCCATTGAGCCACTTCAGGAAGCGAGGGTGTTGAAAAATGCTTACAAGAGACTCATGTTTGATGCATATGATGGTTTTTTAATAATGCTATCATCAACATATTATGTAAGTTGTGGATATTACATCACTACATGGATGATATTATATATAGTCACATCTTTGAGAATCTTATGAGAAGATAGTGAAGTGCAAATATGAATTGGTGATGATTAAACTGGATATGTGTAAATTGAAAGATGGATAAAAATCCTTCGATAGATCCCTTTATCATATCATTTTCACCCATTTACTCCAATTTCATTTAAGATTATAAAAATAAACACTATATAGAAAACACTTCATTTAATTCTATGTAAGGTTCCCCAAGAAATAAGAACATTAAAGGAAGATTCATCTTTAGTTCTTTTGGCAAACAAGTTGAAAGACAAGGTGAAAAGGCCAATGAAAAGTTTCATGACAAAGGAACATTTAAAATGTCCTTCAAAGAAAGTGTTATTAAATATGAGGTTAATATATTTTCATGTCATGAAATAAATATTGGAAAGTTTAAATGCAATGAACCGAATCAAAGAAGCAAGTAGTCACTTATTCTTCAAATATATTCATCAATTAAATGTAATGTTTATGTTATAATTATTGGGTATTAAAATACAATATATCAATCAAATATGTGTATTAAAATACAATAAAAAATTAATTATAAAAATGTTAGTAGAAGTAAGGTGTATTCTCTAAGAAGCTGAGAAAGGGTGGTTCCTAAGTCAGTGGTGATAAACACACAACTTCTAATTGCCTAGTTAATGATTATAGATGAAATTTTGTTGAGTATTAACAAAACATTCATATCATGTTTCCAATGGATATAAGGATACATTATTATATTTTAGGAAGGAATATTGTTTGTGGTGTGTTATACTCAACCAATATTTCAGTGATACTTGAATCATAGGCAATACCCGATGAATATAAAATGTAATACTTATATACCCAGTTGTGGAAATATAATACTTTGTCAAGAAAAACTATGTATTTTTCAAGGAAATACCCAGTATGGTTTTAGAATCTTCAGAGTTAAATACCTTAGGTATTATTGACACACCTATATACATAGTTTTGGACAAAGAAACCTTTAAAAATAAAGGTACACCACAAATCTCTCTAAATTAGTTCATATAGAGAGAAAAAACTATTCCAAGGGTAAGCTAGTGGTAATTATACTTCATAATATTCCTTTATGTGTTTATGGAATGTGAAAGTGAAGTATGGTATATAAATGTTCATAAGATATGAGATGATTTAGACTGGTATGATAAATAATATCTTAACTAACCATTCATCGATCAATATAATGTAGCATGTAGTAATTCCTAAATGCACATTACCTTATCCGCATCAAAGCTATGATGATAATACGGAGGATTTATTAAGATTATTACATGTTAACATTTATCAGTAAAATTTAATGTGAAGTAATTCCTAAATGAACATTTCCTTATATATAACATAGTCATGTTTTGAGTAAAAAGATCATTAATGTTAAAACTCTTTCATTATAGATACTTCCATTATTTTCAAGACATGCATCAAAAATAAAAAAAATTATCCCATGACGACATGACAACTATAATGAAAAATATATATCATGTGAGTTATAGTATGATGTAAATCCATTATTTCATAAGAACATTTGTTTCAATGCAAAGTTTTTATTAAGATATAAAAACATCATCAAAGAAAAACAAAATGTTTATCTATAGTAATAATCCTAAATTTTCTTAGGATATTAAAAAAATCCCTATGATAGAAAAGTGATAGTCAAATTAATAGACTATATTTCTATATAAGGGTGAACATCTCTAATTAAAATAGTGGGAGAAAGATTTATTGGGGTTTAGTCAATGCTATAAATTCCCAAGTAGTTGGCATTGGAATAAGTTCCATAAGAGGTGTGGACAATGATTGTTTTAGAGACACATACTGTATAGGAAGGATGAAACCATGGTAATGGTTTTATATTCACCAAATATGGTGATACATTATTAATTTAGAATAATAATTCCTAAAATAGGTATATGAAAATTAGATAAAATGTACAAGATTAATTTAATAATGGATTCCATGTATCAAAGAACATGAGATTATTATTTTGAATACTGTAGTGGGTACTCAAGTGACACTATTCATGGATAGTACAAGCATGGTACCAATAAGGCTCTATTGGTTATACCAAGTCGTTATTCCTAAATCCATTAGAATTTTACTCATAATAGCAATTTTCTATGATCATTTTATTGATAATTTTATGTCATCATCACAAATCATGGAAGGTATCTATATGATGTAACCAAAAAGGGATGGTGACATCATAGAATTCCAATAAAGGGTATAAGTTACTTAAATCCAGTTTAGGATTGAAGTAATCAAAAAGATCATAGAACATTCATTTGGAATGAATCTTTTCCATGTGTCTATCGAAGGTTAGTGGGAGAACAATTGTTTTTCAAGTATAATATGTTTGTTAACATATGGAAAACAACTATTGGACTTACAGTTAGTTAAGACTGGGATAAAAGTAACTCTCCAAAGATTGACTTAAAGTATCGACATAAGTTCTATGGAACATAATCTAATAAGGTAAATCTAAAAATTTATTATACCTAGTCAATCATACATATAATGACATGGTATTGAAAAATACAATATGGAACAATTAGAGAGAATTGTGACCAATGTCACATGGAATAAATATCTCCAAGAATACATGCATGGTCATATGAGGAGATTAAAGTGGTGAGTTGAATTCCATTTTCTTCTATGAGGGATTAATCACATATTCCATGATATGCACAAGACATGATATTTCCAAAAAAAAATTTATGGTAGACAAATATTGGTTATATCTAGGAGAATTGTAAGGGAAGCAGTTAGAACTATCTAATTGTACTTGAGTAAGTACAAAAGATATATACCTAGTATGTGGAGTGGAAGGGATACTAGTTACAAGGGAAAAAAAACTAGTATTACTATAAGGTTAGTATGATTTAATATTATATTCAGAATAAGGTAATGAGTAAGACAAGGTCATACAATCTAGTGGTAGCCATATCTACAAATATTGAGTGTGTTGCAGCTTCTGAGGCAGCTAAGAAGCAGTGTATTAAACAAAATGATTTTTTCAATGTCTTTGAATCTCACCTATTAAGTAAAGTATTATCATGTAAATTATAATTATCTTACTATTCAACATGTTAAATTTTTATAGTGAAAACAAGGACTACACTTGTGGTTTACATATCTTAAAAAGTTTTACTCAAGGATATGAGGTCTCACATAGTAGAATAGCCACACAGTGGAGACGTGGTATGACCAACAACTAAATCCTTAACTTAGTAGAAACATGATCTTAATCATGCGAGATATAATAAGTATGGTTCGAAAGTTGACTCTTGTGCAAGTGGGAGTGTTATAAAAGTGGGTTCCCTAGACACAACCTTATCAGTACTTATGATTACCATATCATGTATATAATTAGTTATGCATGATTTACACTTACCATTTTAGTGTAGAAATTTCTACGTCAACTATTAAATAATAATTTCCATAGATTAATTGTCATATAAAAAGGTTATAGAAGATCTTGGGCTATACTGACAATCTTATGATACTATGGCATTAATCTTAAAAAAATGTCATATGATCTAGATACATCATACTGACTGGACACAATTGATGTATGACTACTAGGTGTTAGGGCATCATAAACATTGATAATTCTTCTCATAAAGTTCACACTAGGTGATCTCTAGTAGTTGAGATCATGAGGACAGACCCACCAATAGGAACACCACATGTTTTGGGTGTCACTAGTAGTTCCTATCTATGAACATGTGTATTGGTATTCTGACTTGAGATCATTATCAATGTGTGCCATTTTATTTCATAATTTGATGAAAGAAAAAAACCATGATAATTAAATCATGGTGAAGTATCTTGTGTTGGGTGCATCATTGGTGGTATGACATTAGTTGAATGATTAAGATATAATTTGTCACTTTTGAGTTGAGGAATTCATATCTTAGGACTGGTTGATAAGGATGGTAGTACATTCATAAATCCATGGCCATTATAGTCAAGGGTAAATTTGTCCAATTAGATAAATTAGTAATAAAACAATAAAGGATGATGGCACAAGTGTGTATCCTACTTTATGAGCTATGACTATTCCCTATATCTTTAGGGGCCTTAACGGGTTGTTAGATTCCACTCTTGGTCTATGAATACCATTTACTTTTATCAAGATAAGGCCCTAGAGGGCCATGTACAATATCAAATTTGAGAATATAACCTATTCTGGTGGATAAGAATATAGGACATGGTGGGCCCCACCATAAGGTCTGAGTTTTGTCCAATATTTATTGATCACTGATAAATAAATAAATTAAGTATTATTCAAGTAAATAATAATTGGTTTGAATTTATTTATTAAAATTATTCACTAGGTATTTAGTGAACACAAGAAAATATTATACGAATGAATATTATTGTAATATTCTAGTTCATTTAATATTAGCGGGAATTACAAGCTGATTTAAATGACTCAGTTTTATCATGTAATATATTTAATATATATTACAGGTATGTGATAAAATATAAATAATATTTATGACATAGTTTAGTTCATTATAATCATTTATTTATGTTTTATTTAGTGGATGTTAATTTTTGGGGGACGGGGAGCCCTTTCTGGGTATTTACTTCACCCACTATATAAGTATGAGTAGAGGTTCATTCCAATGATTTTTCATTAATTCAGAATCAAATCCTGTCTCTCTTCTCCCACTTTCTAGAGAGTGAATCTCTTGATCCAGGTGATCATATTGACCTCATACCCTTGCATCGAAGGAACAACGATGCGGTGATCATAGGGACGTTAAAGGCATCACCAGATCACCGTGTTAGCACCCAAAATTTGATGATCGATGCACCTGAGAATTTTTGAAATGCATGTGTATGTTCTAGATAGATTCTTATTTAGATACTTTATATAGAAATTATTGATGATAATCATATATATAGCACAAATTTATATCGAAAGATTTATATTTTCGGTTTATTTTCTATGCTTAGAATAATACACATGAGATCCTCAGACCTTATTAGGGATCAGATCTCCTAAGATAACAAGTTCTGTCACTCCAGTGATAACAAATTTAAAATTCCAAACCCACCAGATTTAGCTGTGCACCTCGGTACCAAAACTATAATTGTGAAAGCTAATTCAACCTATTTTTCAGGGAGTTTGTATATTTCTTCATTTTATCTCAAAACTAGCCCAAACCAAAGCTTGATATTAGATGAGTTGACAATCCTAAGAATGAGGTAGGTGTTATATATATTTTATGTTAAGTTTTTTTATTTATAATTTATTCCATTGTGTCACACATCGATATTTCCATGTGACGCCTCTAAAAATTTAAAACTCGTGATGTACACCCTAAATCCTTGAACTAAATAGATGTTTTCATTAAATTTCATCATTATAGGCTTCTCACCTCAATACGGACCACCCCCTTAGGTTTTTTTCTTAAAATTATTTATTAATTAAGAAATTGTTTTCTAATAAAACAACCTATTGGGGTATGTTGTCTTATAAAATGAGAGTGGAGTAATTAAATGTCTTTCTTGAGATATAGAGTGGATAGACTTATCCACCCTATTACTCCCTTGTGGCCAAACCACCCACTAAGGGGTTTTGGTTTGGGTTATGTTTAAAATGTATAATTTAAATTAAATGTAAAGTTAGGGGTAATACCATGTTATGTGACATTTTTCTAATTGTTAATTAAGCCTTTTTTTGGTAAATATATATGATAAATTATATATGTCATGCTTAAGTACATGGAATTTATTATTATTTAATTGAAATAGTAGATGGGTGTTTCCCTCTTTAGGTATACATGAAAGAAGATGTGGAATTTTTAAAAACTTGTCCTTCATTATTGTTTAAATTTAAATTAATAAATTAATTATGAATGCCTTGAGCGATACTTGGGTTCCTCTTTATGGAATCCCTTGGATGAGATCATAGGCTATTGAGACTGTATCATGCCTTGAGCAATACTTGGGTTTCCTTTTTACTAAATTCTAAGGAAGGGTCCATAGGTTACTTGATTTATATTATTCTAGGAGAAATACTTAGTTTCTATATAGAATACCTTGGATGGGCTCACCGAGTAGATATCTCTCTTTAACCATGAGTGACACCTGGTCCCCTAGTGGTTTAACTTGGATGGGCTTAGTGGGAAATGTTACTATACTAGACCATGAGTAATACTTGGTCCCCTATGTGGTGTAACAGGGACATACTCAATGGAATATGACTTGATACCATACCAAGAGTGATACTTTAGATTCCCCTTTATAGACCGCCTCATACATACTCTTACAGTGATGGGTAATTACAGAGCTATTGGTGAGATACTTGGGATTTTTCTTTATGGATCATCTTAGATGAGACCAATATTCCTTTGATTAATAGAATTAATGCCTATTATTTAAATATCCAAGGAATGTTATTTTATCATATTTAAGGATGTGTTTTTCAAGCCAAAGAACATGCTTGGATCCAGTCTATGTTTGTTTTTGGCCTTTATAATGGCCCACTTATGTCCCCATGTGCATACGCCTGGAAAATTATATATATATATATATTTCTATTCACATAAATTATATCCATATACATTAACCATGGTTCAAGATATCCTATCTTTGGATGAAGTAGGTATGGTTAGCCAGGTGTCGTTGAGAAACATGAGTTGACTTGTTTACTTTTATTTAATTATTGCTTTATTTATTATAAATATAAACTGTTGTATTTCATATGCACAAAATGGACATCTTTAAACACTGTTAGTGGTGGACTACTAATTATATATGACACCCTTTATGGGCCAACATTACAATGGGGGTACCCAAAAAAAATTCATGGATCCCGACCCAAGATTATTGGACAATGGTTGTACTGTTTTACTTATACCTAGGAGTTAGGAGTACATGACTAAGTTGGTAATCAGGATGCTCATTGAGATAGAATTGGGATTTTTTATTTATTTTTTGTACATGTTTTGTATTTTATCTCCTATTATATGTTCATTTTTGTATTTTATGTAGGCTCATATGGACATGCATGCATGATTCTATATATAGAATTATCCAGTTTATCAGTATTTATCATTTTATTATGTTTCCCTCTATTTTATTTATTCTTATTTCACTATTTTCTATTGATTTATATATGATATATCACCATGATACTCTGATCATGAGTGCATAGTATCCCCATAATACCATCATTGGACCCTTTATCTTAGTTGGCAACCTCTAGTGTACAGGGAGGCGTGCTTGAGGCCATGTGACCAACTGGTATGACTATTGTTGTATTATGAGCCGGGTCGGGAAATTATAACGCGGTATTAGTGGGTTTTGTTTCATTTTTGTATTACTATTTTGGTATGGTATATAGGAGACTAGGAAAGTGTTGGTGCTTGGTAAATATCCATATCTGGGAGTGATCAACCCACACACTGGGAAAAGACCAAGTGGCCAGGGATGGGATTATTGTTCGTGTTATTCTTTGTTACATTTGATTATGATTTCACCTTGAGTGATTGGTGTAATTTTTCTTCTTGATGATTTATGAGATTTATGAAATTTTACCCTTGGCTTGGTATGGTAAGGAAGTAGCATCACATGCATCATGATAGGAATATAGAGAATCACATGCCATGAATATTCCATGACATGTAGATTTCATTTCTATGATGTTTGATATTTGTTGATGTTCATTGTGAATTCATTACCATGCATGTTATATTCCATGTTAGGTATTTTAGTAACATGTTTAGTTTTATACCTACTTATAAATTTTATTATCAGGCTCGTTTGTATAACATGATGCATGGTTTATTAGCATGCTTTCCTGTACATCATGAACCTATGATTATTATTCAATGTTTATCATGTTTACTTGTATACTATATTTGGGTGTTTTCTACTTATTTAGTATCTTTATATTTTTATTTTTCATTCTTTTGTGTTTTTTTAACATTTTTTATTATATTTGCTTCTTGTGATTGCATTTATTATTATAAATTCCATAAATGGCCAGTCAAATATAGTACCTACATAAACCTAAGTGGTGTTTTCCTTCATATATTGATGGTGTAATTCTATTTTACTGACCGACAGTGACATGTTTGAGCCTTAGAACATTGGTTTCATGGGCTAAAACATAATGGTTGCAATTTAATGTGATTCAATTAGCAATCTATAAATTTTATGGGTGCTTTATAAATTGGGAAATGGTAACCCATAAAATCAAACCATTGTATATGAGCTTGATGTGCCTTAAGACCATAGTATAAATGAAAAAGGATAATAAACCATAATTTTTAAAATTGAAATGATTGATTATGTATCTTATTCTTGGCATGACTTGAGTAGGTCATCATTATATCATTATGCTTATGATATATAACCTTTAATGATATTTTTTAAATTTTTTATCGACTAACTTGATGAGACCCATATGAGTCACCTTTATTCTTGTATGATAGGGACCCTCATAGGTTTCCTTTATTTGATATTTCCTAGTACTTAACCCCATGGGGGTATGTTATGTTTTATAGGGATGTTTATTTAAAGTGTTTTTAATAGCTTATATGGTGTTATCTATAAATTTATTATGGAATATTACTTGATCAGTCCCCTCTTTAATTAATAAAACAATTGTTATCTTATTTTGATCTATACTTTGTGAGGCTTTAGTTAATTAAAATTTTAATTATAACCTAAAGGTTGTTTTCCTCTATAGATTAGAATTGATATTTTCTTTAGTTAAGCCCAAACTATGAGAAACTTATGGACAAATGGATGATGTTTAAAATGTATTTTATATAATAAATTCCTAAATATGATGGGATTTTGGTAAAATAATTAATACTGGAAAGGGAGTTTGATATAACTTTCCCGTGACCTTATGGGTTATTATATATAAAGTAAAAATCACTTTTGAATTATGACTAGTACCTGATAATTTAAAAATCAAGGCTTTAAAATGTTTAAATATCTAGTGTAAATGAGTGAATCAGATTAAATAAGACCTTAACATGGTGTTTTTATCTTTAACCCTCTTGTAAGGGTAGTTTAAATGTTCTTTGATCTTAACTTATAATGGAAACATGAACATTATGTGTAGAATTATTTTAACCAATGTTATAGGTGGTAGGAAATATTTATTTTTTAGGCATGAACTCTTTATAGGATCAATTATTTATGCTTCAATGAGGGGCTGACCTAAGTTAGGTAGTTCACTTAGAGATTTAAAGCATTGCTAACTAATCTGATGAGTTTTCTGACATGTTGTACAATTCAGGTGCTGTTTGTATCATGCAGGACTCTTAGTTTCTAAAACAACACCTTTTACTTAATGGGTGTACATTTGATAAGACGAACCTTGTTACAGGCAAGGGTATCAAGAAATAATTGATTTCAGTGGGTTAGACATGCCAAGGGCATGGTCAGCTGCCTAGTATATTGTGTGACCGATCTTCCTCTTCTTCAATATTGGATAAGTCAGGAGGTCGTCAGCCAAATTTACTTCCAAATGGAATAATAAAATTCTGTGATGATTCTTTTTAAGGTCCATTAGATACTAGGATGCATATGGAAGATAAGCCTATGGATGGTATCACGGATTTTTTTGAGTAAAATATTGGGGTAGTATGAATTGATACACATGGCGCCCATTGAGCAGTTAAAAGGTAAAATGAACTGTAAAAGTTCATTGATACTCATTTAATCCTTGAGCCCTTTATCTTTATTAGTCACTTATCTCTAGGTTATAGTAACCTGGATTTCTAAATGTTGATTTATCATAGTGCTAGAGGATGATGTTGTAAAAAGCATTAGGTGTTGTGATGCTATTAGTCAATTTCATTTTGTCTTCTATACTTGATGTTATGGAACATGTGAACATAAATTGGGAGGAGAGTCATGTGTATGCATAAATTTGAATCTAATATACCAAACCTTATAGTATCTAGTTTTCCTCTATTTTGGTTTAATGCTTGATAAAGTGTGTTGTCAACATATAGTAACTATTGTTAGTGGTCGATGAAGCATGTACTATGGGATGAGTCCCCTTATTCAATAAATCAGATGACTAGGTCACTCTTAAGGTGGTGAGTATCACATCAAGTAGGTTTAGCATGTCTTTTCTAGTTAGAGGGAGAAAAACCATTAAAGGACCATTTGGAAATGGTTGGATTTTATTTTGAATTCCCATGGGACTGGTAAGTTTTTTAATGTGACAGTGTATGTAAGGAAGCATGATGATGATGTGGTTAGCAGTGTACACAACCCTTGAAAACAATAATAGTCAAGGATATACTTTTATTGTTGTTCTCGAGTGAGCATAGGATTCCTCAGGTGGTAAATGCATCATGGTTTGTTAGTGAAAACAGATCAATAGGGGTAGCCAAGTTCTTCAACAGAAGTCAATCATGGGTGGTTCGAATATCATTTCCTTTGTGTAGTTGGATATGGTTATTTGGAAACGATACTGAGCACTTCATCTTGGATATGACCGAAGAATCTCTGGTTTACTTGGAAATTATTGATATCCTCTTAGTGTTCTCTTGGTTATAGATGATCATGTCCCCTATCTTCACATAGTCATGGGTTCACTGAGAGAGTGTCAGTTATATGTCATTATAAATTTAAATTCCTTCAAGATTGATAAATAATCTCCATGGGAGTTACGATTCTATTGTGTGGTAATTTTTAGAGGTGCATTTTTCCTAATTGATACCTAGATTCCCATGTAGAAATACCTTAGGTGGACCCATGGGAATCAACTAGTTCCCTTTGATTCATCTGTTTGAGTTGGTGCCCTAAAAACCAACTTATTTGTACTTTATGATAAACCTATATTCATTAGATGAATATTAATAAAATCCTTATCAAATCATGATTGTTATTTTTTGTGACACAATATGTGATAATGTCTTAAAAATAGCTATCACACTAAAAGGTCACAAAAGATCCCTACTATGATGAGAACTTGGAAGTTCCATGACACTATTCTTGAATATATGTTATATGGCCAGATGATATCATTTTAAGGGACACAAATGATATAGGCTACCAGGGGTAGGGACTCATCAAACTTTGAGGCACCTTATCATGGTGTGCACCCTTGGTAATATCCAAGAGGATATTATGAGAACAAGACCCGCCCGTAGGAAACCCACATTCATAAGTCTCATCGGATGTTCCTATCTATGGATGTGTGTATTGGTAATTAGAATTTAATATTATTATTAATTGGTATTATGACTCATACACTAAGATGTATTGATGAAAAACATGGCAACAACTGTTCACGGTGAGGTAGGATATGTTGGGTGAATCAATAGTAATTATACATTAATGAATAACGCGAGAAAGGATTTGTCACTTCTATGAAAGTAGATATCTCATAACCTTTGATGGAAATGATTTATCCTAACTAAATCCATGTCCACTTTATTCTCTAGGAATTTTCTATTCTAGAAATTCAAACAATGAGAAATAGAGCACATGGGTTGATGTCACTTGCATGAAACCTGCTTGATTGAAGATATCAGGACAAATATATTATATTACACAGTAATCATTCGTATGAGGTGACATGTCGTTGTGACATCAACTTATTTCTCTTGGGTTCCTTGACCTGTTTCTAGACAGTAATCTTAGAATTTAGGCAAGCCTGCCTAATGCCAATGAGAAAGAGGCCTAGAAGGTCACACACTAAGTGTATCCAGTATCTTAGTTAAATAAATTATTATTTTTATAAGCTGAATAAATATTATTCACGATTGTGGTATAATAATTATTCAAGTATGCCTGATCACATTTATTTCACCACTAGTTATTCTAGAGAATATATTGCAGATAGAATATTTATTATTGGTGAATAATACAGTGATATTTATTTAATAAATAAATAGTCATTATTCAAGGCCTGATAAATATTGAGGAGGATTATTGGACCAAGTTATGGGTTTGGTGAGAAATAATATTAAATATTATTTTGTTAAATAATATTTAAATATAACATATAATTTAAGCACATTTCATGGAAATAATATCATTACTATTATTATTTAACATGGGGTTTCACATGGAATAATAAAATAAGTAATGACACTTGTGCTAATTATTTATTATTACCTGGTGAATTAAATTCCCCATTATGTTATTATTCTCTAATTAGTCAAGGGTTCAGTTGACCAACTAACCAATGGTTGTGTGCACAAAATCCTTGGAGAAAATCTCATGAGCCTAGAGAACTCTTCCCTCTCCAAGAATGATCTCAAGAACAAGAGAGATCCTCCTCCACCGAATCTTGGAGAATGCTTTAGAAGCAATTCTCAAGGCGATCAAAGGCAGACATCACAAGCATAAGGATCTTCCATGCTAGCACATGGAGACTCCTTTGGTGATGTCCAAAGATTTGTGGAGAACATATGGATCACTGCTAGAGTATTTCTATCCTTGGATTCTACATCACAATGAAGCCATACCTCAGATCCGTAGTCGAAAGCATCAATAAAGAAAGAATCAACTTGGAGGGATTTTTTTAATTTAATTAAATTAATTATAAAAAAATATGTTGATCCTCTCTTATTGGTCTCAGGTTCTCTCCTTTGCCTTTTATATTTGATTCAATTCCATGGATACTGAAGTTTATTGTCATATTGATCCCAAATTAATCATCGATCACAAAAACTAGAAAATTCGGGTATATACTCATCCTGTACTTACACTGCACCCAAAACTTACAAGTGGTACTAGAGGGGTCATATTTTCATTTATAATTATTTAAATAATTCATTGATTATTTACGCTTTAATAATTTAGTTTGTCAATTCATGTTTAATCGTTCCTGTAATCTGAATTTCAAGATCTATTATTCCTATTTCATTTCTCACAGATCTAACAGAAACAAAAAATTTTTGGATTCAAATTACATCGAGGATATCATCAGAAGGCGTCGATGATTCTATCAAGGTAACATGATTGTACACACCATGTATTCAGAATTAAATGTCGTGTAATCTTCCAAACACGCTATGTAATCCGGATTAAAAACTGTGTAGGTACGTTCAATGCGACTAGATTAATTTGAAAATTACTCAAGCTATGCACATTAATGACATGTGGTGTAGTTAATTCTTACACCATGTGTTGACTAGGATAGACTGAAACATGGTCATCCAAACTACATGCCTTGTGGCCCACTGGACACAGTATGTAGTCCCTTCGGGTCAGGGTCAAGTCATGTATCCCATACATGGTTTTCCCGACTAGTGACTATGTAATGCAGAGTCTATACATCGTGTGGCCCACAAAACACAATGTGTACTCTAAATATTTCCAAAGTAAACCTCACACACCATTTCTCAAGGCATGTAATTCGGATGGATAGTGAGGAGGGTATATGCCGTGTAGTCAGATCTACATGCTGTGTACTATTTCCATATTACGCAGATTTAAAAATTTATTTTTATATTATGAAACCCTTGATATATGTACCTTCGCGTGGGAATAAAGTTAGGATACAACATGTGATATGTGTTTGATATATATATATATATATATATATGTTTAATTAACATCTGTGTAATGTTTAAAGATATTTACATCATGTATGAGTTGTATTACAATTATAATTCTACGTGCATGATACATGTCACAAAGAATAAAGTGTATACAATTATAAATACATGCTGGGTAGTTTTGGATGGGTATTCACTAGGTTTCTACCAAGGTAAAAGTTATGTACAATTTTATGGATGATAATCTCAAAGAATTTCATAAAATAATTAAGATAAAAAGAATTGATTAATTAAAGATAATGATTAATTGATTTGAGAATAATTTATCTTAATAAGAATGATTAAATAATTGAATTATAGTTTTATTAAATGTGTAATTAATTACATGTATGTGGATGATCATGAGATAGACCATACCTTTGTATGTGACTTGTTCCATTTTAATTTATTTATTAAATTAAAATTGTTGTACTACGTGCCTTCTCTTCATTAATATGTTGGACCTGCGTGCCCCATGGATTATTTTATGTAAACCACCTTTTACCCCTCACCTGTGTGTGAGTTAAAAAATATGTAATGGATGGAGCTCCCAAGCTGTTGGAGTCAGTTCAAGTTAGGAGCCGAGGTGAGACCAATACAAGGAGTTAAAAACATGGACAGGTGGAAATCTATAAAAATGAACCTTAAACGGTTCAAGGTGTTTCTCCCTTAGGCCATGGTTAGTTTATCAACCGCTAGATAAAATAACTAATAGTAAATATCATGATAATACCCTTTATTTATTTTTGTTAGTTGTATGGTTATTCATTATGGATGTTTGACACAATCACATAATTAATGAACTAACAAGCATACAAGATGGAACTAAAATTAAATGGATTATGCATAAATATTATTTATACATGGTTAATCACTTAAGTATATCCTACTTAACATTAACAAGCATGTGAAAATATAATAAGTTACAATTTATGCATAAAGGATAAAATCCCTTAATTAAATATTAATTTGGTATAGCCTTCCATTACTTCGGTTAGAATTGAACCATAGTTTAAAGTGCTTGACCAACCCTATTTGGGGTGCTTCCAATTATTGGGGAATTATAATTTGAGGTTTTGGGTTGAATTAACTTAGTTTACATCAAGCGTTTACACCCCTAGTAGGAATTGGTAAAACTGGGAGGCAAAGGTCGAGGAAATATAAAATTAAGGATTTCAGGATTAGGGATTCCACTCAACAGATCAAAGAGATGTGAGTTAATACAATTGGAATTTGGAATGACTAACTAAAAACCTTTCAAGTTTCTTAACCAACCATAGTTGAGGATAATATGAAGGAAAATATGATTCCTTTCCGCTAGAATGTCCAAGAAATAGGATATTCTGAAGCCAATAGTGATGGCTATTGGTTTTAGAAAAAATAGGGGGGGACTAATAAATATTAATTTTTTTTTTTTTATATTTATCAAGATAAAGTACTAAAACTCTGTTCATCTTATTTATAGAAACAACATCAAAAATGAAATCAAACATATTATTGTGATCCATACTTGAGAAGGAAAACCTTCTCACTAACACTAATTTCTGAGAGTGGAAAAGGTGGCTTTGGGTTATCCTTCACCCTGAGAGGAAACTTTATGTGCTGGATGAGCCTTTACTAGTTGAGCCTAGAAATGAGGCGAGTGATGAGGAAATCTCTATGTACAAGAAACATCTAAATGATGCTATGGATATCCAGTGCCTCATATTATCATCCACGACCAATGAGATCTTGAAGCAATATGAGGAAATGGATTCTTATATCATGATGTCTCAACTTCATGATCTCTATCAAGAGAAGGAAAGACATGAGAGGTATAAGATCTCCAAATATTTTTTCACTACTAATCTTGGAGAGTCTACACCATCTGGACCACATGTAGTCAATCTTATTAGCTACATTGAGCATCTGGACATCTTTGGGATTAAATTGTTAGATGAGTTGCGTACAAATATCATATTATCAACAATTCCTAAGACCTTCTATAGTTTTATTGTGAATTATAATATGATGAATAATGAGAAGAGTCTATCAGAGCTTCTTACCCTAATTCTCCATGTTAATAAGGACATGGGGAGTGAAAAACCCATAGTCTTTATGGTAAATAGGAAGAGGATGGACAAGGAAAAGGGGCCTAAGTTTTATAAACAATATAAAGCCTCCAAGAACCTTTCAACCAAGAATAAGAAGATCGATATTCGGGGCAAGGAAAATGAGGTATTATACTTTTCATGTGGCAAGTTAGGCCACTGGAAGAGGAACTACACCGAGAGGTAAGGGGAATCCAAAGGTACATTTGTTATCAAGTGAAATCTTTTCTTTTCTACACATTGGGTATTAGATAAATCTTATGGGTCTCACATGTGTATTCAAATATAATAATCAAGTAGATTTCATAAAATTGATAAAAGAGAGGTGGATCTATGAGATTCCAATTGTGCGAGGCTGGATGCTCTTTCCATTGGTGAATACCACCTCACATTACTGATGGGAATGATTTTGGTTTTACATGGTTGTTATTATGTACCTAGTGTTACTAAGAACATAATTTCTATATTGAGTTTAGATATAGATGAATTTATTTTCAAGTTCATAAATAAATGTTGTTACTTTTATAAAGAAAACATATGTTATAGTATGGATCATTTAAATAACGGTATGTATGTATTAAATTATGAGAACCAAGTGTTGGAAATTGATAAGAAACCAAGTTCACATGACTCATATAACACCCAGTTGTGGCATCACCATCCCAGTAATGTAAATGAGAAGCATTTGATAAAGCTCTGTCAAGATGGTTATTTAGACTCTTCTAATATAAAACCACTTGATAGATGTCACACTTTTTTACAAGAGAAAATGAGCAAACCACTGTTTAGTGGACAGTGTGAAAGGGACACAAATATTCTAGTATTAGTACACACTGATGTATGTGGACCATTTCTAGTAGAAGCTAGAGGTGGATATTCTTACTTCATAACTTTTACCGATGACTTGAGTAGATATGGGTATATTTAATTAATGAGGTATAAGTTAAAGTCCCTTGAGAAATTCAGGAAATTAAAGAATGAAGTAGATAATTAGCTTGGTAAGAAGATAAAGAAGCTTCAATCAGATCAAAGTGGAGAATATCTTAACCAAGAGTTCATCGAAGTTTTATAAGAGTATGAGATTCTATCTCAAGTCACTACACCTTATACACCACAGTGAAATGGTGTTAGTGAAAGGTAGAACCATACCTTATTGGACACAGTAAGGTTGATGATGAGTCATGTAGATATTACATGATCCTTTTGAGGATATGCATTGAAAAATGAAGCATACACATTAAGACAAGTACCAACTAAGGTGGAAAATGGGATTTCCTTTGAGTTATGGAGTGGAAAGAAACCCACTTTGTCTTATACACATGTATGGAGATGCAAGGTGTTTTTAAGGCTTTCTCAGGCAACAAACTAGCACCCCGGGGCATGACAAGTATCTTTATAGGGTATCCTAATAAAACAAAGGGATACTACCTATAAAACCCCTCAGAAAAGAAAGAGATTGTTTCCAGACATACCATCTTTCTTGAGAGGGAGAAAATTATCAAAAAGGATAGTGGGAGAAATATTACTTTGATGAAGTTGATGCTCAATATACACAAGAGGTTTCATAGGAACAACTTCCATAGGTCCCTGTGGAAGAGGTAGTTCATGAAACACAAGTACTGCGTAAGAGTACAAGAGAGGTAAGGGAACTAGAGAGATATGGTTTCCTTATCATTGGGGATAGTGACTAATTATTATTGGATAATGATGAACCTCTCTCCTACAAGGAAGAAATAGAGATATCATAAGTTTCAAGATGTCTATAAGCTATGAATTATAATAAGGATTCCCTGTATGAGAACTAAGTATGGGTTATGGTCGATGTTCCAGTTGATTTAAATCTTTTTGGGTGTAAATGGGTATTCAAGAAGAGACTAGAAATGAAGGGTCAAGTTAGTACCTATAAAGTAAGGCTAGTGGCTAAAGGTTTTAAAAAGCGTCAAGTAATTGACTATGATGAAACCTTTTTTTAGTTTCCATGTTTAAATCCATAATAATCATACTTTCCATAGCAGCTTTCCATGAATATGAGATTTGGTAGATGGATGTCAAAACTGCATTCCTTAATAGGAACCTTCAGTATGGTGTCTATATGACACAACCGGAAAGGTTGGTGACACCAGGTGATGATAAAATGGTATAAAAGTTACAGAGATTCATTTATATATTAAGTAAAGAATTCAGGTCATGGAAAATTTTATTCGATGAATCCATAAGAGAATTTAGTTTCATTAAGAATAAATGTAATCCATGTGTTTACAAGTGGTTTAATGGGAATGCGGTCATTATGCTAGTAGTGTATATTGACAACATATTGCTTATTGTAAATGACATACCAGTATTGCAGTCATTCAAGGGATGGTTGAACAAGTGCTTATACATGAAGGACTTAGGAGAAGCAACCAACATTCTAGGGATCAAGATCATTCATGATAGATCCAAGAGGCTTCTTGGACTAAGTAAAAGTACATAAATTGAACAGATACTAAATAGATTTAGTATGGAACAATAAAAGAGGGTATCGTTTCCAGTGTCACATTATATAAAAGGAGGATTCCTTCTCTACATCAGGATATGTTTTATATCTCAACAGAGGAGCTGTGAGCTGGAAGAGTTCAAAGCAGTCAGTTTTCACTGATTATACAATAGAGTCTGAATATATAGTGGCTTCTGATATAGCCAAGGAAGCTGTCTGAATTCTAAACTTTATCTAGGATCTTAATGTGGTACCTAGTATTAAAGATCTAATTACATTTTATTGTGATAATAATACAGTGGTGGCTCTTGCAAAGGATCCAAGGTCACATCAACAGAAAAAGAACATACTCTGAAAGTATCACCTCTTGAGGGATTTTCATCAAAGGTGTGAAGTTGTAGTGATTAGAGTTTCCACATAAGAGAATGAAAATATCCCCTTGAATAAAGTCCTATGTCAGTAAAATCATGAATATCATGTGAGATATAGAGGACTGAAGGTTGTTAGCAGTTGGCTCTAGTGCAAATGGGAGTCTGTTGGAGTTGGTGCCCTAGAAAAAAAATTCTTTGTACTTTATGATAAACTTGTATTCATTAGATGAATATTAATAAACTCCTTATCACATCATTATTATTCTTCTGCATGACATAGTATGTGATAATGTCCTAAGAATAGCTATCACACTAAAAGGTCACAACGGATCCCTACTATGATGAGAACTTAGAAGTTCCATGACACTATTCTTGAATATATGTGCTATGGCTAGATGATATCATTTAAAGGGACACAAATGATATAGGATATCAGGGGTTGGGACTCATGAAACTTTGAGGCACCTTCTCATAGTGTGAACCCTTGGTAATATCTAGGAGGATATTATGAGAACAAAAACCACCAGTATGAAATTCACATTCATAAGTGTCATTGGATGTTCCTATATGCGGATGTGTGTATTGGTCCTTAGAATTTAATATTATTATTAATGATTATTATGACTCATACACTTAGATGTATTGATGAAAACCATGATGACAGATGTTCATGGTGATGTAGGATATGTTTGATGCATCATGAGTAATACTGCATTAATAAATAGTGAGAGAAATGTTTTTTCACGTATATGTAAGTAGATATCTATGGACCTTTTATGGAAATGATATAGCCTAACTAGATCCATGGCCATGGTGTTCTCTAGTCAAGTTCAATTTCGGGAAGTCAAAGAATGAGAAATTGAGCACATGGGTTGATGGAACTTGCATGCAACCCACTTTATCAGAGATATCTAAACAAAGAGATTATATTACATGGTAAGTTTTCATATGAGGTGACATGTCGTTGTGACATCAACTTATTTCTCTTAGATTCCTTGACCCATTTCTAGATAGTAATCTAGGAATTTAGGAAAGACCACCCAATTCCAATGAAAAAGAGGCCTAGAGGTTCACACACTAAGTGTAGACAGAATCTTAGTTAAATAATTTATTATTTAACAAGTTGAATAAATATTATTCTCGGTTATGGTTTAATAATTATTCAAGTATGTCTGATATCATTTATTTCATCGTTATTTATTCAAGATAATATATTGCGGACATAATTTTTATTTATCTGTGAATAATGAAGTTATATTTATTTAATAAATAAATAGTCATTATTCAAGGCCAGATAAATATTGAGGAGGATTGGAAGAACAAGTTATGGGTCTAGTGAGAAATAATATTAAATATTATTTAGTTAAATAATATTTAAATATAAAATTCATATTAAGCACATGTCATAGAAATAATTGCATTTCTATTATTATTTGACATGGGGTTTCACATAGAATAATAAAATAAGTTATGAAGTTTGTGATAACTATTTATTATTACATGGTGAATTAGATTCCCTGTTATATTATTATTCTCTAGTTATACAAGGGGTCATTTGACCAGCTAACCAATGGTTGTGTGCATAACATCCTCGGAGAAAATCTCTCGAGCCTAGAGAACTCTTCCCTCTCCAATAATTCTCTCAATAATGAGAGAGATCCTCCTCCACCAGATCTAGGAGAATAATTTGGAATCGATTCATAAGGAGATCAAAGGTGGATAATACAAGTGCAAGGATCTTCCATGCTAGCACCAGAAAACTCCTTCAACGACATCTGGAGATACGTGGAGCACATGTGGATTACCATTATAGGATTCATATCCTTGGATTGTGCATCACAATAAAACCGCACCTCAGATCCATATTCCAATGAATCAATGATGAAAGAATCACCTTGGAGGTAATTCTTTAATTTAATTAAATTAATTACAAACAAAATATGATGACCCTCTCTTCTCGGTTCTGGGTTCTCTTCTTTATATTTTATCTTTGATTCAATTATGTGGATACTGGTATTTATCATCGTATTGATCCAAGATTAATCATCAATCATGAAAAGTTGGATATATACTCATCCCGTGCTTCCGCTTCACCCGGAACCTACATAGACCACTCAGTGGATACTGCTTTGGGCTCAGTCAGTGTTCTTGATACGTGGACATCTTAGATGTGTAACAACGTCTCAATTATAAACATCAAAGTATGGAATATCTTGGATGATCTTCTTATAATCCGGTTGTTGATACCAAGGTTACTCAGACTTCTAGTTGAGCTCAAATGAGATGTTATAAGGGTTAAAATACAAGTTTGTTAGATTAGGTATGCACTTATGTTTGTGCCATGGAACAAAAATATAAATGAATGTCTTATATTAAGACATGAACAGAAGTTAGATACAAGATTTGGTGGACATGTTCAAAGTAAATGTGAGGTACCTTAGGAGAAGGTTTCATTTTTTTGGTTGAGATACACTATATGTCTAGGTTGATCATTTTGTGAATAGTTGTCTAGAGGTAGATCAACATACTTATTGTTTCGTTAAATGAGGTCGATGAGGAACCACTTCATGGCATGCCATTGGGACAGGCATGTGAAATATGAGTCGGATGTGGTTTTTCATGAAAGATAGATCAACCTATCTGAATGAGGTCGATTGGGAGTCAACCATTTATTTAATCTAAGGATCATTCCAAGAGAATCATTTGAATGCTGGGGGCATGTTAAAATAGGCAATTCCAGTGGTGGATATACTGTGAATTGAAATTGTTATTTAAATGATAAACCTATCATGGGTATCACCATAGGTTGAATGATTAAATATATGTTGATGTGATCATGTTTTAAGTAAGAAGATCTCAAGTAATAACTGTCTCGATGTTTCAGTTCGGGATATGAGTTTTGGAATGATTTTTAATAGCTTATGTACTGCATGCTTAAAGAGATTCTTGGTGGTGAATTAAGCATTTGGAAATGAATCATGCCCATTTTAAGGAAACTTCACGTCCTGAATAAGTTAGGTTATGATTTCATTATTTACCCAAGTATTCTCAAGTATGAGAAGTTATAAGGAGGGGAGTTTGTAACAACCTATATTTTGAACCGAATTTAATTTCTTAATAAATTTTAATTTTTTCCTTTTTAGTGGACGAGTTAATTCTTAAACTAAGATTCAAAATGTAAACTAGAAACTTTGAACACTTAAAGGTGTTGTTTTTTGTTAAGTTTTAAATATTGATAGGTGTCCCAATAGATTGGATGAGTTTCAAAAGCTTTGAGATCTAAAAGCATTAGTTTTTTGGAGAATCGAAATGAGGCACACAGTTGGCATACAATTAGTTTAATTGTAAAGATCAACCGTGTGACCCATTTTCTTGAGGGGCATGGTTTTTTTAAACCATGAATCCTCCTAGTAATAACTATGTGATATAGTGAAGGTGTTTATGGGTGAATCTCATGGTCAATACATGGTTTACCCAAAATGTGCGCCTAGCCTTCACCCTTAGTGACACTTAACTAGTAAAACCAAATTGTTGGCACACAGTTACATCAAAACATGTGACCTAACCATACAGGGTGTGGATTCTAGGTATAGAAGGCCACATGGTTTTCACATGGTTTTCAAAACCATGTGTCTCTTTAAAGGGAGTACTTTTATGGATTTCCCTTGATTTCTTTTAAGGCTTCACCCCCTCCTTTCTCCTCTCATATGCATGAAACAACCCTACCATGAGAGCCTCTCCTATCCTCCTCAATGAATGATGATAAATTCATAATTCATCCTCTGATTTGAGTTCCATTCATCATGTTGGAATCATATAAGTGAATCTATTACTCCTCATTCATTTATAATTAGTTTGTTTTTCCATCTTCGGTGCTATCATCGTGCGAGTTAATTTCCCCTATTTTTTAGGGTGTTTTTATTTTTATTAATTTTATCTAAAACTAGTTTGAATAAAAGATTGATATTGGATTATTGTATGTTTATAAACATGATTTAGGTGATCTATATATTTTCCATCAAGTTTTGTTGATTTATAATTTACACCATCATGCCGTGCAATGATATTTCCATGTACTGCCTCTAAAAATGTGAAATTCATGATGTAAACCCTGAAACCTTGAACTAAATAAAGTTTTTCATTAAATTTAATCATTAGAGGTTTCTCCACTCAATTTAGACCACCCCTTAGGGCATGTTCTTAAAATTACTTATTAATTAAGAAAATTTTTTCTAATAAAACAACTTGTTGAGGTGCACTATCGTATAAAATGAGAATGGATTAATTAAATACCTTTCTTGAGATACAAAGTATATAGAATTATCCACCTTATTAATCCCTTGTGTCCAAACCACCTCTTAAGGGGTTTTGGTTTGGGTAATGTTTAAAATGAATAATTTCAATTAAATATAAAGTGAAGGTAAGACCTTCCCATGTGACCATTTTCTAATTGTGAATTAATACTTGGGTGAGTAATTAAATTTGATAAATTGTATACAATATGCTTAAGTACATGGAATTTACTATTAATTAATTAAAATGGTAGATGTGAATTTCCCTCTTTAAGTATACATGATAGGATTTGTGTCATGTTTAAAACATGGCCATCCTCATTGTTTAAATTTAAATGAATAAATGAATTATGAATATCTTGAGTGATACTCAGGTTCCTCTCTTCAGAACACCTTGGATGGGCTCATATGTTTTTGAGACTATATCATGTCTTGAGCGATACTTGGGTTTCTTTTTTATGGAATTCCAAGTATGTGCTCATAGGTTACTTTATTTATATTATGCTATGAGTGATACTTGGTTTATTTATAGAGTACCTTGGATGGTCTCATCGAGCTTATATCTTACCTTACTCACGAGTGATACCCAGTCCCCTAGTGGTTTACCTTGGATGGTCTTAGTGGAAAATGAATCTATACCAGGTCAAGAGAGATACTCGGTCCCCTATGTGGTTTACCAAGGGTGGACTTAGTGGTATATTCTTTTATACCATATCGAGAGTGATACTTGGGATCCCTATTTATGGATTTCCTTAGACAGATTCTGATGGTGATGAGTTATTATAGTGATCTTGGTGTGATACTTGGGATTCCTATTTATGGGTCTCATTATATGGGAACATGATACCTTTTGATCAAGAACCTTAATGACTCTTGTTTAAATATCTAAGGAATGTTAGTTTATCAAATTTAAGGATACATCCTACAGGACAAAGAACATGTCTAGGTTCAGTCCATGTTTGTTTTCAGCCATTATGATGGCCCACTTATGTACCCATGTGCATAAATCTAGAATTATATATATATATATATATATATATATTCACATAAATTATATCTATATAGGTTGTCTATGGTTCAATATATTTAGTCTTAGGCTAAAGAAGGTATGGTCATCCAGGTGTCGCTGAGGAACCTACGCCGACTTGTTTACTTTTATTTAATTACTACTTTATTTATCATACCTAATCAATATTGTATTTCATATGCATGGAATAGATATCTTTATACACCATTGGTGGTGTCCTACTGAGTATATCTCACACCTTGTTTGGGACTCCATTTCCCTAGGTACCCAAATTGACCTCATGGTTGTAGGCCCAAGATTATTTGGATGATGCTTGCACTGATGTTCTTGTACCTAGGAGTTAAGAGTATAGAAATAAGATGGTAATCAAGATGATCATGGATATATCCTAGGGGATTTTGTTTATTTTTGTTGCACATGGATTGTATTGTATCACCTATTGTTTGTTTACTGCTGTTGTTTATGTAGCCTCATCTAGACATGCATGCATGATTGTATATTTTGTATTGGCTAGTTTATCTGTATTGATCATTTTATTTTGCTACATTCTATTTTATTTTATGCTACTTTTTCAATTGTCTGTTCATTTATATATAATATACTTTTTTGTTACTCTGATCATGAGAGTATGTTGGGAAAAAATCTGGTAAGTTAACATTGCAATATTTTTTAGGCTAATTGTGTTTTTTTGACAAAGAGGGTTTCCATGATAAGTTGTGGAGTCTAGAGAGTTTATTAGCACAATATATTGAAAAATATCCAATAAAAAGGAATGGATTTCTTATAATTGGTATAGAAAATTGCGTACACAAGGTGACGCCATTTCCTAGTGTTTTCTAAATTTTTGTGGTCTAAAATTTGGAGTTTAGATATCATTGATAAAATTGGATTTCCTTGAATGTCTTACGAAAATATGAAAAAACAATGAGTTTTAAGAAGAATGGGATTAGTGATGGTGGCTTTGCGAAGGTACAAAATAAGTTGACGATGATCTTCGCGATTACGATGAGCTTTGTGAATGATGAATTTTCATTGAGCATCACAAAACAGGGAGCATCATGAAGGAAATTAGAGGGCTCCATGAAATGGTGATGATTTGGTAGGAAGATTTTGAAATTAGTGGAAACACATATAAATAGGACCCTTCAACCTTCAAAAAAGTAGAAAAAATTAACGAAGATCTCAAGGCTCCAAATTCATGAAGGTGGTTCATGCAAAAAATTATACAAAGGCTATGAAATCCAATAATTTTTTTTGAGAATAAAAAAAGTAAGGATGTTTTTAAAGGATATAAAAAGTCTACCAAAAGTTGTGTGCTTTGTGAAGGCTAAGTGAGATTCACTAAAATAAAGGAGCTTCGTGAAGCCTAGCTGAGCTTCATAAAAGAGGGAGCTCCACGAAGATAGTGAGCATCACGAAAATATTAAAAAGAAATTTCCCAATAGACTTGTGGTAAAGTGGTATTAATATTGTGGATGAAATTGGAACTTAATGATACACTAAATGAGGTGTAGAGAATATTGATTAAATAAATCAAAGGATAATTTTATGAAAAATTAGTGAGCACACTTCAGTTGAGAGAGCAGTGAGCTTTATTTTTGTGATTGGTTGTAAACCTGGAGGGATAGTGAGTCTGCTCCAAACATTATAAACAACACTACACTATTAGTGAATTTGGTATATTGAAACATTGTAATTGTATCCTCTTTAGATGTATCCCATTGAGGGTGAACCAAGTAAAATTTCTATGTCTCCTTCATGCTTTAATTTATATTCGTACATTACTGAGGGAAAGAGAGAGAGAAAATTTTTGTTTAACAACGAAAAAGATCCAGAAGGGGTAGTAGTTTTAATCTATAATAACCTTATTCACCCCCACTCATGGTATTTAACCTACTTAGGCTAACAGAGTATAGTCTCCATATAGTACCATCATTGGACCCTTTCTGCTAGTTGGCAGCCTATGGCGTACAAGGAGGTATGCTGGAGGTCATGTGATTGACCGATCTGGTAACTATTGTAGTGTGAGTTAGGTCGAGATGTTATAGACAACACGTTAAGGGCTGGTAAAAAGCCCTTTTACACCATCAATATCTCTTCCCCTTAGTTCATACATCAATTTGGGTCCCAAGGGAATACTCATAACCAATACTACTCAAACACACGCACCCGATCAGGGTCTTCCTATTAATTAGGCACCCACTTGGCCCTCTAGGTCAACATGTAAATAAAGGAATCCATCCTAGAATCCTCAAAACCAGTACAAAGGTGGAGGCATCCCACTTTTGATCCTCTAGGTTAAAACCTAAGTGGAGAAATCCCTCTACCAATCCTTGGTAACAACCAAACTCTTGAGACAATGCCCGTCTTTCGAGGTTCACACATCCTGTGACCTAGAATCTAGCATACCACAATCTCACCAGCATAAAATAGAGTAAACCTCATAAGGGATATGGCCTCAAGAAAAACCCCTTTCCAAACCATCCTAGGTTAGATCGTACACCCAACCTTTCCATCACCTCGAGTCGCAACCCTATCCCTATAACCAAGGACATTCCCATTTCAACACTAATCAAGGTGTTTGATGAACTCATGATATATCCTCAAATAATTCTCATGACACACTATTGGGTATCATCCCATGTGTCACTCTCAGGATACATATAAACTCACTTTCTAGAGAAAAACATATTTTTATAACTTACTCTTCCCAAACTAACTTTTAGATGTTCTCAAAACAACAAAAGGGTTCCACCATCATGTTCTATGTATAAAATACTAAAAAAAGACTCCTCTTGTGTCCAATTCCAACTATGAGGTGAAAAATAACTCAAAAACCTAAAATCATAACAAAGGGGTAGTACATGATGTGTACCTCGAGTACATGACATGTACTATGAAATATTCTAACTAGAAATGTACTTCCACATGACCTAGGTACACCTAAGGTCTAGCTGAGTACTAATACATGACCATGACATACACAAGGTATATCAATGTACTACAATAGGTCCATGTCATACCTGGTGTTTGTTCATGTACTTCCATATGGCCATATCCCCCTTACATGGGATGTTTTCTCATATACCTGGCCACACTACCATGTCCCACTACATGTTGTGTACCTAGACTACATGGTGTGTAGTCCCAAAATGTCCACTTGCCTAAGTACTCAACCACATGGCTATGAACCACTATATGGTATGTACCCCTAGTAAACGGTGTGTAGTTCCAAAAGTTAAACTTCCCCAAACAGGAAGAACACCAACATGTGTTCCTGAACTATATACTATGTGATCAGGATTTCCGAATGGGAAATCCCTACGAACCTTATGAAATCCTTGTTTTTCCCTGATTAGGAATAGATGAACCCCCATGGGGTCCTTAAAAGTTATAAAACGTCTATAAAACATGAAACAACTTATCTAAAGGGATCAGGGTATATAACTAAAAATCAACCTAACTCATGGTGAAAATGTTGAAGCTGCAGGTCCCAATTCTCTCTCAGAATCTATTGCACCTTGATATGGTATTGATATCCTCCATGGACAAAGTTTGATTAAATCTTTCCCCCTTATACCTTTGGTACAACCATCACATGTGGGGGGCTCTCCCCCTTACTACCGTGCATAGGAAACCCTAAATGAGGGGTGGGGGTGGGGAAGGGAGGGGTATGTAATTAATTAATTGATTAATTAGTTATATACCCTTTTAATACTCATCCCAAGTTCTAGAACCCGAAGATAATTTATACCTCACCAAGGAACCCCCCATTTCAGAATCAAACATGAAGTTTAAATCTCAACCTGTTACTTCATTCACAATATATAGCCACTAGAACCTACACTACTAATTTAATATTCAATTAATTAAATATTAAATATTATGTAAAAACTCAAATGGCTCGAAATTTCACCGAACTTCTATGTAGCACCCCCAGTTTGAGGTATGTAGCCTGTATTTATGCATTTTATGTGTTTAAAGTGAATGGAATGAGTTGAGAAGAGTTTTGGAGAGTTTGGAATGATTTTGAATAAGTTTGGAGGCTTTTCATAGGGAGCACAGTTTGAGCATGGTTAGGGGAAACCATGCAGGTTCTCTAAGAAACTATGTAGGGGGAGATAGTAGGCTTCGCATGGCCTGTGCACGGTTTTCCAAATTGTGAGAGGAAACCGTGCAGATCCCTCCTCTCAAGACAGTGGAGTGTGGATGGTTAGAGCATGGTTTGCCAAACCGTGTGGAGTAACCATGCAACCACTTAAAGGAAGAGTTTTTAAATCCGGGATTCCTTGGTCTTGACCAATTTCACTCCCAATCTTCTCCCACTTGATCCTCACTTGGGATTTTGGGTTCTCAGAGGTCGGAGGTTCTCTCCCATATGTTTTGGAACGAATTTGAAGTGGATTCTTAGTGGATTGAAGGTGGTTTCTCTAGAGTAAGTCTCTTCTCTTGGCTTCTTTTGGTTTCTTTATAGATATACTCTTCCCACTTTATTGGTTTTCTAGATCTATATCCACTGAATGTAGATCTAGGGTTGTGGTTTCCTTGGGTGTTAATTTTTTTAAGGATTTTGGATTTTAGGGAAGGGGATCTATAATAGTTTTTGTGGTGCATTCACCGATTTGGGTTGTGGTTGCTTATGGGTCAAATTCTCCAGAACCCTAAAGGTAGGTGGATTCTCTCTCAACTCCAATTAGTTAAAAATAATGGTTTTTGTTACAATTAATTTTTTGGCTTGAAATTAATTATGATTTTGATGTGCTAAATTGGTTAGAAATCCCTTTGGTCATGTTTTTTGGATTTTTGGGGAAAATGGGTTTTACGGTTGAATGTTATTATTATTAAAATTTAAAATGTAGATTTTAAAATTTGTTGCTTGGATTTGGTCAAGGAAATAGTTTTCAATAGAGGTTATTTTATTGAATCAGGGTTTTGGCATGAAAAATGGTTTAAGGATAGTTTTAATAAATGGGTGATTTATTGAAGTGGTTTTCATGTAATGGAAATGGTTGATTACATGTTGTTGTGGCCTTGGTGGGTTATATGTTTGGATATGGATTGTTGGAAATGTTGTGTGGAAGTGGGAAGGAAGTACCACTATAATAAGGGGATGTTTAGTGGATGGAAGGGCCACCATCAAAAGATAAGTGGGTGGGAAGTACCACTAGTTGGGAATGGGTGAACGGGTTGGACGGAAGCTCCACCATTTTGGTTTCCTTTTTATATGTTTATTTTCAAGATGGGATTTGTTGTGCTAATGTGGAAAGGTGAAATGGCTTGTGGAATGGTTGTTTGGATTTCCTGTGTGTTTTAGAATTTGGGTGGAAATGGCTTTGTGAAGGAGTGTTTTTCTTATTCTAAGTCATTTCATTATTGAATGTTTTATATAAACTGCTTATTATAAATGTGCTAATGGTTTTATCCTAGTGGTGTGTGTAGGGAAGTCATTTGGGGAAAACATACTGAGTTTTAGTACTCAACCCCTTATTTGGAACTTTGGTGATTTTGTAGATGTCGTATCTCGGGACACAGATAAAGGTAAGGCATCTCATTGCTAGTGGTTCGTGGTGATGCTTAGGAAATGTGGTGGTTCTTGGAGCAAGGAGCTTTGTGTGGAGCTGTGGAGTGTGTCTTGGTTTATTTTGGGTCTCTTGTTTAGTCTTCTGCATAGTACTCTGATATTGTGTTGGTTTTATTGGTTTGTTGGTTATATTGTGGAATAGTGTGGTTCCTTTTTGGTAATGTATTAGTTTGTTGTTTTGTTAACATGCATCATGTAGTTTGTTGATAGTGAATCATTTGGTTGGTTGGTTTTTTCTCAAGGGAAAATCATTCCCCAATTGTTTCTCAAAGCCCTTAACATTTATTTCCATCCTTTGGCACCTTGGGAACATTGCTTAAGTCCAAGTAACATTCATCCACCCTCTCAAGCCAATGAGATGGGGAGAAATGTTACAAGTGTTATCGGTTTGTTCGGTCCTTATCTTTCAAGTGAGAGCAGTTGTTCGACCCTTGGTGTTGATCATTGGTCTTGGTGTTGACATTCGTCCTTGGACTATTCCTTGAGTCGGGATGGTGGAAATACGTAGGATTGTCGGAACTTAGAATGTATAATATAAAAGGATGTGTCTAACCATTTTCTGCTGAATTTCAATTTACCAGGAGTTGGGTACATAAGTGTTTGGAGACACTTATAGGCATTGGATATCTCATTATCGTGGGTGTATCCAATCATATGAGCATGGCATGCATGGTAGAAATGAATTACCACTAGGATGCATATTTAAATGGGTTATAATGAATTATAGTGTGATATGAATGTGTTGATTTTGAAAATATGTATTGGGTTTCAAAATGGAATAATTTGAAACATGGAAACTGGTGGTATTTTGAAAATGGGATGATTTTCAAAACACGGTGGATTTTTCAAAATAGTGAGATATAGGAAGTTTGAACTTGTGGAAAGCCTGGTTGTGATAGTTTAATGTAATTGAACTGGAATTTTTGAATCATGTGTTTCTAAAATAGAAGGACTTATGGTTGTTTTTGTATTGATATAAACGGAATCGGGTAGGCGTTGTAGAGACCAACTGAAGGAGGCTGCTGAAAATGTGGTTTCACATGAGCCTCAGGTGAACTAGCAGCTAGTGTAGAGTATAGTGCAAGCTTTCCAATCAGTAGGAAGTGTGAATAAAGTGGGTGAACCAAGGAATGTGGATCATGAATTTCAGTTTCAAAAGAATAATCCACCCATCTTTAGGGGTGATTCAGAGCCGGAAAGGGAAAAATCATGGTTGAATAGAATGAACAATATATTCAAGTTCCTGGGAACACCAGTAGAGTTGAAAGTGAATTTGGCCACATATATGTTTGAAGATATTTCCCTTCAATGGTGGGAGTTGGCAGTCCAAGCTGTAATGGACCAAGGTATGACATGGGATAGATTTGAGGAATTTTTTAACAAAAAATTATACCCTCATACATTTAGAATTCAGTGCACAATGGATTTATTCCATTTGAAATAGGAGAACCTTTTTGTAATGGAGTATGAAGCTATGTTTATGAACTTATTGAGGTTTTCACCCGAGGTGGTGGGTAGTACATCATTGAAAGCTCATATCTTCGAAGCTGGTTTGAGGTAGAAAATTCAGTACAAGATAGTAGTGCTGTGTATAGATGATTATACAGAGATGGTGAATAGAGCCTCGATGGCCGAAAGGGATCTCTTGGGGGATGTGAGTGGAGGAAGTGTATTAGTACCAGTGGGTAATAGTGAGAAATCAAACACTGGGTTCAAGCAGAAGAGGGACACTTATTTCTTGGGTGGGAGTTTGACATAGAATCCAGCTACTGGATTGATGAATCTTCCTCCGATGTCTCAGAGTAAGACATGATGTTTTCAGTGTGGTTCTATGATCCAAATCAAGCAGGATTGTATGACACAGCCTCGAGCATGTCATAATTGTAAAAATATGGGGCACCTTCAATGGTATTGTTGGAATGCTACGAGGTCAGGTGTCTGTGACACTCCTTAGGGTCACATGGGTCATATGCCTCGATAGGAAGAGGGCAACAGTATACGCCTCATCAACAGAGCTTATTCCATCATGGTGATTCTGGGAACATAATGACTCCTTAGGAAAAGTCTCAGCAGGGAAGCAAGGAACCAATTTTAGCAAGCAAGAAGTTGTTTGAAGTTGAACATGTTGTGATGGATGATCAGTTAGGACTATCCATGATGCAAGGTACGGTTATTTTAAATTCCACATTAATGAAAGTGTTGTTTGATACTGGTGTTTCCCATTATTTTATTGCTTCTCGCATCGTTGATTTGTTGGGTTTAATGGTAGAAATGATGCCTATAGTTCTCAAACTTCAAACTCCTCTAGGTGAAAAAGAGTATCGATCCTTCCTATGTAGATCATGTCATGTACTACTGGATGAGGTTAAGTTGATATAGGAATTATCGGTGCTTGAGATGGATGTGTACAATATAATCCTAGTAATGGATTGGTTGAAAATGTTTAAGGTCCACATTGACTATTATGCATGAACGATTAGTTTTGTGATGGAGGATGGTGTGAGACATATCTTTAGAGGGTAGAAGAATGAGAAGCATGGTGCAACAGGCTTGTGGGCACTGGTGGTTGGAACGATATCATACCGATTAGCAGATTTGTCATTGGCAGTAGTGGAAGGTATTGAAAAGACCGTTCTTCCAGTAGTAATGGATCAATTTATGGATGTTTCCCCCCAATAATTATCAGGGTTACCAACTGTGAGAAAAGTGGAGTATACAATTGATATTCCTTCAGGGACCAGTCCTATCTCACTTCCATCTTATCGGATGGAAACAACAGAATTATGGGAACTAAAAGTGTAGTTGGAAGAGTTAGAGAACAAAGGGTTCATATATCCTAGTACATATCTATGGGAAGCACTGGTGTTGTTTGTTAATAATGTGGATAGAATGTTGCAGTTATGCGTTGACTATCATAGACTAAATCAAGTTACAATAAAGAATCGATATCCACTTCCACACATTGATGATCTGTTTGACCAGTTGAGGGGAGCTTAGTGGTTCTCCAAGACTGACTTTCGATCAGGGTATCATCAGCTGTGGGTGCGGAAGGAAGATATTCCAAAGACAAATTTCAGAAGTAGAAATGGCTATTATGAGTATGTGGTTATGCCCTTTGGTCTAACGAATGCACGAGTGGTGTTCTTGTCATTGATGAATCCAATATTTCAGAGATATCCAAATGCTTTTGTGGTGGTATTTGTTAATGATATACAAGTGTATTAGAGGACAATGGTGGGAAGCATGAGCAGAACTTGGCGATAGTGTTAGGTATTTTGAGGGATCATCGGTTTTATGCCAAATTGTCAAAGTGTGACTTTTTGATACAGGAGGTTCGTTTTCTTGTCCAAGTTATTTATGAGAGGAGAGTTTTTGTTGATCTAGAAAATATAGAGGCAATTATCTCATGGAAGACTCCAAAGAATGTTTTCGAGATACGAAGCTTCCTTGGTCTAGCTGGGTATTATCGATGTTTTTTTCATGATTTTTCAAGATTGGATTCGTTGATTACAACTTTGACAAAGAATAACGTCCCATTTTAATGGGATGGGAAGTGTCTGAAATGTTTTGAAGAGAAAAAGGGTCACCTTACATCAGCACCAGTCTTGGTTTTTCTAGAAATAGGGAAAGGGTATGTGGTGTATTATGATGCATCAGGATAAGGGTTGGGGTGTGTTCTCATGCAGGAGGATCATGTAGTTGCATATGGATCACGACATTTGAGGTTGCATGAGAAGAACTACCCAAAACATGATTTGGAGTTGGAAATAGTGGTTCATTCTTTAAAAATGTGGTGTCATTATCTCTTCGGTGAGAAATTTACAGTGTTTACTGATCACAAGAGCTTAAAGAATATCTTCTCACAAAGAGATTTGAACCTAAGGAAAAGGAGATGGATGGAATATATTAATATTTTTATTTCAACTTAATGTACACACCAGGTAAGGGAAATTCAATGGCAGATAAATTATGTAGTAAATCATATGCTCAAGTGGTGAAACACACATTAGATCAGTGGCAGTTGATGTCAGTCATAACCGACATGTGGTTGGAATATGAGGACCAGGGTGAAAGAGTGGTCTTATTTCCAGTTTAGTTGGTCCCTGACTTGGTTGGTTTGGTTAAAGAGACACAATAATCTGATTTTGAATGTGTGGCAATGAGGTCGAAACTCAATGGTGGAGAGACCATTGTGAACTTGGAACTGAATGTGAATTCAGTCTTGTCTTTTCAGAATCAGATAGTGGTACCAGTGGCTTGTAGAGAAGAACTTCTCAGGGCTCATCATCATTCCAGGTGGTCTATCCATCCTAGAATTCAAAGGATGTATATGGAATTGAAGGTGTAGTTTTGGTAGGCTAGTATGAAAAGGGATGTGGCCAGGTTTGTCTCGAGATGCTTGACTTACCAGCAAGTCAAGGCAGAGAATCAATGACCAACAGACATGTTGCAGTCTTTACCTATCCCAATGTGGAAATGGGAGAAGATAGCAATGGATTTTGTGACGGGTATCCCAAGAATGTTCAGGAAGCATGATTCCATATGGGTGATAGTGGATCGTCTTACAAAGTCAGCCCATTTCATCCCGATTCGTGAATCTCATAAGGTGGAGGATCTTTCCAAAATCTATATCTGATAAGTGGTAAGGAGGCATGGTATTCCAGTTTGGATTGTATTAGATAGAGATCCAAGTTTCACATCTCCTTTTTGGAAATCCTTACAGCAAGCCGTTGGTATACAGTTGATTATGAGCACGATGTATCATCCTCAAATGGATGGACAATATGAGAGGACGATACAAACCATGGAGGATATGTTAAGGGCTTGTGTGATGGATTTTACTAGTTCATGGGAGGAGAAATTACCATTGGTTGAGTTCTCCTATAATAACAGTTATCAGGTTGAAATACATATGGCTTCGTTTGAGGCTTTGTATGGGCATCCTTGTCGTTCTCCACTATGTTGGGTGGAAATGGGCGAGACTTCGATGATCGGACCAAGCCTTGTCCAAGAAACTATGGAAAAGATCAAGTTGATTAGAAAGATGATGGAGATGGCTCAAAGTCGTCATAAATCGTATGCAGACTATCATTGAAGACCATTGTCATTCGAGGTGGGTGATCATGTGTTTTTGAGAATCTCTCCTAGGTTGGGACATCGTCAGTTTGGGAAGAAGGGTAATTTATCTCTGGGGTATATTGGGGATTTTGAGATAATTGAGAGGATTGGAAAGGTGGATTATTGTTTGGATTTTCCATCATGGTTTAGTGTGGCACACAATGTGTTTCATGTGTCATAGTTGAATAAGTATCTGCCAGATCATGACCATGTGATTTGTTGGGATCATGTTGAGCTAGAACCAGATGCTTCCTTAGTGCACATGCTAGTGAAAATTGTGGATATTCAAGAGAAAGGTTTTCATGGTAAAAGAATCATTTTAGTTCGTGTTTTGTGGTAGCATGGTCATATTCAAGAGGATACATGGGAGCAGGAGAAAGAGATGTCCGAGCAATGTCCCAAGCTCTTTCAGCAAAGCAATGGTTGCCTACATTCTGAGGACAGAAAGTCTAATGGTGGGGAGAATGTAACACCCCTAGTTTGAGGTATGTAGCCTGTATTTATGACTTTTTATGTGTTTAAAGTTCATGTAATGAGTTGGGAAGAGGTTGGGAGAGTTTGGAATGATTTTTAATAAGTCTAGAGGCTTTTCTTAGGGAGCACGATTTGAAAACAGTTAGTGGAAACCATGCAGGTTCTCCAGGAAACCATGAAGGGGGAGACAATAGGATTCACATGGCCTGTGAATGGTTTTCAAAACTATGTGAGGCAACTGTACATACCCCTCATCTCAAGATAGTGTCATGCACACAGTTCATGCACAGTTTTGAAAATTGTGCGGACTAACCGTGCAACCACTTAAAGGAAGGGTTTTTAAATCTGGGATCCCTCGGGCTTGACCTATTTCACTCCCAATATTCTCTCACTTGAGCCTCACTTGGTATTTTGGGTTATCAGATGTTGGAGGTTATCTCCCACACATTTTGGAAGCGTTTTGAAGTGGTTTCTTGGTGGAATGAAGGTGGTTTATCCCGGGTAAGTCTCTCCTCTTGGATTCTTATGGTTTCTCTCTAGATCTACTCTTCCTTATTTCTTGGTTTTATAGATCTAAATCCGTTGCATGTAGATATAGGGGTTTGGTTTCCTTGGGGGTTAATTTTTTTTAAGGCTTGTGGATGTTAGGGATGGGTATCTAGAACGGTTTTGGTGGTGCGTTCACCAGTTTGGGGTGCAATTGCTTGTGGGTTAAATTCGCCGGAACCCTAAATGCAGGTGGCTTATCTATCAACTACACTTGGTTAGAACTAATGTTTTTTTACAATTAATTTTTTTGTCTTGAAATTAATTGTGATTTTCATGTGCGAAATTGGTTAGAAATCCCTTTGGTCATGTTTTGTGGATTTTTGGGGAAAATGGGTTTTACAGTTGAATGTTCTTATTGTTAAATTTTAAAATGTAGATTTTAAATTTTTTTGCTTTGATTGGGTCAAAGAAATGGTTTATGAAAATATTTTTCAATAAAGATGTTGTTTCATTGAATTGGGGTTTTGGCATGAAAAATGGTTTAAGGATGGTTTAAATAAATGGGTGATTTATTGAAGTGGTTTGTCATATAATGGAAATGGTTGATTGAATGTTGTTGTGTCCTTGGTGGGTCATATGATTGGCTATGGATTATTTTAAATGTTGTGTGGAAGTGGGCAGGAAGTACCACTATAATAAGGGGATGGTTAGTGGATGGAAGGGCCACCATAAAAAGATAAGTGGGTGGGAAGTACCACTAGTTGGGAATGGGTGAATGGGTTGGATGGAAGCTCCACCGTTTTGGTTTCCTTGTTATGTGTTGCTTTGCAAGATGGGATTTGTTGTGCTAATATGGAAAGGTGAAATAGCTTGTGGCATGGTTGTTTTGATTTCTTGTGTGTTTGAGAATTTGGGTGGAAATGGCTTGGTGAAGGAGTGTATGGCTTGTTGTAAGTTGTTGAATTATTGAATGTCTTATATGAACTAATTATTATAAACGTGCTAATGGTTTTATCCTAGTGGTGTGTGTAGGGAAGTCATTTGGGGAAAACCTACTGAGTATTAGTACTCACCCTCTACTTTGGCACTTTTGGACTTTTGCAGATTTCGTATCCCCAGACACAGGTAAAGTTAAGGCATCTCATTTCTAGTGGTTCATGGTGATGCTTGGTAGATGTGGTGGTGCTTGGAGCATGGAGCTTGGTGTGGAGCCATGGAGTGTGTCTTGGTTTATTTTGGGTCTCTTGTTTAGTCTTCCACATAGTACTCTAATATTGTGTTGGTTGTATTGGTTTGTGGGCTGTATTATGGAATAGTGTGGTTCCTTTTTGGTAATGTATTAGTTGGCTGTTTTGTTAACATGCATCATGTAGTTTGTTGACAGTGGATCGTTTGGTTGGTTGGTTATGTCTCAAGGGAAAATCATTCCCCAATTGTTTCTCGAAGCCCTCAACATTTATTTCTAGCCTTAAGCACTTTCGGAACACCGCTTAAGGCAAAGTAGAATTCATCCGCCCTCTCAAGCCAATGAGATGGGGTGAGATGTTACATCCTATCTTAGGGTGAATGCCCTATTATAGGACCAAAAGAGTGGTCTGAAAAATTATCTAACATTATATGCTAGTGGAAAACGACCATTTTACCCCTCATAAAAACCTAGAAGAAAACATTAAAATTTATGCTCAAATCACTACTATAGTTTTGAGTTTATTTAGCGTTAGTGAAAAACACTCATAAAGGCTACCTTTATAAGTGCTAAAAACATTGATAAATGGTACCTCTTATCGGGGCTAATAAAAGGTATCATTTATTAGCGCTTTATTTGTAGTGCTGATAAATGATAACCATTCTCAGCATATTTTCTAGTACTGATAAAGGTCTCGATCACGTGCATGTGTCCCATGTCAAAATAGAAGACATTCAACCACTTGTTTATAAACAATTCTGCTGCGTCATAATGCCTGAAGCCTACTACGGGGATGGAATCTTGCATACACCCTCCACACACACCTATATAGACCCATGCCTATACGCAAAGGCTCACGCATGGCTTCGCCAAACCTATGCTTCTCGCAAGATTTAGCCCACCCACATACACATGGGCCAGCTCCTACACGACCCGACCCACCCACCTCCCCATTCGGGACTATACACAGCCCGACCCACCTATCCATGCGAGCCATGACCCCAATTTTTTTATATATACCAATAAAAATAAACCAATATAAAAATGAAGTATTAAAAATATTAAAACAAACTAAAATAAGTAAGCAAATAAAAATTAAAAATGAATAACTTAAAAAAATATTAAAATTTTTATTAATTAAATCATTATTAATAAATCTAATATATATATAAATTATAAATATTAATAAATGGTATATATTAAATATAGATATATAAAATGAATAAATTGAAATAACTAAACAAATAAAAATGAAAAATGAGTAAACTAAATAAAATATTAATAATTTTCTTAATTAAATGATTATTAATAAAAAGGAATAAATTTATAAAAATACATAAATTATAAATATCAATAAATAGAACATATTAAATATAGATACATTAAACTAATAGATTATAATAATTAAGTAAAAAAATTAAAATTGAATAAATTAAAAAAAATTAAAAAAATTATTAATGAAACAATTATTAATAAAAATGAATAAATAATATATACATTAATTATAAATAGTAATAAATAATATATATTATATATAAATATGGAAAATGAATAAAATATAATAATTTAAAAAATATTAGCATCTTAGTCATTTTAATGGTTTTATACATAATTATTCATTAATATATTTAATATTTTTTATATAGAAATATATTCATATATATTTACATATATATATATATCAATATATATAATATTTCCTAAAATATTATTTATATAATACAAAATATTTATACTTCCATTAAATAAGTCATATATTAAAATTAATATTAATTAAAAATATTAACTAATTGTATAAAACAATGATATTTAATTAAACATCATTCGATTTTTCAATTTAAAAAATATCAAATGTGTGTTACACTGATTTCACACATACATATACTTAATTAATGCATTTTTATATACAACACACACACACATCATATTTTTACAATTTATTCAAATTTTAATATTCATTTTACAATTATATTTAGTGAAATAATATATTTAATATATATTATGTTTCTAATCAGCAAATTTTATCATTTTTTATATTTTTATTTAATATATACTATTTATTACTTTTTAATATTTGTTCAAATTTATTCATTTTTAATATTATTTATTCATTAATAATCTTAATTGTATTTTTTAATATTTTTATAATTTATTCATTTTCAAATTTTCATTGTTCAATATGTCTAAACTTTTATCCATTTTCAATATTTATCTATACATGTTTATTCATTAACATTTAATGTTTTTAATATGGTTGTAATTTATATAATTAATATGTATTCATTTCCATTTTAACATATATAAAGATTCATATTTAATTTTTTTAAATTATCTATATAATTAATTATAGTTATTCATTTTTAAAATTTATTCATTCTTATTATCATTTATTTCATTAATAGATGCTACATATTATATAATGCTATTATTAAATTTAATTTATATCAAACTTATATATATACACACACATTAATTTCACACACAAATATTTACGCAATTGATGAAATATTATATAGAGACACATACACTTAATATTTATGTAATTTATTCAAATATTAATATTAATTTTAGAATTTCATTTAGTAACACAATATATTTAATATATTGTGTTTTTAATTGGTAAATTTTATTTATTTATTTTTAATATTATTATAGTTAGTATTATTTGTTCAATTTTTTTTTGGAATTTAATCATTTTCAAATATTTATTTAGACATGTTTATTTACTATGTGATAATATTTTCAATATGTATTCATCGCCATTTCAATATATATCCATATTATATTTTTTTAGTAATTTGTATAATTAATAAAATTTTTCCATTTTTTCAATATTTTCAAAGTCTACTCCTTTTTAACTATTCAATTTCACTCATTTTAACATTCATGTATTTAAGATTATATATTCATTAATAATGTTAAAAATATATTTTTAAATAAATATTTATAAATAAATATATTTTTTAAATGTATATTTATTATATTTATAAAACTATATATTTATTATATTTATAAAACTATATATTTATAATTACAAATAAATAAATAATTTTTTAAATAGTATTTAAATAATTATAAATAAATAATTATATATTTAAATAGTTGTAAAAATATGATAAATATATTTAAATAATGAATCTATTTACTGTATTTATATTTATATATATTTAATAATTATATAAATATATATAATGATATAATTATAATAAATATATTTAAATAATGGATATATTTACTATATTTATATTTATATATTTATTAAATATATATAATTTTAAAAATATATATAATGATATATATATATATATTTATTTATAATTATAAATATATAATTATACATATATTTGCAAATATATTTATTTATAATTATAATTAAAAATTTATATTTAATATATTTATAAAATTATATATTTATAATTATAAAAAAATAAATATTTTTTTAAAAAGTTATTATATAATTATAAATAAATAATTTTATATTTAAATAATTATAAAATTATCATAAAAATACTTACATAATGAATATATTTAATATATTTGTATTTATATTTTTATATATTTAGTAAATATATATATAAATATATAAATATATATAATGATATAAATTATTTATAATCATATACAAATATTTATCAATATATTTAAAACTATATTTATTTGTAATTATAATTAAAAATCTTTATCACGAAAAGACAAGAACTGATAAAAGACATCTTTATCAGTGCCAAACAAGTGCTGATAAAAGTTATCTTTGTCAATGCTAAAATTTTAGCATTGATAAAAATGACTTTTATCAGCACTGATAATGATTTACCTTTATCATCACTAAAAAAGTGTTTGTAAAGCGGTCTTTAATAAGTGATTATTTTAGAGACGATAAAACCCCTCTTTATCAGTGCTGTTTTGGAAGTGTTGATAAAACCTTCCTTGGTCTTTTAAAAAGAATCCTAACCAAACCTATTTCCACCTTTCCATTTAGGCTCTCATGGAAGTTCATCTCTGCCACTGCTCCCCCTCAATTTTCTCTCAAACTTATCAACTCTCAAATCTAAGGTAAGTTATTATTTTCTTCTTCTCTCTCCTTGTTTGCTTATTTGGGTTCAACAATGTGTAATAATGCGGTGTTTTCTTGGCTGGTGGTGTCGTGGTTTCATGTTTAAGAGATATATTGATGAAGTCCCCACCATCATTAATCTACCTATGAAGGTTCATTTTTCATAGGTATGTACATTCCTAATTTTACCTTAATATAGCTCACATAGGTCCTGTTGTGATGACATCCGGTTCACAGTGTTGAATTTTGGTTTTTGTGTTGCCCTAGTTTTTCATTATGGTTGATCTTGAACCTTATATACCCCATTGTCCTATCCCCATCACACATGTCCCAATTTTGGTCATGCTCGTTGGATTTAAGGAAAATTTGAGACGGTGCTAGGGCCTCCTGTGGCAGTGGAATTAGAAAAAGTAGTGTTTATGAAGAAGAACACTACTATTTTTCTTCTATAGTGTAACACATGTTTTTTAGTTGCTCGAGAGTTAGTAAGAGAGTACATTTCATGGGATACTACCTTTAAGAGGGAATTTAGAAAAGGAAAATAAAGGGTCAGTTAACAGTATGAGGTAAGAGAGAAAAGTATTTTTATTGGAGTCTCATTTCAAAATTAAAATGTTCTTTATATAATATTTTTCTATTAAAATATTTATTTTATTTAAGGGAAAAATGTTTTCAAAATTCTCATTCTAACTTTCAAAAACCCTCTTGCAGGGGGATCTAGTTTTAAAGATATTTTTATTTCCAAGTTGATTTTGAGAATTTTAAATCATATCATTTTATGTGTAAATGGTGAAAATATATCATGTTATAATTTCATGTGTTTTTTTAATTAATATATTGAAAATATAACACATTTTTAGTGGATTTTATTTTTAGAATTTCTATTTTCAAAGGGATTTAAGAAAATTTATTTGATTCTCATGTTTTTTAAAATGTTTGTATGTGTTTGATTAATGTATATTTATAGTTTTCATGTATATATCTAAAATTATGATTTCTATGCATAGTGATTTTAAAAATTGTTACTTTTTAGTATAAAAAATACTTAAATTATTTATTAAATGATTCTTATGATGAAATTAAATATTTTAAATAAAGAGTTGAAGTTTTTTGTTACTTGAGTTAAATTAGAAATTGGTTTTCTAAAAGTGAGGAAAAGTAATTATTATTGAACAAAGTCTCATTTGTGTATATTAAACTGATTATTATTTTCATATATACATAAGTTTTTATCTAATGGGATATCTGATTGAGATGTGAAGTGTTTATAAATTAAATTTATAGCTAGATTTATTTTTTTGGCAAGTTTAATTTTGAATGAAAAGGTTTTAATTATTTTAAAGATGAAAATTTATTTTTTTCTTTTGTTTCAAAGATTTTCTTGGAAATAAACGAGCTTCCTTATATTTTAAGAAATAAACATGATTGTTCTTGATCAATTTTAGGTGTAATGTCTTGTTTGGGTGTGTAGATATTAAAAAAATATTTTATGATATTATAATTATAAAATCCTTTTATTTTGGGTTAATATAATTGGGTTGTTATTTTTTTGATTATATGATTTTTTTGGTTATGATTTCATTCATTATGAAAGTGTTTGGTTTCAGTAATGATTTCTATTAGTCATGATGAAGCTTTGAGTTATAATGTTTTTAGGTTATTGAATTTTGTATAGAATTGATTATATTAAATTAGTTACATGATGTTTGAGGGGTATTGATTGGTTCAAGATTCATATGGATTTAAAACTAATAATATAAGTTTGGACCATATGTAATATCCTTAAATTGGAATATTGGGTATGATTTTGATTGATTTTTCTTATGAATTATGAAAATGACATATTTAGTTGTTGAATTGGCATAAAATTTAAGATTTTTTATAAAGAAAAAAGTTATAGAATGAGTAAAACTCATTAAAAATGTTTCTAGAATTATGAAATACATGCATCAACTGGGTATTTAAAGTAGATGAATGATCTGTTGGAAAAGATGAATAGTTAGTTTACATTATTTATTTTGATCAATACATGTACAGAATAATAATATTATTTTGATCTATTTTATATCATTAGGAATTGTTTGAGTGTCACCCATAAGAAGTTTAATTTAAAATTAATTTATCTTGAACACGTACAAGTTTAGAAGACAGTGGAAGAATTTTATAAAGTTTATTATAATATCCCCTAACCAAATGTATGGTATGGATTTTACTAAGAATGAGAATACTCTTTTGAATATACCAATGAAGGTTTTGACTACTAGATATGGGATATAAGTTATAGTGATCCATGTTATTAGAGGTGGAATCAGAATTTGTTGGACCTCAATGATGTGAAATCCATTCTAAATGATTTTTTTGGAATGTTTATTAATAAAAAGAATTTTTGTTGTTTTTAATAAAATTTAGTATAGGTTTTGGATATTTTATGATATGTGAAACATACCTAATATTGATAACTCTACTATTTTTAAAATAAGGGTTCATCATTAGGTTATAGTAAAAATATATTTGTTGGTATTCCTATAATACATGGTCTAGATTAATCTATAGAAAAGAGAGTAACATGGAATCCAACTTCAATTATATCATCAATAATAGTTTTATCCATTTGTTTCATGAAATCCTATGCTCTATGACCTTGTGTAAAAATTCGATGATTACATGAACTTGTGTGTTCTGAGGAAATATATTTTAAAAAAACATTATAAATCTAGTTCATAATTAAATGAAAAGAATAAATAATAATTTTCAAGGTAAGTCAGCTATGCAATAATAAATAATTTTTTTTACCAAAATATTTATTACCACCTTTTTGTTCCACACAACATTAAATTGAGAACATAGACCAAAAACCACATGTTTACCCTAGGTTTTTTCTTTCTATGTCACCCTTTTGTAAAATAACAACTTTTCAGGGATCATAATCGATAACATTCAAATGTCGGATTCCCCTTATTAGAATTATCTACAACTTTCTCCTTTGATTATGAATATATTATGTGTATTTTTTTTGTAAAAAATTAATATTTTATGAACCTATTAGGATGAAGATGAATTAAAAAAGGATGCTTTCTAATCTTATGATAAAAGTGTATAAAGATGGAGTAAAATATTTCATCATTTTTTCAATAGATCATGTATACAAACCTTCTCAAAAATCTTTTTCCATTATTATGTTGTTGTTATTCAAGAAAAATTAGACCAAAAGAGTTGGAAGAAAATTTTATTTTTCAGGAAATAGATCAAATATATAAATATTTGACTAAAGATGGAAAAAACTTAAATGTGCATACCAATTGGGATGACACTGTAGTTTATGGATCATTTGATATAAATACCAGTATCAATAATGATGAAGATCATATGGAAGAAATGAAAATGGAAATTGAAGATCACCTTTGTGATTATCCAAAGTTGTTTGAGATGTTAAATAGTTGTACTAAGAGACCATTATATACCGATTCTACTAAATACACAACATTATCAGTTGTATTGAAGTTATATAATTTGAAGGTTGGAAGCATATGGAGTGATACCAACTTTATAGAACTATTTGGTATACTGAATGATATGCTACCAAAAGAAAATAAACTTCCTTTCTGATCATATAATGCTAAAAAATGCTACATTCAATGTGAATGATCTCTAAAAAAATAAACACTTGTCCAAAGGCTTGCATATTTTTTCTTAAGGACTATGAATCCCTCATAAAATTCCCTAAGTGTGGTGCTAATCGATACAAGAAATATGAATTGGGTCCTTTGAAAGTTTTATGGTACTTTTATATCATTACATGGTTTGAAAGACTATATGGATGTTAGGAAACCATGAGACAATTAACATGATACACAGATATAAGAATTAAATATGGGAAACTACGTCATCCAGAAGACTCTCCTCAGTGAAATAAAAGTGATTTCAAGTATCCTGAATTTGTAAATGAGGTGATAAAATTCCATATTGTATTATCTATAGATATAATAAATACTTTTTGTGTATAGATCAGTACTCATAGTTTATGACTAGTTATGTTGGTAAATTATAACTTTCTGCCATTATTATGCATGAATCACAAATAAATTATATTGTCTCTGTATGTATCTGGACCAAAACAACCCAATAATGATATTGATGTCTATTTGGATCCATTGATTTAATATCTGAAATTTATGTGGGATACATGTGTTATAATATATCATGCTCATAGAAGTGAAGAATTCACATTGAGATCTATGTTTTATAGGATGATTAATGACTTTTCAACTTATATAAATTTTTTAGGCTATAGTATTAAAGAAATTTTGGGGTTTATCATTTGTGAAGAATGTACACACTCAGTTCAGTTGAAAAATTCTTCAAAGAATATGTTTTTAGGACATCATAAATATTTACCTCGATTATATAAATACTGATCTTGGATAATGGAATTTGATAGGGATACTGAACAAGGTACAACACCATATCCACTAACAAGTGATAATCTATTTGATAATATAATATAATAGATATTGACATTGTTTTTAGTAAACCATTTTCTAAAAATATTATGAAATCAGGTTGGAAAAAGAGGTCAAGTTTCTTTAAACTACAATACTATAATTGTTTGTACATCATAAATTTTCTTGATGTCACACATGTAAAAAGAAATGTATTTGATAGTGTTATTGGAATGTTACTAAATGTTCTTGAAAAACATAATATGGAATCAAGGATAGGTTGGACATGATTGATATGGGGATAATGGAAGATTTGGCACCAGTGAAGGGTAAAAGTTGATTTTTTCTTCCTCTAGGGGATTACACTCTTTCCAAACAAGAAAATTTCAATTTTACATTTTCATTAATGGTGTAAATGTTCCATTTTGGTATTCATAATATATCAATAATGTCATTTCAAGGACTAATTTGATGTTATAGGGACTAAAATCACATGGCTAACATGTTTTGATGCAGGATTTAATGTCTATCTCTTTAAATTGAATTTTTCCTAAAAATGTATGACATACATTAACCAACTCTTATTCCTTTTCAAAACCATATACATTAAATTTATAAACTCATAAAAGTTTCCAATCATGAATATGAATGTTTTATTCATATTATGTGAATTATAGATTTTTTCCCATTATCATTATTTGATACAATATTCCACATAATTATTTACTTAGTTAGAGATGTTCAAATATGTGGTCCTATATATTATAGATGGATGTACCCCAATGAATGATATATAAAGATTTTGAAAGTGTATGTAATTAATCAAATTCATCCAAAAGGTTTTATTGAAGAAAAATATTTTGATAAATAATCTATTGAATTTTGTACTGATTACCCATCAGACGTTGATAACATCATTCTTCCAAATCCTTATCAGATCAAATTCCTTATGGGTGAAGGTATTTATGGAAGATATTTTTTTATAATTTCTATCACAAACTAGGAGAAATATCAATAGTAAATATTTTTATCCATACATTGAATCCCACAAATCAATTATTATAAATTTTAATCCATCAAGGGATGAAGGATGGATATCAAAAACATATAATAAATAGTTTATAGGATGGTTATGAGATCATATTTATAAGGAGTTATTTAAAAACCCAAATTCAACTGTTGAATGACTTCGATAGCTAGCTAGGGGACTGAATAAAAATTTTATATCTTGCACTAGTTTTGTAATTAATGGTTATAAATTCTATACAAAATAACATTATGACCATAGTACGATGAAAAACAGTAGAGTTATTCTTGTAGCGTAAGTGATGCACATATCTATTACAAATGATAGAAATACAATTTATGTGAATATGTCATATTTTGGAATCATAAAAGAGATATATGATTAGTATTATATAATACTTTAATTGTCAATTTTCTATTTCAAATGGGCTGACAATAAAAGTGCAGTGAAAGTTGATGAAATGGGATTCATGAATGTGAATTTATATGTGGATTGGGAAAATATTGATTTATTCAAAATGTTATCACATACAATGTATGTATTTTATGTATTAGATATATCAAACAATAATTGGTCAATTGTCCTACTTGTGACTAAAATAACTATAGGGTTAGATGAAAATTCAATTGAGGATGACCCTTTCATTTGGAGATCAAAATCATTTCATGTTAGTCCCAATGTATACAACTGATTGTATATTAGATGGGATCACAATGAGGGGATTTAGATTCTTGATAGAGTATCCAAATATCTTCAACCTTTAAATAAAATAAAAATATTTTAATGAGTAGGTTATTTTTTTAATATACAATTATTTTCCTCAAAATATTATGTGTTCTCTACTGTATTTATGTGATCTAAATTAATTTTTTGACTACTCATGTAGATAGTGACTTCTTGACATGATGATGTTACCAATATCAGCTGGGGAAGAATATGCAGATGATGCAAAAACTATAGAGTTTTTAGGGTATCAACACCATATTGATAAAAAAACAAGAACGATGCAAAATCACCATTTTGGATAAAATTATTAGGTTAATAAGTAAGGGTATAAAATTTGAGGTTGGATGGAATCAACACTTCCAACCTATTGACACCAACAAGTAAATGTTCATTAGTTATATTGGGGTCACAACTAGGATGAATGTGACAATTGATATAGATTCATGGTGCCATGTCCAACATGTAATGAACAAAATCCTTTGGGAAGATATTAAGGCAATGGTACGATATACTTTCTTTATTTTATTGAGAAATTACATAATTAAATGTTGATTTAATTTTCATTATCCCTTGAAATTTAGTTTATTTTAGATTATTTTTATAAGAAATATATCTTAATGGTTTCTAGGAAATTCCATAGAGGTTTTCAAACACTTCTTACCAAGTTTCATATCAGGGATGTTGAGGGGAAACTAAAGCCCCACCCACTAGTTACTTATGCACATATTATAAATCAAGAAACATGGAATGATTTCATCAATTGTCATGATAAGAAATAATTTTAAGTGAATTTTAGTTGATAATATATTATTTTATATTATTTATTTTATCTAGTTTGATTCAAAATTTTTAATTTATGAAACAAAAAAGGAGTGATGAAAATAAACAACATACATAAAAAACATACATAAAAAACAATGTACCCATATCACAAAGCAACGATAGGGTATGATTCACTAAAGAAGAAAATGGTATGTATTTTAAATAAAAAAAAAGTTTTATGTGATATCAAACAACATATTTTCCTTTTTAATATTTGCATATTGATGAATCAAAATCAGATGCCACTTCCATCCCACATCGTGTGATATGGAAAGAGGACCACTTAAAAAAGGAGGATAAACTAGTTGATGAAAACACAAAAGAAGTATGAGAAACATGTATAAGTATGAAATAATAGTAATTAATTATTCTTTATAATAGTATTAAATAAAAATATCTATTTATGTTCATATGTTTTTTATACGATTTATACACAAGAATCAGCAGTGAGCATACCATAAGAAAAACTACTTTCAAAAGCTTTCAAGTGGCCAGAACAATATAGTCACGTTAGAGGTGTAGGTTTTAGAGTGCCTCATTGAATATATTTTTAGAAGAAAAAAATAAAAGAATATATATATATAATATAAGGAAAGGATTTTAGATAAAAATATATGTTTTTCAAGATATTATTTTCCAGTTTGGTTTGGAAAACCAATATATGAAAAAGGATCAAAGAGAATTGGCAGTGGAACAAAGATCAGCACATGGACAAACAAATGAATCCACTAGATTTGAGGCTATTAATTCCCATCAATCAAATAACTTAAATGAGGTAATAAAAATTTTCATTAATATTTCTCCTAAATGTGAATAAAACAACTTATGATAGTTTTATATTACTAAAATTCTATTGGGTGAAGTTTTATGTGATTTTAATTTATCAACCCCATTGACCACCTTATTGTGAGGGGTATGGTGTATAATATCTAGATAGACATGATACATATCAAATAACTCCTAAAATTTCACATTAGAGTTTGGATTAGAGTATCTCAAGAGTTGAGTGTTGAGTTTCATGTTCCATTTAATGATCTAGATATTACAACAGTCAATGATTCTATTGGAACTTTTATAGCATGGACATATAATATTATAAAGATACATGAGGTATGTTTCCTACATTACATATGAAAACACCACATTCAAAGATTAATATGTGTCCTACATTCCATATGAACAATAAATATTTTGAACTTTCATTACAGGTGTGGTTGTTCTTGAGAGTATAAATGAGATTCTCAAGTTTGAATAACTTCAATTCTTAGTTGTGAATACATACATAAGGTATATTTTCATAATACATATGTATAAAAGTTTTTGTAATATGTTCATTAAAGTTAATAATTATTCATATTTTTTATAGGTTTTTATATTAATACTATATAAAGGGAAAACCCTGCGAATCATGATTTGGATTCATTAATCCATATATTGTTTCTATGAAAAAAATTTCCTTGGAGTCAAAAGAAATTGATAAGAAAAAATATGATCTAAACTAGGAGTTTGAGAATAAAATAAAACTTTACATACTCTTTTTGATTCCTATAATATAGGGGTAAAACTCTACAATCAATTCATATAAAATATTTTTTTTATTTTTTTCATTACTTTTTTTTTTGTTTTTTTTAGGAAGCATTGGATAATAATAAAAATCAATATAGATACGAAAAATATTTATTTTTTGGATCAAATACATGGATTTCCATCTAACAGAACACACTAGATGTGTATTGTGAATTTGTAATGCACTCCAATGAAAATTTTATAGATAAAATTTTAATTATATATTTTAGTTAGTGTTTTCAAAATAATTTTCTTATGATAGAGAGATCGGTAAATATAGGATAAATCATGGCATAATGTCATTGAATAAAAATAAGAAGCCTATAGATTCCTTCAAATGGAAATAGATTAAGGAATATATATAAATATTTATCTATGAAAACATATTTAAAAAAAAATTACTTATTTTGGTCAATGTTTCCGTAGTGACCAAAGTAAGATAACAACAATGATTGTGGTTATTATGTTTTAAAATTTATGAAAGATATCATATACCATCAAAATACTAACATCCCTGAACTAGAAATTTTTGAAGGCAATTACAATTTTATTCCAAATATTTAATAATTATTTGTTTGTATATATTTTCTGAGTACTAAAAAGATTTCCAAAAATCTACGTACTCAAAATAATAAATAAATTTGTTTAGAGATGAATGGGTAGCATAAATGGCGTCAGAATGTTTTTTGACATCAAATTTAGGTGATTAACTACTATTTTTGTGATCTAGTATAGTCTATAAACTTAGAAATATATTTGGGGTGTGAAGAATTAGTATCAAAATGCTTATATATTGTTTTTGATCTATTTCTAAAGTATAAGCATAATGGAGGAAATCAATTTATTTAGAAATGAATAATAAGAATAAATTATGTCAAAATGTATAAAGACATCATGAATAGGTGACTTCCTACTACTTATTTAGTTAAATTTCACATTATTTTATGTACTTTTTTAGTTAATTTAATTATCATTTTTATCTGATATTATTTTTGTTAAATGTATACATTAGTTAAAAATATACATCACATGTGACAAAACCAAGAAAACAAATTCATATTATTTTGATACATTAGTATAATGATCCATAATTCATTTTTGATGTGTTGGAATTGACTAAACATCAATATGACTCAGGATGTGGTCGATATGACTGGAAGTGTGTGTTTTAAATACAAAAGTGTCATTTTAGTTTGAAACATATTTTGATATAGCCAAAATAGAGAAAATGATCTCAGAATATTTTCAAAATTTAGGAAAATGATCCATATTTAATTTTTCATGTTTATGAATTGACCACACATCAATTTGAGACACAATGTGAATAATATGGATCAAAGTGTGTGTTTTCAATAAAAAGGTTCCATTTTAGTTTAAAATACATTTCACATCTTCAAAATTGAGAAAACAAGCTTGTATTGCTTTCAAACTTTAAAAAAAGATCCATAATTAATTTTTTCATGGGTAGGAATTGACTATATTCCAATCTGAAACATGATGTGGATGATATGACCCAAAGTACATGTTTTCAATATAAAAGTGTCATTTTAGTTTAAAATATGCATCATATAACCAAAACCAAGAAAACGTGCTCTGATTATTTTCAAACTTTAGGAAAAAAAATCCAAAATTTATTTTTCACATGTAGGAATCTATCACACATCAATCTGACAACCGATGTAGTTAGTATGATTCGAAGTATGTATTTTCATTAACAAAGTGTCATTTTAGTTTAAAACATGTATCAAATAGCCAAATCTAAGCAAAAGAGACCATATTATTTTCAAAAATTAATAAAATAGTCCCTAATTTATTTTTTATATGTATGAATTGACTGCACATTAATATGAGACAAGTTGTGATTGGTGTGACTCAAAGTGCGTGTTTTAATAGAAATGCTCCATTTTAGTTTGAAATGCATGACACATAACCAAAACCAAGTAAATGAGATTATATTATTTTCAAAATTAAGGATAATGATCTATAATACATTTTCAAGTGTAGGAATTGACCGCATGTCAATCTAACACACGATGTGGTCGATAAGAATCAAAGTGCGTGTTTTTAATATAAAACTATCATTTTAGTTTAAAACGCATCATATATCCAAAAGTGAGAAAACAAAATCAGATTATTTTCAAAATTTTGGAAAATGGTCCATAATTAATTTGTGACCTTTAGTAATTGACCAAACATCAATCTGATACCTGATGTGGTTGGTATGACTCAATGTGCTTGTTTGCAATATAAAAGTGGCATTTTAGATTTAAACACACAAAAAATAGCCATAACTGATAAAAAAAGATCTAATTATTTTCAAAATTTATGAAAAAAGTACATAATTAATTTGTGACATATAGGAATTGAACACACATCAACCTGACACATGATGTGATCAATATGACTCAAAGTGAATGTTTTGAATAGAAAGATGCCATTTTAGTTTAAAATGCATGTCACATCACCAAAACTAATAAAAAGAGTTTGTATTGTTTTAAAACTTTTAAAAAATTAGGTATAATTAATTTTCACATATAGGAATTGACCTCACATCAATAAGATGCACGATGTGGTCGATATGACTTGAATGTGTATTTTCAATACAAGAGTTCCATTTTAGTTTAAAACAAACATCAAATAGAAAAAAAAATAAGAAAATAAGATCTAATTATTTTCAAAATTTAGTAAAAAAATCCATAATTAATTATTCATATATATGAATTGACAGTACATAAATCCAACACATTATGTGATCGATATGACTCAAAGTGATTCTTTTCAATACAAAAGTGTCATTTTAGTTTAAAACACACATCAAATAGACAAAATCAAGAAAAATAGATTGTATTGTTTCCAAACATTAGTAAAATGATCCATAATTTATTTTTCACATATAGAAATTGGCTTCACATCAATCCAACACACGATGTGGTCGATATGACTCAAAGTGTGTGTTTTCAATACGAAAGTGTCATTTTAGTTTAAAACACACATTAAAAATCCAAAACTAGGTAAATGAGCTTATATTGTTTCCATAATTTTAAAAAATGATCTATAATTCATTTTTCATGTGTAGTAATTGACCACACATCAATCTAACACATGATGTGGTCGATATGACTTGAAATGTGTGTTTTCAATACAAAAGTTCCATTTTAGTTAAAAATAGACATAAAATATCCAAAACCGAGTAAAAAAGTTCGGATTTTTTTTCAAACTTTAGTATAATGATCCATAATTCATTTTTCACCTATAGGAATTGACCTTACATTAATCCAACACACAATGTGGTCAATATGACTTGAAGTCTGTGTTTTTAATACAAAAGTTCCATTTTTAGTTTAAAACAAAAATCAAATTGCCAAAACTGATAAAATAAGATAATATTGTTTTAAAATTTTATAAAAATGATCCATAATTTATTTTTATTGTGTATTAATTAAATTTACATAAATACAATAGTCGATGTGGTTGATATGACTCAATGTTCACGTTTTCAATATAAAAGTTCTATTTTAGTTTAAAATGCACATCACATATCCAAAACTGATAAATGACCACTGATTATTTTAAAACTTTATAAAAATTATCCATAATTCATTTTTCATATGTAGAAATAGACCACACATAAATATGAAATACGATACGGTTGATATGACTTAGAGTACATGTTTTCAATATAAAGTGCCATTTTAGTTTAAAACACACATCAAATAGCCAAAATTGAGAAAATGAGCTAAGATTGTTTTCAAAATTTAGAAAAATGATTAATAATTAATTTTCCACATGTAAGAATTGAAATAACATCAATATGACACACAATTTTGTTGATATGACTCGAAGTGCATGTTTTCAATACAAAAGTGTTATTTTAGTTTAACACACACACTAAATAGAAAAAACTAAGAAAAAAATCTCGTATTATTAAATTAAAATGATCCATAATTTATTTTTCATGTGTAGTAATTTACCTCACATCAATCCAACACACAATGTGGTTGATATGGATTGAAGTGTGCATTTTCCATACAAAAGTGCCATTTTAGTTTAAAACACACATAATAGTAAAAATTGAAAAAATGAGCTTGGATTATTTTCAAACATTAGAAAAATGATCCAGAACACATTTTTCACATGTTTTAATTTAATACACATCAATATGACATGTAATATGGTCTATATTACTCGAAGAGTTTTTTTTAATATAGAAGTGTCATTTTAGTTGAGGACACACATCAAAAAGACAAAACTGGGAAAAAAGCTTCAATTATTTTCAAACTTTAGGAAAATGATCCATAATTAATTTATAAATTTTAGGAATTAACTAAAAAACAATATAATACAAAATTTGATTTATATGACTCAAACGGAGTGTTTTCAATACAAAAGTTCCATTTTAGTTCAAAACACACATTAAATAGCCAAAATGAGTAAATGAGATCATATTATTTTCAAACTTTAGAAAAAATGATCCATAATTCATTTTTACATGTAGAAATTGACCACACATCAATCTGACACATTATGTGGTCTATATAACTTTAAGTGTGTGTTTTCAATACAAAAGTGCCATTTTAGTTTAAAACACACATCAAATAGCCAAAACCAAGCAAAAGAAATACGTTTTTTTTCAAAACTTTATGAAAATAATCCATAATTCAATTTTCACATATAGAAATTGAACTCACATCAATCTGACACCCAATGTGGTCTATGTTACTTGAAGTGCATGTTTTCAATATAAAAGTGTCATTTTAGTTTAAAACACACATAAAATAGCGAAAAACAAGAAAATGAGATGAGATTGTTTTTAAAAATTAGTAAAATGATCCATAATTTATTTTAAATTTGTGGGAATTTACTGCACATTAATTAAATACATGATGTGGTTGATATGACTCAAAGTGCATGTTTTCAATACAAATGTATCATTTAAGTTTAAAACACACATCAAATTGGAAAAACTGAGAAAACAAGCTCGAATTATTTTCAAACATTAGTAAAATGATCAATAATTATTTTTTCATTTGTAGGAATTAACCACACATCAATCCTACAAAATATGTGATTGATATTACTTTAAGTGCATGTTTTTAATACAAAAGTTCCATTTTAGTTTAAAACACACATTAAATAGACAAAAATAAGAAAACAAGGTCAACATGTTTTCAAACTTTAGGAAAATGATCCATAATTAATTTTTCATGTGTATGAATTGATTACACATCAATCCAACACACGATGTGTCCGATATGACTCAAAATGCGTGTTTTCAATAGAAAAGTGCTATTTTAGTTTAAAACGCACATCACATCGCCAAAACTAAGAAAACGAGCTCAGATTGTTTTCTTATAATTTTATCTACTATTAATTAATTAATTTACTTATAATTTATATATTATACTTATTTAGTTAATTTTTATAGAGATAATTATTTAATACAAACAAGAAATGGTGTAATAGTTGAAGACTTATTCTAAAAAATAAAGTCCTATTGAATTGGATCCCAACCATAATGAATTTTTTATCACCACAGATGAGAGCCAATTCAAGAGTAACTACTTTTGAGAACAATAAAAAAAGGTGTGATGTGTAAGAATCAATCACAACTCAATCTGATAAATAGTGTTCCTAGTATGAATCAAAGCATATGTTTTTATTTTAAAATTGTCTATTTGTGTTTAATTTATTTCTTTATAGTATTACTAACATAAGAATCATTTTCTTATATAGGTGCATTATTTTTCTCGATATGGGGTGGTTTTTTTAGAAACTAATTGCATGAATGGGTGTCAAGGTAAAAAGAAAAAGAAACATCAATGTTTTTTAATTTCTATGATAATTTGGACTTACTCATGTAATTTTTATGAACTAATGTTTGAAATGTCTTTAATATAAATTTTTTATTGTATTTGTGCTGTAAATTTTATTTCAATTAAATTTTATATTTTCTCATGTATTTTATCCTATATTTTTTTTCCTACTATAATGCATTGTAATTTTAATAGCACCCTGCAGTAGTATTCCCCTTTATCAGTGCTAGAAAAAGTGTTGATAAAGGGATCATTTATTAGTAGTTTTAGTAGCGCTAATAAAGGATCCCCTTATCAGTTCCTTTTTTGCCCTGATAAAGGGTCCCTTTATTAGTGCTAAATAAAATCATTGAAAAAGGGGTTCCTTTATCAACACTTAAATAATAACCAATAAAGGTTTCCTTTTATTAGTGTTTCTTTAGTGCTAATAAAGTATCCATTTATCAATACTTTTCTACCATTGATAAAATCTTAGGTATTTTAATTGCACTTAAATTTTTAGTGATTTTTTTTCACTAAAAAGGCCTATTTTAGTGCTATTATAAGCATTATTTGTAGTATTAATTAAATATATGGGAAATTTTGGTCTTTACAACCTCCACCACCATAAAAATTTTCATCCTCAAGAGGCCACAATGGTCTTACAACCACACATCCCGACCCATATTGGTTGTCAACTCATGCTCAACTTGTTGTGTTCTACTCTAGTATTGTTGGAGTTGGTGCCCTAGAACTAACTTCTGTGTACTTTATGATAATATGTAATCATAGTTTTGAATATTAATAAACATATTATAACATCATGATTGTTCTTATACATAACATTGCATGTGATAATTTCTTAAAAGTAGCTATCACACTAAAAGGTCGTAACAGTTCCTTGCTATGATGAGAACCCAGAAGTGCTATGAAACTATTTTTAAATATATGTTCTATATCTGGATGATATCATTTGAGGGAAACAAATGATATAGGCTATTCTGGGTAGAGACTCATAGGACATTGCGGTACCTTCTCATGGTGTACACCCTTGGTAATATCCAGTGTAGGATATTATGAGAATGAGACCCGCCAGTAGGAAATCCATATTCATATGTGTCATTGGATGATCCTATCTCAGGATGTATTTTTTGATCCTTATACTTTAATATTATTATTTATGAGTATTATAAGTCATGTACTTTGATTTATTGATGAAAACCGTGATGACATATGTTCGTGGTGAGGTATGATACGTTGGGTGTATCATAAGTAATATTGATTTAATGAATAATGTGAGAAATGATTTATCCCTTATTTTATTTAACGTAAGTTTATATATAAGGCCCTTTTGATGTAAATGATATAGCCTAAATAAATCCATAACCATGGTGAACTACAGACAAGTTTGATTTCCAATAATTCAAAGAAAGAGACATTGAACACATAGGTTGATGACACCAACATACTTTCTACTTGATTATAGATATCATGATAAAACAATTATATTACATAGTAAGTGTTTTTATGAGGTATTATGTCATTATTCCCTTAACTTATTTCTCTATGGGTGCCTTGTTATGTTTTTAGACACTATCCTTGGACTTTAGGTTGCTTCGCCAAATGCCATTGAGAAAGAGGCCTAGAGGGTTACACACTAAGTTTATCCAAAATCTCAATTAAATAATATATTATTATTTATTATTTAACAATTTGAATAAATATTATTTCCACATGTGTTTTAATAATAATTCATGTATGCTTGATTGCATATATTATCTCACCAGTTTTTTGAGAGAATATTTTTTGAGTGGAATATTTAATAAATATTTATTTTCTATTTAGTGAATATAATATTTATTTATCAGTGAATAATGAAGTGATATGTATTTATTAAATAAATATTCATTATTAATAGACCAATAAATATTGTGGAGGAATGGGAGAATAAGTTTTTAGGTCCAGTGATAAATAATATATATTGACTATTATTTTGATTAAATAAAATTTAATTTAATTCTCAAGTTAAGAGAATATTGAGAAATAATAATAATAATAATATTATTTACATGGGGTTCTATAGGGATTAAATAAATAATAAGGGGAATTTGTGAAATTATTTATTTCTAAACCTTTCGGTATTTAAACCCAATTATATTATTTTTTAAAATAGCCAATTAATTTTGTTTTGTACACAAGGAAAGCCAAAGAGAATCCTCTAAAGACTTAAAGAGATCTCTCTACAAGAATTCACCCAAGAACAGAGAGCGATCTTCCTCCACCATTCACTATCAATTCTAGAGAGATCAATGTGAATGATTTGGAAGTGATTCTCATGGAGATCAAAGGTAGAAAATGCAAGTGATAGGATATTCTGTGATAGCACCTAGAGATTCCTATGAAAATGTTCAGAGCTTCATGGAACATGTGTGGATCACCGCTAGAGGGAATATTCTCTTGATTCCTTCAACGCAATGAAGATAAAAAGTAGATCTATTATTAGATCCATCAATGAAAAAAGAATTCATTCAAGGTAATTCCATAATTGACTAAATTAATTATAAATAATATGTGATGATCCTGTGCTTGGTTCTATAATTTTATCCCTATCTATTTTCTTTGAATCAATTCTGTTTATTATTGAGTTCATCATAATGTAAATCTCAAATTGATCATCAATCATGACAAAAATAAAATTTGGGAACGAACCATCATATTCTTCCACTATGCTTAAAACCTATAAATTGTATTAGAGCAGTCACACAATTATTTATAATTATTTAATAATAATTTATTTATTTATGAATTTGTTATTTAGTTTTCAATTCAAGTTCAATCATTCTTTTAATCTGAATTGTGAGATTTACCTCTTCCTATTTCATTTCTCATAGATCTAATCAAATCGATTATTTTTATGAATGAAATAAAATTTAAGATCTCATCCGAAGGTGTCGAGGATTCTATATGGATAGCACAAGAGTGCACGTTGTGTAACTGGAGGTACACGCCATGTACTAGTGTTCAATTAAATAGGAATTAATTCAGAATTAATTCAATTCATGTGCATTGATTACACGTGGTGAATTTAATTTCTTACACCGTGTGTTAATCAGACTAACCTGGTGCATGGTCAGCTGGAGTACACACCATGTAGCTCACTTATACAGTGTATATTTCTTTAAGTCATAGATGGTTCATGTATTTCCATACACAACCTACCTGATTAGTGATTGTGTAACTCGGAGACCACATGCTATGTAACCCTTTTTACATGCCATTTACTATAATTTTTTTTGAGGCATGGTTTACACACAAAGTCCTTAGGCATGTGCCTCAGATAGACAACGATATATGTACATTCCATACAGTTCTCCTGTACATTACATGTACTTATACTAAATTATTCATAATTAAAATTAATTTATTATACCGTGTAAACCTTATCAATATGTTCTTGTGTGTGGTCATTAAGTTGATAGGACACTCCATGGATGGGTTTTAATATATATATATATATATAATTAACTTTTGTGTAATGTTCAGTTTTATATATCATGTGAGAGTCGTATGATAGATATTACTCTTCGTACATTGAGGCATAACATGTTATAGAAAAATCATGCAATTCATGTAATCATGAAGTTGATAGTACACATAATGAAATTATGTGATAAGTTATGTATTCCATATATCGCAAGAGTTAAAAGTATATGAGTATAATACATGTTGGGTAGATTCAGATGGGTATTCACTGTGTTGACTCCAAGGTACACTTATGTACATAGTTAATTTTAGATAAATTTATTTAGTTTGTTTAAAATTAAGATGGATGAGAATCTCAAGGAAATTTAGATGATAATTAAGATAAAAGAATTAATTTATTAAATAAGATAATTAATTGATTTGAGCATGATTTATCTTAAGTAAGAATTATTAATAATTGAATACTTTTTTTATTAAATGTGTAATTCTTTTCATGCATGTGGATGATCATGAAAATAGACTAGACCCTTATATGTGATTTATTTTATTTAATTTATTATTAAATTAAAATTTTGGATTTCATTCCTTCTCTCCTATTATTATGTAAGGGCATGTGTGCCCATGGTTTATTTTATGTAAACCCTTTTCCCATAAACTTTATGAGATTAAAAGTATATGTAATGGATGGATCTCCCAAGATAGTGGAGGAATTTTAAGTTTGGATCTCAGGAAAAACCAATCTAAGAGAGATACATAGGTGAACAAGTGGAAAGTTATAACACGAACCTTAATTGGTTCCAAGTGTTTTCCCCCTATGTCAATGGTTAGTTTATCAACCACTAGATAAACTAACCATTAGTAAAATCTCATGATCAAACCACTTTATTATTATTTTTCTTTCATGTTTAATGGTTATTTCATTATGGATGTTTTTTCATGATCACATAAAATAATGAATTAACAATCATGAAAGATAGAACTAAAAAAATGGCTTATGCATAAATATTATCTAAGACATGGTTAATCACTAAAGTAAATCCACTAAATATTAAAAATTATTTAATAAAGATAATAGTTGGAAGTTTATAAATAAAAGATAAAATCCCTCAATTATATATTAAGTCAGTATTTCCTTCCACTACATTAGTTAAAATAGAACCATAGTTCAAAGTGCTTGACCAACCAAAGTTTGGGTGCTTACAATATCGGGGAATTTTAACATGAAGTTTTTGGTTAACTTGAATTAGTTCAAATCAAGGGTTGTGTAAAGACCTGGAAATTCCATGTAATTTCTTTTAATTATATGGGGATTTTACGAGTCCATGAAAATTGACGGTGCATGATTCCGAGGCCCAGTGTGCCCAGAATGAATTTCTGAACTTTTTTTTGGGTACATTCAGTAAACGTGCGAGAAGGTTTTTGTAACTTTTAAACCAGTGTTCATAATTGAAATTTGAGGACACTGTTGAACTCACAATGCTGATATTTGCTTAAGGAGACCTTTACCTTGACCGTAGTAGGTCATAAGTGAAAGATAGTTTTTCACTTTTTCATGGGAAAATAAAAATAAAATTATTTAACATTTTACTTTTATTCTTGAAACCTCCTTTGATTTATGGAGGTGGGGACCAAAAGAGTTTATCCTCCAAATTGATTACTCAGTGGTGGGGACCACCCGAGCCTAAAACCTCCTCCAATTTGAATTTAATGGTGGGGACCACCCAAAACCTCTTAATGGGAGAAACCCCATCAACTTCCTCATTAATGAGGAATTAACCCATGTACTTCCTCCCCATTAATTATTCTCCCATTTAATTATTCCTCGTCAATTGATTAATTTTCCCAATTATTTTATGCCAACAATTTAAAAATGGAAAAATACTTTTTATTTTGGTTGGCTATTTCTTTTGAGATCATTCGTTGGGAAAATGGTTGGTAAATATTTTGGGAGAACTTTGAGGAACACATCCTCCAAAAAATAATGATTCTTTAAACTAAGAACACCGACATTCTCCAACAACTTAGTCTCTTTCCTCATGACATCCTCCAACAGTGGACGTCTTCAATAATGAAGAACCACCTCCATCGAAGAGCGTTTATATAAAAAATGAGCTTGGGATCAGAGGTGTGTGTCGGGCATGACAGACTTTGACATGTTCAACTTCTCTCTCGCAACACAACAACAAAACTTCGAGGTAGGGGTTTAATTATGTGTGATTATAGATTCCCATGTTCTTCCCTTCTAAACAAAGAATGCAGATCAACTCACTAACTAGTTGATCCGAGGATGATTTCTTTTTGCAGGATTGGGAATAATTATTGCAGGTGGTTGTAGGGATTGTTGTTTGAATTACCCCTTACCCATTTTTGGAAATTCTTCGTGATTCAAGAAATAATTGTGAATCGCTTGATACCGCTCTAACGTGGAGGGTGAAGGCCAAAAAAAGATGGCCTGACCTGTTTGTAAACCCTTGTATTTTTGATAAATCTTTATGATGGAGGAAGAAGGAAACCAGAGGCCGACCGCACGATGAGGGCGGTGGCATGCGTCCACGCCGCTCAACGAACAAGGAGCCGCAGTGACAAATAGAGGACGGCCAGTCGAGCCAGCCCCTAGCGAAGGCACAACGTGCGACCGCACCGCACAACCACGTTGTGTGGAGAAGATGATTGGCCATCCGGCCAGCCGTGGTAGCATCCCGCTACACCGCGGCCCTCACTCCAAAAGAGGGACTTACCCGAGGAGAACCGCCTTCGATCCACCAAGAAACCCCATCAATTTTCCTCCAAAACAAGCTAAGGAGCTTCCCCAACCTTTGAAAACTGGAACTCCCATGTGGGCCATGAGTGGGAGGAAGAATGAGAAAAATTGGGAAATACCGAGTGGCCCAAGACATAAAAACCCTAACTTTAAGTGGTCGCTCGGTTACCCCGCACAGTTTGGTAAACCGTGCGCCAACCGTGCAGTTTCCACTGTCTCACCCAGGGACTTCGCACGACTTTCCCGCACGGTTTGACAAACCATGCACCAACTGTGCGGATCCCACTATCATGGATAATATCTTAAAGTTCGAGCGTCTGTTTGATGCACCGTCTATTGCGTTGAGACCTTTATGACGTGGAGATACTTTGAGATGCTTTTTTTTAAGAATTCGTGGTAGTTGTAATATCGACTAGTGGCTTGTGGAGAGAACCCTCCTGGAGACAAGCGAGCTTAGTGCAGGAACCCTATAGTTGGCTGTGACGATGTACCGGAGCATGTACTAGGATCCTGTGTGGGTCTGACGATATACTAGAGCATGTACTAGGATACTGTGTGGGTCTGATGATGTACTAGAGATGTAATAGGATCCTGTGTGGGTCTGATGATGTACTGAAGATATACTAGGATCTTGTGTGGGTCTGACAATGTACTAGAGATGTACTAGGATCCTGTGTGGGTCTGACGACATACTGGAGATATACTAGGATCCTGTGCGGGTCTGATGATGTACTAGAGATGTACTAGGATCCTGTGTGGGTCTGATGATGTACTGGAGATGTACTAGGATCCTGTGTGGGTTTGACGACGTACTGAAGATATACTAGGATCGTGTGTGGGTCTGATGATGTACTGGAGATGTACTAGGATCCTATGTGGGTCTGACGATGTACTAGAGATGTACTAGGATCCTGTGTGGGTCTAAAGACGTACTGAAGATGTACTAGGATCCTGTGTGGGTCTGACGATGTACTGGAGATGTACTAGGATCTTGTGTGGGTCTGACGACGTACTGATGATGTACTAGGATCTTGTGTGGGTCTGATGATGTACTACGATCCTATGTGGTTTTGATGATGGTTTAGGATCCTTCATGGGTTGGCCTCTTAACAGATTAAGATGAATTAGTAGTTACATCTATTCATCTCTACTATTATACTTAAGTTATACCTGGTGTGAGTTGAGTTCGTACCTGTGTGGTACTTTCCTTTGTGGTAATCCCATGGTGGTATTCTTCTATGTGGTGTACCTTTGTGGTACTTACCTTATGGTTTTCCTTCCTTTTTGGAACAATTGAGCTTTGGGATCTTGGGTTGCACCCTGTGTTTCCTCATGATTGAGATGGGTATACTTGATAACTTAGGTATATGTATGGGCATATACCTAAGTTGGGTTGTTAGTTGATTTCATGCTTTTTTGTTTTATCCTTTGTGGATTTTGTGAGACCTTAAGGTTCTTGGAGTCCCTACTGAGTATCATTATACTCACCCATGCATGGGATATGCCCATACCTTGTTGTGTTTGGTGCAGATAGTGGAAAACGCTGATCGAGGCTGAGGGTACCAGGACTAGATGGGGCCCGGAGGTGGACATTTGGCATGTCGGTACGCAAAGGAGATGGGCGAACGAGGATTGATGAGGAGGTGATCTGCACCTACCCTTCAGGTAGGAACCTTGAAGGACGCCCTAGTAGTTGTCTTTATCTTTCTTCAGTTGTATTGTATTTCAATTGTACTTGTACCTTTACTGTTGGGCTTGTATTCCGGCCCCTCTTACTTTCAACACTCTTTTTTCTATACAGTTTACTTGTGTTTGTATCTTGCTGTGTGCTTGGTTGAGTGTTTTTTATAGGTTATAAATAAAATGCCTTCCTAGTTTTAGGGAATATTCCTTTTGGTGCTAGTCGCTAGCCCCTGGCCTATGGAAGGTGGGCTTGGGGTAGTCACTACACGGGCCCCGGGGGACGGGTCGTGACAAATTGGTATCATAGGAGTTGGTTCTACCATAGAACACAGGACTTAGATCTTTTTAATGGAAATATTATTAAGTTTAGTGAGTGTGGTTATCAGTTTAGGGAATCCAGTGTTGGTGCAACGGCCGACGTATCCATACACTAGGACCCTGACTTCTGATTTCTGACTCAGTGTCTGAAAAAACTGATTGAGTGTGTGTTTTGAAGAGTTTTCTTTGTGATATCTTTGAGTTATCTCACAAGGTATAACTTATTGACCTTGGCACACCTGTTTCTTTTCAGGATGCCTCCACGTAGATAGCCAGCTGGGGTTCTGGATATAGTATGCGCTGATAGCCCACCGAGCGACGAGGCCTCAGTGCAGGGCCCTATTCTAGTAGAGGCACCAGCGGAGGCACCAGCGGTACCATTACCCGTTAGGCCACCTATGCCACCATCCCCAGTAGAAGTGGGTGCACGCTGCTTGAGCATGTTACATGAGTTCCAGTGCCATAGGCCACTTAGGTTCCGGGGAGAGATAGACCCGCATGAAGTTGAGGATTGGTTAGAGGCCATGGTGAGAGTCTTCTGTCTAGTAGGGACACCAGCCGATCTCATTGTGATCTTTGATGCCAGTCTACTATAGGCAGCAGTAGGTAGATGGTGGAGCTTGATGCTCCAAGTTTACAATGAGGCGTCGCTTCTCTGGGAAAACTTTTAGAGCCTGTTTTAGGCAGAGTTTTTCCCAGTGACTCTTCATGCAGGGCGCATACAAGAGCTTCTTCATCTACAGCAGGGCAACATGACTGTGGCTCAGTACTCAGTGAGGTTCACTGACCTCTCACGCTACTCCAATAATATGGTGTAGGATGCATTCTTCAGGGCCTGTACCTTCGAACAGGGGCTCAGGCGGGAGATCAGGGCATCAATGATTTCTCTCAGCATCCTGATGTAGGCAGGGGTTTTAGAGCGATACCTCTTAGTGGAGAGTTTTCTTGCTGAGCAGTCACCAACAGTGAGACCCACCACCAGACGTCACATAGCGGAGTCTTCTATAGCTGAAAAAAGACATATTTCATAGAGGTCCAAGAGGACTAGACCTACTGGTGGACGACCGTATAACTCAGGATTGGTTGTGCGGGGTATAAGAGATAGATCCATTCATGTGAGGAACAAGAAGTGTTTCACATGCGGCGGGTAGGGTCACATGACTTGTGACTATCCGACCCGCCATACAGATGATCAGAAGACAGTTGAGGGACCACCCAGGCAGAGACAGAGGTTCGATCGAGGTGGTCTGTAGGGAGTAGGAGGACATAGAAGAGGAGCTGGCCGTACAGTTGGCGGTGGGCGATGATTCAAGATGTTACTGCCACCACCACCAGGTGGTCCACCCTGAGCACATGGAGCAGGTGGACAGGGGTGAGCTCATCTCCAGCTAGCTGAGGCCTACGACCATGGAACTCTGGAGATGATACGAGGTACGATCTATGTCCATTCCACCTTAGCTGCAATACTTATAGACACAGGTTTTAGTCATTATTTTATTTCCACTTCCCTCGTTCGGATCTTGGAGATTCTGACGAAGCCGTTGGATCGATCCTTATGGCTAGAGACTCCTACGGAAGAGGATTCGATGATTACACACTGGTTCTAGCAGTGTGAGCTTACTCTAGGAGGCGATAGCTTCGGCTGAGATCTCTTAGTAGTGGCGTCAAGGCCTTACGACATCATCTTGGGTATGGACTGGTTATCTACAGTCCATGCTTAGATTGATTGTATTAGGCACAAAGTGCGGTGTGGTCACACGGATGGGACCAGTTTTACCTTCATCAATGAGAAGGGAGCCTTTGCATCACATGATGTACTTACCCAGAGGAGAGTGCAGCCAATCACTCATCAGTTGTCTAGCCTTACCCTCAAACCGGTTGATGTGGAGATTCTGAGTTATCCTGTAGTGGTGGACCAGTACGCGGATGTCTTCCCTGATGATTTTATGGATCTACCTCCTCACAGAGAGGTGAAATTTTATATTGACTTGTACCCCAAGATAGCACTGATATCTACACCATCATATCAGATGGCTCCCATGAAGCTTAGTGAGCTGCAGGTATAGCTAGAGGACTTGCAGGGGAAGTGATTCATTCGGCCCAATGTTTATCCATGGGCATCCCCAATTTTGTCTGCCAAGAAGGAAGATGGGAGCTTGAGGCTTTGTGTTGACTATCAGCACCTGAATCAGGTGACTATGAAGAACAAGTACCCACTCCCAAGGATTGACAACCTCTTTGATCAATTGAAGGGAGCACGGTGGTTCTTGAAGATAGAACTCAGATCAGGCTATCACCAGCTCAGAGTACGAGATGAGGATGTGAAGAAGACGACTTTTAGATGTCGGTATGACCATTATGAGTTCTTGGTTATGCCATTCGGCATTACCAATGCTCCAGTAATATTCATGGGACTCATGAACAAGATCTTTCAACCATATCTTGATCGCTTTGTAGTAGTCTTCATTGACAACATACTGATCTACTTGGCTACTGAGGAGGAGCATGCCTATCATTTGCAGATAGCTCTGGACACACTTTGAGAGTACCAGCTCTATGGTAAGCTCTGTAAGTGCTAGTTATGGATCCGAGAGGTTCACTTTTTGGGACATGTCATCTCGTAGGCTGGATTTGTGGTGGATCCAGTGAAGATCAAGGCGGTACTTGCTTGAGATCCACCCAAGAGTGTGAGAGAGGTACGAAGTTTCCTGGGTTTGGATGTATACTATCAGAGGTTTGTGTCAGATTTTTCTAGAGTTGCAGCACCTTTATTAGCATTGAAGAAGAAGGGGCAACCGTTTGTGTGGTCGGAGAGATGCTAGAGGAGTTTTCAAGAGCTGAGGCAGAGGCTGAATAGTGCCCCCATCTTGAGGCTACTGGATGAGGGAATAGGGTACGTAGTCTAATGTGACGCATCAAGGACCAGACACAGATGTGTCCTGATGCAGGAACGAGCAGTGATCACATATGGTTCACGATAAATGAGAAAGAATGAGCAGAACTACGCTACCCATGACCTGGAGTTAGCAGTAGCGGTATTCGCCTTGAAGACGTGAAAACATTACTTGATGGGCAAGCATTTTACAATGTACTCTGATCACAAGATTCTCAGGTATATCTTCTCTCAGACGGACCTGAACCCGAGACAATGATGTTGGCTTGAGTTCCTCCAGGACTAGGACTTCGAGATAGTCTATACTTCTGGGAAGGGAAACGTTGTAGCGGATTCACTCATTAGGAGATCTGGAATACAACTGCTAGGTGAGGTGATGGAGAAATTGTCCACTTGGTAGATATCCTTTGTGGATAGATATAGAGCAGATTTCCTTCAGTCTCTTATAGTCACTCCCCCACTTCTTCAGTGAGTTAGGGAGGCACAGTGTGGGGACGCTGACTATGAGGCACGACGTGCTCAGATATCCATAGGGCAGGCAGCTGATGGATTTTATGAAGGTGGGGATCATGTAATTCTATTCAGAGGACGTACCATGGTACCAATGTCTCTTTGGGAGGAAGTTTTGAGTGATTTACACACATCCCATTTAGCGGTACATCCTAGAGTGGTAAAGATGTACCAGGATCTCTGACGACAGCACTGGTGGCTGGGAATGAATAAAGAAGTAGCAGAATTTGTCTCTTGATGCCTCACTTTTCAGCAAGTGAAGGAGAAGCATCATGTTCCAGTAGGCTTGGTTCATCCTTTAGAGGTCCCAGAGTGGCAGTGGGATGGGATATCCATGGACTTTTTGATAGGACTTCCACGTACATCCAGGGGTCATGATTCTATCTGGGTGATCGTCGACTGACTCACCAAGTCGGCCCAATTCCTATCGATCATAGAGTAGGTTTCAGTAGAGAGATTGGGATGACTCTATTTGTAGGATATTGTGCATATCCATGGAGTACCCTCAATGATTGTCTCCAATCGTGATGAATGTTTTACTTCCCGGCTATGGAAGGGGTTGTAGGAGGCTTTCGGGATGCAACCTAGTTTGATCACTACCTTCCATCCTCAGACGGATGGTCAGAATGAGCGGACCATTTAGACCCTTGAGGACATGCTATGTGCTTGCGTCCTCGACTTCGGTCACAGCTGGGAGGATCACTTGCCTTTTTTGGAGTTTGCATACAACAACAGCTATCACTCCACCATTGGGATGTAACCTTTAGAGGTGTTATACGGGCGACGCTGTAGATTTCCTTTGTGCTGGACTGACCCAGGGGAGTCAGTACTCATGGGACCAGATATGGTACGGGCTACCATGAAGAAGGTGCAAGTCATCCAGGAGTAGATATAGACTATACAGAGCAGGCAAAAGTCTTATGCTGATAGGAGACGGAGACCTCTGGACTTCGAGGATGACAACCATGTCTTTCTTTGGGTCTCACCTCGACAAGGTTTGTAGAGATTTGGATGGGGCATAAAGTTATCTCTGAGGTTCATTGGACCCTTCCATGTCCTCAGCAGAGTTGGCAAGGTGGCTTACCTCTTATCACTTCCCCATCAGTTGCATCGGGTGCATGACGTCTTCCACGTATCCCAAATGAAGAGATACGTGCATGACCCTTCTCATATCATTGACCATGGAGAGCTAGACATCGATGATGGGGCAATGTTTACGGAGGTTCCAGTGGAGATTGAGGATCGACAGGAGTGGGTCCTTCGTGGGTAGTCAATACCTCTGGTGTACGTTTGCTGGTAGCATGTGAACCTCCAGGAGATCACATGGTAGCAGGGGGCTCAGATAGGTGCTCAGTACCCCCACTTATTCCCTTAGTTTGAGTTGTGGCTTATGAGGATGAAAATCCCTGAGGTGGGGAGAATGTAATAACACAAAAATTCCATGATTTTTTAATTATATGGGGATTTTATATGTCCGTGAAAATTGGTGGCGCGTGATTTCGAGGCCCGGTGTGCCTGAAATGAATTTCTGAACTTTTTTTTTGGTACGTTCAGTAAACGCGCGAGCAAGTTTTTGTAACTTTTAAAACAGTGCTTGGAATTGAAATCCAAGGATACCATTGAACTCGCAGCGCTAGTATTTGATTAAAGATGCATTTACCTCGACTCCAGTAGGTCGAGGGTGAAAGATAGTTTTTCACTTTTTTGTGGGCAAATAAAAATAAAATTATTTAACATTTTATTTTTATTCTTGAAACCTCCTTTGATTTAGGGAGGTGGGGACCACAAGAGTTTATCCTCCAAATTGAATGCTCGGTGTTGGGGACCTCCCGAGCCTAAAACCTCCCCTCATTTGAATTTAATGGCGGGGACCACCCGAACCCTCTTAGTGGGAGAAACCCCTTGAACTTCCTCATTAATGAGGAATTAACCCATGGACTTCCTCCCCATTAATTATTATCCCATTTTATTATGCCTCGTCAATTGATTAATGTTTCCAACTTGTTTTGTGCCAATAATTTAAAATTGGAAAAACACTTATTATTTTGATTGGCTATTTCTTTTGAGAGCATTCGTTGGGAAAAGGGTTGGAAAAGATTTTTGGAGAACTTGGAGGAACACATCCTCCAATGAAGAATGCTTCTTCAAATAAAGAATGCAAACGTTCTCCAACAACTTCGACTCCTTCCTCGTGACATCCTCCAATGGTGGATGTATTCAATAATGAAGAACCACCTCCATCGAAGAGAGTTTATCTGATGAACGAGCTTGGGATCAGTGGCGTGTGGCAGGCGTGATGAACATCGACATGTTTGACTTATCTCTCACAACACAACAACAAAACTTTGAGGTAGGGGTTTAATTATGTGTGATTATTGATTCCTATGTTCTTCCCTTCTAAAAAAAACACAGATCAACTCACTAACTAGTTGATCAGCGGTTGATTTTCGTTTTCAGGATTGGGAATAATTATTGCAGGTGTTGTAGGGATTTTTGTTTGAATTTACCCCATACCCGTTTTGGAAATTCTTCGTGATTCAAGAAACAATTGTGAACCACTTGCTACCGCTATAATGTGGAGGGTGCGGGCTAAACAAACATGGCCTAACCTCTCCGCAAACCCTTGTGTTTTTGATGAAATCTTTGCGATGAAGGAAGACAAAAACTGGAGGCTGGCTGAACGATGAGGGTGGTAGCGTGCGTCCATGCCGCTTAGTGAACAAGGAGCTAGGGCTTGTGCCATGGAGACGAATGGAGGATGGCTGACCAAGCTGGCCACCAGTGAAGGTGCGACACGTGACCGCATCGCACAGAGAAGATGGATGGCCATTCAGCCATCTGCGGTGGCACCCTGCTACACCGCGACCCTCATGACAAAAGAGGGACTTACCTGAGGATAACCACCTTCAATCCACTAAGAAACCCCTTCTATTTGCCCCCAAAACGAGCTAAGGAGCTTCCCCAACCTCTAAAAACTAGAACTCCCATGTGATCCCCGAGTGGGAGGAAGAATGAGGGAAAAATGGGAAATACAGACTAGCCCAGGGCTTAAAAACCATAACTTTAAGTGGCCTCATGGTTACCCTAAACGGTTTGGAAAACCGTGCGCCAACCATGCGGTTGACATTATCTCACCCAGGGACTTTGCACAGTTTTCCCGCACGGTCTGACAAACCGTGCGCCGCCCGTGCAGAGCCCATTGTTAAGGCTAATAGCTTACAGACCGAGAGTCCATTTGATGCACCGTATATTGTGTTGAGACCCCTATGACATGGAGGTCATTTGAGATACTTCTTCGTGAGACTTTGTGGTAGTTGGAGTATCGACTAGTGGCTTGTGGAGTAGACCCTCCTGGAGACAAGCGAGCTTAGTGCGGGAACCCTGTAGCTGCCTGTGAAGATATACCAGAGCATATACTAGGATCTTGTGTGGGTTTGATGATGCACCAAAGCATGTACTAGGATCCTGTGTGGGTCTGAAGACGTACTAGATATGTACTTGGATCCTGTGTGGGTTTGATGACGTACTAGAGATGTACTAGGATCCTGTGTGGGTCTGATGACGTACTGGAGATGTAGTAATATCCTGTGTGGGTTTGACGATGTACTGAAGATGTAATAAGATCCTGTGTGGGTCTGATGATATAATGAAGATCTATTAGGATCCTGTGTGGGTCTGACGACATAATGGAGATGTACTAGGATCCTGTGTGGGTTTAACGACGTACTGGACATGTACTAGGATCCTGTGTGGGTCT